>OX578273.1:35769135-37032714 GCA_951217065.1 Baccha elongata
GTCGTGTCAAAAAAGCACGATTGGTTAACTTCGGCAACGCTGGTGTACGTACGATTCGTAGGTATCGTCGTCGTCGCTGTCGTCCAAGTAGGTATATGATATTTTTGTTTTTTTTTTTCTGGTGTACGTACGATTCGTAGGTATCGTCGTCGTCGCTGTCGTCCAAGTAGGTATATGATATTTTTGTTTTTTTTTTCTACTTGGTTTTGGAAGGAAACTTATGGATGTGAATAATGCTGAAAAAGATTTTATTCGTTAATTATATAGAAACAGAGTCTCAGGGAATCGTCTATAAAATGAGTTAATCTTATCGAATCTTCAAGGTTGAGGTGTCAAAAGGAAGAAGAAATTGAGATCTATGTTTCTGTATCAGAATAATTGACGTAGGCACTTGGGCTTGGGCACTTCAATTTTTGTTTGCGATTAAACCTAAATTGGAGATACCTCCTCTTCTGTTATCCTACAACGGAAAGAAACAAAAATATTGAAGATTACCTCCTTTTTGGTGGTGTGGTTGGACACGATTAGTAAATTGTGAGATAGTGGGAAGAGGGAATGTGTATATTGCAATTGTATATCTATGTTCCTATTTTTATTTAGAAGCGATTTTTTTTTCATTTCGCGTGTTGACGGACATGGAGTGGTAGGTTAGGTAATTGCAAATAAGAATGTGTGTGACTAAAATGTCTTTTGTATGATTTTTTTCTACGTAGGTACCTAGCCTGCAATGAAAATACTCATTTTTCTTCACTGGCATTGCATCTATAAAATTTGATCATTTTATTGCATTTCTAATTTCCCCGGTTTTATATTGATTATCATACAGGAAGAGTAAAAAAATTCCTTTCTTGGAAAGTCTTCCTTCCACTTCAACAACGTTCACCAACGTTGAAATTGAAGAACAACGAGAGGTCGAACAGGTCCAAGACGTAGAAATTCCTATAGAAAGCGCCAATTCTAAGGAAGATAAATATTTTGTTCCTGAGGGAAGGCGAATAGTTGACTTGAGCTTCTTTTTAAATTGTTTAAAAACCATTTCAATGCATGGAAAGCAGTTTGGTTGTACTTTAAATAATTTAAAGCTCATTCAGGAAATTCAACAAGGTATCAGGACTAATAGAAATTATTATCCAAAAATACCTTTCAAACTGTATTTTAATATTTTAGGGCTGAACTCAAAACTGATATTGAAGTGCAGCATGTGTAATATGCTATTCAATTTGTTCACCTGCGATCAAAGAGAAGACGATATTGGGGAAAGAAATTCCAAAATTAATGAAGAAATTGTCGTGGGAACGATGTTAGCTGGAAACGGGTATTCTCAATGCAAACGGGTCTTAGAAGCTATAAACATTCCATTTATGGGTTCGAATCTGTACAGAAAAATCGAAAACAAGACAAAAACAGTATGGGCTGAATCCGCCGAGAGCCAAATGAAAGAAGCCATCGAAGAGGAAAAGAGAATTGCCCAAGAAAATGGAAACGTTGATAAAAACAATACCCCCCTCATCACCGTAGTAACGGATGGAGCCTGGTCGCATAGATCCTATGGTTCCAATTATAAGGCATTATCTGGGATAGCAACAATCATTGGTCACAACACAAAAAAAGTTCTATATTATGGTGTAAAGAACAAGTACTGTCATGTGTGCAAACTTAATGAGAAAAGAGCAACAAATGATATGTTTGAGCATTCATGCAACAAAAACCACACCGGTCCATCAACTAAAATGGAGTCGGACATTTTAGTAGATGGTTTTAAATTTTGTTTTGAAAATTATGGAGTAGTTTTTGACAAGATTATTGCTGACGGTGACAGTAACGTGTACAAAAAGCTTTTGGAAGCTAAACCTTTTCCCAACCATACCATCCAAAAAATTGAGTGTGTTAACCATTTATACCGGAACCTTCGTAAAAAGCTTCTGAATTTGACGAAAAATACAAAGCACAATCTCATGGGCAGAAAAATTATATCCTCTTCAATAGAGGGTATCATCAAAGGAATAAAATGTGCAACTCAATACCGAAAAAAGAGCGAGTGTCAGGAGGAAGAGAAGCTTAAATTGCTGCAAGCTGATATTGCTAATGTTCCATACCACGTTTTTGGATGCCACTCCAAATGTGCTAAGT
Source organism: Baccha elongata (assembly GCA_951217065.1). Classification (NCBI taxonomy): domain Eukaryota; kingdom Metazoa; phylum Arthropoda; class Insecta; order Diptera; family Syrphidae; genus Baccha; species Baccha elongata. The sequence continues at coordinate 35,771,266 of OX578273.1, forward strand.
ATTTTTGCGCCGGTGTGGATGTCGAAGAAAAAAACATGATAGAAATACTTAAAACCGATGGAATATTGGATTGTGTGAACTTATATATATCGAGAATGGTTCATAACGCAGGAAGTCTTATCTGCGGATACAACTCAAATGTATGCGAAGAATTCAACAGTATTGTTTGCCAATACGTGGGTGGAAAAAGAATCAATTTTTCTCTAGGACAGTCTTACAGCAACAGATGCGCTTTAGCCGTTGTTCAATTCAATTCAAAAAGAGCCTATAAGGAGTTTGCTAAGACCAGTAGCCATAATGCTAATACACCAAGCCGAAAACTTCTTGTAAGAACTGAAACTAAAAGACGCAACGTCTTGGCAAAAAGAAAACTGTTTCGTGCCCTGAAAAAACTAGCTCCAAGAAAACGAAAAAGAAATGCTCCTGCTGACAAAAATTATGGGGATGTTGAGGATTCTTCATATATAGTAGATTTATCGCCCGAAGCCATTGAAATAAGAAAAAAAGAAATAGAAGAGCGAGTAGAAAATAATTTTAAATCAAGAATTCATATTGAAAAACAAACAAAAGACCAGGCAAGTTGTACACAATGGCATGATATAAGAAAAGAAATGGTTACTGCATCAAATTTTGGGAGAATTTGCAAAGTGAGAAACGTTTCCAGCTACCACAGCATTATTAAATCATCACTCTATGGAACATTTTCTTCTTCCAGTGTGTTATGGGGTAAACAAAATGAAAAAAATGCAATTGAAAAACTTCAAGCGGAAGCAAATATTGAAGTCCAAAAATGTGGTTTTATAATTGATACCGAAATACATTTTCTTGGAGCAACACCAGATGGTATGGTTGGAGAAACTGCAATCTGCGAGGTGAAGTGTCCCTTTTCTATAAAAGAAATGACAATAGACGAAGCTGTGAGAATAAAAAAATTAACGTACCTTCAGAAAAAAGGCGAAAAATGGGAGCTAAGAAAAACGGACAACTACTTTTATCAAGTTCAGGGACAGCTTCACATTACCAATCGACAAATATGTTATTTTGCAGTGTGGACTTCCTGCGATTTTGTATGGCTCATAATTGAAAGAGACGAGGAGTTCTGGAAGAAGAAAATGAGAGAAAAACTAGTTTTATTTTACCAAAACCATCTACTTTTGGAGTTGTGTGACCCCCGAGTGCCAAGAGGACTGCCTGTATGGAATACAGAAGATTGTCGCAGAAATAATTAAAAATACGCCAGCACGAGCTTTTATATTTTTTTTTTTATATTTTTCAGGTTTTGTGTAAGTATATAGGCGGCTGAAGGTTGAGTATGCAAAATATTCCCGGAAGCATATTTTTTTTCAGGTACCTATTAGATAAGGAGCTTTAGGGGTTAAGAATACAAAGTATTTTTAATCTTTTTACCTTCTGAGGTAAATTTAATAAAATCTGAAAGTTTACAAATTATTTGTTAATTTTTAATATTTTTCCATTTTATGTTTATTATGAAATGGATAGATGTTAATAAATTAGCTTGTAATCAAAAAACAAGTTTTATGAAATGGACCCCAAGTCTATAAATTTTTTTCATCTTCTGATACTACTTACCTTGTCGTGGTGAAGATGCCTAGTATGCTCTCTTTACACTATAATGTTAACATTTTAGGACAATTCTAGCTGTTGGCAATATAGTTAGAGATTAAAAATCACTTGGAAAGCTTTGTTTTGTCAATTTTAAAAAATTTTATATTTAATAAAAATGGTTCACTGTTCAGCTTTCTAAGTGATTTTTCTTGAAGAGCAGAAGCTAAAGAGTAGTTTAATATATCCACATTTGAATAGTAAACGTTATTGGCAATGTTTAAACTATTTGTTAGGTATAGGTATACGTTTAACAGTTAAAAAACAAAAATTTAATTGAATACTTTCAACAATTTTTAACAAGTAAAATTCCTTCATGTCTTTATATATAAAACTAGCTGTTTTGGTGAACTTCTTTCCGCAATTTTGGGTTTTTAAGATTTTTTCAATTTTCCAAAATTTAAAACTTTCGGCTCCATTGTGTGAACCTGGTTCAATAAAAATCCAACAAAGAACTCCCAAGCAAGTCGGATAATTATTCAGCCGAGTTATCCGCGTACAAACAGACACCAATTAATTTGTATTTATATAGGTACCTATCTACATAGGTATATATGTAGATTAGGTTATATTACACCTAGAGGTAGGTACCTACATCCAAGATGATACAAGTTCTAAAAACTCAGAGTTGGGCGATTTCGCATGTTTATTAACATACCTATGCCTCCCTGATTCCAAACATCAAAAAATGATCATAGGGCATACCTATATACATAGCTAGGAATGTAAATGCTGCACGACTTTTCTGTTTGGTCATTTTTATTTTTATTCTGAAAACAAAATGTACATAGGTAGGTAGGTTTTCCCACGTGACAATGAAGTGACAATGTTTCAATTGCAAAACAAAAATATACAGTGTTGTGCTGTTGTTTGAAATCTGACAACAACAAAAATCGAAAGGAAATCTCAAATTTCGCACATTACAAATGAACAAGTTACCTTATTCTTCCAACATCCTTACTTGTAAACTCCAAAATTCACCCCTTTGCAATAAACCCTAAAGTAATTTTCAAACAGGTCAAATAGTTATATTGACCTACCTCACACTTATCTTACATAAAGCTTCCTAAAAAAAAACTATTTCAATGTACCTACCTACCTACATGTGTAACGTATATTTATGCATGTTCATTTGATGTGTCCTGACCTTCATCAAGATCTCGATCGAGTCACAAACGAGTTCACATTTTTTTGTTACTGTTTTTCCAGTTCCAGCAACAGCAAGTGAAAGTGAAGAAAAAACAACTAAACGAAAAGAGAAAAAAAATGATTCACATTTTAGCTATACCTACTCATGTGTTTTGAAAACAAAATTGAAAAATATCCCTTCACCCTTCCATAAACAGAAAGCATAGAACTCATCATTCCCATTCAAATCGAAAGGATGACAAAACAACAAACCCATTTTGAAAAGAGAACAAGAGTAGTTGAGCGTATCAAAAACAATAATGAAGAGAAAAGAATATCGCACTACCACATTGAAATACGTTTACATGAATTTTAAATTCTATTGTCATGGAGACCCACCCTTAAGTGAATACCTAGAATCTACAGATACTTTCCAGGAAAATGTATTTCTTTAGTTGCACTCGAAACGGCAAATACAAGCAAGAAGAACGTCATCATCACTATTCATGACAGAAGTTGGTAATTAGATGAATGGACTAAAAGTTTTCTTGTTGTTTTTTGAATTCGTTTGTATTTTTCATAGAATATTAAATGCTGAGAACGTTTGAATAGTTATTTCTTTGAAATGTTTGCTTGCAAAGTACACAACAAGGAACACTGCTCTTTAAATACAACTTGAGTCATCTGACAGTATTAAAGTCTTTATTTAAGTATTGTAGTGGGTGACGCAAAATTAAATTTTCATCCAATTTTGTTTTTGAATTATCTAGCTACCTACTATTATATTAAATAAAAAAAATATTTTGAGTGATTGAAATTCTTTATTTGGTTCTTGTAGTTTTTTCTGTGAAGTGGAAGAGATGATAACCGTCAAATAGTTGCTGCTAGTGTAAATATACATTTGTGCCCGAAAATTTTAGTATCAATTATTGAATATAAATAAACATTAAATTAATTTTCTGCCACTTATCTGTTAATACATATTTGTATGGATAAGCTGTGGGGGGGGGGCTAAATGCTACATCAAAGCTGATTATTGGTTTGATGACGCTTAATAATATACTATGTAACATATCAAAACAGCGGAAAATTGGGTGATACAAAGATGGTAACAGACTGCCGGGAAGGTCGAGAAAATAAAGGGATATAGTTAATCAAGGTTAATATAACTGATAAAATTTCCTATAATTTGCTACCATATATATTATTTGGAAAAAAAGAACCGTCTTTGAGAAATGCTCTCTGAAAAATAATGCAAAATTGCAAAAAAAAACTGTGCCAGTTGATCTTTGACTTTGGGATATTGTTTGGTATGGTCCAAGTAGTCTGTTCTTGATTTTGCAGTTTGGAACGACCGCCGCTAACTGTGGGAGGGGAGAAAACTTGCAAGATTTTCGAACTTTTTTCGGAATCCGGTTTATAATTCCTCAACTATGCATCCTCGTGAAATATGGTTACTTCAGCAATCTGTGACAACATTCAATTTTTTACAATTTGAGTCATAATTGAGCTCTCTAGGTATAATAGATACCGAGATACGACCGATAAAACAATTTTTAACAAAAAAATTTGTTTTATTCTTTAATTCTGCGTCTTCACAAGAGTAAAATCTCTTCCAACTTCTCAGCCGCAATCTCATCAAGTTCTTTTTTTGCATTGGATAAATTATATTCAGCCTCACTTCAAATAAAGATTTCTATGAACGGATCATGGATTGGATATTGGATTTTCGGTCTCCATTGAATTATCTGATGACAGGCCGATATTCATGTCATCGTTGATGTTCAGTGGAGCCACCGGGTAACAACGTTTTCAGTTTAATATGAATATCCCATAAAGAAGAACTGTTCTGAACCCATATACACAATTGTATCAGCTTGTAGCAAATTCAAAGATTTTGAGTGATTGCAATTTTGTCTGTTACACACTGGCTCCATTGGCCATGCCGATGCCCAACAATTCAACAGCAATCTAATCCACTATCCAATTCTCATTCGGTCTGTGGGAAAATTATGTCTTGTCGTTTCATTTCATTCTTCGACAACGACTAAAAAAACATGCGTCCCTTTCCCCCGTTTTTTATATCAAAAGATACAGAAGTTCATTCAAAATGAAAGAGAATGACATGAATGCAAAAAGCAGCTCACATATACGAAACGTCAAAATTCATGTCCAAATTTTCAACAGCGCTCATGTCTTGTCGAAAAAATGGATTTCTATGACATGTCGCCTGATTGGGCCCGAATTTTTTAAACTCCATTGGTTGTTCTCATGGCGTGTTCAAAATTAGAGCAGCGGTCATGCCCAGTGGAGCCAGTGTGTTAAGTAGAAAAGATCATATCTGTCAAGTGGCTGCTACTAGTGTAAATAAATACATATTTGTACTCACGTAACTGCTTACTTGAACATGAGAACATGAGTAGTTCACTTGCACTTTGTTTTTTCTTCGAACTGAACAAAAACAAAATAATCGAAAAATAAAACAATAGAAAACGAAATAATCAAAAAACGAAACAATAACAAACGAATTGAACTGAAGACGAAATATTAAAAAATCTTAGAATAAATTACCGAAACAAAAGTAAACCAAAACAACAAAACACTAAACGACTTTTGGGAAACAACAAAAAATTAGGTGAAATTGGAGAATCGAACCATACCCGTGGAGGTACATCTACAACTTTGATTTCGATTTTTTGAGTCTGAATCCTTAGGAGCATCTTTGGTTTTAATTTTGCTTTAACTTGCACGTCCATCAACATCGCTCATGTATACATTTCCGGAACTCCTCGTTACATATTCGATCTCGTTATTATCTAAATCGAATCCTTTTTCAAAATCAACCAACACAATATTCAAATTTCTTTAGGAATCGATGTCTTAAACGAACTTATCCCACTCAGTTAGCTCAAATCTGTTTTAAAACCTCATATGCTAAGTACCTACCATATGGCAACAATTTCTCAAGTTTTCTTTAAATTTCAATGTTACGTCAAGTAAATCTGCAAACCAATACAATGGTATTTCTAGAAGCGCCTGTTTTGTAAGAAAACAATAAGATTTCCAAGAAACAAATAAACTTCTGCAAAAAAAATTTTAAATTTTAAGACAAACAACCTAAAGTGCACACACACATTCCTAAGCCACCATCACTTTAAACTCCTTACTCAACAATTTGCATTTGTAACCACATTATGTTCTTTTATCGACTTCTTGTCTATTTCGTTTGTGTTTTCTTTTATTTTTAAAAACTATTAAATTCAGCAAGGAACAAGACAAGTTCATAGAACATATGGCGGTGGGTATTGCATACCTAAATCCTCTGCAAAACTTTTCGAATTGCATAACTTTTGTTTAGCCAGGATAAAACTTTTTCAAAAATAGTAAACAAGCCAATGAAGGAGAATAATGGGGAAGTAAGAGCTTTGGAAGCTATATTTCGAAATTGGGGAAGGTTTTCTATGTTTTTGTTCGATGGAAGTTACTTTTTTGGATTATGAATTTGAAGGGGTTTCCGTTAATGAATTGTAACTGAATGAATGTGAAAACATGCGCATACCTTAAATTTGACTGAATGCATTTTGGATGAAGTATGAGGTATAAATTCATCCGATCCCGCCAACTTTGTGTTCATGTTCATTACTAATTTATTGTTATCCTTCAGTTGTTGATGAAGCCACGTGCTAAACGGTTTGAATGTTTCGGTATACTAGCCTTCGGGGCGTACAAAAAACTTTCTGAAGGATTACGTAATTTAAAATATTTTTGTTAGAAAGTGAGTTGACCCCTGAAGCGTACTTACCAAGCCTTGACTGATGACGATGAGTAACACACATGGTTAGATTTGAAATAAAAAAAAAAAAACCGACCATGACTTTTGTACATCTTCATCCTTTAACATACTTTCATTTATAGCAGCCTTAGGGCAAGCACCATATTATATTATATATATACCTAATACTTACCTTAACCTACCTACATATATATACCTACGCAAAAATTTACAAACCCAAGTGGCATTAGTATTCATTAATTCTAGGCAATTTAATTGCTTTCTTTTAGTCGCGTTTCTGCTTTTCTAGTCGATTGCTTAATTCTTATCCCAAGGGATAATATTCTGCATTTGCTTAGCTTAAACAAATAATAAAAGAAGGCAGGAAAAATATAAATTTTCCATCGTCAGAATTGAGTGTTTGGTGGTTTTTCAATCAGTCCTCGGAGAAATGCTCATTTTAAAAGTTTCATTTCAATGGGGCTTTTAAATTATTCCAGTAAATTTTTCCAAGGACTTTTTTTTTTAAATAATTTCAAATAAAACAAATGTATATTGGATGGAATGCAAAACGGGAATACCGTATAGTTTTACTAAAAGTATTCTAAAAAATAAAAATAAATTGTGATTAACAATTATTCACCCATAAAAAGTAATATGAGATTTAAATAACTGATGCCAAAGTTATTATAGTTTCAGTAGACTTCTGAAAATAAAATTTAGCTAGCAGACAGGATTTTTCAATAATGGACCGGTGAGACGGTTGACTCAGGCGCTTGCCAGACGACTGGAAATAACTTAAGCGGAGCAACGAAGTCGCGTGAGCGGGACTGACTACAGAAAGGGAGTTAAAATTCCTTGAGGCCACCCAGCTACTGTAAAATATGGAGACTGGAAATACCCTAAGCGGAGCAACGAAGTTGTGTGAGCGGGACTAACTACAGAAAGGAAGTTAAAATCCTTCGAACCCGCGAAGCGTGCCACCCAGCTACTGTTATATAAGGAGACTGATGAATCAGGCGCCTGCCAGACGTCTAGTTATACCCTGAGCGAAGCATGAAAATCAATCAATTGTTTTTAAAAACCAAAAATCAAGTAAAAGGCAATTCAGGATTTTTTAATTCGGGATTTCGTAGCTAACACTTTGATCTCTGCACTGGATACTAGGTAGACAAATTCCTTGACTACTTCGAAGTTATATCTATCCATCGTAACTTTTTGGCCGAGTCGGCGATGTTATGATACCTTCCTCGTTGATAGCATATATTTCGTTTTGTCTTCGTTAACAGCCAATCCCATTTTTTCCGTTTTTTATTCAATACTGGCAAATGCACCAGCCACAGCTCGCTTATTTCGGCCGATTATGTCTATGTCATCGGCATAAGCAAGTTGAACGGACTTTTGATAAATTGTGGTGTTGATTTTCGTACAATTGCTTCAAGAACGATTATAAATAGGTTGCATGATAGCGCGTCACCTTGCCTTAGACCTTTCTCAACATCAAACGGTTCGGTGGTGTTCTAACCGAGTTTAACAGAGCAGCGAGATTTAACAATCATCATCCTGCACAAGCGGACGAGTTTGGTTGGGATGCCGAGATACGACATACTATGACGCGACTTTAAAATCGATAAAGAGTTGGTGTGTATCGATCTGGATCTGAAATTACTGTGGTTTTTCCAAAATCTGTCGGAGTGTGAACATTTGAATGTCTGTTGACTTGCTTATAAGGGGTTTCAAGCGATCACACGGGATAGCCGACGTGATTTTTGTTTAGGCGACTACTGTAGTTGTTGCACGTCAGAGCGTCTCCTCTTTTTTGTGGATGGGGCACACTATGACAAGGTTCCATTCATCAGCCATATACTTTTATCCGATCAAATTGTACACATAAGTTGGTGCCTGCTCCCTATCAACACATCTCCTGCAGCTTTACACACTGGCTCCACTAGCCATGCCGATGCCCAACAATTCAAAAGCAATCTAATCCACTATCCAATTTTCATTCGGTCTGAGGGCAAATTATGTCTGGTCGTTTAATTTCATTCTTCAACAACGAGTAAAAAAACATGCGTCCCTTTCCCCCGTTTCTTATATCAAAAGATACAGAAGTATATTCAAAGTGAAAGAGAATGACAAACACCTGAAGAAATTGCACATATACAACAAAAATTCTGCAAAAAGCAGCTCACATATACGAAACGTCAAAATTCATGTCCAAATTTTCAACAGCGCTCATGTCTTGTCGAAAAAATGGATTTCTACGACATGTCGCCTGATTGGGCATGGATTTTTCAAACTCCATTGGTTGTTCTCATGGCGTGTTCAAAATTAGAGCAGCGTTCATGCCCAGTGGAGCCAGTGTGTTAAGGATGTCCCAAACCTACGCGACGCCACTTCAGCGTCAGCCGCTGGCTCAAGCACCGCGACAGAAAAAAACGCAAGTATGCCCACACCAACGCGACAGCGACAGTACGACAATTTATATTATTAAGCACATACTTTATCTTTTTTTATGTTTTCATATTGTTTATTAACTCTAAATAGATGTTGTTTTTACTCTTTTTATCTGATTAAAATCGGACATACTAACTGCCACAGCCACAGTAACAGAAACGCTGTCGACCGCGTTTTTGGAAAAAGCTGCATGTTTGTCGCCTTCGCAGCGTCACTGTTGCGTTGATGTACTTTCATATGCCGCAGTCGCAGTATAACTAAAATTTGATAAAAAAAAAAAATCCCCTGTCGCTGTTGCGGTGTCGCATTGGTTTGGGGCAACCCTTAAACAATTCAGCTGGTAAGCCGTCTGCACCAGCAGCTTTAAGGCAGCCCCAAACCAATGCAACACCGTGACAGCGACAGGAGAAATGTTTTTGCATCACATTTTAATTAAACAGCGGCATATGAGATGAAACTGCCCACACCAACGCTACAGTTTCGCTGCTACGCACGGAGCGGCGCGGCGCGGCGGTAAACTTGCAGGGTTTTCTAAAAACACAGGCGACAGCGTTTTTGCCACTGTGTGAGTAATCTTTTTGTAATAAGAAAAAAGCGTATAAAAAACGAGGGGTTTGTCACTAGCCAGTTTGGTGGTTCAATATTTCAAATGACTTCATATGATTTCAGGTGATTTCAAGCAATATTTAAATTGATTTAAACATTTTGTGATTGCATTGATTTCAGATAAATTTACTGATTTCAAATGATTGCAAATAAATTCAAGTGATTTCATTATGATTTCAATTCGTGATTTTATTACGGCATTTTTGATTGCATGATTGCAAAAAAAAAACTTAAAGTGATTGCAAATATTTTTGATAATTGCAACATTTTTTTTTAATTTCATCACTTGAAATATTGATTTCACCTGATTTCAACGATTGCAAGTATAATTGGTCAGGTGATTTCATTCGTGACAAACCCCTCGATAAAAATAAAAATTAAGTTGGAAAAAATTGTTATTGTAGAAAACTGTCGCACTGTCACTGTCGCTTTGGTGTGGGCATACTTGCGTTTCCCCTGTCGCGGTTCCTGATGCAGCAGCTGCTATGGCTGTGGCGGCGAAGCTTTGGTTTGGGACATCCTTTATTCGATTTTAACTTCGTTGATCCTTTGATATTCATTAACTTAAATTAACTAACATCCAAGTCACGTTAGTACTAAAAAAAGTTTTGTCTTAGAAGACTTGGTTTTCGTTATTTTTAATTATCTCAAAAAGAACAAGACATTTAAGAATGTGTGTTTGACTAGAAATTAACGTGATCATTGAATTTTTAAAACAAAAATTATGCTAAAATTAGGTAGGTATACAAAAATTATTATGATTTTTTTTAAATTTTTTTTTTGAAAATTAATTTTTAAAAACCTATTTACTAAAATAACTGAATTTAAAAATAAAAAAAGGGATTTTCGGTTTTTTTTTAAAATTTATAACATTAAATTGTAAGTTTTACCGGTATTTGTTTAATATTTAGTTTTCTGTTTTAAGTCAATTTTCTGAAAAATGCCACTCCCGCCCTAATGGGTGAAATAGACCACCTTCCCTTACGGTTTTTTCTTGCCTTAACCTAACATAATCGCTCTAGCTTCGCCAATCACCCTGGATATTAGACTTTAGAAAATGCTGTCCATCTGACCTCACACATTTATAAACCAGAACAAAAGTATACCGCTGTCTTTTCTGTCTTCTTTCAGTACCGTAATTAATGTCGCACGATTTTATTCATCGTGTTCTTTCTACATCTACATCCAGCCGCACTTCCTAGACGACTGTCGGCCATCAGTCTATCCAGCTTTTCCAATAGTGGTTGTTCCTATTGCACGTAGTCTGGAACTCATAATAAAATTGTCTTTCAGCAACATATGTTGCCCCCAATTTTCAAATTTTGTGGTCTATTTTTGAGTTAATACTAAAACCATTTCCAAATAAGTCCACCAAATTGTATACCAACATGCAGTTTCTCTAAGCTAATGTTTTTTAAAAGATTTCAAAGAATGCAAGAGAATGCAAGCGAATGAAAAATAATGCTTGGAATGCCAAGGAATGCTGAACTTCAAGAGAATGCTCGACTGCAAAGGATTGCTGGACTGATAAGGAATGCCCGGAATGCATGAAGTCTCAAATGATTGCATTCAATTGATTGCTGCAAAATGAATGGAGGAAACAATTATTGCAATCATTTTGGTATCAAATGAATATGGTAATTGCTTATTTTGAAGTTGAAGTCTCACAGTAAGATTGATGAATGCAATATTTTGATTAAAGTCATTAATGATTGCATTATTTTACAAGCCTGACGTCTCAGCGTTCAGACGTCATTCAGATGCATACTTTGATCATGATCTAAACCATGTCTGGAAAAAGAAATACAAATGTGATGATCTGAACGCTCTGAACGAAAAATGTAAGACGCCTTTTATAAAACTGACGTCGCGTAGTTTGACTGAAAGTTTACGGTTCGCTTAAATGTTGTGTTCACTAAGCAGTCTCTCCTTAAATAAAAGTAATGACAAGGTGCTTTTTGCTGGACATCATCTGACGAGCCCACAAACCTAGCACCGGGCGAAACGCAATGTTTTCTTGGACTATAGGCCGCTAAACGCTTTAATTTTGAATAATAATTCAGAAAAGAGTTTCTATTCCTCTGCTGACGTCTTATATCGATTGAGTGCCTTGTCGCGAGATCACTACTTCGTTGCAGGGTTATTATTATTATTATAGCAATATTTTATTGCACTTTTGATCATAATAAAGGAGACACAGCTGAAGAAACCATTGCCGCGGTCGCATAGCTCATTATTAGTTGCCAATGTCTCAAAAAGTTTTGCTGTTTTGCCGCAAAATTGACGAAAATGTAAAAGTTTATTCCAATTTTGAGCCTACTAAGGCCCCACTGTGTCATTAAAGATTAGCTTAATCGCACTTTAGTTTTTGACCTGATTTAGCTTTTTGCTTGCTCCACGAAAAATTGAAAACAAAGCTATTTTTCAAATTTCAAACTGAATTGAAGGCATTTGAATGGGTTGGTTTGCGTTTGTTTAAATAGATTCAAGTAACGATGCGATGAAATATCTTTCACTCAGAACTGTATTAATATAAAAAGATATATCTTTTGAATTTGAGAAGTAAGTAATATGAATAATATCCTTTAGATACCTAACAAGCGAAAGGAAGTCAATAATTCTTGAGTTATGAAGCTGTATCATCTTCCCATGATATTTTGTTTGTTTTTTTTTTTTTTTATGTTGATTCACAAAAATAGGTGAAGGGAAATGACAAAGTGAATATTCCCGGGGATGTGTATAGATAACTTTCAGTTATTTGATATTTAATGCTATGTCACGAGTCAGGACTCAGGCTCTATGTATATTAAGAGGGCTGGAAGCAATGCAATTTATTTATTATTTTTTCTTTTTCTTTTGATGGATTGCAAATTCAATTTATATATTTTCGTATTCAAAACGAATCGATCAAATTTTTTGAGCGCCTTAGGAAACAGAAAATTGTAAAGTAAACTTTTAAAAAAGATATTTTGTCAAATAATGATGTAATGTTTGTAATTTATTTGAGACAAAAGCATTAATGTATTTAACCTTGAACAAAAAATAATTGATAGTATTGTTCTTGTTTTATGATCAAGATTTTATTATTAATGTCATTGTTTCGTTTGACAAAGTATGTTCATTGAAACTTGGGTGGTGCCTGTTTAAAAAATGTTGCCTCTGGTTGAATTCAGACATAAAAAAGGTTGGAGGAATCGCCATTTCTTTCTGTTTTGACGTATATGTACCAGCATATTTGAATGTAGAAATATTTAATGGCATGTAATGAAAGAAAAATAATTATCTGTAAATTTTAATTTTGAAATACCTATATAGGTACATAATGTCTTAAAACACTTTGTTCTTACCTTATGTCATTGCATTTTTTTTAATGACATATGAATTTTGATACGCAAATCCCCTTTTAAATAAGGTGCCCAGCCCTAACTCACAATGTCAAGTTAAGTATATACTTAGAAAGTTTATTACTACTTGGAAATTATCAACATATTTCGCTTCAAAATTAAGTTGTCAAATCACTGATTTGACGTTACGTGTTAAGGAAAAAAAGAAGTGTGCCCATGACAAACTTGAAACAGAGAATACGGAGAGTTTGCATCGGGAAGAACTATCTTCACCGACTGCTAAAGCAAACCTAAGGCTTTTGCTTTTCAAGAACTGCGACATGCAATTATAAATAAAGCGAAGGCGCAACCCTCTTAAAAAGTATCCCAAGAAACATCTCCGTTAAGTAATCAGCGGTACATCATGGAACGACGACTTTGCACCTGGATCGATAATAACTGTTTAATTGAGGAATTTCAAGCAAGATTTAGGTCAGGGTACTCCACGACAGATCACATCTTTGTGTTGAGAAGCATTGCAGAAAAATTTATACGAAATTGAAAAAAGTTAAACTGTTTTTTTTTAGGATTTTAAGCCAGCGTTTGATGCGGTAGACAGGCACGCTTTAATATACAAGCTGTTTGGTTTAGGGATGACTGGAAAGTTGGGCAGAGTTCTACAAAATCTTTATGCAAATACTAACTCAGCTGTATGGAATGGAGAGGAAATGTCTAAATGGTATTTAGGGGTCTGTTTCACCAAAAATTTAAGCATGGAAAAACATTTAAAATAAAAAATTGTAAAAGCCAAGAATGCAATTGGTGCTACGTGGATAAAATGTTTCGCCAGCAAATACATCGCCTATAGTAGTAAATTTCGTAAGTTTGAAGCAATTTCGGAGCCTATCATGCTCTACGCATCTCAAGTATGGGGATACAAGCAGAATGAAACAGTGGAAAAACTCTTGAGGTTTTATATTAAAATAATATTTCGTCCGCCTTCGAATACCCCTAACTGCATCGTGATGCTGGAAACAAGACTCTCCCCACTCTTCATACACACACTTAAACTACTGAAAGCGGCCATTTAAGTTATTCAACGAAGAAGTAGTTGGTATGCTGAGTGGTTGGAGATGGCGCAGTGGTGTGGAATTTAGCTTGATTTGGATTTGGAAAACATCAATGACTGGAAATGCTCCCTCTACAAACTAATTGAGGCTATTGACATCAAATATAGGGAGAGATATATAAAAGAAGCTACCAGTTCGGTACATAGATCACTATATAGCAGACTAAGCCACAATTTGGGACCTAAAAACTATCTTATTATGGTAAGACTACATGGTGAACTCTTGCGTCTTAATTATATACCGCATAGATATGACCTGCCGCTTCTGTGCAATCTTTGCAATCAGAGAGGAAGAGAAGATGTGCTGCATTTTCTAGGAAGATGTCCGTTGTTTGTGAAAATAAGAAAAGACTTTTTTGGCTGCAATATTTTAACTGATGATGAGATGTTTTCGTATTTAAATGAAATGGAAGTCCCAAAGCTTTTTAACTACTGCAAGGTTGCGCTGGCGTATCGCGAAAGGATAGTTAATGAATCTTTTTGATGCACTCAGGCTTTAGTTTTAGTATTAGTTTTTTATTATTTATTTAAATTTGTATTATAACAATGTATGTAAAAATTGTCAAACTTAAACCAAGTATGGATTTATTTGTCAATCTTGCAGACGGCAATGTCATGCTATATTTGATTTTGTTATTATTATTAATTGTTTGTAATGATATATTAAATAAATAATATCACCTTAAACTAAACTAACTCATGGAAGTTACGAAACTTAAGCAAAAAACTACATTATATCACTAGCTGTTACCCGGCGCGTTGCTGCGGGGAAAATATAAGGGAGAAAGAGTTAAAATGGTCCAACATTTAGCCAAAAGCTTTCAAATTGACATATAAGAGTTTCCGAAAAAGAGACCCCAGCGCCATCTATTCTATGATGAAATTTTCCATAATTTTTTTTTTTCAAAAAATCTACCCCAACGCCATCTAGGAATAACTTACATCATAAGTTACTTCCCACAACATCACCTATCTGTCAGTGAAAGTCCTGTCATAGTAGTTTTTTATCGGATCATATATGACGCTGTGAGTGCAAAAATGGCGTTACACACATTATTTCAATTTTTAGTTTTTCTCATCATAACAACAATAAGGTGACGATTAATCGATTCAAAATTAGTGCTATAAGCTTATAAATCAATCAGAAAATGATAAAACGTTGCTACCGCCCTGGTGCATTTCTATTGAGATAAGACAGGACAGGACGAACAGACAGGCAGACAAACATTTTAAAAATGTAGCTATGTTTTGTTATAGATAAGTGCTGTATATGCTTCCATATGTATCTTATATCAGCACCTACAGCCTTAACGGCTGTACCGATTTCCTTCAAATTTGGTACGAAGGGTTTGTAGACCATTCCTTAGAGGAGAAATTGATTTTTTTTAATCTCAAAAAATAAGGGTACCTGCCATATAACGCTTTTGGAAAAGCTTAATTTTCTCGAAAACTTTTTTGCAAACCTATTAACGGTACCTCCCATAGAACGGTTATTTTTTTCTTGAGATATTCCGTGAACGGGTTAGTCGATTTTAATTTAAAAAAACTTAGATATAACAACATTTTGCAAAAATCCTTAGTTTTAGTTTCAATTAATTTTTTAATTTATTTCTTTGTAAATTCAATATTTGTAACACGGCTTGTCTAAATAAATGTAATTTTTGTGCGTAAAATGCTGACTATTAAGCACTTTAAATTGGCGTTTCTTAAATTCCTAAAAATTTTGATTATAAAAATTATTAAGTAAACATCGATTTATTTAAAAACTGCTCCTACGATAACTTTTATTTTCGTTTGAATCTTCCTAAAAAGTAGTTTTAGCACTTGTAAAACAATTCATATGATTTTGTTCGTATTTTTCATTTAAATTAAAAAAAAAAAATTATAATACATTTTTATTAAATTAAATTTTATTAATGTGGTAACTTGTTTCAAGAGCAAGTTCGTGCAACCCAGTCGTGCACTTTTTTTTTTATCTATTTGTACGTATAGATTGTTTTGATAAATAAAAAAAAGGATATAATCCTTAGCGATTCAATCAGATCCTGATTCTTGAGACATGTTATGTGTTTTCAGTTCTCCCTCTACTCCGGCACTTAATGTCCAGACTTCTTACACTGCAAGACAGTGGAAATAAAATAAATTAAGGCCAACCGAAATATCATTATATTTTATTAGTAAGCACTTAAAAGAAAGCTTGATTATAGATATACATTTGCTATATAGACCAACCAAGGATAATTATTAAGCACCATATTGTAGGTATACATATATCCCTCTTTAAAAATGGAATGCAAAAACAAAAAGAAATTAGTTAGGCTAAAAGATAAATTTCACAAACACGAAAAGAAAACTAATTATATTCAAAGGAAATTAAGTGAAATCTGTCCGTTTATATTCCTTGATTCTTGTGTATTTAGTAAAAAAAAAATAAAAATTAAGAAAGAAAAGAAAAAGATACCATAAACT
Organism: Baccha elongata; assembly: GCA_951217065.1. Taxonomy (NCBI): domain Eukaryota; kingdom Metazoa; phylum Arthropoda; class Insecta; order Diptera; family Syrphidae; genus Baccha; species Baccha elongata. Next base: position 35,787,773 of record OX578273.1, read on the forward strand.
TGTCAAGGTCAAGGGAAAAACATAGCGCTAGGGAAAAAATGAGTCATCCCAATGGACCAAGACAAACTCTTGTATCTTCCTTAATACCATACTGATGTTTAAAACAACTGAAACTGGTCAGAAAGAAGAAAATAAAAAAAAAAATACCTAAGATGAAACAACTTTTGAAGAACAATTTAATTAGAATTCACTGTCATAACGGGATGATAAATTATTGTTTTCTTGGTTCCGTATTTTAGTTCTGGATCTGGACATAATTCCTTTCTATCCTGTGGGCAAAATGACTTTTCCTATTTATGGAGTGAAGAAAAATATAAAGAAGATACAATTTCCTGTCTTGTTTTCATTTGGGGATGGTATAGATATGGTATAGGAGATTTATCATATTCATAAACAACCCTCAAGGAGTCTGGAGATTTTATTTTTCTGATAAGGTATTATTATTATTTCATCAACTTTTTAAGATTTTATTTTCGGGAGCAACAAATGAGAAATATAGCAGACCCTTTCTATAATATAGAGCCAGTCAGTTCAATAACAGATCCATGGACCGTTTTCACAAAAGTTTAATCGTAATCAATTGACATTTTACAAGTTGCGGTTTGTAGAACCGTCTCTATCAGCGATGTAGGTTAGTCGTTTTGACCTTTTTTGGTAAAGAAAATACGCGACACAATATCCCAAGAGGATGTTTGGGATAATCCCTTTTTTAATGTTGAATGTGTCACATTTACAGCAACAACCCTTCATTAACTATGTTGCAAGATTTAATTTTATCCTCTTTTACTGGTTAGATAAGAACCCATACATATTACATGATTCGACATATTCAATATGATTTTGTGCATTTCAAAACATATTAACCTATAGAAGCTGAATCCGAAACATGTACCCATGCACTCGAGAAATACTCGAGGATATTGCAAAACTCCTAGCAGAAATTTAAACATCATTGGACTTAGAATTATATGAGAGGTAACTTATCATATGCCAAACGAAGGTGTGAATTACATATCGAATATTGAACATCTTCGGATAAGAAGATCGCTTATATGCGTGAACGAAAATTAGTTTTATTTAACTATGGTTTTTGATTATTTTTTTTCGAATTTTTGAGGCTTATATCTTAGAAACTATTGAAGATACGAAAAAAAAACTGTTAGGGTAGGTGCGGGTAATAAGGCCTGTCGGCTAAGCTTATAAAGGCCTAGTTAACAGAAATACAACTTAAGATTATCTCAGCATGTTTCAGACCACACTATTATGTAGCTAACGGTCATAAATGACGTTTGGAACTTGTTTCCACGTCTTCTTTGACTCACCACATCAGCGTTGGGTCACTTACTTTAGAAAGCGGTTTTCCGGCTCGAATTATAACAAAGTGTCCAAATCAATCTTTATTTTATTTTTTTTAATATTATACAATTATTTATATAGATTTGCTATAAGAAGTTTTTTACTATCAGGTAAAATTTAATGATTTAGAAATGTATCATGTTCGAATAATGATTTATTAGTTTTTCCTTACACATGGTGTTTTCGGAATATTAAGGGTGGGTCTTCATGACAATAGAATTTAAAATTCATGTAAACGTATTTTAATGTGGTAGTGCGATATTCTTTTCTCTTCATTATTGTTTTTGATACGCTCAACTACTCTTGTTCTCTTTTCAAAATGGGTTTGTTGTCTTGTCATCCTTTCGATTTGAATGGGAATGATGAGTTCTATGCTTTCTGTTTATGGAAGGGTGAAGGGATATTTTTCAATTTTGTTTTCAAAACACATGAGTAGGTATAGCTAAAATGTGAGTCATTTTTTTTCTCTTTTCGTTTAGTTGTTTTTTCTTCACTTTCACTTGCTGTTGCTTGGAAAAACAGTAACAAAAAAATGTGAACTCGTTTGTAATTCGATCGAGATCTTGATGAAGGTCAGGACACATCAAATGAACATGCATAAATATGCACATGCCAAAGGCCACGCAAAGACATTTCAGTCACACACATTCTTATTTGCAATTACCTACCACTCCATGTCCGTCAACACGCGAAATGAAAAAAAAAATCGCTTCTAAATAAAAATAGGAACATAGATATACAATTGCAATATACACATTCCCTCTTCCCACTATCTCACAATTTACTAATCGTGTCCAACCACACCACCAAAAAGGAGGTCATCTTCAATATTTTTGTTTCTTTCCGTTGTAGGATAACAGAAGAGGAGGTATCTCCAATTTAGGTTTAATCGCAAACAAAAATTGAAGTGCCCAAGCCCAAGTGCCTACGTCAATTATTCTGATACAGAAACATAGATCTCAATTTCTTCTTCCTTTTGACACCTCAACCTTGAAGATTCGATAAGATTAACTCATTTTATAGACGATTCCCTGAGACTCTATTTCTATATAATTAACGAATAAAATCTTTTTCAGCATTATTCCCACATCCATAAGTTTCCTTCCAAAACCAAGTAGAAAAAAAAACAAAAATATCATATACCTACTTGGACGACAGCGACGACGACGATACCTACGAATCGTACGTACACCTGCGTTGCCGAAGTTAACCAATCGTGCTTTTTTGACACGACAATTTTTTCTTGTGGCACAGTGGTACGAAACATTTCAATATCGCACACTTTATCATTGCCTATATCTTACTTTAATATTGATGGAAAATTATATAATAAATTACAGAAATAAAGTTTTATTTTTTTAACAGAAGATTTATAGTTTTTTCATGGCAAGCAGTTTTTAAAATGTGACACGGCATTTTCTTTTCTCGGCGGCAACGCTGATGTACACCATTCACCATACCATTTGTGTTTTGTGTATCACCAAAAAAAAAAAAAGTTGATTCTAAAGAGAGTGCGAACAGCGAAAATATAATATTCTCTTTCGACGGAAGTTTCGTGAACTAAATATCGTTGTGTGCGTATTTTGATTAACAAAATCGTTAAAAAGATGCTTTTTCAAAATTAAATATAAAATTGTTTATGCGTGTGATATTGTTTTCTTCACTTGGAACTTTAGCAAAAAATATTGAAATAAAATACAAAAATAATAATAAAGTTGTAAATGGCATTTCAACCTGGGAAAACTACCATGTGTATAGATACTTTGAATTGTAAATTTTTACATCTAAACAATATAAAATTGCAAAAAAATTTACAGCAAATAGTGCTGTATAAATAAGAGATTCGAATAAATTAAAAACAAAAAATATTAAGAATAAAACATGCCAGCCCCAACGGGGGAAAGAAAAAAGTAGTATTGTTTGTGTATATATAAGTTTTTCAGACGTATAAAGTGGAAAAAAATAATTTTTTGTTTTGTTTCAAATAAAGTATCTACTTTCTGTTATAAAAAAAAAAATATTGTTTGGCTCCGTTGAAAATTTAAGAAACTGCGCCAATAAACGAGCTTTAAATTAGTGTGAACTTACGTCCACTTTGTAGCTCAAATAATTTTTTTTTTTTTTTTTTTTTATCCTACATAAAGCATACATTCATTGACAGTTGAAAAACATTAACAACAAAATAAAATAACAAATCACACGAGAGCCCCTTGAGGGAATGCATAAATCAGCCAAAATAAAGGGGAAAAAATGTGTAATTCCTTCCCTAAAAAGCACAAACTTTTGTAAAACATAAAATTGAGGACATATGTTTTAAGATATGTTCATGGACTAAATAATAAATTTTATTTTATCAAAATATCTTTTCAAATGTAGGAAATATATTAAGTTTTGTGCACGTAGTACCCTACATTTACGAGGAAGACCCACCCTTAAGGAAGAATTCGAAATGAAAAACTCCTGAACAAAAGGTGTTTATATACGATCGTTTTACGTTCGTATTATGATCGTTTTTCGTTCGTATTACGATCGTTTTACGATCGTATTATGATCGTTTTTAATTCGTATGACGATCGTTTTACCTTCCTTAAAATATATATAATATATTTTATTGGCTCTAAAATCCATATTTCCTTGACAAGAGTCGTAAACAAAACAAAAATCATATATGTTTACGACTGTTGTAAGGGTTACAGAATATACAACTAGTAAATGCACGAACCTAAAAATGTGTTTTTCACAAGTTTCTTAAGATGGCCAGGCGGTGATTATTCAGCATGAAAATACTATAGAAATGTTTATACAATGGTATTACGAACGTTTTTCGTTAGTATTACGATCGATTTTCGTACGTATAAGATCGTTTTACGTTCGTATTACGATCGTTTTACGTTCGTATTTAGATCGTTTTACGTTCGTATTTAGATCGTTGTACGTTTGTAATACGATCGCTGTACGATCGTATTATGATCGTAATATGATCGGTTTGTTTTCGTATTGCGATCGTTTTTCGTTCGTATTTTTTTGATTTTTGATTTTATAAAACGTTGTAATAAATTAATAGTGTTTTAATTAACAAAGAGAGTTATCTATAGGCACTTCATTTAAATACAAAATAAATTTACAAGCGCTAATAAACCCAGTTTTTTGTATTATCAAGGTAATTTTTCTGAACTTACCTATATATACCTATGTACTTTGGTTCATAACTCATAATCAATAATTATGCTTCATGTTCACTTCACAAAATGTACATACATATATTATTTAGCGATAAAAGGCGTTTCCTTTTTTAGCAGAGCACTTGGCTGTCGAAAATATATCTGTGTTTCTTTTTTAGTTCCGAACGCTCACAGCGCTCAACTTTTATTTCATTTTTTTGCGATCAGAGCTTGCTCGGAGCGCGCTCTATGAGCTCAGGATAAAATGATGGAGTAGACCGAGCACAAAGTAGAGCGCTGCCAACTTCATGCAGTTTTCATTTTATTTGACAGATTGTGAGTTGATTTCTATTGATATTACAGTGAAGTGCTCAAGTGTGTTTCATAAATAAATCAGAGCGCTCGGTGGTACTTTTTTGACATTGTATGATGCTAATTAAATCACATACAAAAGATCAATGACGAAAAATAATTTTTTTTTTATTTTTTTTTTTGCATATTCAAAACGGTTCTGACATCGAAAGGTCTCGAGGTGATCTGTAAGCGGTCCATTTTCATATCACACATGGCCAAATTGAATGCTCCATTACAGTTTGGACGACGTACAAATTGGCCGTTTTTTACTGTCGCGGGCACCGGGTCTATTATTTCGTGTGTAAGAAAATATTGTTACTCGAATTTGATTTTACGACAGAAGTACATATAATATAGGTTAGGTACTACGTTCACGTCATTTGTCATTTTATTTTTAAACCAACTAAATTCTTTTCAATTTATTTTTAAATGTTAAGATAGGTAATGATTGAAAATTATAAAGAACGTTTTGTTAGACTTGTGCAATAGTTAAAGAATTATGGCTAAATAGCGTACTCTATTGGCTCACGTTTTTGGCTCATCCGTGATGCCAATAAAAACCGTCGTTACCTATTTTGGAAGTAACAATTTCTTTAGGGGTTCTTAAAAGAGTTCGCCGATCTTTTTATGAGATCTTTCAATGCCGTGTGCGTAATTTGCTGTTGGATGGCCCATTCTCGTAAATGAGACCTGAACATCATAATATGTCTCTCCATCTCAGAGACATCCTCATTTGAGGTTTCATCATCATTATATGCACTGTTATTTAAAACAGCAGAAGCAACATCTGAGCTTAGATCTATATGTATCTAAAAATAAACTGCATATTATGCGTATGAATATGATACAAACTAAAAAACACTTACCTTGGTGGTCTAAATTGGCACTGTTAGTTATTTGTGGAGAAAACTCTTGCACAAGAATATCTTGCTCTTGCGGATTGTTAATGGCCGATGTATTTTGATCCACAATGGATCCAGAAGTAAAAACCAATTGATTTCTATGCAAAACTGTTCGTCTTAATTTGTTGGAAATTTCAGAGGCTGCTTTAAAAATTGAATCACGATTTTTTTTCAACGTTCTTTAATACGTTCCCGATCTTTTTATTTTTTTCCACGAATTATTCATATTTCAAGGGATTTGTTTCTTAGACTTCAATGAACTTTCTTTGATAGGCATTAAACGAACCTTAAATAAATAAGAATATCCAACTTGTGAAATTTGTTTCCAAAATGCCTTAAAGAAGCTTGAATTTTTCAGATTTTATCTTACTAACTTCGGTGGGCTTTAAAGCGCCCTTACTAAAGCAGATTAGCTATATCAGCCTTCCATAGAGCTTGCCCATTTTTCAGCCCAAATGCCTTAAAGAAGATAATGTTTGAACTCTGATAAACTGTCAATAAACTATTAACTTCTTATAGAAACCCTTTGCACTGATTTCCAATAGTAAGCCTTACAAAAGCCTAAGTGTTTCACATGTTAGCTTACTAACTTTGGCAGGCCTTATAGCAGCCTTACTAAAGCAGATTACTTCAAACCTTCATAAAGCTGGTGAATTTGTTCACCCGAAAGCCTTAAAGAAGCTATTATTTAAAATATTTCGTGAAAAAATGGTAATATGCATAAAAGCCTTATGACAGCACTATAGAAGTAATACCTTATTAAATTCAAGAAACTGGACCTTATACAAATAAAATTGTTGGTTGGTGTTAGTTTTGTCCCTTGAAGGAATTCATATTCTAATAGTTTTAATGAGGTGCTGCAACCTAATCACAGATAAACGCATCCATCCATATAGAATAATATTTATTCAATCAAATGTGCACTGGCAGGGTAAGTAAATGTATTTTTTTTTCTTAATCAATTGCACCAAGTATCCATTACAAGAAAATAAAATCGAAATAAATTGTTTTGCCATAGAAACTTTCTGAACCGGTGAAGAACACAACAATACTATATAATAATGGAAAATCTTTATCTTCATCTAACGTTTGAGCAATTTATACAAGAACACATTAAATAAGGTGTTAACTCGCGGCACCTTTTGTATAGGGATATAAATCCAAAACACATTCTTTTTTGGCTTTGGTGCTTTGCAACTGAACCATGACGCTGCTGTAAGGAGGATTTATTAAAGGCGCCAAACATACCTAAATATTTTTGGCGCGCAAACGTATCCATGGAAATGGAATGAATCTAAGCTATGCCTTAAGTGGCCTCTGTATTAAGATATAGGTATACCAGTACCGTAAAATATGTTCCTCATAAAAATGGCACAAAATTGATGTTTTCAACGCCAGCTTTACCCACTGGGTATACGAGAAATGAGGTTGGTGGCAGAGTGACGATAGCAAAGGAAAGAAATTGAGTTTGACAATAAGAAAAAACGCCGCCCATGGAAGAAGCGTATAAAGTTTGTATTCCTCCTTTTGTTGTTAGTCACGCCGCTGTGAAGAACGCCGATTGACATTACTCGGCTGGGTGTGTTTGTACTGGCATTATTGTTTGTTGGATAATAATTCCTCCTTTTTTCGTCAATTTACTTCCTTTGAAAATATAAAAAAATAATATATTTTTCCATCATCGAGAAAATAGGGTTAAATTTATGATATCACTTGAAGATTTTCTTCTCAGCAGGGTATTTTAAAATATGAAGTTCGTTAAAGAGCTATAAATTTTTCTCTCCGCAGGATATTGCTTTGCTGCACTATACGATGTCTGTTTATAATACTGAAAATAACTTGCTGATGTGTAGCATATTATTGTGGATTAGATACTTCTTTTTAAGTAAAACTCCAGTCATTTGCAGTTTGAAAATATTTTAAATTCATCATCAGCTGAAATCATTTTGTTTTTAAATAAATTTAATTTAAAATTTAACAGCACTGCGAACAATTAATTTATAAGAAACGAAATAATTTCTTAATAACGAAAAATATCGCAGAGACTTATAACTTTAAAAGTCAAGATATACCAAAGTCTGATAGACTAACAGAAAATAGCTAGAGCCAAATTTTCAGCTTCCTCGGGTCTGGACTGGAGCGTGTGCCCAGTTATTCAAAACAACCGCTGATGGCTTCTTTCAATCTCTCTGCTGCAGCGTCATTGTCCATTCGCTCGACACCAATGTAGTCAACTTTTCTCGATCGGCTTCTGTCTGTCAGTTGACAAATAATATATTAAATTCATTTTATAATAATGTATTAAATTAACTTTCTTCCGGTTTTGCGCTATGGGGAAGACTCAGGAAATAAGTCTCAAGGTTTCCGCAGTTTCAGCGAGCTCTTGGTTACAATCCGCATCAAAGCAAAACTCGTAAATCGGTGTCCATGCCCCCCACAAAAAGAAGGATAATACAACGAACCAAGGACAAGTTCTACGATCTCCTCGGGAACACGTACGATATTTCTTCGAAGTTCGAACAGTCCAGTCAATGGGGAGTGAAATATGGCTCATCTGACAAAAGTTTAGTATTAAGTCTCTAAGTTTGAACGCAGTTTTGAAGTGGGGTTGAATCTAAGTATAAAATTCAGTTTGCGGAAGATTTGGTCTGTGCACCATCTTGAATTTAAGATTTTTTTCGTGTTTTAGCGTTTTTCTAGTGATTGTTTTTATAAATAAAAAACTATAAAATACTTTTTTGTTGCAATTTGTATTGTAATTTGTATAATCTAATCTATAAAAATTATTTGTAGTGGTAATATTTTAGAAGTTATAAGCAAAAAATAAATAAAAAAATGACTTAGGGTCTTTAGAGCTCTGGTTAAATTTAACAATTTGTTATTTTAGCTGGTAACCATAGAAACTGAAATAACCAATTATTACAAATAACAGAGCTGAAAAGACTGTCCCTTAATCACTTTATTTTTTTAATTTTAGTAGATTATCGAGAAAAAATATTAAACAATTATTTAAAGATATTTCTTTTTACAAACAAAAAATTATTTTTTTGTCAATTTCGTTTAATTTTGACCTCTCTAAGACGGCGACGGTCGCAACAGCATTATGTTACTTTTTGATTGCAATTATTCAAGGTGATTTGTATAATGATGCAACTAAATGCTAAGTCATGTAGCTTAAGTCAAGTTAAAAAAAAAAGTCCTGCAGGAGGGAGGCCTATATTTTTAAAAAAATTGCCTTAAAATACAAACAAAAATTTTAAAAATCTACAAAAGCTCATTCAATAATGTTCTATACTTTTGTTTTACAGATAAAATGCCTATCTTTGATTTTATGTTTTACTTAAGTAATTTAATTTTATGGTTTTTAAGAAATAAAATTTTAAAGTCAAATTTAATTTTAATTTTTTTTTTTGAAATTCTGTTTCTCAAAAACAAAAAACTTAAATTTCTTAAATGAAACATGAAATCAATGAAAAATACGTAAAGCTTTTTTTTTGGATCCAATAATCATATCGAGGATTAACTTCTTAATTAATGTAAAGATACGTTTTGTTTCCAAGGCGGTGGGCACATGCTTGGTTATCTTCGTTAACTTCAACACCAACAAGTTTCGCGCATGTTTTTCATTCATCGTAAATGACTTTATTGCGCCCGATGATGTAGATAACATCTGCGTATACTCTATACCAGTTGGACGCATCTCTGGGAAATGAGAGCTTTCTGAACTTTTCCGAAACCCTCTTAATGTCTGACATAATAGCTCAAATAAAATTTTCTCCAGTTGAACACTGCATTGCTTATAATGTCCATTGTCACGCGATCCCTAGCACCCAGCTGGATCATGTTTTTAGAGATTCCAAGTTTGGACATGGCCATAATTAGCTCCAAGATTTGTCTATGATCTTTGGACATGGTGAATTTGCAAAGTTGGAATCATCACCGATATAGATGCCGATTTAGAGTGCAGCAGAACAGTTTAATATGCCCATACGGTATGTCAAATGCCACAATATTTCTTGTATACAGGTAATCAACTTCAAATTTAGCAGCTGAAAGTCTCAGTCTAAGGCCCTTATTGCGAGTGTCGTTTGTCTATCGATAATCGACTGTTGTCGATAGTCGAACGTCGAAAATCGATGTTGGTATTGTGAATCTCAATTGTGAACGATACTTTTCGTTTTTTCATTCGACATCTGTCGTCTGCATTTTTTCAATCGACTGCGTTAAACAAAAGAAGTGTCTACATCTATTTATTTATTATTATTTATTTATGGTCTACATAAACAAAATTTCTCAACCAAAATGTAAGGAAATTTTGTCAAATAAGTAAAATTTACAAAATAATATAATAAATTTGTTATTTACAGGGCAAAAGTTGTCAATAATACAAAGCAACTAGAAAAGCTAGTGCTTTTGATGGAAGCGAATACAGACATCGCGAAGGGAATTTGCGGCAACGAGTTTAATTTTCTCACCAAATGTATGTTGATTTCCTTTTAAATATAGTTTTATTGTTTCTAAAATAACAATTGTTTTAACACAGAGCAATATAAATAATAAATAAAGGAAAATAAAACACAAAAGTTGGGTTGGGTTAACAATCACTGAAACACATCAAGATAATCTTTATTTATCTAACATTATAGTATTACTCTTATAACTATTTCAAACAAAGAAAAGATGTAAATTAATAACAAATAACGTGAAATAATTTTTTTTTAAGAAAACAAGTATTAAAATGTTTATTTTTTGTAAGAAAAAACTCTTCCTTCGACTGATGAAAATTTGTTTACTATCTGTCAAATGCCAAAATATGGGAATGACTGAAACACATGACAGTGATAAAAATGCAAAACAAAAAAGCCCATATGTTTGTAAGAAATGTCCCAACAAAATTCCCAACGATAAAATATTACAAGAGAACAAAGGAAAATCTTCGTGTCATTAAACAGACACACAGCAAACAAGGTGCCTTGTAGCTGATGGTTAGTGTAGTATAGATACTCAACGCTTATTTTTAAGCATTGCATGTGATAGGATTGCGTTATAATTGCATCATAAGAAAATTCAGCCAGTTTTACACAGTTTTTAGATGATTTTCGTCACATTTCCAAGATTTCTAAAGTTTTCTGTTTTAATTTATCTTTTAATTGGAAATACTTCTTGACTCAATTTAGGACTAAAAAGTATTTTTTTCCTACATGTACTATCACTGGCACTACCCCAAATGCCAAAATATAAGGTCGATCAAGTTACACAATACCAAAACGAAAATTTATCGATGCTTTCGACTTCTATCGCATCGAAAGTTAAACGACACTCGCAATAAGGGCCTAAGATGTTGTATATACCTACGACCTTCTGGGAAAAGGTTGATTACTTTATGGGCCCTTAGTTTTTCAACGTTTTATCGACAAGTTTTCCTTTCTAAAAATTCTGCAGACATTGAATTTCGGTTATCATAATGTCGGAACTTATAAGGATCTGCATGTTTGAAAAGGGAAGATGATGAGTTTCCGAAGCCTTATTTCTTTTGTACGAATTAATTTTTGCGTTTTCGTTTTCAGTAGAAAAAACCAGGTGCAAAGACAGTCTTATAGAAAAATTGATTTTGCTAACCGCAGTTGATGATAGTAGGAAAAATCATAACACTGCATCATAAATAGGTATGAGACAGTATAGGATATCTGAAAAACCAGAATTGATTTACTCAGTTTAAAAAAAAAAAATGCTTCAAATGTCCTATACCCACAAAAAAAACTTTGCATTAGTAAGCTAACAATAATTTTCATTCCTAAAAGGACATTAAACCTTACACCTTTGTTATGTATCAATTTTATATATTATCATCATCCATTCCAACAAAACCTAAATTTTTTTCTTCCCCAAATGTCAAATCAACCTACGCATTTAGCAACAATGTTTACCTTCAGATAACATATATTCGGTTACAAAAATTCAACATTAAAGGCACGTCCTTTTGCGATAATGTGAAACAGATGTGTTAAAAGGTACCTACATGTTCTTAGATTCCAGATACAATATTTTATTTGCTTATGGTTTGGTACCTCGTTTTATTGGATTACGTTGTAAATCATCTTTTCATGTAATGCGTGATTCTAAGAAAAATATTATTTCGATGGATATAAAGCAATCTTTCCAAATTTTGTTTTATTGCCTTACGAATGATTTGAACTCAAATAAGATCGAAACGTTTAATTCAAAATGTATACCTGTTTATACTTTGGGTATCTAAATCATTCGAAATTTGTTTGCATTTTATTTTTAAGGAATAAATGCATTTTTTTTTTGTAAAAAGAAACAGAAAATTTTAATCTATTAGAAATATCGGAAGATAATCAGTGTAAGTATTGTTTTGATTTCAGCCCGTAATGTAATCAGGTGTGGAATATATATTTTGTATAAGCAATGCAGCGCTATACTTCTCTTAATTGCGGAAAACTTACTTCTGAATCTATTGTTACGGAACAATTCTTTAATAATTATGGCGCTCATGTCCATGCAATTTCTACCCAAAACCTAATCATTTGGATTGTTTTTTTTTATATACTGGGAATCTTGTTTAAACGTTTCGTTTTCTGTTTGATCCAATTTGTAGAACATTTATTTTATCACAAGTATCAGTGACACTGCTGTCGATGTGGCTCCTATAGTAGCATTTTGCTCCTTTGCTGAGGAAAGTGCTAATGTGCTACTCATATTCTAAAAAGGCTCCCTAAATTCGGATTTGGAGCTAAATAATCATGCCTATTACTGAATTAGCAAAATTTCACTCCTTGGGAGTCGGTTGGATCCGCAGTGGATTCGCACTAGCATAAAATTCTATTAATGAATCCGATGAATGAGCTGCATTATCGATCCGCGAACTACTTTTCCATTTTTGAAACTGTATTTTCATGGATGTCAAAAGTTGACATTGGGCGCGTTCAAGTGCACACGAGAAAAGCACTCTAAGATACTTTAGTATCGTAAAATATCTAATATCGAAAATTAAAACTTTTTTTAATGTTTTTAACGACCAATCTTAATCCGTCTTCAGCAATCACTGGACCGATTTTCAAGGTTCATTTGCTGTTGGATAGAGGAAATGTCAAAGTAGGTCGTGGGGACTATATTTCTGGACAGATGTCCACGGATTGGCTAAAAAACGACACCAAAGTTGCATTTCCTAAAAAAAACGCAGATGACGTTTTCGAAAGCGGCCATTGTCAATAAATTATTAGAAATACTGCAAAAAAAAACTTAATGCGTTTCGGCGATCCAAAAATGTTTATTTCTGCTTTTTCTTCAATTTTTTTCATAAAAATCACCCTCATCTGCACCAATTTTACTGCAGATTTGCTTTTCGAACATTTGTATGGAGTGCGGATGGGGTGTGGATGCCTTTCGTTTTCAGTAATACCAATTTTACGAACAACGTTACCGACATTTATTCCCGCGTATGGCTTGCGGATTCGCTAAAAAAAAATCTACCGAAAGTGAGTAGGACTCCCTCCGCAACTCATTCGTCGGATTCCCTAATAGGGCTGAATATCAATTTCTTCGTTGAAAATATTATTTTGAACATTCACAATCTTTATATGGGGGCAAAAAGTAGCAATAATACATAATAAATAAACAAAAATGTCTGAGACTGACATTAAAAAAATTAAAAGGAATGGCCGTGAGTACTAAATTGAAATATCTAAGCAAGTAATAATGTTCAGAGTCAAATTTTATGACAAAGTTTTAGTAGCAGTTCTAGGTATCGATCCCAAGAATTTAGCTCCAAGTTTAGTGCCGTTGATGACCATATTCCCGAATTTAGTGGATGAGTCAGGGTCTGAAAATTTAGACGATGAATGGAGGTTATTTCTTAATCAATCTTTCGTGTCAAGAGACTTATAAGTTTCGAAGATTTTTATAAGAATATATTCAATTCGAAAAATGCTTTGAATGAGTACGTGTTTCCGTTAGTAAGGAACTTTGTCGTAGTGTTACTTCTGAGAGAAAGACAAAAAGCGAAATTGTTTGCACATCGAAACTGTCAATTCTGTTTAAACAGCAAAAGAAATTTTGAATAATAACTTCGCCGTAAAGTGGTAACCGTCAAAAAACTTGATTTCCAAATACAAAAAACAAAAGTGCCACTAAGTTTTTTCTTTATTTTTTTAACACCTTTTTTCATGAAAAATGGAGATACATACCTATTTACATATCTAATTTTAAAAATATCGTTTTTAAATATTCTTTTTAAGCCTTTTAAAAAAAAGGATATATTAATTATATATTTGCTTTATATTAATAATATTGGCGCACATTCTTAAACGATTAAGCATCATACTAAAACGTATTTAGCATCATACTAGGTTACGAACCAATAGGCACAAAATTTAAAACGATTTATCATCATATTAGAACATATTAAGCATCATACTAGGTTGCCAAACAATGGCTTTTCAACCCAGTATGATACTAAATATGTTTTAGTATGATGCTAAATCGTTTAAAATTTTGCGCCATTGATTTTAAGTTATTTGTTTTAATCTTTTAAATTCATGAACCACTATGAGTTGTTAGTGTATGAGTTCCTATTTTGTTAAATAAAAGGTTTAATAAAAAAATATGTTTTATGTTTATTGCCAATAACAATCTGTTTTTTATTTCTGGTGTTTCTTTTAGTGAACTATATACTTATATTTTTGTTGGGCTCCTTAGTATTCGAAAATGCTTCCCAAAATTTTGGAAAAGTGCTACCCTCAGGCTTTGCAAAACGACAGCACTGATTAGTGACATAAAACACTGAACATCGAAATATCCAAGACAAGTATACCAAGTATTTCTTCCATAATATTGATATCGATTCCATTTAACTGTCTTTATCCTTACAGGAGAACATATCAATCATGATTTGCAATACTCCTTATGAAATGGCTCCTCTGTTTCCAGTGTTTCTCCATTTTGTTTCTTGCACGCACAAAATGTCCAGTTTTCTTCTTTTCATCATTTCTTCTAGCTTATAGCTTTGTCCGTTTATATACTTCAAACAATCCACATCGCTTTACTCTCAAATTAAGTCAAATATATGGTAGCTTGGTGCTGCATTGCATTGCTTTGTTAGGACCAGGAATCCGTTAACCTACATGATCAGATTTTTGCTACTTTATTCAGGATCAGTATATCATGGCATAATATAAATAAATAAAGGGAAATACTGGGTCGAACGGACATGTTCTTGGTACAAGTTACTTTTGTGTTCACGACTAAAATGTTCATTTGACCGCAGTGTTTTATATTTTGAAATGTTTTGTTTTCAAAAAATAATCTTTTGAAAATAAATGTATGGAATAAAAAAAGATTAACACAGTAATCAAACAAGTACGATGATGGACGAACGACCGAAACGCGTCGCGTATTAATATTTTAATATTAATAAATGTTGTAAAAAAGTTTTTCTTTTTGTTAATAAATTTTAAATGTAATAATAATTTTCGAGAAAATTAAAATTATCGGTTTTTCAAAAAAAGAACTTTATCAAAAATTACTTTTTTCAAAATTTTATTCGAATATTATTTATGTAAAGCAGTAGTTTAAGCATATCGTCGAAAACAGTGCAGCAGTTCAAAAGATAAACCGAGCAATAAAAAACGGATATATGGCAGGTACCGTTAAATTGCTGATTCTGAAACAAAAATTCCCATGAAACACACCACTATGTGCAACAAATCACTTATATAAAATTTTATAGATATTCGTCGTATTATTTTGTTGGTGCAGGGAACTAACTTCACGGGAACTAACTTTACATGGGAACTAACTTCACCACTAGTGGGAATTAATTTCACTTATTTTTTTTTCTGAAGTTAATTCCCACTTTGAGTGGGAAATAACTTAACTGTGGGAAATTATTTCACTATTTTGGGTGACGTTACACTTTCCACTATAGGATTTGGGGTGGGTGAGAGTTTGGGTGGGTGCAAGGCCACCGGAAACTAAATTCGCCCCATGTTTTCAGCTTTATATCTACTGTAATGTAAAAATTGTAGATGGGAATTAACTTCACACAATCTTCAGCTAAAATTAGTTCTCACCTTTAGAGGGAATTTACTTCACCAAAAGAAAGTGAAATTAGTTCCCACTAGTAGTGAAGTTAGTTCCCATGTGAAGTTAGTTCCCGTGAAATTAGTTCCCTGCACCTTATTTTTTGAAAAAAATTTTAGTTTTGAAATTTAGTAGTAGTTTTAGAAAATTAAATTTGGTCTGAATTAGTGCAGCCGTTCAAAAGATAATCGGAATAGTAAATAACCGCCGTATGGCGGTTACCGTTAATCACCATTGGAATAAAATCACTCATGTAAAATTTTATCGAAATTAATCGTGTTTTATTCGAAAAAATTAAAAATATCGGTTTTTGGCAAAAAAAAAAAAACTTATTCGAAAATTCCCTGTCTGTCAATTATTATTTTTTTGCAGTAAATTTCGTAAAAATCGGTGCAACCGATTCAAATATAGGCTGCATAATAAAAATCGGTTCTATGGCAGGTAAGGACTATTAATGAGCTGATTCTGAAAAAAAAAATCAGATGAAGGACATCACCATTGGCAAAAAAAAACCGTAGGTACCGTTATTTTTATACCTAGGTCAAAAATAAAAAAAAACCTTCCGGGATATTTCTCCAAAAATATTTTGTAAAAAGTTTGAAGAAGGTCGGCACAACCTTTAAAGCTGCAGGTGTCGACACATCCATTAGACAGACAGACAGACAGACAGAATTGTTGGACCTACTTTTTTCGTCTTTTCTATCATCGTAATTTCATGTGTGATTATTATCTTAAAACCCATTTTTTGCTCGAATACAAGATTTGCTTTAAAGTATCTACCTATGTACCTATAGGATGTACATATATGAAGAGCAAGTGAAACTAAACTAAGTACTTTAAGTGTTAATTTTAAGATGCAGTTGAAATAAATCGTACACATACAATTTGATTATCGCTAATCTTTAAAAGCATCAGAAGCTTATAAGACTTACAATATTACTTAATTTTCTCTTTTCTTAAGCAAATTTCTCTGTCTTCAATCTTCAATTTAAACGAATTACATCGACACTAGCCATGATTCCTTAAAAGTCAATTCCCATAACAGAAACCATATTATCCTTCGAATTTTCTTTTCTTCAGCAAAATTCTAAACTGTAGATGCGAGGGAGAGATTGCGTTAAAAGGAAGCCACTTTCAATAATTTAATTCCTTCCAAGCGAAATTATAAAAAATAAAAAAATAAAATGTATCTAAGAAGTATTACCACCAGCAAAATCACCATCATCTGTGCCAGAACCAACATTAACCCATGGCAAAAAGAAGGATGTAATTTCTTTTTCTCTTGCTCATTTTAAATGTGGCACAAATGTTTCCATTAAATATAGGTAAAGGTAAAGTATTCCCTGCGGAAGGTAGTTATATGTATACGTAATAGGTACAATACGAAAAGTTCTTATTGGGCTTCCAACCATCATTATAGATACCATAATAGTCTAGACCAGTTTATCCGAGATAACCTTCCTTTTATACTCATAAAATTTTAGAACACCCCTTGTGGTATTATTTCAATGAAGGTGTTAGCTGGAAATTGAAGGGGCACCTTCATTTTACGCCATTATTTTCGCATTAGCGACTGAGTCGGCTTAAAGCACAAGTCTTAAAACGTTTTTCAAGCGAAAACAAATAGCCAGCGCGCGTGTTATGAGTTCTAATCCTATAGGATGTCTTAAATGTGAACATTCTAACTTTATTGACTGAGAAACCAAAAAGGACTCATTGCCATTATAAGAAGCGGAAGTTATTTTGTGCAAAATGAAAAGAATATTGTACCTATAGTAACCTATATAAAGAGAAATTGAAATTTTCTGCCTTTAACTCTTTAAGTATGCACAGCATGTAGGGATCACTTTTATAGCTATACCAAGCCTATACATTTGTCCTTAAAAAGGAACATCCTTTATCGTTAAAAAGATTCTCGTTCAAATTCACAGAACTCACTGTCACTATGTGTGCAATTAATTTTTCGTCTGTTTGGAGTTTTATGAAATGGAATGGAAGTTAGTCTCATTCTGGTCAGATAAATGCAATCAATCTGTAATGCAGACAGGTGTAACCGAACCATGCGTCCAAAGGATTTTTATATTTTTACTCAGCCGACACAACAGAAACAGACGAACAGATGTATATGGACGAAATGAAATGGAAGAATGCAAGGTGTGGAAGATAGCTATAAAACACTAAAAGCAGACATGCGAAATTAATTCCCTTGGTTATGTTCATTTATTCTGATACCGGATGCTGAAATGTGTTTCCCTTTTATGGGGCTTCGTTGTATCGTAGTTAAGTGAAATTATTATTCAAGAGAAAATATCATTAATTTGGTGTGCGTCAGAAACAAACGGTTTTTGTTTTATGTCAGATAAAAAGACTCAGAACAACGTGGCAAAATTGGAGTAATTATTTATCTGTAAGATATAAAGATGGTTAAATGGCGATAATGATTTTTTTTGTTTTCATATAACTCTAGATAAGGTATAGGTACCTATTCCCGAACATGCTCAGTTCTCGAACTGTTTAATATCGTTATATTGGTATATTTTCGCTGTTGCTTGAGTTTCGTTTTTAGAAATGAGTATACAGGGTGATTGGTTTAAGGTGCACCAAAAAGCTTGAGCGTGTAGGTGGGGTTAAGACAAGAAAAAAATCGTATGGGAGGGGATGGGGTCTATTTTCCCCCTTTTAGGCGGGAGGGGCAATTTTCTAAAAACTTGATTTAAATCAGAAAAAAAAATATTTAAAAACAAAGGTGAATAGTACAAAGCCTTGTTATATCTTTTTGGAAAGCCAGAAAACTACTCTTTTATTTTATTTTTAAATTAAGTTGTTTAAGTGAACAGTTTTAAAAAAATTAATTTTCAAACTAAATTTTGAAAAAAAAATAAAAAAAAAAATGTTTAAACTAATTTTTTTTTAAATTTTATGTAATTAACTATTACTTTTATTTTCAAAATTCAATGCTTTTATTAATTTTTAGTCAAAAACAGAAAACCGTATGCGAAAATGTATTTTAGTTTTTGAGAAATTAAGAAAATACTTAAAGCACTTTTTAAAAAAAGGTGAAATCTGGTTAATAAAGTTAATTGTTTTTAACCAGATTAACCAGATTAACCAGATTTCACCTTTTTTTGAAAAAGTGCTTTTAGTATTTGCTTAATTTCTCAAAAACGAAGATACATTTTGGCATCCGGTTTTCTGTTTTTGACTAAAAATTAATAAGAGCATTGAATTTTGAAAATAAAAATAGTAGTTAATTACAAAAAAATTTGAAAAAATTAGATAACATTTTTTTTTCAAAATGTTGAGTTTGAAAATTAATTTTTTTAAAACTGTTCACTTAAACAACTTAATTTAAAAATAAAATGAAAGGGTAGTTTTCTGGCTTTCCAAAAAGATATAACAATAAGGCTTTGTATCATTCACCGTTGTTTTTAAATAATTTTTTTTCTGATTTAAGTCAAGTTTTTAGAAAATTGCCCTCTCGCCTAAACTGGGGAAAATAGACCCCATCCCCTCACATACAATTTTTTCTTGTCTTAACCCCACCTACAAGCTCAAGCTTTTTGGTGCACCTTAAACCAATCACCCTGTATACATAGGCCATATGAATAAAAATGAGAATATACTCATAAGTCGAAAATGTTAGACGAGTAAAGTCTTTGAGTCATATTTTGGTATGATAAACACTTTACACGACTCACTATATTTCGAATTTTCGAAGTAAAAATTTACTCACTAAAAATATTATTTAGCTGTCATTTATTTTATTTGTTATCACTTACGGGAAAAAATATTATTTTGGAAATTTAACAGAATAGATCTTTAAAAAATACGTAAAAATAATTAAAAATAATGGTGCAATTAAGGTACTATGTTTCACTATACTTTTATTTAGGAAAATTGTTTGGAATAAAACGTCAAAAAATGAATGCCGCAATTTGCTGTTGCTTAAACTGTGAACAATTCAGATTATTTTTGTTGGTGGAAAATGTCAAGCTCGTTGCACTGCCTAAACACAATAGCGACGGTGCTGGAATTGGATCTGCAACCGGAATAGCTGTCAAAATATTGAACACACGCAAATAAAATGTTACGAACACAACGCGACGCAACCGTACTCGGTGCTGCATACGGTGCTGCACAATTGTAAGTTCACCAACTTTTAACTTTCGACATACAGCACTTTTGACGTTTCACAATAAATTAAAAAAAAAAAACAATTGCCTTGCCGCGGCCGCGTGTTTTGTGAAGAAATATTTTATTTAATTTAATATTTTAGTTAATTTAAGTAAATTCAATTGTTTTTCTTTTGATAATTTTGCAATCAAATTTTAATCAGCTGATACAAATGATATTTAAAGTAAGAAAGCTGTGCAGCACCCAAGCACGTGCGGGGGGGGGGGAGGTTCTAACCCTCTCCATGGGAACAGAATGAAAATTTTCATTGAAAAGTGAACTATTCGCACCATGCTCTTCAATTATTCATATCGCTTGTATCTTTTTTTGGACGAAAAACAGTACTTTTTCCTCAAAAATTGAAAATAGCAGTACGTCTATTTTTCGCAGTACATTCTTTTAAATTCTTATTTATTTTATTTCCTTAAAACATGAAATTTATTGCGTTCATAATTGAATTCCTTTGAGTTTTAGATGCCAATGACGAACCGCTGAATGTTTGCATTACTTTTAATGAGTGAAATGAGAGAACTTTATCTCATATATAAAAGTGGTATAAATTTCACCAAGAAATTTTTCATTGAGGAGCAAATTTCCTACTCTTAAATTAACAATGTGAAGATGGAAATATCCCACTGTCAGTCACGTTTGCTTACAAGCTCAAAAAACTGCTGATTTGAAGTTCTAGCTATATATCTCAAAATAAAAGCAGTATTTTTGAAAAAAAAAAACAGTACGCAGTTTTTGAGAGCAAAAAACAGTACAATACTGCGAAAAACAGTACAGATACGAGCGTTAATTATGCATGATGATTCTCGTGACTTCTGGATAAACGAAGTTTAACTTTAAAGTCGATGCCTAAAAATGTACTCCGAGCACTCGACATTTGCAACGAAGATGGGTTTCCATTTTAAATTTCAATCAAATACTTAATGTTCTGTCAATTTTGCCTGTGAAAACAGAAAAAAAAACAAACGGTCTTTTTCAAAACATGTTCGTATAGAAACCAGGAGATTTTTCAATGAATGTTGGCAAAATGGACAGAGAAGGTTTTTAAATTGAAACTTATTCATTCCTAAACAACTTTTACAAAAGCAGACAAAGTTCGACCATTGGAGCACCTCAACAAATTTAATTAAAACTGGCGGTTTGAAGGTTCTAAGCGTGTTATAATATGCTGTAATTTTTACTTACTCTTTGGTATTTTGTGTTAAAGTCAGAATGTAGGCCTATTCGCTGAAACTTATTTCAGCCAAATCGCCGGACATCATAATATTTTAGAGAACCATATTAACGATTATATAGCCACAGTCCTACAGGCTGATACTTTTTTTGTCCTTGACTGGATGTCTGGATAGATGTTTAAAAAATGATACATTGGACGTGGAGAACCAGGTAATATTAAAATGTGTGCAGAAGTGAAAGTGATACATGGACAGTAAAGCGATAGTCAATTTTTATTGTGGACGTAGGGGTGTAAAAAGTAAATTTTGTATGGAGAGAGGCAACCTGTTAAAACTATATTCAAAGTGATTGATATGACATAACAATTTAAAGTTTTCATTTTATTCATTGCATTTTTACATCTTTCTCTGTCACTCTGTCAGAAATAACCAAATTTATCAGGACCAGTTTTTTTTTATATTTTTCTCTTGACAGTTTGTTGTAAAATATGTATATAAAGAAATCTAAGAGAAATCCACAAAACTTCCTGCATTTTGTGTGTTGCATAGGAATAGCATAAGTTTTCCTGGCACGTTTTACTTTTTATTTCGCGCAAATCTTTTACCATAGAAATTGGGATTTCATGTGAAAGCAAGAGAAGTCAAGTAGCGGAACAACCCTCACGAAAGATAACTTAAATAGATTGCAATAAGCGTTCATACTTGAGCTGTTGCTGTGCATTATGCACAGTTATATGTACATATACATATATAAAATGGTTTATAGTTGAAGCTTATGTCGTTTGATATGATTTATTTAAAGTAAAATTCAGGGCTGTTTTGAATGTGGCCGTTTATTTGGCTTGTTGCATTGGTAGTTTATTTTATGTGATCTACCTAATGAAAAAAGATTTTGTGGTTCATATCTATCACTATATGACAAGCGAAACAGCAATAATTAAGTATTACAGTCAAACTCGCTTTAGCGAAATGACAAAAAAACTGATTTTAAGTTTCAGTTAACCGGGGTTTTCAAGTAAGCGGACGTAGGATAACTGAAACAAATGTTCACTTAAGCGAATCTCGGTTAACTGAAACAAAAATTTCAGTTAAGTGGAACTTAGCCGATTAAATTTTCAGCTGAATAAATCCTATACAGTAGACGTTAAATTTGTTCTTATTGTTCGATTGCTTGAGTAGTACACATTTCTTTTGTTGCATTTAAGCGGAGTTCATTCTTTGAAATGTGGTAATTTCTGAAGGAAATTGTTGTTCAGGTATCCGAGTTTTTCACATAAGCGGGTTTCAGTTAAGCCGAGTAATTTGTATGAAATTTTACAAGAATACACGGCGATAGATAAACATTTTCATATAAGCGAGTTTTTCAACTAAGCTGCAGATAAGCCAGATAAGCGGGTTTTACTATGCAATCAAACTAGTGTCACAATCCACGAGGATCATTGAGAGGGTATTGGATGTCAGTTTGTTTGTTTGTTGATTTTGAAAACAATATCAAAAATGGGTGGCCTGGCCTGGCACTTAAGCAAAAAGGAATTCCGGAAATCAACGTGCGGATTAGCGCATGGATATCTAGCTACGGACAATACAAATCAAAGGTGGAATGCACTGCAGGACTCACTTCAATTGAAGTTGGTGTAGGTACACCAAAGAAGCGTCTTGACTCTTGAGCCCTTTGTTCTTTATTACAGTTCTTGATCATCTATACTTGAATGATAAGCTAACGATCCCGTTAGAGAATCAGTTATTCATTATACTGATGATAAAGCCACCCTAACTGACCGTACTGCGACGAGCACAAAAAAGCAGTGGACCGATTAGGAAATATGAGAAGGAAGTCGTTTTTGATGGTGAAAATGCTGTAGTTGTCAATTGAGTGGACCGATTGGTAGGACTCGCTTCGTATTTAATAATTAAAAAAAGTGAGGCGAGACGAAAATGAGATATCGAATTGAAACCGACTCGCTTCGTATTCCCTAATAGGGCCACAGAATACTTATGCTGCTTTTAAGCATATTCCGCATATTTATTTGAACGGAACAGTGCTTCCCAAGTGGAAACATTATTTTAAATGCCCTGGATCTATGATCGGTGATCAATGGATTATGTGCCCATCAACAACACTGGCATTTTTGTGACCGAAGAATTATCAACACCCTGAAAGTCTTCTGATCCTTTTAATACAATAACACAAAAACATAACTATATAAGTTTATCAAACACAAATATACATCGCTTTATAAATAAAAATCAATTGCTTAAAAAAGTTGTCCGCACATCACTTCAAAACTACTGAACCCATTTGGCTAATTCTTTTTTTGTTGTAGGTATTTGTTATTGTCAGAACATATGGCTCTTAAACCGGTATCTGTTGATGCCTATAACCTATAACAGGCCCCATTGATTGGAACGATTTTGTACTAGGAATTCCAGAAGTAATCCACCATAGTTTATACATATATTAGTGAACATATTGCAATGACAGTAAGGAACAAATGCCTTTCAATATTTGCAAATTGAATATTGATAGGGCTAAATGGTAAAAAGAGTGACGAGCGAAAACCTCAACAGTTCTTTTATCAGCCGCGTGGTTTTACTAGCGTTTTAGTAGTATTAAGTGTTAGACACCAATCCGAAAGGGTGTGGGTTCGAATCCCACCGATGCGTTGTCGACGTTTTTATATTTAAAAAAAAATAAATAAAAAATTATAATAATAACAGTAAAATAGTTTTCTCTCCAAGTATAAAACAGTTCCTCTACAATCATTTTGACTAACTATTAGCAATTTTGACAGTTTTCAACATGCGTTAAATTCAAGCTATCAGTCCGCCATAAATAAAATTTAAATGAGACGAGTGCAAAAGTGGCGTAACCCACATTCTTTGATTTTGAGTTTTTTTCATCATAAAAGCGAAAAGTTAACGCTCAATCGAGTGGAAAGAAGTGCAAAATTCGTTTTAGCTTATAAATAAATCAGGTAATATTAAAATGTTGCAAATGAAGTGTTGCATTTCTATGGACGCGAGTATTCCTTAAACACGATTATCTCCATTGTTGCATTTTGGGGTTACGCCACTTTTGTGCCCACATCCACAAAGTTTCTAAATATAAGTATAAAAAAAACAGTATTTTTATATTTCCAATGGCCTTATTTCCTTTGCAATGTTTCTCAACTCACAACGTCAAAGGAAGAATCAATATTCGAATATTGTTGAAAATGACAAAACCGTGTTTGACGGTCAAAGCGCAGCGACAACTTAATATGTAGACGATTAAAAATAAAAATTCACAGTCAAATTGATGGCCAAATTTACTTATTTACCTCGATCGTTTCCATTACTAATCCTATTTAAGTAGTCAGTAGTCAAACTGATTTCCTAGATTCATTGAATATACCGCCACACAATTTGAAGCTCAATGTTGGTGCAGTGATAATCATGCTATACGCAATTTTAATCAACTTAAATTGTGCAATGGAACAAGGCTCACTGGACACTTTTAAAAAGGAAGCAACTAATAATCATAGGAAAGGTCGAAAAGGAGTAAGTTCTAATTTTAAGAATACCACTAAATCCTTCGCAACGGCAGTCACCTTGTTGTGGTGCGAAGGCTTAAGTTTCAAAGACTCATCTGAACTGCTTTTTCAGGGCAACCTAAATCTGCAGGGATTTTGAGGAGTTACGAACCAAGTACTGCCCCCCCTAATCCAGGGTGTTACGTGAACCGTGCCTATTGGATGGTTTGCAGCCAGGGGGTATACCGGCTGTATTATAACGGTACCTCTTTGAAACCGGGTCACCTCAAAGAGTAATTTTGACCTCACCATACTATGCGGAGCTCTAGTATGGCGAACAACCCTTTCTCTAGCTACTCGTGGGATTTTATATGTACAAAAACAAAAACAAAAACAACAAAAACTACAAAAAATTCTTCATTCCGCGGGATGTAACCGCGAATGAGTATGCAGATCGCATGGAGAGAGACCTCCATGGAGAAGATCTGAGACCGGGATGCAGTAAGCAATTCCTTAAGGCACAAACGAACCGGGCAGTAAACCGAGAATCATCGTCCAAAAACCAGGGGAGAATACCTCCCGGGAAAAAGGAAGATGACACTCAAGGCGCATCATCCAGTAGTCAGGGGAGAATACCTCCCGGGCCTGGAAAAGATGTTGCCAAAAACAAAAAGGACGTCGGTGAAGAGAAAACACCTTCTTCAAAAGATGACGGTCCCAAAGCATCTCAAAGGGTTAATAATCCCGAGAGACCACCAAAAAGCCGGAACCGTAGACCGAATCCACTTCCTAGCCTAGGCAAACAAGGCGCGCTTGATGACCCCTGGAGAAAAGGGCTAAGTGGAGCAGGCACGAAGTGGTATTTCCGATTCCTTGATGGAGGCATGACTCCACAGGAAGCAAGGAAGAAGGTGGATGAAAGAATCGTCACCTTACGAAATGAGCCCCAAGCAACACCTAGACAGGGCAAGAGGAGCAGTAGCCAAATCACTCCTCCTGAAAGGCACGGGTCTAAAAAACCCAAAACTACAGCTGTGCCTACAGCAGCGGGCAAAAGTACCGCACCAGCAAGGTACGATTCCAAAAGACAGCATTCTTACGCCAGTGCTACCAAAATAGTAAGAGTTGCAGTATTGCCCAAGGAATACCCTCAAAAAACTCTTAGCACTTCCGAGCTAACACTCCTAGAGGAAGCATTGATAGAGGAGGTTTCCTTAGGGTGGGAGCATAAGCTCAGATTTGAAGGCATACACTTCAAAACGGGCCTGCTCGTAGTTGATTGCGCTGACCAAAATACAGCAAATTGATTGGAAGAAAAGGCAGCGAAATTAAGCGCTTGGAAGGGAATTGAGTTGACATCGTGCTTGGGAGATAAAATTCCAAGGATGCACACGATAACCATGTTCCTTCCAAGAAGCACTGGGCAAGAGGACCAGAAATCGCTAGCACTTATCAAAGCGCAAAATGAAGGCCTCAACATACCCGCTTGGAAAATTCTAAGTAGCAAAGTGGAAGGCAAAGGTCAGTTGCTAGTGGTTGGTATTGATGACCAGTCAGCAGAAGCCATTCGCAAAGCAGGTAGCGAACTGCATTACAAGTTTGGCAAAGTAACTGTCGCGGGCTTAAGGAAGGTGACTGGAGCTGGGTCAAGTAACCAGACCAAGCCTACAGGAAATGCGAAAGCAATAGTCCCGAAAATCGCCATACCAACACCTGGTCATGAAGAGGTATGTAACGAAAAAGAAAAGGTTTCCGAAACAGTTCCGCCTACCCCATCTTTGTTATCGGTAGAGCCCAATGTTCTAGAACTACCGAAATCTTCAAAAATTGGTTCAAAAACATCAGAACCAAATCCAGAGCCAGTATCAAGCGAGGTAAATGAAGAAATAGAGGGCATGGACCTCTCTCCCAGCTTAGGTGACTTAGCTGACGAAACTCTTCCTACGGAGGAAGAAGAGTTACATCTTCTTGAAGATGAGGGGGCAGTGGCCCCCAATCAATAAAAACCAGATGTCAGCAAACGGGATCAGCAACAGGGCAGCCCAAATAAATCTACACCACGCTAAAGCGGCTTCGGCCGTAATAGCAAGGAAATTCGTGAAGGATGACCTAGGGCTAGCGCTGATCCAAGAACCCTGGATAAACGGGGGAAAAGTAAGAGGTCTTTCATGTAAGGACTCGCAGGTATTATGGGACACGAGATTAGACTCGCCCAGAGCATGTATAATTATCAGAAACAATATTAACTTTATTTGTCTTTCAGATTTTATGACGCGGGATCTGGTGCCAATACAGGCCCAAATCAACATCCAGGGCCATCCCCGTACGATGGTTATAGCATCCGCTTACTTCGATGGTGATGATGTAAACATACCACCTCCGGAAGTACAAAAATTGGCGGATTATTGTAACACCAAAGGACTACCGATGTTAGTTGGATGCGATGCGAACGCCCACCACACTACATGGGGTAGTAACGATGTTAATAAAAGGGGTGAGTACCTTTTAGATTTTATTATCGAGAAAAACCTAGATATATATAATGTAGGGAATGTCCCCACTTTTGTAACTAGGGCAAGAACAGAAGTCTTAGACATTACGTTTGGCACGCCAAGCATAACTAGTTTAATTAAGGATTGGAGAGTCTCCAATGAACCCTCAATGTCTGACCACAGAATTATTGTGTTTTCCATAAATGGCCTTTTAACAGAGTATGACTCTGGAAGGAATCCAAAGAAAACAAACTGGGCCCTATACAAAAACAATCTTCAAAGAAAAGAAACAGCTTTGTAAAATTCTGTGAGAGCATTGGCTCTACACCAGCAGCTGCAAGACTGCACAAAGCTCTAGCAACAGATACAACAATCAAATCTGTAGCACTTCGTTACCCAGATGGTAGTTACACAGAAGATAACGAGCAAAGATTAAATTTGCTCCTAAATACACACTTTCCAGGCAGTTAACCAATGGAAAGTAATAGTGTTGAGAGAATTTCTCTGAAACCTAACAGAGTGGACTGGATGATAGCTAAAACTATCTGTTCGGGAAAAAGACTTGATTGGGCAATTAGCACCTTTCAACCTTTTAAGTCACCGGGAGTAGACGGGATCTTTCCAGCCCTACTACAAAATGGGAAAGAATTAATCATGCCATATCTAATCAGCATGCTTCGAAGCAGCATAGCACTTGGATACATACCAAGTCTATGGAGAAGAGCAAAAGTTATCTTCATCCCTAAAACAGGAAAAAAAGATACCACACATCCTAAGTCTTTCAGGCCAATAAGCTTAACATCTTTCATTCTGAAGACACTGGAAAAGGTAATTGATAACTTCATAAGATCAGAAGTATTAACGATTTTGCCACTGAATCATAGACAACATGCTTATAGAGCAGGCAGATCAACTGAGACTGCCCTATACGAACTCACCAATACCATAAAAGGAGCTCTAAATTCAAAAGAAACGGCAATATGTGCATTCCTAGATATAGAAGGTGCCTTTGATAACACCTCTCATGATGCCGTAAAAAATGCTCTCATGAGGAAGAATGTACCCAATACTATAACACGATGGATTTGTGAGATGCTATGTACAAGAACGGCAGAAGCACATGCCGGGTCGAGCACCCAGACAATAATCACGACAAGAGGTTGTCCTCAGGGAGGGGTATTGTCACCCTTGCTGTGGAGTCTTGTTGTAGATGAGTTGCTAGAATGCCTAACTACTAATGGCACACGATGTATAGGCTTTGCCGATGACATTGTTTTAATAGCCTATGGGAAATTTGAGGAAACTCTCTGTGACATAATTCAAAGAGGGTTGTCAATGACAAGAAAATGGTGCTTATCAGTGGGCTTGAATATAAACCCAGCAAAAACCACAATAATACCATTTACGAATAAAAGACTTCTTAAGCATATAAAGCCTATCAGGTTAAATGATGAAGTAATAGATTTGAAGAAGGAGGTCAAATATCTAGGCATTACACTAGACAGCAAACTCCTTTTCAACAAACACTTGGAGATTACTGTCGGGAAAGCCACAAAAGCCCTTATGATATGCAAGAGACTTGCAGGTAAATCATGGGGGTGCAAACCAAACATCCTTAGATGGATGTATACCATGATGGTCAGACCCATAATCACTTATGGTGCGGTTGTGT
Organism: Baccha elongata; assembly: GCA_951217065.1. Lineage (NCBI taxonomy): Eukaryota > Metazoa > Arthropoda > Insecta > Diptera > Syrphidae > Baccha > Baccha elongata. The sequence continues at coordinate 35,816,680 of OX578273.1, forward strand.
GGCATAAAAGAACCGAACTTGAAAAGACTAAGAAAACACTAGAAAAAGTGCAAAGGCTCGCCTGCTTATGTATAACTGGAGCAATGAGAACATGCCCAACAGCAGCAATGGAGGTCATTCTTGACCTGACACCATTACATATAGTAATTGAAAGTTCTGCAAAGGGGGCAATCATGCGTTTAGCAAAAGAGGGAACTGGTGTAGGTAAGTGTATAGGATTGAAGGAATTAACTTCACTATCCAAATATGCACCCCTACTTGACATTCCTAGAGACAACATGATTAAGAAATACAACTTCGAGAAAAATTTTCGAACTGAGTTAAGCAACAAAAAAGAATGGGTAGGAGAAAATGAGAACTACCTTTTAAATACTAAAGCCATCAAGTGGTACACTGATGGATCAAATACTGCCGAAGGGACTGGCGCAGAGATTTTTGGGCCAAGAACCAAATGCTCTGTACCAATGGGTAAGTCCTCTAGCATATTCCAAGCGGAAGTAAACGCAATTAGAATATGTGCGCAGATAAACATTGAAAGAAACTACCGGAACCAGAATATAGCCATAATGTCAGACAGCCAAGCTGCACTCAAAGCACTAAATTCCTGCGTAATCAGCTCGAAGCTGGTTTGGGAGAGTGTAAACGAACTCAACAAATTATGCAAAAACAACACTGTAACATTATACTGGGTCCCAGGACATGTTGGAGTTGAGGGAAATGAGAAAGCTGATGTTTTGGCTAAGGCAGGGGCAGTGGCACCCATGATTGGGCCGGAACCCTATTACGCAATAGGTGAAAATGTGATAAAAAATCAAATCAAAGCGGAAGAGGAGGCAAAAAGATCCAAAAACTGGAAAGAACTCCCAAAACTGAGACAAGCCAAAATGCTTCTTGGGAACTATAACCAAAAACGATATAAAGCTTGTATAAACCTGAGTAGAAACAAACTTAGAATCTTAACGGGTTTCCTCAGTGGTCACTGCAAACTTAAAAGACACCTAAACATCATAGGTATATCCAGTAGTGCAACCTGCAGATTCTGCGACGACCAAGAAGAAACGCCAAATCACCTTCTAGGAAAGTGTGGGGCGATAATGCACAAAAGAATAAAACATTTGGGAAGTTACCAGATAGAGGAGAGCGAATTACCCTCTCTACAAGTACTCCAGATACTATCATTCCTTAAAGATATTAAGATGGAGGAAGAGCTGTAGAATGAGTCAATCATCCAGCCCTAGTAAAGGGGGCACAATAGATCTAAAGGTCGCAGTGCACCACAACCCCTAAATTTAATCATTCATTCATTCAAATCCGACTGTCTTTCTTTTTAAATTTAACCATGCCCAGTTTCCGGTCCGTTTTGCATTCGCATTTTCGCAATAACGATCAATAAGTCACAAGGTCAATCATAAGATTTATGTGAAACAAATCTTGAATTGCCGCATGTTTTTCGGATGGACGTTGCGTGCTCGAGAATCGGGAAACCATCGTTGCTATTCGGTTTCTTTCCGGATACAAAGGCAACAAATATTTTAAATTACAAAGCATTGCAATAAGTTATTTTTATTTAATTGGCATTTTATTTAATTTGTTGTAACTGTGAAGGGCAGGTTTTAGTTTTATTAGTATTTACAGCTGTGCGAAGCCCAGTCGGGCAGCTGTTTTTAAATACCTATACTCAGGTTCATTTAACCTTAAATCATAAAAGATAATTACAATATATTTTTGCAAATATAAACACACTAAATACATAATTCATATATGCTAAAGATACTCCTTTTGAGATCCTGGGGGTTAAATATCCTATCCTTGGATAGAAGAATAAATACGTTTTTGTAAACCCATGACAGGTTATAAAAAATTGTATCGTTCATTCAAAACAGCTTCAAGTTTTGATGGATAGTCCCAAAAAGTATATAGTTGTCTGAAATAGATAAGTGTATTTATCAAAATTTTGCATCAAATTTTGTAAGTCTGCCCTGTCATGACTAAATTTGCTATCCTTTTAGTTCTTTAGTGATGATGCATCATAGGTATTAAGAGTGCTTTTGGGGTATCCATCATCTTCTTTGTGAGGAACCCTTTTGCCATGAATTTCTAAATTGATTTATCGCAAGTCTAGACTTTCCAACTTTAAGTTTGATCCTTCTTCTATGAAAGCCTGCGACGAATCTTTATTTTGTGTGCGATTTTATTGTTAACAGGCAACGAACTTAAACTTCGGACAACAGGAAATGTGAATTTAACATCACGTAGCTGGCTTAATTGACCCACATCGCTAATACTGCTATGATCGAAACTTGAAAGGACGTTGGAAATGTTGGCAAAATGCCAGAAAACATGACTGCTCGTAGTCGTTAGGATGTGCTGTGATGAGGGCTATGGTTTCCATCCGGTTCCGTTCGTCTTTTTTTTTTTGTTTTTCCGGTTTGTGTATGCAGCTGTGGGATTACAGAGATATTTTTGTATGCATCTCGGCCTTCGTTTACAATATACAATTGCCGCTTCAACTTGAACTAAAAAAATATCGAAAAGTAACTATAAAATATTTACGTGTTAGAGGAAAATAAAATATTCACTTTCAGTCAACAGTCAATACAGGATGTAAAATCGTACGTATGTATATATCTATCGTTTATTCATTCATATATATGTATAACGCGGCTTCAGTTCTGTAATTAAAATATCTGAACTATGTATGAATAAGTACCTATATGATGTGTTTGAGTGGGGTGTATCACTTTTTGTTCTCAACTACAACGAGTGCTTAATTGAATTTGAATATTTTGCCAATGGAATTTTCATTTGGTTAACATAGTTGAGAGGAATTTTTTTACTTGCGGTTATAGGTACTAGGTATAAGGCAAGTTATGCATTCGTAAAATAAAAAGTTTTGAGATAATAATCAAACCGCACGTTGAAAACAAAAGTGTCACTAAACAAAAAACCTAGTTTTGAGATATGGCCATTTAAAGATTTGGACTAACTTCAATTGTCTATACCTCGCAGAAAAAATATTAAAATGGTGTGTTACTTGGCCACAATATAGTATATTTATCTTCTTATAAAATGGCATTTTAAGATTACAAAAAAAATCATGTGTATTTAGAAAAAAATTGCTTTTTGAAAAAGGTCGGTATAGTGGCACGTAATTATAAATAAAATGAAATTTTATTATTGTTAGAACGGCACTAAACAAAATATGACTGTTATAAACTAAATGTTTTTTACGGTTAGAACAAGAAAAATATTGAAAAAATGGCTTTAAACCAAAAGTGTCTGTTAAATAATTGCACTGAACATAAAATCAATGTTTTTTTAGGAGAAAACCGACGCTAAACGAATTATGACATTAATGAATTCACTTTTCAGTATCATAAAACCTCTTAGCTTAAAAATAAATCGACATTATGCAAAAAGTGTCATTTTATCTTTTAGCAATTGAGTGATTTACGTTAAACTTAAAAGTGGCACTAGCGAACTCCTGTGGAAAATAGACGAAGTAAAAAACGAATATCTTCAAAAAAGATGGGTGGTATATATCGGAACCTAGATGTCACTATAAATTTAAATTGTTAAATTTTGTATAGTGCCACTTTTGTTTTCAACGTGCTAAACATGACATTACGATGAAAGAAAAGACGAAACATGTAGGTCCGACAATTCTATCTATCTGTCTGTCTGTCTGTCTGTCTGTCTGTCTGTCTGCCTGTCTGTCTGTCTGTCTGTCTGTCTGTCTGTCTATCTGTCTGTCTGTCTGTTTGGATGTCTGGATGTATCGACACCTGCAGCCTAAACGGTTAGGCCGATTTTCTTCAAACTTTGTACAAACTATTCTTAGTGAAATATCAACGGATGTTTTTTTTTATAAAATAACGGTACCTACCATATAAGCGTAACCGATAATTCTATTTTTCTCGAAAATAAAACGATCAATTTCGATAAAATTTAATACGAGTGATTTGTTGCCAATCGTGATGTCCATCATCTAAATTTTTTTTTTCAGATTCAGCTTATTAAAGGTATATACCTTTAATAAGCTGAATCCTGCCATGGAATCGATTTTCATTAATCCGACTATCTTTTGAACGGCTTAACCGATTTAACTTACTTACATACTTAAGATGGGGCTTACAGTCCAGGATGAAATACGGCCTAAACCAACATGTCTCTCTAGCCAGCTCTGTTCCTAACTAACCGCTTAAAATTTTGCACCTCAAGTTGGCTGAGGTCGTTTTCAACTTGTGTGCGCCATCTAATGGGGGGTCTTCCAATGCTCCGTACACCATCCGGATTGGACTCGAAGACTCGTCGGGCTGGTGCGTTGGTGTCCATACGCTCCACGTGACCCAGCCATCTCAGTCGCTGCATTTTCAGCTTCTTTTCCAGGTTATCATCGCTGTATAGCCCGTATAGCTCGTCATTGAATCTTCTTCTCCATACTTCTTCAATACACACAGGACCAAAAATCACTTGAAGAATCTTTCTCTCAAAGCACCCAAGTAACTTCTCATCCGAGTCTTTTAAAGCCCATATGCATCCGCCCCATACAGCAGGACTGGGATAATCAAGGTAGCCGATTAACCGATTTAAACGAAATTTAATTTTCAAAAACTACTGCTAAACCGAAATAAAATTGCAAAAACATTTTTGAAAAAGTTTTTTTTTTTTGCAAAAACCGATAATTCTAATTTTCTTGAAAAAAATTAAAAAAAAATTTGAAGAAAATTGGAATTAAATTTTGATAAAGTTTTATAAGAGTGATTTGTTGCTCAAGGTGATGTCTTTCATAGGAATTTTTGTTTTTTTGAATCAGCTTATTAACGGTACCTGCGATAGAACCGTTTTTTTTTATCACACTGACTAACTTTTAAACGGCTGCACCGATTTTGAAGAAATTTGATATTATCAAACAACTGCCAAAATAATACTGCGATACAAAATTCGAAAAATAGTAATTTTTGAAAGTTTTTCTTAAAAAAAAAACGATAATTTTAATTTAAAAAAAAAAAATTATTAAATTTATTTTTATTAAGGTCGTAACTTGCTACAAGATAAAGTTCATGCGACCCAGTCGTGCACCACAAGAGCAAGTTCTTGCGACCCAGTTGTGCACTTTATTTAAAGGGATATTGATTTGTTTTGTTGGAAACATTCTTAATGCGAACACGAAAATAAGTTAATACAAAGGATGATGGGCAAACGTGAAAGGGAACAAAACTTAACCACCATGATATAGATATTGGTGATGTGTTGTTTTGGTTTAATATAAAAACAAGATATAAAATGGATGAGGTGAAGGATAAATTCTATGTGATAAGGGGTCAAAATTCGACTTAAATTAAAATATAAATAATCATTTAAATAAAATACACACATTAAAGACATATAATTTAAAGTGTGGAAGAAAATTCTACAGAAGTCACAGTAATTTAGAAAAAAAATATGACGTATTCATAAATCAACACTTAAACTAAAATTATTTTTAAATAGGTACTTATGTTGTCTGAATAAAAAAATTACATTTCTTGAATGGAGCAGCAGTTGTGGAAATTTCATTAGAAAATTAAAAACTATCCAACGAAACAGATATTTGACGCGCAAAGAAGAAAGTAAATTTTAAAAAGAAGAAATTGCTCATGTTATTTATACAAACTAATTGCAGATATTCACAACGTAAACTACCTAAAATGGTGGAAATTCCCATACAAGCATTGTTATATGCTGTAAAAAACTTGTTGAAGAGATTGCCAAGTCGGCAATAGGTATATACAGGGTGATTGGTATAAGATGCACCAAAAAGCTTGAGCGTGTAGGTGGAGTTAAGGCAAGAAAAAAATAGTACAGGAGGGGGGGTCTATTTCCCCCCGTTTAGGCGGGAGGGGCAATTTTCTAAAACATTGACTTAAATCAGAAAAAAAATTATTTAAAAACAACGGTGAATGATACAAAGCCTTGTTATATTTTTTGGAAAGCCAGAAAACTACTCTTTTATTTAATTTTTTAATTAAGTTGTTTAAGTGAACAGTTTTAAAAAAATTAGTTTTCAAACTCAAAATTTTGAAAAAAAAAGTAACTATTTTTTTTCAAAATTTTATGTAATTAACTATTATTTTTATTTTCAAAATTTAATGCTCTTATTGATTTTCAGTCAAAAACAGAAAAGCGGATGCCAAAATGTATCTTAGTTTTTGAGAAATTAAAAAAAAAATTAAAAGTAAAACTAGTAAGTAAAGTAAAAAGTTAATTCGTTTTTTTTTTATTATTTGATTAAAATCGGATTGTATGTAATAAAAAAAAAGGGATAATTCCCTAATTAATAATTGACCTGAGAAGGTCAAATTTGGGAAAACCAAAAAAAAGTGTTTTTCTTGGAAAAAAATACTTCTAGTTTTTCTTAATTTCTCAAAAACTAAGACACATTAATTGAATCCGGTTTTCTGTTTTTGACTAAAAATTAATAATAGCATTTAATTTTGAAAATAATAATAATAGTTAATTACATAAAATTTTGAAAAAAAATAGTTTAAAATTTTTTTTTTCAAAATTTTGAGTTTGAAAATTAATTTTTTTAAAACTGTTCACTTAAACAACTTAATTTAAAAATTGAATAAAAGAAAAGGGGGGGCAGAAAACGATTTTTTTCTTGTCTTAACTCCACCTACACGCTCAAGCTTTTTGGTGCATCTTTTACCAAACACCCTGTATAGGTATATTTTTAGTATTAATCCAAAATTCTCGCTCAGATTCAAAAACAAAAAACAAAAAAGAATGAAAAAGTAGTAGTTTTTTTTGCGAAGTGATGTTTAAAAATTGATCATTCGTATATAAAAACAGTAAACTTAACAGTTGTTTATAACTCTAAATTAAAGTGAATTTTTGGTTATAACGAGTAGGATTTTTTGTGTTTAAAAGTGTAATTATATTTGAAAAATTTAAACATGTCGCGAGGGAGCATTTGCAGTGTGGAAGAGAAGGCCAAAATTAATGCATTCAAAGATTGTTGCACATTTAATTGTGAAACCACTAGAAAAAATGACAGATTCAATACCGTTACTAATAACTTTCTCAGATTTGAGATTAAGTGAGAATTATGGAAAAATTGTTAACCATGGAAAGAATACACAAATTACAACATATATGTCTAAATTGGCACCGTTGGTTCGTTACAATGAAATAATGGCGACTACTTTGCAACAAGTTAAAGGTCACATTAGTATTTAAATGAGGTCGCCATGACCTCTTTGTTACCAAAAGTTACGTATTTGTAATTGAAAATACAAAACACAAATACCTTATTTTCTACTACCAAACTCCTTTTTACTTGCTCAATAGGGCAAGTATTGGTTTCGTGTAAAAAAAAAAATAATTTTTAATCAAAGAAGACGAAAAAAGTAGGTTTCGTCATGCCTTCCGTCGGTCTGTCTGTGCGGATGTGCAGATGTTCGGTTGTATATTCACCGAGCTACAGCCTAAACGGTTCGTTTTTAGCCCGGCTATAACAGGTACCTCCCATATAATGGTTTTAGTTTTTACAAATTTTCTTAAAAACCGCTCTAAAGATTTCACTAAAACTTGGTGTACGTGCTATTTTTAGTAGGTTTAATATAACTGCATTTCAGGTTTTTGGCTAAAAATGCACATAACGGAGATTTGGTGTTAACGGTTTTTAACAAATTGGTATAGTATATAATCTAAGCAATCAACACAAGATGGCATTTAAAGTTGTTTGCTAAGCAGCCATTTAATGATAGCTACCATACAACTTAATCTCACATTTAGGCCACTTTTCACTTTTTAATGTAATTCAGAAATTATTTTTTCCCAATCCCATGGTTTGCTATACAAGAGCAAGTTCGTGCGACCCAGTTGTGCTATTTATTTTTAGCTGGCAGGCTAAAATCAAATTTTTCAACATCTGTCTGAAAATTGGCGGATGTCTTTTGCGGGTGTTTCAAACAATGGCACACTATACGCCATTTTAGTCAAGTGCTTAGAAGGCAATTTTACCAATTTGTATTTACATTTTAATTATATTTATCAAAATTTTGAGTTTGAAAATTAATTTTTTTTAAACTGTTCACTTAAACAACTTAATTTAAAAATTAAATAAAAGAGTAGTTTTCTGGCTTTCCAAAAAAATATAACATGGCTTTGTATCATTCACCGTTGTTTTTAAATAATTTTTTTTCTGATTTAAGTCAATGTCTTAGAAAATTGCCCCTTCCGCCTAAACGGGGGGAAATAGACCCCCCTCCCATACGATTTTTTTCTTGTCTTAACTCCACCTACACGCTCAAGCTTTTTGGTGCACCTTATACCAATCACCCTGTATACATGCATAATAATTATTTTTTATAACAATCAAAAATTGCATTACGATGATTGAGAATAAGATGAACAAAAAAGTTCCGGCATATATCTGTCTGTCAATCTGGTAAATTGCTGAACCGACTTTATTCAAATTTAGTGTGCAGGGGTTTTAAAGCATTCCTTATTTTTTTTTCAAATTCTTTCGATTTTAAGCAAATCAGTCACCACAAGATCAAGTTTATGCGACCCAGTCGTGCCGTTCAATCAATTCAATTAAAACACTATCTATACCTATATAGAACAACAGATTTGGATAAAATAAAAATTATTTTACCTGCTTCTTTAGTGGCCGATGGTTTGCAACACAATTTGGTTGGTTTTAAACTAACATCGAATTAACGAAGTTAGAGCTAATCGAGCTTTGATAGCATATACGATTGAATGAAGAAATTACTTTTATTTAACAAATAACATTATGTTGTTTACTGAAAATATCGATTCGCCTTATTGAAGCACTCCTTATCAAAATTAAATGGAGGTACAGTAATTATAGAAAAAGCAATCCAAAACAAACCACGTAGACCGCATTCGCATTTGGATACTTATAGAAACAAAAAACTACGGAATACCAATACCGCTATATTTTAATTTCATTTCAAATCACCAGAATCAGTTTAAGACCATATCTCTCACAAACGGGAACTAAAATAGAACACACATCAGCACAGGACTGCGGAGTGTGAAATTACAGAAAATTAGCATTGGTGACTTCCTTCCAGAAGGAAAAAGCATAACAAAAGTTTCAGTTCAATTAATAAAAATAGCTCTCACGCACGCCAGAGCTTCGATAAACTAAGCCAGAACTCAATAGGCAATAATTTTTTTTTTTTTTTCTTTTATCATGCTACGTTTTGTCATCAAACCTAATATCCTTTTCCAAATTCTTTCCAAACAAAAAAACTAAACCGAATTTATATATAGAAACAAAATATTCCGATAGGTCATCATCTTTAAGTGTTTTTCGCTGCGAGAAGTATTTTGTTCCAAGTGAGTTTTCTTTTAGCACCCTATTGTGGCCTTGAGTTTGAAAAATGGCTGCCAAATTGTTTCGAGACAATCCGGCAATGACGATGAATCTTGATAGCATTCGATTTCATTCGAACGAAATGTATGCAAATTAACCACTTCCATTCTTGAACAGGGACCATTAATAAAACTGTTTGTTTTCTGTTTTTTTTTTTTATGGCTGTTTTTAAAATGTTTATACAAAATTTACTTTAGTTGAAAATGCTAATCATAAACTCGTTGGTGGTAAGAGCATAATTTACTACAGCATCATTATACATATTATTATTGTTTTACATGACGAATTTGTGAAGTGAGTAAATTTGACTCGTATTATTATAACGAAAATCACTCAAGCCGAACAGAACAAAACAACAACGTTCTTCTGCATACATTTGTTTTTCTTTTTCTTTATTTCTCTTGCCTTTTAATTCAAGAATAATTGAAACAAGAATATGAAAAAAAAAACAATTCTATAAGCATTTTTCTTTTTTCGTTCAGAAAAGAGCTCTGAACAGATTCCGATCGTTCACATCATATGCTCTGAGCGTTCTCCAAACTGAACATAGTCTGACGTCTGAGTTCAGATTTATTTTTGAAACATATTCGAGCACTCACCTGTCATAAATTGACATTCGGTCTGGCTCTTTCACACACAAGGTCAAAATCTAAGTTTAAAGTTATTAATTTATCCAAGTACATGGTGGCGTCGAATGCGAGAGGAACAGTTGGTCAAACAATCAAGGTAGCGGAGCACGAATTTGAAGTGGTGCAATCCTTTAAATACCTTGGGTCAATAGCAGCACCCGATAACAATATAGAAGAAGAAATACGCGGGCGGCTTCTCAAATCCAACAGAGCCTACTACAGTCTGTCAAAGCTCTTCAAATCCAGAAATCTCACCATAACTTCAAAACTGCTGCTGTACAGGACCATGGGTCCTGCCAGTACTCACATATGGATCCGAGACTTGGGTGCTTAGCAAAAGGCACTCCGACCTCTTAGCCGCGTTCGAGAGAAAAGTCTTAAGGAGAATTGTTGGCCCCATATGTGAGGAAGGACGATTCCGGAGACGGTACAATCATGAATTGTACGCAATCTACCTTGAAGCAGATATCGTGACAAAAATTAGGCTCGGTAGACTTCGGTGGGCAGGGCACCTAGCTCGCATGAGCGAAGAGGAACCTGCTCGGAAAGTTCTTTGTGGTACATTCTATGGCAGACGACAGCGTGGTAGACCATGCTTGCGCTGGAGAGACGGCGTAGACCAGGACGCCCGGAGCCTTATTGTGCGAAACTGGATGGCGTCGGCTCGAGACCGGGATAGGTGGAGAGACTTGTTGAAGGAGGCCAGGACAGGACCCCGGTTGTCGAGCCGATGATGATGATGATGATTTGTAACATTTAGGGTCTTTTCAGCTCTGAGTTAAATTTAACCATTTGTTATTTTAGCTGGTAACCATAGATACACATACCGAATCTATATTTCACAACTCAAATAACTAATGGTTACACTTAACAAGAGCTGAACAGACTGGTCCTTATATTCTGAAATTAATTTGAATAATAATAAATAACATATTTCACTTGTAGTTTATTAAATACAAACTATCTCCAGCACCAAAATGGCTAACTTCATCCGCCATTTTAATTATTTTGATAGTTGTTCAGCATTTCACTCCGAATGATCAGTTAATTTATCTTGAGCTAATAGATGGCGCTCTGAATATGATCTGAACCAATTCTGAACGAAAAAAGAAATACAACTTTATTTTTGACAACTCATGATCTGCTCTGAACGAAAAAAGAAAAACGCATTATAGTAACGACATCCTACGAGCAGTATTCGAAACTTAAACATAATTTCTCTATGTGTACTCAATGGTGGTACGTACCTGCAATATCAGAAAAATTTTATATTTCGCAATGAATGGAATCCAAGTGTTATATTAGAGTGATTTGTTGTATAGTAGTAGCCTCGTGACTATCACCCCGGAGATCTGGGTTCGAGCCCTGATTACACCTTATGTTTTTTTTCAGACGCACTGGTTCTTGCGAGGAAGTTATAATGACTGCAAGAATATCATTGTCATGAAAAGTGCATCTTTTCTTAGTAGAACTAACAATGTACACAAAAGGATTGGTTGAGAGTAGAAAGTCACTAGGCCGTGGTTCTTCGAAGCTGTCAGTGCCACTTCATTCTTATCAACACAATTATATGAGAACTATGAAGATGGTATTAATGAATGGAAGAAAAAAGTTAAGTATGGAGCACGATCTTATATTGAAGTTTTTTTCTATAGGTTAAAGCAAATATTTGGGTTTGGCTTGAAAAATAAATCAGAGATAAATCGTGAAAAAGAGCTGTTAATTAAGTGCTATTTGCTAAACAAATTTACTGATATAGGTATGGCTAAATTTAAATTATCTGCCTAAATTCACTGTGGTTTACATGCCTATCAGTGTTAACTTAGAGATGGGGGCGAAAAGCCCCAAATTTATATGACTTTTTTCCTTTTTTTCTTTAGGTATATTTCTTAAACTGGAAAAAACCCAGGAATTCCAAATCGATACACACCACTTCTTTATCGGTTTCAAAGTCTCGTATGATAGCGTGGTCAGAGGCGAACTGTACAGAGCCATGTCGTATTTTGGCATCCCTGCCCAACTCGTCCGCTTTTGCAGGATGACGATGGAGAAATCTCGCTGCTCTGTCAAAGTCGGTAAGAACACCACCGAACCGTTTGATGTTGAGAAAGGTCTAAGACAAGGTGACGCTCTATCATGCAACCTATTTAACATCGTTCTTAAAGCAATTGTATTAAAATCGCAAGTCAACACCACCGGTTCAATTTATCAAAAGTCCGTTCATCTGCTCGCGTATGCAGATGACATAGACATAATCGGCCGAAATAAGCGATCTGTGACTGTTGCATTTGCCAGTATTAAATCGGAGGCGGCAAAGATGGGATTAGCTGTTAATAAAGACAAAACAAAGTATTATGTAGAAGAAGATTCAATGATGAGCTATACGGGCTATACAGCGATTTTAACCTGGTAAAGAAGCTGAAAATACAGCGGCTGAGATAGCTGGGTCACGTGGAGCGTATGGACACCAACGCACCAGCCCGACGAGTCTTCGGGTCCAATCCGGATGGTGTACCCAGCATTGGAAGACCCCCAATAGATGGCGCACACAAGTGGAAAACGACCTCAGCCAATTTGCGGTGCAAAATTTCAAGCGGCTAGCCAAGAACAGAGCTGGCTGGAGAGACATGTTGGTTGAGGCCGTATTCCATCCTGGACTGTAAGCGCCATCTTAAGTAAGTAAGTCTTAAACTCAGCACATTTTGTGTAGGTACCAAATGTCCATATTGAATACAAAAGTTGAAGAACATTAAATTTCTTTAAAATTGTTCGTTGAACCAGATCTAGACCTGGTATAGACCCAATATTAACGGAGATATAGCCGATTTATTTGTTGGGTCTTCCGACCCCTACAATAAAAGTAGATGTGTACCGCAAAGTGATCCTATATAAAGGGTTATTAACATCATTTGTAAAAAACAAAGTAAGGCGAGTAGCAGGTCAAGATAAGCGAAATAAGCCCTGTCCATTTAGAATTGTTTCTTCTCTTCACCCAACCTACGCGCTTTCCCCTGTATATACCTTTGTCCCAAAACTATATAACTCTACCGTCTTCTCAATCTAACTCGCATCCACCCCGAAACCTTAAGTGATCGCTGACTTTACATTTGTTTTCTTTCAAATTTGAAGTTATTTCATATAGCCTAATATTTTGGGCGAAGTGATATTTTTGTGCTTTGGACGATTTGGTTTTGGCAATTTTCTATTATGTTGTTCGATCGTTATCTCAAAAATTATGAATAATTGCAAAACTTGCATTATATAGGTAACTACCTTATACATATATACATATACATACACATACTATAAATATATAATTATAAGGAAGAAATGTTCAGCAAATAAGGACAACCCTATTATATTAGGGACTTTTATTGTATTCAAAGTAATCTAATTTTGTATCATTCTTTTGATTTTATGTAAAAAATTACTTTTTAAATATTTACAAGAACTCAAGAACAAAAACAATACGCAACACCAAACTATTTCATGAGAAGCACCAACTATATTTTTAGCGAAGTCAATCCTCCCAGCCCAAACTTAAATAAAAAGTTATCGCATTCAATAAAACTGTTCGTGATGTAAAAGTTTTAAATTTGATTTAAAAAGTTTTGGATGTTTTTTTATTTTCTTCTAGTGGCTCATTAGGGACAAAGAATTAAGTTGAGTGCGGGCTAATCTCCGCAGGCGGGACGAAAAAGAAGCACACGGAATCGAATTTGTTTGTGGGCTTCTTAGATATTACAAATATAACTCTTGGGGCTGAAATCTGATAAATTCTTCCCTATAATGTAACTAATGACGCTTCAAAAGGACTGCATAAGACGAGGTGAGTGCTACTTAAGGCAGAAGAATAATGATTAATACAAATATACACCACAGTATATAAGTCGTTGTGAAAGTCCATCTTTACAGCTGATTAAATTTTTAGCAAGACGACGGTTTTTATATCTTCCTTTTGACTTTTGTGATTTCATTCGAAGGACGGTGGGATATATAAAAGTCATATTTTTTTAATGGACATCCACAGTCAGAACCTTATGAATAAATCATTGTGCTGCCAAAAGAGATTCATATTTTTTTTTTTTTTTAAATGATAAAAATAGACAAGTTGCCAGAGGGATTAAATTTATTTGACGCAAAATAGAAAATAAATCAACTGAAATCAATACTATGTATAGATATGTATTTATTGATTAATGAATACTTTCCGGGGTCCTTGAATGAAATTCCATATTGAATGAAATCTTACTATAATATTATAAATGTGAATGATTCGATGCATGTTTGTTACTCAATCACGCCAGAACGGCTAAAAGGATCTGGATGAAATTTGGCACATAGATTGCGTATAGTCTGCAATAGCACATAGGCCACTTTTTATTTGGAAAAAAATTACGGTTCCTGTGGTATAGATTTTTTCCCTTTTTCACATTCACATGTCTAAAAATGAAATAGGCTAAATTTTATAACTAAAAAAATGCACGGTTCCTATGGGGTAGCATAATAATTGCATCCCATTCAGGAACAGTGTTTGTTACTCAATCACGCCAGAACGGCTGAATGGATCTGGATGAATTTTGGCACATATAGTCTGGAATAACACAAAAGCACAAATTTGGCACAGAGATAGATTATAGTCTGGAATAACACAAAAGCTACTTTTTATCCAGAATATATTTATAAAAAAAATAGTCGGTTCAAAAACAAACGGTTGTATTGAAGATGCCGTGTTAATAAGCTGATTTAAAAAAAAAATTAATCGAAAAAATTTGTATCGAAATTGACTTTTTTTTTCGGAAAAGATAAGTAACGCATATATTGTAGGTACCATTTATTTGTATACCTTATGACAAAAATAAAAAAACGCCCGGGATATTTCTCTAAAAATAGCTTGTACCAAGTTTGAAGAAGATCGGCCCACTTATAAAGTATGTAAGTGTCGATACATCCTGACATAAAATAAATTAAAACCATGTTTTGTTTGTTTTTAAAATTAGGAAATAATTCAGACAATTTTTTTTAACGGTATATTTAAGTTATAAGAATGAACAAATAAAAACAATAAAAAGACTAAAAATAGTCGAATTAAAATTTATTTAGTGGAGTATTTATGAATGAAATTCAATATTAAAGGTTTTGTGGCGTTTACTCCAAAAAATCATTGCGTTTCGCCCTAGTTTGATGGTGGGCTCATCAGCTAGATGACATCAAACCCAATCTAGTACGCAATAATTGTCGATGATTACCGACTGCTTTATAAATTTTACAGAGAAAACTCCCTGTGAATTATATTATTCTAAAGAACTTTGATTAAAGTTAGACATATTAAACATTAAGTTATGGGCGATTCCGCTGGGGACGATTTTCGACATTAATTTCGAAATAATTTTGTTTTCTACTTTGTTCTGATGCCACTACAAAGAAAAACTTCTTAACTGAATAGAAATATGCCCGTTTTTCACATCCGCCAAAATTTATATTTCTTATGCGATTAGAAAAATAATTATTCCAAATATTCGACGATTTGGTGAAAACTGAAAATCAATGATTTAAAAAATTTGCTCAAAACATAAATTTTAAAATTATTAATTTAGTCATATATTGACATATTTAGACCCAAAATTTTAACACTAAGTGAAAAATAAATTCACTAGCTTAGTATGAAAAATTGTTTTATCATTTATATCGTTTATTTCAATGCCAAAAATGACTTTTAAAGTTACCTAATTTGGACCCGTTGCACCCGTGATAATATGATGTTGCACCCGCGATTAAGCAAGTGAATTCAGAAGTGAATTAATTATTGTTTATTGCTATTTTCTAAAATATTTCATTATCAAGTGGTTTATTCGTTTATTAATTTTCAAAATAAGAACGTAATATGTTCAAAAATGTTTCACGCAATTAACAAATTTAGTGCTTTTTGTACAAGTGTCTGAAAACATGGGATATTTTTGTTGCACCCGCATTGTTCTTTAAACACTTCTCATTGCTTTTTGAACGTATTATTTGAACTTTTATAAACAAATAAAAAAAGAACTGCATAAAATGTAGCCCTTCAAATACTAACCTCATTAAAAATGTTTTTAATTATATTAAAAAGAAACCATCAAAGTGTCTAAATGTTGCACCCGCGATAATGGAATCGCCCTTATGTACCCTACCAAATATAACTGAAATCGGTTCAGCCGTTTTGAAGTTCCGGATAAATTTGCACTTTTAGTCAAAATCCTGAAATGTGGTTATATTCAAAACATTGCAAGTACACAAAGTTTCATCAAATCGTATGGGCCGTTTTCAAGAAAATTTGGAAAAACTAATATTGGTTTTAATTTTTCCGAATTTTCTCAAAAACTGCTGATACTATTATGACGAAATTTTGTGTACGTTACTTACTTACTTGCCAAGTTTAAAATATAAGCATTACAGGATTTTAGCTAAAAATGCACATAACGAAGATTTGGTGTTAACGGCTTCTTACAAGTCGGAACTTTTTTTAAAGGGCACCGATTTCATTTAAATTTGGCATGGCACATAAGTTAAATATGCAGCACAAGATGGCATTTAAAGTTTATCGCTTAACAACAAACATCAAAAGATATGATGATACATATTTTCATGAATAAAAATTTGTTAAGTCCTATAGTTGGCAACAAGAGCAAGTTCAGGCGACCCAATCATGCATTTAATTTTTTTTCCTATTGATTAGGCTTGATAGGAAAACCACAAAAAATATAGCAAAAAACCCCAAAATATAGTGTAATAGTCCAACGTTGTCTAAAACGAGACTGTAAGAATTTAAAACTTTTTCTCGAAATTGGTTTATCGTACGATGAAAATTGTTGAGGCCTTTTTTTTGTAGAAAATCATATAAGCAACATTTTTTCTTATACATTTTTTTGCAAAAAGTTTCCGAGAAATTTGCGTTCTACTCCGAGAAACTGAAGTTCTACTCCTTGCCCCCCCCCCCCAAACAAAAATTTAGATCCGGGCCAAATCATGGGTACTTTTCAGGATTTGCTCAAGATATAAAAACAAAGGCCTCCAGCAAAATCCAGCTTTGTTTGAATTTTTTCGAAGTATAATTCTAATTTTAAAGTAAAATATAAATATGTGCTAGGACTGTGACACCTTCTATTGGGATATTTTGTAGCGTTTTTGGATCTCACGATCTCAAACTACATAACTAAACGATAGCAGTAAGTAGTGCCATATCTGCAAATTATTCTGGAGATTCTTCTGGTGATCTGTTAAAATTCAAATTAAAAATAGATCTTAAATAAAAAATTCCATGCCTTTAATTTGTTTTTAGGTACCTAGCACACATTCTGAATATATTTTAGGTAATAATATGTAGAAGAATATAAGAAGAATATAAAGAGCTCAGAAGAATAGAAAAACGGCTTCACAGACAGAAAAAATCAGCCTGGGAGAAGAACTTAATCTGTGAAATAGAAAAAAGCCGAGAGCTAGGTCCGCACCAGGCGCGGAAGTTCTACCAATCCATCCGAAACATGACGCAGTACACACCACGCTGCACATACTGCAAGGACGGAGAGGGAAATCTGATCACCGATCCACAAAGCATACTGGAGCGATGGGAAGTGTACTTTAATGAATTGCTAAATGGTTAACTCACTGCAGAAGTGGAGGCTCCACTGCTTCAAGACGAATACCCTATGTTGCCGTCACCAAGCATAGAAGAGGTTGAGAAGGCTATAGACCGGCTAAAAAAAAACAAAGCCCCGGGAGCTGATGGTATACCAGCCGAATTATTTTAACACGGTGGGCCAGCTCTACGTCAGGCAATTCATGATATTATAGTGCACGTGTGGGAGCATGAAGAAATGCCGGAAGACTGGCGAAAAGGTATAATATGCCCCATACATAAGAAAGAAGATGTCACAACGTGCAGCAACTATAGAGGTATCACGTTGTTGAGTACCACCTATAAGATACTCTCCTCTATCCTACAAGACCGGATAACCCCATACGCTAAAACCATCATCGGACAATATCAGTGTGGTTTCATTCCAGGCAAATTAACAACTGATCAGATCTTTACCTCTAGGCAGGCGATGGAAAAATGTCTAGAATTTAACATCCCAACATACCACCTGTTTATAGACTTTAAGGCCGCCTATGATAGCATAGCCAGGGTAGAACTTTACAAAGCCATGAGAGAATTCGGCATCCCAAATAAATTAACACGACTATGTAGGTTGACCATGACCAACTTAACAAGCCAAGTAAAAATAGCCGGATTGCTATCCAGACCAATCAACATCTTTAATGGACTCCGACAAGGGGATGGTTTGGCCTGCCTCCTCTTCAACCTGGCGTTCGAGAAAGCAATCCGTGACTCTGGCACGGCAACAATAGGGACCATCGTCAACAGGTCCAGCCAGATACTGGCTTACGCAGACGACATTGACATCATCGGAAGAACTGAGCAAGCTGTACACGATTCCTACATCCAGATCGAGCAGGCGGCACAAAATCTGGGGCTGCACATTAGTGAAGGTAAAACAAAGTACATGGTGGCGTCGAATGCGAGAGGAACAGTTGGTCAAACAATCAAGGTAGCGGAGCACGAATTTGAAGTGGTGCAATCCTTTAAATACCTTGGGTCAATAGCAGCAGCCGATAACAATATAGAAGAAGAAATACGCGGGCGGCTTCTCAAATCCAACAGAGCCTACTACAGTCTGTCAAAGCTCTTCAAATCCAGAAATCTCACCATAACTTCAAAACTACTGCTGTACAGGACCATGGTCCTGCCAGTACTCACATATGGATCCGAGACTTGGGTGCTTAGCAAAAGGCACTCTGACCTCTTAGCCGCGTTCGAGAGAAAAGTCTTAAGGAGAATTGTTGGCCCCATATGTGAGGAAGGACGATTCCGTAGACGGTACAATCATGAATTGTACGCAATCTACCTTGAAGCAGATATCGTGACAAAAATTAGGCTCGGTAGACTTCGGTGGGCAGGGCACCTAGCTCGCATGAGCGAAGAGGAACCTGCTCGGAAAGTTCTCTGTGGTACATTCTATGGCAGACGACAGCGTGGTAGACCATGCTTGCGCTGGAGAGATGGCGTAGACCAGGACGCCCGGAGCCTTGGGGTGCGCAACTGGATGGCGTCGGCTCGAGACCGGGATAGGTGGAGAGACTTGTTGAAGGAGGCCAGGACCGGACCCCGGTTGTCGAGCCGATGATGATGATGAATAATATGTAGAACTCATCGAAATGTCTCGTAAATAGTTGCACAATGCTTGATTTTTGAACAACGTTTCTAAAATTATTTTGTGTTTCTCTGTTTCCCATTCGAAATGGGACACATTCAATGTTTCACAAATGACAGACATAGAACAAAAGTCAAGTTAAGTTTTAAGTGTTCATTGATGAGATGGTAAACATGAAAAATTAAATAATTAAAAAATGTTTCTTCAAAAGCATCCACACTAAATGAAACATTTATTAAATTTTTTTAAATACACATAACTACATAAATATCTAGATATGGGAAAATTATCAGACAAGTTTATTAATAAATGTTTCTCGAAATGTTAAGATACCTACCTTACTTAGGGCTCGCTTGTTTCATAATATCTATAATTTAAGTAGGTTTCATTTAAGCTAGGTATTCAAAACTTTTTTTTGACAGCAAACAACGAATTTAGCTGCTGAGTAGGTACTATATTATTTGAAACTTATAGTCAAAGAATGCGAATTAAGCCCTTTTACCTAATATGAAACCACATCTATATTACATCGATTTGATTCATTCCGAAAATTGTTTTTTTAAATCAAGGGTAATTTTTAAAATTAATGCTGATATATCGATTGCCTTCTTTTTGCACTTAAGTTAGTTCCTATTCCTATAATAATTTCTTCTATAAAGCAGCACTCTGCAAATACTACGATTTAATGTCCTTCATTCGCTTATAAAACATAAATGTAGATACACGTGTACAGATATGTACTAATGTACTTTTCTATTTTGAAATAGGTAAAGGCATAATTTTTCAATTAAAATTGTCCCCAGCTCAGTAAGAGTATTACCAACCTTACGCTTTAAGTGTCACTGCAAGAAGGACATCTGTTTAAAACGAAATCTCTTACGTAGACAGTCACTTTTTTTTTCATTGTAACACTAGGTACATAAGTATGTTTGTATGTAGGTAGATATTATCTCTGATACGACATTACACAATTTAAGTTATTTATAGAAAGTCATTGTCGCCATCAGTTCCAGGCCAGGCAAGGCAGTGCGCGATGCCAGCCAGCCAAGCCAAATGCAACTACCAGAAGTTGTTACATTGCTATATATCCAGATCCAGTTAAAGACAATGATAGTGGTGTGTGCATTTGAAATAACGAAGCCAACTCTTAACCTAAAACTATTCATTTCGATTGTGATAATCACGTCGTCGTCGTTGGATATACTTGGATTCATAGTCGTTGTAGATGCGATACAGCATCAGCGTATATAGCACCATCCTGAATCCGCATGTTTCGTGTACAACGAAGTACGAACATCCACCTTTAAATATCCCTTTTGCATCATCAGGATAGGACCAACAGCCAAGCGAGGAAGACTGCTAGTTTAAATGGCTTTGAATCTAATGGATTTATGAATAAAACATTGAAAATTGAAGTAAATGATTTTTATGTTCATTGTTGCAAATGGATTGTGTTTCGTTTTATATGCACTTAGAATTTACAAGTATTTTTTCTATCTCTGTGATTTATCATATGTCTAAACATTCAATGAGTTTTCATTTCATAGAAATAATATTATTTTTTTCAATCAGTTTAATTGTTCTACTACACCTAAGAGATACATTTTGTATTGCTAGCTCATAAATACACATCTAGATCAGAGTAAACTGTTGTTTAAAAATAAAGGTGGATTTAATTTAAACAACTTTTCATAATTCATTCAACGAATATCTAGTAGTTTTAGTGCATTTGTGAAAATCCAAATCTTATATTGTGATAACAAAATTAATGAAGTAATTTAGATATTTCATAAAATTACTTAAATTACTTGTTAAAAAAAAAACTGGGGATCGTAACGTTTACCCTTATTCGTTATCCCGTGGCATGTTGCCCGCGCGCAAAAAAAAACACTCAGTTGGATTATTCCCCGCAGAACGATTGCCCGTGTAACGTTTGCCCACAGACGAACATTTGACGGAATTGTGGGATTGCAGGTAGGGTATTCACTACTTTTTAAAAGTAGTGTTTTTGAAAAAAAAATCGTGTCGGACATTTTTCGTTCTTGTTCTTGCTCTTGCAAATGTTATTTGGGAACTTGATCCATACAATAAAATTTGTATTTTGTTCGCTGCAAACGTTACACGGGCAATCCTTATATGAAATCAAATCAAACTGAATTTTTCTTTTTACACACTTTACCACAAATGAGTGTTAGTTTTGTTGGTGGGCATAGGTGTTAAAATAACAAAAATAACAAAATCGCGCGATTTTTTTTTGTTTCATTTTCTCTGAAAAATTTGTAAACGTTTGCCCGTAGCACGTTTGCCTGCGTAATGATATCCCGTTTCACGTTTGCCCGGGATCGCACGATTTCTTTGGTTTTATTTTCAATACAAAAGTAGTAAATGGCGGGCAAACGTGCCACGGAATAATGTTAAGCGGGTTATCGTTACACGGGAAAACGTTTTAAAACTTAGCCAACCCAAAAAACTGTACCGAAATCTTAAAACTCACTTCTATAACATTTTTTGTTTACCCACATATTAACAATAGGGAAGTAATGATTCTTTTAAAATAAATGTGACGGTCGCCTGGTTTTTCATTGCTGCTCCCACTAAAGCACAAGCAAAAATGAAAATTACCATACATGCAGGCAGATGATGATATCATTTGCATCTTATTTTCATTTAGGGCCAGTCTTTTCAGCTCTGGTTAAGTTTAATCATTGATTATTTCAGCTGGTAACCATAGATTCTGTCTTTTCAACAAAATCTTAACCAGAGAATCTATGGTTAACAGAGATTTCGTTAACCAGTCAATTTTGCGGATGTTCGGTTGTATGTTCACCGAGATACAGCCTAAATGTAGAACTTTTGAGTGATTCGCTCTAGAGGACAAATTTGAATTTTTATTTTAGCCCGGCTGTAACGGGTACCTATCATAACGGTTTTAGATTTTCCAAATTTTCTTGAAAACGGCTCCAAGGATTTTAATAAAACTTTCTAAACGGTATATTTGGAGTGCTCTTAATATAACTGCATTTCAAGTTTTTGGCTAAAAATGCACATAACGAAGATTTGGTGTTAATGGTTTTTAATAAATTAGGCCTTAAATTGAAAACGGCTTACCGGATTTTATTCAAATTTTGTATGGTATATAATCTATGCACAAGATGGCATATATATATAAATATTTTCGCTAAGCAGCCATTTAATGATAGCTACCATACAACTTTACCTCACATTTAGGCCCTGAAATAATACAATTCGAAGTGCGATAAATGGAAAATTCTCTTGATGAAGCTGTTTTGCTCTTTCAAACTAGATTAGCTTCGATACGGTATTAAAATCTAAGACACTGTTTTTCTCTAAGTGTATGATGGCAAACAGCTGGGACCATGAAGACATAATTATTGCACTGTTGTCTCTTTTTAGATGAAACAATACTATCGAAAATGCGGGTTGGGTTGGTTCGATATTCCGGTTTTTATATTTACGTTTTTTATAATCCCACCTTTTGAATTTCAGGTTTTTACAATCCCTTTTTGTATAATCCCACTTTTGCAATTTAAACTAGCTATAAGTAGTTGTGATTGCAAAGGCGGAATGATATAACACTCCATTATCAAAACAATACTTTTTGCTTTTAAAAACTTGATTGAGGGGATTCTGAAGTGGGATTATAATAGATCAGGATTTCATACAAGCGGGATTTTGGAAGACGGGATTTTGAAAAAATCAGTATTTTGGTAGACGGGATTTTAAAACTTTTTTTTAAGATTTTCCAAAAACAGGATTTAAAAAACGGGACCCCGATACGCTCCCGTGGAAAAGCACCTATGGCAATTTTAAAGCTTTAGACAAATACTTTAGAGATGTTAAAGTCTTTACAGCTTAACTGACCACCATAGAATCCAGAAACAGAGCAAAGCAAACATATCGACCGACATCGACATGCTAATTTGGCATGTCTGTTCATTGACCAATTCATCGATAAAGGTTTTGTTCGTACCTTATCTGAGGTGAGGAGACTAAACTCTTAAAAGATGTATACGAACACCTGGAAAACGAATACATCCAAGTAGCATTTTTTACCTATTATGTTACAAATTTATTGAATGTCGTTTACAATTCATATACAGTTGCTGCAAAAATGTTTTCTATGTTTACAATACCTAATTGGATGATTGGTAAACAAATTGTAACACACAGAATGTTGTTGAAACAACACATCTTCAAACGTAAACGTACTGTAAACCAAATTTCGTAAATGTAAAACCAATATTACAAAACATTTACATTTGTAGCACTTTTGTAAAGCTATTATCAAAACTTAACTTTTACAAAACGTTTACAGTAAATAGTCACAGTAAACGTACTGTAAATCAAATATCGTTAATGTAAAATCAATATCACGAAATGTTTACATTTGTAGCAGTTTTGTAAGGCCATTATCATATAACTTTACTCTTACAAAACGTTTACAGTGAATAGTCACATCACATCTTCAAACGTAAGCATACTGTAAAACAAAAATCGTCAATATCCAGAAACATTAAATTTGTAGCAGTTTTGTAAAACTATTATTAAAACTTAACACTCACAAAACATTTACAGTGCAAATGTATTATAACAAACACCATACGAGATAAATTTGTTTCTATTAAATTTGTTTTCATATAATGTACATAATTTTGATACCAAAACCTGGTGGTCGTTGGTTGTGTGTTGTGTTATGTTTTACTAGCGTATACGTTGTTCAATAATTGTAAATGTACATACTTCTACGTGATTTAAAACAATTTGGAATGTCTACATTTCATTTACAGATAATGTAACAAGTATAGCATTAATCGAACATTAATGTTTCTATTTTTTATCAAATTAGATAACCAAAAACATTGAAAATCTATTTTTGTTGATATTTAGTAAAAACAAAGCATGTTAAGTTTTGATTGAAATAAGACTTTGAATTTTATCTTACAAAATATTGAAAAATATGGTTTTTGTGGAAAAAAAAATTGTCTCAAATATTTTTATAAGAAATCATTTCTAAAATAAGAAAGTTTTTACATGTCCCGTGTTTTTATCGACCTGTTTTACAAAACTGGTAGAAAATATTTCTCGCCTTTACTTGCACAAAAAATATAATTATTGATTATTTTTATACCTACCATATTATAATAATAATGTCAAGAACAAGATGAAAATTGTTTAAGTTTTGGTTTGTATACATATAGTAATATGATCTCAAATGGCATTACGTATTTACCTATACAGTTTAATATTTTATGTAAACGATTTGTACCTAAGTTAGTTTTATGTTATTTTTTTCGAAGTGTTTTTGAACGTTTACATTTGTAAACGTTCATATAAATAGTCCAGTAATAGTATCTGTAAACGATTTGTTACTAAAAAGTAGTTTGCCTTGTATGTGTTTTGAAGAGTTTTTGAACGTTCACATTTGTAAATGTACAAATCAGGTACATCAAATAGAATTCGTTCATATACTGTCAACACGACATTTCATTATCCGAAACCATTTACATTTTGGGTACCAGTAAGTAAACATTACATATATGCCTGAAACATTACAGCTACGATGTTAACGTTCAGTAAATGTTCTGTAGCTCTGAAATGCTCCTTGGGGCGCATTGTTTAGCTGGCTTCTTTTAGAGAATGTATACATTTACGTCCTATATCTAAGTTTCACTCTTTAACTATTCGTGATCCTTTGCAATTTTATTGTTACAGTTAACAGTTTTTGACCTTCAAACTTTGAGAATTATAAGAAACAAAAAATAACCTTAAATTTAATACATTTAATTTCAAAGGTTTCCATTTAGAACTCCTTCCTGTAAATTTCAACTTTAACCTGTAAAAACAAAAAACGTAATTTTTGTTCCTCAAATACAAATATTTTATGAGGCACTCTTGTCTGAATTTTATTGTCTGCCATAATTCTTTTGAGAAGTATACACATCCCATTAATTAAATTGAACAGGTTGAAAAGGGTTTGCAGGAACTTTGTTTAAAAGTATCCAAAAGCACCCACTGGACATCGTTTGTAAATTATGTATCTACCAACCAAACCAGAGAAACGTTGAATGATAGAATTTAGTTTGAGTTTCAAGTTCAAACTAAAAACTGCTTCTATTCAAAATGTTAGAAGTTGAATTGTATATTTTTCATGATTCTCTGTTTAGGTATTTTAAGGATACTCAAACACAAACACACATAAAAGAACACAAAACATTCAATTACTTTCCAAGAACAATTCGTAGAATTTCCATGGGTGTGATTCCAGAAAATTGGATCTAACAAAAGTGGATTTTCACAAAAAAGGGAAAAAGGATAACTAAGGGTTTTCATTATTTTATTTTCCCACCAAAGAATTCCTTTCTGGTAAAATGAAAACATTCGCACACTTCCACAGAGTTATTTCACAAACGAACAATTAGCATTTTACATACTTTGTTATTAACGCGGATTGTGGAATTCATTTATCTTTGTATATTCGATCGATAGATCAGATTCTTTCTTAAGTACGATATTACTAATTAGGGTAAAATTTGTCCCATTTTTCTGGTTTTGTATAAAGATACTTATTATGGGCTTTAAGAGGGTGTCAGTGTCATTGAATAAAAAGGAACCCGAGCTTTAAAGATGGGGTATATTGTTCATGGTCGGAAAACTTTAAGTGATTATACACTCAGCCAAGGGGCAGATAAATCATCAAGATTATAAATGCTTGTTTGAAATATATCAACTTAAAAAGCTGATTTGCGAGTATAGACAAACGAGTTTGTCGTTAGAAAATCTCTATTCCTTTTCATTTATTGGATTCAGAATTTTGCCGTAAGGAATATTTTAATGGTTGTTTGAGGCTAATATATACATCTTCAATTTTGTTATAACGGGTGATTTTTTAGCTGGTTTGGTTTTGGCAACACTGGTTTTGACAGCTGACGTGTGTTTAGTACCTTGTGTCACTGTTAAACAGCTTCAGTTTGGTTTGCAATTTGACCATGGATCGTCTTACAAATGAACAACGCTTGCAAATTATTGAATTTTACTATCAAAATTCGTGCTCGGTTCGAAATGTTCATCGCGCGCTGCTTCCATTTTATGATCGGCATTCTCGACCTTCTGAGCAGTCTATTCGGAAGATTGTGACCAAATTTCGCACCAAATTTACATTGTTGGATATTAAACCACCAACACGTTTACGTACTGTGCGTAGTGAAGAAAATATTGCGGCCGTATCAGCTAGTGTGACAGAAGACCGCGAAATGTCGATTCGGCGCCGTTCCCAGCAGTTAGGCCTTTGTTACAGCACTACGTGGAAAATTTTGCGGAAGGATTTGGGCGTAAAGCCTTTTAAGATACAGCTGGTGCAAGAACTAAAGCCAGCCGACCTACCACAACGCCGAATTTTTGGTGAATGGGCTCTTGGAAAGCTGGCCGAGGATCCGCTTCTTTATTGAAAAATTGTGTTCAGCGATGAGGCTCATTTTTGGTTGAATGGGTACGTAAATAAGCAAAATTGCCGCATTTGGAGTGCAGATCAGCCAGAAGCATTGCAACAGCTACCAATGTATCCCGAAAAAGCCACTGTTTGATGCGGTTTATGGGCCGGCGGCATTATTGGGCCATATTTCTTCAAAGATGATGCGAATCGCAGCGTTACTGTCAATGGTGAACGCTACCGAGCGATGATAACAAACTTTTTTTTGCCCGAAATGGAAGTTCTTGACTTGCATGATATGTGGTTTCAACAAGACGGTGCCACATGCCACACAGCACGCGAAACAATGGCCCAATTGCGAGGCGAGTTTGGTGAACAGTTAATTTCACGTTTCGGGCCGGTCAATTGGCCGCCTAGATCGTGCGATTTGACACCATTAGACTATTTTTTGTGGGGGTATGTCAAGGTTAATGTCTATAGGGACAAGCCCGCTTCGATTGACGCACTGGAAGCCAACATCCATGCATTCATTCGTGAGATACCGGCTGATATGTGTGAAAG
Source organism: Baccha elongata (assembly GCA_951217065.1). Classification (NCBI taxonomy): domain Eukaryota; kingdom Metazoa; phylum Arthropoda; class Insecta; order Diptera; family Syrphidae; genus Baccha; species Baccha elongata. The sequence goes on from OX578273.1 coordinate 35,843,962, forward strand.
AGTATGCCAAAATTGGACTCAGCGGATGGGCTACCTGAGACGCAGCCGCGGTCAACATTTGCATGATATTATCTTTAAACATTAAATTGCAAGGTTGAAACTATCGATTCAAATAAATATTTCATTCATTTTTTCGAATTTTTTGTGTTTTTTTTTTTTTTTAAGTTCTAGTCCCCTTAAAAAATCACCCGTTAGATATGGTTTTATCGAACTTATGATTTTTTTTTTAAATGTGTTAAAAGTTTGAAATTACAAAAAAGTTCATACATATTTATTAACAGAACAATGAAATTAATTGAATGCTATACACAGCCCAACCCAACAGGAGGTTCTTTTATTCTTCTCCTTATCGGTTAATCAAGATTCGGGGAATATATAATACCTTTATATATGTAAGAACAATTGCTTCATTCCAAACAAAGCTGTAGAGCCGCAGTTCCAATTTGTGTCTAGTGTCCCTAACTTCATTTTTGACGTATAATATTGATTATTGACTTATAAAACCTTCTTCTATATAATCCTTTAATAAGATCAGTAAATGTTCTTCCACACATTTTTTCCTATTGAAGTTTGTGTAATCCTCAAAATATTTTATTCAATAAGCACGATTTACAGCGTCTACTTCTAATAATTCAGAATTATTTGGAAAAAAGTCTCAACAGTTCAGGGTCAGTTTTCGGAAGTTCTATAGGTATAAAACGTTTAATCTTTACCCCCAAATAAAATCAAGAAAAAGTGCGTGCTCATTGCTTACTGGATTATTTTTGCCTCATTGACTAAATACATATATACACAAGAAAACAAAAAAAAAACGTGGTTTTGGTCCTTGTCGAAATATCGAGAGTTATAAATACAACAAAATATTTGGACTGTTCAATCAATTGAAACGATTCTCACGACCAAAAAATATATTGTATTTAGTGAAGAAGGTATCTCATCGTCATCATCCTTCAATAAAATGATATTTCTTGTTGTCCTATTGGTCAACGATTGGGGTGATTTGATATCAAAGAAAAAATTTATCGAAATTACATGAAAAGGATTGTTTATTCTAGTCTCGTATTGATTTGTGCGGCATTATTGTCACAAAATAACTACGACTGATGTTAAAAGAAGGTCCTTTGAAGGTCAAACTCATAAAATATCAAGCAATTGTTTAGGCTCGCATCGCATGACACGTGAACGAGCTTAACTATGGGAAGAGGGTTAATTGGATTTCAAGAATGAGGTAAAGTAAATGTTATTTATAGAAAAAAGAAATTTTTAGTGTTGAAAGCTACACAGAGCGTTGATTTTTATTATGTAATTTGGTTTAAATAGCTTATTGTTATTTTTTTAGACCTCAAAGTTTATAACCTTAATGGATTTTGAGCAAGGCCGTAACCAAGTGGGGGTTCACAGGGGTTCAAACCCCCCCCCCCCCGATTTTTTTTAGAAATGCATATGTAAATCAACCTTTTCCGCATAAGTATGAAATTTGTGCTCAAATAATTAGTGATTATGTTCAAAACTTTCTGAATTTAGTTTTAAGCCTACGTAGTTAGGTACCAACATAATTTTCCATGAATTTAGTAAGGTAGCTCTAACAGTTTTTAAATACAACCTCAAACAACACAGCCTCATGATACCAGGTTACTTTTGCTTCGATTGCACATGATGAATAACTAAACGCCTCAAGGAAATTTAGTATACCTAGATAGGTATGTGTATGCATCTACATGAAACTATATGTATAGTAAAAACGTATATTCTTATTTAACTACCAAACAAACTAATGGTGTCCTTGTGCGCATTAGTTTTCAACTTCGTTATTCCACTTATATAGTTGCAATTGTAACTTGCAACATTTTAGCCGGTTCATTCCATGCGTTTCTATTCTCTTACCAGCAATAGGAAACAGGAATGAGCAACAACGTAATATGTGTTGTGGATAAAAAACTCCAAATTCCACGAATTGTGTCAAAGCAATAGCACAGACAAAACTTGAGCACAACGGATCCTGAAACCTATTTTAGGATAAGTATAATGATTCCTCTTTTAGATGATTTTTTAAGTCAGCTTAAAATAAGATTTGAAAATCATAAGTCCATACTTTCCTCTTTGTGCATTTTAATTCCATCGATCCTTTGCAAATATGAACAAAATTACAACGAAGAAAACTTCAAATTGTATAGATCTTTTTTGGATTGGGACACTTTAGAAGCTGAGTTTACTTTATGGAAGACAAAATGCCATAGACAAAAAGATACAGAGCGTTCAAAGAGTACAATAACAACTCTTGGGGAATGCAATACGGATCTGTTTCCTAACATCCACAAGCTTCTCAACATTTTGGCGGCACTACCGGTTTCAACGTGTACACCGGAAAGAACATTTTCCACAATGAAACGTCTAAAAACTTACCTTAGAAATTCTACCGGCGAAGAAAGACTAACAGGATTGGCATTAATGTCAATTCATCGACAAATTGAGATTGACACTGAGGAAGTTTTAGACATATTTGCAGCACAGAAGGCCAGAAGATTAAATTTAATTTTATAAAAATGATATACTTACATGTTATTTAATACTTTTTTTTATAATAAAATCTTAAAGATAAATGTACCTACCTAATAAATAATAATTTAAAATTATTTTAAAAAAATATTGGAAAAATCTTTTAGTTTTTCAAATTTGTTTGAGAGTTTTCTTGAAAAACTAAGTATGCAATTGTATTTTATTAGCAGTACTCTACCTAGGAAAAAATATTGAATATCGTTAAAGCAGTTTTTTTTAAACCGTTTTCTTTTTTAATTTTTGAAAAATATTTTGCAATTTTTTTAATTATTTCAATACATCGAAATCTGTAGTTCATCTAGAAAAAAATCTGAAAAAATTCGATATTCGCTGTTCCACCATATTCAAAAAATCTAAAAAGTTACATAACTTTTTAGATTTTTTGAATATGTTTGATCATAAAAACCTTCCTAAATTTTAAATTTAATTGAAATCGGTTTTGTTGTTACCGAGAAATTCTGATTTTAAAAAATCGGTTCTATGGGAGGTACTGTTTTAAGATTAATCTCGACTGTTTTATCAAAATCGTTAAGGCCATTTTTAGAAAAATTAAGTTTTAACAAACTGTTATATGACATTTACCATTGTTTTAGAGCTAAAATTGCAATTTCAACAACGCCTAGTGCGAGACTACTAAATAAACACTCTGAACCAAGTTTGCAAATCAGCCTATATATTTAGGCTGCAGATCTGCAAACAGGCAGTTGGACGAACAGAATTTTCCAACACACTTTTGTCTACTTTCTATCATCGCAATATCATGTTTATTTGTTATCTCAATTTTTTTTTTTGACGAATCCATAACTTGCCTTATACATAGAATAGTAGTGTTTGGTGGATTTTGGGTTAATGGGCTGTACTAATTTTATTTATTACATCTACAGAAAGGTACAGATTGATTGGTGAATGGAATAAGTATAAACCCCCCCCCCCCCCGAAATAATTGCCTGGCTACGGCCTTGATTGGGAGATATCTTGTTATTCTTTAGCTTAAGAGCAGAAGTTTTAATTTTTAGACCATGGATAGTTTATCTAACATATACGTCGCGTATAAAATATTTAGGTACACGGAAAGAATTTTTTGAGCAGATCATGAAAAATGTGCTTCAATTCACGATAAAACTCGTCTAGATTTAGAACTTAGCTCATGTTCTCTTAATTGAAAACTTTTTGTTTGCAATTCGTAAAATGTACGAATTGATGAAATCAAAAGTCTTGAATCAACAATTTTTATTATTAACACTACGACCGAGCGAAAAAAGTATTGCAGTAAATAAAACGTAATTTAACACAATATTGTATCAATTTATGATTTTTTTTTTTGCAAATTATGTTTGGTTATGATTGAATTGACAGACACTGCTGGCATTTTCATCGCAAATTACAAATATGCCATCATGATCTAAAGAAACCATATCCTTAATTTACGACTTATATTTTGTATTTTCAGATTTAAAAATTAAAAATCATAGTTTCGCTAAATTTGTCTAGTGATTTGCAAGTATTTTTTTTTTTTGGATTTATGATTGTTTAGATGTAATTTGCACCAGTTACATTGCGGATCTGAAATGTTGAGTTAAATTTAAAGAAACTATGTCTTCAATTAACAACTTAAATTGCTAATATTTTTGTATTGAATAATTAAGTTTCCTTTTATTTATTTTGAAATAAACAATGTTTTACTTACTTGATTGGCCCCGGTAGCAGGGGACGTATACGGTGTGAGAAACGAGCATGCTACCTAAATTGTGCTAATGTGCAACATGATTTCACTGTTTCAATGGCAAAGATAATCCGCAAATGCATTATGAGAGCTCCAAAATATACTCAAATTAAAACTCTAGTTATAGATTTCACAGGAGCGTTACAATATGACGAAATCTCGCTTTTTTTAAATGTAAAAAAAAATTTAGAGACTCCGCTGTGCGAGGTTTGGAAAAAGAGATTTAGATTTGTAAAATTTCGTAACCCAGATTTTACCTTGCGCTTGTGCCAATTACAAAAACATTTTTTAAATTGCGAATTCAAAGTATCAACACGCGAATCAAAACTCTAGGTGTAGAAATGATGTTTGTGTTTTCGCAATTCACCATTTTGTTTTTGGTAAATTACAACATTAAAGTGTCAATTCTTGAATCGCTACTAGAGTCATAGATTTGATCGCTCAGTTTTGTGGTGAATTACAAAATGTTTTTTGTAATTTACGATCTGAAATTGGCATTAAGAGCTATTTTAATGATGACAATATAATTGATATCTACTATTTGCGTTTTTAATGATAGCAATTTATTACTTTTTCCCTAATTGTAAAAAGTATTAGATTAAGATAAATCAGCTGTAATTCTAAAAAAAGTGACATTTTGTAAATCGATCCGGCAAATTTTGTAATCGGTGATTTTAAATGATTTGAACAATCTAATTGAAATATGTATCTCAATTTTAAAAATAACTTTAACAATGAAAGATAAATAGAAATATATCTACATAAGTGGTGACTCCTTTCAAATCCACCTCACAGCCTCACCAGACAAATAACTTCATTGGATATAAATTCTCATCGAAAATAACTGCACCTTTGGTTTGAATTAGAGCCCCCCTATTCCTGTCCTTAGGTGTATTCGTATATACCTGTTGCACGTGTAATAAAATAATTCATGTATGAACACGTGCATTTATATTATCACGTGTAAAAATAGACACATTTCGAATCGCAAGTATTAAAAAATCTGTTGTGTGTAAGAAATCTACATTTGCCCATTATCTACACATATGTATATTTTATAAGATACAGATCTACACGTTGTAATATTTCGTTTACAACACGTGTATCTACAAGTGATACTAATACCTACACTTAAACACTTATTAATCCAATAAATTACTGAAAAAAAAAATTTGAGTACCTACCTACGTAATAACTATGCACTTTTTATTACATTCAAATATATAGATGGGAATTAAATTCACACATATTTTAGATGTCCAACCACATGTGAGAAATAACTTCATCTAAAATAAAGTGAAATCATATCTCACCACCATGTGAATAGAAGTGCTCTCATGTGTCTAGTAGACATGTGTCTATCAAATATTCTTGAATTTATTAAGTTCCATGTTGAGATTATTGAGTTTATAATAATTCTGCCAATATTTTGAATGGGCTAGTTAGTAGTACTTTTTCCTTGAGGAAGACAATTCAAATGACAACGAAGTAGACGTGTTTTGATCCGCTCCTCTCATTTCAAGAGTTTAATCCTCGTATTTCATTGCCATAGTAGTATAATTTTTTAAAAGAATCCCATAATTCTTGTTTCCTTTATTTGAGTTTAACTTATTCGGGAGTGTACAAGTCTATTTTAAGCTTAAATTATAAAAAATATTTATAGCTAATCCATACAATAAAATAATATCTCTCTGGACACCATGGCTAACACTGTTATAAACAATACCCATACCGTCAAAAGTGCTGATATTGCCCCTGCCCCCACTGTTGTTGCCACATCTTTAACATCTACCGCCCGCATAACCGCCGCTTCCACTTCCACCCTTGCTCATACTTCAACCACCACCAAGAATGTCTCTACCACTACCACTGCCACCGTCACTACCACGGCTACCATTGCCACAGCCACCGCTGCTGCTACCACCACTGCCACTGCACCATCTAATAAATGTGACTCTGCTGCCTTCAACACTCGCCTTCAACAAAAGTCTCGTAATAAAAATAATGCTCTTAAATCGATTCTTACTCCCGACAGATCGAAAATGTCATTATTCGCACCTAACACCAGTGCTAGGTTGACACCTTTAAACAGAATTTCGGATGACACAAAACATAAACACCTTCTTGAATTTAAAAACAATCTTTAAGCAAATATAAAAAAATCATTTGATGGTCTAGAAGCAAAAATTTTGCAACATGTGACTGAAACCATGACCTCACTAAACGACCGTTTGCTTCAATGCGAGATTGACATTTCAGAGCTTAAAACCGAAAACAAGCAAATAAGAGACCAACTGGAGAATCATCAGCGAGTTGAACGTTTAAAAGATGTGATTGTGTGTGGTTTACCGAAAGATGTTGATGCTGTCGAATTAACGAAAATGCTTGTAGAGAAACTAAATCATCAGCTCACTCCTCACTTTGATGCATTTCGTCTCAACACCAGTAACCCAGGCAATGAGCATCCACTTCTCATACGACTTTCTTCTGCTGCTGAAAAAAAAAAACACTGATATCTTCTTTCCAATCTTTAAATGGTCTGACAACATCACAGCTATTCAGTGATAGTGACAGATTTGGCTTACACTCTGACACACGCATTTATATAAATGAGAGCTTAACGCCACTAAAAAAATACCGAAGCTCAGAAGTTGACATCCTCGCTGGCCAAAATATTTTATGAACCCAGTATAGATACCTAACTATAATATACAGTTTACATTTCTATATCTATATAGAATATAGATAGATCAGTTTTACCTGAATATCTTTGTATAAATTACGTTAAATTACATTTATTCCACCTTAACATTCTCCAATATACCTAATCGAAATATTTGAATATTTTTAGACCTTTTTGTTATCTTTTATTTACATCCACTTGTAACACACCGATGATAAAAATAAATTATCCATTGTCAACAAGAATTTCACTTAAAGTGTCTAAGCTTATCTATCCAAAAAATAAAAATTAAGAACGTCCTTAAGCCATTCTAAATGCAAAAACCTCACAACCATTAAGGATTAAAAACTCATCAATAATTCGTTATCAGAGCCACTTCTTAAATTAATTGATTGGAAACATCCTTTCCTGCTGCCATTGACTGTTCAATGACTCTCCAATAAAATGTCCCCCTCAATTTAACTCCCACTCTCGAGAGTTGGATTTTCCAAGCCTCTCAAGTTTACTCAGACAACACTCGATGTCGTTCTCAGAAAACCTGAATTACTGGCCACCACTTGTGTATACATATAGAGAACAATTTCTCCGCATACTTCTTTGCACTTCATTGATGGCTGCTTGTTCAATGTTCAGTATTCCAACCTTCAAGGACAGTAATGCGCCATATTTTCCCTCCGACCGACCGAGACACTCCCTCACAATCTACATACCTCCCAATACCCAACTTCGTGTCCTCTTTAAAAGCATTACAATCTTGTAAGCATATTCAAATGGAATTTATAACACAAAGTGTTTCTATAAAAGACATCGTACTTGGATTAGGTTACGCTTGGGTATTCTATTGCTATTTCTAGTCGTTAAAATATAAGTAGGAGGTATAGGATCTGTTTGAGAGTTAGATACATATCAAAACATCTGCTGATATTGAGGTAGAATGGATGTACATTTCTATTTTGGTCGGCAGTAATTATTTTCATATTTTTCAAAGGAAAGGGCTTTATAATGGTTGAGAACTTAAAAAATAATGGTTTGTACTTTAATTTGCAAAGTTGTTTTAAAATGAATTTTTTAATATTAAATTAATTCATACGTGTATCTTAAGAAATAATTCATTTAATTTTTTACGAATAAAAATCATTTTTAAACAACTCTCATATCGTACGTTCCATAGCAACTAAGCAGTTAGGTATATATGGATAGTCATTGGAAAATTAATATAATAAGATAAGATAAGCGTATAAAGAGTGGCCTAATTACATTCAACATGATAGGTTTTACATCCTTAAAATGAAACGACATAAACTGACCTTTTTTTTTTTGTTCCATTACTTTTTGCTTGCGATTCTAGGTACTAAAGCAAGTTATGTATTCAAGCAAAAAAAAAATTGAATCAAACATGGCATTACCATGATAGCTTAGTCGAAAAAATTTTGTCTTTGTATCTTTCTGTAAGTGTGGGACACTGGGCAGGTGTCCCTAGACTTTTGTTACATTTTTCCCCTATTTCTATCACCAAAATGACTTCTTTTCCCCAAAATCTCGGAAAAAAACCATTTTTTTCCCTACATAATATTGTTTAGGTTTTTGTTAAGAAAATTACGTGTAATATCTTTACAAAAAATACTGTCTTCATATTAGTTAAATTATGAAAAAAAAAAAAATTGACTTATGCTGTTTTCCCCTTTTTCAAGGCTTGTCACCTTTTGTTTCCTTTTTTCAACAAATAGTCGGCATAAATTGTGCTTTTCCCCGCAATCTGGGGACACATTGCGTAGAGTTGACACGTATCTTGATCACTATCAGTGCTGCCACCCTACTCCTTTAGCAGTAGATCTACTGCTCTTAGGTCCAGATACAAATCTACTGCTCTTAATAGAATTTAAGTTAGTTTTTTTCTTTTTTTTTTTTATTTATTATTCATATATGTTATTCAAAACAAAATGTAATTTTATGTTCTTTTTTTTTTTTGTTAATTTGTTGAGTTCGTTTTTAAGTTATTTTTAATGCTAATGTGTTTGTACGAATTAAATGGCTTTTTTCTGGAATATACTGCGCTCAGATAGTGATCATTATCACTATCGGAGATCAGCTGGCAGAATTCCAACACGTTTCGTATTTTGAGAGCAGCTGTCCGAGATTCAATATGGCAAAACAATCGACATCGCGGAGACAAATCAATTTATAGTCCGTGTACGGTTCCTTTTGAGAGTGAAAATTCTTCGAGCGACTGTATTAGTACCAATATTTAAGTAACTCCAACCTTTCTCTGGCAAACATACATATCTCTCACAGTACTTCCATAACTAATAACTAGAAGAAGACATTTAATATCAAGTGGACACGGTTATGAAAGTACTCTCAGAAAAAAAATTTACCATGAGTGCTTGGGCAGTTAAACCCTGGAAATACCTTTCACCTTAACTTTTACTTGATCTATAGGTATACTATTATTATAGGGCAAGTCTTGAATTCGTGCAAAAAAAAATGTTTGAGATATCAATCAAACATATGGCATTACGATGATAGAGAAGACGAAAACAGTGGATACGACAATTCCGTCCGTCTGTCTGTCTGTCTGTATATAGGCACCTAAGTACTGTCTAAACTGCTGAGCCGATTTGCTTCTAACTTGGTAGGGTAGCATTTTTAGGGTGATGTATCCCGACGTATTTTTAATAAGCATTCTATAGGCGTAAAAATAACGGTACCTGCCATATAACCATTATTGACGTATTACATATGGACCGCCAGTAGCCAACTTCACTCGTGTTCCAACATAGCTAGGGGCGGCATCAACTACTAGCGGGGAATCTGCGTAGCAGTGATATGATTTTTTTAAATTATTATTCAGTATTGAAGTATATTGGTGGAAATTGTTATCAAACTACTTTTATTTTACAAAACAAATCCACTCCTTATGACATGAGTTACTTACAGATGAATATATTCGTTTATATTCGTTTTCATTTAAATTTTAATTTCAAAATTAGCACACGTATTTAACACTAAAAGATGATGGCGTTTTTAGGCTGTTTCTAGCTGGAACAACTTTTTTTTGCTGTTTGTATGAAAATTTCAACCGACTGGCGGTCGATATCTAGTACGTCAATGCATATAACCTTTATTGAAAAGCTTATTTTTTCGAAAATATGGCTCCAATGATTTCTACCAAATTTGATACGTGCAATGAGATGTCAAATGTCTTTCAGATCATGGAAACGAAAAATAACGGTATTTTTAAATTACGATTTTCTTGATGATGGCTCAAGCGATAGTAACTATTTTATTTTCAAAGCTGCCATAGCAAATTATAATAAGGCAATATATGATTTTTTATCCTTAATATTTTTGTTAAGTGCTTTTTTTTGTGCTTAATCGATTTTTTTTAAACTGGATCTGTGGACCCCTGTTCTGTAACTATCCCATCGATATTATGTATCTAGGTTCTGTAAATCTAATGATGCAGTTAGTAGCACAGAACAATTTAGAGCCAGGAAATATTAACATTTTTGTTGTAAGCCAAAAAATGTTAAAATTACCCCAAAGTATGTGCATGACTTTTCAACTTTTTTCGGAAAATTTAAAAAAGCAGGGTAAGATTTTTGATTCTTTTTGATCTAGTTCTTAAAAAATTTGACATACTGTGCTACTCATCATTAGATTTTGATTTTTCATTTATAAAAGACAATCATTTTTTTTCTGGATAAAGAGAAAAAGTCACGGTTTATCTGAAAATGAGCAATTTTTGATATATAAATTGCTATGTTACATATATTATTTTGCAATAATTATGAAAAAAGTTTCTATAGTTACCAATTTATCAAAAAGCCTCTTTGAAAGATCAGGGGTGGAATCGCTAAGATGATAGTTGATTGTCACATTTTTGATCATCACTTGTGATCAAATTGATTTTTCCTTCTGCGTAAGGTGATCACATCCACCAATTCAACTCAATTCAACTTTGTTAAATTTGTCAGTGACATTTGTGAAAAACATTGTTGCCGTAGTCATATTTTCAAGTAAATTCATTGAAATTGTTATTTTTTTAGTAAATAAATGCACTAATTCTAAATTTAACCATTTATTTTCGATTGTTGTATACTCATATGGTAAAAAAATATTGTTTTTGATGATTTGGTGACCAAAATTGAAAAAACTTTGAAAATTTTATAATGTTTTGTATGCTTGTGGTAACTCTAGTCACATTGCCACAAAAATAAAAATTAAAAGTCGATTTCATGAGAAGATGACTATCACAATATTTTGGTGATTGGTTTTTAGCTATCACTCTGATGATCACCTTACGCAGACAGAAAGTGTAGATTTTGACTGTCACTTATCACAAATCACCTTAGGCGATTCCACCCCAGTGTTCCAAAACATGTTTTGTAGGGTTTTGGCTTTTGACGTCTCGTTTTCTAAAAAGTTTTAAATCTACCATAAATGTTTGGAAAACTTAACACCACTTTATTTAATTTCTATTTTAATTAAACTTTTCGTAAAAAACAAAAACAAGGCGAACAATAGCTCGTATTTGTTTGAATATTTACAAAGACTATTTCAAGGATGGCGCCGCTCATTGGAAATTACAGTTTTTTTTTACTTCGATTCAGTTCAATTCAAAATGTTTCGAGTTTAAATGTAAAATGTTACTCTTCAATTTCATTGTTCTGTAAAGATTTTAAATGCGTTTGGGTCAGTTGTACAATCGTAGTTCCACGTGGTTCAAATTTTTAAACCACTGATTTCCATAGCCAATCTGTCAAAATCGGTTGGTTAAAAACTTGAACCAAGATTGTACAACTGGTCATGTTTATTTTCTTTTAAATATTCGTTCTTTGTTTGAGTTTGATTCTAATTAATTCGAGTTGAGTGTAAATTTGTGTGTCAATTTGTTTCTTTTGTAAATATTTCAAACGCGTTCACGTTAAGAACAAACTCGTTCAGGTTTATTTAATGGTAAAATTTAAACAATATTTTCATAAATCAAACCTAAGCAAGTTTGAAAATGAAACAAAAATCTTTTGATGCAATAATCAATCACAAATACAGTTTTTATTTAAACTGACTTTACTTTAAAAAAAATTGGTTTTACGGATCTAAACGAATATTAATTAGGTTTAAACAGAATTCTGTTTGCACTTAGTTATAAACATATGGTTAAACATATGCTTGTCTTTAAAAAACTCATGGTTCAGTTTTCTCAGTATACGAATTCCTTATACTGGTCAGTCTCTTGAATGCAGTTTTAAAGAAACTACTACCCACCATATGCAATACATTTATTTAATTTTAAAGAAATCAAACAAACAATAATATTTTGTCTTCATATTCTGCATTATTGCAACAGAAACCGGTCAATCTCGTCTAATCAACCTATATCCATAAGTGTGGCAAAATATGCACAACAAGTTCAAGTGTTTTGAATATTTAAAAAAATACACAATGCAAAATTAATCTATATTTTTCTTTAAAGAAAATTAACGGCAGTATAAAAGACATGCATCGAACAATAACTGCATCAGTTATTTTCTTTAATCTAACGTGGTCATAGTGACAGATTTTTATTCAACTTCAACAGAACCATGGAACAGCTTTGGGTATGGAATGCGACAAACTGGCGACTACAATTTATTTAAATTACCCTCTTTGGTAGGTAGCAATTCTGACTGTGAGTACTGCATTGTCAGCATCTGGCAGTGTTTTACATGGCGTCGCAAATGGACCAGGTTATCCTCAGTTGATACCGTACGAAGTGGCCTTCACCAATGTCCATTCTCCACTAGTTTTGTCCCAACTTCATGGTTTGAGGATTGATGAGGCACTTGCATCACAAACGAACACACATGCTCCAGCTCCAGTGGTTGAAGCCTCTTCAGATGAAATAAGTAATAACAACCTCATCACGGAACAGCTTTACGAACAAATTCTAGGTGCCCAAGGTGGGGCAGATGCTAATAATGCAATCCAAGAGGGAGCAATATCGAGATCTGAAGAATCAGGATCAGTTTCGTTGGAGGCGATATCACCAGGTGAATTGGCAACCTCTCTTGTGCAACCAGAAACTCCACCATCACCAACTGTCGGAGATTTAATACTGCCTAAAACAGGATCAGAAGCACAAATTATAACATCAGATGCTCCAGTTGCGCTTCCAACAACTCCAAGCCAAGGTGGAGAATTAAGTCATCCTGAAGTAATACCCACACAAAGTGGAAGTGGAATCATCATTAATGCAGAACATGGAAAACTGCAAATGCAAGCGTCCTTAGTGGTTAGTGGTGGAGAAGCACTGCAAGTGTCAGCTGAAGACATCCCTCAAACTGGTGTCGATTCCGTGTTGGCAATTATCCCAGAATTACCTGCATCCGATAACACAAAAGGTTTAAAAAAATCCGCCGGTAGTGTGGGTAATGTTAATGTGAACGTGAATGTAAATATAAATGGCGACGGAACAGGAAGTGTCATTAATTCGACTTCAGTTGCAGAAATTACCGCACCAATTAAAACGGGCCACAAAAAATGTGATTAAATAATTAAATTTATTTATCTTTGGTCAAAGGCTTTTCATTTCGGTTAGTTTGTTTTAATTTATTTATATTTTATTCAAAATTAATTCACACACAGACGAGTGAAAGGATATACAATTCTGTGTCTATGAAAAAGTTTTTCTCAATTTTCATTGCATACTTTCAACAGCTATAGGAACTTTTATAGCATTTGTTCAGACTGCAACTGAGCAAATTAAAAAAAAATACTTTTTTTGGAAGTAAACGAACACAAAAGCCCTTTTTTGATTCAATCAAGAGTTTGGTCAATTTGCAACTTACAAACAGATTTACATTATTTTCATACAGGGAGCATGAGGTTAACAAATTTATATATAACTAAAGAAGAAATATTTTTTAAATAGATTGTATTAATTTAATTTTTGAACTTGACTTGTATGGCTTTATTTTCTGGGTGTTACTTTTATTATGCTCTCTTTGAATAAATAGGTTTAGATTGGATTCTACATGACGACAACACGAAATAACAGCAATTTTGTGGAGTGTAATTGTTAGATACAGATTGGTGAAATAAAATCAAATTACCATAATAAACATTGCGAGACAAAAAACATTCCGTCCAGACAAAATAAATGGCTTTACAGGCTAATCAAGTTATTATAATAGTCCTTCTTTGGAATTGTTATAAAAGGGATTGTATAAAAAAAGAATTATACAGTGAAATCTCTCTTGAAAAGATATTGCTGGTGTTCTAAGAAAAAATGTACAAATGAAAAAATTCAAAAATTGGTGTTCATGCAAATATTATTATAAAATAATGCATATATATCAGCGTTATCTATACCATATTCAGATCTATTCCCGCCAGTAGATGAAGTCAAGTTTTGGGTTGCTGGAGAAGAACCAGTTTCTCAAACGCACAATAAGTTCAATGTCATACAGTGTCTCAATAATCCCCTGAAAATTGAAAAATATGGTGTTGTCCACCAACTTCACCATTTTTCTTGTCAAGAAGCATCTGTCAAAGACACTTATATTTACAAATTTTCAGACAGATCTATCAAATGAAGAAGAAATACAGGAAGAGATAATCTGCAAAAAGAATGCGGCACTATTATTTAAGTGTGAGTTGTTTTTTTTTTATATCAATTTGACAGCAGCGGTGCGAGCTAACTATCGCCACCTTCTGCTGTTCTTGCCTAGACAAAATGACATTTAGGATGCGATGTTTAAATGTATGCAAATTTTGGTTCTATCAAAAAGTTTTGTTGTAACTTGTGAGTTGTGACATCGACTTTCGCAAAAATGGGAAAAAGAGAATTTGGTGTTTTCATTAAACATTATTTTTGGAGCGAAAATTAACATTAGTACCCCCGTCTGGAATGAAGTTGCTCACCTAATTTTTTAACTCTTAAAGTTTTAACGTGATTTATGTAAAGATTTCTGTTTTATATATGTAATATGAAATTTTTTTTTGAAGAGTTTAGGATTAACTATAATGGGCGGAAGCAAACAGAAAGCTATCCGTAGTAGAATTTTCCAAACAAAAGTCTCACTATACTTATAAAAAGAGAAGTCAAATCTCACTGGTCGATAGATTTTCGACTTTCATTCGAGTATCGATAAAAATTTTAGTTATTGCGGTATTGGTACGAATGATAATTTCATGTATCTCGATAGGGGTATGTTCGTATAGTTGTAGTGGCTTTTAAAGTGTGATCTTGTCTTGTGTACGATTGCCCACAAACATAGGTAGGTATCCAAATCACAAATTATCAATTTTTTTTAAGAATTTTTTTTTAAGTAAAGGTTTTTTGAAAATTTATACAAACAAGAATTTCGAGAGTCTAATGTGTGGTAGCTGTTTTTTGAATCATTATTGTATTTTCTTGTGCTCCTATTTTTAATAGAAATTAAATTACTATTCGCTATATGTGCAAATTACAGTCAGAGCCGCATTGGAAAATTTCAAGAACAAAATATGAACACTCAATATATGATGTTTCCTTGTTTATTAAGTAAAAAAAGGTTTATATTTTTTTGTTTTTGCCAGTGGAAGCTTAATTTGAAGTTGCGAAATCTCGGGAACATATTTTTATTTAAATAATTTACTCTATGTTGACCTTTGGCTGCCTTTTTATGTATTATTTTTCATCACAACATACACAAATCGAAATGTCAGAGTTTTTAGGCTTATGAAAAAAAAAAAAAAAAATTACCATACTTATTTTTTTTTAACTGCTTTAATCCACTTCTCTTGCTGATGTTTCTTAAGTTGAACAGATAAAAACCTATAAAAACGTGTGTTCTTTGAATTTGCAAATGTATTTTTACATCCAACTAGACAGCAAACACTTCCGACATACTTTTTCGTAATTTTTTTAATTTATTTATTAGAAATTACTCAGAACTGCGTTGTTATTTGACGTTTAAAATTTCAAAATTGTTTATTTAAAGTATTTTTTTTTCTGCGTTGAGCGCTGGCAGTCAAACATTTGTTTGTTAATTTGCACTTAGCGAATAGGTTGTTCTTTATTTTTATCACTTAGATCTTTTTTACCTACTATAATTAACTAATTCAACAAGACTAACAACCATCCGCATGATCGAAAAAAGTCGATCATCTATAAGAAAATCGACAACCACAATTGGGGCCATCTAATTATTGTCATTCGATACTTACAAATATACTTGAATATCGAATGCAAACTAATCGATATCGAAAGTACTTGGTATGGAAACAAATGTATCAAGAATGTACTTGAAGTAATTATTTATATTGCGTCACTCCGACCGTTATCGTGTCACGTTATCGTTTGTTACGATAACTGCCAATTCAGTGTTCACTATGCTGTTAGCCGCGTAAAGTAACTTCCAATATTATCGTACCATAATCCATCGGTTGAAATAAAATTAAATTCTGATTTAATCAATTTTTTCTCGGATCGTATCACAAAAGATGCCAAAGATGTTAAGACTGGGTCTGTCGACACAACATTGCATTAACAACAGTTTTATGTGATTCGCTTGCGGTCCACATTTCTGTAGTTTCCACGGTAAAATTCGCTAAAATAAAGCTACGAAGTGCTACCTCATCCATCATATTCTCCAGATTCAGCCCTCCTGTGACTTTTGTGCTTTCAAACATGAACAAATTGGAAAATCGGTTGGCGGTTAAAGATTTTGGTCAATTGGAATAATAATCGGTGAAAGATATATTGTAGGTAATATCGTATCGCGATATTGGAATCTCTGGCATCTTTTGTTGCAGCTGGAACCTCCTCATCCAGTTTTGAGCAATCCTTATAGATATAGATATAGAAAGATGAATTTGGATACAGGTTCCAGAACCTCATTTCTTTTCGAAATCTATAAGAAACAATATAAATATAGTCAAACTCTTCATTTGTTCCTAACAAGAAGATATTTAGTGTTTAAAAATTTCCGTTTGAACTAAATTTCCAGAACATCGATTAGCTTATTTTGATAGCTCATTTTTACCTAGTTTATATGCGTCTTTGAACCCAGGTTGAACTTAGGTTCAACCTTTTGTAAACGGGGATGAGTTGGAACGAAATAGAATTCAACTCGATCGCACTCGAGCAGTGGTGTTGAGTCGAAAATTAAATGAAATACCTGGGTTGAAATGTTGAATACACAATTATTTCTGCATGTGATCAAATGCATATTAACAAATGAATATTTGTTGTTGAAAAGTATGCGCATAACTCGTAAGAGCAATAAAAATATTTTTTTCTCGAAAACTCAATCTTTTTGCTTTAATGCCTACAAAGCAACGCAAGTATTCTCCTGTCATTTCAACTTTTGCGCACTTAACTCAACTCCTCAAGCTTTCAACTAGTTTGCTTAAATACCTATGTTGGAATTTCGTTTCAACTAAAACTCGATCTTTCGACTCTGCATATAAACTAGGTATTTACAGCAGACTTATATATTTTGCTTGCATACTTATAGATGTCAAAAGACAGAAGGTAGGGTATGGTTTATGATTTCTGGCTGATACTGTTTCCCATACGTTACAAAATATATGATTAACATTCATAGCATCTGTTAGGTAGTGAACGCAGGGATATGGTTAAGCCGAATCACAATTTAAAGAATTGTTTTTCTTGTGCTGCTATGCCTATCATTTCATGTTTGAAGAAATCTTTGGAGTGAACTTTAACATTAAGGCCGTTCGTTCACTGATGCATCACAACTTAAAAAAAAAATTGGGTAGGAGCCATCCTATATGCAACTTAAAAACAAGCCAATTGTTTGTAAATTGTTCGTCTTTTTGTCGACCAAAAGTTGAGGTGCACACTTGCAGTTACGCTGATGGGCGAGGAATTCGCAGTTACATAAGAGTCCAATTAAAAAGTGATAAACCAGTGCAGGGGTTAGATTCTTACATTTCTTAATATCTGTTAACGGAAAGAGTGAAATGAAATGATAAATAATGAGTGAAATGCCAATATTTGGAATACATTGATTAGAACTAACACCTTATTAAAGAGATTGTACTGTACTGAAGACAAACATTTAATATTGTCCTTGAATACTATACTTACTTTTACTTGGATTCTTAAAATGTCTAGTCCTATTAGGCGGCAAACAATGTTGAATGACGTTATACAATTAAATAATACATTAGAGATATATTTATTGACCAATTTGAATACTAATTGTTTTGTAGGACAAAAAAAAAACAAATGTTTTCTCTTTCGGCTGGTTTGGTCACATTATTTTAAGCAATAAAACAAACTTCGTTACATTTACTTTAACAACATTTTGGCAGGATTTGGTTTCATCTTCAGGAGTCATATAATTTTAACACAATAAATCAAAGGAAAATAAACTTACATTTTAAAGGAAAGGAATGGATTTTTTTGTTTTATTAAACCATAGTACGTATACATTAATTTTTTTATATGTATATAGAGTGTTCAAGTTTTTAAACATAATAAGGATTTTTGTTGACTATGTCTGTCTCACGAAATGTACTTACTTATGTAAAGATCTGATTTTTAGCAGCACCTTTCGATATGCAACACCTAAAACGTTTTTGCATTTCCTTATGGCTTTCGAGCCGGCTCGTAGCTGATGGACTAAAATTTCACTACAGTCTTAGAGGCGAGAGCAAATTCTAAGGTATACACAAATAAAAATTCATGTACGCCTGCATGTTGAGGTTTAAGCATCTTGATATATCAAATCCATACTCGTCAGGCAGGAATTTGTTGGCGGATTTTCCGTTGTAAAGTAGATATGAGTGATTCTACAAGAAAACCGGATGCAAAAATTTTATGTCGTTCTCAAGAAATTAAAAAAAAACCAAAACCACCTTTTTTTAAGAAAAACATTTATTTTTATTGTAACGAAGCAATTTATTTATTTATTTAGCATTAATCTTAGTTTTTTTACTTTTTTTTTAATTGGAGTTTTATGAGAACGTAATAAAATTAAATAGTATTGGAATAACCCTGGATTAATATTATTTTCATTGATAACTTCTGAAAACTGACCTGTCAATATTTTTGCCTTGGCCTGCCCGCAGCCCATGGGTTCTACCTGTTATGGGGACAATAGGGACAATAAAACCGCATTTTTTTTAATGAAAAAAAAAAGAAAATTGCAACGCAAGATAAATAAAAGGCATTGCAGTTTTGCTTAGTAGTTATTTCAATCTACCAACAAGATGGTGCTCCAGCACACTACAGCTTACAGGTGAGAAACTGGCTGGATGATCATTTTAGTGACCGTTGGATCGGAAGAAGGGGCCCCACGGAATGGCCGCCTAGGTCACCAGATTTAACTCCCCTAGATTTCTATGCATGGGGATTTATGAAGAATTATGTTTACGAAGTGGAAATAGTATCATTGGAACAACTGAAGGAACGAATTGAAGTCGCTGAAGTCAAATTGCAGGAAAATTTTTCAAGCATAAACTTATGTGAAGCCATTACAAGGAGATATAATCTATGCCTTCTAAACAATGGAGATCATATCGAGAATTTTTTATAAGTACTTCCAATAAAAAACATAGTAAAAATAAAAGGAATAAAAAAAAACTAAAAAAAACTAAGATTAATGCTTCTTAAATTGCTTCGTTACAATAAAAATAAATGTTTTTCTTAGAAAAAGGTGGTTTTGGTTTTTTTTTAATTTCTTGAGAACGACATAAAATTTTTGCATCCGGTTTTCTTATTTAGACTTAAAATTAATAACAGCATTGAATTTTGAAATTAAAATTAGCACTTAATTACGTAAAATTTTGAAAAAAATGAATTTGAAGTTTTTTTTTCAATTTTTTTTTTCAAAATTTTGACTTTGAAAATTAATATTTCAAAAACTATTTCTTAGAATAGATTTATTTAAACACAGAATGAAAGAAAAAGTTATTGGCTTTTCAAAAACGTATCGCACAGCATTGTGAATGAAGCCGTTGATTTTTTTTTTTTTTTTTTTTTTTTTTCCCATTTTAAGTCAGTTTTTTCGAAAACTGCCCCTCCCGGCTAAACGGAGGGGAATAGACCCCCCCTCATATACGATTTTTTTCTTGTCTCAACGCAACCTACACGCCCTAGCATTTTGTCGCATTGCTCATGACTCACCCTGTATATATATATGTGATCGAAATCTATATGCGAAATCAAAATTGTGCAGATTGCAGTTTATTTTCTTGCTCAAAAAATTCTTCAAAGGGTCTAATTCTCAGTCACCTGGCATGTCAGAATCCCGTTTTAACATCAAAAAATCATTGCTGTTCTTCTACTTCAGCTCCCACACTAAAAAAAAAACTATAATTTTAATCTCAAATAACACAGAATTGTAATGAAATAGAGAAATATTATTTAGCAATGCATTTTATTGCGAAAAAAGTCACTAAAATTTGTCCTTCGCATCCACTAAAGCCTGAAAGTTTGAAACCGTCAAAAATATCGATAACTTCTATATATAGATCTAAGTCCCATCTCAGGTCCGGGGAATATCAAGACTCGTTGAAACCACCCAAGTAGCATTTTGTACCTATTATGTTACAAATTTATTGTATGTCGTTTACAATTCATATACAGTTGCTGAAAAAATGTTTTGTATGTTTACATTAACTAATTGGATGATTGGTAAACAAATTGTAACACACAGAATGTTGTTGAAGCAACACATCTTCAAACGTAAACGTACTGTAAACTAAATTTCGTGAATGTAAAACCAATATCACAAAACATTTACATTTGTAGCCATTTTGTAAAGCCATTATCATAACTTTACTCTTACAAAACGTTTACAGTGAATAGTCACATCACATCTTCAAACGTAAGCATACTGTAAAATATTTCATTTACAGATAATGTAACACGTATAGCATTGATCGGCCATTGTAATGTTTCCATTTTTTATCAAATTAGAAAACCAAAAACATTGAAAATCTATTTTTGTTGATATTTAGTAAAAACAAAGCATGTTAAGTTTTGATTGAAATAAGACTTTGAATTTTATCTTACAAAATATTGAAAAATATGGTTTTTGTGGAAAAAAAAAATTGTCTCAAATATTTTTATAAGAAATCATTTCTAAAATAAGAAAGTTTTTACAGGCCCCTTATTTTTATCGACCTGTTTTACAAAACTGGTAGAAAATATTTCTCGCCTTTACTTGCACAAAAAATATAATTATTGATTATTTTTATACCTACCATATTATAGTAATAATGTCAAGAACAAGATGAAAATTGTTTAAGTTTTGGTTTGTATACATTTAGTAATATGATCTCAAATGGCATTACGTATTTACCTATACAGTTTAATATTTTATGTAAACGATTTGTACCTAAGTTATTTTTTATGTTATTTATTTCGAAGTGTTTTTGAACGTTTAAATTTGTAAACTTTCATATACCTAGTCCAGTAATAGTATCTGTAAACGATTTGTTACTAAAACATATTGGCCCATATTCATAGATGTTTGACAAGTTCTTATTAAGTTGTTTTTAAGCTAAACTCGAGTTTTTGCTATGCATAGAAAATGTAGACCCAAGTCTAAACGAAAAACTCGAGTCTAACTTTAAACTGGACCGAACCCATGTTTAAGTTGTATTTAACTCTGATAAACGTCAGAAATAGGTACACAAATGAAATAATTTGTTAAGGGTCGTCGCGAGTAATTTTCTTTTTTGCAAATAAAATGTTGGTAACTATGTACCACTTTACCAGCAAAAAAATCAAATACATAAATAGATAACAATATTTCTACGTATCTACCTACCTACAATAAGACAAATTATTCACGCAGATGAGGATATAATTGTGCAATAAAATAATCGAGATGGAGAAACTAGATACTGTGGCATTTTATCAGACATTTTCTTAATTTGCTTTTTAAATTTGCATCGCGGATTGTGCTTATTTTAACTTTTATAATTTTCTGTTCCTAGACAAAAATTATCAATTAAAAAATATCGTTAACATCTGTCATGCATTGTTTTCAAATTTTCTTTATCTTACTTGATACAAAATCAATCTATCCCACTCACTCCATATGTGGAACCCAAATTTAGGACACGTTCCACTCGTGTTTTACTAAACAGAGCTGACAAAATATCTATGAATAACAACTGTGTCTAACCTGAGTGTTAACGTTAGACTCCAGTTCAGAAGAATTCGAGTTTACAATATGTCTATGAATATGGGCCATTTTATCTGTTATGTGTTTTGAAGAGTTTTTGAACGTTCACATTTGTAAATGTACAAATCAGGTACATCAAATAGAATTTGTTCATATAGGTACTGTCAACACGACATTTTATTCCCCAAAACCGTTTACATTTTGGGTACAGTGAGTAAACATTTCATATACGCCTGAAACATTTCAGCTACGATGTAAACTTTCAGTAAATGTTCTGTAGCTCTGAAATGCTCCTTGGGCAAATTGGGTTTACATCTTGCGTCTGTTTGTTATGTCACTTTAAAAAAAATCAATTTGTGCGAAATTTAACGGGTTTTGCCGAGGGTTTAAATCGATGATCCAACATATCTATTTAACGGTGATATTAAAGCTATTAAAACTTATTTCGGAAGCACTTTCAGAGTCAATTAGGTCCAAGATAAAGCTATCTTAATACGATAAATCATGCCTATATCGATTAGTTGTTTCTGCCATTTATATATTAAGTCATATTTCGATTTGAATAAGTGATAATTTATAAGATAGAATTTTTTTTAACAGTCGCCTGACCTGCTTTTTTTAAAAATTGCCATAAAATTTAAATTTTAATTTTTTTTTTGACTGGCTGCTTTCAATAATGTTAGAAGTCATATAACTAGAACTAATTTAACTAGAACTAATTTGTACGAATTAACACTTTCAAAAATGTGTTGTCCAATATCGATTGCTCAACATTGATTCCCTTTTATAATGCGCCTGCGTCTTTCAAGAAAAAAATCGACATTTAGGCTACAGCGCCAAAAAAAATTCTACGTACTGGATTCGATAAGACCTCAACGAACTCGCAAATGAATTTTGGTTATAACTCCATCCATAGTAGTAGTAATTAGAACGTTCTGGCCTAGTGGCTTAGAGGCCCAAGACTGCAGATTTTTTTTTGGGAGCGTGAACCATTTTTGGTGTGGTGCTTTTGTGGGTAGGGAAAAGGGGAGAGACGCCAACAGTGAGACACCTCCAACAGTGAGACATTCCGAATAACTTCGAAAGAATTCAAAGGAATAAGTTGCGCTTTTTATTAAACGTAGTGCAAAACATTTGTTTCAGTTTGTGTTTACTTTCAGTTAAGCAAAGTCACGCGGTGATAGCACAATGAGAAAAATACGGGCAAAGTAAAATGTACGTGTCGCAAAAAATATGCAATAGTTTTTTTTCTTGGTGAATGATGATGAGTTAAATAATTAATATCTTAAACATTATGTGGATTATATTGTAAACAATACAATTAATAACATTTTGAGACATTTCGATGCATGGATTTTTTTTTTTAGTTGTGTTTACAGATTTTGGACGATTTACCAGCAGTGAGACGAAATCCCGCCCGTTGCCATCAGTGAGGTATATAATATCTGACAAAAGACGGAGACTTTGAAATAGCCTTAAGGACAGAATTTGTTGTTTATACAGTAACATAATATCGACAGGCATTTTTCCACATGACTGGAAAAAGGCAATGCTCAAGCCGATCCCAAAAACATCACAGAATCATCATAACTATAATGAATACCGTCCAATTTCCCTCCTTCCAATCCTCTCCAAAATTTTTGAAAAAATCATTGCTAGACGTATTGGTTGGCTGATGGAAACGAAGGCAAATTCAGGACAACATGGTTTTAGACCTAAAAGAGGAGTGTCAACACTCCTTCACCTTTTAGAGCATACACTTGCTGAAAATTTATCTAAGACCAAACATAGCGCTATCATGTCATCGGACTTGGAAAAAGCATTTGATAGAGTTACGATGGTCCCAGTTATCAGACAACTTAATCAATGGGGTGTTCCAACCAAAATACTTAAAGTAATCATGTCATTTATGAGTAGTAGAACTTTTCGAGTTAACATTGACGGCTACAACTCCTCAATAATGAAAATGGACAATGGTACACCGCAGGTTTCTCCTCTTTCAGTAATTCTATATAACGCATATATTGATTCGCTTATTGTGTCACTCTCCCAGCCTGAACTTGAACTCGATTTTATTGGAGCATACGCAGACAATATCTATGTTGTAGCCTCTGGGGACCCAATTCGAGTAAAAGATATATTAGAAAGAGTAGACTCAACTATGTTTAATTGGGCTCAAGGAACTGGTGCTGTTATCCCTCCATCAAAAATAGAGATATTGCATCTTTGCAGAAAAAGAAAATGCACTCCAAATCCTCTTGTCTTAAGAGGAAATAACGTCCCCCTTAAAAGAGAAATAAAAATACTTGGAGTTACATTTTGTGCTAATCTGAAATGGGATACACACATAAAGAGAATAGTTAACCAGTTGAAACGACGCAACAATGCCTTAAAAATGATATGTTCTAAGCGAAAAGGCCCACATCTCGAAACAGCGCTTCAAATTGCAAAAACCTTAGTCAACGGAACTCTTCAACATAGTATAACTATTTTTATGTGGACTAATATCAAATCTCTAAGTAATCTTAACTCAGCCATAAATGACTGCTTTCGAACTGCTTCAGGTGCTTTAAGAGCCACAAACATAGAAGCCTTGAGATTGGAAGCAGGCTATGAATCCTTGGAAAATTTTGGGAAAAAGAGGGCAATCAACCTAATTTGCAAAGCTCTCACGGATTCATCACACCCTCTCTTTAAGGCAGCAGAAGATGACATTAACACAGATAAAAGGAAAAAGAAAAACTCCATCTCCGCACTTTCAAAAATGATAACTCTAGTTCCCAATTTAAGCTCACTGGCATCAAACAAAATTGATACACCTAAAGATACTATCCCTTCCTGGAAAAGAAATCTTCTTCCCATAAACACAGAACTCTCAAAATTTAAAAAGAGAAATACCAACTCCGAAATATTTAGAATCCTTCACGAAGAGATGATCTCCTCCTTCAACGCTGATAGAATCTTTTACACCGACGGTTCACATAAAGAGCATAATTGGTGTTCATATGCAGTTATCCAATTGCAACAAAATGGATTAACGTCAATTATAAGCCATGCAATGTTACCAGAATCCGCAGGCAGCTACATTGCAGAACTGGCAGCAATTTATAGAGGTATATATGTCGCCCAAAAATATTCTAACCGCTCGCTGATCATTACAGATAATCTCGGTATCCTTAAGGGCCTAAAAAATGAAACAAATAAATGCCCATCACTGGAGATGATCAGAAAATGCTTGTATTCCAATAAAAATATAATGCTTGCATGGATACCTGGACACTCAGGAATCAAAGGGAACGAAGCTGCTGATCTTGCCGCAAAAATGGCTTTTAAATACCCACTGATTGTGGAATATCCCAATTTTTTCCAGCTCCTGCGCAATACATTCCTCCAAGACCACAAAAAACAGCTCATCGAAAATTGGACTAACTCGGAAAATTTTCTACGGAAACACCAAAGCGATTACACGCGAATTCCGTACAATCCGTCTTTTAACAGAGAAGACAGCATTAAGCTCCTCAGAATTAGAGTTGGTAAAGCGCTTTTCAACACTCAGCACTACTATGCTCGTGAAGATCCCGAAAAGTGTTTGCATTGTGATACATCACTCTCCGTTTGGCATATCCTTGTCCAATGCCCCTTATCCCAACAAATTGATGGATCATCCGACGAAATTTCAAAAAAACTTGCCGAGATTTTGAATCCATCCGAAATACGATCCATTCAACATATTAAAGATGCAACATCCGCTCATCAAAAATTTGATAAAATTTAATTTTCCTTTCTTTTTTTCAATAATTTCTAACTTGCCACATTGTATAATCAATTTTCATTTCTTTTACTTTTATATTTAACAACAAACTGAAAATGTACAAGAAAATAGTGTAAATCTAAATATATTTAACTTAAAGACGGCATCATATGGTCTTGCTACCCCGATGCCTTTAAAAAAAAAAAAAAATAGTTTATAAATTAACTTTGTAAATTATTTCAAATAAATAAATAAATAAAATAAATAAATAAATAAATTTAATTTAATAAAGGTATTTAACATACAATAACTCATTACTCGGAATACTATTTAAGATATAGTCATTTGAAAAAAAAGTGTCTCACTGTAGGCGTATCTCCCCTATAATATGAGGTTGGAGGGCTTGATCTTGGAAGTGTGCCTTGGGGTGAAAAGATTATTTGTATTTGGTGGTGGGAAGTGGTATGGGGGGAAAGTTATGACTTATGACTTATGAGCATCGTGATATAGAATATGGTGGCTTTGATAAAGCTTCAGCGGCCTAGCGACTCAACGACCCTGTGACTTTGCGGCTCAGCGATCCAGCGACGTAGTGGTCTTTTTACTTCATAGCCAAGAAGACTAGTTATGACAAAAATCTTGTTTGGAACCAGAAATTTGCTTCCGAAACCCAAAATTTACATTTTTTTGCGTTTGAAAATTTACGTTCAAAACTATAAATTCGCATTCAGAACTTATGGTTTCAATACTTCAAGTGACCTTGATTAATGTTGCATTTTAATTCTATTGAAAACACTCAATTAAAAGTATTAAAGCGAATTGTTAATCCCATTTGGATAGAGTTTTCACAGTTCTGCGAGTGTTGCAAAGCATCTCGGATCCTTTATCAGCGTTAAGCGGCTGCAAGCATGAGTTACACATTATTACTGACCGCTTACTAAGATTCATTTGATTCATATGATTTATTTGCTCATTCAAGAATTTTTTTTATATGTTTCAATATAACACTGCGTCATTTGTTTCTTTGACGTTAGTTATAGCAGTCTTGAACTTTATGACTGTTAGCAGAATGAATTTCGTATTTGCTACTCCTGTTAGAATCGCTTCCATACTCTGTTTTTTTTTTTTTTTTTTTCTTTTTCTACCACGTAACTCGATAAGTCACCATTTTCATCATAAATTTCAATCATTCAACTAAGATGTGGTGGACTGACCTCAAAGTCGCTGCTTATATTGGTGTTCCCAATAAGTACACAAGTTATACATACCCCAATTATAAACTATGTCAGTATAACTATATGTGCCGACAATGTTAATATACAAATATTATTGAAACCACAACAACAAATAAGAGCAATTTTAGTTATTATGTTGAGTTATAGGAACACTTTAACAAAAATTGCACTGAAAATCAAAGTTAAGCACTTCCAATAGTTCCAATAGGGAATTG
This sequence comes from Baccha elongata, assembly GCA_951217065.1. NCBI lineage: Eukaryota > Metazoa > Arthropoda > Insecta > Diptera > Syrphidae > Baccha > Baccha elongata. The sequence continues at coordinate 35,871,259 of OX578273.1, forward strand.
CATCTTCAATGAAAATTTTTTAAGGTCTTAAGAATCATACATCCATAAGTATCACTAGATCTTGCAAAAAAATAAAACATAATGACTTTTCAATTTGAGCGCCCATAACAAACAAAGCCTTATCATTATAATTATAATTGTTATTATGTTCCTGAAAATTGATATCCTTTGTAGAACACAAAATTATGAAATTTCAGGTAAGAACTGTGAGAACTTCAAAGTTTAAGTGCATTTTTTTTCCGTCTTATGTTGCTTTGAGACAAGGATCTTACTTTTAGCAAAAGCATTTTATTTTCTCACACAAACACGAACAACTTTAATTTATATCGAAGGAAAACAAAGTTTTATCGAATTCAAAGGACGAACTTGTATCCTCGGTCCGCAAACAAACAAAAAAATAAAGTTAAACTCAGAAATAAAAATCCTTTCGAATAGAAAGATGAAGATAACAGTATAAAGTTTTAATGACATCTGTGGTTCACATTTCGTTCGGTAGCACACTACCTACTGCTACTCTATACTATCTTCTAACCTCAGAGGTCTCATTACAACCACTAACCACGTTGTCACCACTTGCATTTGCACTAGAACCAGCGGCAATAGCAGCATCATTGTTGGCTTTATTCACATTTGCCACAGCTTCGGATTGTGCCTGCAGATGAGCAGCTTTAGCTGCGGCAACTTCAGGCGAATCTGGTATTTCCACTGGAACAACGCGTTGGGGCAGATTTGTTGCAGCTACCCGGAATCCTTCTTCATCGGACGAGACATATGATACGGTCTGAATTATTCCATCTGCGTCTATATAATTATATGCACCTCGTGTCAGTCCATCGAGGAGTTTGAATTCCTGCTTTGAACTATGCTCGTTGGCATAGCCATAGTTATAGTGGCCAAGTTCATCCTGTACGTAGAATTGGGAAGCCGTTGGCCACACCAATGGCTTGGGTATTTTGTACGTGATAGGGAGACTGAAAATAAAGGAAAACATAAATGTTCAATTGGAGGAGTATTTTAGGTATGGAGCAACTGAAACAGGGTGTACCCGTAAAAAGATAGATGGACATTTTTTTATATAACTAAAAGTTAAATTTGAAACAAAAATAAACATCGTCTAGACTTCTAGAGAGAATCTAGTCTGTTGTTAAAAAGGAACGTCTTAACCATATCGTTTATGCTCCCCGGATTGTTAGAAAGTTTTGCTGAATTGAAATTTTAATCAACGACACTAAACTGCTATTCATTCTTAATTGACATTGAAGATCTAGCCTAGACGATGGAAATTTCAAGTGCAGGGAACTAACTTTACGGGAACTAACTTCACATGGGAACTTTATTTTCACCACGAGTGAAAACTAATTTCACTTTTTTGATCGATTTTCCACTAAAGGTGAGAACCGATTCCATCTGAAGATTGTGTTAAGTTAATTCCCATCTACAATTATTATATTACAAGAGAATGGAGATAAAAAGCTGAAAATGAGGCGACTTTAGTTTCCGGTGTCTCCAACAGTTGATATTAGTAAGGGGGTATGCTATGCCAACCTGGCAACTTCCCTGCTTGGCCCACTATATGAATTGGGGGTGCGTGCGAGTTTGAGTGGGTGCAAGTTTGGGTATGCAATATATGTGCATTTTGTATGAAAGTGTAACGTCACCCAAAAGAGTGAAATAATTTCCCAACACTGCTAGCGAAGCGACGCTTTATGCAGCGCCGCATAAAAAATACGTGTGCATAGTTTTTGTCTCTCAAAATAAGTGTTCCTTTTGAAGCGAGAATTTTATATTATTTTGTTATGGAAGGATTTTTCATTGAATTTTTACTACCAGATTGAAAAAGGATTTTAGTTGAACCCTCAATCCATCACTATTTCAAAAGGGAATTTTAAAAAATATGTCTGGTATCATATGGCTAAATGTTATGAATTACTTTTTGAAACCATTTTTTAAAGTCTACCAATGTTTACAAAAAAAAAAACAAAGAAAAAAAAAGTTTAATTTGTGAAAAAAACTTTCTAATATGGAATTTTGTTTCGAATTTAAAAAATCCTCTCAAGTAAAATTTTAAAAACTGACTTCTGACATTTAGCCATCTGACTATACAGAACTATATAAAGCTTTAACTCAAGGAATTTAAATTTTGTGTTGTGGCTGTAATAATTCTACTCAACAAATTTAGGAATAGAGATATCGTTTAGTGGTTATATAGTGTGATAGTACACGTCGCGTATGGTTAGTTTGTCGTAATATCACGCCGGAGGTTAGGTTCGAGCCCTGAGTACGCCTAATTTTTTTGTCAGTGGCACTGCTTTTTTGTAGTAGTAGTTCCCTCTCAACCTGTAGAACTGGTTGAGAGTGTAAGTCACTAGGCCGTGGTTCTTCGGAGAAATCGCAAAAAAGAGGACAAAACAATCGAATCGAATTGTTCTCTTTATATTGAACGTCGGGTCAGTCTAACCAAAAAAAATTATGCACCGTAAATTGGGCCCAGTAGAGTGACCGCAACGTTAGAAGAAAGAAAACAAAACATAACAGACATTTTTGAAACTCTGAGCGATCGGCACCATTTAGCGTTATCCAATCAAGCTCAAATGTTGGCTATCTGGGTATCTGCGAAGACTGATTATTTAAAAGGGTTCTACGACCCGATTTTTGAAAGTCGATTGCGATCCTAATACGATGTTCTCCGGCCGCTTCAGTTCGGGCTTTATAACCTTTTTAGGATGTTTTTTTTTACTTTCTGGTAAATCTTCCATTTACATCTGCTTATCGCTTTAAGAAGTGCTCGAATGGACCAACAAAATCCTGTTACATGATTATTATTTTTTCTCAAACCTTTTGTGAAGGTGTTCTATTTATAATCTCAAGTTCCTTCGAAAAAATATTTGTGCCAATAATGGGACACGAACTAAAGCACGTATACGTATACCGTGAATACACCATCATCGTCATAGTTACTTACACAACGCATTCACCACTGAAGCTTACCGCTCGCCGTTTCTTTAAATTTGAGAAAGAAGTTCGGAACTAAAACCTCAAAATATAAACATTTGAAACACCCTGTATGCACTTTTTTGTGTTTCGCTCCATTATGAACCTAGTCCTTGTGATCTTTAATCATGTTCTATGAGACTCACCTTGGATTATAATATTTTAGATCGTCTGATTCCACTTCTGTGGGTTGAGATGGATTTTCCAATTCAACCAAAGCAGTTGGGATTAAGGTAGTCTGTTTCAAGAAAGGTGATTCCGTCGGCAGTAATGGAGATTCCGTTGATGATGCTTCTTCAAGTGCAGTTGGTGTTTCAGCTGCTGATTGATTACTAAGCATTTTTTCAGATTTCTTATCCTCGTCGTCGCAACCATCATCAGTAGAAGTATTTTTTAAAGTTGTCTCAGGATCAACAACGGTAGCATCTGATGAAGGAAATGTATCATAGTTCACATTCACGTTCAGTGCCGGGAGATGATGGGCCAGAACAAGTAAAGGTTGTGTATATGAATATGTTAATGCATACGGATACGGATATGAGTGCTCATATGAATACGGTGCACCAGATGCATACAAAGTACTGCCAGCTACGCCATTAGCAACTAGTGCGACATTCACGACAAAAAGAGCTGCTACCTATATCAAAGACGAAAATGATTATGGATACAATAAATCTGAGAGATGGAAACATTTGGTCTTGCCTCATTCATACCAATATGTATTCCATGATGGTGGATGAGTTCGTTTAATTCCTTGCCTTTGGCGACCTCGATTCAGATGATAGATATGATGAAATTCGACTGATTAATTCAATGTCGGTCGCGTGGCTTTTATATCGATGTCTATACTAGCAATAGATGCACATTATGCAATCTGTGGCGCACTTGATCTAGAACAAATAATAATAGTTAGTAATTAGTCTTAGGGCCAACACTCTTGCGAAATAGCATCAATAATAGAACTTGAAAACAAGACGGACTGGTTTGTCTTTTATAATTGGCGATGCGATGCGATGTTGATGTTGACTATAGGATATAAATGCCTCATTGATTAAGGTTTTCTTTTGTAAAACTAAGAACAACATACCTGAATATTAAGTAATTAATTGAAAGTGATTTAATTACAACTTTGCAATTTTTAATAGTTCTTTGGCCAAAGTCTATATCAATTTCCGCTTTCAAGAAAAAATAGCATAGCATCAAATATATTGATTCAATTCAAACCAAAACTAATGTCAACGTTTTCTGCTGTGATGTTCTTATTCCTCAAAAAGTATATCTATTATTAACATCCTATAAGTACTTCCATTCAAATGAAGGATACCTTACTCTCCACGAAGAACCTATAAGCTCGATAGTTGTAATTGATTTGGTCGAATAGAAGGGTGTAGTCAAATCAATCAAATCTTCAAAATATAAAACAAAATGAGATAAAGAAATCGTAGACAAAAAATATTCCTAATAATTGCTTCACTAACTCAATTCCGTCACTCTTGATAGTTGAAACACTTTAAATTTAAACATTCCTTTTTTAACATACCCTTAGTGACAGACAAGACAAACCCATCAAAGTTCAATGGTCATAAATGTATTTTTGGTTTAAATTTAAATTGACTTCTTAATGGAATTCGGTCTTCTTTTTATTGCTACCACTTTATAACGCCTCTCTATGATACTTCTGTAGGACTAATGTTGTTAAAAGTCATCAAGCACTTTATATCAGATAAAGAAACCATTCTGAGAAATAGCACTTCTGTCTGAATGGGAGCATACCTTACCCTCTCCTTATTTAAAGGGACACAATTTGGGAGTTCTTACTTTGACAAAAGGCAAATAGGCAATATGTTGCTCTTTGCTAAATTTGTATTGAAGATTTTTTTATTTTTAAACTTTGCCGATCAAAGGACAAGAAAAATACTCACTATGAACTTTTTGAGAATTTGTCTGTAATAATTGCACAAGAGTGCTTGAAAAGAATCATGAAGCTTTTTTTTCGCTTAATGTGAGAACATTTTGTTTAAAAAAAAGACTCTTTATAGATGTATTGCTTGGCAATATTTTAATAATAGTATTTTTAAAAATTCGACAGTAGTAGGTACAGTCATTTTAGGCAAAACAAGGGTTCAAACTAGAAATGGGAAATAATATCTACTTGTTTACTTTTATCTTAAATATCTCAAGAAGTTTTGATTAAGTAAAAATTTCGTCTGATAAAATTTGTTTGGCTTTAAAACGCAAATAAAATGAGTCTTCAAAAATGAAAATCGGACCACTGGATGCGGAAATATCTTCAAACCAAAAACGATCAATTTCTAGGCAATTTTAAAAAATGGCGGCCAAACGATCATGATTTGGACCACGTGACTCAGTTTGATTTATACCCCTATGGGTGCTTAACAAAGCCCCATGACAAAACTGAGGGGACATAACGGCACACGTGACATGGGCTAGCGCGTAAACCAGTATGTATTGCTGAGCGTGCTGACCTCTACGCCTCCTATCTCAAAAACGGTGGATCGTATGAAAAAATGTTTGTTACAAAATTTGTTTGAATTTTTTGCACTGTAATTTTGTAATGGATGCCAACATTATTGGTGCCGTGGGAACCGAGATATTCTTGAAAAACTGATTTTCGTTACCTTTGATCTTGAATAACTTATGTTGCAGACACGAGATTTTTGTTGACTTTCTAGACAACTTTTAGAACGAGTTTCCAGCTTATTATCTCAAATTTCTAAGATAAACCCTAAAATGACTGGACTATTGGTTCTCAATTCTTAACACAGAAACAAACGCACGAAATGTTTTGATTGGAATCAGGCTGAAAGGGCTAAGGATTCGTCGTCCCATCTTCCTTGATGGACCCTAGTTTAACAAAATGTTGCATACAATTTTCTTTTTTCAAATTTATGCATTTTGAAAACACTCCTTTTTTAATACTATTTGAATACATTTCTAAGACCTCAAAGCGAATTGAATAAAAGGCACGACTGGGTTGCACAAATTTGCTCTTGTGTCAATTTGCCTAAATGTTCAACTTTATAAATAAAATAATCAAGTAAAATTATCACATAAATTTGTTCTTGAAAATTCAAATAAAACCGTTTTTTAAATATTTTGTTTAAAATTAATTTAGTTTTTGTTACAAGTTTTCTTCAACCCCATTACTAAATCACGCTACGACTATAATACATATTATATGTATAGGTGATCTAATACTTCCGGTTGTAGGATAAAGGAGGATTATAAAAAACAAAGCTAGGGTTAGGGCACATTAATATCTAAGGTACATAAAGATCTGAATAATATCATTTTACTTAACATATCACGCAAATCCACTTACACCAAAATCACTTTGCCAATAAATCAGATGTAAATAAATTAAAAAGGACACACACTCTAGATAAATTCAAAGAACTTTATAGGTACACAGTGCATTTGCCGGATAATCATGAGAACATAAATCGCTTCCGCTTCCTGTTTGCACACACGTATGTATAACTATAGGTGACAGAAGACTTCTTCTGGCCTTTTACGGCAGTGCTCTCCTGAGTGGCGTAGCAAGGCAGGGGCTAGAGGGGCACAGGCCCCGGGCGGCACTTTACTGGGGCGTTATAATGCTTTTTTAAATTTTGCAAAATAAACTTAAGCTACATAGTTATGCATTATAACTAGTTTTAATTAGTTTATACGTAGAGGTAGATACCTAGATACCTATACATATAACATTATAGGTATATGTTATATCTTCTAAAGGTAAATGTCGTACAAAATTATTGAAAAAGAATTCTGAAATATTCGCCGCTAACAGTTTATTTTTCATTCTATCATTCAAAATAAAAAACCACATTAGTAATGTGAAATGCAACATTATGAGCAACCAGAAGAAAAGTTTCATAGAAATTTTCTACCGTCTGTTTAATTGAGCAAGAACAACCCTTTCAATTGTCGCACACTGGGGCGAAAGCCTATTAAATCAGGCAGAAAATCAAATTATGAAGTCATCCGTATCATGTGTTAACTTTATGTGTGTAAATATTTCTCCTTTTTAATTTATCCACAAATGGATAAAGGAAATATTTTGGCATTGGTGCTAGGAGTAATCGTACCAAATTTCAAGTTCCTAGCTCTGACTGCAATGGTATATTTAATTCCAATTTTTAGGCCATTTGTGTGTCAGCAGCAATGTCAGAATAACGGTGGTTGCGACCGAGAAGTAGCAAACTATATCTCAGCAAAGACAATGTAATACTTCTCGGTCCGAAAATGAAACAAAAAATTGATTTACTAAATTTTTTTCTACACAGATACCTGTGATTTTTTTGTAGACACTATATTGCTCATTTATGTTGTACATATATTTTTTTTTACTAATTATTTTATTGGTGGTATTACAATAGAAATTAATTTTAAAGACTCATTCTTTTTATGTTTATGCACCTACTCATATATTGTTTTTTTTTTAACTTTTATAAGAAATTTATGTAATTAACATAAAAAATTGCTTTTTAATCAAAGAAAAAAAAAAGTTATCCAAAGACATTTAATAACATAAATAGTGAACTTGATCTTCATTTCTAAGAATTTAAGAAAAAGCGTTGGTTCTTTGACATTTTGAAAGTGATTGCTGGAGTTGTAAGGTCTACAGACCATGATGGATTATTATCTGAAAGGGCAAAACCCATAAAACGAGTTGCGTTGTCGCTTTCAACTAAGTGGTGCTGTTTCATTTTTCATTTGTTTTTAATAGTGATAAAATTAAGTAACTCAAATAATTTTTTCAGGGGGCGGCAAAATAAGGATCTGCCCGGGCGGCACAAACCCTTGCTACGCCGCTGGCTCTCCTTAGAGTTAGAACAATATCAAATGGAAGTATATGGCAGAATAATAGTCTTTATGCATCAATAAAATCTATTAAAAGGATGAGCATGTGTTTCATGTAGACTCTTGGTTAAGTTTGTCAATTAATATCCTTAAGTATACAAACTTGCTGCCAAAGAGATAGTTATTGTAGGTTTGCAGAAATGAATACCATAACTACAATGTGTTTGCTGTTTTGTACATAATATAACAATAACATGACTTGCAAATTTATATGAATTCAAAGAACATTTCTACTTTATGCTTTATTTATATACATACATATATCGTTTTACGAATTTGCAAAACAAATGTATTAAATTTTTAAAACATGGGATGTTTAGTATTATAGAGCCTGATATTCGAAAACACCATTTTGATCTTTTCCCTCTCAATGAATATATTTTAAATTTTTGGAAATGAACCCGGATTGGTAGAATAACAGTCTAAATTCTGAGCCAATACAGTGTTTAATACACTACCATATGGACACATTTCTAAAGTATATACAGGACACATTGTGAGTTCTAAATCGAGACATCAAAAATACATACATTTTTCTATACTTTTTTCTTGAATGCTCCACAAAAATATTGAAAAAAATTAAATTTTGGCACTACGTACACCTTATTATTTATTCACAAATCATATATAGATAATAATGCTTAAAACTGCAATATTTTTATTCGTAATAATAACTTATCTATTATAGCTACTACTATCTACATAAGATGCCTCGTAAAATAATGTTGAAGAGGTTGCATTGAAGAGTATCTTTTTGCCTGAATTTATTGATATCAAAATCCTAAATAATAGGTTTTTTCCTAATTTGATTCAAATGCGGGTGTTATCTAGTGTCATTTTGTATAAATAAACGGATTTATTGCGGGTGTCAAGATGAGAAGTCGTGTGTATATGGACTTGGGTCTTTTGGTCTTTTGTAGAAATTCCGGGTGTAAGACCACATTTCACTGATGATAAAAACCGATTAGGTTGTACATGAATGGTTTATAAAGCTCCCATGATCTGAGGGCAAGATGCTCATTTATAGAAAATTTCAACAATGGTGAAAATACATCGAATAGATCATTAGTTCTTACAACCGAATTTTATTCATCGTGGCAGTATTGTTAGCTCGTTTGCATGCATGTCATTAGGCTATAGATCCCAGAGTTATAAAAATGCAAACCATTTAGTCCCTGGGCTACTTTTTGATATTAAAATTTTTTCGCTAAGCATTTCAGTGAAATTTCTCCGATATATTCCGCTCATCACATAAATGTGATCTTTAAGTCCAAACATAAGTAGAAAACCCCAAAAAAGCAGTTTTTTGGGACAAAAGTACCTTTAATTTTGTTTTAACGTTGGGTTTTCAGCATTTGGCTTAAATATAATAAGAACGTTGAATTTTGGTAAAAAACATTCCAGTTAATAGTGCAATATTTAAAAAAAATATAGATATAGTGCAAGAACCTATTGCTTTCGGTGTAAAAAAAAACTCGATGTAATTCGATATGAAGACTTGAAAATTCATTTGACATTTTTTTTATGAAAAAATAAAGGAATTCATTATTTTATATTTTTAAATATTTACATAATTTTTTTAAATCTTTTGAAAATATGTATACAATAAAAAAAAGTTATGTGTAAGACATCACCGCTGCCGAAAATTCAATTTCAAGAAATTTTATCAAAATTGATTGTATTTTTTCGAAAAAAAAAAAATAGAATTATCGGTTTTTGGAAAAAAAAATAATTTTTGTTTTTTGTAGTAGGTATTTTTCAGATTATGCAGTTATCTTAGAATATGAAATTCAGATTCAATCGGTGCAACCATTCAAAAGATATTCGGTGTAATAAAAAAGGCAGGTACTGTTCATAAACTGATTTTGAAAAAAAAATTCGGATGACGGACAACACCATTGGTAAAAAATCACTCATATAAAATTGAATCGAAATTGATGTTATTTTTTTTCGAGAAAAATGGAATTATCGGTTACGATTTTATGATTGATTCCGTTAATTTTATACCTATGTAGGTTAAAAATAAAAAAAAAAACCTCGGGGGATATTTTTTTGTTTGAAGAAAATCGGCCCAATCGTTTAGGCCGTATAGGTGTAATTTGATATGATATTTAATACCAAATTCAAAACTTTAAGATAAACAAACGCTTAATAATACCTTGATCTCACGTTTAGGCTGATATATGCTTCTTCCTATTTAAATATAAACTTAATAATTCCTTTTAAATCACAATATAAAAAAATCATATGACTTTTTATAAAAATTTCTAAAACTACTTTTAGTTCCTAAAACTACTTTTACTACAAAGAACCAAGCCAAAATCAAAGAAAGCAGAAAATGTTGCATAAATATATGTTTATCAAAAAAATTATTCTAAAATCGTTGGAGCGGTTTTGAGAAAATCCGATATTTACTTAATATTTTTTATAAAAAGGTTGCTAAATGAAGGTATTTGTTGTACAAACAATAAAATTTGTTATTGTTGTTCAAGCCGTTTTTGAAATATTGAATTTACAAAAAAATAATAAAATGATTATCTCTCTAAAAAAACATTCGGTAAAAATCGGTAAAACCGTTTATGAGATACCTCAAGAAAAAATTTCGGTTTTATGGGAGGTTTCTTTAATAGGCCAAAAGTTTTGTTTTCCAACTTTACAAAAAACTATAGGAAAGTATGCATAACCTGCCTAAATTAAAGCATGGAACTACGATCTAGTCCTGATCCAACCTCCTAGCTCTAGCCTGTGGGATATTATGCCGCATTTACCATTTGTATAAGAAATTTTCGCACTTTATTTAGCTTTTCTTATTATATCACAATCAAATTGCACTTTATTATCTTGTTTTTAATTAAAGCAACAAGTACGATTTTTTGACACTATACAAGACTAGTTTTAAAAATGATAATATGAGTGTATAAGAATTAATCGAAATTGCTGCGTAAATATGTCTTAAGCAATTGAAATAAAAAAGTCTATTCTGCTTAAAAAAATTTCTTTTATGAGCCAAATTACCGCATACGTTTCGAATTAAATTGTAGATTTTTACCTTAAAATTCAGCATCTAACTAGGACCCCTGTTAAGCAAGGGCAGGCAGCAAAAAAAATTGAAAAACTAAAAAATTATTTGTCAACTATAGCATTGTAAACTTGGATATTTTCAAATTTTCAACAAGTAAGGTAGCTTGCGACAAGAGCTAATTCGTGCAGCTCAATCGTTCCTTTATTATTATCTATAAATTTTGTAAAAATTTATTGTATTTTTTTCGAAAAAAAAATTGAAGTATCGGTTTTTGGAAAAAAAAATTATTTTTGTTTTTTGTAGTAGGTATCTAGTAGGTCAGATTAAATCTAATACCTAGGTTAAAAATAAAAAAAAAACGTCGGGGGATATTTTTTTGTTTGAAGAAAATCGGCCCAACCGTTTAGGCCGTATAGGTGTCGAAACATCCAGACTAACAGACGGACAGACATACAGACGGACATGCAGAACCGCATAACCTACTTTTTTTTTGTCTTCTTTATCATTGTAATGTCATGTGTTATTGTTATCTCAAAACACTTTTTTACGAATGCATAACTTGTCTTATTATGTATTAGTAGGGGAAAAAGGTGTTAATATAAAACCTATTGTTAATATGGAAGCCCTCTCTAAAACCAAAATTATTAGTGCAATCTAATATGTACATTTTGTAAAGTCTAATAGCAACTCAAGTAACCGGTAACCCAGATACGAAACTTTCGCCTCGATTTTTCGCTGAAAATGCGATTTCATATTATAGAGGGAAATGAAAAACTTCTTTCTCACTAAAAAGTTAAGCTATTACCCACTCAAAGTAGGAATTTACTTCAGCAAAAAAAAGTGAAATTATAGTTCCCACTATAGTGGTAAAGTTATAGTTCCAATGTAAAGTTAGTTCCCTGCACAGTTTCGGTCTTAAACACTCATTACGCGTCGTTATTTTACCAACAGAAAATTTACAAAAAATATTTAGTTGTTGCCCTAAATATTTTTAAGTTAAGATTTTTTGTAATTCTTTGAATAATTTTTGAAAAACAATATAAATGGAACCCTTACAAGAACCCCTTTAATAAAAATAACCATTTTACGAAAGCAAAAGTAATATCACAAAGCATAGCTGAAATAAACAAGAAAATCGTGGCACAGAATTAAAATATGTTGGTGAATTTTTTAATTATACATATAACATGGAACTAGGGGTTCTTTAAAACCAGCATAAAAATGAAAAATTAAGAAATGACTTTTTGAATAAAATTCAAAATTTAATACAAGAGTATTCAGGTTTTTATTCTTATAAAAAATAATCGATAAATATTAATATTAATGAATCATTTTCAATGTCTTAATGAATCATTTTCAATGTCTTAAGTTACTATGATAAAAATCTTAGAAAACAAAAGGGGGTCCTATATTTCAACTTTCTCTTCAAAACGATTGAATTAACAATAACATGCTTCAGTTTTTTCAGGAGCCAGAAATCGATTTATTTATTTTTTTAGTTTATTTTTTAAAAAAACTAATTTTTAAAAAACTAAATTTTGACTTTGAATAAATTAAGTTATAATGTTATACTATTAGAATGAATTTATTTTTCATTCTTAGAAGTTTTGTTTAAAAAATTACCTCTCTGCTGCCTAAGAGGGGATGAAAACTCTTTGCAATAAAAATTATTTTGTTCTTGTTTTGACGTAGAAACACTTTTCGCATTAACTACCATCTTCATTTATGTAAGATCGTATATAGGTATAATTGAAATACCAAAATTAATTTGTTTCGTTTTTATAGTAGATATACATTAAACAAAAAAAAAACCAATAACAAATTACTTTATTCTGAAAACTTGACCCAAGCCAAGTATTCCTTTGCGTCACAACAATCATCAAGATGCTAAGAAAGTCTTCAACATAAATTAATAAAATAAGCAGTCTCCGGAACACCATAATATTAACTTAGCAAACATATAGCAACACAGCCTTCTTGGTTCTACTGTTTTCGGATATCAATGTCATCTTGAGGTAGTAAAAGTGCGTAGTGTATATATTGTTCCAGAATCCACACTAAAACTACTCTACTATATCAATATATTTTTCGACACTTTCATCACTCCGAAAACTCTGATCCTAAATCAACCTTACCTTTAACTAGAGACGAGGAAATCGAAGTAGAATTCTTCCTAACGCCACCGGCAGCAGAGGGAGAACAACAAAAAAAAAAAACAACAGCAGAGAAAAGTTTGTTTGTCACTTTTAATTAAAACTTCTTTAATGTTTGCATAATGGTATATGTGTATATATATATATAGGTATTGCTAGATATGTATATTCAGATCCTTGTTAGTAATTTAATAACTATGTAGCTAGCTTTGGTGTATTATACAAAATCGACTTTTTATAGAATGTTTTCATATTTTTTTGTTAACCAAATATTATCTTTTTCTTTATGAAGTCAAGGTCGTCACACGAAGTGTCATCCCACAACGCCTACTCAAAAAATGGCAAATTACCATCAATACTGTGAGTACCTCCACATCGCAAAGACATCTGTGACATGAACCATGTAATAGCATTAACTTGTGTGCCTTCTCGTGATAGATAAACCTATTGAGGACAAAGCACTGACACAGCCAATATCAGCCCACTGAGGACGATTTATACATAATATTTGTGATGACAGGTGAATTTCTGCATAGGCAAATATGTATACCTACTAATATTGAAGGCACAGGAAAAAATATAAATAAATATTATATTGCGCTTTGAGCAATCCATTTTATGAATTAGAATGTTTTATTTCACAAAAAATAAAGGGCACGACTGGGTCTTACAAACTTGCTCTTGTGGCAAGTTACCAGGGGGTAAAGCCCAAAAAACAATTAAAATAACGAAGTGTAATTGTTCTTGAAAATTTAAAATATATTAAATTACACACGAGAAATAAGAAAAAATCGGGAACCGAAATCCAAAATCCCGAAAACCCAAAAGACCGGTCATTGAACATAAAATTCTATATTAAAATCATTGGTGCAGGGAAATAACTTTACTGGGAAATATTAGTAGGAAATAATCACTTTGAGTGGGAAATTATTTCACTCTTGTGGATGAATTAACATTTTTCAACCAAAACGCAAAATATTGCATAACCAAACTTGCACCAACCCAAAATCGCATCCGCACCAAATCCTATAGTGGGCCAGGTAGGGGGTTGCTGGGGGGACAGCTTGCCCCTTCTTACCAATCTCAACTGTTGGGGCAAAAGTGGGACACCAGGGGCTAAATTCCGCAAGCGTGAGTTTTGTTGTGAGTTTCTTCAAAACTCACACCCCCGTTTGCACAAATGCTTATTCACGTGATTCCGCAAAATGTTTTGTATTTGAGAGGGCTTTATAAATTTTTGTTCGTTGCCTAGTGAGCTGAACTTATTTTGACTATTATTTTTTGTTTATTTTTGTTATTTTATAAATTTTATGCTAACGCTCTGAAATAAGGTGAGAAATTTAATTCAAAACTGACGCAAGAATCTCACAGGCACATTTACGGAATCAAAATGAGGCTGTGTACACATTTTTTCGTGCGCCAGCAAAACGCACGCTTGCGGAATTTAGAACCTGGTACTGTGAATCAAGAAAAATGTGACAAAAAGCGAAGAGTTTTCAGAAAATGGATTTCTGAACGCTCGTTCAAAGAATTTTTTTAAATGTTTGCTTCTTTCAACATGTAACTACTTTTCACATGTTTTTTTTCTTTCAAAAGTAAAGAAAACCCAAAGGCCCGAAAAAGTTTTCCCGAAACCGAAAATTATATAAAATGAATTTTTAATTTCATATTATTTTTCGGGAAAACTTTTTCGGTCTTTCGGGTTTTCAGTCTTTTGGGTTTTTGGAGTTTTGGGTTTCCGGTCTTTTCTCGACGTAATCTAGATTTGATTTTTTTGACCAATAAAACGAAAAATCTAAAAAAGTTGGAAAAAAATGTATCTTGATCACTAAAAAAACATTTTTGCGACCAATGAAAAACCACATAAGACTTGCGATATATGTAGAAATAAAACTATCAATAGAGCAAGTAAAAATCAGGTAAATGACAAAATGTTGTCAAAAACTAGAACATAACTCCATATGGTTTTCAGCGTTTGATTTAAACTTAATTAGGGCAGTATAAACAATAAGTATATTTAGAAATTTACAATTTTGAAGAACAGAACTAAATTTTTGTGTTGTTGTTTTAAGTTTCTCAAAATTTTGAGTTTGAAGGTAATTAGCCCATTAATTTCCCTTAATACCACTTTGTCCTTATTTATACCCAGAGTAAGTAACAGTCAGGTTAACATAAAGCTTCGAGAG
The DNA here is from genome assembly GCA_951217065.1 of Baccha elongata. Lineage (NCBI taxonomy): Eukaryota > Metazoa > Arthropoda > Insecta > Diptera > Syrphidae > Baccha > Baccha elongata. Next base: position 35,886,495 of record OX578273.1, read on the forward strand.
TTCGTTCAAACATTTTTGAACGATAGCTATTAAAAGATGTGATGGCAGTATCAATGGCTTTGATGGCAAACTGACTACATTATATACATATATAAATATAGCTGTATTTCGGTATTAGATTTGATTTAGTATTTCATTTTATTTTTTTTTGCTTAATTGCCAGTAGTTCCACGTGGAAAACTCTTACAAAGTTCGAAAGGGAGAATCACTTGGATATGTTAAGTGTTTCGGATAAATCTCCTGCCCCAACACCACACTCCATCTTTGACCCATCAGAAAAAATAATCGTGTCGAAACAAAATGTTTCATTACTTTCAGGTAGCGAATGCTGTAATTTTTGCAAGGATACAGAGAAGGAGTGTGAGTGTATTAGTCGTGTATTAGTCGCAAGGTGTCGAATTAAAGGTTAAATATAATAGGCGGCAGAAAACGGAAGGCAATGTCAGAACTGAACGAAACGTTCCTCTATGTCTATACAATCTATAATCGACAGACGGACGGAAAAAACTCCTGACATTTTGTTATGGCATTTGTCCATACAAGATTTTCTGGCGTATTTTCCAATAATTCGGGATATGTAAAAACGCCATATTTTTATTTAAAAAAAAAACACTTAAGATTTCAGAGAGATTGTCAGAAATTATTGGCTCTTTTTCCTAGAAAAAAAAAAAACGCCAGACATTTGTAAAAAAAAATTCTAGCGTAATTTCCGGGAGCCGATCTAAGCGTAATGAATCACTTTTGTAAATTTAACGTGGGATCATTTTTTAAAGCATAAAATGTTACCAGATATCAAAAAAAATGGTTAAATTAAAATTTTACCAATATTTAAAAAAAATAAAGAAAAATAATTTGAAGACCAGCTTTCTTATTTTTCATTTCATTTTGATTTTTTAAAAATGGTCTTACAGATTTTTTAAAAAGTGACTTTTAAAATTTGACCCCAAATTTAAAAACATGTAGGTATTCTACCATAATTTTTTTAGGATTATTCCATTGAATTTATAGACATAGAGAAATCATGTGTAAGTTTCAAAATACTGCTCGCAGGATGTCGTTGCTATCGACCGTTTTTTTACTCTTGTAGCAATTATTCTTGAGTTAAATAGGCAAGAGAAATAAAGAAAAACAAATACAAATGTATGCAGATGAATTTTGTTCGGTTTAGTTAGAGTGCTTTTCGTTGCAAGGAATTAGGGCAATAATACTCGATTTGCTTATTTAGCAACATCTACTTCGGTATGTTTGAAACCATCTTGATTCATCTATGTGTATAAACTCAATGATTTTACCTAATATTTAATACCAGCAAAATTTATTGCTGAAGAAATACACCTTACTATGAATCAAACTGTATACGTATACCTAACGACAATTTATCAAGCCGCCGCGCACCGTATTGCCTCTAAAATTTGAAAAATTCTTTTTGAAAAAAAAAAGGATTTAAAACATTGTTTGGGGCTTCTTAGAATTCAAGCACACAGGCAAACCTACCGGTATGATGATATAACAAAAAAAAAATAATTCTTTATAACACGCGAAGGTCACAACAAGGCACAAATAATAGCGCGCAGTCGACATTGAATGTGTACCGTAATAGTTTAGGAGAACTTTTTCATATAAGCACCTGCTCTCTCCACAAGCAAGGACGACATTGTTCAGAGTGTATTTCGATGAAGTGCACTTAACTAAAGTATGTGTGCGGAAGGTAATCCCCTTGCCAACTACTTGACATTGGAACCAACGGCAGGAGTTAGTATAGTCCTAGTCATTCTTAATGGGTATAACAATAGAGGTGCAAAATAGGAACCGGAAATTATCTAGATAATTTCCATTTTTCATTAGAGAATGCGTGCAATAGTTTGAGCTGATTAAATCGCATTGTGATATGCAAATTATGAGCAAATTGGCGTGCGACAATGATTGAGATTTAAGTTGAAACATTGACGATAGCTAATGAATTATAAGACCTTATACGAACACGCGACGTATAGCAGGATTTCCAAGGCTTTTGGAAGTTTTTTGATTGCTTAACGATTATATAGGCTTAAAATAATTTAATAGACTTTTGCTTTGTTAGAATTTGTGGTTGGTATATATATGAATTTATTTTCGGCTCAAACATTAAAGTTTTAATGGAATTTAATTGGAAAATCTGAATCACTATATTTCTCCTGAGAATTGACATTTGGTATCCGTTCAAAATAACTTGTCAACAAATAAGTCGTTGTCGAATTCAATTATTAAAATTTTGTATTAAGGAATTTCTACCTAATACCATTGAGTATATATATACACATAGAGGAATCAAGATAGTTTCAAACTCACCTAAGTAGATGTCGCTAAATGAGCATATCGAGTAATTATTATTGTCCTTATTCCCTGGACCGAAAATCACTCAAATCGAACCGAATAAAATTCTTCTACATATTTTTTTTTTTTTTTTGTTTTTCTTGTTTTTTAACTCAAGAATAAATGCTACAAGAGTACAAAAAAATAAAAACAAGTTGATAGGTAACGACATCCTACGAACAGTATTTGAAACTTACACAAGATTTCTCTATGTGTATAAAGACAATGCTAATACCTTCCTTCATCTAAAAATTCTCATTCACTAAATTTTTAATGAATGATTGTAAATAAATAAAGCCTTTATACGATTTCATAAAAGTTAAGTGAAATAAAGACTCAACTTCAAAGTAAAAGCAAAGGAACTAGAATCACGTTGTCGGCTGTCTGAAAAGTTATAGGTGTATACGCATAACAAGAACAACGGTTGGTTATGGATTTTTAAATGTTTCGTTTTCCATAATAAGTATAAATTTCTTTTATAAATTCGTTATAATTTTTAATATCAACCTTTTTGCATTTTACTTGTAATTTTATGTACAGTACATAGGTCAGCTATGTATATCTGTATAAGCAAGTTTTGGATTCGTGCAAAAAAAAAAAGTGTGGATAAACAAAATCAAACATAAAAAAAGTTGATCAGTCTGTCGGTCTCGTCACCTACAGTCTGAACGGGTGGGCTGATTTACTTCAAATTTATTATAAGGGTCTTTTAGCTAATACGCCTTGGACCTTTTTTGTAGGTCACCTGAGATCTAAAAATAACGGTAGGTCCGTGCCATATAATTGTTAACGAGAAACTTATTTTATAGGTATATAAGGCAAGTCTTGGAGTTTTCAGATAACAATCAAATATGACATAACGATGATAGAGAAGACGAAAAAAATGGATCCGGCAATTCTGTCTGACTGTCTGTCTATCTGTTTATCTGTTTGTCTGTATAGGTACCTACAGCCTAAACGGGTGGACCGATTTACTTCAAATTTAGTAGATATGGTTTTCAGGGTAATATATACGCTCAGAGCTTTTTTTGTAGGTCACCGTAAGTCTGAAAATAACATGACTGGCCTATAACGGTTATCGATAATTGTATTTTTCTTGAAAACGGTTCTAAAGATTTCAACCAAATTTCACAGGTGTTAAAGGTCTATAAAATAGTGAAAACCAAGTTTTCAAGAAAACTGGTTTAACAGTACCTGCTTTTGTTTTTGTTAGCTTTAAAATAATTTTTGAAAAACTGTTTTTGTGAATTCATTATTTCAAAAACAGTTGATAGATTTTTATGAAATTTTGTTTAAATTTAGTTTAAAAAACCTGCATACTCACTTTTTTTTAAACAAAAGTTTTCGAATAAATATTTTGAAAAAATCGATTTTTTCGAAAACCGGTCCAACGATTTTGAAAAAAGAATTTCTTAAACTCACATTTAGTAAAGAAAATTTTCTGTATACTTTGATTTTGGTTTGAGTCCTTGTAAGATATTGTTTTCAAACTTAAAAAAAAAAATTCTTAGGATTTTTTCGTATACCTATTCCGTTTGTAATTTAAACCCTCAGGTAACTTGCCACAAGAGCAAGTTTGTGGGACCCAGTCACGCTCTTTATTTATTTTTGAAAATATCTCTCAACGGATAAGTTTCATTTCGATTTTAAAAATAATTTTTTTTTTTATTTAAAAAATTACTTTTTTTCAAAATTTTGTTTGCAGTATTATTTAGGTTTAGCGATAGTTTTGAAATATTCAATTTCGTTAAAATCGGTGTAGCCCTTCAAAAGATAGTCGAAGTAATAGAATACGGTCCTATGGCAGGACCTCCCGTTAATAAGCTGATTCTGAAAAAAAAATTATAGCCTATAGTTCACATTAGGTTTTTGTCAAAAAAGTTTAGTAAGCTGAGCTAGAAAAATCTTTAAATTACGCGAAATGATTGCTCTGGACGTCATCTGACGAGCCCATAAGCTAGCACCCGGGCGAAGCGCAATGTTTTTTTAAACTATAGTATAGGCCTGTAGGTATTAGGTAGAACTATAATGCGCATGAGCTAGCATGACCTTACTGTCAAAACTAAACGAACTGTTTCGTCATGTTTCGAAATGTATTGTTTAATGCAAATTCAGATTTTTTTTTGGTAAAATGCAATTAATTTTTCTTTCGGATAGGGCTTTTTAGGTAACAACGATATATCTCTTTCTCGTTCGCAGAGCAGTGTCAATATTAGCAGTACGCGGATGATAGCTGAACATTTTTTTTTATCGTTGTTGAAAAATTGATTGAAAACGAGAGCGGAAATTTTAATGTTGTGCGCGAAAATTGTGAATAGTGTATTATAAAACTTTTTACTTCAGGAAATTTAAAATTTCACAGGAAAAAAATTGATTATTTACAAAATCCTTTTACAATATTTTGAATTTGACAGTTTGAAAAAAGCGCGATAAACATAATTTCAATCTGTCATCTGCGTAGTGTGAGCTGTCATTTATTTTTTAACAATATGGTAAAATTCTCTATTGTCAAATACCCACAGCTTTCAAATTTACATATGTAAGAGCGGTTCAGATAGCACAGCTCATGCGTAGCTCATGTTTGACGAAACTCAACGAAATGCGCATATGTCCATAATAGCCAACGCCATATGACTGTGTGTATTCGCTCATTTACACATGTGATTTTGACAGTAGCTCATGTTTACTCATGCGAATTATAGTTGGACCTTAAGAAATATCTCACTTTTATTTGGGTCACAGGTCATCAACTAGTACTCCTCCGTCTCTTCCCGTAGAAAAAATATTTTACACGCGCTTTTCTATACGTGAATACGTGTGAAGATATAAATGTAAAGTTGTAAGAACGCATTGATTAGCAAAATTTGACGGTCCGTTTGAAATGAACGGACATGCATACAGAGTTAAAACTTTGCAGTTTTGAAAGATTGTAAATAGACAAAAGTGGTTGGAGCTTCCTGAGATGATGTTCTATTTATTTATTATTCTATTATTTGGGTTAAGATTAACAGAAAAGTTTTTCTTTACGATTTTATAAAAAGTAGCTCAAGTCTCCCGCTTTACAAATTTGTTTTATAGTCGGGACAATCAATGGATCAATTTAAGGGATAAACTTACTCAACTTGCGTTTTATTAGGCACATATATGCCTAAATTAAGCTTGTATGATACTTCTTTTTTTTATTCATTTTTAATGCATTAAATAGTACTAAACTTTCAATATTACGTAAAGGAGACAACATGATTTTTTAAGAAAGAGAAAATATGTTAGAACTAAGCAAACCAAATCAAAAGAAAAAATAAACAAACGAATCTATAGAACATTTAATGTTTGCTTTCTTCTTTTTCTTGATTTTTAATTGCAAAACTTCCAGACTGTGTTTTCCAAATTTGTATTTATAGCAACCAAAACTAAATAGTCTATTTGCCACTTTTCACAATAATTTTGTTTGCAATGTCAAAAAAAAAGACGCCAGCGGCTGAAAAATGTAAATGCAAGAACCATTGACGTACTAGATATGGACCGCCAGTCGGTTGAAATTTTCATACAAACGGCCAAAAAATGTTGTTCCAGCTAAAAGCTGCCAAAATACTTAATTAAATGAATAATTAAAGCAAGCTAGCAGTTGATGGCGCCCCTAGTTATGTCGGAACACGCGTGAAGTTGGCTACTGGCGGTCCATATCTAATACGTCAATGGCAAGAACATTTTTAATGTATTTTTTTTTTTTTTTTTGACATTTTCGCAATGTTTGTGATTCTGGTGTTCGCACTTACACAACTTGAAAATTCATATTGAACATTTTTTGTACTGCTCTAGTTTCATTATTAATGCATTAAAAAAAAAAAGAAGTATCATACGGGCTTTACATTTGTTGGTTTATGTTCTATTCTATATACCTTACTACATGTAACGATAAAAACTTAATATAAACAAACAAATTTGCATAAAAACTTAAACATTATTTGCGGTTCACAAGGAACCAATCATAATAGTTTGCATAGAAAAAAATTTAATCACATCTGACAACAATGTTGACCGCTAATCATAATTATTGATAGTGTGTATCCGCGGCCGCATTGCATTAGAATCTATCCGCTTCAGGGATTTTCGAAGTTAAACTTAAATTGATGTTTCTTTCAGTTATTGTTTAGTGGTTGGTAAAGACTTTTTTCTTCCATAAAATATTCGTGTGGATCAATTTCAAGGTCGTTTACAAGTATCAGATTACAATTGACGCCGCCGATCTTCAAGACTGCGACGACCAGTGCCGACGACACGTCGCGACCAACCGGTGCAAATTCTATTTTGCCAACAGGAGTGGTAATGGTAAGCCAACAGCCAATTCTGCTTGCTATAATTGGCGTTGTAATAAAAATATTATTGATAGATACAGCTGTGATGATTAATGACAAACATACTTTCGTATGGGAAAAGTTCTGTTTTTGTAATGTATTCTGCATGTTATTTTAAGTCTTTGAATTATGCACACCAACCTGGTCCTATGAACTTGTCAGAATCGAATCTAAAGATATTTATGAAGAAAAAAAGAAGTTATAGATACTCTGTTGCTTGCATTTTGTAATTTCACAACAGATATCGGGTTTAAATCCAGGGTAAGTTTTTTACTCGTTTCCATACTCTGCTCTTTGAAAAATTCACCAAGGGTATCATCAGTTTTGACAAAATGTCAGTCGTTTAGATTCGGTGATAGTTTGTAGATATAAAATGAATTTTCCATTCATGTATAGCTAAGCTATATATAGGTATACCTACCTATAACTATATAAACGCACTAAGTATATGATTAAGTTGAGAAAGTAAGTTTTTTTCTATAAGTCTTGAATATCGTCACGAAACTGTAATGTGTATATACAATTGTTTAATTTATTAAAAAATAAAAAATGTTTTTAATGACAATATATCTCCCTTAGACGAAGAACACATAACTATTAACAATTTGAAGAGAGAGAGGAAACATAACCCACTCTTTTGTTGAATCATAGTTTGTATATTCAAAGCACTTTGAACAAATTACCTTTTCTATATGCAAGCAGGTATCGCTTTGTATTCGATCGGTATTTATAAATAATTTGCATGAAAAGAAGAAAGAATCATTTTTCTATATAATGGGCATGTACGTATTGAAAACGACAAATACGATTTTAATTATTATGAATGATTATAGTAAATATATCGCTTAGATAAAATTTTTTTTTTTAAATTAATTATTCCATAATGTAAAATAGTTGTACCTACTTACATAAAGTGGTCTCAAAAGAAATGAATCACTTGCAATAATATTGATGTCATTAATTATAAGGAATGGTGTAAGAGAACAAGTAAAACATAAATCATAATTATAATGAGGGCAGTTGTAGTTGACAATTCCAATTAAATTAATTAAAAATATAATAAAGTTAAATACTTATATGTATATCTACATATTTTCTTCCTAGTTTTATCAAAGAGCATAATAATGTCCAGTTTTTTATTTGTTTCGGAATCATCGAACAAGAATCTAGATTAAGTTAACCTAATGACAAGTTTTATGTCAGTTGCTTCGAAAAAAACGTCTTAGCCGGTGACTATTCTTTGAGAGTTAAACAAAATTTTTTTTGAGATGTTAATTAAAATTGATTGCAATATATCTTTGGGCCGCGATATTCGCTACTAAGAGTCTTTTCGATATTATACGAGGATAAAACAGACCCATCGATGAATGAAAACATTCATCGAAACATAACGTAGGTATACAAGGATGATCGATATAATGAATGATAGACCGTGTTTAGACTGGGAAATTTGAGACCGGACTGACGAGAGTTCGTAGGCGAGAGATATGAGGGGTGTGTGCTCTCGTAAGGCAGCTTTAAATTATAAACATCGGCAGCGTAAGTACTGTTCCAATTCCAAATTCAAGTTTTTCCCATTTTGTTCATTATCTGCTTGACTGCGGATGTGTTAACATCGAAGTATTTTCATAAATAAGCTAAATGCAGAAAATGAGTTCTTGAAAAAGGAAACAAACAAAAGCTTTAATAAGAATTTATGGATGTTATTTTCTTTTATAAAATGCAAAAAATTCGCGTCGTACAACTGTCTCACTTCACAAAAATTCCACCCGCTTGAAGTGAGGCGTCCTCAATTGAGGATCTGTGTAATCACGAGAGTACTCACCATGCCAGACTCAAATTTCTCAGTCTAAAGACGGTCATAGAGGAGTATGCTTCTCTCCTCAGCAAAGAATTGTAAACGGATCCATAACTTTACCTTCAAACTTCATGTTCTTGCGTGTGTTCTTCAGTTATTTCAAGGATGTAAATGTGAAACTTTAATTTATTAATATGTGGACTCTATGAAGTGAAGGAGGATATAATGATGATTTGCATGACTGCAGATGTGACAAAGTTTCATCGAATCAGAAGTATGAAGATCGAAGAAGTCTTCATGGGAAAAAAGAGTTATGTTCTATAAGAAGAATCGCGTGGAGAATTAACCCCGTCCAAAAGACTTTATGATATACGTTCCGGTTCCGTTAGCCATTGCAGAGAAGAGGCACAACTAAAAATTCCTGAAAACCCATATGCAATGATATTGCATCAGCGTGGAAGAAGATACTTATGTATAGCTATGACGTGCGAAAGTTTTGGTCTCATTATATACTATACTATAATTATATACTATATACCTAATAACATAGAATTATTATATTACTATTACCAATATAAAACACTTAAAGATCTGTTCAAATGGTGTACTGCAAAAAGCTCTCCAATAAATACAGAAGTATAAGAACCGATATTTATCTTCTATAAGCAAACAAGGAAACTGGACTATTGATATGGTATCTATAAATCTACCAGGTGCCTTGGGTCTGAATCAGCTGCATGTAATTTCTTATCACAGTTCAAGGAGCTGTCTAAAAAGAATGCAAAAAGACTGGAAGGACAGTAAAATAGATAATAAAATTCAATGGTATGGCGAACCATGGTACCTGCCATACAACGGTTTTCGAAAACCATATTTTTCCCGAAAACGGCTCTGATGATTTTAACCAAATTTCATATGTTTAATTAAGTGTAGGTTAAATTTCGACTATCTCAATAGCGCCAGAAGCAATTTGAAATAAATTCAATACTAAAATTGTCGTATCTGTTGTAAATCATAAAGCATAATAATTTTTGTCAAAAATGTTTTTGTTAAGTTCTAAATAATTTAAAAAAAAAAAACTTATTTTGTGAATTCAATATTTTAAAAACCTGTTGACAAATTTTTAATTATGTTTAGTTTTAAAGTACAAAAAATTGAGTTTAAAAAACGTCCATACTTACTTAAAAATTATTGTAAAAAATCGATTTTTTCGAAAGCCGCTCCTAATCCTAATCCCAAAAATAGAGAGCCCTTTAATTTGCTTTCACTTTATAATGGGTTAAATCTCCTTCGTCCTTCTCATAATAATTATGATAGATAAATAGATCATAATCATGCTTATTACTGAATTTGCAAAATTTCACTACCCGGGAGTCGATTGGATCCTCAGTGAATCCGCATTCGCATAAAATTCTATTATTGAATCCGATGAATGAGCTGCATTATCGATTGGCGAACTACTTTTCCATTTTTGAAACTGCATTATCGCGGATGTCAAAAGTTGACTTTGGGCGCGTTCAAGTGCACACGAGAAAAGCAATCTAAGATACTTTAGTATCGTAAAATATTTAATATAGCAAACTTAACCTTTTTTAATGATTTTAACGACCAATCTTAATCCGTCTGTGTTTCCGCAATCACTGGACCAATTTTCAAGGATCGTTTGCTGTTGGATAGAGGAAATGTCAAACAAGGTCGAGGGGACTATATTTCTGGACAGATGTCCACGGTTTGGCTAAAAAAAGACACCAAAGTTGCACTTCCTAAAAAAACGCATATGATGTTTTCGAAAACGGTCATTATTGCCAATTAATCATTAGACATACTGTAAAAAAAAATTTTTTGAATAAAATTTTTTTTGAATTTTTTTGCATAATAATCTCTTTCATCTGCACCAACCTTACTGCGGATTTGCTTTTCCAACATTTGAATTGAGCGCGAATGTGGTGCGGATGCCTTTCGTTCTCAGTAATACTAATTTTACGAACAACGTTACCGACATTTATTCCCGCGTATGGCTTGCGGATTCGCTAATAGCAAATCTACCAAAAGTGAATAAGACTCCCTCCGCAACTCCTTCGTCGGATTCCCTAATAGGGCTGAATATCTTCAGCATCCCGTGAAAGTCGGAAATTTACTATCTTTTCACCAACCTCAAAGATGATGCTTATATAACAACATTTAATAAGATGAGCCTTGAAGAAACAAGTTTTATCGAGTCAATACATAACAAAATATCATTGGGGTATTCAGTCAGACACGGAAGCTTTTCAAATTCATATTGATGGTGGGAAACCACAAGGAATGTCATACCTATAAGATTGGTAAACTAAAAATAATACTATTTCGAATGAAGGGTTTGTAAAGCTGGATGAATATAAGAGGAAGGTGAGTGTTTACTATGTAGTTAAAATATAATACACCACAAAAACCAGCCAAACTCGGAATCTTCATTTCCTATAGACATTTCTATTTCCCCATCGATATTCAGCCCCTCTCCCAGGTAAAATAAAAATAACATTGAACTTATATACCTATGATAGAAGTCACATTAGCAATAAAATTTCAATCAGAAAATTGTTGAAGGAATGTCATCAAACACAACTCCCCTAATACCGATTAGGATATAAAGTTCTAACAACAAAATACAGATTGTTTTTCCTCTTATATTCAATTTTTCATTTCCTCGAGAAAAAAAACTGCTTGGAAAGGGCAAAAACTTCTATAAATAGTTATACTACCAACAAAGTTATTTACCTTAAATCCTGGCAATTAAGACAATATGCCAGGAATGTTTGTATACCCACGAATATACATTACCAATTCGTATTTGATAAATTGACTAACTCAAAGTCGATTATGAACTTGTACGACCTCATTTCTCTTATACCATGGCATAATAATTTTCCCCAAGGGAACTAAACTGCCTGTTGCTTGTTAAAATCGATATTTTGCGGCTTTTGCCTTTAATATACATAAATATAACTATTCTATACCTACATAATGCTTATGGGCCAAATATTGAGCACAGAAGGTACCTAACCCATAACTGTTATGGCGTATGGAAGCAATATGTTGGTATATTTACCTACCGCAATGATTTTAATATCATATATGAAAAAGGATAAAATTGATGTTGTATCTTTTATATTGTAGGTATCTCTTGGTTGAGCCAGGATAAATATTTGTTTTTCGGTGGGTGAACCTGAAACATGAATATTGTTGCATTTAGGGTAACTTTTTGATTTTGCATCTTGTGTTTGTGTGTTATATATATGCTCTATATACCTTTAAAAATGTTTCAACAGGTTGTCATATTATGAATTTGTGTGTTGTTTGCTTTGCTGTTTGTTGTTATTTACACAACGATGAAATTTTTAAATTAATATATACACACATATTATTCGGTATTAAATAATATTGCACCAACAGAAAATTAGGTAATATTGAATTTAATGTTTGCAATTAAATATTTTACAAAGCTTTATATGAAGTCAGCAAATATTTTTTCTATTAAACATTCTATCCGTAATTTTGGTGTCACTTTAAAAATTTAAGCTACTTTTGGGTATTCTGCATTCGAAGAAGGTTAGCCGAAAATGTCAAAAGCTATAGATATGTTTTGATTGTATAGTTGTATTGGTCTCATAATATGACACAACTTCAACACTCCTCTTTGCTCGAAATCTATTGATTACCGAAAAAAATAATGATGTTTTTTTTAGATTTTATGTAATTAACAGAATGAATAAGCTGATTTGTGTTTTACTTTTAATTAAATCAAGACGAATGTTGATGATACTTCAGAAGGTGAAGACGCTGGTCATTCAAAACAATCGAATGTACGATAGAGAAACATTAAAAAAAAAAAAAAAAAAAAAAAAACATTTCTGATATTAGATAGATAGATAGATTCGATTTATTATTTGTTTAAAGAATACAATCTACAAAATATGTTTACAACAATCGTTTAAGCTTGGCTTTGCCGTCTGCCCGATCGATATCGTTTCTGAATTATAATTTTCAAATAATAGTTTGTTTAAAGTATACACAAAATTTTGGGTTCTAACATTTAAAAGTTTTAGAATTTTCATTTTATATAACAATTTTAAAATGCTTCATTTGTAATTTGAATACGATAAGACATAACAATTCGATAATAATTATAGAGTTCATTAATATTCGATTCGCAATGGAGTAAGGCCAGTACTTCTTCTTCCGATATAAAGTTGCTGTGCAAAAAATTCCTTCTTATTTCACATAAAACGGGACATTTTCCAATGAAATGTATAATGTCTTCTCGTTCTCTAAGATTATATAAGTTGTAATAGATTGAAAGATCATCTCTATGGGGTATAAAATATAGGCTTATCGACTCTCCTCTCATTTAAAAAGAGCTGAAAAAAGCCCCTGATTGTTTTCGGGGCCAAAGTAATTTAGTTCGCACAAGTTATGGTTAAGACAGCTGTAGATGGATCTGTGTACCGAAGAAGTAGCCACGTTTATACAGCCCGTTCTGCACTATTCGTCCACCTTCGCCACAAGGTCTAAAAGAGCATCTTTATGGAATCTTAAGTTTTTTTCCGTCAAACTGAAGTAGATTCCGCAGTTACTCCCAAGTTCTTCTAGCTTTTCATACCAAACGTTTTTCTTTCTTATAGCATCCAATGCTAAAATTTTTGGAAGCCTGTTATCTGGCATGTTAAGTACTTTATTTATGTAGTCGAAATGATACTTTAGCGATTTAATGAAGAGGGCTGAAAGGCCTGTCTCGAGTGTGATCATGTAGTTTGGAGTGGTATTGGGTAGGTAAACGAAAGCATCTTTTGATAAAAAAAAACCTGAGAAGTTTTTCAACTGTTTCATATTCGTCACATCCCCACACCTGCGCTCCATAAAGCATAACTGACTCAGCAACTGAAACAAAAACCTTATACTTAACATTATGAGCTATTAATTTATTCGAAAAGCAGTTTTTCCATGCTGCGTTTATAGCATTTTTTGCTGTTACCAGCTTATTTTTGAGATGGGTTTCCATACTTAGATTACTAGTAATAGTTACTCCTAAATACTTGTAGGATTTCACCACTTCGATAGGTTTCCTGTTGATGTGCCATTTCTCATTCCTCGCAATGCGACCGGACCCTTTTCGAAATATCATCACCTTTGTTTTGCTCATATTCACGCTTAAATTCCATAATCGGCAATACTCTCCGAACCGATTTATCATAAGTTGCAAAGTTTGAGGTGAACTAGCAAAAAGGACTACATCATCGGCAAATGAAAGGGCTTTGATGACAGTTCTCGAGATTTCAATTTCACTGGGTAAAAAATCTATAAGATCATTTATATATAAGGCAAATAAACTGGGGCTTAAACAACACCCTTGCTTGACTCCAATTTTTGACTCAAACCATTCCGAGATCTCAGAACCGTCCCAAACTGCTGATAGATTGCCATCATATATATTTTCCAGCACTTTCACGAACTTAGTTGTCATTCCAAGGGTGTAAAGTCTAAAAAATGAAGCTCTGCGGTCCACTTTATTGAATGCTGCTAAGGTCAATAAACAGGACATACAGCTTTTTTTTTGATCCATGAAGGTGGTCGCTATGCTCTGCAAAACAAAAATATTATCTATAGTCGAATACCCACTCCTGAATCCTGCTTGAAATTCCGCAATTAAAGTCATACTATTTATCCAGTTTGTCAGACAATTACTCAAAAGAGATGTAAATATTTTATAGAAGATACATATTATATAGTATCGAATTCCTGGTAGGTATACCTACAAATTATAATTTTCCCTGGTAAAATATAGTTCATCTGGATCCTGATAATGACTATACCAGGAACCATAGTTACATATATATATTTTTATATTCAGGTGTCCTGGTAATCTGATAAATAGTACCAGGAACTTCCGATAAAATATACAGCATGATAAATTCCAATAAGAAAGTCCTGATGGGTATTATTATGTTTCTGGTAAGAAAAATTATCTGAAGCCTGGGCAATCGGTACCGGGAAATCGTAACAGAGTAAAGATTATAAATTCTTTGGATAAATATTAACAGGTAAACCAGTCTAAAGAACCTTCATCTTAAAAAAATAAAGGACACGACTGGGATGCACAAACTTGCTTGCAATTAACCTTTGTGTAAACTACAAGGAAATTCGTCAACTTTTCACCGTCAACAACTAAGCATATTCATATAAATTAAAATTAAAATTGATCGGATTTTTTCGAAAATAATGGAATTAAAAAAGCTGACATTTTGAAAAAAATACAGTATTAATTAAACTAAGGTGTCCTATTTAGAATAACAAAATTTGTCAAAATTGGTTAACCCTTTTAAGAGATAATCCGTATCAAAAAAGTACCGTTTTACGGCATGTAGGTATACCTAATCCAGAATTTTTTTTTGAAATGAAAGACATCACCACAGACAGCAAATCTGCACTCATATAAGATTTTATCAAAATTGATCCGATTTTTTTTCGAGAAAAATGGATCTCAAAATACTAACGTTCCGTGGTATCACAATGGACCTATATATGGTCTAAGTGCGTCAGTAGTTTTCCTGACAGCCACATAAACCTAACCTAACCTAACCTAACTTTTAAAAAAAAACTTTTTTCCAATATTTTTGATCAAGCTTAGCTCTGATTTTGTCAAAATCCGATTACCGTTTAAGAGATTATCGGCATGGAAGAAGTTCCGTTAATAAAGTACCTACTCCGGAAAAGTTTTGTCTTACAGGAAATACATTATTTTTTTCGAGAAATTTGGAATTGTCGGTGAGGTTTATATGGTATAAGTCCCGGTTTTTAATGATCTAGGATAAAATTAAAAAACCTTCCGGGCGGGGCATATTACGCAAAAAATACTTTTTATGTCAAGTTTTAAAGAAAATCGGCCCAACCGCTTAGGCTGTTGGTGTCGATACGGACAGACAGAATTGCCGGACCCACTTTTTTGACTTCTCTATCATCGTAATGTCATGTTTGATTGTCTCAAAGTTTTTTTTTTATTTTTCATATATACATATATTTGCAAGTAAAAATGTCTCTTTTTAAAATATACAAAGAGTTTTCTTATATATTTTACAAGAACACCATCCAGGCATGTACGTACATATGTACATTCTAAATGCAATCATTAATGAAGAAATGTTAAAAAAGATTTTTTATTTGGTGACTTGACTGGATTAGAAAATATATATTTATAAATATTTTACTAGAAAATTGTAGTTGTTTGTAAAAAATTGAAAGTATTTTCCAGTTTCTTAGAAAATAATTTATATGTATATATATATTCATGTTGTTTTTTGCAAACGGAAATAAACATAATCATGTATATACTTTCATTACTAACATGACTGACCATGAAGTAAGATTCATAAAACGTGCGTCGTTTCCCGTTGGTGGTATCAGACGAAAACGTCGAAAAATTGCAAAGTAAAAAGTTCAAAGATACATAATATGAGAACTGTCAAAATTTGTAGATATGGGACTTCTTTTAAAAAAAAGTGGAAAACTATCTGAAAAGAAATAGTGGCAAAAAAATTGAAGACGGTAAAATGGAAAACATTGTAAACGGTGGCCGTGACGTTTAATATGTCACAACTTGCATTGAAAAAAATTTTTTTGCTCGGCGAAGAGGGCGGTAATTTTTAGAAAAGAAAAGGGTTCAATAAAGGTACCGTGAAATGAGGCCAAGTGAAATAAGGGCAATTTTAGTAAGTTGGCATTATTTCGCTTTCTAAAAGCATAATAAAGCTAATTTATAATGGTTAGCTTTAATTCACTTTACAAAAGGGAAATAACGCCAAGTTGGTGAAATTGCGCTTTTAATTGATAAATTTCGGTCTATTGGAACACATTCCAGTGCAATACAACCAAATCTTTAAATTGTATATGTGTAGACACATGTCCTGAATGCACTGAAGTGCACCTTCTTTCACAGGGCTTCATACTTCAGTTGCGTATGAGCACCAAACTACACAAAGATTGCATCGATTTATATTTCGGTCTAATGTCATTTTCGAAAAGCTATAAATTTGAACGTTTTGTTTCTATTTAGGTACTCAGCCCAAAAAGGTTGTTTGTTTTTTTTATGTACAATTACCGTTTCGAACAAACTTGTTTCAATTAAGCGATTAGTAGCTTATTGGTGGGCAGGTAAAAGGATCAAGAGCAGAGCGAAACAAATTTTAACAATAAAAGGATCAATTTGTGGTGTGAAAATTAAAAATTCGCGCGAATTCTTAATTTTCACATAACAAATTGATCCTTTTATGGTTAAAATTTTTTTCGCTCCGCTGCTCGCTTGATAAATGAATAGGGACGACATTAAATAATTATTTATGCTTCCCATATTTCAGCGCCAAACGCAACTCGAAATGTGTAAAACGATGGTGATACACTTTCACCTTAAAATATAATGTTGAACCTTACAAACAGTAATGCTATCAGTCAAATATAAGCTAACCCAATTGATCTACATTCCATTTAATTGACCAAATAACTTTAATGTTTTTTTTTTTTTGTAAGACACATGCTTTTTGAAGCAATCCTCACTTTAATAAAAACTTATTGTGTTACAGACTCGAATAGTATGAACTAAGTTGGTCTTTTTTCTCAAAATAAATTGGCCCTATTGCACTTTGCTAGTGAAATAAGACCAACTGTTTAAAATTGGTATTATTTCACTTTTCAAGAGTTGAAATAAGGCCAACTTTTGCAAGTTGGCGTTATTAAACACTTGGCTTTATTTCACGGTATTTTGTGCATTGCATGGTGATACATACCATCGATTTGATACATATTCGTCCCGTCGAGGTCGGTCGGTCGTCGATGAGATACAACCAAACAACACATCAACGAAGTAAATTTCATCATCTTGTCCACTTAAATATTTTCATATAAACTGAAACACCATTTCACTTTTTCCCAATTTCCTGCCTCTATAATTTACATTTCCTCATTAATCATAAAGATTGCTACAGAATTTTTTCCAAACATCCTCCGATGTCATTTACAACAACACACTAACTTTATATGGGATAAGGTTAATATTTTTAGTAAATAAAATTTGGATACATCCATTTAGGAAATTAGTAATACACCTTTTTACATATAGATAACATTTTTTAAATAAACAAAAAAAATTGTTCCTAGAATTTTCAATTTCTATAAGAATATTTTACTCACTTACCCTTGTTTGCATTCCTATGAGAGTTATTTATAGTTATTCTTTCTCGAAAAGTGTCATGAAACATGAAGGTAATTGATGAGTAAAAGTAGGTACGACAGTCAAAGGATTGACAAATGGAATGGAAAATGAGAAAACATGTTTTCTGGAATTTCGTAATCAAATTTATTTTTGAATTATTACATACATGAACTTTGCATTGTTAGAATAAAAATATAAAATGAAAACAGCTTTGTATAGATAATATGTGGAATTTGTAGGTATAGAGTGCTAAAAAATTTTCAAACGTTCTTATTCTTAGGCCCGTTTTACCATCAAAAAACCATTGCCGTTTTTTTTTTATTAAGTAACTTAAAAAAAACATACCATTTTAATCTCAAATAACATAGAATTGTTATGAAATAGATACATTTTATTCAGCAATTCATTTTATTGCAAAGAAAAAGTCACTAAACTTTGTCCTCCGCATTTCTAATCAGTCCCCTGAAAGATTGAAAACGTCAAGTGTTTGTATATTCCAACTTTTTGCTATATCACTTATAGAGTCAGTCACTTTTTCAAATGGTTTTTTTTTAAATTATTTTTTTTTTTTTTAAATAAAAAATGTAAGTATCTACGCCATTTTGTAGAACTGTAAATTTGCAACAAAAAACAATGTACGACTTGGTACTTTGGACTTACCGTTAAGTAGTTATGGACGTTTTTCATGTTTACCACTTTTTTAAATTGTTAAAAAATTAAATATTTTTTTTCGGCTATTTGCAGTGCAGTTAAAATTATGTAAAAAAAAATCTCACGTACCTATTCCTAGACTCCATCAAAGATTGTATCGAAGAATCAGATTTATAGAACCTAAATTGTTCAAACTATGATTTTTAAATAATTAAAATATTGATTTTTTGCCAATTTTTTGTTTTTTTTTTCGCGGTAGTATCTACCTAAACGTCCGTTCGTACTGATAAAACAATACTTTTTGAAATTTAAATTTCCAACAGACAATTTAAAGACATGGCAGCCCAAACTCAAAAATTATTGCACAAGTAATTTTTTTACTTTGGCTTCACTTTATTGAAAAAAAAAACTTTGTTCACAATTCAATGATTATTTCAATTTCCAATCAATTCCAATCAAAAATCAGATGGCTTTACGACATTTACTTTTCAAGATATTTAAAAAGAATGACACCTGCTTCCCCATAAAAACAAGAAACAAACAATTAAGCTTAAAGTTACAATTAGGCTATAGTTCCGTCTTGTTTTTATGAAGAGGCATGTTTCTTCATTATTTAATATTACAAAAAGTTAAGCATTAAGTTTGTCTAAAAAACGCTATTTTTGAAGATATTTTTTTCAATATAGTGTTGCCAAAGTAAAAGAAAATAACTTAATGGGTTCTTCGTGCAATAGTTTTTGAGTTTGAGCTGATATGAAAAAAAAACTAGTCTACGTACAAAAAAAGTATGTTAATATTTTTTGTTGGAAATTAAATTTTCAATTCAAAAGTATAGTTTGATCCGTACGAACGGACATTTAGGTAGATGCTACCGCAAAAAAACAAAAAAAAGGCGAAAAATTCAATTCAATCATTTAAAAATCAACAAATTAAACAAATTAAGTTCTAAAAATTTGATTTTTCCGAGGGGTTTGTCACTAGCCAGTTTAGTAGCTCAATGATTGCAATATTTCAAATGACTTCGTATGATTTCAGGTGATTTCAAGCACTATTTAAATAAATAAATTTACTGATTTCAAATAATTGCAAATTAATTCAAGTGATTTCAATGTGATTTCAATTCATGATTTTATTATGGCATTTTTGATTGCATGATTGCAATAAAACTTAAAGTGATTTCAAATACTTTTGATGCAAGAAATAATTTGAAATCGATAACCAAAATTTTTCGATTACCCCTGATTTCAACGTGATTTCAAATGTATAAGTGGTCAGGTGATATCATTCGTGACAACCCCCTCGGATTTTTCGATAATATTTCTATCTTAGTCTAGAAATATGTGAAATTTTTTACCGAATTTTAACTGCACTGCAAATATCCAAAATAAATATTAATTTTTTTAACAATTTAGAAAATGGGACTCAGTCCCCTGTCAATTTTATTAAAGATGAGATTAAAATTCTATGCAGAAGTTTGAGAAATTTAAATTGATGATCCGACATAACTTTTAAACCAGTGATGTTGAAGCTATAAAAAGCTATTTTACAAGCACTCATCAACTAGGTAAAAGACAATGCTATCTTATCACGATAAGTCATGCTGAAATCGGTAAGTTGTTTCTGATGCCAATTAAATATAAAGCCATATTTTGAATTGAATTAGTGATAATTTATAAGATATAATAGTATTTTATCAGTCCCTTGGTAACAAAATCTTAGTCCCCTGATTAGCTTTTTTCATAAAATTGCCATTACATTTTTATGTTTTATTTTTTTGACTGGCCGCTATTATGTGGAAATTCTAACATATAATTAGACCTAATTTAGGTAAGGTTTAAGTTTAAGAAAAAAAAATTGCCAACATAGCATTTTATTCAACTTTTTGTAGAATCACCCATATAAAGCTATTCATTTAAAACTTTAATGATTGATTATTTTATTGATAACCTTCTGTGCTTAATTATATTTATTTCAATTAATGACTTATTTTACGTACCCACTTTGTTCTTCTGCTCTCAATCTTTCTCAGTCTTCCAAAGTCTCCATAAAAATCCTTTTCGTAAAAAAAAAACAATGAGAAAATTAATATAATTAATTTAAATCGTCGCCCTAGTATTGAGTGCCGTAGACGCCATTTTTACATTTTTGGGAAATCGCATTTAAAGGTTTGGCAGTCTAGTGTGGAAAAACTGACTGAAGGATTTTTTTAATTTTTTTACACAGTATCTGTTTGTAAATCCTCTTTTAATAGTTGTTATCAGAAACCTTCCCCATGTTTTAGTTTTAAAAATATTTACATTTTTGTTCAAAATGAGTTTGCCCTATACGCCACCAAAATCAACAGTTTCTTTTTGGTCCATACACGTACGTCAAAAAATCGAAAACATACGGCATTTCAATACTAAAAACGTAATTTAAACTCCTTGGGAAATTTGACGTATGTGCCAACCATTTTTCGTTAACATCAAATATCTCACCAATTAGAAGCGATAGGAACAAACAGATAACAGATTTGAAAAGAGCGCACCCGAAAACATAAGTCTGCATACCCAGTTCAAAAAACGCAATTTGGAGTTTACGGCACTTCAATACTAGGGCGACGAAATGTGCAAAACGTGCAAATATTATTTAATAAATATTACTTCAAATAGAATATAGGTTAATGTTTACCAACACGGTAAATGATTAAAATAAGTTGAATGAATTAGTTGAATTATTGGAAATAAAGCTTTGAGTGTTGATATTATCAATCAACAAAGTAAAAGAAATACCCGATTTAATTGAGATACACAATTATTTTTGTATAAAATAAAATTACAATCCCCTATACACTCGAAACTTCAGAAAATAATTTGTATACATATTTGAATAGCTTTAAATTTTCTAGGATACCGGGTGTTATAAACGCTTAATGGTATACAATGTTAAAAACCGATACTAGAATTTGAGGATCATTTACTTTTCCCGACGTTTCGGCAGGGGTTGCTACCTTCATCAGGGGAACTTTATTGTGAAACATAAAAAAAAAAACAGAATATATATAACACTTGTATATATTATGACAACTCAAAATAAAAACTTACGTTTTGTAAAAACAAGAGAAACTTTAAATTAACAATTTGTTACATGAATAAAATTAAAATTACTTTTGAAATAAACAAAGAAAAATTTTTATGCACTTCAAAATGAAGTTTAGTCTTTTTTAAACAAAACAAAAATTGAAATTTAGTCAGAGACAAGTGAGCAATATACAGCTGATATGTTTTTTGTGTCAATTTTTTGATTCATGTTATTACTGTTGTTAATGATGTGCAAAGTTTCTAGTGTATATCGTTTTGATGCGTGCCGTTCAGTGAGTAGGTTCTACTCACTGAACGTCAAAATCTGGAAAGTGGCCACTTTTAATTGCATGGCTGGCTAAAGCTGTTTTACCAGGGTTGTTGGATTTAATGTCTGATTTATGGTTAGACATGCGTTGGCGAAGAAACTGTTTAGTGGTACCAATATAACACAAATCGCAGGGGTCATCCGGTTTTCCCTTACAGTTAATTTTGTATATAACATCCGTCGCTTTAGCCTTGTCTGTTTTAACTTTTAGCTTACCGAAAAGATGGCTTAGAGTTTTGTTCGACTTATAAGCTAAAAGGACGTCTTTGGATTTACTGACAACAAGTTTTTTTGAAATTTTCAGTTAGACTAGCTACACAAACTACACTTTTATAGAAGCCAATAGGACAATCCGCTTTTGGGGGTTGAGAAACTGTATTTTTCTGTCTTTGTATGAGGCTTCTTATAACAGAAGAAGGGAACCCATTATTCTGCAAAATTTTCATAATTTTAGTTTCATTTTTTTGCAACAAGATAACCGTTTCTGCAGAATTCTTCATGAAGTTTAATTGTTTTCTTTTAACAATTGGTGTGAAATATGTCGATCATTTAATTAAAAGCCACTTTAACCTGCTCAATGTTCATATTTATTATTTCTATTCAACTTTATCTATCACAACTTCGGTATATTTCAAATTTTCGTTACCCAAATAATTCGTCAAAAGAGCCAAATATTTCTGTAACCTTAACGGTTTACTTCGACCTTTTTATCTCAACCAAATGAACCTTTAACGTGCGTCGGTTGGCAATTCATAATGTCGATTTTTGCTGGCTGGATCATTTTGCTTGTGATCAACTTATGTGTGTATGTTCTCGAGCTAAATATTTTTCTTTTTGGCGTTGAAAACTGCCATGAGAATTCATTCAGTTTTCTCAGAATATATTATGTTCAATGATAAGTCATTTGATTGAACACCCTGTTGCGTAAAAAATATTGGTGTTATAGATACTTCCAGAGCGAACATAGAAAAGCATTGCGAAAATAAATGAATATTCAGTCATGAATCTAACTTCGGTAAGTCTTCTTGCATTAGTTGCAGTTTGTGCAGCGAATTTCTTGAAAGTAGAAAAAAAACCTAAAACAGAACTTCTTGCGTTTATCAAAGATATAAAAAATGTTGAACAATTCCAAAGCGTGTTTCTTTTAAAATCATCCAAAAAACATTTCGATGACAAATACATACGTGATATTACAACTTCACTCGATATCCCAGTAATTCTAACCACCGAAATTACTTCATTTAACTTAAATGAAAAATTCAATGATAATTTTATGTGCCTAATTCTATTTGAATCAATTGAATTATTTCGACAAAGAATATTGGAATATCTACAAAGAATGCGGTTCTGTAAGTCTATATTTCTTCTCAATAATCTTTCAAAAAATGAGATGGAATTGAGAGCGCTTTTTAAATTCTGCAGCAAGAACGGAATAATCAATGTTATAGTCATTTTTGAGGACTTCTCGAATTCTAGAGCTTATTATAGTTATAGTGATTTCGGAGTATTTGTACTGGAAAAAGTCGTTTGGAAAAGAAATCAACCAACACAGAGTTTTTTTCCACATAGGATGCGTGATCTTCGGAGAACTAGATTGCCAGTTTTATTTGCAGGACCTGAACCAGGAATAATCATCTCAAAAAACAA
Organism: Baccha elongata; assembly: GCA_951217065.1. Classification (NCBI taxonomy): domain Eukaryota; kingdom Metazoa; phylum Arthropoda; class Insecta; order Diptera; family Syrphidae; genus Baccha; species Baccha elongata. Next base: position 35,909,923 of record OX578273.1, read on the forward strand.
TCAAGGTGAAAAAACTATCGGTGGATTTGTAATACATTTATTTGAAGCTTTAGCAAAGAAGCATAACGCAAGATTGGATACTTCTAATGCAAATTCATTACTTTCAAACAGGGCACTTTTTGACCTTGTTCGAAATGGATCTGTTGAGATAGGAGCTTATGGTTCAGACGTTTTAAAATTTCCAATTGAATGGTATTCGTATCAATATGACATTGTAGATTGGGGTGTGATGCTACCAATAGAACGAACTATTCCTATCTACAAAGTGTTTACTATTGTTTTTCATTGGAAGGCTTTGCTGATTACAATTTCGTTATTTATATTGTTAACACTTCTGGAGACAGCATCAAGGATGACAGAACAAAAGCTTTATATTCCTGATTTGGTCTTGAATCTCAATGTTTTTCGGGGGATCCTTGGACAATCATTCTCTGAAACACCAAACGCTACTTTTAGTACGAAAATAATATACTCATTGATCTTTTTTTTTGGAATAATGATGGTAACTTCATATGATGCATTTCTTCAAACATTCATGACGCAACCTCCAAGCGAAAAATTAATCAAATCCTTAGATGACCTCCAATCATCTAATTTGAAAATCTATAGCTTAAAAAGTGAAATAGAAGATTTATTCTATTACAACCCAATTTTTAAGAAGAAATATTCAAATGTTTTTCTGTGCGAAACGAACGTTACCAAGTTTATAGCAGTTCGGGATTCTCTCAATACTGAGTTTGCTTTTACTGTAAATTATTTCAAATGGCAGATATATCAAAATCAGCAAAACTTTTACGGGAAACAATTATTTCGTTGGTCTAATGAAATAAGCCTGACTAAGAGTATTCAATTTGGTTTTCCTATAAATGAAAACACAGTATACAGAAACATCTTGAATTTCTTTATTCTGCAAGTTCAATCAACTGGACTTTTGGACTATTGGAAGAGAAAATCGTTTGAAATTAAAAGCATTCAATTTGATGCATTAGGATCAAAACCGACACATCAGTCATTGACAGTTGAAGATTTGCAGTGGATTTTTATAGCAATGGGAGTATTGTTAGTTTGCAGTACTTTATGTTTCATTGGAGAACTTTGCGTCTTTAAGTGGATGAATAAAAATAAATGAAAGAATTGGAGACAAAATGAAATAATAGTAGATATGTCATTTAACACCATTTTCCATCGTTGATTTATGTGGACACGGGTTATTTTAAGGCGTGAAGGTTTTTAGCGACATCTACTTAAACTGCTCTTAAGAACATTTTTATTGTTGTAATTTTGTAACTTATCTTGAAAAGTTTCTTGTGGCACTTTTGTGCCAATTTTAAATAAAAACACTTATTCGGGCATATGTATAGAGTTTTAACAGAATTAAAACATTATTTGAGAATGCATTTACGTGACACCTGCTTTTAACTTGAAATCAAATTATTTGAATTAATTTAAAAATTAAATGTGTGTTAAATCACTGAATTCAAAATGAATTTTATTTAAACAAAACAAACTTTCAAGTTTTTTTAAAAAATTGGTATTATACGGGCTTAAAGATCAGTTTTTTTCGAATGCAAATAAAACTATTTTATTCTTTTCCCTATATACATTTCGTTGAGGTTTATTATTAACTGAAATTTAAATTTAATTTACAATTATAAAAATAACTTACATTTTACATAAGTTTTATTATTATTATTTGTTGAATATTTCTTAATTCTTTTTTTATTAAAATGACTAAATGAATGGGAATTCAGCTGGTCAAATGAATGCAATCATCACCAAATGATTTAAATATTTTACAGTATTACCACATATTTGATCACGTTATTATATGAATTATTATTAATTTTAAATGTCACTCTTTTTTATTTGTTATTTTGTTATATTTATTTGTTACATGATTGTTAAATACGAAATAAAAACAAAATAAAAAACTATTTCAAAGGTTTCACACGAATTTTTGTGTCTAAATACTTTACTTACTTTAGGCGTGTTTTATTGGTAAGTGTTTAGTCACTTTAGCAAAATTTTGTATGGGATACGAAAAGTGGCGATAAATTGGTCAGTAATTAAAGTGAACATAAAAGTGAAGATAAAATCTTGGAATGCCTGGAAATTTTTGGCGCGATATATAATGTCAATACATTTTTTGCTTAAAGGTTGGTGGCACCTATCACAGCTTAAGACATGAACTCCATATACAATGATTATTAATGGTTGTGTTCAATGTGTTTTCCTTTAGGGCCGCGTTTTGCGGAAGAAGTAAGAAGCTTTCAACCTACGAAAGTTGCAAAAAAGTTTTGATGATTTTGAACTTTTCGCTTAAAAACAAATAAAAATTGGTTAAAGCAGATTTTTTAAATAAAATTATATAATTTGGGATTTAATTTGGTAATATTCAAGCTAAGTAATGATTATTTATCCGTTTTTTTTTGTTTGTAGTGGAAGGTGGGGTACAAGTTGACACATCCATAAAATTATTTGAAACTTCGGTTTGGCATATAGTCAAGAATACCAACTTTGAAATAAAATAAAAAAGTGGATATAAAAGTGAATATAGCGTTTTATTGGTTCTTTCCAGTGCTGACTAACTAAAAATTACCAACAAAACACGACTTTTATTTTAGCTGGTTCAACAGTTCTGGGTTTCATATGACGTCAAGTCTCTTCAGTATATATGCCCCTGCATGCACGCACCACCGGTGTCATCAGACACGTTGAAAATCTCTTGATATTTGGTGTTGGTGTCCGGCCGCTGTGATACGTCTATGGGAATGCTATGGACCGCTAAGCTGAACAAAAAAAATTTTAAAACTTTAGATGTGTTGAAACGTCTTGCAACTTTTGACTGCAGTTCAGAACTGCATGGAAATTCACGATCCTGGTTGAGGATGAATTTAATTAAACGTAGTGGCAGAGGGCTTATAAACATTTTTTGTCATTATTAAACGTATAAATTGTGATCTTCACTAGGTCGTCTTAGGAACTGTTTTTCAGTGTGAGGCATTATTCCAGGGTTAGATTAACCCCGAGTGAACTGTGATGAAAACACCGGCTCCATGCAATAGCTCCTAACGTATTAAGTCTTAACGTTATAATTCCTAATGAAGAAATTCCTAACAATGAGTGAAATAAATACTAACAATTTTTTATTCAATAAGCACTAACAAAGATGCAATATTTCCTAATCAAAAGATAAAATAAACCCTAACATTAGGCGTAATTCGTTATGAATTAATTCCTAAAAAAATTAAAAGGCACGACTGGGTCGCACAAATTTGCTCTTATGGCAGGTAAGCTAGAACTTAATAGTAAAACGGCATGAATGGATCTCGCCTACTTCCCTTGCATATAGCAAGTCTTTAATTTTTTGTGTATGAAATAATTGTTTAAATTCTTTTAATTAATTTAAAACGCAATAATTTAAAAAAAATTGACTTTGAAAAATAACTTTTAACAAACCAGAGTTTTCCCAGAAAATCGTGGTATGCCAGTAATTATTAAATAATAGAATATATTTTCGATTTTTTTTTTTACGAAAATCGAACGACCAGTTTTTGAAAAGATCGATTTTTTTCAAACAACTTTTTAAAAATGTTTTAAGAAAATTTTGGAGTATCTATGTTCATTTTGACTAATAAATTCCATTCAAAAACTAAATTAAAAACAAAAACAAAATGTGTTTAATTAAAATAATTTTTTTAGAAAAGCTATGAAAAAATTAAGTACTCCATTGTCATTCAGCTATCAAGGCATTTCCTAAAATAAAATTTGGTTAAGATCCGTTGAGTCGTTAACGAGAAAGTAAAAAAAAAATCTTATATGACAGGTACCGTTCAAACTATCCTAACAAAAATGTAATATCTCATAAATAGTTTTAAGTGAAATAATTTCTAATTAGGATTTATTTCATTTCCATATAGTTTTAGGCGTTAATTCATTATGAAAAAAATCCTAACCCAAAATTATGCAATAAATCCTAACATTAATGGATTTAAACCTAACATTTAGGAGTTTCTTCATGCGTATTAACTCCTAACTTTGTATGGGAAATGTTAGGATTTGTTACTCTTATTTTGTAGGGACTTAATACGTTATGAGCTATTGCATGGAGCCAGAAACACTTTTTTCAATCAGTTTGAGATCCCGAATTCACCTACTTATAAATAACTCACCAATTTAGCTGGGTTAATTTTGATTTAACTCCGAACCTCAAAACTAATTGAAAACTCCATTTCCATTACAGTCAACTCAGACATTGTAAATACATTTCTATTGTATTTTCATGCTGGATAATCACTGCCTGGCCATCTTAAGAAACTTGTGAATAACACATTTTTAGGCTCGTGCATTTACTAAGTGTCTATTCTGTTACCCTAACAACAGTGGTAAACATATATATGATTTTTGCTTTGTTTATGACTCTTGTTAAGGAAATATGGATTTTAGAGCCAATAAAATATTGTTAATTTGTTTTTTTGACGACTATTGTTAGGATAACAGAATAGACACTTAGTAAATGTAAGAACCTCCAAATGTGCGGTTCACAAGTTTCTTTAGATGGCGCTACTAGATGATTGTACTAAAGAAATGTATATACAATGACTCGGGGTTAATTTAATTCTTGAATAATCTCGGGAGCCGGACAACCCAAAAGACCGAAAACCCAAAAGACCAAAAAACCCAAATGACCGAAAACACATAAGACCGAAACCCCAAATGACCGAAAACCCAAAATCCCGAAATTCATTTTTTTTAATAAATTTTTTTTAATAAATTTATTGAATATAAAATTCTATATTAAAATCATTGCAGGGAAATAACTTTACTCGGAAATATTAGTCGAAAATAATCATTTTGATTGGGAAATAACTTAACTACTTTGTTGGAAATTATTTCACTCTTGTGGGTGAAGTTACACTTTTCAACCAAAATACACAAAATATTGAGTACCAAAATTTAGGCCAAGAAAGGAGGTTGCAGGGGGCAGCATGCTCCACTTTACCAATCTCAGCTGTTGGGGCAAAAGTGGGCCACCAAGTGGCAAGTACTGTGAATCAAGAAAAATGTGATAAAAAACAAAGAGTTTTCAAGAAATTGATTTCTGAACGCTCGTTCAAAGAATTTTTTTAAATGATTGATTCTTTCAACATGTAACGTTTTTTTCACATGTTTTCTTTCATAAGTAAAGAAAACCCAAAGGCCCGAAAAAGTTTTCCAGATATCCGGAAAAATTATATAAAATAAAAAATTTTCGCAAATTTTTCATTTTATACAATTTTTTGGGATTTCGTGAAAACTTTTTCGATCTTATAGGTTTTTGGTCTTTTGATTTTCGGGATTTTGACCCCAACCCAATAATTACGCACTGAAAAACTGAGCCTCAATATAACGTACGGAGGGTAAAACATATATTTTAAATTTTATGTTGCAACTTTTCTTTGGATTTGGAGACAAGGTTAGCATAGACTTTTTACCACCAAGGACCAAGGTCCAAGATAGTATAAAATTCACACATTAATTATCTACTATAATATTATTTATAAATTGTTATCTCTTCTCACACTTTGGTCTTTTGGTCCTCTGGAAACAGATGTACAAAAATAGATGTATCAGAAATCCTTATACGCTAAATTAGGTGAGACACAGCTTATTGGCAAAATGGTTTTATCGGACTGGTGTTTCCACTAGCAACTACTATTTTTAAACTGGCGACCACAATATTTCTACTGGCAACCGAAATGTTTTTACTTGCAACCCAAACCGAAGTATTTCTACTGGCAAATATAGTACTTCTACTGGGTACCACATTTTTTTTTTATTGGTCACCACATTATTTTTACTGGCAACTACAGTATTTCAACTGACAATTAAAATACTTCTTCTGGCAGCCACGACACGAGTAGATCAATATTCATTCTTTTCACATTTGTTGATTACAGAAGATAACAGGATTCTACTGCCACTTCATCCAAACCTATATGCTTAAGCGATAAACCATGGTTAATATAGTCATCGACAATTACCAACTGCAATAATTGCTCACAATTGAGCTATAGGATAGTAATCACATTTTAAAATTGCAAAAAGAAAGCTGACAGTTGCTTACGTACATTTACTGTTATAATAAATAGTTTTGCTGATTTAACCGTAAATGTACTTCTATATGCTGATGACCTAGTGATACTTTCCGAATCTGCAGATAATCTCCAACTGATGATCAATCGCATAGCAGATTATTGCACCAAATGGGGACTTGTTATCAATGCTGATAAATCAAAAATTATGGTGTTCTCAAGATCAGCGAGGAACCAAACCGCGTATAATTGGCACTTCAATGGAACTCGTCTAGAGTTAGTTAATGAGTATAGATATCTTGGAGTCAATTTTAACAAAACTTTAAATTTTGAAAATCACATAACCTTTAAACTTCACAAAGTCTGTTAAATATGTCTTGGAAAAACATCTTCTAAAACCAACGGATATTTTTATCTGCGAAATACAAGATATTTGATGCTGTTATCAAGAGTTCACTTTTCTACGCTGCACAGGTATAGGGAATAAACGAATACGAAGTGATAGAAACATTTGATAGATGCTTTTTAAAGAAACTTTGTAATCTTCCTTTGAATACCCCGAATTATTCATTATATCTGGAAACGGGTCTCTCAAAAATGTTTACTAGCACTCTGAAGTCGCATGCAGGCTACATTGTAAAGGTGTTGTCACATCATGATGACCGACTGACAAAACAAATGGCACTTTACGAGCTAAGAAATGAGGACTGGTGGGTGTCGAAATGGAAAGATTTGGGAAACGCTTGTGGTGAAGATGGTAACGTTGAACCAACATAATCTAAATCAAGTAAAAGATCAACTCTATAAAGTAATACAAACGCATGAAAATTCAGAACGTGATAAATTAATACAAGAGGCTCGAAAATCCGAAAGTAGACTTCTATACTCACATCTTGAATTTTACATTATGGAGTCAAGCTACTTCAATAATTCTCTAAGTTACAGAGAAATATCTTTGATCTTTAAAACAAGATGCGAAGTCCTTGGACTTAACGGATCCCCATACAATGGCAGTTTTAACCAATTTTCTACGTTATGTTATTTGAAGACAAAAGAGGACTGTTTCCACTTCATGAGTATATGTCCCATCTTTGCTGACCGTCATGACGATGAAGGAAACAATCTCAGTGCTTAACGATTCTGATTGGAAAATGTTATATAACATCTTAAGAGTCATTTGAAAATATAGGATGTTACTTATAACAGAATTTGCTTAAATATTTCAAGTTAAATTTTCACTATTACCGAACATACAATGTACATAATTTGCTAACCGAGCTGACGGCAATGCCATAGCTATACATTCATAAAAATTATAAATATTGTATCAAACAAATCGAAAAAATAAATGAATTCTTAATCTAATCTAATCTAAATCTAATAAATAGTTAAAGTCAGTTCAATTTATGGTCTCCTTTATAGATTTTGTATTGGATTTTATTTACAACAAGACTCACATTTGATTGTTGTGGTTCTCCATATATATACAAAAAAAAAAACAATAATGATTGCCACGTGACGGTTGTAGCAAAAATAATATGCTAGAGTATTTTATGAATACTTTGAAACGTTCAACTTACAAAAATCACGCAACTTTCCAATCATTATATGACCGCATGACCCGCCATGACACCATGACCTCCAGTTAATATCCCTATATAGACTTGAAAAAAATTCAAGCACATAATTTCGATTCTTTTACTGCTATAGTAAGATCCAATCCAAATGCTATTACCTAATCACCAGACAATCCTTAAACTTTGTAAATCCATAGACCTATTACGTTTCATATGTTATATATTTTTTATCGATTTCACATTGCAATAATAATCCACCGGACGAAAATGATACGATGAATCGTTTCGTTTGGTGTTGTCGTTTAAGTGAACCTTTTCAAACACGCAATCAATATTTCTAGGGTTAATTCATAATAAATCAATAAAACAATGTTCAGGCAATTGTATTTAATATTAGTTGTTTTTTAAATTAAAAATCAGAACTACGTTCGATTGATCGATGCATATTTTGAACTCTTTGGTTAATAAATTCATAAATATGCAGTATAACTAAATTAAGATGACGAAATATTTCGCTTGAGAGTCGATCTGAAGAATATTTGCTCATTTGAAAATAGAAGTAGTGCAGTAATAATTAGTAGATAGGTAGCTAATCTAATAGTTTTCTTTTAAGTAATTAAAGTCAACATAAACCGATTTCAATTCGTTTAGCTTTAGCGCTATATCCGTCATTTTTTTGTTCATTCATTGACATAATTTAGTAAAGTATTTTGCAATATAACATTAACAGTTTTGCCCACTGCAAGTATTGCATACGATGGTGTCTTCTGTTTGAAATATATTACGTGTAAATACAAGATACAATATTAAACCACGACCATTACCTTGTGGTACCCCAGGCACTTTTTCATTGAAGTGTGAATAATTCTTTTCGCGGAAAAATCTGTTCTCTTTAAATTCTTTAAGAATTGTACAGAATCATATTCTAAGAGTACCCCAGGAACTTTTTCATTGAAGTGTGAATAATTCTTTTCGCGGAAAAATCTGTTCTCTTTAAATTCTTTAAGAGTTGTACAGAATCATAGTCTAAGAGTACCCCAGGCACTTTTTCATTGAAGTGTGAATAATTCTTTTCGCGGAAAAATCTGTTCTCTTTAAACTCTTTAAGAATTGTACAGAATCATAGTCTAAGAAAACCCCAGGCACTTTTTCATTGAAGTGTGAATAATTCTTTTCGCGGAAAAATCTGTTCTCTTTAAATTCTTTAAGAATTGTACAGAATCATAGTCTAAGAGTACCCCAGGCACTTTTTCATTGAAGTGGAAAAATCTGTTCTCTTTAAATTCTTTAAGAGTTGTACAGAATCATAGTCTAAGAGTACCCCAGGAACTTTTTCATTGAAGTGGAAAAATCTGTTCTCTTTAAATTCTTTAAGAGTTGTACAGAATCATAGTCTAAGAGTACCCCAGGAACTTTTTCATTGAAGTGTGAATAATTCTTTTCGCGGAAAAATCTGTTCTCTTTAAATTCTTTAAGAATTGTACAGAATCATAGTCTAAGAGTACCCCAGGAACTTTTTCATTGAAGTGTGAATAATTCTTTTCGCGGAAAAATCTGTTCTCTTTAAATTCTTTAAGAATTGTACAGAATCATAGTCTAAGAGTACCCCAGGAACTTTTTCATTGAAGTGGAAAAATCTGTTCTCTTTAAATTCTTTAAGAGTTGTACAGAATCATAGTCTAAGAGTACCCCAGGCACTTTTTCATTGAAGTGTGAATAATTCTTTTCGCGGAAAAATCTGTTCTCTTTAAATTCTTTAAGAATTGTACAGAATCATATTCTAAGAGTACCCCAGGAACTTTTTCATTGAAGTGTGAATAATTCTTTTCGCGGAAAAATCTGTTCTCTTTAAATTCTTTAAGAGTTGTACAGAATCATAGTCTAAGAGTACCCCAGGCACTTTTTCATTGAAGTGTGAATAATTCTTTTCGCGGAAAAATCTGTTCTCTTTAAATTCTTTAAGAATTGTACAGAATCATAGTCTAAGAGTACCCCAGGAACTTTTTCATTGAAGTGTGAATAATTCTTTTCGCGGAAAAATCTGTTCTCTTTAAATTCTTTAAGAATTGTACAGAATCATAGTCTAAGAGTACCCCAGGCACTTTTTCATAGAAGTGGAAAAATCTGTTCTCTTTAAATTCTTTAAGAGTTGTACAGAATCATAGTCTAAGAGTACCCCAGGAACTTTTTCATTGAAGTGTGAATAATTCTTTTCGCGGAAAAATCTGTTCTCTTTAAATTCTTTAAGAATTGTACAGAATCATAGTCTAAGAGTACCCCAGGCACTTTTTCATTGAAGTGTGAATAATTCTTTTCGCGGAAAAATCTGTTCTCTTTAAACTCTTTAAGAATTGTACAGAATCATAGTCTATAAGAGTTATTCTGATTGACAAATAAATAAATAAATAAATAAATAATCCTTCAGGCAAGAAGTTCGTCGAACAATTTATTTTTTTTCTTTAAATTTTTTTGAATTACATTGGTGATTCTGTGCACTTGGTCAATAGTCGAGTGCTTGCTTCTAAATTTGAAATGGTGTTCAATTTTTTGGCCATTTTTCCATTAATGGACTGAAGAAATATTCATTTTAAGACTTTCTATATTACAGGAAGTGTTTTTTTTACAGCTTTCAAAGTGAGTACATTATATGTATAGTTAGATTCTCTTCCTGCTGTCACGTTTTAAAGTAATTTTCAACATCACACGGTTCTTGAAAATTGATATGTATACTGAGGAGCATCCTCTTAGGCGCTCTTCGCTTTTAAGTGAGCAGTAAAATAAGAGCCATCTGAAATTTTTTTCAAAGGACTCCAAGTTTAAAAGCAGTTTTGTAAGAGGTTTGATTCCAATTATAAAACGGAGTTTGCGGCCAATTCGTTATTGTGCAAATTTTGTTTTGAATTTAAAAATTGTTTGTAGGTATCTTTTCGTTTTTCTTCGTTTTTGTGCGCTTTTATGAGAAAAAACTATGATGAATACATTCTTGTTGCAATTCGTATTAGCATTGAGTTTATACACACAGAGAAATCATGTGTTAGTTTCAAACTTTGCTCGTAGGATTTTCCATACAAAAATCTCACTGAGTATTACTGCCGATTAAAGGAGAAGTCAAATCTCACTGCCAATAGATTTTCGACTTTCATTCGAGTATTGATCAAAATTCTTGTTATTGTTGGTACGAATGATAATTTCTTGTATCTTGATGGGAGCATATGTTGGAAAGGTTGTATAGTGGCTTTTTAAGTGTGATCCTGCTTTATGTTCGCTTGGCTACAAACATAGCCAAATCTCATAACAAATTATGTCAAGTTTTTAAAGAAAATTATAGGTTTTTGAAAAAAATATACATAGCAGAACTAAAAAAATGGCTTTCTATAGAAGAGATGGTTTTCGTTATTTTTAGTTTTCTCAAAAAGTATACAAGACATTTAAGCATCCGGTTTTATGTTTTTGACTAAAAATTAATAAGAGCATTGAATTTTAGAAACAAAAATTACAGTTAATCATTTAAAATTAAAAAAAAAAATAGTTTAAAATTAAAAAAAAAAAAATTTCTTAATTTTGAGTTTGAATTTTTTTTTTCAAAAACTATTTATTAAAACAACTTTGTTTGGAAAGAAAATTAGAGAAAAGTTTTCTGGCTATTCAAAAAGGTAAAACATGACTTTGTTAGTTTCTTAAAAATAATTTTTTTTCTGATTTAAGTCAATTTTTTAGAAAGTTGCCCCTCCCACCTAAACGGGGGGAAACAGATTCCCACTCAATCTTCTTGGTGCGCTTTATACCAATCACCCTGTAGAATGACATATCATCTGCCATTTTTCCAAACAAAAATGTGCTCTTGTAGCAATTTTCATATTTCCTCAATTGAAAAAAGTAAACAGTATCTTGTTAAACCTGAAATTAAAGTTCTTTTTACTTGCGATTACATTTAGTTACTATAAGACAACTTATAAATTCGTGCAAAAAAGAAGTTTTTAGATAACAATCAAACATGACATTACTATGATAGCGAAGTAGAAAAAAGTGGGTCTGACAATTCTGTCTGTGTGTCAGTATGTCAGTCTGTCAGTCTGTCAGTCTGTCAGTCTGTCTGTATGTCATTCGTAAAGGCTACTTAACCTTTTTATTTGAATTTCCTTCATTTGATGCTCCACTAAAATTAAAAATTAAAATTAACAGCAAGCAATAGTTGTTGTTATTATTTTTATTTTTATTCATTTTCTTTTTTGTCTTTTGCACCTGCCGCCTAAACAGTTGGACCAAAATCCTTTAAACTCGGTACTTAAGAATTTTAGGGTGACAGTCAGGGGGTTTTTTTTTTGAATTTTTGTTCTCTGTCTAAGACTTAGGGTACCTGCCATATAACGGTTATGGAAAACCTGGGTTTTCTCGAGAACGGCTCTAACGATTTTGATAAAATTTGACATAAGTGATACGAAATCAAAAGCCTTTTAGATGGCATGAACCATGTTTCTTTAGGAACAGTTTTAACGGTACCTGCCATGTAACGGTTTTTTTTTTTTTAATTTGACTTTCTCGTTATTTTTATAAAATTTTATTTCTGAAAAGATCTAAATAGCCAAACAATAATGGCGTTCTAAATTTTTTAATGACTTTTCTAAAAAAAAATTATTAATTATACAATTTTTTTTTAATTAAATATTTTGAAAAAAAATTTATGAATCTTTTTTGAAATTTATTTTTCGGATGAAAATTATTAATCAGCTAATATTGGCATTCTTCAAAATTTTCAAAAAAATATTTAAAAAAAAGTTGTTTGAAAAAAATCGTTTTTTTTTCGAAAACTGGACACGATTTAAAAAAAAAAAATTAAATATATTGTAATATTCAATAACTACTTACATACCACGATTTACTCGGAAAACTCTGGTTTTCAAAGTTTTATGTTTTTATTATTTTTTTTTAAATTATTTGAAAAAAATTAAGAAATAATTTCATATAAAATATTTTCTTTGCAGGTTCTTTTAAGCTTTTGGTAACTTGACACAAGAGCAAGTTTGTGTATATTAAGATTTTTCTTAGTTTTGCGCTGTCATTTTGTAGTTGGACAGATTCGCACGAATTTAATTTTGATATTTGCTACAAGCAATCAGCGCATTGATGATGGCAGCAGCAGGAAGTTAAAACTTTGACACTTACTATTTTCACAGTTTCTTACAAATCCAATACAGACATTTGCACAATATTCAGTTCGAACTCTCTTCAGAAAAATATGCAAATATATCTTTGAAATTTTCTAGTTAAACAGATATGTACCTACTCTTTTGACAGATTTGCGAATTACATAATTTAGTGCGAACTGTCTCAAGGCTTTAAATACATCATTAATTCGTTTTGGTTTAAACTTTATAGTAAGAATGCAAATTTTCCATGAATTATAACATGAATTATGTTATAAAATTCAACTTTTTCGATTTGTTATTCCTTATTACCACATTTTCTACTACATTTTACGTTCTAATTTAATAATGTTTTTCTGTTTGAAAATACATATTTTATTAATATGTTTTTGATTCTCATTTCATTTTGTCTGACAGTTCAGTAGTACTATATTTCAAATACAAAAACGTGGCTGCCAATGCGGCTGTGTTTTTTTTTTTTTAATTTCTCACTTCATTATTTATAGATCGCCAAAAAAACACGGGTATTACTATAGGATATTAGATGTTATAAAAAAACGATTAAAATAAAGGACACGACTGGGTAAGTTTCCTTCGTGCTAACAACTGAGAAATTATGATTTTTCTTCAAGAAAAATAAAAATAAAAAAACTAACTTTTTAGAATAAACTTTTTTTCAACTTTTTTTAATTGCCGTATTAATTATGCTTAACAGAACTTTTAGGATATAAAATTATGTCGAAATCGGTGCAGCCGTTTAATATAAAATTGGTATCAACAAATTACCGTTCTATTATTGTAGGTAACGTTAATAATTTTCTCCGGGAAAAAAAGTTTCAAATGAAAGACACCACCGTTGGCAACCAAATCCATGTACATATAATATTTTATCAAAATTGATCGATTTTTTTCGAGTACCGTTCTATTATTGTAGGTAACGTTAATAATCTTCTCCGGGTAAAAAAAATTCAAATGAAAGACACCACCGTTGGCAACCAAATTCATATACATATAATATTTTATCAAAATTGATCGATTTTTTTTTTGATAAAAATGGAAATAAAAAAACTAAGTGTTTATAAATTAAAATTTTTTGATTGCAGCGCTTATGAAGCTTAGCAGAAATTTTAGAATATTAAATTTCGTCGAAATTGGTGCAGCCGTTTAATAGATAATCGAAACAATGAAGTACGCAAAACGGAATAATTTGAATCGACAACTGTGCTAGCTAACTCACGAACCCTAACCATTAAAACATAATTTCGCGGACTATTTGACCATTTCTTTCGTTGTGATGAAATTTGGACGTCCTGGGCGCTCATCGCCTTTTAAAACTTTATGTACTTACTTATGTATGTATGTATGTAGGTACTTACATTTGCATTTTGCTCCTTATATAACAACTTTTCAGATTTGGCTAAAAATGCACATACCTAACGGTTTGGTGTTGATGTTTTTTTTTTTAATTTTGCTTAAAATTGATAACGGCTGACCCTGAACCAATTTTAATTAAAGTGGGTATGGCATTTATGTTAAAAATTTAACACAAGATATCAGTTAAAGCAACTGCATCTATTACGGAGAAACTTCAAATTCAAGAATGTTTAAGTAATCAAAGTCTTATGCATTTCAATTTCAAAAAAAATTGTTTTTTGTAATAAAAAAAAAAATGTATCATGAAAAAAAATCATTATTGAGCACCAAGTTTCATTTGCCACAACAGCAAACAAAAATGTCTCTTATCCAAGCAACACAATTATTGAAGTTTCGTAAAAGTAAACACGGCTTAATCCTGGAACAAAATAACATTTGAGTTCTAAAGTCAAAATAAAATTATACCTTAATATTCTATCCATGTTGATGCCAAACACAAAAAAAATATTCAAAAGATTGATTGTTTGTCTTCTTAAGCAAGTTGACAAATCCCAAAAGGCATAAAGCACAGCCCACAGCACTAAGCCAATAGATTTCAAATGATATCTAATTTCAATTTGTCTTTTTTAGGGTAAACGTGAGGTCAAGATTTTATGGTTGTCACACAAAAAAAAAAGAACGAGAGTTTTCCTTTTCTATATATACATATAAAACACAACACATATAAGCCAGATTAATGATGACTCATTCGAGCAAATACCAATTCTTTTAAGTACCTTAGAATTATTGAAGTAGGTATGTAACACCTTGTAAAATTCTGTATAACAACTGTTATAAGCCAATAACAATCATTCCTACTGTTTTATTACTACTAACGGGTATCTGGGGTACTTGGGACTTATAAATTTATATGTTAACCAATTATTTTTTCATTCAAATAAATAAAACGACAAAGTGTTTTTATTTTTCTGTTAACGAATGACTTTTCCACCATAGCAGCACGACATAAGAGTAACACACGGACACTGACGAACGGTATAATGTGTGTGAATTAATTATAATAATAAAGATTACATACCTGAGTCTAATCTGCTTACACCTTTCATGATGTTTTGATTTCATGCGGTTGATACACAAATTGCTGACAACATTTAAAACACGCAAATGGGCAACTCGGCTACCGTATTTGGACGTTGCGAATGCAAAACCGTAAACCGTTTAAGGCTTATGTTATGCGTGATAGCGTAATGCCTGATGGGTTGGTCTGGTCACTTTGCATTTTTTTCTCCAGGGCCGGACTGTTTCAAAAATTCGAATTGCTTTCCGATAAGGCCACCTTAAGAAAAAATTAAATCACGAAAAATCAAGATACATTTTTTCTTTTTTCTGACATTATGAGTTGTTTTTGCGTGGAAAATGTGCACCAAATATATGCATACCAGTATCAAATATCCAAGCTATTCTGGCTATAATTGAACTGATTTTCTGTATCTTTGAATGTCAAGACCTGAAGTGACATTTTCTTTTGTAGATTCTGAGATTACAATTTGTGATGCATTATGGATTGGCCGATTGGGTATAAAGTACTCATGCTTTATTCTCAATAATGACGAACGATCTCTTTTTTACTTTCTCAATAGGGAAAGTATTAATTTTATGTAAAAAAAATCGAGGTTTCAACATTAATTTCATTTAATTAATTCTCCAATGGTTCTGCCTATATTTTTTATGTCAAGTACGGCTTTCCACATTTGTAAATTGATTTATCTTGTTAATTTGTTTCCTCAGGTCAGAGGGGTTTGTTTATTACCTAAGTATGAATTATGTATATCTAATTAATTCAGCAGAAAATAAATTCACAAGTTCTTTTACGCCATTCGATCAATCTGATTAAAATTCGTTTTAAGCAAAAACTGGTTATAAAATAAACTTAATTCCTTTAAGTAGTAAAATTAGCTTTAAAACGAACAATAAAACTTAAAACTTATAATACTTTAGTTAAATTTATATTTTTTGTTTTAAAGAGATGGTATACCTGTGGATTTAGACTCTCAAAATGGTATACATAATATATACCTATACCATTCGGACAGTCTATAACTTAATCCACAAAATTCACGCAAATAATGTCTGCGTTTTCCACCATTTAAAAAAAATACCTTAATTCGATTTTTTCAACTTCTGTATCCTTGTATAGTAATTTACTTTTTTAGTTTTATATGAGGAAAAATATTTTCTACAACTTTGTCTCAAAAATATTTTTGACAGATCTTTCCCGTAAAAAGTTATTGGCAAAAAAACAGACAAGATTTTGGAAATGGAAATCAATTTTAACGATTTCTAATACATTTTTTTATTGCACCTACATTTTTTCAAAAGAATGTTTAAAAAAAAATATTTGAAAAAATTCAATTGTTTTTTCAAAAAAAAAAAAACAAGCCAAACAAATTTCCCAATCATTAACACAAACACGTTTCACAAACAGCAGTTTGCAATTTTATTCGAATTTTCTTTAAAAAAATGAATATAGAAAGTCTAACACAAATCCAAGATTTCTATAAAATTGAAAACCACCAAACAACCCCCAGTAACATTAGCTCGGCTACCCATATTAAAGGACATAATAATATTTTTACAAATTTTTCCATAAAAACATTCCTTAAAACATTTCCACGTTATTTTACGTTTTTCTGTTCTGTCGAGCCCAAGCCGAAATTTTCTTAAATACGCCCCTGCTAGCAATAAATAATTTGAGAAAACAACTTCACATATATTATTTTTAATCATTTTTTTTTTATTATTTTGTATGATTCTTTTCTTTTTCATTTGCTTTTTATAATAATAATGTTGACATTTTTTTGTATAATTATTTGTATTTACATGTGTTTATTTGTTGTAGCCTGTTTTGACTAAGATAACATATTAATTACATTTGACACCTTTGTATTCATAGCAGTCAAATGTTTGGGTTTAAGATAAGTCGCATCATTTCATATGGATAATTGAGAATAAGAATGTATAGGTGATGGAATTGGTTGATTTATGCCGAAAGGAGAATAGGGACATCTATCATCCAGGCAAGACCCTTCAAGGGGATCCTCTCCTGCTGTGGCAGTGGTAGATGGATATAAGGTGCTAGAAGGTCGTTACCATTGGTTGTAGTGATCGCGGTATTGGCCATCATCTTCTGCGTAGCCACTGGGTCCACTTCCGTGACTGGCAGCGGCCAAGGCATTAAGGTGAGCAGCTCTGGCGTGTTGTACTTCGGGTGTATCAACAGGTACTCCATTATGAATAACAGGAATGTGAATTGGTCCATGGTTGTAGCTTGGAGCGTAGTGAGGATCTGGTCCACTTCCACCACGGGCAGATGCTTCCGCAAGTGCAGCATAATGGGCAGATCTGGCATGTTGAACCTCGGGAGTGTCTACTGGCACACCATTGTGAATGATTGGCACATGGTACGATTGTGGCACAACTGGAATTCCAGCACGGGCTGCATTGTGAGCAGCAAAGTGAGCAGCTTTAGCATGTTGAACTTCAGGTGTATCAATTGGAGCACCATTTGATGGAGAATGACCACGAGCCTCAGCATGAGCAGCATAATGAGCAGCCTTGGCATGTTGTACTTCAGGAGTTTCTACAGGGACACCATTAACAATGACTGGCACATGTTGTGGACCATAGGCCCATGGTCCAGCGTAAAGAGATCTTTTGTAAAGATGATGACCAGCACGAGCGGCAGCATGAGCAGCAAAATGTTCTGCCTTAGCCAATTGAACTTCTGGTGTATCAACTGGAACACCATTGTGTAACGCAATGGGAGAGTGAGCTGCGACGGCATATGCTAATGGAGCTGCATGAGCTATTGGACCGGGAGCTGGTCCTTGAGGGAAATTTGTTCCGACAGCATTGAAACCATTATGAGGATCAGCAACATATGACACCGATTGAACATGACCATTAGCATCAACATAAGAGTATGATCCACGAGTCACACCATCATGCAGACGAACTTCATTCTTTTGTGAGTTAGGATCAGCATAGCCATATGTATATTGACCCAATTTATCTTGGGTGTGATATTGAGTTGATAGGGCACCATAGAGTGAAGCTGAGCACGTCGATACCAAAAGGGCAGTCAAAAGGATCTGCAAATATTAAGAAGAAAATTATTTATTGAAAAAGAAAAGATACATGATAAAAATTTTTGTTTGGTGACATCTATTGGGATCTGTTTGCAACATGGGGGATTTTTTTTTTATTTCCTTCACAAAAGGGGTTATTAATACTCTTATACTGATAAATCACGACAGGAGATACCGATGTAAATTGTATTTGAATGTTTGAGCATCACAAAGGTAGTACAAAGTATAACCGGATAAAGCATTCCTTATTAGTGTAGTGCGGCTAAAAAAATAATCTCTATACTTTAAATTAATTCTTTGCAGTGCTAGTGCTAGTATAGGTATTACGGTTAATTTGTTTCAGAAAGAAGTTGCATTTATTCCCTTAAAAGTTGAAAAATTACTTTTAAAAAATGTATTTGATGTAGTTTCAACAAATTATGTGTTAACATCATGTATTTCAAGCTCTGCAGCATAGAATACGACTTTGCTGAATTCCCAGTCACAAAAGAATCGCGAAACAGAAAAAAAAACAAAAATACTCAGCTGTTTCCTAAGAATCTTCAGAACATACTATCAAATGTCTGCTATCTCACCTGAAAATCAAACTGACATCCTAACAAAGAAAGATGTTGGTGGGTCACAATGGACATTTGTGAGACCACATCCAAAATCGAGTGTTTGAAAACATTATCAAAGGACTATTGGGGTTACCGCATAACACATCCGAAGTAGTATCGGATATCCCACCTGGTAGACAATTGTAATCCTTTTGTCATTTCATTAAATATACCAGCAAGACAGTCATTGGTCCTTTTGGTGTAAGATTGAAAAGTGTCATTTCGTTTTGTTTTGATTTTTTAATCGAATATAAGTGAAGTGCAATTTGTATACACATAAAAAGTTGATAAACTAAACAAAAATATTTTTGTTAAATTCATGCCAAATGCATTTTCTCGGGTTTTTTCTCTTCTTTATTATTATTTTGGAAAAAAATAATTTGAAAAGTGAAATTTTTCGCCCTATTTATTTGAGTTCCGGAAGTGCAACTTTTTTGTCATTTTTTGGCCAAACCAGAGACATCTGTCCAGAAATATAATCCCCACGACCTTTTTTGATATTTTCATATCCAATAACATCTAAACTGTGTAAATCGGTTCAGTGATTGCTGAGACACAGACGGATTAAGATTAGTCATTATAATCATTAAAAGGGTCTTAACTTCCGGTGAAAATTTGAATTTTAAATTATAACCTTTTCAAACAAGAAAATTATTATTTTGTATTTCCTTTGATAAGAGTTTCAATACGATACGAACGCAAAACTTATTTATGGGTATTTTGAAAATACAAAATACAATGAAATAAACAACATACTCATAACTCTATACGTGGAAACACATAACTTTCTTCAGGTGGAAACATGCTCACAGACCATAAACAAATAATTGTAATAGAACTGTAGTAGATTTTCTTAAAGAATGTGAGCTAACTATTCCATGATTTATTTTTTTTATTAATAAGAAATTTTAAATCTTGAATTATTTCTTATTCCATGGTGGGTGTAGTTAAGTCATGAGTAAGAGACAAAATAAGCGTTTTTTTATTAATAGGGCTGTCAATTTATATAGAAAAGATAAAATATTTAACATTGAAGGTTCTATTGATTTTGTGGAATATATTATTTCACATACATATTTTTATTAAAATCTAATTAAAACATTCCTCGAAATTACAGATGCAATTTTAGAGAAGTAAACCACTCTTAATGTCATGCTCTATTTCTTTAACATTGATCTTACATTCTCTATTACTCATTTCTAAAATCGACTACATTTATGAAATTTTCTTTACCACTGAACATTTAACATAATAATTTGATATTCATTGAGCCAAATCAACAAAAGCTTAACACATATTCGTAATTTAATTTGAAACATTGTGCAAACAAAGTATAATAGTGTCTTTCCATCTAAAATTGCTTACACAACTTGAGTTGAGGAAAACGATGTAGTTTATAGTTGTTAGCTGCGTTGAAGACATAAGATCTCTATATTAAAACATTCACATCGAAGTGCATCAGAAAATAGCAAATTTGTTTACAAGATTTAGATACAAGCATGAATGCATATAAATTTGATGTTTCATCTAATTTGTTTACATAAATGTCTTCTAAGGTTCTAAGAACATTTCTCAATCGATTTATATTCAAAAGAAATTGTTATCCTTTGAATGTCAAAACAAAATGGTTCTTGTAAAATTAACATTTTGTTTAAAGATAAATTCACAAGAATTCACTTTGAAATTTGAAGTATTAGGGTTGGGTTGTAAAGACAATGTTCTATAATGAGGAGTCTGGTTTAAAGCTTATTTTTAATAGCAATGTCAACTTCAATAACAATATAAATGCAGATAAAGTGCCAAAGCATTTGAAATATCTAAAATTGTCGGCAGCAAAATGGTAAGCTAAATAAGTGCCATTAAGAGACTCGTTTACACAAAATTAACACTTATTGTCTCATATGGCAGTCCCAAGACGAAATTATGAGACCGAAAAATAAACACTACCCCTGCAGTAAGACACAAAACCAGAATTGCCCCCTCCCCATAGTACAGCCCAGAGAAAAGCAACCAATATATGGTTCTATAATTGAAGTCGTTTAAAAAAGTCATTCGAAGTTTTTATTCAAGAAATTAAATAAACATTAAAAGCGAAAGTAATTACATTTAAATTAACAATCCGCTGAGGTGTGTCCAGCCCACAGACCAAAGAAACATTTTAAAACATTTTAGAAACATTTATTAAATAAGAAAACATTTCTTAGTATTAAAATATTATAGACACATTGAAAAATTTTGTATTGCTTCATTGGTCCTAACGCTTCATAAACGCTTTTTTAAATGTTTTTCTGTTTCCCATTAACGATTTAAAACTTACAATGTTTTGTAAATGACACAGTAAGAAAATTTATTGTTTATTGTTGTGAAAATTTGAAAATGTCACTTGGTAGATATAACATTTCAAAAATGTTTCTTCAAACACCTAACATCAAAAGAATCATTTTCAAATTGTTTCTGAAATGAAAACATTTTAGAAACTTTTTTTAAAAAATGTTTCTTAGAATGTTTCTTTGGTATCAATTTATGATTCATTTTCTAAAAAAATAAGTAATATTTAGAAGTTTTTTTTGCAAAATGTTGTACAATTCTATTTCGATTTTTTTAATTTTCGTTGAAAAAGTTACTGAAAATATTTACCGAAAAATATAATATCTCATGAAGATATAATAAACCTATCTGTGAATCATTAAGGCACACGAAAAAATCATTGATAAAAATGTAAATATATTCTAGTCGTTTCTTAGTCATTTCAAAAACAATATAATTATGTTTTTATTTATACCTACTTCTTTATTCCATTTTTGCGAATTTTTTCAACGACTACAATAAATTAATTTCGAAGAAATTTTAAATTATAACAATACTACCGAATCGGTTCTCCAGCAACTCTGAAAATGTGTCTGAAACTGAGATAATTGTTTCCTAAATGTTTCTGAAAAGCTGCTATGTTCAGTTTGTGTGAACAAATTTTAAGGAAACAATCTGTTAAGTTAAGAAAGAAATTGTGGTTTAATTTAAAGCTGATAAAACTTTAATATTACTTAAATAATTTAGTTCTTCAATACCAAGTTTTTCAATACCAAATAAAAACTTTTGTTTCAGCAGGTTCAGTATCACTAAATTGGTCAACTTCAGTCTGAAAATGCTTTTTAAATAATTGCGAAACAGTTGAAAAATTATTTGTTTCTGGAACTAATGTTTCTTCAATGTTTCTGTAACTAATCTATTCCATTGGTGTGTATAAACTTGTATAAACTATTAGGAAACAAACTCTAGAATTGAGAACTATTTATGAATTTATTTAAATTTTTTTTTCCGCATCGTTTCAGCAGCTTAGTACTTTTTTACCGAATTGATCAACCGAAATCCAAATAGATTTTTGAATTTAATTACGAAACAATTGACCAATTTTTGGACTTAATATTTCTGAAAATCATATGTTTTATTTGTGTGGACAAACTTTAGAAAAAAACATTAGAATTAAGAACCATTTATGATTTCATTCGATTTCGATGGTACGGTAGCATTACTTAATTTAGTTCTTCGATACCAAAAGGATATTTCCCTTTTTCAAAAAAAACTGTGGCTGTCTATATATCACTTATTGTGTCATTTCATTTTGTAAATTAAATAAGTTTAAGTTTAAGTTTATTTAAGTAACATGGTGAGTACAAATAAGATAGTATACATGACATCGGTAGTATAAGGAAATAAATATTTATTAATTGTCCTTATTAGAAAGTTTGTGGTAAGTTTAGGAGAACAAACAATTTTTAATGTTTGCTTTGCTTCGAAAAATACTGAAAGTTGTGAACTTGTATAATAATATTTTTTATATTATTTTAATACAACAGACGCCATTATGTTAAGATCTTAATTTTGGAAACATGTTAAAAAAAATTTCTTAATGCGCTGAAAAATTGTATGACTTCCACTGAGCCATATGCCTTAATGAGTGAAAAGTGTATAAAACAAAACTGGTAAGTATAAGTTAGACTCTAAATTAATGAAAAACTGGTAAATTTTTATTTACAAAATCTACCGCAGCATTTTATTGGAAAGTTTCTAAAACAAATTTGCTTACGTTTTTTGAACATATGTATATGAACCTATAGTATTTAATTTTTTGTAAACCGAAGAATGCAAAAACTCTCATTAATACTTGACAATATATAAACGATAAGGAATCAGTTATTAAAAATATTTCAATATATCCTCCCCTTGTAGTGGATACTAATAGTCACAGAAACCTTTTCATGACCTTGCTTGTCATATATAGACATTAAAAACCTCCCCACAGATAAGCACACAATGCTAGCTATTGCTACAAAATCCAGGGCCAACCTTCATTCTTGATTTTAATTGCATGTCAATCAATGATATTAATAAAAAAAAAGTACATTAAACAATCAATTTGATTTAATATCCAATGCCATACTAATGGACACAACTAATAAGATATAAGGAAAGCAATTTTTAACACACCTCCTTCCTCTTTTTTTTTTTTTTTTTTGTAAGTTTAATAATGCAATGAAAGATATTTTTATTGAAATTCAATTCACTTTTAATTACCCTACCATCCAATTAAAAAATAATAGTAATTAACCAGCTTTTAAGCAAACATTATTACCAATTTATATGCACATTAAAATTATATAACCTGAAAACAAATATGTGACAAAAATGTCAAAGGCCAGATACACTTTCAGCCAACACAATTTTTGTGTCTTTAATCGTAAATCAAATGTGGTTAACCAAAAAAAAAAAAAAAAAAACCGACAAACAAAAAAATAGAGAATGAAAATTGTTCGAAATTTCGCAAACACTGTGCATGGTGCAACTGCACAAGCTTGCACCCAAATGGACAACCATCAACAGGTTGCCCCCATATAGCCAGTGGCAATCGATGTAGATTGCACTAATAACTCTTTTTTTTCCCGCTTTACGGTGTAATTTGATAACAAACTCATTCAACCGCATCGCGTTACGATTTCGTAAGAAATCCAGTGCAAGTAAAAAGCCATTACAAAAACATAAATGGGTGGCCGAATGGGGAGCACTGTGGGTTCAACACTGGGATGCGGTAACAAACATCAATCACATCACAACACATGAAGTCATATCATAATTTATAAAATAGGTTGCAATCGGTTCACACGCAGATCACCCCATTTGAAAATCGATTCAAAAGATGTCACCGAAGATGGTTTGTGTACGAGATACTTACGAATGGTCTCATTTTGTGTAATTAGTGTTTTCTTTTTTTAAGTTTATTTACGAAGGATGTTTTTGAAATTATTTATTTTTTTTTAATTTTTAAAGGACACTACACGGCACTCTCAATGAAACACTCTAACACTCGGGATGTAGGTTAGCTGTTGCACGATCGGAATTAGTTGGAACCTCCTAGAATCGACTAGGACTGTTAACGAACTGTGCTGATCACCTGAGAGGGGCCCCAATATATACGGACAAGATACAGCTGCGAAGAATACGATTTTTTTTCCCCCAGATAAAGAAGGTGGTGCCGGTGGTGGTGATGGTAGTGGTTATGGTGGGGTGCTGTTGCTTCGGCTTCCGACATAACCCCCGTGGGTACCTATACCCACCTAATGAATATACCATAACCAACTTATCGTAAGTATACCTAAGTCCGCACTTGATTCTTTGTGTGCGCGTTGACTTGCACCACTTTGGAATTTAATTGCATTTGGTGCGTGGTATCAAGTCGCCGCAATCTGTAACGATCTTGGGAAGGGGGAGGCTTTAACATTGGCATCGTCGTTGTCGTAGCCAAAAAAAAAAAAAAAAATACATATTACAAAATTCCTCACTCGCATAGAATTGTGCAGTGAATAGTGATCCAACCCATGACCTTGCTTTCGCGCCACAACCGCATGTTCTTGTCCATATAAAGATACCACAGCCCAACCCCCTTTTTTGGATTTCTATAGATACTACTAGTTAGGTATGTTGTGTTTTTGTAAAATTTAAGAGTCAGTTAGGTGTACCAAGAGACATTATTTTGTTTTCCTGCCTTAATAGCTATATGTAGATAAAAGTACCTTTATGATATTAAGGAACTAAACTTGAACATGGACACATTACAATCGATTGTGAAAATCGCATTGATATGGTTTAAGTACAGTGAGTAGAAAGTTTCACCGAACATACATTTTTCTTCGGAACAGAAATAGAAAAAAAAAACCCAAAATATATTATGTGAAGCTAATTGAATTGAAAACAATTAAAGTAACCTTGATGCAAGTTATTCAACAGAAAAAAAAGTGGATTCTTTGTTAATTGGTCTTTCTTAATGGCATTCCAGGGGCGGTCATTACATGAAAACTTGTTGGATAGCTTCAATTTTTAAGCAACAACCATCAGTGAAGTTTATATTTATAAGTACTTAAGGTTTAATTGCAAACTAGACTGGTTTTTAGTTATAAGTTGATGAGGGAGCTGAAGCTACCATTGCTCTGTCTGAGATCGTAGTTTCATTGAGGAACTAGTTAAACAACGAAGTTTGCAGTCCTTTGAAGAAGCACTTAGTATTTTTTTTTTGTTTTTTTGTTTTTGGCGCAGAGTTTGTGTTTGGTTTTAATTGAGGTCGCATTCTTTATAGATGTTTTCATTCTGAAAAGTATATCTAATGATGCATTTTTTTATAGTGAAAGTGATTTAAATTGTTTGAAATTCAAAATTTGAATTGAAATAGTTTATGGATTTTGTAGATAATATAAAAATAAAAGTATAGGTACTAACATTAAATGGAAAATCAAAAAAATGTTGTTGCTTAAAATGGCATTTTCTAAAAAAAGTGTTATGGAAAAATTTCTTGGTTCAAGAGTCTTAGTCAAGATGGTTGTGACTATTCGGCGTGCCCTCCGAATGTTTTATGACCTTTTTATTTATATAAAAAAGGATAGGTGTATGTAGGTATGTTTATTGGGCTGTATGTCATTATGCTCCAATTAAATAAAACACAAAATATTGTTGTTTAAAACTGCATTTTCTCAAATAAGTGTTATGGAAAAATTACTTGGTCAAAAAGTTTTTGACTTACACCCCAAAAAAAAAAAAAAAAAACAACTTATAAATATGTCCATTTATAAAAGTCATAAAACATATACATAAATAAATAAATAGAAAATTGTCATTGTCATAACAACGACGTGAATTTTTTTTTAAATTTTTTTTTTAAGAGATTAGAAAATATTGTATCAAAAAGATGTTTTTATGAAAAAAATCTGTCTATATGCAGACTAAACGTTTGCATCGATTTCTTTCCAACTTGGTATTGGAATTCTACAGGGTGAGTCATGAGCAATGCGACAAAATGCTAGGGCGTGTAGGTTGCGTTGAGACAAGAAAAAAATCGTATAGGTGGGGGGGGTCTATTCCCCTCCGTTTAGCCGGGAGGGGCAATTTTCGAAAAAACTGACTTAAAATGGGAAAAAAATTATAACGGCTTCATTCACAATGCTGTGCGATACGTTTTTGAAAAGCCAAAAACTTTTTCTTTGATTCTGTGTTTAAATAAATCTATTCTAAGAAATAGTTTTTGAAATATTAATTTTCAAAGTCAAAATTTTGAAAAAAAAAATTGAAAAAAAAATTTCAAATTCATTTTTTTCAAAATTTTACGTAATTAAGTGCTAATTTTAATTTCAAAATTCAATGCTGTTATTAATTTTAAGTCTAAATAAGAAAACCGGATGCAAAAATTTTATGTCGTTCTCAAGAAATTAAAAAAAAACCAAAACCACTTTTTTCTAAGAAAAACATTTATTTTTATTGTAACGAAGCAATTTATTTATTTATTTAGCATTAATCTTAGTTTTTTTTACTTTTTTTTTAATTGGAGTTTTATGAGAACGTAATAAAATTAAATAGTATTGGAATAACCCTGGATTAATATTATTTTCATTGATAACTTCTGAAAACTGACCTGTCAATATTTTTGCCTTGGCCTGCCCGCAGCCCATGGGTTCTACCTGTTATGGGGACAATAGGGACACTAGGGACAATAAAACCGCATTTTTTTTAATGAAAAAAAAAAGAAAATTGCAACGCAAGATAAATAAAAGGCATTGCAGTTTTGCTTAGTAATTATTTCAAATTTGAATATTAACTTATTAACACGTAACGATGTCAAGCTCATACACCCGAGAAGAATTAACGGACATGCATTTCTGCTACGGTTTAGCTAATGGTCGAAGTCGTGAAGCCGAAAGACTGTACGCTGAAAGATATCCCGATAGGAGGTGTCCCCATCATAGCACGTTTCCAAGAATCCACCGACGTCTAAGAGATCATGGAGTGCTGGAGCATCGAAGAAGCGAAAGGCCAGTTTCTGATGAGTCAAGAATCTTAGATGAAAGAATTCTGGATTTAGTCCGAAATAATCCCTCCGTCAGTACAAGAAGGATATCCACTATGCTTGGAGTGTCCCAATCTAGAGCATGTCGAGTACTTCGGGCGGAAAATTTACACCCGTACCACTTTACGCCTGTTCAGGAACTCACCTCAAACGACAAGTTATTGAGAACCGAATTTTGTAGAACATTACTACTTAGAAATGAAACCGAACAAAACTATTTTAGAAGAGAAGAATATTCTGGACGGATGAAGCACAGTTTACTAGGGATGGGGTTACTAACTTCCACAATTTACATTATTGGAGTAGCGCCAATCCACACAAAAAAAAAACAAAACAAATCACAACACCGCTTTAGTTGTAATGTTTGGCTTGGTATTGTTGGACACACTGTGATCGGGCCCCGGTTTTTGAATTCCATTATTAATGGAGAATCATACCTGCAATTCCTACGAGACCTTTTACCCGATTTATTAGACAGCGTTCCATTGGTTATAGCAGATACTTTAATCTACCAACAAGATGGTGCTCCAGCACACTACAGCTTACAGGTGAGAAACTGGCTGGATGATCATTTTAGTGACCGTTGGATCGGAAGAAGGGGCCCCACGGAATGGCCGCCTTGGTCACCAGATTTAACTCCCCTAGATTTCTATGCATGGGGATTTATGAAGAATTATGTTTACGAAGTGGAAATAGTATCATTGGAACAACTGAAGGAACGAATTGAAGTCGCTGGAGTCAAATTGCAGGAAAATTTGTCAAGCATAAACTTATGTGAAGCCATTACAAGGAGATATAATCTATGCCTTCTAAACAATGGGGATCATATCGAGAATTTTTTATAAGTACTTCCAATAAAAAACATAGTAAAAATAAAAGGAATAAAAAAAACTAAAAAAACTAAGATTAATGCTTCTTAAATTGCTTCGTTACAATAAAAATAAATGTTTTTCTTAGAAAAAGGTGGTTTTGTTTTTTTTTTTATTTCTTGAGAACGACATAAAATTTTTGCATTCGGTTTTCTTATTTAGACTTAAAATTAATAACAGCATTGAATTTTGAAATTAAAATTAGCACTTAATTACGTAAAATTTTGAAAAAAATTAATTTGAAATTTTTTTTTCAATTTTTTTTTTTTCAAAATTTTGACTTTGAAAATTAATATTTCAAAAACTATTTCTTAGAATAGATTTATTTAAACACAGAACGAAAGAAAAAGTTATTGGCTTTTCAAAAACGTATCGCACAGCATTGTGAATGAAGCCGTTGATTTTAAATAATTTTTTTCCCATTTAAAGTCAGTTTTTTCGAAAATTGCCCCTCCCGGCTAAACGGAGGGGAATAGACCCCCCCCACCTATACGATATTTTTCTTGTCTCAACGCAACCTACACGCCCTAGCATTTTGTCGCATTGCTTATGACTCACCCTGTATATCTAAAAATTACGGAATACCTATTGCCATATAACGGTTATAAAAATCAAATTAGTTTTTATGGCCTTTAGTCCATGAAAAAATTGAGTTTCGTTCGGATGCTCACTTTTCACTCATCAGTTGACGACGAGTAAGCACTTTGTCAATACGCAAATTTTCGCTTGCGTATTGACAAGGTGCTCACTCGTCGTCAACTGATGAGTGCAAAGTGAGCATCCGCACGAAACGCAGGTTTTTCATTGACTAAAGGCCATAAAAAGCTAATTTGAATCAATAATTCAACAAAAGTCCACTAAATCTAATGCTAAGTCTTCTACTTAGTTGAAATTATTTTTTATTTAATTTAATATTTTCATTACATAGTATATAGAATTTGTATTATAACAAATTCTATTTATGGTTATAAAAATCTTGTTATTCTCGGAAACAGCTCTCGTACTTACTAGAAAATAGTTTTTTACGGTACCTGTCATAGGTATGACGGTTTTTACGAAGATTAACTTTCTCGTTAACGACTCAACTGACCTTAACCATATTTAATATCTAAGAAGAGCTATATAACTAAATGATAATGGCGTTATAAATTTTTAAATAACCATTTTATTTAATTTACCTGAGAGTTTAAAGTAAAAACGAAATAATACGAAAAAATCGTATGAAATTTTTTTTAAGTTTAAAAACCATATCTTACAAAGATTCAAACCGAAATCAAAGTATGCAACAATTTTTTTTTTTTATAAATGTGAGTTTATGAAATTTTTTTTTTTTCAAAATCGTTGGACCGGTTTTCAAAAAAATCGATTTTTTCAAAATATTTTTTTGAAAACTTTTTTATAAAAAGAATTGAAATTGCAGGTCTTTTAAACTTTATTTATTACACCTTAAGACTAAATTTCATAAAAATCCGTCAACGGGTTTTTGAAATATTGAATTCACAAAAAACAGTTTTTTAAATATGATTTAAAACTTAACAAATTCAAATTTGAAAAAAATTTAAAATAGCTACGACAAGTTCAGTATTTAATTTTGTTAAAATCCATTCAGCTATTGTCGAGATAACCAACATTTAAAAATACCGTTATATGGCAGGTACCGTTAAATGAATTTTCTTGAAGGTTTGGTTTCCATTTTTTGATAGACCTTCTACACTTTATTAAACATGTAAGATTTGTTTGAAATCGTTAGAGCCGTTTTCGAGAAAAGTGAGGTTTTCGATAACCGTTATATGGCAGGTACCGCATAAAAATCTCTGGGCGTATTACCCTAAAAACCATACTTACCAAATTTGATGTAAATCGGCCTACCCGTTTAGACTGTAGGTGCCGAGACAGACCGACAGACCTACAGACCGATAAACCGACAGACAGACAGACAGAATTGCCGAACCCCTTTTGTTCGTCTTCTCTATCATCGAAATGTCATTTATCTCAAAACTTTTT
The DNA here is from genome assembly GCA_951217065.1 of Baccha elongata. Lineage (NCBI taxonomy): Eukaryota > Metazoa > Arthropoda > Insecta > Diptera > Syrphidae > Baccha > Baccha elongata. The sequence goes on from OX578273.1 coordinate 35,940,095, forward strand.
TTTCGCACGAATCCAAGACTTGCCTTATAGTACCTATAATCGCAAGTAAAAACGTTATATTTGCATTTTTCCTGCATATCCCGCTTAGAAACTGTTCCGACATAGCATACGGTTACAAAAGCCATGAATTTATCTGATTTAAAACAAAAATGTTACACTTATCGATTACAAATAACTTAGAGAATTTTTTGAGACAAAAAAATGTTCAATTTAACAAATATTTATTGTAAAAAATGCATTTATTTATTTTCCTGATTAAATACCATTTTTCGCATCAGCTGACTGTCATTTAAAAAAAAATTAAAAAAATCGTTCCAATTATTTGAGTTCAATTTTCACTTGTCCCACTGACAGATTTCTGTCAGAAAAAGTTTTTCGTGTGCATTTCAATCAGGAAAACAGAGGCTGTCCACTGATACATTTTTACTGATCGCTATAATCTCACATCAGGAAAAAATTCCTTTTCTCATTTGTTTCTATTTTTCCTAATGGTTTTTCCTGATCGCTAACCGGCCCCTAAGAACAGTGTTTTCCACTTTGTGGATTGTGTTCCACTAAAGTCAGCTGTTCATTGAAATCAAGTTTCATAATTAAAAACAAGAAATTGTTTATATTTTGCGAACTGAGCTCAAATTGCGGCATTTTTTTTTTTTATAAAAAAATTCTATAATTCATAAGCTTCATTTTAATACCAATTATAAGCAAATTTGTTGGATAATTTGCCCCAAAAATGAAAAAGAAAATTTTCAATGATGAGTTTCAATGTTAGCTAAGGAGCCGGTTATAGCGATCAGGAAAAACCATCAGGAAAAATGAGAAAAGGATTTTTTTCCTGATGTGCGTTTATAGCGATCAGGAAAAATGTGTCAGTGAACAGGCTGTTTTCCTGATTGAAATGCACACGAAAAACTTTATCTGACAGAAATCTGTCAGTGGAACAAGTGAAAATTGAACTCAAATAATTGGAACGATTTGTTCCATTTTTTTTGAAATGTCAATCAGCTGGCACGAAAAATTATTTTTCGTCAGGAAAATAAAGAAATACATTTTAAACAATAAATAATTATTCTATAGTAAAATTTATTAGCAAAAAAAATTCTTTGAGTTATTTGTAGTCGATTAGTGTAGTATTTGTGTTTAAATTCGTTTTAAAACAACATAAAATATCCATTCGAACATTTTTCCTGATGCGTTTTCCTGATCGCTATAACCGGCGTCTAAGAAAAGTCTAGGTGACCAACCCAGAGATTTAACCAGAGCTGAAAAGATTGGCCCTAAGTAAGATAACAATGCTGTTGCTACAGTTACTGCTGATTGAGCTGGAAGAGGTTAGAAGAGTGTGAAAAAGATATATGTAAGCTGCAAATCTGTCAATTAATTTCAAGAGCCAGTCGGGACTTTTGTATTGATCATTAAGTTAAGTTATCCAGGTTTTTGACTATCAGACATGTCTACAAAATGTAAACTTTTTCTTATTAATTTTTAATAGATATTTACTGAAATGTTCTAGTTTCTAGTTTAGTTGTATTGACTCACTGTTTACACAACATCCAAATAGTTATTGTCATTCTTACTTTTGGTTATCGTTCCGCCTTTGAATCTGCTGGGCAAGTTTTTGCAGTTCAAGCATTATAGCAATGTTGTCTTGCTTTAATCGGCCAACTCAGTTGTGGGCAATTTGTTGGGCGTTGCAGCGCCTAATCAATAGACTGCATCGTACATTGTGAAGTAATCGACAACAACGGCCAACGACGACTCTGACGATGAAGGCAGCAACGGACGATAGACATAGACGATCTACGATATTCGTATGTGCTCTACAAGCCTAATGTCTTGGTTTTGTTTCTTGTTTTTTTTTTTTTTAACTGCTTGCGCGTAATTGAGGCACTGTCGGCTAAACCTGGCGGTACCATCGTGGGGGTGATCGCGCGCGCTAGCGCAGTCAAATCCGATCGGTGCAGTGCATTCAATGCAGATGCATGATTTCGTGCAGTTGGTGCATATTGGTTTCGTTTTTGGTTTTAAACAAAAATGTGTACGGAAAGCGTATGGAATTAAATTAATACCAGCAATTTCGTATGTTCTATACTATATTGGCAACAACAACGACCGACGACGGACAAAAGAGTGCGGAAATTCGACTACGGACATACCTTGAAATTTTGTGCATTAGATTTGGATAAAGCAATAAAAATAAACAATGAAGAAACTCAGCAAAATAAAGGTGGATATTTAGATCGGAATTGTAAAGGCTGTTTTGTTAGCAAAAAAAAAAATAAAAAAGTTTAAATTGAGTGTGGGTTGCAATTTCGAGGAGGCATGGCATGGAGTCTTAACAAAGTTATGAGGTCTTGTAATATAGCTTCAGTGTGATCCAATAAATTAAGAAAAAACGGATACGTTCTAGTTAATCCGTTAATATATATTTTTTTTCTAAGAAAAGAATATGGATAGGGAAAAATTTTTCTTGAATCGAGATAGAGTAACTTTGTGTTGTTAGATCGTATCGGTTTACTATGAAACAATAATTTGCTACAATCACTGTGTTTAAAGACAAATTTATTGGATTAAACCAATTATATAGTAGTAAAATATTTATCAAAACATAAAAACTAAGTAATGTGGTTTTTATGATCTCAATAGGTATAGGTAGAAATTTTTTATACTCTAAGTACAACTTCTATAATGCGGCCACATACATATTATATGAAAATTCCTGGTTAAGTGAATTTTTTTGGATTTAGAAAGAAAGCTCATATTTGTGAAATTTGATTATTATTGTAAATTACGGTACCTTTCTTGCAAAAAAAATTCCAAAAAAAATCAACACTCTTACTTCTGTCGAAAAAAACCATCTACTCCCGTTTGATATTCTTTTTTTTTAAAAAATAATTAGAATAGAAAAAAAATTATTAAAAATGAACTAAATGTGTTTGTTTTCTGCTACAGTGGGAACGACCTGTGATTCACTCACTGGTGTAGTGGTGTACCTATTTCTGATTCTGAGCTTAGAGTCTGAGAAACGGCAAAAGAAGAGTCATTTAAATAAAGCCAAATATACTTTAAAGCTTGCCTACATGGCAAAATATATTGGTCCAATGACATTTACATTGAATTTGATAAATTATATGGATTTTAGACGACATATTCATGAGAATCGAATGTTATGAATTGTTATAAAATAACTAACTATAAGTTATCGAAATCGCAATGGAGGGAATAAGGTCTGGTGTGACAAGACAATAGTAAGATACACTGAATTACCAGAAGCGACAAAAGATATCAAGATGTTCGATACCAACTGTAACAATTTTAAATCAAGTTGCCATCAAGTTGTACGACCAGCGACAATGATTCAGAAAGCGGCTGCAAAGAATTCATAGAAGGGAACTGAACACCGAAAATAGGATGTATTAAACTATGAAAAGTAAACTTTAGTGCACCAAAATCATGAGCAACGCAATTGACATAGTGCCAATTATCCCAAGGATTGGCACTCTAGCTAACGATTGGCATAGTGCCAAATTGCCAATATACCTGGATGATTGAAACTCATACCAATAGTTGGCATGTTAGTCAATATGATCGGCTTAGTGATGCCAATCAACCCAATGACTGGCACTTTTGCCAATGATTGGCATGTTCATAAAATATGAAAACCAATATAATTTTTATTCCAATTGTTAACACAGCTTAATAATCAATATACCTAATTTAGCAGAAATATTAAAATTTATTATTTTTATTTTTATTTGTTATTTGCTTGTTTATCAAATCACATTTAACTTTATTTCTCTTTGTATTATAACGACAATACGTAAATATATTTGTATCACCACCTCCCTTATGGATTTCACAAGGTCCAGTAGAAAAATGCACGAAGTTGTGATTGAATTTTGACAAGCTATTTTTAATAAATAAATAGATAATATTTTTTTGTCTCTTATAAAATATTTACTAACAATTTTTGATGAAATATGAATTAACAAACAAAAATATAATAAAAATTGAGACATTCTTTATTAAAATTACTATGTAATGCAAATAGTTTTATTGTGTGTACCTACCTACTATTCATACTAGAATGTCAGTTTTTTTACTTGACAATTCTCTATTTCGTCAATTTTCATTGAATTTTCAAACAATACTAACAACTTAAAAGTGCTACAACCAAAAATAGTTTTCACCGCTGCCAACATTTAAAAGCAAAAAGAAATGATGCCAAATAACGTTGAAATAATTAAATTAAATAAACATGGCAAACGTTATTAGATATATTTCAAAATACAAGCTATGTATATACCTTAATTAAACTCTAAATTCTGATCATTGGGGCGGTGGGGGGTTTATTGTAACAAACCGAAATTCGAGTAAAATTTTTATATTTTTCTTTGATTAATAAATAAATAAAATCTAGTTGCAGTACTCCCCTTATCCTTTTTAATGAAATATCAACCTCTTCCAGTCTAATCAAACAACTTTATTAGGCGTGTTTTATTGGCAAGTGTATAGTCACTTTAGAAAAATTTTGTATGGGATACGAAAAGTGTCGATAAATAGGTTAGCAATTAAAGTGAACATAAAAGTGAAGATAAAATCTTGGAATGCCTGGAAAGTTTTGGCGCGAAATGTGATTTCAAAACATTTTTTGCTTAAAGGTTAGTCGCACATATGATCGAGAACATAAACAAAGCACAGTGTTAAACAATAATTTTGTTATTTATTTATTTCAGATTGTAAAAACTAAAAAAACACCAAGAACTTCTTATTACCTAACGATTATCGGAACCAGTTTTACTTGATTGATTTTATGTTTTATGTATAAATATAAAGCGTAGTTTTAAAACAGACAAACTGGCAGAAAATGTTTTAGGTTTTTGATTTTCATCTACCTGGTAGTTTTTTGACACTTGACAGGTTAAGACAGCATGAACTCCATATACAATAAAGATTTATGTTTGTGTTCATTGTGTTTTGCTTTAGGGCCGCGTTTTGCGGAAGAACTAAGAAGCTTTCAACCTACGAAAGTTGCAAAAAAGTTTTGATGATTTTGTACTTTTCGCTTAAAAACAAAAAAAAAAATAGGTTAAAGCAGATTTCTTAAATAAAATTATATAATTTGTAATTAAATTTCGTAATATTCAAGCTAAATAATTATCATTTATCAGGTTTTTATTTGCTTGGGGTGAATTATGTTGGGTACAAGTTGACCAACTCGGCATATACCAATAGCAATACTTTGCAAACACATCCGTTAAATTAACGGGTTATCCAATAAGAGGTGTTGTTTTGAATAGCCCGCTATATCGGTAGCTGTCACTTTTGAAGCTGTCATTTTTTGACATTTGACAAGTAGAAACTACGCCATTAATAAAAATGGAACGATACACTCTTCAACAACACATTGAAATTATTAAAATTCACTGGTGAAAATTTGGCAGAGACGGTTTGTAAAACTAAAACATTTTTGGGTCGTCGTGAAGCACCTTGTCGGACCGCAATACAGAAATTGGTGGACAAATTCGAGCTGTTGGGACAAGTTAGTGATGTGAAGAATAAAACCCGTGCACGTCGCTCAAGAACAACTGAGAATATTGCTGTTGTAGCCCAATGTGTTGAAGAAAACCCAGGTTTGTACATTCCTCGTCGTTCTTTGGAATTAGGCATTCCACAAACGTCATTACACCGTATTTTGCATAAAGACTTGGGTCTTAAGGCTTATAAAGTTCAGTTAACACAAGAACTCAAGCCGGCTGATCATCAACAACGTCGTGTCTTTGCTAATTGGGTCCTTGAATATCAAAATAACACCTCTTATTGAAAAACCCTTTATTTGAAACTTCAGCTTTGCATATAGTCAAGAATACCAACTTTGAAATAAAATTAAAAAGTTGATATAAAAGTGAATATAGCATTTTATTGATTCTTTCTAGTGCTGATGCTGAGCTGACGTACTTAAAATTACCAACAAAACACGAGTATTGTAAACAAATCTGGTATTATTTTCCTATACATAACATATACGTAGGTAGGTGAAGGTATACATAAAGCTATGACATAAAGTGAAGTGTGAACCTTTCTATTTTAATATCAAGCATCATTAATTACATTTTACGTCAAAAACTTACAACCAAATCGTAAACACGACCACACAAGAAAGGAGTCAAATCGTGTTACATTACCAGTGTATTGCTGATAGGAGAGTGTAACTCGTTTTGCACCTTATTCTACACCTAGATTCGATTCGTTAATTTAACTTTTTATGGAAACTAATAAATCATTTGAATTAATTACTCAAGACTTCCTTCCTCCCTTTTTGATTTTTGTATGAATAGAATTGATTCTTACTTATATTATACGAAATACGAATAAACAAACGCAATTAGGGCCATGAATACTTAATAATCATGTGAATCGGCTTTGGCTTTGGAATTTTGACCTTTTACATTTGAATTGGTATTAGCAACGTCAAGCCTCCCTCGTTTATTATATTTTTTCTCACTTGACATTTCAAGGAAAACGTTTAACCTCTAAGCGAAGGTCACTTTGTGGGATGATATTATTTTATATCCCTTTCTGATTGTGACCCTCAAATGGAAATCCTGATACAGATTGTGGATGGAACATTTTTATTGTGTGGGATGCGAGATGGAAAAGATTTTGAAGCTTTGAATGATAACCTGCACGTTTATCTTCCTCCTACGCTTGCTACGCAATTGAAATATTATATTTTAAGTAAACTCCATTTGTATTGTATTTTTTTTTTTTCAATGTTTTGGTCATCAAATATAAAAAGCTCGCTAAAAACATTATGTGGGTTTAAGAAATCCCGACGGCAATTTTTGTATCTACACAAGGTTCTTCGCGTAGCATTTTTTTTGTGTCTACCAATTTTTATTCTATTTTTTTTTTTTATTTTATTTTATTTTGGGAATGCTTAGTAACAGTAAGATACAATATCATATATTTTTGTGTGAGCAAAATTGATTTTCAGTACATAATAAACCATCTTAAGGGTCATTAGAATTTCGGTGTCGAATCGCAAAATAAGAAGAATACTGTTTAAATATAAAGCGCAAATAGAATACGCAGTATTGCCAGAAAGAAGAGCGATTCGAGAAGCAAATCTTGAAATATTTCGTAAGACAATGCGAGGTGAGTTTCACAATGCAAGAGTATTTGAACAGCAGACCAGAAGCAATGCAACAATTTAGAAAAAGAACAATACAATGGTTAATTCTCTTACCAACAAGCTTTAAAAAGTTATGTGTATGCGATCTGTTTGAAAGCGTCCGTTATGTTCGCATTGAATATTGCTTCACTTTACACACGCACATCGATTTACAGGCTCACAAACGCTTCCCGCAACGCTTTGTTTTTTGCTGTTTTTATCTTAATTATGTCTTTACTTACTTTAGGTGGCGCAGTCGGTTTCGATAGCTAGCTGTCTCCAGTTTCGCATGCCAAGTTGATTGAGGTTGTTGCCGTAATGCGTGTTCCTATATTGAGCCGTCACACAGGGTTGGATTTAAATACTTTCTCGGCAGGAGCATTCGTGTTCATTCGCTCTAAGTGACTCAGCAACCTTCGGTATTGGCTTTTCACTTTTGTGACAAGAAGGATGTCGCTGTTCAGTCCATACTGCTCTTTGTTATTGCTTCTTCTTTATTCCCCATCTATGCAGCATCTTTCACCATCGGGCAAACAATATTAAGGTTTCATTAATCGGACATGTTTTCCTCCGAGCTTATTTTGCGGATGAGCTGTTGCATAGTCCTACCAGTGAAGTTGAGTCTGATATTGGAGGTGTTGTCGTTTAGGCTATATCTTCCGATTGTGCCACCAAATACAACTTATTTGTCTAGCTTGGTGTCTAAACAACATAAGACACTTTTGCTGCCACCCCACAACCTTTTGTTGAGGTACAAGGCATCCGATGTTCACCAAGGGGTAAACCCCAATGACGCTCAAATAAACATTATGGAAACTGCTCAACATGCTTAACATGTGCTTAATAGTAATATTTAACAGGTTTTAGTAACTTAGTGTTATCCCGACATTACATTTCCAAGATTCGTTACTAACACATTCTGTGCCTAATAAAGAGCCTTAATAAAGAGAAGTGAAGTAAGATCACATTATCTTTAAAAAAATCAATTTTCTTCTGATTTCTTAAAAGTTTTTCTGTAAAATAAAAAATATATTCACATCTTAAATTCAATTTATTATACCATCCCACTTTTACAAATACTTGCGGTTCATTTACGGATTTGTTTGCACTGTTTGTACATTTTTCATGAGGATTATTGTCCCAAAAAAGGTTAATCTTCAATTTCAATCACTTTTGATTAATGATGAATATTTTTGAATAAATAAAATCGAACCAATAAAAATGGCTCGAAGAAGTGTTAAATCTCTTTTAAACTTCTCTCAATTTACTTTTGCCACCACCGACCGCCCAGACAAATTTTACAATTCTGTTTTTGGCTAAAGATTGATTTTTAGATGTAGACCTTTTTGACTTCAATTTCCTTATCGATGTCTTTTTCGGTGTCCTTAAGAGGGAGAAGGTGAATTGGGTTAAAATAGGGATATTGTTATACAAAAAAGGGTGTAGGCAAGATTACGGTCATAGAATTTGAAAGTTGATTCCTTAATAGCTAATTTAAATAAAGGCGTTTTTCTTGTCAAGGAATTCTTGTAAAAGTTTTTGGTTTATTTGAGAACTACACTTTTTTTTCTCTTTTGTAGTTCAAAAGAGGTTAGAGATGTAGTATGTGGGTATTAGTTTTTGAAATGAAATTTCTTTAAACCTTTGGTCCCTTTTCAAAAAGGAAATAAGGTCAGCATTGGTTTAAGTTTATTTTTTTTTTTTTTTTTCAATTTCATTTAGATAATCGAAGGAGAGTTGTTAACTTTAAGCTATTTTAAGAAAATTGATTTTATTTAAATAGTTGATACGTAAATGAAGTTATTTGTTTTTATGTCAGTGATTTAACAACCGTTATGTATGTACATAGTTAAACGGCTTATAATACAGGGTGTCTCGGATCTCGGAATAAGGGGTACAATTCTTAAAGTCTTATGATTCCTCAGTCTATTCTAAAAAAAAAAAATTGCTCTACAGTAAAGGTCTATCTCCAGTGTTACCATAATTTATTAACGATTCAAAGAAGGCATCAATTTGTACCCTGTTCCATTAAAAATTGCTTAATACGAATAGAAAATTTACTTTGAACGTGTTTTTAGATGAATTTACAAGCATTTTCAATACAAAAAAAACGTTAAGAATAGCATTCCAGTACTCTTCATACTAATGAAAACCTAGATTTTTTAATTTTTAATCCATTAATACCCATTTATATATTTATATAAACGTCAGAACTAAAAAAACTAAAAAAAAAGTTTGTGTTAGAAGTAGCTATTTGCTTTTGTTATTTATAATTAATTTTCTCAAAAAGTACAAGTGATTTGAGAATCCACTTTTCTGTTTTTTTTTAACCAAAAGTTTAACATGTGACAAAATTTTATAATTAAATTTGTTTTAATTTCTTTTTTAAAATTTTGAGTTTGAAAAATAGTTTTTTTTAGAAACTGTTTATAGTAAAACAACTTTACATAGAAAGATAATAACAAAAGAGATTTATGACTTAAAAAAATTTAAATGTTACCGTTGTTTTTACGGCTGCTCCGATTTTCACGAAGTGTTATAATCTAAAAGCTCTGATAAGCCTAATTATTACTCCAATCAAAAGATTGGAAAAAAGTATTTTCTAAAAAGTGTGTTTTATAAATTCATACATATTTTTAGAAAATTGCCTCTCCCGGTTATACCGGGAGAATACTATTTTTTTTTTAATATTAATTGAAAAATATATTTTTCAGTTTTAACTAACGGGATCTTGACCTCTCGGTATTCTGGGTTTTAGGGCTTTTGTGATTTCGGGATCCTGTCCGACGCTCCATTAAAAAAAAAATATTACAAATTTCATGTTTAAAACAATGAAGGTTCGCCGATAGAAATATTAGCCTCATTTTATTATCCCCTCTGATCTCGTGATTAGCATCACGAAATATGCATGCATACAACAACAACACGAGATCCACCTTTTTATCGTGATCTATGTGTGAACATTTTACTGTCATATTACCATCAGTTTATATCACACATATATCAATTATTATATTTATAATGAATTGGGACTTTTAGTTCCCGATAATTGATTTTTACCAACGATTGAGGTCAGCATCAAGTGAAAAATGGCAAAAACATATAGAGATATAATAGTTAAAAATATATTTGATCTTAACAAGAAGATTTTGGTTAATACAAGTGATAATGCCAAGGATAGATACCAATTTTAGGTTCTTAATTAAAAGTGAATATGTGTGTAAGAGATTTAATACTGCACGATACATATTATCCACCCTGTACTTATTCTCAATTATAGCTATAATATTCTCTTAACTTAATTAAATGCTTTATTATGTAACACAACTTTATTATATTACTACATAGATCGTTCGATAATACAGTTTATCCTAACATTAAAATTATTTATTATCACACCCAATTCCCTGTAACGAAAATCACTCAGACCGAACAGATCAAATTTCTTCTGCATAAACATTTGTATTTGTTTTTCTTTATTTCTCTTGTCTTTCATCTCAAGAATAATTGCTACAAGAGTAAAAACCAACATGCCGATAGTAACGACATCCTACGAGCAGTATTTGAAACTCCACACATGATTTATCTATAATATGTGTTCAAACTCAATGCTTATAACTATTGTTAATATTGATGTTTAGGTATTATTTCTATAGTTATGTAGTTGCAATAAAGCCTTTAAGATCGAAGCATCGTTGTTTTATTTGGAATTTTTTTTTTTTAAATCCCGTTTTTTTTGGAAAATCCCGAAAAAATAGTTTCGAAATCCCCTCTACTAAAATACCGATTTTTTTTAAATCCCGTCTTCAAAATCCCGCCTAATAGCTCCAATCCCAATTTTTTCTAAACATGCTTATCAAACTAACAGCAGATGTTGTTTATATTCGCTTTTCTATATTTTATAAATTTCCTAATTGAACAAAAAAAATCAAATTCAAAGCAAATTTGTTCGGTCGTTTAGGCTGTAGTTGATGATACAACTAATACAGAAGACAGATAGACAGACTGACGGACAGACAGAATTTCCAGACCCACTTGTTTCTTCATCATCGTAATGTTATGTTTGATTGTTATCTCATAGTTTTTTGCACGCAAGCATACCTACATATTTTGGTATCTATTACAGCAACTAAAAAGTATTGTGTTGTTAATGGTTTTAATTTTATTTTGTTTACCGTATTATAGAATATTAACTTATCATTTCGTTTTTGCAATCAAAACTAGTAGCTAGTTGTTTTATTTTAAAAAATGGAGCGATTTTTTAAATAAAACAAATAGCTAGTTTCGGCGGGATTATAAGAAATGGAATTATAAAACGGGATAGTAAGAGACGGGATTGCAATAAACGAGATTTAAAAAAAAGCGGGATTACTAAAAACAGGATTACAAAAAGGCGGGATTTTAGAAACGGGATTTTAAAAACGGGAATATAAACACCGGTATATCGGACCCAACCCGTTTTATTTTATTTGGACGCCTATCATTCCGTACCTCTTACATGTGGATATTTATAGCGTTTTATTGCCAAAACGCATCGGTTCTTGATTAGAACTACAAATTCAAAATGTAATTTATAAAATAAAATTCTTTCTTGTGAAAATAATCACGATACAATGACACTGCCAATTTGCAATCTAACTAATGATCCGAGAAATACACACCCGATTCATTAACACCATTCTTAGAAATATTACACATTTTATCAAAACTAAATCACATCCTACTCGCTTCAAATTAATGTCCTTTTCATGATGTTGCACTCGTAATAACACAGTATAACGTATCTATACAACTGGTGTAGTAATATATATTGTATGCCTATGCCTTTTCCCTCAACTGTAATAACGATGGCTCTTCAATCCGCAACCAACTACCTACCTCGCCCCAAAGATTGTAATGAACTCCCACATCAACAAGGAACTTCTTCCCATTCAAAAAAAACAAAAAAAAAAAATCAATAATAATTCCCCGTCAGTGCTAAATAATTGATAGATAGCTACTCTGCTTTCCTGATTACGGTACGAGAATGAAATAAAAAAGAACACGTTTAATCCGAGTGTTTTAATTTCAATTTTGATGGCGGCCGGCCGGCCAAACTCAGCTTTGTACATAAGGTTTACCGCAAATACCCCTCGACACCTCTCAAAGCCATCCATTACGCAAATTTAATAGCCAACAACATTTTGCACATTAAGAATATTTTTTTTTTTAATTTTAACTTCCAATTATATAAGTAAGAATAACGGTTTAAAACAATCTAAGCACTCAAACTAATGGTAATTATGGGAAAGATCCTGCACAGATATCGTTAATGTCCACATGGCCTTACAATTAAAACCAAGAAACCAGGGACCAAAGCTTTATTATTATAGTCTAATGGCTAATGGGCTATTAAATTAAAACATGTGTTTGGTTATAGGAAAAGATGGAGACAATCATTAAAAATGTAGCAGTATGTATTTAACTGGAACTGGGGTAGCTGACGAAGCTGCTGGCGTTGATGTTGGATCAACTTAGAAGCTAATTTTAATTGAAACATGCAATAATGATTGGTTTATACAAATTATACAAACTGTCAACGTAAGACAAGTCCAATTGAATGACAAGAACTAGTCAAGGTATTAATTTAATCGAAGTTTAATCCGATTTTAAGGTCGATATATGCGGCAAAGCCACATTCACATCACACTTTATAAAGAAAGAAAGGAATGTGTTTTGCAATTTGCAATAGTGTTTGTATATTTGATAGATACAAGTTGTTATCTGATGGCATCAAAGTCAATTTGGTACCATAGGTATTTTATTTTTCTTAATTTATTCATAGATTTTAAGATAATCTCGTAGCTCAATCAACAAGTAACTGTTTGTTTGTCTGATGTTATGTATGTAGATATTGTAGGTACAAATTAATAACAGCTATGACAAATTAAAGGTATATGTGGCAGTGGTATTAGATACTAACCCATGTAATTTTTAAGTGGATAAAGACTAGGCGAAATAAGTTTACAACTATATGAGGTGTTTAAATGTACAAAGTAGTAAAGCTTAACAGGATTTAACATGCTCATTTCCTCATTAGTTATGGGGTTTGTCATATTGATATGAATGCATTTTGATTTGTTTTCTTTGGAAAGATTTATTTTAATTCAATTAAAAATATGACTTTTTATATTAAATGGCAGAAACAACTGATCGATCAGCATGATTTATCGTGATAAGATGGCATTATATCTTGTACCTAATTGACTCTGAAAGTGCTTCTAAAATAGGTTTTTATAGTTTTAATATCGATGTTAAAAATTTAATTTATTGAATCCGTTAAACAAACTAACGTTAGAACTTAAGACTAATATTACATTTATTCTTAAATTTATAGATTTACAATGCTTTAAGCGATTTGCTAATGTGAATAAAAAATCTAAACTGAAGTATTGAAAAAATTTGCTTTAAATGTTTTACTTTTAAAATTATCGCTTACGGAATATACCAAAAAGTAATACTTGTTGTAAACTGAAATCAGTTGGTTGAGGGGACTGTTTTTGCCATAGTTCGATCTGCTTGATATAGGACGTAACGGAACTTGTCTTCTAATACTTGTACGGCTATAAATAAAGTTTAATTGTTCCAAAATTGATGGAGATATGATTGACCCATTGATTAATTTTATAATAAAGCACAGCTGAATGTACTCTCTGTGTTTAGAAAGCGATGGAAGATTTATGAGCGTGAGCATATGATTTACGGTGGAAATTCTAGCCTATTGGACCATGGGAAGAAACGGAGGCAGAAGCGCATGAATCTTCTTTGTACTCCTTCTATTCTGTTCATGTGGACTGAATAAAAGGGAGCCCATATTATGCAGCCCTATACCAATATTGGTCTTACAAATGATATATAAAGAAGTTTAAGGATATAAGGGTGGCGAAAGTCCTGTGAAAACCGTTTTATAAATCCGAGTGTCTTATTTGCTTTTTTAATAATATAGTCATAATGATTTGTAAAAGTTAATTTAGAGTCAAGAATAATACCTAGGTCAGAGAAAGTAGAGAGTTTAGTCAAATAAAAAGAGTCTAATTGATAATTGAAAGTCAAAACATTTAGTTTTCGTGTAAAACACATTGATTTACATTTGTCTATGTTTAGTAAAAGCTTATTTATAAAACACCATTCGCGAAAAATATTGAAATCATCTTGTAGCAGTAAACAGTCGTCAAGTGAGTCAATACGTTTGAAGATTTTAATGTCATTAGCGTTAATTAAAACAGATGAGTGTTTTATAATAGAAGGTAAGTCGTTAACATACAAAATAAACAGTAAAGGTCCTAAGTGGCTACCTTGTGGTACGCCAGAGTTGGTATAAAAATATGATGAGCGCACATTTCTAAAAACTACGCTGCATGATCTATTATATAAGTACGACGAAACCCAACTAACAAATTTATCGTTAAAGCCTTGGGATTTAAGTTTGGAAGTTAATGTTTTATGGCATAATTTATCAAAGGCCTTACTGAAGTCTGTGAAGACACAGTCAACTTGCTTCAGTTTTTCAAACGAATCTAAACAAAAAGAACTGAAAAATGTGTGTTCGATCATCCAAAACCCTTATCAATTTCGCATCTCATGTACTCCAGACACTTACTTATATTGTAAACAAAACTAAGTCCCTTTGGCAAAGCTTTTAGTTTTTTTGCGATTATTGGCTAAATTATAATTTTTGCATTTTGGTACAACTACAAGAATTTTATCGTCTTTTATGTAATCCATGTTAAAAACATAAAAATATTCGCTAACTTATTTAACCCGTTAAAATGCATCATCTTCTAAAAATTTCTCAGATCTAGAATTTTAGTCATTTAAAAACATCACTGAAATTTTCACACTTTTCAACTAAAAAAACAACATACTTGCATCATATAGAATTATGGTTTTACTGAGGTGCAAAGATAAGTGCGTATGTGTGTATATAATGCACATACGTCAAACATACATATTTTAATATTGAAATGTTTCTATTGGAAATAAAACAACTGATATAATTATATGGTTCAAATGCACTTTTTTTTCTTAACATTTTCTATACACAAACAAAACAATTTCTTTAATTCATAAAAGTTCTCACGTTACCTTATTATAATTAATTATTTGGAAAGTGCAACCTTGTAGTGTATTCATTAGTTTTTACCCGACGGGCTTTTTACATTTCTCCAAAAGTTTCAGCAAATAGTTTCTTGTCATTTTATTCTGTTAAAAAAAAAACATGTAAAGTTCCTTAATAAAATAAGAAAGAGTAGGTTTGTATGTACATACCTTTAACCAGTTGCAACATCATTTTCAATTATATTTAAGCCATTCTTCACCATTGCTTCCTTTGAAGTTTCAAAATATTTTTTTTCCAAAAATGACAATAAATAAATGACAGATAATTAAATATTTTAGAGAGTAAATTTTTACTTCGAAAATTCGAAATAAAGTGAGTCGAGTAAAGTGTTTATCCCGTACAAGTGAACTCATGTGTAGAACTCGGCCAGACATAGCCAGAATTATTGCAGTCAACACGGATCACTGGCCGATAGGAGAGCATGCGGCAAGAATGGGCATTCCACACAATACTCACTGCCGTAGCTGCGGAGATGAAAGAGAAAGGGAAACAGTCACTCACTTACTCTCATGTCATTGCTCTGCCTTTTTGTTAGTCCAAGAAGCCAATGCCAATTCGGTCAGTTCTTTGTATCTGATCTTAGCGAACTCTCAATAGTAAGTATAGGAAATCTTCTTGGATTCCTTAATATAACTAAATGGTTATAAATGCAATAGACTTTATAAATATCTCTCCTTTTCCAGTGGATAACAAAAGGGATCAAGTGAACAACATGATCCCCCCAGAATCCATATCTTTAGCTGTGTAGGCAGGCTACGACGACTGGGGGAACCATGTTTTTCTCTCAAATTGAGTGATCTCACAGGCGAACTGGCCCTAGCCTAGGCCATCCAGCAACCTGCCTATAAGGGTTTCTTAGCGAAGACAGCCATAATCGGAGCTAACAGCCTTGGTATAAAACCTGGTGGGGGGAATGAGCCACTAGCCATTGGTGAGGCATCCAAAGATCTCTTGTTTTCATAACAAGACAAGTAACATTATATACCCGAACCTTGAATAACATACCCGTTCACATCCTTCTCAAACTAACAAACAGATCAAAGAACTGTGTGAACTCGTGCAGGCAGACTATGGTGGCTTTATGAACCACATCGTTCTCTAAAATCGGATACCCTAGGGAGGCCGACATGCCCTCAGCCATCCAGTACCATGTCCAGATAGGCATTAAGAGAAGCCAGACATAGCGGAGCTAACTGCCGCACTTACCAACTGGCTGGGACACAAACGGTTTTTCTCAGCTAGTAATCCGAGGATCTCTCGTTTCGTCTTCGGCTGGATGTCATTGAAGGGACATACTCCCAATATCACACCCTAGTAAACACGATTACCCGACCTAAACCCATATACTTAATAGGTCTCATGAGTTGTTGGCTTAAAAACGGCGTACCTAGCGCTAATTGGGTTTATTCTAGTTTTGGAATAAACAGCCATTCTTAACAAGATCAACAACCTTTCTTTCTTTGAAACGATGCAAAGATTTGTTTTGGTAGAATGGATTGAGAATTAGTTGATTTTTATTTTTCATTGCATACCTTATGGGCGACGTCCGCTCCGTGAAATTAGGCC
The DNA here is from genome assembly GCA_951217065.1 of Baccha elongata. Taxonomy (NCBI): domain Eukaryota; kingdom Metazoa; phylum Arthropoda; class Insecta; order Diptera; family Syrphidae; genus Baccha; species Baccha elongata. The sequence goes on from OX578273.1 coordinate 35,956,990, forward strand.
CCAGGAAATAAGGCCCCAAAAAAAAAATTAAATAAGGCCGCAAAAAAAAAGCACACAAAACAACAACAACGAAATTTCTCAAATTTTGGGGTGTTATTTCATTTTTTGGGGCCTTATTTCATTTTTTTTTGGGGCATAATTTCATTATGAAATAAGGCCCCAATGAAATAAAACCCCAACACTAGTTTTGGGGCCTAATTTCATTTTATTTTAAAAACAATTTTACCTGTATGCAATACAAATTCTTGTATGTTTGATTTTGTGATATCTGATATTCAATGTGTGATTTTTTTTGGAAAAAGATTTCAGGAAGAAACGCAAAATTTATCGTTTTCGAAGATAAGGAGAGACCTGCAGTACATTGTAAACAAGGCATTTATAACTTCACCAACAAATCCCCTTCAAATTATTGAGGCCTTCCAATTGGAATCCGTTTGGAAAAATATTGGAATATCGAAGGATGAGTCAGATCCTTTGCCATTTCACACATTGTATCTATTGTTTATTTTCATCCCATAAAACAATTAAACTGATTGAAGAGAACATTCCACCGACCAACAGAACCATCTTTATGGACGGAACTTTTAAAATTGTTCCTCAAGAATGTTTCAAGCAACTGTTGGTTATCTATATAAAATATTTTGTCGAGGTAAAATTAATTTTTAATGCTTATATGTAAAGATCGTGCTGCAAACCATCAGGGAGTAACAGAATAGCTTCAAAAAAATCGCTGCAAAATGTTTGTAAAGATCGTGCTGCAAACCATCAGGGATTATAAGCAGCCATTTTGCTACTTTTAATTTCGTCAACAGGTTTTTCCAATTTTTTTTTGTTCTTATGGATAAAAGAACAAAAAAGGCCCACGAACATCTATTGCAGTATATTAAAGATACAATTTTTGATCTGAATCCTTCCAAATGTTTGACGGACTATGAGCAGGGAATGAGGCAAGCCGTCATAAATGTTTTCCCACGGACAAATAAATAAAATTAATTCTGAAAAAAGATAAATTGGGGTTTTATTTCATTTCTAAAAAAAAAAAAGTCAAAACAAGTTGGGGCCTTGTTTCATTTATTTTTGGGGCATTTTTTCATTTCGTTGGGGCCTTATTTCACTGGGTCATAATTTCATTATGAAATAATTCCCCAATTTGGGGCCTTATTTCATTTTTTTCTTTTGGGGTCTTATTTTCTGGGGCCTTATTTCGCGGAGCCGGCGACGTCCAGCCTTCTTTATTATTAGTCTCTCATTTACCACATTAACAACATTTTGCCTTATTATTACAATGATGTTAATGTTTCCGGCACAAACCAGCATATTCATATAAAAGGTCTTGATCGTATAGGCTAAGAAAAAGGCTCGAGCTTCTATCGATTACTTCCAAAATTAGTTGTTGCAAGAAGTCGAATTATTAACCTTCAAGGATTTGTGTGAGCATCAGACTTTAAGCCAATGATCAAATGTCACTACACAAAATACAACACATATATTACTGCACATATTTTTAGGAACTCCCTTGATCTTTAGTCCTTTTAATACTGTTGAGAAAAACTTGTTACGAACCTTCTTGGTTGACCACCTTTCATAAATATAACCTCTAGAGTGTAGGTATACATTATACCGTATACCTAAACACTAAAATCTTTAAAAAAAAATCGCGCTACCTTTATTTACGTTAAATTAATTTCATTGAATCAAAAATGTGACGAACTACGACCTTGTATATAGGTTTCAAATTATCTTTATAATACGAGTACCTAATGCCTTTCTGAAAATGAAATCCATGAAATAAAAAACTCATTACTGTCTAAATTGGCATGTTATACATTCACCATAAAGTAATTTCCGTGTCACAAGTTGCCCACCCATTTTAAACACCGTCCAGTAAACTGGCAACGACTACTTGACGCAAGGACTGGCTGTGTGGCGGACGCGCGTTATGAGCAATTTCTCAACAACCGGGAATGCTATTTAAATACCAACATGCATTCCAATTCTTGGCGTTGGCCAACTGTCCAAATGTCAAAACTCTTAAGCTAAAAACAACTATACGTACAAAAAAGATACTTGTGTATCCTATTTGGCTCGGTTCATACCAGAATGGTGAACTATAGTCACCTGCACCCTCATCTCATTTAAAATAGACCGCATTTATTGCATGGTCGTTCGTTGAACGTGTACGTTTGTGTAGATACACTTCCAGTGCCAAATGTCCCAAAATACAACACAAGTGCCTGTTTTAAGAGAACTTAAGGAACACCCACCTGTGTCGCATATACCTGCTCATTTTCTTCGAAATGTTTCAGTAATTTTAACAATTTTCTTTTTTCTCAAAAATAACATGCATAACTAGGTCGCACGAACTTGCTCCTGTAGCAAACTATGAGACTAAAAATTATTAATTTATTAAAATCTGAAAAAAGTCGAAATGTTTAATAATAAAATAGCCGTCTTTTCAGTGGATTGATAATCACAAATTGAGAGTCCAGTGTGCAATGCAGTTCAGATTCATTCAATATTTGGGACTTCCTTATTGTGCCTCCATAGCTTGTTCTATTTTTGCAAGCCTTAACAAGGTAGCATTCATAGGGGTCTACGTTATGTGCTCAAACGAACAACATATGTGAACAAACGAACTATGCCAAAAAAATAAAATGTTATTTATCCCTAATAAGTTTTTTTTTTCGTAAATTTTTTATATGAACAATACTTGTCCCTAAGATAAAATGAAATTCAACTCTTAATACCCCCATTCTCATCAAGAAAAAATTGTCTGTTTTCCTGTTTACTTTACAGCACGGATATACGAGCCCCAGACCCCGTAAATGGAGACCCATAAAAGAAAAACACACCTTTGCTGCATTTTCGTTTAGGCCATTTAATCAAAATCGATAAACGAAATATATGCTTCAACAGCGGAGTCGGCCAACATGCGAATGCAGGTAATTGGAGTATGACTTTGTTATGATTGCGTTGCCTGTTGCCTTTTGCCTACCTTGCCACAGAGCTGATAGCTATTTCCAGATAATTTGGTCTAGGTGAATGGAACGGGGAGTAGGTGGCTGGCGGGCATGCATGACTTTAGTTGGGTAGGCAATCCACCAGCACCAACGAACACTGACCGGACAGTCGGATCAACCGCACAGATGGTTGGCTATTCGATTGCGAAAGTGAATTTCATGAAGTAATAGGTGAACGTACCTATTCTGGTCTACTAATCCATAAGGCCTGTCTTGGCACGCCATTATTGCAATGAATAGATTTAATTGACGTACGGGCCTTTCAGTTCAAACAGGTGTTTGATGTGCAACTTTGTTGTTGTTGTTGTTGTTGGTTGCATTCAGTGCGTATGCGTGGCCAAGACATTGAAATCCGATGCACCTGGCATTGATGATAGTGGTAGCTGGATAATTGGATTCTGAATAGTTTTCTCTTTGGAAGCATATTGCAGATGACATACCATGCTACAGATCATTTATCCTTGTTAAGGCCATAATCTTTCCGTTGGGTTGTTGACATCTCCGGAAAGTGGTTAATCTCTGATGTTGGTGTACTCGTGGAGATGTTGGAATCACTTTGGATCTTGATTGATTAATTAGGTTCAGTTCAAGTTCGTGGGTTTGGATTACCTTCTCTGTGTGTTGAGGCGAGTTGTTGACTTAGTGCGACTTTGAGAACATGATACATCATTATGTGTGGTTGTGGGAACAGATTTTATGATGAAAAAGTGTCAACTTTACATTGTTGACGATGCGTGAGAACCACGCTAAATAAATTAAATAAAAACCACAGCTTTGGAGATTGGTGCCAATGTGGATGAAAATTTACGTATAGATTAGACAAAGTTGCAGATTATATACATTAAGTGTACCGTCTCGAAAGCGAACATCAATTTTTAATTGCGAATGGAATCGATTTAAAATGATAATTATAAGTTTGGATTAGTAGTTAAATAATCACAGAAAATGTATTGATAAAAGTCTAAGCACAGAAAACGTAGGGTTTTTTGGAATCTATAGGAAGAGATGCTATAGATATCCAAAGGTTCTACTATTAGGTATCTATCAAAAAAGCCATGGAAAAAAGGAAACAAAATTAAAATCAACGTTTGCAAATTTACCAGCGTTTTAAGGCCTGTTTCCCGCAAATGGAGAAAAAGGTTATCACAGGTGACTAGAATAGCTAAGTATAAAATAACTACATACCTATTACCTAATTATTATTAAGTAATTTAAGCAAATTGTTTATTTATGAAATTAAGTTATTGAACTAAATCATCAATTTTAAGTCAGATGGTATACTATATTGCAAAGACAGGAAACAAAATTTTAACATCCTTATTAATAAACGCGATTTATCGATGAGTTATCGTTAATTTGAAAAGCGTATTTTTCGCCCTATTTATTTAATTTTTTTTTTGTCGTTTTTTACCAAACCAGGGACCACGACCTTCTTTGATATTTCCTCTATCCAATAACATCTGAACTGTGTAAATCGGTTCAGTGATTGCTGAGACACAGACAGATTAAGTAAGACTAGTCATTATAATCATTTAAAGGGTCTTAATTTCCGGTGAAAATTTGAATTTCAAATTTTAACCTTTTCAAACAAGAAAATTATTATTTTGTATTTCCTTTGATAAGAGTTTCAATACTGGTTAAAAACAAAATTAACTGGATTAACCAGATTTCACCTTTTTTTAAAAAAAGTGCTTTTAGTACTTTCTTAATTTCTCAAAAACTAAGATACATTTTGGCATTCGGTTTTCTGTTTTTCACTAAAAATTAATAAGAGCATTGAATTTTGAAAATAAAAATAGTAGTTAATTACATAAAATTTTGAAAAAAATTAGTTTAAAATTTTCCTTTTTTTTTCAAAATTTGAGTTTGAAAACTAATTTTTTTAAAACTGTTGACTTAAACAACTTAATTTAAAAATAAAATAAAAGAATAGTTTTCTGGCTTTCCAAAAAGATATAAGAACGCTTTGTATCATTCACCGTTGTTTATAAATAATTTTTTTTCTGATTTAAGTCAATTTTTTAGAAAATTGCCCTTCCTGCCTAAACGGGAGAAAATAGACCCCCCTCCCATACGATTTTTTTCTTGTCTTATTCCCACCTACACGCTCAAGCTTTTTGGTGCACCTTAAACCAATCATCCAGTATAGTACAAGCTTTGATTACTTCGGCGCTACACGTATCCAGTTTCCTATTACATCCACTTAAAGTCACTGAGTAGTGCACCATTTACGCAGGAAATGTCATATCGTACTGTAACTAATGATCGATACAGGACAAAGCTCAAATATTCCTGCCTGATTCCCAACAGGGCGGTTCAACTGCACACTCACCTTTCCCAACACTATTTAAAGGATAAGTTTCCGGATCACCTATAATATTGTTTTGTTTTGGTGAATTGCTCTGGCCGGCAAAATTGACCTTTCCTTTGGGATTTAATTCTTTGAGAACAGCAATGCCACGAGAGAGCGTTTACTTATCCCCAGAAGTTCACGCTAAAATAATTGAAAATGCGGTTAAAATAATCAATGAGCTACATTTGAATATTACATGAAATATTTTTGTTACAAACACTCATAGTTAATAAATTCTTCTTCAAAATCTTAAATTACCGTTGGCCGACTCGTACCCCTTCTTCCGCGTTTCAAAACAAATTTGTGAGCATTTTTACAAATGTTTGTTTCTTTCATAATCTCTTTCCAAATAGTTAATTTTTTTACCGTGACCAAATTGCTCTAAAAGTTATTATATTTCAAATTCGTACAACATTTTAGTCATAAAAAATCCATATGGAAATTTACAGTTTGAGGTGAACACTATATGCACACAAATAACAAAAAACCGAAAAGTTATTATAAATAAATGTTTAGCATATTAAAACTATTATTCAAATCTATTAAAACAATTTAGTTGAGTGATTAAAAATGAGCATTCAACTAAAACCTTTTCAATTATAAAAGAAAATCTATTATAGAAGAGTAAACCGTGATTTAAATTTTAGAACCCATGGGTCTATTATTAAAACATTTTATGAATGGATTTTTATTCATTTCAATTTCTGACTGCAATAAAAATCCATTTGCATAAATCCACAAACAACCATAACTGAAACCATAAATCCATTTATTAGTTTTTCCGTTCCAGCAAACCTGAATGAGTTGACTTCAACGCAAAATAATAATAATAAAAAAAAAACAATACAGAAAGAAAAACAAAGCTCTGGAGGGCTAACAAAAATATCTGGCATGGGCAAGCAGGATTCAAAGCGATAAAAAAAAACACTATTCGTGGAACTTTTGGTCCTTTATAAAAAAATAAATGGCTTTTTGTGCATTCTTTGCTCCCTGATGCCAAAACTGAACGCTCAATTGACTTCATGAAACTACATCAGCGCTGGCTAAGGCCCAAAGCTATTTGAATTCACCGTTGAATGGTGGCAGCCAGGTAAGAACCTAATAAATGGCTGAATTTATATACATTTTCAACACCGATATTGCCATGATACATTAACACCCCTCATTGATTTCCTCATACAAATGGTAGGACATGGAATGGAATAGATGGTTTTTGTTTTGTATCTTTTGTAGAAATGATCTGAGGCGTGTTTAGAAATTAAAATTCTTTCCGCCCTTCCGTTCGGGCACGTTAAAAAAAACACACCTTGATGGTGAAAGGTATTCACTTATTTTTTATCGAATTTTGGCTTTGTCAGACACATTGATGTCTTTTACTTTTTCGTTGGACCTTAATGACAGGTATTGCGACATTGTGAATATAGGTACAGATATTTGGTTATAAGAACATTTTCTGACATTGTATGGGAATACTACCTTCAGTGGAAGAATTTGGGGTTCTTCAAATAGAATTATGTTTATTACGAAATCGACAGGTTGATTTTCATGTGTTATGAATAAGAAAATCATGTAAAATAACATTTATTTAGTAATGACATTACATTTTTAACAAAATGTAGTTTGTTTAATTTTTTTTGAATTTTGAGCCTGAAAACTAATTTTTCAAAAGTTGTTCACTAAAACAACTTTATTTAAAAAGAAAATAAAGGTAAAAAATTCTGGCCTTACAAAAAAGTATAACATATAATGGCTTTTTGTTAGTTTTACCGTTCTATATCTTAAAAAAAAATCTTTAGTTAATATGAGTTTAAAAAATCAACTTTCGATTTGATCAATTTTTTCAGTATTTTGAAATATTTTTTTTTTAAACTTTTGAAAACAAATGTTAAAATTCAATTACATGATTTTTTATCAAAGTTGATTGTATTGTGGTGAATATAAACGTCAAAAATTTAGCCTGTTCTTAGGCAGGCGTGTTATTTAACTCGAATATACAAACAATTCATAAAATTTACAAATAGGTAATACTGTTTTATAAAAATCTTTTCATTATTTATTGTGAAACAAATTTGTTATTTTTTTCATTTTAGAAGTTCAGTTGTCGAACCAGTGTTCAGTATTAAAACTACCAATAGCTTTAATGATCTTACAAAATAATTCTATTTTTTTTTCTTAACAAAATATAATTTATAATAGCTAGAATCATATACAATAGTTAATAAATTGTTTTTTTTTTTATTTTAATTTTGAGTTTTTTTAATCAAAACTTTAAACAGCGATCATTTGAGTTGCATAAATTGACCATAAAAGAATCTTATACATATATCTCCCCAGCAAAGTAATAAGAAAGGTAATTTTTTTAATTCTTGTAGGGAAATTAAAAAATGGCATGTGGTGAAAAATACCATTTGACCCAGTTGACACACTAAAAAGCTAAATATTTATTCACCTCCACTTCCTACGCCTAAGGCCGTGTGTCAATTGCGTTAAAATTGTTGTTTAACTTAATCACAGTTAAATTGTATCCCTTTTTATTGAGGTGAATAAAATTTAAGTTTACTATTGTTAATTTAATTTAATTTAATTAATTTTTGTCGTTCCTTTAATAAAAAAATTGCAAGGAATTTAATTCAATTGCGTATTTATATAAATGCATAAATAGTTTTTCACAACATCACGAAGCTATCCAGATCGCTTTGGATACAATTGATTAAAAATAAAGATGCATTAATGAACGAGGCAGATAATAAAACGATGTACAAATGAACGCAGCAAAACAAAATTTAAAAATTAACGACTTGCTAAAATTTTAACGAGCTTCTGAGCAGGTTAATTTTTGACGTCTGTATTCACCTCAGTAGTGTCAAAATTTTGCCATGGGATCAAATTTAACGCAAATGGCACACAGCCTTAGAACTAATTTATTATTCCTTTCAAATTAATTTCAGAAAAATGCGTCCACAAGTTTTTGAAATATTGAATTAACAAAATCAGTTTTTTAAAAATTATTAAAAACTTAAAAAAAAACATTTTTGAAAATAAATCTCAGTGAAATTAGAATTTTACTTCGAAAGCTGGATTTTGTTGGAGACCTTTGTTTTGATCTCTTGAGCAAATCCTTAAAAGTGTAGGTACTCATGATTTAGTCCGGTGCTAATTTTTTAGGCAGGGGAAGGGGTCGATATTTTTGAATATACAGTTATGTATTCCAAATATAATGTTTATAAGGTTTTATCAACATCGTTGAAGCCGTTTTCGGGAAAATTTGGAAAAACTTAAACCTTTATATGATAAAAGGAATAGTATAAGTTTTTCTTAATTTTATCGAAAAGTGCTGATTCGTTTTGGATGAAATTTTGTGAAGGTTATTTTTGCAAAGCTTTTAAAATATGTAACTGCATTTCAAGATTTTGTCTTATAAAGATTATAACGTAGATTTTGTGATAACTGTTTTTTTTACAAATTTGGACGAAACTTGATGAAGGCTTAACCTTTTTATATGTCGTAAGACATTAAAGTTTAAACATTCAATACAAAATGGCATTTAAAGTTTTTAGAGAAGCAACATAAAAAGCAAAACACGATGATATATAATATCATAAATCACAATTTTTATAGTCTTATTCATTGCAACAAGAGCAAGTTCGTGCGATTCAATTGTGCATTTTATATTGCTCTGTGGATAAGGTTTAATCGGAAAACCACAAAAATATAAAACAAAGAGAGCCAAATACTATAGTGAAAAAATTCATGTTGTCTAAAAACAGTTTTTTAAGGTTTTTTGTATAAAGGTCGTAGTTTCCGATAAATTTGCAAGAAACTGAATTTCGACCCCTTCTCCTTCTAAAAATAAATTTTGTTCCGTGCCAAATCATGGGTATACTTTTGATTATTTGCTCAAGACATCAAAGCAAAGGTTCGTTTTTTTCTAATTTTCCTGGGTTTAAAAAAATATATATCATGTTATTTGAAGTACGATCATTTCAGTATTGAATTTCGTTCAAATTGTTTCAGCCGTTATCTAGAAAGTTAAAATGAATTAAACGATAGTGTTTGTAAATACATTTACAAAATTATCCTTGTATTCTTATTTTTATTCAGTCTTACCCTCAGTAGATCGGAAAGCATAGATTGATCACTTTGACGCAGACCTTTCCAAATCCTTGGCACCAAACTTACGATTCTACTATAACCAAGTTTCCATTGTTGTCTTCTTGCAGATGTAAATACCCATTTATGAATCTATACAGACAAAAAAAACATGTTCATTTTTATTCTGAGAATTCCTTAAGTTATACAATTCTATCGTGAATTAAGCTTGAATTAAGGTGTCTGCAAAAGGATTTAAAAAGATTTATCACTTTGTTGTTTATTTGAACTGAAGTTGTGTGCTGTTGCTCTTGTCCTTGTCATTCATAAAATCTTATGAAATATGAAATATCTATACAACTATACAACCGACCTACTAAAATATGTATGAGATATTATATAACAATACCCTTATTATATGAATGAAAAAGTTGAGAGAAAATTTACATATTTCTCCCTAAAATTTCAAATTGATGTAAAAGGTAAAAACCTTGTCAGTTCATGCAACATATTTTTAAATATTTTTTTTTATACACTCCTAGATATGTACTTTCATCACCCTCATAGCTACCTTTAAATGGGTTTTATGATTTTCCTGGTATTGCGACTCCCACGACTTAAAATTTGACGCTTTCAGGATTCGTCCTTCCCAGAAACCAGAACAAAAAAAAAAAAGAAGTGAACACAGATACTTCGACGACTTTCGTAATCAGATGATTATAAACTTTGTTATTATATGAATCCCGTATTCGTATTGCGTAGCACAAACGCAGCTAAATATAGGGAAACACCATGCTCTGGTTTAGCATATAATCCAAAAGTCTGGTATTTCCATCTCAACCGCACACGAATGCTCCATTTATGATAATGAAATCTGATTTCATGGCACCAGAATGTCTGAATGATTGTACCAGTTGTTGTCGTTGTTGGTTTGGTAGACGGGAAAGAATTATTATATCGCAGGCTGATGTTGCAAGCAAAAGCAGAAGCAGCTCGACATTCGGCACTCGGCACAGACACACACATTTAATCAAATTATTTAACTTTAAATGAGAGGAGCCAGGAAGCCTGGAAATGGAACCCTCCTCACAACTTTCACAACATACTTAGATTTTTGCCATCCAGACTTCAAATCTAAATCTAAAGCACACTTGACATATGTATTCGTATAAAGTCGGGCACATTCAGGCACTCTTGTTAATCCTAAAAGAAGACACTAAAGTCTTCATCATGACATTTGAAAATAATTTATGCATAATGCCGGATGATGACTCCGCATCCCGTTTTGGCCATTTATTGCTGAAAAAGAGGAGGTTGTGTGTTCTGATGTCTATCAACATATACGTCGTCACATCCCATCAGGACTGAATGTGGAAAAGGTATTGTTTGTTAATGTTCTCTGTTGTGGAACATTGGCATGGCATGATGATTAGCTTTTCATAAGTTGAATTGTTGGAATATTTCTATCACGTAGGTATATCGCATTGAGGATACAATTTGGGATGCTGCTCATATGGTTATTCGAGTGTATATGTGTAGAGAGATAGATAAAAGGTAAAAGCTAGAATCGATTTTTATTGAATGTTATACAGGCTTTTTTGGCTTTGTGTTCCGCACTGGTATGTGTGTATTCACAGGATCAAAAATACCATATTGATGGGTCTTAGGTAACCGCAACGACGGCAATAATGTGATCCCATAATCATCATCATAAATAAAGGATATGTTCTTTGGATATCCTTAATAGTCACTTAAAGTGTGAATAAACATTTTGAAGGTGAATACAAAATGTATGTGATATAGGAAATCGTAGATTGTTTAACAGCATGTCTGAACGGCTGGGGGGATTGATTTTCTCATTCCCCTGTTGAAGATAAGTATGTATTTATATCAGTTACTTTATGTACCTAGCAAATCTTAAATGCACTTTAATATGTTAACCCTTAAGTTGATAATATATTTATATTTATACGCAAAGTTGGAGGTTTCATTTTGATGAAGGCATTATTATAAAAATGAAAAAAATTAATTTTGCATTTTTTTGACCATTTTATATTTGAGTGTAGTGAAGTCGTTTGTATTTCTATGGACTAGAAAGAATTAGAAATTAAGAAGTCTCCCATAGGAAATTTAATGGCAGAATAGTTGAGAGTATGTATGTTCCTCAGAGTTCAATTTTAAGACAACATTTTATTGTTTCATATTTATTAATGATCTGTCTGACTAGAAAGTTTATTAAAGGTTGCATGTATATATGAACGCTGATGAAGTAGAAAATCTGGTCGCTAAGAAAAATAAGAATAAACGCTATAGTTAGTAAGTGTCATGAATGAGTCATGACGACGGCCTGGGTTATGACAAAGCCGTATATAAGGCATAACATATTTCAGATAGAGCTCTAAAAAGGTTACCTGACCGAAGCAAGATCAAGAGTAATGCTTCTGAGGATTTCAGACTGTCCTATATGTGGGCCTGACTTTATTGCTAAGAAGTGAATTTCTTATTCGGAAACATCATCAGAATTATCGAAAATATCACCATCTGAAGGCCCAAAAGTCAGATCATTTCAACACTACGCCATGGATATATTTTTGATAGAAAAGTTTTGTATCGGAGATAATGGAAATGGTCAAAATGTCAAATAATTTTTTCTTTATTTGAACCAAAAACAATGTTTGGATTTAAAGTGTTCGTTTCGGTAATCCGTCTAATAAGGGTATAAGTATAGTACACGAGGTTTTTGTCAGGAATGCAATCATCTGACCACTTTTATTTGCAATCATTTGAAATCTTATTGAAATATCATGCATCACTTGAAATAATCATGTAATTTGAAAAAAATATTTTTTATTTATCAACTTAGAGTGGTTTCTTCCAATCATTAAAAATATTTAAATTAACTTTCAGTTTTTTGCAATCTTGCAATCAAAAGTGCATGATATTATATGCTATAAATATTAATTTTAAAAATTTGCAATATTGCAATATCACTCGAAAAAATTTCCAATCGTTTGTAATAAGTAAGGTAAATTTATTTGCAATTAAATGCAATCACAAAATATTTAAATCAATTTAAAAATTGCTTAAAATCACTTGAAAATATTTGCAATATTGAAGTAATTGAACAACTCGTGATAAACGATAAGCCCCCCTCAATATAGTACAAGCAAATAATTAGCTGAAGTTTCGGCGCTTACCTAACTGGCCGCGGCGCACAACGGCTATGAGGAATCTAACAACATCTTCTTGGGTCAATTTTGCCAATCGAATCAAGGCGAGAAAAAATGGCATGGAAAGAGTGCACCTTGTACCCCTCATTTTTTCGGGAAAAGCATTTCTTAAAAAAAATTACTTTTATGAAAAAAAAATTACTAAAAATCGACGGTAGATACATATCTAATAATTTTTACAATGACATGTGATACTTTTTTTGCAAAAGCCAAAAATCTCTTCTTTTATGCCTATTATTTGCAAACAAAGTTTTTTTAGTGCACAATTTTTAAAAACATAATTTTTAATAAAAAAATTGAAAAAATAATAAAAAAAAATTCAAACATTTTTTTTAAATATTTCGTGATTAAGATACCTTTTATTTGCGTTTCGAAAACTTTATGATCTTATTCATTTTCAAATGTCTTGTTCATTTTGGAAAAATTATATTAAACGAAAAACCCTTTTTTTTTTCTAATTTACCAGGAAAAATTGTTCAAAGTTCGGAAAATAATTTTTTTTTAAATCTGAAGTTCGTAAAAAATACGTATTCTGGTAGAGAATTGTATGCTTTTCAAGATTTCGAAGAGTCTTTCAGTGAAAGGTGAGTCTGGTGAGCTCGATCCATCACTCTGAGCTCACCACCGACTGGGGCACAATGTTTCGCGTAGAAAAAGCTATGCGGGTTAAAATAATTGTTCGTGTTTTTGGACTTATTTGGGTCGATAAGATAATATTCACACCTATTGTGAAATGCGCCCAGAAAACCTTTCACCCGAAATGTTTTTGTTCGCCCGGAATTTTAAAAGTTATTGCGAGTTTCACAGGATTGAAATTCCACATCGAAGCAGAACTGACAATTTGAAAAAAAGGTGTGTTCAGAAAACTGAGTTCTTAATAAATTTCCCTTTCACTAATGGTGGAAACAGGTACACAAAATCCACACCTTTTTTTAATATTTAGTAAAAAAATGCAAACAATCAATTTAGCGACGCAATTTAGCATTTATAGCTTTCAATGAATTTTTCATTGATTTGTCTAAACAAAACATAACAAAACATGCTATTACAAAAAAGTTCCCTCTCCACATTGACCTAGTGTGTATTCGTGTTTATAAAGTGAACAAGGCTTGATGTGTTTTTGTTTGGTAAGTGTCAAATTTTGATAAATAGAGTCAAACAAATTGTTTTAATGCTTTGAATCTAGATTGTTTGAACTTTAATAATTCTTTAATAAATAAAATAATAATCTTATAAATAAAGTATTTTGAAAAATCTTACATCAGATTCCAAATTTAACTTTAAGGATTCACCCCAATTTAAAAATAAATTACATGGGCTAAAAACGGAAAATGACGAAGTTCTGGTGTCATTTGATGTAATATCTCTTTTTACAAATATTCCCCTTAAAATGGCACTAGAACTAATCAGTAAAAACTTTGGAAAATTAAGGAACACACCCTCATCAAAAAGCCCAAATTTCTCGAACTTCTAAGATTTTGTATAATTGACAACAACTATTTGGTTTATAGCAACAAAACGTACCAGCAAAAAAATAGTATGCCGATGGGAAACCCAGCTTCACCCATACTAGCAGACATCATTCTCGAAGAGCTCCTAAGCAACTGCCTAGAAAAATTACCAACCAAACCCAAGGTCTTGACAAAATGTGTGGATGACATATTTGCCATAGTTAAAGCAAAAGACATCGACCAAACTCTTACTACCCTTAACAGATTTCATAGAAAAATACAATTTACAGTTGAGATTGAAACAAATAACCAATTAGCTTACCTGGACACAATAGTCATTCGCAAAGAAGGACAACTTAAAATGGATTGGTTCCAAAAACCAACTTCATCCGGTAGATTGATTAACTTCTCTTCCCAACACCCTAAACAAATAATTTTCAACAAAGCCAAAAACTTGATATATAGAGTACTTTCAATTAGTGACACAGAATACCACATCAATAACAAAATAAAGATAAAAGACATATTACAAAAGAACGCTTTTCCGCAACAAATAATAAAAACACTAATAACACAGTATGAACATCGAACTATCTACCCACCAGAGGAAAAAGAAAACAAAATCTACAAATCCTTTACATATATCAAAGAAATAGCAGACCGGTTCAAAAATGCAAAACTTCTAGATACAGAAAAATATAAATTAGCTATGAAATCGACAAATACAACTTCACAACTCTACACCAACCTTAAAACAAAAATAGACAAAATGGAACATTCAAATTTAATTTACAAAATTAATTGTAATGGCAACTCAGACGAATATTGTAACCAAATCTACATAGGAACAACTAAACAAAAACTTAAAAGTAGACTCGCAGGCCACAAATCTGATATAAAGAGCAACGCACTCCAGAAGACAGCACTGGCATCACATTGCATAACTTTCCGGCACTCCCCCGACCATGATAACGTAAAAATAATGCAGCGAGAAGAACACCAAATCGGCATTTCATGATTTGAGATACACTTCTCAGTAGAATTTCTATAGAACCAATTCCTTATGTAAATAATCATTTTTTTTTTTTTTTGAGGAATGCTTTAATGTGCAGAATAATTGTTCGAATAAAATATGGAAGTTTGTTGAATTTTAATTTAATTAATAACAAACTTCTTTACTCCTGGCACTCCAGATGTTCATAACAGGGTTTACAGATGTCGCAGAAAAGTATTTTACCCTCATTAACACCTAGGTCCACCGAAGCTAGTTCCGCTTGAGTAATGACAAACGTTGATATCTTTTTGAAGTCTTTCACATGCACCGTACTATATCATCTTCAACTGTGATGCCGTGAAGTTAAGTGCGGCTATTGAAAAGTAGCTTGGTTATTTTGAAACATATATTTCAAGTTGGATTTTTTAATATTAGTCCATAATGAACTTGATGCATGGTATAACCAAAAATGCCGGAAACTATATAGCAAAGATCATTCACCAACATAATGTATTAATATGACATGACATTCTCGGCTTTAGCAATGTTACATTGTTGTAAATAGACAGATTGTCACATAGACATTGGCGCTGATTGACATAACAAACCGTGACAGAAACCATTGTCAACTGACATGACAACGAGGGCGATAACTTGCGAATTATCAAGATTTTACACATTCGAACGGGAAGGTGTGGTTGCACTGCGATTTATTGGCGCTTTTATCATAATTATTGTACACACGCTTGGCAATAAGTCCCGCGATCCTGCACCACCAAACCCAAACGTCAACATCAGAATCAGCATCAACACAGCGCCACAGTGAAAGCTGTTCAATTTGATTTACAGCAATCAAGTGGTAATAAAAAATTTTGAAATTATAATTGACTTTGCCGTCACACGTTACCGTATGTCAATTGTCAATTCAATGGCGGATTTTTAATCTCCGTTAAATACCGCTAGTGCGCCATAAAATAACCAACATTCCCATAATTCTACATACTGCTGCTGCTCAGCTGCTGGCTGTCTTAATCGAATCGGATTTAGAAAAGTAACAATTATTAACATAATATGCTTGAATTAAATGTTGTACTGGGTGCAGGAAGGTATGAAGCGGGGGTGATCGGGCGGGGCGGTGTACGTGCCGATATGGCAGCGTATAGTTAATCCAATTGTTAAGCAAACATTGAGCTATCGGAAAGGGTGTTTCCCCGACAGCATATTGGGATTCTGGGGTGAGGCAAGGAATTTCTTCTCCAAATGCACTGCAGCTTGTATTTTTTTTTTTATTTCTCATTGTTGACTAATTAAGTGGTTTTAAAAGCTTAACTGGCTTTAAACATAAGTTACATGAAGTACTTTTGCTTTGGGGTTTTTATATTTTAAGCAAGAAGTGTGTGTGTGTGCAGAAATAGACCGTTGTTTATTTTCTATCATATCTGCTGCCTTAAGGCAGTATATTTATGACTGACAATGACAGCTATATAAGCTGCAACGTTAATATTGTTTTTGATGTATTAACACCAGTTTATGACACAATATGAGAAATGTTTGTATCTACAATTGTACATGTAATGTGAAGGTTGGTACATATGTCTTTTTGTTATGTAATGTATGTAACTTGTCCAAGAAAACTATTAGTAGACTTTTTCAAAAACGCAATTAACTAAGTAAAGTATTCGGGGAGTAATGCATGTATTATAATAAAGTCCGGTCAAAACATTCCATTTTAATTGGAGTATTATCATAAGGTAGGTAGGGCAAAAGTGAAATAAAAAAAGTCACAGTTTCTCCAGGACAGTAGGGTACAAGTTACAAATAACAAGTTGTTATCCTGTTAAAAAATAAATGTTTCTCTGTTCGTTCGTTTATTGTCTTGTTAAACATCCGCGTACTAACCTCAAATTGATGGTTTTTTTTTTTCAAAAAATTAATTAAATAATTTTAAGAAAGTGGTTTAATTAAAATCAGATGGTTATAAAAATATTGCTATTTTCATTTGTATTGAGAGTATCCCGGCTAATTCCAGTTGTTCAGTGTGAAATTATTCCAGGGTGAGATTAACCCCGAGTAAACTATGATGGAAACAGGGGTTTCAGTTAGTTTTAAACCAGTTTATGGCCAGTTTCTTCAAACACTTTTAAATATTTATTGGTGAATCTTTAAATGGCATTTTTCAATTTCACCAACCACTTTCAGTTTTAAAAGAGCCAATAAACTAAAGTCCCATTTTGCTCCAAATAAATGGTTAAAGGCGTCTTAAAAATGCAAGACAAAGAGAACCTTGAATATTTTCTATTGATATGCTCCCCTTTCGCTTGCTCTAATGAAAGAGACCCATGTGTGGTGAATAAAAATCAGGGGTTGGCATCAAGTTTCCTCATTTTTAAAAATTCACCTCCTAATGTTGGTGCACACTATTTTAAGTTAAAATGCCAATAAATTTTATTACTCGGTTAACTTAAATGCTTTTCGGTGTATTTTGGTGAAACTGGGCATTAGTCTGTGAGTTAATTATGAGTTTAATCGGGGTCTCCTTAATAACTTGTTTCAATAAGCGTTAATTCGAGATTAATCTAACCCTGTATAAATTTTACCGTACACACAATTTAGTGACTTTAGAATTTAGCTTGTCACAAATTTTTTACAAGTTGCTACGGTTTTCTTTTGCAATCATAAAAAGTTACAATAATACATTTTTTAAAATGGTTTTTAATCAAAAAAAATTTTTTTTCAATAAAAAAAAATTAAGAACTGCAACGAAAGTTATAGGCCCATCTGGTTTTCAATGGTACATTGGAAATAAATAAAAGCATTAGTTGTTCATCCATAAGACGTTATTTATGAAGATAATATTTCAATAACGTGATGTCAAAATAAAAAAAAATTAACTTAATATGGGCTCCTCGTGCAATAATTTTAGAGTTTGGGCTGATATGAAAAATAAACTTATAGGAAAGCTTTTTAAAAACCATAAGCGTGCCAAAATTCACCGTAAAAGTATACCCTGTCATGAATTTTCGATCGCATCTGACAAAGATACCACGACTTGTCCATAGCGCAGAGCAAGATTGAGCGTGTATAGAAGACCAATATTCTTTGCAACCCTCATTTAAATAACAACATACATTCAAAGTTTGATTTTTTTCCCTGGGTTTTTGTTAGGGAACTTTTCATTTTAGAGCTTATATGTAGAAATGATATGTGTAACTGTTTAATTTTTTTTTTTTAAGTGTGGAAAATGCAAAAAAGTAAGCTTTGTTCTTTAAAGAAGTTATTTGGGTAGGTTCTCGTAGCGATCGGTGGGTTTATTCATGTTTGGTGTGAGTGTTTTTTTTATCGATATAAACGTAAATTCTCCAAGCGCGCGGTTTGTTGATTATTTATGTATTTGATTTTTCCTGTTTTTATTATATAGATATTAATTATTATATCGATGTGAAGTGAAATAAATGTGAAAAAAAAGTGTTTCTAAGTGGAGTGCTGTGGATTTTTATTTTAACCGTGTATTATTTTAAATGTTGCAATTGCTATGCTGCTTATTTAGTTTGAAACGGCTTCGAAATAATCAAGACCTTGTTGCACTTTTTCACCGGGTAAGGGGTGGGTTAGTAAATGTTTAATTTATTTTCTTATTACAATAAATTAACCCACGAAACTATTTTACCGCGAATTATGGAGTAAACCCGACTTCCAAATAAACAAAACAACTAATGTAATTTACGCCGACACGACCGAATAATTTTATTAACTGATTTGACAGATGGTCCAAAACAGAAGATAACGACGAATAGGTAGGTACACGAAAGAGACCACCAAAAGTGCAACAAGTAACACGTTAATAATGTTACCTTCCCGTCTAGCTCAGCAGGTCGTAGGTTCTTTGGAAGAATTTTGATTTCTAATTGTAAACAAATGAGAAAGAGTTATAATTATTGATTATCGACCGAGTCAAAAATTATTTGATATTTGAACACAGGGCCGTGTCCAAAAAGGGATTTGGGCGCCAGAAATTCTTTATAGGTAAAATTTCAAACCTGGGTACGATGTATTTAAAATATTTGAGCGAAACGAAATAACCGAATAAAATAACAAAACAACAATTTTATATTCTCAAGTTGAGATTTTAAAATGTTTTATTAAGGAAACCTTGGATAACCCAGGATAAAAACCTTAAATTTTTTCAAATAAATTATTGACAGTAAATAAAGATAAAAAGGTACCAAACAGTAAATTAAATTTGAATTAAATGAAATTTTACGGGGCTCACGGAGAACCGTAAAGCCGAAGAATAGAACGTTACCGGAATTAAAAAGGGCAAACAATTGAACAAATTAAACCACGTATATTAATCGAATTAAAAGGTCTGCCGCTACAATTTAAACCAAAATGGCCATACACTTGAGACAAACCACAACACTCTACACTCTACTTATCTTTTATCTTTTTTTTTTCTCCTTCACTCTCCTTCAATCTCCAACTTTAATTTTCACTACTTTATCTTAAAAAATTTCTATTTTTCTATTAAATCTCCTTCTCGATTTTTTTTTTTCTTTTTTACTTTTCTCGACTCTTTTTTTTTGTTTTGATCAACCTCTCGTTAATCTAGCTCAACCAGAAGTGATCTTTTTCACCAACATCAATCTATTCGTCCTCCCTCGGCCTTCTCATTCACTCCCACATACATACAACCATCCAATCTTTTTCGTGGAATTCGGTCACGGGTATAGCGGTAGCGTGAAAGCTTCTCTTACTTTCCAGCCCCACCGTTGTTGAATTCCTAACGAAACTTTACTCTCGCTTCACATTCACGGAATTCACCAAGTTGTTGGAGTTGTCCCAAAACTTGACGAATTCTGCAAGGCCGAGTTCGGACATCACACCCAATTAACAATTTTTTTGAGAAAAATTAAAAAGAACAAAACTCAAGAAAAAGATTCTTGCTGGGCATTCTCCCAGTTAATTAATTATCTACTCGTGATTCGAAACGCGAAACAATCTTTTTCATCAAACAATTTTTGAGAAGAGTGAAGAAGGCATAGTTTTAAAAACTCGAATTCTACTCTAATAATCCCGATAGACCTTTTAAACCACAAGTTAAAATTACTGTAAAAAACGTTAACGTTCCATTCTTCCAAAACATTAATATAATAATAATATTTTTAGGAAGGGCTCAAGGCCGTCAAGATATCTTTCTTGACAAAAACGTCACACTCGTTAGCCTTAAGTATAGGCATTCACTTTTATCCAAGAATTGTAAGTGAATTTCTACAGCTCATCCGCTGGCACGCCTTTCACTCTCGTTACTTCCAATTATATATATCGCCTGTAATAAATTGTCACTTTTGCAAAACGCTGGTTGAGTACACCTATGGTTGATGGTTCCATGGCTGCCCTTTACTTAACCAGAATCTTGCAGCCGCAACGAAAAGAAAAGGTTAAATAATTAAAGGTCGAAGACCGGCTTTTGTTGCGGTAAATTTTACCGTAACAACCTACATAAGTGCAAATAAAAAACTGTTCACGGGTCAAAAAGCAACTAGCAGATATTTGTTCGTGTCTAAACGAACCGTCTTACAAACTTCTCAACGAAGATAACACCAAAGGCACCAGAAGTAAAAAAGATAACTTCGATAAGTTTGCCATCAGACAAATTGAATTGAGCATCATTTTTTTTTTCTTTTTTTTTTAACTTCCGTCGATTGATAAAAAAATCTGAATGCAAACATAAAATCGTATTTAATTTTTATAAATAAAAATAACGATACAAATTATTTTAAAAAATGTGGATATAGGTTGTTATTATTTTTTTGCCACTTTAAAATGCTTACTGTGGCATCCTTGATAAAACTTTTGGAAGTGTTGTGCCTACCTTATGGAAAACAAAATAGTGCGAATGAGAGACAAACATCCCTATCTTCCCTGTACCTACTTTAAAACCATTTTAGTTATTGGGGCAAATGAATTTATCAGCAAAACACTTTTAAAAAAAAATTACCTCTATAATTTTAATCGCAACGCATCTCAACGCAACGCATAAAAATTCCGAAAAAATCCTTTTTGGTCCTTAGCTTAAGTGAAAAAGTGTTTCGTTTCCGACGCTTTTAAATTAATGTTAAATGAAGAAACATGATTGGAGTAAGCACATACTTTTTAACATGCATCTTTAATTAACACATTTAATTTTACAAAATTGTATCTCATAAGCTATTAGAATAATTTAAGAACGAAAGATTATTTCCAGATTCAAGCTACATAATTAAAAATACTTAAAAGTTCTTTCCAACTTTGTTGGGTAAAGAATATTTTAATCTGTGTTGTTTTTCTTTTCAAAAAAAAAATGGAAAAGATACCTACGAACAAAATAACTTTGAAACTTAAGTAAACGTGAAAGTTGAAATTTTAACTTTATTTTGCGCTTCTATTTTCTTTTTTTGCATACTCTCTCGTATAAAATGCGTTTCCGTTTACAAGCCTTTTATCATTATTATATCTATACTGAAAAGTTAGTTCTATATATAAGGCAAGTTATGCATTTATAAAAAAAATAGATTTGAGGTGAAAGGAAAAAAAATTAGGTCCAGGAATCCTTTATTATTTCCATTTGGTGGGAAATTATTTCACTCTTTTTGGGTGACGTTATACACTTTGCACACAATACTTATACCAATCTCAACTGTTGGGGGCACCGGAAACTATAAAGTCACTCCATATTTTCAGCTTTATACATATCTCCTGTAATATAATATAATTATAAAAATTGTAGATGGGAACTAACTTAACACCTATAGTGGGAATTTACTTCACAAAAAAAAGGTGAAATTAGTTCCTACTAGTGGTGACGAGTTTATTTTCCATGTGAAGTTATATTTTCCGTGAAGTTAGTTCCCTGCACCACATCAAAGTTGGATTGTTTCGTTGGTTTTTAGAGTGATAGAAAATAGTTTTTAATTAACATTCGTTGTACAAGAACAGAGTTATCCGAACTAATTTTTCCCGAAAACATAGGTGTGACACGATGGGAATTAAATTTTTAAAGCGACTTAGCGAATTTTTTGTATTAAATAAATAAATAATCTTACACGACCGCTTCAAGGCGTGAACCAGTGCCTATTGTGTAGTGACTGCTCACTCAGGCAATACTTATGTGTGCTTTACTTATGTTTGCGTTACTAGGCTTGAGAGGTCTATGGATATAATCTACGTTGCAGGGACATAACTCCTCGGGACATAAGTCCAAAATGCCTTTTTTTTTTAACTTATGTCTCTTTTTGATGGGACATAAGTCCGAATTCCAATTTAGGAATTATGTCCCATCAAAGTGAGACATAAGTCCAACAAATATTATTGAAGTGAGACATAAGTTCAAAATTTCAATACCAAACTTGCACCCAACCAAACTCGCACCAACCCCAAATCCTATAGTGGGACAAGCGGGGGGGTTGCAAGGGGATAGCATGCCCCCCCTGACCAATCTCAACAGTTGGGAAATACAGGTGGGCCACCCATGGTACTATGACCCCTCGGGACAAAAGTCCAAAACTCTTTTGTTTGGATTTGTGTCTTACTTTGATTTGACATAATTCCAAAATTCGATTTTGGACTTATGTCCCATCAATGTGTTCAAAAAACATGCATACCCACTTATAAAAAAAAATATTTTCGAAAAATTATATTAAAAAAAAATTGATTTTTTGGAAAACTCTATTCCGCTTGTACTTTAAAACCTCAGGTAACTTGCCACAAAAGCAAGTTTGTGCGACTCAGTTGAGCTTTTTATTTATTTTTGACCTATAGGTATAAAGATAACAGTTCCTATTCCATTTTTCTTGAACAAAATACGATCGATTTCGAAAAAAAATTTACATGAGTGATTGGTTGCCACTGGTGATGTCCTTCGTCTGACATTTTTTTGCAGAATCAGCTTATTAACGATACCTGCCATATAACTGTTATTTATTTTACTCGGACTATAAATTTAAATCCAAAATATAAATTTAAGATTTTTCTGGTAGAAATGGCAACTATATGAGAAGAAAGGTAACTTCTTCCAAATTAAGTATACCTAATTATAGGCAAGGCATATTATTGCCATTTTTATTTGAGATAGTCATGCCAAGAATTAGCATATAAGATCCTGTAGTATTGTATTTTGTATATGATTAATTATTCTATATATTTTATAGAAGGCAAATTAAAAAAGAAAATTTACTTTTTCAGAAATAGCCCATGAAAATTAGACAAAAAGAAGGCAAAATTACGAAATAATTTTGACTTAGCTGGACTTTGCTGGAGAGTGTACGGTTGATAATTGTTGCTTATATGATTCTCTACAAAAAAAACATGCTAACACTTTACATCGTACCATTAACCAATTTCAAGAAAAAAGTGTTAAATTGTTACAAAGACTGTTTTTTTTTTACAACACTGCATCTTACTTTACAAATTTGACTGGAACTTGATAACGGCTGAACCAATATCTTTTATAAATAGTAGAGCATTTAAATTAAACATTTAACACATAACGGCATTTAAAATTATTAGCTAACCAGCATAAAAGCTAAGATACTTGCTCTATAGGTACTTACTATCTTGGATTCGTGCAAGTAAAAATAAAAAAGTTTTGAGATAACAATCAAACATGACGTTACGATGATAATGTCGAAAAAAGTTAGTCCGGCAATTCTGTCTGTCTGTCTCGGCACCTACAGCCTTACGGGTGGGCCCATTTACTTAAAATTTGGTAGCTGTAAGTATAGTTTTTAGGGTAATACGCCCAGAGCTTTTTTTTGTAGGTTACTGTAAGTCTTCAAATAACGGTACCTGCCACAAAGGTTATCGAAATTTCATTTTTCTCAAAAACGGCACTAACGATTTCAACCAAATTACACGTTAAACCCTACCTGCCATATAAATGGTATTTTAAAATTTTGTTTATATGGATAGGTGCTGGAGCGATTTGAATGAAATTGAATACTGAAATTGTTTTAGCTCTTCTTAATACAATGAAATCAATTTGTTAAGTTTTAAAGCATTTTAAAAACTGTTTTTGTGAATTTCAAAAACCAGTTAACGGATTTTTATGAAATTTATGTTTAATGTATAATAAATTAAGTTAACTTACATACTCATTTCTTTTAAGAAAAATATTTTCGAAAAATTATTTGAAAAAATTGATTTTTTTCAAAAACCGCTCCAACGATATTAAGAAAAAATTTTTTTGTAAACTTTAAATTTTGAAAAAAAAACATTTTGACATACTTCGATTAGTAAGACATGGATTTAGAACTTTTAATAAAATTTCATGCGATTTTTTCCAATCTTGTAGCAATTTTACCCTCAAATAACTTACCACAAGACACAGGTCGTCTCCTTCCGTAGAAAAAAAAAATTACACGCGCTTTTCTTGAAATGCACTAGCACGCATACATAGTTAAATCTCTGCAGCATGAAAATTAGTACGCAAAAGTGGGTCTTTTATTTTTCTGTGGATTAGGCATAATTTAACTATCTTTTCTCGAAATTGATTGATAGTACGATGAAAAGTTTTAAGACTTTTTTTTTAGAAAATCATAAAAGCAACATTTTTTAACTTAAGGTTTTTTTTTGCAAATAGTTCATATACCTTACTTCCGTGAAATTAGCAAAAATCTGAATCTGAACAATAACCCCCCCCCCCCCCCCCCCAAATTCGTTGTGAACCAAATTATGTGTCGGTATTATTTAAAATTTGATCAAGGCATCAAAACAAAGATATCCAACAAAATACAGCTATGTCGGAATTTTTCCAAAGTTAATAGGTCAGCGAAAAATTTAACCCGTAGGTACCTATAAATATTTTTGTTTCAAGTTCTGAAAAGTTAGAAAGATTTTTTTTTTTACAATTAACTCAAAGTGGCAGCCCTTAACATTTTTTGTAGTTTTAAATTTTCTTAGTGGCACGAGTTCACTCAACCGATAAAAAACATATTTTATGTCGAAATATTGAAAGTCAAGAAATAATATTATATCCTATCAATTGTTCTCTTTTGTTTTGTTTGCATTTTATTTATGAAAGAACATGTCACCTGTACATATGTTTCCAATAAATATTGAAGGTTGGGTTTATCACTGACTGCAAGCAAGCCACCTTCCAGACGACAGTCGACAACCATATCGACTATATACGATGACAGTGACAATTTGTTTCCTTTAATAAAGAAATCGATCATCGAACAAAGTGCACGTGATTTGACACAAATGAAGGCAATAAACAATTTTTATTAGAATATTAATAAACGTTTAGTTGGTGAAAAGTCACTGAGGGAATTCCCGCCCGTCTGGCTATTAAGGTTGAATCGGATTTACTTTAAAATTATAGCTTAATCCGTGTATATATATATATATACCATTTTAATGTGGGAAGCGTGCCGTGTCGTTAAACAACGGGTTGATAGTTAGTTGGTGCAGGTTAACATAGATAACCCCCCGGATCACGAGCACGAGTGGTCAAAACATTTATGGGGACATTTATGAATGTCACGGGGACAATAAATATCAAAACCGCACCTCAGTACCGATGGCATTTGACAGACTGGGCCACCCCACCACATAATGCAGCGTAAGGCACACTCACAACACAGCATGACATGACAAGCTAGTGGGCTCCACAACTGCTGATAGCGTTTGAGTGAAATGGGGGGTGTAAGTGCACAAGCACAATGCAAATGCATATAGCAGCAGTTTTGAAACTTTTTGTTGTTGTTAAGCCAGGAAAAGGTACATATATATGCCCAAGAGTGTTGGCATTTTAACGAAAATTAATTGCCACTATAGGTGGGTTTATGCAAATGTGTTTTTTTGTATACAATAAGGTAGGAGTCGTTCATCGGTTCCTGAATTGCTGAGAGTTGAGTACTTATGCTTAACAGTTGAGGTTTTTGACGTGGGAGCGTGCACTGAAATTTAGTTCCGACGTGTCTATTTTTATTTGCACGCAAAAACTGCAACTACCTGTCTGGGTCGAAAATAAATGGACTTGACATTTTAAATAAATACGTAGGTACTTAAACTTTTTGGAAAGGTTCTATGCACTTATTTCATTAAGACACGGAAGTCTTGAAAGGGTTTATTAATGTAGATACTGTATTACAATTTCCATATAGATTATTAATAGTAAGATTTTGAACAGCTAGTGGAATGTCATTTCAATAAAAAAAAAACACACCGTATGATTCTATAAATATACGAAGTAAGGCTGTAAATCAATTAATTTAGATAAAATCAACTCAAAAATTTATAAAGATGATGAATTTAACAATGAAGTAGCAGAAACTAGATAAGGCAAATGATCCTAGAAATGAATGAGCAGATGTCAACATAATGTTTCGCTTTAAAGCTTCCAGATAAAGTTTCTGATAGTTATATGCAATATAACGCCATCAAACAGATAAAGTCATCGGCGCAAAATTATAGTCAAGTCAACTCGAAACTAAAGAAAATTTAGTTGAACACTATATAGGCTGAAATTTCATTTTTGGCAATTATAGACAAGTTAAACTACACTTTATCTTTAAAGACTTGCATCAAAATTAAAATCATGAAAACCCTATTGTAATTTTGTTAGTGTCACACTTATTTTATGAATTCTGTCAATCTGTTATATTCTTTAAAAATTATTTTACAAAATGTTTTCGGAGGAGGATTTGCTTGATGATTTTGAGCTTTTTGAGAAGTCCAAATAATATGTAAATCTAAGACTGAACAATCGCGACGATGAATTTTATTTAAAATTATTTGAAAAGTCTACAGTTCTCTTCTTGATGGGAAACATTGAAGTAGCAGAACTGGCAAAAAATTGCCCAAGTGAAAAAAATTTTGTCTGATGATTCCGAAATTTTGTTTAAAAGAAAATCATCTAAATAAAAGCTGATCGAACTGATCCTTTATTACACTTACAGCAAACAGACAAACAGAACTGATTTGTAGCTACAATTTTTGTATTTATTTTTATGTTTACCCGGCAGTTGGCACACACATTTATTTGGTTAAGATGTTAATTATTTGTTCCGATAAATATTATTGCTCGACTTCTTTTAAAAAATTAAATATAAATTTGTTTTCATTTATTGACATTCCCGTTGATGACATTTTGCGAAAGACGCAAAGGTGTGTTTGCTTTCTTTTCTGGACGATCTGCAACTGTTTAAGATGTGTTCAGCAAACTATTCTTAAAGAACTGGTTTAAGTGTGGCATTAGTTATCAGTACTTCAGAAAGTGTTTATAATTGCGTAAAAGTTAGAGAACTGGTGTAAAGTTAAAATTAAATTAAGAAGTGTCGCGTTAATTCCTTAAATATAGGCTGACTATAATTTTGCGCCATTTTGTTCAAACTCTCTGTTTAACTAACTGATTGACGAAGGACATCCGCCAATTTGGGCTAATTTTAAGGTGTTCACACTTAAATTATCTCTCTTGGCCACTTATACAGGGTTGTGCTAGAAGCTTAATGGAAAATGCATTTTGTTCAGTTTGTTCTTAGGTGTTATAAACGGCACCTTAAACCTTCGTTACGGTATAAGTCAGAAAATAATGCTCAACTCTTAGCGCAGTCCATTTACATGTCCCTGTCTTTCTTACGTTAATACTTTTTTCACTCAAAACCAAGCACTTTCAATCAAACCAAAGGCGGCCTACTGCACAAAATCAAATGATTGAAATTGAATACCTACTGATAAATCATAACAAACCCTTTGCATAACTATCAAGTTTAACATAACAAACAAAGAACATTAAATAAATAATAATGATATAAATTCTGAAAATTAATATAATTTTAGTTATTAATATTCAACTAAGTAGAGTTTTATTTTAAAAGAACTTTTCTGAATTATTATTCAAAAGCGTTAAGCGGCCTATATTTAAAGAAAACATTTCGTTTGGCACGGGTGATAGCTTGTGGGCTATGGTCAGATGACGTCCAGCTAAAAGCACCTTGTCATTTCGCAATTTAAAGATTTTTCTAGCTCAGTTTACATAACTTTTTTGAACTATACCAGCAAAATCACGCGTTGCAATTATTTTCAACCGCAGGTAGTATTTTTGTTTTGCCTCGTGGCCAAGGCTAAGGACCCTCCCCCGTTAAGGCAAGGGGGGGCAGTTTTCAAAAAAAATTACTTGAATAAGAAACACAACCTTTGGCTAAAAATCCATTGTACGAAATTTTATAAAAATCGATCGTAATTCTTACGAGAAAAATAGAATTGTCTAAGACGCTTGTATGGCAGGTACCGTTAAAATTCTAATTGTAATAAATTTTTTTTGTCGAAAAACATCACCGTTTTCAAAAAATCAGTCGTGTTAAATTTTATCAAAATCGATCGTATTTTTTTGAGAAAAACTAAATTATCTGTTACGTTTATATGGAAGGTACCGTTATTTTCAGACCTAGGATAAAAATCAAAAATACGCCTGGGCATATTACTCTAAAAATACAGAGTACCAAGTTTGAAGAAAATCTGCCTAACCGTTTAGACAGGCAGAATTGTCGGACCTTCTTTTTTCGTGTTCTCTATCATCGTAATGTCATGTTTGATTGTTATCGCAAAACTTTTTTTTACTAACACAAAACTTGCCTTATAGTACCTATAATCGCAAGTAAAAAGTGGGTCCATAAATTATGTATGTCTGTCTGTCTGTCTGCCAGTCTGGTTGTATAAGTAACTACTGCCTAAACGGCTGAACCGATTTGCTTCAAAGTTTGTATGTAGGGTTTGTAGACCATTTCTTAAAGGGGAAATTGAATTTTTTTTTCAGCTCAAAAATAGCGGTACCTGCCATATAATGGTTTTGGAAAAGCTTTATTTTCTCAAAAGCGGCTCTAACGATTTTCTTCAAAAAAATTACAGATGGTTTTTATCCGACTGTCTTTTGTTCACTTGCAAAAAAATTATTTATGCAAGCTTACTAACGGTACCTTTCATAGAATCGTTATTTTCTTCTTGAGCTATCTCGTGAACGGGTAAATCGGTTTTAATTTAATTTTTTTGTAAATTCTATATTCGGGAAATGACTTTACTAAAAAAAATTATTTTTATGCATTAAATGCAAACCAATTAGCACTTTAAATTTGCGTTTTTTTTAATTCGTAAAAATAAAATTTATTAAGATTATTAAGTAAACATCAAATAATCAAATCAAAAACCGCCCTAACGATTTTGAAATTATTTTTTGATAAACTTGCATTCAGGCAACAAAATATTCTGCATACTTTGATTTTCGTTTGAATCTTCCTAAAAAGTAGTTTTAGCACTTTTAAAAACAGTTCATATGATTTTATTTGTATTTTTCATTTTTATTAAAAAAAAAATATTATTTTTTTTTTTAAATTGATGTGGTAAGTTGCTACATGAACAAGTTCATGCGACCCAGTCGTGCACCACTAGAGCAAGTTCGTGCGACCCAGTCACTTTATTTTTTGTTCTCATTTGACTATGGACTTTTATATATTATAATTTATGGAATATTAAAGGATTTAATTTCCTTTTATTATTTTTAAAACATTCCCGCCTAAACGGGGTAAAATAGACACCCTCCCATAAGTTTTTACTTGCGATTATATGTAGGTACTATAAGGCAAGTTATGCATTCGTGCAAAAAAAATGAGATAACAATCAAACGACATTACGATAGCGAAGACGAAAAAAGTGGGTCTGGAAATTGGGTCTGTTGTCTGTTTGTCTGTATGTCAGTCCTAATGTATCAGCACCTACAGTCTAAACGGCTCAACCGATTTATTTCAAATTTGGTATTTAGGGTTTGTAGACTATTCCTTAAAGGAGAAATTAAATTTTTTTTTAGCTCGAAAACTAACTGTACCTGCGGTTTTGGAAAAGCTTAATTTTCTCGAAAACGGCTCCAACGATTTTCTTGAAAAAAAAAATACTAATGGCTTATGTCTGATTTTCTTTTGTTAAATCGCAAAAAAAAAAATTTGGCAAGACTATTAACGGTACCTCCTATAGAACCGTAATTATTTTCTTGAGCTATCTCATGAACGGATTGATTGATTTCAAACCCAGATTTTTTTTTTAGAAAGGTCTAGGTAACTTAAACAAATTCCAATACCAACATTTTGCAAAAAAGGTTAATTGTAGTTTTAATTTTTAATTTATTTTTTTGTAAATTCAATATTAGGAAAACGCCTTGACCAACAAATTTTATTTTATATGCATAAAACTCAAGCAATTAAGCATTTAAAAATGGCGTTCCTAAAATTTGTAAAAAAAAACTTTTTTAAAAAAATATTTAGTAAACATCGATTTATTTAAAAAGCGCTCTAACGATTTTGGAATAATTTTTTTGGTTAGCTTTTATTAAGCCAAAAAATATTTCTGCATACTTTGATTTTGGCTTGAATCTTTATAAAAAGAAGATTTAGTACTATTGTGAAGTTCATATGATTTTTTTTCCTTTAAATTTAATTTTATTTTCGTGGCAACTTGCCACAAGAACAAGTACGTGCAACACAGTCGTGCACCCAGTCGTGCACTTTATTTTTTTCATAATCAGCTTAGAACCGTTTTTTATTGCTATATATAAATATAATATTCTAAAACTACTGCTAAATCTGAATAATATACTGCAAAAAAAATTCTAAAAATGTAATTTTTGAAAAAGTTTTTTTTGTTTTTTTTGAAAACCGATAATTCTTATTTTCTCTAAGAAATAAGATCAATTTTTGATAACATTTCATGTAATTGAATTTTCGCTGACAGTGATGTCTTCCACATACATCTTTTTTTATTCCATACATTTGTTTTCAAAACATTTTTTTGAAAAAAAAAAATGTTTGAAAATATAAAATACTGAAAATCTTTCTTTTTTTATTAAAAATCGAAAACATTTTCCTCGTCGTCAACACGAAATTAACATGCCACAAGAGCAAGTTTGTGCGACATACTTGTGCCCTATATTTTGTATTTATTATATTTCGTAGAAAAATAATCATGTTTAAATTGCTGGTGTGCGTTTGTGCGGTTATCTGTTCACCGAGCTATGGCAAATTTTGGTGATTCGAATTATGTCGAAAACGGCTGCAACGATTTCGATAAAACTTTGTATTTGAAGTGTTTTTAGCATAACTGCATTTATTTACATATTATTATTTTTTTTTTTTTTTTTTTGAACAATTTTCAAATTAAAAAAACACAAGTTCCACGAAAGTGATCAGTTTTAAGAAAAAGGTTACACAAACACAATAATTTGAAATTGCACATTAATTCTTCTGGCATAAAGGGGGGATAACGTAACATTTCCTTAATAAATTAACTACATATATCTTTAATATTTTTGTAAATATTATATAAATATATGTCTTACTAATAAATAAAACACTGAAACGTTTAATTCTTATTCAAATGAAATAGTTTATTGTTCTTATTATTAATTGTTAGTTTTGCATGTAGTTCTTTTACAAATTTTAAACAAGACTAAATTGAGAAGCTTCTCAATCAACGTATAGACAAGAACTAAACTTAACCGAAAAAAAACGAGAAGAAAGAAAAATAGGTACATAGTTAGCATAATAGCCTATTCACACCGAAAACGAAATCTAGATTTCGAGCAAAAAGTTCAAAATCTCTTCAAAATCAAGTAGATTTCCCATACATTTGCAGATTTCAAAATCTAGTAGATTACGACGAAATCTCCTCAAAATCTATTTCCAAATGAAAATTGTTTAAAACAAACACACCTTTAAAATATTCAGCGAAATGCTGACTAGACTTGACGGCTGCTGTAAAAAAAAAAACAAAACAAAACTTTTGTGTTTGTCAATGTTTACCGTTGCGTCTGGTAAGTTTTCATTTTATTTTATAAATAAAATAAATAAATTTATAATTCTGATTGTTTTCTGGCAGAAAAAAATGGAACAAAAAAAAAAGAAAGAAGAATTGGTGCCTGGATGATGAGGAATACCTGGTGGAGTTGTGGGGTGAAAAAATTCACGAACTCCGTGGAAGCCGAAAAATCGACCATATTCTAAAAGAATAATAATAATCATAAATAATAATCATACGAAATGCTGTAGCCCTAAAACAGGAACATTACCTTTGTCCACAGCAATCTCTATCGGTTGCGTTTCTCTACGGCCTTCATTATGATCGCTCTTTCCTTTTGAAGTTGTAATAGTTCCAAAATTAAGAGATTTCTTTTTTTTTTTTTGTATCGGACTGCACTTATCAAATAATTAAGATTATTAATTAAATCCGTATTTTGAATTAAAATTAACTGGAATTTTTCTTCGTTCATTTTTTGGCTAGTTGAAATTTTTTTGCAACAATTCAATATTTGAAATTTTTTAAGAAATTGACAGAAACGTCAAACAAAATCTAGTTTATGTGCGGTGTGAACAGCTCAACTAGATTACGAAATCTCTTTGCTCGAAATCTAGATTTCGATGTCAGTGTGAATAGGCTATAAGCATAGTTGCGACAAAGAGCAACAGGATTTTAAGCTTCAGTCTAATCTCTAGGCGTCGTCGTTTAGTTGGTAAGCTAAGTAAAACACTTAATCATAAGCTCCAGCTTTATCTTTACAGAAGATGAAGCTGGAAAAAAAAGACAATGTAAGCAAAGTATGTACAAGTGGTTTTTGCTAAGTAAAAACCTATTGTGGTACATTACATTAAGTGAATAATTAATAATATTATTGAAACGGAACTTTCTCTGCATCACACACATAATGACATACAAAAAGGCTTAAAAGATTCTTTATATACATAATGTAGCTTTGACCAAGTTGATAATTATATGAATATTTGAGAATATTTATATTGATTCTCTTCGGCTGTGTTGGTCGTATTAATGTTTTAAATGAAAACAATTTTCATTAGTATTTTTCCCAACGTTTCGACGGTGGTTGCCGTCTTCTTCAGCTTTATTTACAAAATTAAAAAAAATATTTTAACATATATAATTACATAATAGGTGGACAAATATAACTTATCGAGTTCGATATATAACAAAAACAGAATAAAAATATTAAACAATTTTTTAATTGTACAAATAGATTTTTTTTTTTTTTGCTAACAGAATTTATTGGACACTTAAATTTAAACACTTCCTTGTTGGGAGATTGGTCCGTTGAGTTTGAACTTTCAACAGTTTGATTTGTTCTCAGCAACCAAGGAACAGTAAACCGATGATTTATTTTGTATGTCTTGTTTACGGTTCATAGTATTTTTGTTGTTTATTATGTGAAGTGTTTCTAATGTATAGCGTTTAGATGTGTGTATTTCTGTTGCCAGGATTTTTAACCCTTCAAAGTCCAGTTTGTGACCAGTCTCGACGCTATGACGTCTTCTCAGAACTTTTCAAGCGTACGTCTGATTTATGGTTCGCTATTCTTTGACGAAGAAGTTGCTTTGTTGTGCCTATGTAGCATAGATTGCACGGTTCGTTTATTTTTCCATTGCAGTTTATTTTGTAGACTACGTCAGAACGGCGATCGATTTCTGTCTTCTTTTTTAGGCAGGTGAATAGCGACGCAACGGTTTGGTTTGACTTATATGCCAAGTTGATTTCTGTGTTGTTTTTGGCTATTATTTCTTTGAAATTCTCGTAGAGTTTGGGTACATACACGACACTTTTATAAACACCACTCCTCTCTTCCAAATTATCTTCAGAATTAACTTTGTGTTTTTGTCATAGTATCAAGTTCCCTATTAATTCTATTGGAAAACAATTGTCTAAGAGTATTTGTGTAACTTTTTTCTCATTAGCGGAGTGGAATTTTCGGTCACTCAACGCAAAGACTTTATTTATAAGGTTGGATGCAGTGTTTATACGCATGTGTTTTGCATGATTAGACCGGAAATTGATGAGTCTTCCAGATGCCGTATCTTTCTGGTATCAATCGAAAGATAGCTGATTGTTTTCACGATGTATAATGACATCTAAGAACGCTATAGATCTACTTTTTTCTCTCTCGATAGTAAATTGGATTTTTTCGTGAAATTTGTCTAGGCATCGGAGCACATTATCTATTTTATCTCTGTCAACAATCGCAAATATATCGTAGACGTATTTTACAATAAACTTCTGTCTGTAGTTTAGTTTGAAACATTCATCAAGAAGGAAATCTAAAACCAAGTCTGCTATTGTCGGGGATAGTGGATTTCCCATTATCATCCCGTGTATTTGTCTGTATAAGTTATCTTTAAATTGGAGGTAATTGTTGTCTTTTAGGCAAAAATCCAATAGCTCGAGACATTTATTTTGGCTCAGCTTAGTATTTTTTCCTTATGATTTCCCACTTGTTTTCAATAATTTTTATTGCAAGCTGAACTGGGACATTGGTGAAAAGTGAAACAGCGTCATAAGAAACCAGAACATCGTTTGAGTCCAGTTTTAAATCTTTTGCCTTGGTTTTAAAATCTAAAGAATTTTTTACAGAATATAAAGATTCTTTCGTGACACACTGTAGTATTTGGCCAAGGTACTTTGAAAGTTCATAACAAGGTACTTTCATTGATAACGTAATCGGCCTGAGAGGTATGTTTTCTTTGTGGATCTTTGGCAATCCATATATATGTTAAAATAATTTTTTTAATTTTTTTAAAAAGGCTCCCCTGAAGAAGACGGCTACCACCGTCGAAACGTTGGGAAAAATACAAATGAAAGTTGTTTTCATTTAAAACATTAATACGACCAACACAGCCGAAGAGAATCAATATAAATATTCTCAAATATTCATATAAAAGATTTTATACAAATAAGAAATGTGATAAATTAAAATCTGTTTCTCGTTAACCAGTTTAATTTCTTGTGAAATCATGGAATACTCATTAAATATTTATTTAGTCACTGTTATAGAAAGGATGTATATTTTTGTTTAAAATTACTTACGTAAATATTTTCCAGAAGACAAACTACAGAACTATTTCCAGGCACGCTCCAAAGGAACAAAAGTAAGTAATTTAAACAATAAAAATATATTATGTACCCACTTCCATTTTAAGGATGAGTTTCATTTTGCATTGATGTCATGTCAACAGTAAAACTCAACTTAGAAGTATTATGATCATAATTCTACAACATTGGTTACGGTTTGCTGTTGAAAGAACTTCCAACAAATCCCTCAACGATACAAATAGAAGAAAGTATTCCCCAGAACTTCGGCATTCAAATATACAAATTGCAGTGAATTGCCTTGTAGGTATAGAGTCTTTATCATCTTGTAAGTTGTAGCTAAATATTATATGCATCCTCCATTGAAATAACTTTGTACAGAAATAGAAGACTTGCTCCTCAATTTCAATGAATATACCTACCTAAACCTCGAGGGGTAAACGTCTAAGTTTATGAAGCTAAGAGTCAAGCAAGTGGAAACACTTGAAGTTTTGCTGTAAATTAATATTTCATGAATGCATAGTAAACACTCTCTAATTTCCATGGTTTTACCCAAGTAGCATTTTGTACCTTTTATGTTACAAATTTATTGTATGTCGTTTACAATTCATATACAGTTGCTGGAAAAATGTTTTGTATTTTTACATTAACTAATTGGATGATTGGTAAACAAATTGTAACACACAAAATGTTGTTGAAACAACACATCTTCAAACGTAAACGTACTGTAAGGCAAATTTCGTGAATGTAAAACCAATATCACAAAACATTTACATTTGTAGCACTTTTGTAGAGCTATTATCAAAACTTTACTCTTACAAAACTTTTACAGTGAATAGTCACATCACATCTTCAAAAGTAAACGTACTGTAAATCAAATATCGCGTAATGTAAAATTAATATCACGAAACGTTTACATATGTAGCAGTTTTGTAAAGCCATTATCAAAACTTTACTCTTACAAAACCTTTACAGTAAATAGTCACAGCATATCTTCCAACGTATAAGCATACTGTAAAACAAAAATCGTCAATATCACGAAACACTAAATTTGTAGCAGTTTTGTAAAACTATTATTAAAACTTAACACTCACAAAACATTTACAGTGCAAATCTATTATAACAATCATCAAACGAGATAAATCGGCCATTATTGTTTCCATTTTTTATCAAACTAGAAAACCAAAAATATTGAAAATCTATTTTTATTGATATTTAGTAAAAACAAAGCGTGTTACGGATTTGATTGAAATAGGACTTTGAAATTTATCTTACAAAATATTGAAAAATATGATTTTTGTGGGAAAAAAAATTGTCTCAAATATTTTTATAAGAAATCATTTCTAAAATAAGATAGTTTTTACAGGCCCCTTATTTTTATCGACCTGTTTTACAAAACTGGTAGAAAATATTTTTCGCGTTCCATATTTTGCCTTTACTTGCACAAAAAATATAATATTATTGATTATTTTTATACCTCCCATATTATAATAATAATGTCAAGAACATCAGGATCTCAAATGGCATTACGTATTTACCTATACAGTTTAATATTTTTCTGTAAACGATTTGTACCTAAGTTAGTTTTTATGTTATTTATTTCGAAGTGTTTTTGAACGTTTACATTTGTAAACGTACAAATCAGGTACATCAAATAGAATTTGTTCATATACTGTCAACACGACATTTTATTCCCCAAAACCGTTTACATTTTGGGTACAGTGAGTAAACATTTCATATACGCCTGAAACATTACAGCTACGATGTTAACGTTCAGTAAATGTTCTGTAGCTCTGAAATGCTCCTTGGGTAGTGTGTAGGTTCTTTAGATACTAAAGGACGATGGACGATGGCGACCCATGGTAGTCGGTATCTTTACATTCTGGAGTAGCAGCAGACGAATGCCCATGACCAGAACTTTGTGTTGACATTATTTCCTTCTATATGCACAAGGAACCTTCTCGTAGCATCATTTCTGTCAAAGTCAAAGACAAGTTGTTCGTGCTCCCATTTGTTAGTCTCCCACACAAATAACAACAACTATACTTATTAAAACTTGGAGCCATCGATTGTATAGCAGATGGTTGTCTTAGTTATGCCAGAGGGTGCACCGTCTACCAAAGAAAAATAAGCTCCCGTCCAGAACCAGTCGAGTGCTTGCGTTAAGATTAATATTTAACATAACTTTGTAATAACTCTAATTAAAATTAATTTGCTATTTTATCATAAAGTTGCACAATAATAATTAAGGATTTCTTCCATATTGATTTTATACCTTGATAGTATTATCTGTTTGGTTCTAATGGATTGCTAGCTCAGGGCCATATTCAATTTAGTTGGGACGCTTTTTGCTGCCAGCTCCAGGTGTCTCTGTAATAAATTCATTGTCTTGGCAGCGGCGACCGTAATTAGGTATAGATGCAATTTGATTGATTTTTATGCGTGTTTCTTGTAGGTGCGGTTTGGAAATGGATGAATAATGAGGCTGAAATTTAATGCATGTTAAATAGACAAGTTAAT
Organism: Baccha elongata; assembly: GCA_951217065.1. NCBI lineage: Eukaryota > Metazoa > Arthropoda > Insecta > Diptera > Syrphidae > Baccha > Baccha elongata. The sequence continues at coordinate 35,994,537 of OX578273.1, forward strand.
CAGATGGATCGTTAGGAATTTTCAGAAAATAAAATTCTATTAGTGGCATGGATAAAATTATAAAAACTATTTATATTTGCCTACCCGAAGCATGTTAACTGAAAATAGTAATGAATTTTTCATTACAATTTACATAATAGTGTATAGACTTCGGTGTTGAGTCATGTGTGTAGGTTCTAACTTAGTTTAAAGCACATTCAATAAAATGTTATATGGCATCACAAAGGAGCTGAAAGAGTACAAACGGGGTACATATGAACATTTAAGAAGAAGGTAGAGGGTAAGCAGAGAGTTTTAAATAACATACTCTTAAAATGGAATAGTAATTTATTGGGAACACCTTCGTGTGTGATGGGGACAGGTCACAATACTTAAACCCGCTTGTCGTATAAAAAACCTGTACCTTATGGATAAATCACAATAAAGAAAAAAACGAAATCTTTCGCAATTCGGAGAATGTTATTTTAATGACATATCTTTACATAAATGTTACCTTTAATTGTTGTAGATCATCGAACTTTGTTTTACCACTTTATAAAGTCCAAACCAACCGCCAAGCAATTCTAAATCATGGTTTAAGGCCAAAGAGAGGTTCAAATAACTTTTACTACTGTTAAGACAAAGCAGTGTCATTGGCAAACGCTCTTATTTTTCCCCTAATGAGTTGTAAGAAAAGAGAATTAACATTGATAAGAAACAATATTGGCCCTGACACAGAGTCTTGTGGAACACCAATGTTAGTCAAATTTTTAGAACTAAAAATATTATTAATTTTCAATTTTTTTAATAAAAAGCAAACCAATCATAGGTTAAACCTCTTAAACTAGTATTGAATAATATACTTAGCAAAATTTCATGATCCACCATGTCGAAAGCTTTGGTGATGCAAATGAAAAAGTTAACTGGTGTTTCAGATTCGTTTAAACTACAATGCATCCTCAGTAGACTTAAACCTCCGAAATCCAAACTGTGAATCACTAAAATACTTAGTTTTATCTAAGAAATACAACTTTCTGGATTTTACCGCTTTTTCAAAAACTTTTCCAAATTTTGACGCACCAGAATTTCTTTCCAGTGATTGCTTTAGTATCACTAATTAATTAATTACAGCTATGGCTGCTGAAAATAATCGGAATCTGAAGATATAGACCTCCAAACTGCAGACAAAATTTGTTAAGTTCTTTTGGCAAGAAAATATTTTCCTCTAGAATATAGTTTGAAATGTTTAAATTTAATAATGTATAACTGCCATAACATTATCAACCCGAAAAGGGGTTGCCATAGCAACTCAAAAAAACAATATAAAAACACTTAAAAAATAAATTTATTGAAGTGTTTGAGTTGCTCTAGCAACCATTTTCCATCCTGACAATGTTATGACATAGTTATACATTATTAATTTAAACATTTCAACTATGTTTTAGAGAAAAAATCTTTCTTTTTAAAATAACTTACCAAAGTTGGGTAGTTTTTTCTGCACTTTGAAGAGCTGCATCTTTGGTTCCCGGTCATTTCCGGTAGCCATAGTTTTCATTCATTAATAAGTTGCACTGAAAAAATTACTGGACCAAAACTCAGACGCGCCAAAACATTTTTGACAAAAATTTATATGCCATGTTGTTTAAAGTGGATACGACAACTTTAGTATTAAATTTCGTTTCAATCGCTTAGACTGTTATCGAGATAGTGGAAAATTTAAAATACCGTTATAATAAAGTACCGTTGAACGATTTTTCTTGACAGTTTGGTTTTCACTATCTGATAGACCTTTGACGTTTCATTACACATGTGAAATTTGAATAAAATCGTTATGGCCGTTTTCGAGAAAATTAAGGATTTTTCTAACCGTTATATATGGTAGGTACCGTTATTTTTATACTGAAACTTTTCTATCAAAATCATGTATATCTACGGGTGGGATGCTGCCAAACCCTGTTTGATTATCTATTCAATGGTGACCTCAACGTTTACAGGTGCCTATAATACTCCGAATACTATAGACGGATATCCCCTCAGGTAACTCATAATGGTCACTCTTTTGGTCTCTATTAGATGTCTTTTGTCGATAAAGTGGAATATGGAATGTATTGATTCTTTTGAACCTTTTACAGTTTCCTTCGAAGCTGTTACCATGCCACACAATCCACTCGAGGCACCTCACCAGCATTGAAGAAGACGAAGATGTATGTGTATGTAACACTCAGAACTCGTATGAATGATGCGAAATCACAGGAACAATTGGATCAGAATTGTGCTCTGAATTTAAATGTGTTTACTCTCTTGGGGTAAAAAAAAAACTTCTTTGAAGGACGAAAGAGGATACAAAACCAAGGGAATCACCCTCTTGTCCCGGGCTAGAAAAAGGTGTTTTCTGTTTCTGTATCTCGCTGCGGTACTTAAAGGTCTCGAAATCTTCTGCCAGGTCATGGATGAGATAGAAAGAGGCAAATATAAATAAGTTGAAAACATTTATTTCGTTTTTCTTCATTTTATTTTCAACGGGAGAATAGGTAGATATTTTTGTTTCATTAAGTATGCAATGGAGGTAAACGCATGAAGCATGAAATCAAGGATTAGGCGTGTGTTATTTATTGGAATCGAGGCCAAATCCCTCCTAAGGCATTATGTGTGAAGATCTTTCTTAAAGATGTGTTTTTGCCTGATGAAGTTGTTTTTAAAGATAATCATGGTAGTTACGTACATAGAAGAAGTCTTTTGTGTTAAAAAGATTATGCTTTCCGTAAAAAAAGGTTTATATACTTGAAGTTTTGAATAAATAATGAATTTTCTAAGTAAAGGGCGTTATAATCACTGTTATCTACTTGAGTGCTGTTGATTGGTGTGAACATTCATCTGGTCAGATATGTACAAGTTAGCATTTAAGGGTTTTTCATCGTTTTGCGAAAAAGAAAACAAAAATTTTCTTTCACTCTTTGACTATTGTAGTGAAAGGATATAAATTAATTCAGGAAAAATATACAGACGTTCGTTTGAGGCGAAAACTTTCAGTCACGTAGTTTGAACGCAATGATTATGCTGAAGTATAAGTTTGGTGATTTAAAAGAATTCAAAGCTTTTTTTTTTTGACTATCAACAGAAAGTGAAAATTGAATTGGAAAGTGTGACTGAGAATGTGGAATTAGGCAAGTACAAGTTAAAGGCATAAGATATAAGCTATCAATGTGTGCTCCTATTTCTTTTGGGTGTGGGATATTATTCTGTCTTATTAAATATGTTAAATATATAAAATTTCTTATTCTTTTATTTTCGAGCTTATAATGCTTTAGGTGTTCAGGGCATATTTGCAGCGTGGATCGAGAATTTCTTCTAATTCGAAACATGGATTCCTCTCCCTCCCAGAACGCATTTTAGTAATAATTTGCCCGTCTACTCGGTTGATTCCTCACGTGATCTCAAAAGTTGTCCTCATTTAGGGCCAGTCTTTTCAGCTCTGGTTATGTGTAACCATTGGTTATTTCAGTTGTTAACCATAGATTTTACATGTGTTTCTATGGTTACCAGCTAATGTTTAAGTTTAACCAAAGCTGAAAAAACTGGCCCTTAGGCTCGTCTATCAACAGAGCTAACTACGCGCTGTTTTGTTAAACGTTGGTCAAAGCTTCTATAAAACCTTTTCAATAAAGATTTCTTCGTTTTTACTCCGAGGTCCGAGCACTTGATTGGCCAAATCAATCCATCTCTATGAAAGCCGCCTCGTCTTTAAGTTCTATAGAAAATCATATTCAATTCAAAAAGTTACTATCTACTGCACTACACATTAAAATTCAAATTAGTATGTATAGATATATATTTATAAATCAATTAATTTATTTAAAGTAGAATAATAACTTGTGTACTATCAGGATGCTTTGGTCCGATGCGTTCACTAAAAGATTTCCCTTTAAAAACGAATTTTTTATGTGGTACACGATTAAGTTCCCTAAAATTATTGGCTTTGCCGCATTTTTGTGAGAACGCAGAAGTAAACAGTGCTGTTACGGCCTTCGGTCTTTTATCTTTAAGATGCTTGTCAAGTTTTTCTATTCCAATACCTTGACTAAGCTCGCGACCTAGTTCTATAGAATGTTTTACAAGAGCATTTCCGATACCTCTGCCTCCAAATTCTGGCAAAACATTAAGAAACATCAACTCCAAGAGACAATCGATTTTAAACAATGCAAATGGATCTATTTCTTCATCCATATCTATCATGTATGACATTAGACTTTTGGCATTTTCCGAAGTACATCTTTTATCACGAAATTCAACAAAGAATGGGACTTCTACTGTTTCATCAATGAACTAAATAAATAAAGTTATTATTAAAAAGTTTATTAAAATTGTGTTGATTAATTAGTGTTACCTGAAGTTTATTATATGAGACTCCAACAATTTTTTTGGATCGAACATGTCTTGCGACCACCGAAACATGATCTTCACTTACGATTTGACATAATTCCGTAAGTTCCTTACGAGCCTGAGAGTTTTCTGGAAGATTTATTTCAGTTCCAATACAAACGCACTCATTGAAATAAAAAGTTTGAAGAACCTGAAAATATATTTATATGTATTTAAGTTTGATTGAATTGTATACCTATTGAAATCTGAAGAAAATAAAAAAAAATGTCCGTTTCATTAATTTTTTCTCACATTTTGTAAAGATCTTTTGGGTAGTTTTATGCTTTTGGTTTGCCTAAATAAGCCAATTATTAGTAATAGTTGTGTTCGTTGAATTTTACCCAGGGTCGACCTAGATTTTCTTGACAGCCCCAAGATGAGCTGTCAAAAAAAAACTGGGTTTTTCGGTTCGCAAAAAGAAAGAAACAAAAAATATTTTTTCCAAGAGTATAACTTAAAATTAGTTGCTTTTGGTAAATTCTAAAACATGAAACAATTAAATTTTGTTTTATATGTATGTTTTCTATTTATTCGCATTAAAATAAATCTATAATTTCTTTTCTTTGCATAACAAAAGTAAAATAAAATATTCATTTCAGCAAACGATTGTAAACATATGTTTCACAATACACATGTCAATTAATTTACCTCAACTCGCACCAGCTAAAACCTAGAGCTACTTCAGGGCGAGTTGAGGGCGACCCCAGACCCCAGGTCTCGAAAAACACAGAATTTGTTCACCAGGGCGAGTTGAGGTTTTTCAAAAAACGCTTTGTGGCGACTTCAGGGCGTACCCCGGGCGACTCCAGAGTTCAACGAACACAACTAATATCACACGTTGAAATAAATTTTCATTCCATTACTCACAGCCAGAGCATTAAAAACTATTTTTATATCAAAATATTTTCGTTGTGGTCTGTTGCGACCGGTAAGGGAGTTGTCACATTTAAAAATAAAAATACAAATTTAGTAATCCCCATCGTAGAAGACTTATTCTATCGCTTTATTTATGATAATTTTATGTTGGGCTAAATAAAATTGTTCTCCTATACAGAGTGGAGAAACCCTGAAAAAATCTGGTTAAAAAACATAGATTTACGCCACAGAAATATTTGACACTTCTTATTGTATTATTTGAAATAAAAGCCTGCAGCTATAGCATATAGCGCTGTCAAAACTATTTTCAAAATGAAGCTCAAGGTGTAAGACGATGTTTACATTGGACGTACTCATCCGACACATTTTGACGTACGTCCATTTCGCCGTGTTCAGACACGAAGTAGTGTAAACACAAGGGATTTACGAAACCACAAGAAACAAAAAAAGCAAAATACATATGTGAAATGATCCTAGATGTTTACAATATTCTTTATAGACTCATGCTTAATAGGAATATCCAATCAAAAGTGACCAAATTTTGTGAAAACTTTCAAGATATTCGTGCAAAAAGCGAAAAAATAAAAAATTACAAATGTCAAAATGTTATATGAGAATTTTGAAAAATCTCAAAATCCTGACGCAAAACCCTGTCTCTTTCTTACAACGAAGTGGGTAAAGGACAAAATATATAAACGTCAAAATGCGTCGGGTGAGTACGTCTAATGTGAACACCGTCTAAAGTAGCAAACTCGTCCAAAATGAGCCTTTTTTTTTTTTGAGCTCGGAACAGTGCACTGAGCTGTCACAAATAGATCTTTGTGTCATTTTTAGCTCCGATCCCTCAGAGCGCTCAATAACTTGTGTTTCTTTTTTTTTATTGAAGCTTGTAGAGCGCAAATATGTTTTTTTCAAATTTTTTGACAGATTGTGAGTTGATTTCTATTGATATGATAGTGAATTGCTCAAGTGTGTTTTATATTGAATCAGAGCGCTCAGAGCTTACTCGACAGTAAGCTCAGGCTCTACTCCGTGCTCTGTTCGAAACTACAAAAAAAAACACAGAACGTCAATTTTAATTCAGTCATTTCGATTTTTTTTGTACGTCAAATGTCAAAAAGTAGCAAGCCAAAGAGCACTATTTGAAGTTGTTAATGTTGGTACAGCAAAACCCGCTTATTTGCTTCAATGAAAAACTCACTTATCTGATTTTTTTTTTCTAATCCGGATGTATTTTTGTTTTTTCAACAAACCCGCTTATCCAAACAACAACAATTATTCCTTTAAGAAAATAAATTTAATGAACTAGAATTAAAGCTTCAATTTTTAAAAATTGACGATCTTGTCGATGGCAGTTTCAAACATTCATTGTATAGTTTTTATTTAAAATATTTGCTGTTTTAGTTAAAATAAATAATATAGGCATGAAACATGTGAAAATAGGTTAAGGTGACGTGAAATAATGCGCCGATAGAAATATTCCCAAATTTTATATTTGGTCTTATGTGTGTTGATTTTGAAAAGAAAATTATGTACACCAAATTGGCTTTATTTCGTTATGCCAAACGAAATGATGCCACAAATATTTTGTTTAATTTTGGAAACAGAATTATTTTTTAATAAGGAGTGAGGTATGTAATGGAGACATGCTGGCTCCCTGCAAATTTGGGTGAATGCAAAGTTTTGCAATCAAACTATAGGGACAATAAGGCCAACATGTTGATATATATTTCTATCGGCATTATTTCACGTCACATAAAGGTTATACATAGATGTACTTACATTCAATGCCTCTGCAGCGTCATCATCTTCCAAAGTTATGATTTCGAATTCACCTTAAAAACAAAAACATTTTAGTATGGAATTATAACAGCATTATATTTATAACAATAATAATTCTCAACTGTAAAGGTAAACTATCATGAATTCAATCGAAAAATAGGTTAATTCATTAATTTGTAAACTTGCGATCAAAGGTATTATAAGACCAAGTTATGCATTCGTAAAAAAAAATATTTTGAGATAACAATCAAATCATTCAAGTGAACCTTTTATTATTGGGCATACCTACATTATTGTTATAACTTGCGATTATAGATACTATAAGGCAAGTGAATTCGTGCAAAAATAAATGGCACGACTGGGTCGCACAAACTTGCTCTTGTAGCAAGTTACCTAAGAGCTTGAAAGAACCTAAAGAACCTTCCACTATTTTATATGGAATTATTTCTTAAATTCTTTCGTTTATGTAGTTTAAAAAAATATTTCAATTTGTGTATACCTATGAAATAATTTATTAAATTATTTCAGCTAATTTAGAATTCAATAGGTATTAAGTACCTACCTAATTAAAATAAAATGGAGGACTAGGTCGCACGAACTTGCTCTTGTAGCAAACTATGGGACTACAAAAATTTTTATTTATTAAATTCTGAAGAAAGTTCGAAAAATATCAAAAAATGGCTTAAACGTGAGATCAAGTTGTATGGTAGGTACCATTAATCGGATGTTTAGCACCGAATTTCAAAGGAATCGGATCAGCCGGTATCAAGTTATGGTCAAATTTGTAAACAAAACCGTTAACAGCAAATCTCCGTTATGTTCATTTTTAGCCAAAAACTTGAAATGCATTTATATTAAGAGCACTCCAAATACAACGTTCACAAAGTTTTATCAAAATCGTTAGAGCTGGCGTTTTCGAGAAATTATGGGAGGTACCCGTTATAGCCGGGCTAAAAAAAAAATTCAAATTTTTCCTCTAGGAAATCACCTTAAAGTACACACGAAGTTTGAAGAAAATAAATTCAACCGTTCAGGCTGTAGCTCGGTGAACATACAACTTTAAAATATTACAATATATTTAACTTTTTTTTCAAAATCGTAGGTGCAGTTTTCGAAAAAATCGATTTTTTTAAACAACTATTTTTAAATATTTGTTTGAAAATTTAAAGAATGCCAATTTTAGCTTATTAATAAATTTCAAAAAAGATTTATGAACTGGATTTCAAAATATTCAATTTTCAAAAAAAAATGTTTGTCTTAGAAATAAAATTTTGTAAAAACCCACTCAGCCGTTAACGAGAAAGTCAAAATTAAAAAAAAACGGTATGTGGCAAAAACCGTTAAAACTATTTTGTAGGAAATACGACCCAAACCATCTGAATGACCTTGCCGCATCACTCATGTCAAGTTTATTCGCAAAATCGTTAGAGCCGTTTTCGAGAAAAACGAGTTTTTTCATAACCGTTATATAGCAGGTACCGTTAGTTTTAGGCCTAGAACAAAAATTCAAAAAAAAAATCCCGGTCACCCTAAAAATCTTTTTTATATACCTAATTTAAAGGATATCGGTTCAACCCTATAGGCTGCAGGTGCGAATGAAAGACAGACCGACTGACAGACAGACACGCAGACAGAATTGCCAGACCAACTTTTTACGACTTCGATATCATCGTAATGTCATGTTTGATTGTTATCTAAACATTTTTTTTTTACGAATTCATAACTTGCCTTAACTTACCTACCTATAATCGCAAGTATTTTAAAGGAATTTGTTTTGAAAAAAATATGTTACATTATGAAATACAGATTTTTTTAAAGGAATTTGTTTTGAAAAAAAATATGTTACATTATGCAATACAGATTTTTTTTTTCAAAAAAAAAGCTTGTCAAACAAATTTTCCAGTCTTCAACACGAAAGTAGCTAATTTGAACTATAGCAAGTTTGTGCTACCCAGTCTTCTCCTTTATTTTTTAATAGATATAAATTTATAACGTGAAATTTAAATTCGTTTGCGAGCCAACTGTCAAAAGAAGTAGGTACCTGTTTGTTGTACAATGTACACATATCGCATAGTAGCATAGTTCACTAAATTAAGATGTTTACAATTTGTTTTGTATTTTTGATGCCGGTAGTTTCTGGAAGATAAGCCTATTATTTTGGTAACGTTTTTTTTTTTGCACAGAAAGTTTTAGAGTTTTTAATTACTTGGGCTTGCACTTCAATGTTTCGAATAAAGAAAATACACAAACAGTTAAAACCATATCATTTTTATATCTACATCTATTTGCCTTGCTTATGGTCAAAAGCAAGTGTGAGATTTAATAAACTGAAATAATTTATCCACAAAATGCAACCTTAACGCAACAGACACCATGTTAATTTACTTTAATTTTATTCGAATGGAACAAATCTAAAACAGTTTACCTTTGGCATAAAAATAGAGAGGAAAGATAACGGTGATAAGATAGAAATAGGTTTCAATGGTATCTAACAAAAAAAACCGAACCCATCTTAACTTGGCTTCAGATTTTTTAACTTTTCAGTCGAGAGTAAAACGTCAATCAAATTATTTTCTTGGATTGTATTTTATAAGCGGCATACCGTTGCATATTGTTCCCCAAACCTTTGATTTACTTGTCATTTTAAATTTCAATAAAATGATACTACGAGAGTAATTTTAATCACCAACTGAATAAATAATGTTATCAGACACTGACACGGGTTAATATACTTGTTACCAGTCGCGACTGTTTTCAGATATGAACTAAACCAGAATATGGAGAACAATTTTTGATTTATACGATAAGGTAAACAGCGTAAATTATTAAGTAATATGTAAGATAATAAGATGCGATGTTTAGGAGTAAGTACTTATGTATAATTGTATAAGTCATTTTGAACAGATAGAATAATGGTTAAAAAGTTATTTGGATTCGCGTGCACAACCGTTATTAAATGCAATCAAATACTTAATGCAAAAATGAAAAATACAATTTTCAATAAATGCACGATCAGGTATATTATTTTATTTTTAGTATAATATGTGACGCTTGTTATCTCAATGTTCGTGCTAGCCTGATGGAAATCGTTATTTAAAGATGAAAAGTAGGGTATAAGTGGCACCTTCCGTCACCATTAACAATCTGTCTAAGGTGCCCCTTTTGATAGTTTATTACAAAAAAAAATTGATAAAATCTAAACAATTTAACTGTCCGATGTATCATATTTGATTCACCACAGTCAATTTGTGCTTGGTTTTCAGCAGCATGTATCATATGATCGAATCAAACATGACACTCGCCCACCATAGTTTTTACTTGCTCATAATTGGGCAAGTATTGGTTTCGTGTAAAAAAAATGTTCGAGGTTTTAATCAAACCTGACATTAGATAGAGAAGCCTAAAAAAGTAGTTTTCGTCATGCCGTCCGTCGGTCTGTCTGTGCGGATGTGCGAATGTTTGGTTGTCTGTGCACTGACCTTCAGCCTAAACAGTTAGACGAATTTACTTTAAATTTCGAATATAACACTTTTTAGTGTACATAACGGGTACCTGCCATATAACGGTTTTAGTTTTTCCTAATTTTCTCAAAAACGGCTCTAACGATTTCAATAAAATTCAATGTACGTTATATTTGGCATAATTTTAATATAACTGCATTTCCGGTTTTATACTAAAAACGCTAATAACGGAGATTTGTTGTTAACGTTTTTTACAAATTTTAAGCAAAAGAGCATACATAGTTCTTTTGCTTAACAAACTTTGAATAATAGCTGCCATATAACTTGATCTCACGTTTAGGTAATTTTTTTTATATTTTTCGAACTTTCTTCAGAATTTAATAAATTGAAATTTCTGTAGTCCCATTGTTTGGTAAAAGAGCAAGTTCGTGCGACCCAGTCGTGCATTTTATTTTTTACACACCTACGCCCAGAATTTTGTTTTGACAGGGCTCAATTTGTACATTCTTTCCAGCGTTCATGTATCATATATGATCAAATCAAACAAAACATACTAACTTCATACTTAACATACAATATTTAATTTTTACACTCTTTGGTCCAGAATTTTCTTGCCACAACTAGAAACCAAATCATTATCGTCTAAAATGAAATAAACTGTTGCCGTTTGGATTAATTTTTTTTTAAATATCTTTTAAAAACAAATCCATACATTAAAAGGTAGGGGAGAGGCGCCAACAGTGAATTACTATTTTTTTTTTTTTAATTTTATTATTCTTGAAAGACTTAAAATTTGTATAGTTTTCTGCGAAGCCTGTGGGCTTGTCTTCAGTAAATTGATTATCAATTTTTATAAGTTTAAGTAAGTTTTAAATTAATTTAAAGATTTTTATTTAACAAAAATTCAAGCAATAAAAAGAAGTTTAATGACTAGAGTTTTAAAAATGTTTCGATTACCTGTCCTTGGTTCTTTAAGGATATAGACAGGTGTTCTCACACCCGCCACCTCACCTACTTATTGAGTTATTGTATGTGACGTTAATTGGTTTCATTATGTGGGCTCCTTTTTGCATTCTTAAACTTAGTTTTACGTTCATAAAAAAACAAATTTAAAAATAAAATATTCGAGTAGGTAACCTACCTCATTTGTCTCACTGTTGGTATACTTTCTTAAACAGAGTGATCGCCCTAACCCAATAAGGAAATACATAAAAAAATTTGTTCTATTAATCAAGTTTATAAGATAAAGAGTTATATTAGTATACAAAATAGAGTCTCAGGTCTTTTTAACTTTATAATAATGAATCTTCGTCTTCGTCGAGGTTTTTGTCAGATATTTTTTTGCGATGGTTATATAGAAAATACTTTTCAAACCGTTCAGGCTGTAGATCGGTGCACAGAAAAACACATATCCCAACATCCAAAGGATGGACCATCCACAGCGCACTATGGAGTAAATGCTTTAAAAAACGAGACAAAACTATTTTTTGGCCGTCTTAAACGATTTTTCATGAAGTATTTTATGCCTAATTGTTTTTAGTAATAAAACATGTTTTTTGATTAAAAATAATGGTTCCTTGTCATTTTTAAGATGTTTTTTTTAAACAAATTGCTATTATGACTATGAAAGGTTTTTAATAACAGAGTTTACTACATAAGTATGTTGTTCCCTAAAAATTAATAATATTCCGATATTTTTTTTATTAATTAATCGTTTTATTCTAATTTTTTCGCTGTTTCATAAAATCGGGAGACGGACATTATACCGAAATCCAAAAGACCGAAAACCCAAAAGACCGAAAAGCCAAAATACCAAAAACCCAAAAGACCGAAAAGCCAAAAGACCGAAAACCCAAAAGACCGAAAATCCAAAAGACCGAACACCGAAAGGCCAAATGATCAAAATTAATATTGATTTTTTTTTTTTAATTTAAATTTTTTTTAAATAGATAATTCCATTGAACAAAAACAAAATATTTTTTTAAAATCATTAACAAAATTCTCTCTCATATCAATTCAGAAAAAAAGTTGTTATAAATACCAAAACAATAGCCCTACTTTAATTCCTGGCAGGATTACCCAATCTTAATTGTTATGGGCACAAATTGGCCACCCAGGTACTGTTGAATTTGGAAACTTTGGACTCAGGCGCCAACCAGACTACTGGACTTACCCTGAGCAGAGCAATGAAGTTGCGTGAGTGGGACTGACTAGAGAAAGGGAGTTAAAATCACGTGAACCCGCGAAGTGGGCAAGGGAGATAAACTGAGTCCGCACAGTCTCACACATTGTTGTGTATGTGAAAGCAAATGAATAAATCTTACTCCAATGAAACGCAAAATCTAAAAAAGATGAGAAACAAACATATCTAGATCAATAAAAAAGCCCTTTTTGCAACCAATAAAAAACCACATTAGACTATCCTGCGGTAAGAACTTTAATTCCTATTTTTTTAGTTTAAGTTTTAAGAATCTACTTTTGTCTCGTTTTTGAATGGATTTACTCCAAAGTGCGACTGACTTCATGACCAATACTTGACCAATACTTTACAAAACCAATACTTGCCCTATTGAGCAATTAAAATGAGGAAATAGAGAATCTTTCAGGTCCTTATCAGAACTTTTTTCCAGAGAAATTCTTAGAAACAAAAGCAAATTCATAAAAAGCGCTATTTACATTGCTAAACATTTACTCAACACATAAAATATTTACTGAAAAGGTATAGATACTCGTACACTAGTCGCTTTAATCTATGTTTCATATATTTCTTTAGTAAAGTTATATCCAGTGAACAATTTGCTACAATAACAAGTGTGTGCGACTCAATCTATGTTTATTTCCAACCATTAAATTTGCCAGCCATGCAAATCCTGTATTTCATTCGCAGCCGTATCTCATACAGCAAGTATTCTCATTTGAAAATAAATAGCTCTCAACCAATAAATTATGCAATACAATTTAAACTGCTTCAACTATTTAACATCAATTAAAAATTGAACCAGCTATTTTATTAATGCGTACATTTAAATAACATTAATCGTTTTCCGTTTGAGGCCATAAAACACCGCCAGGGGGTACACTTCCAACAGGCGAATTCGCCACCACCTTGATGCCAATTTAATTTGTATTGAAATGTAAAATGTGTTAAGCAGATTTTCTCGTGTTGGCAGGCCACCTTCATCGCTGGTAGCATTTTTATTTACATAAGCGAAGCATGCTCCTGCCAATCCAGCTGATTAAATTACTTGCAACATTGCTGCAGTTTATAATAAATTGGAAATGGAAAATAAAAAGAAAGCAACAAAATAATTCTTCCATTTCTATGGATACACTTTTAAAGTGTGGTAGCCAAAAGGTGTTGTGCATGGATTAATTTATAAGCAGCCGATCTAATTCTGTGTGAACCACATAAACAGCCACTTAAGTCGACACTACAATAAAATATTGATTTAACGATGCACTTTAAATGGGATTGCATCAAGAGCTGTTGCATTTTTTTCTTTTGGAATTGCAAAACCTTGAATGCTCCAATTGGCAATAAATGTGGAATCTGGAACAATTATATAGCAAATTAAAACGAAAGACTGCAACGGAACTAGATGGGCAGTATATAAATTGTTAATTACATGCTAAGTCTAGTTTAAATTAATTTACATCGCAGAGTTAAAATATTCAATGGGAGTGGACAGCATGTTGGAATGGATGCTTCTAAATGATGACGATTTACTATAATATCAGGAATCATACAATCATCAGATGAGACTGTGCATAGTGAAGCAGAATATGTGCTTATTTTTCAGCGCAATCGAACTTCAAATATCAATTAGTCATTGACACATCTTCATATACATAATTAATGGATTCAAACATTATTCAGGAACTTCGGAATATGAGTTCCTTGCTGCCCTTTGTTGCCTGGCGCGTTACAGCATGAAACCACCTATTCAAAAAATGTCCCCTTTTTTAGCTAGAACGTCTAGAACGCGAAGAGGTGGTCTATATAGGTAGGTAGGAATGGCGGCTATTCAACTAGAATAAAACCCAATTAGCGCTTGGTGCGCCGTTTTGATACCATAAACTCATGAGACCTATCATTATGTGGAGGTTGGGATATCATTTTAGTGATTATGGTGTATTGAGGTTTGGAATTGTGTTGGGAGGTGATCCCTTTATTACCATTTACCATAAAGAAAAAAGAGATCCTCGGGTACCTCAGCCAAGGGAACTGGCCCGTACCCCCCACCAGGCTTTATGTTAGGCTGTTAGCTCCGATGTGTCTGTCTTCGCTAAAAACCTAAACAGGCAGAGTGCTGGGTGGCTTAGGGTAGGACCGAATTTCCGTTAAGATCAGTTCGATTTAGGGGAAAACATGATGCCCGCAGTAGGCTTAGCCCGCCTACACGGCTAGAGAAAAAGTTCATGTGGTTCTCTTGATCCATCTTATCTACACATAGAAGAGGTTAGGTATTGATATGGTTTGTTACGTTTATAGCCATTTGGTTGCATTCAAAAAGCCAATGAGGTTACTTATGCTCACAACAATAAGTTCGTTAAGGTTGTCAATAAAGTACTGACCAAAGAATTGGCATCTTGGATTTGCCAAGGCAGGGCAGCAGCAGAGATAGTGGGTCACTGTTTCCTTTTCCCTTTCATTTCCACAGCTACGGCAATGAGTATTGTGCGGAATGCCCATTTTTGCTGCATGTTCTCCTATTGGTCAGTGACCCGTGCTAACTTGTAATGGGAGGAATGAGATGGTCCCACTACAAAATAAACAAAAAAAAATTGAAAAATAATTATATCTTCAACTTATATTCAAGATTTCTTCTTATTGGATAGGATAAAGAAGAAAATAAAAAAAAACTAATTTATATGATATGAAATCTCAACTTAAGAAAAGAGAGAAAGAGAAAAGCAAATAAAATTATAAAGATAATTTTTTTGATTTGAAGTTTAGTTTTCTTGAATATAAATTAAAGAATAATAATTATTAATCAAAATAATTAATGTAAAGATGAGAATTGGAGGGGGTTGTGGATGCTTACAACTGATAGCCAGAATTGACCGACCGAAAATGACCAAAGACCAAAAAGGACCAGGCACTGCACAAAAACTATTCAAAGTCGGACTAATGCTCAAATTCCCAATATCACCTACATTATTATCTTTGTTAATTTAGCGGACAGACAAATCCCTATTCCGATCCTATTTCACAAAAAGATTTGAAGTAATAGTCGACTAGGAAAAGTGGGGGTTTGGCGAGGAACTTTCAGTTGTCTGCGGCTCTACAGTCGCAGACGATCTGAAAGAACTCATCACCCCTCTTCTCGTAGGCAAGTACACTTCCACGTATGTCGGTGGTATATACGTAATCAAAAACACCACGGATTACTAAACCCTTCGTCTGATTCGTAACCGAGTATAGTCAGACGATCTCAAAAAGTTCTAAACGAGGTTGATGCCTAGTTTATATTAACTCGAGAATAATTCTATCTGACTTCATAGACACGGGAGATCAAGAAGGAAGAAAACTTCGAAACTGCTTTACAATATCCCCAGAGAGTCTTTAATTCCCTTATCTATTATCAACAATAGACTTCAAATATATTTCGAAACTATTCCTTAAATCATCCCCGTTGTTATAGGATCCGAAAACCTATTCGTTCTATCAACTTTTAGTACCCTCTCTCACGATAAGGCACGTCCAAGCCTGAACGAATAGGGTGGCTACCACCACGCCGCTGCGTCAGGTCTGTGATTTTGCCGGGGCCGAGCTCGTCGACACAGGGAAGTGGGTGGTGCTGCAGGAGTGATAGCCGGTGTTACATTTGTTAGACCTGGAGTCTTGCTGACTGTTGACTCTGTTAATTTTATTAAAAGCTATGCTAAAAAGCAAAGGGGCCGAGTGGCGAGAGTAGATAGTAATCTTGAAAAAAAATGATGATAGATGTGAAGGTGGAAGTAGAATGTTGATAGAAAGTCGAGACGACGGTGTAATTATCTCGAAGGATTACCTAACCCTACCCTCCTATGTCCTATTTTATCCTTGATGTCTACTAGGACCCTATTGTAGTGGGAAATCAGGTGATGATGATTTCCCTTTTAGTGTCTAACTTCCCTACCTAAGTGTCTTGTCGGAGACTAGTCCTTCAAGGCCACTACCCTTTGATATTTTCACTGACACTGATTCTATGTGAAAACATCCCGCAAATGGTTAAATAATGATGAAGTTTGGAACAGGTTTTAACTTTACCCTCACATTGTTTCGGATTTGTCGTCGGTTGTTGCTGCTATCTTGTCATTAGGATGGCCACAGCCACGCCTCTCCACTAAAAGCCTTTAGTTACCCATGGTATCTGAAATAAATCCTTGGGGAAAAGAATAAACTTCCCATAGAAAACATCTGCCTTCGTCTCAACCTTGCAATTATTCAAAAACTCATGATTTCTTTTAACAAAAATCTCTAAACAATTTTATTCCATATAACTTATTCTAACAACTTTAATAATTATTAATTTTATTTGAATTAAATTATCTCTTAATATTTCCATAAAATTATTTATTAAATATTCTACAATTTACTTCTCATAAGAAATGATTTCGACAAAATTTTCATAAATATTTACCTCAATAATTTCAATCGACTTTATCTTTTCTTTAATTTTATTTGAATGCTAACTTATTTATAGGTATTCCGTAATTCTTATTAGATTTTCAAATATCCATAAACAAATACCTCCAAAACTAAAATTTACTCTCAAAAAAAAAATTCTCTGGTTAGAAATAATTAATTTATAACCTCTCTACATAAATCTCAAACAAAAAACTAACTGACCTATCTCACTATCGTTTCTGTTATGATTTTTAAAAGAAAATTTTTTTGCTCAACAAAAAAAAACTGGTATATTTCTCAAAGTGACTGTTTCTGAATTTTATTTTTATGAGCAAACAAAAAAAATTTTTTGTTTGCAAATATTTCAAAAATTAATTTTGAAATGAGGATTGGCGGATAAATTCACAGACCCTCTACCACGTTAAGAAACGATACCTCCGATGAGTTATCGTTTTAAGACGCAAGTGCCTAACACGAAATTTCAAAACGTCCAGGGATCGTCCGCTTCCTAGATAATCTTGTTCAGGCCTCTTATCCTTGAATTGTTAAATACAATCTTGGACAAGGTCGACGAATAACGAGCCCCAGATTAACAGGACTGACAGATACTCCACCGCGGCTAATGATTCACTAGCATGGAATTTAACGCGAGCTAAACCGATAGGTCAACACCTATTATACACGATATCGAAAAATTCAAATCACAAATTTCAAAACACAAGGTTTTGTTTAATCAGAAAAATTGTTCAAAAATGCTTGCGTAGGACGCCTCCACTGTTTCGAATATCCCACCCGAATGTAAAAATAAAGAATTGTTAAAAGTTTTCAAAAATATTGCAATTAAAAATTTTTACTAAGTGGATCAGAAGGATCTTTGTGAATGTTGGTAGGTACATCCAAACCTTACCTTAGCTGAAAAGAGCGTTTGGTTAATTAAAATTCAAAAATGTTATCAATAATCATTAAAATTTTATAAATCAATAATAAAAATTTATCTACAAATAAATGGTTCGACGAGGGGAGAGTGCACCCTACCATGGACAAAACCAGATAGATGGATTCAGACAAAATAGGTACGTTATAATTTAGATTATCAAACAACTTTAATAACTCTTTTATTTCTTTTTTTACCTGGTCTTTTTCGATGATTATTTTTCTGCTTAATTGGAAGACGAACTTTGTGGTAGGATTTCTGTCTAGGTGACTTGTTGCTTTGGATAGAATTCCTTTTCCTCTTAGCGTGATGTCTTTTGAATAATTGGATCTTTTTGGGGTACGACTTTGGCGTGGTGAAACTACGACTGATAACTGGGCGACCAGCGATTTTGGTGTTTTGTTCATCAGCTAGCAACACTCGGCTTTTCCTTGGATCCAAATTACTCGTGGTATTTTGTGAACACATGTGCTTTTCTGTCGGAATATGTTTCTTAAAAAATGTGGTATCCCACATTCATAGTTTTGTTTTAATATTTTTCGTTTATCTTTTTGTTTAGTTAAGGAATTTCAATCTTTCACTTGGAGTAGGTAATCGTATAATTAAAAAAATATGGAAATCTTACCTGGAATTTAATCCACTAATTGCAAATTTTTGTTCTGCTCCTTGTTTCTTTATTTGGTTGCTTGTATTTTATGTTATTCCTTGGACTTTCAGTTTTTATTTTATAGTTGGTAATTTTCACTTTGCTTTTACACTATTACTTTTGATTTTCTTTTGTTTAAACAATTTTTTCATAATTTTTACTTTTCTTTTGTTCTTACAATTTTATTTCGCGTCTGATATCTTCGAAGAGCAAAAATATAATGGGGTTGTTCGGCTCGTTTACGTATCACGTTACGTACCATAGAGCTTTTACATCTGCCTTTTTGGCGGTTTGAACAATTTAAATTACGTGAAACAGACTTATTAATGAGTGAAGGTCCTTTTCGTTCTCATTAAAATGATAGGTAGATTCTCGAAATTTAATTCGTCCATCTTTTTTTCTGGTCTGTCGATACTCGTAATTATTTTTTTGTGTATGTTTATTGAATGGTTTTCTCTCTTTTTTTCTTAATAGGATTGTTGGTGCGATTAATTTCTTCATGACTTGTCCTGTTCTTTGCTGTTCATTGTTTTTGTCTTGTCATGAGTAGTGTTCGGACGTGATGAAAAGATGCATTTTAACTTATTTGTACTTACTGCGTAAGTATGAGATTCATCTATTTTCTTTATATTTTTCGATGTTACTGATATTTTATTTTTTTATGAAAACGGGTAAGTATAATTAAGTACAGACATGATAGATAATTATAAGACCTATATTTTGGACTTGTACTTTCGTTGGGTAAACAATATTTTAGTACTTTCGACCAAGTAAGTATTTTGATTACATCTGAAGGTTATCTTTTGAAGTTGCTTTTATGTTATATTATTATGTTAGACTTTATAATATGTTTGTAGCTACTTTATGACATAGAATTTTGGACCTGATTTTTATGTCACTACCTAAAGTTACTGTTTTCGTTTTATTTATTTACAATAAAAACATTATTTTTACTATCTCGAGTGTTTTCTTTTCGGTCGCTATTCTTCGTTAATTACTTAATGTGTGTAACATTTACGTAACATTGATAGATATTTTCACTCGAGGTATCTTGTAAGAAATATTATTTTGTTAGTCAGAGATTCTTTTTGCGTTTATTCCTAACTAGATGAGCTTTCGGGATGTTCTTTTCTACGACAATAATTCATACTGGTGAACCTAAGTACTACTAGTCGAGGTACCTACTTTGTTCGTTGACAGAGGGGTGTCTTTGCTAATCTATTATTTTCGTTGCCTACTCTCAGATGGTTGTTTCGTTGTTTCGGTATTAAGTTATTGCAAGGTTGGTGTATTAAATGTTCCGAATATTTATTATAGGAACTATTTTTCCTAAGAAATTTTTCCTTCAATAACTTTACCTAAACTTATTTCCTTCGGAGAAGGGATTTTATTGGTTTTGCGAGAATATTTGGTGAGTATGAAAATTTTCAAGTTGGTTAGTTTCTCAGATATTATAACAGATAACATTTATACTTGCATAGATGTTTAAGGAGAAATTTCGTAAGCATACTTTAATAGATGGTGAAGTGGATTTTCCTACAAAGCATCTTCAATGTTCCTGGTGCCAATCAGGTACATTGACGATGAAAAGAAAATGATCCATCAAGATATAACTTTTAGTATGTACTTCTCTTAAAATCTCAGAAATTTTATTCGCTACCCACGACCCTTTCATGTCTCATGCACAGGCTGAGCAGCTGGTGATAACACTTATTATCACAAAGAAAATGTAAATTACGCAAAAGAAATTGTCTATGACTCTTTAATTTGTTTCATTTCCGAAGGTCTTTAGTATGAACCACCGATTCAAAACCATTCGCATCCTTGACTTTATATAGGTTGTTGCCTACAATTTTTGTTACTTTAGTTTTTACAAACTTTGGACACAACTTAGCATTTCTATGTTTACTTGCGTCACTCAATACGAAATTCCGACGAAATACTTCGTCACCTACATTGAATGTAACCACTCTACTTCTCAGATTGTAAATTTTCTCGTAACTATCGTGAGCTTGATTAAGTGCTGTTTTGAGGTAGGAATGGAGAATATTCATCCTAGCCGTTTTGGGTAACCAGTCAATTTCGGACTGATTAAGTCCACCAAGTTTTCTCAATAACGCATAATCTGCCCCGTGTTCGATCATACGCTGACCGAATAAGGCCTCATAAGGGGTCATTCCGATAGCGCTATGCAATGAGGTGCGTAAAGCACTACTAATGCACGAGAGATGCTCGTCCCAATTGAGTTGTTTGGTATCAATGTAGGCACGTATAGCACTCAGAATAGAGCGATTAACTCGTTCGCTTGCGTTCGCTTGTGGAGCGTATGCAGCAGTTCTCACATGGTTTATTCCAAAATTTTCCAAGAAAGTTTTAAAGTCATTACTAATAAATTGTGAGCCATTGTCTGACAGTAGACTCTCTGGAACTCCAAATATTAAAAATACATCATCCACTAAGAATTTAACTACTTCTGAAGTAGTGGCTTTCTTTAAAGGTTTGATAAATACAAATTTCGTTAGCTGGTCTAACGCGATAATAATGAATGTATTACCTCTTCTAGATCTGGGGTAAGGACCTAGGAAATCAATGTATATATGTTGGAAAGGTCTTTCCACATTGAATCCTCTTCCCATTTCGGTTCTCAGAACTGAGTTTGGCGCTTTGGTTGTTTTACATGTCTCGCAGTTATTTACATACATCTTGACCTGTGCTGCCATTCCTGGCCAATAAAATTGGTTACGGAGGCGATGCAGGGTCTTGGTGATACCACCATGCGCTGCCTGAGGTGGGCAATGAGCCGCAATTATCAAACTTTCGCCCAGCTGCGATGGAATCCATATCTTCCAAGCCAAATCGTCTTGAATTGGATTACCTGTTACGTGCCTGACTTTCTTGTATATGAAACCATCAGATACTTGTAAGTCAGGAAGACGATCTTTATTTTTATTAATGTGTTGCACGATCTGAAGGTATTCTTCCGACTTGAAAGACGGATCCTTTAAATCCAGATGCAACACTTTAGATGGACTTGAATTTTCGATGGGCGTTTCTAGGGAAAATAAACGTAAGGCCTCCACTTCATGCACTCTAGATAGGGCATCAGGCACAGCGTTTAAAGTTCCTTTTCTATGCTCCACCGAAAATTCGAAGCTTTGAAGCTTCAAACTCCACCGAGCTAGACGTCCGGTTGGGTCCTTTAGACTCATCAACCATCTCAGGCTTGCATGATCAGTGATCACCAAGAACCTGTATCCTTCAATGTATGGTCTAAACTTATATATGCCTTTTACAGTTGCTAGACACTCGCGCTCTGTAACTGAATAGTTACGTTGCGCACTATTTAATTTTTGCGAGTAATAATAGATGGGGTATTCTGCGCCAGTCTCATCTCTTTGACACAGAACACACCCGATTCCAGTGGCTGAAGCGTCGCACAAAATCACGAATTGCTTACTGAAATCGGGGTTGTGGAGAACTGGCGCCGAAGTCAAAGCTACTTTAAGCTTATTGAAAGCTTCTAACGCCTGTTCGTTGAACTCAAACTTACTTCCTTTTTTCAGAGTGTCAGACATCGGTCCGGCCACCTCAGAAAAATTCTCAATAAATCGCCGGTACCAACCAGCCATTCCAAGGAATCGACGTACTTGACATACAGTCGTTGGTACCGGGAAATCTAGAATTGCAGAAATTTTGGACGGGTCTGCTTTGAGGCAGCCACGCCCTACGACATAACCTAAGTATTGCAGTTCTTCGAAACAGAAGCGTGACTTCTCCACATTTATCGTTAGCCCTGCCTCGTCTAACTTCTTCGCTACGATTTCTAAAACTGCCACATGTTCATCAAACGTCTTGGAAATGACCAATAGGTCATCTAAATAGATAAAAACTTGATCTCTCAAGTTGGACGGGATAACTTTGTTCATCAAATTCGTCAGACTCTGAGCGGCGTTGGAGAGCCCGAACGGCATCACCTTGAACTGATACAATGGACGACCTGGAATTGAAAATGCGGTTTTCTCCCTTGACATCTTCTCCAACGGTACTTGCCAGTACGCGTCTTTCAAATCCACGCTAGAAATATAGCGTGTCTCTGAAAGTCGTGCTAACAAACCTTCTATATGCCCAATTGGACTCGCATCCTTCTTTGTTACGGAGTTGACTTTCCGAAAATCCAAGCACATTCTATTTTTGCCGGGTTTCCTCACCAGTACCACCGGTGAGGACCATGGGCTTGAACTTTCTTCAATCACTCCCAAAGAAATCATGCGGTCCACTTCGGCGTACACCAAGGCCTGTATCGCTGGAGAGATAGGATAATGTCGTTGCTTAATAGGCAACGTATCGCCAGTATCTATGCTATGTTCCATTAGGTGTGTTCGTCCAAGTCCCCGCTCAGCGAACGACGGAAAAAGTTTAACAGTGTTTTTCAACACAACGGACTGTTCTGCAGTTAGCTCGCATTCAGAGAAATTAGGTTTCTCTGGAACTATCTCAGAAATTGAATTTTTAAAAGGTATAATATGGGGCGCTATCTCAAAGATGGCCCAAAAATTTACTCCCAAGTAGAGTTTCTGCTTTAAAGAAGGTACAATAAATAATTCTAAAGCGTGTGATCTGCCGTTAAAGGAAACTTCCGTTTTAACTACTCCTACCACTGGTTGTTGTTTGCCGTCAGCAGTGGATATATTGGTAGCGAATTTTTGGAACGTGATGTTCTTGTTTTTCAAAATCTCTAACGCTCCTTTACCTAAACAACTGACGCTTGCTCCTGAGTCGAGCAAACCGTACCACTCTTCATCGAATAATTCTACTTGAACATAAGGACGGGGATCGTCCTTGTAATTAGACAATTTTGTCGAAGATACTACTTTGTATAGTTTACGTTTGTTGGTGAATTTAGATCTTAAAGCTTCTATTTTTTTTAAATGGTTGGGATAGGTATATATTCTTTTTCTAGCTATTTCGTATTCTATTTGTCTTTGATGTAAAGACTTTAACGGTCTAAGCCTAGGAATTCTAGAATTAGTGACTGATGATTTTAAAATATTTTTCGTTTCAGGGTTTTTCAAGATGGTAATTTTGTCAGATTTTTCTATGTTTACAGAGGACTCCCCGAGTTGCCCATCTTGGCCAACTCCCTCTCGGTCGAATGTTGGCTCGTTGACGAGTTTCCCGGACACATTTTGCAGTTTGGTGACAGAACCTCAGGTTTGCCACAACGATAACAGAAAATCCTTCTCTGTAGATCAGCACAATCTCTGAAAGTATGACCAATTTTCAAGCAGTTCCAGCATTTGATGTTTTCTGAACTCGGTTTCGTATCGCGATTTCTGTTATGGTGGAAAGCTTCGACGGCTGTTGACATCTCAGTTAACTGCGAATCAGTCTGTATCTCGATCTCGTGAACTAGTTTCCTTGGAGGGTTATTATAAACTGGAGGTGCTCTAGCTCTCATTGGATCATATTGAGCCAAAAATCTCTCCATATCCCGACAAGTGAAAACTAAATCCGCGAGTCGAGTCGACTTAAATGTCAATAACAGCTCTCCCATACGTCTGCGTACGTTTTGCTTTATTATCTCTGCTAGCTCCTCATTAGGTCTAGGATTTTTCATGCGAGAATTGATCTTCAGTATGGCATCGTAAAACGAGTCAAAGCTTTCGCCTGGAGCTTGCTTTCTCTCTGCCATTTGTCTGGATAACTCAGAATCCGTTTCCAGACTGCGGTATTGTTCTATAAGTGCTAGTTTTAGCGCTGCCCAAGATGAATACGGGTTGTTCTTCATATACATCCAGTACCACACCTCTACCGTTCCGCTCACAAAATGGTGAAAATTCAACACTATCTCTTCCCAGGATGCGCCGTAGCTATCCTTTACCCGATCAAGTCGGAAAAGGAATTCGTCTACTGGCATATTTTTGGCATTATATACTATGCCCCACTTATGATAGTGCGGAGAACGTATGAATGATGTTGCTGGCGATGGTGCTGGAGCTCTGATATTTCGATTTGCCGACGTATTGTCGAACTGAATTTGATCTAGTCTTTCATAGAAATTCGGGTCGTACCTTCGAGAAGGTTCAGCTCTAGGTGGAGATGCATTGCGTCTTGGCCACTCCCTAGGGAATTCCGGTAGGTTGTTTCGGTTGGTATCAACTCTAGGTGGAGTGCCATTTCGCCTTTGCCTTTCACCTAATGCTTCTCTGACCGCTTCTCTTAATCTTTCATGAGGTATTTCTCTTGTTCTTTCGCTTGTTGTTTCTTGCTCATTGTTTCTGGCTGTTGTTTCAGGATTAGGTTCTCTTCTGACTTCGTAATTGCGTGTATCCGGCGTTGGTAAATCACACAAGGGTATAGCTGCAGCAGTTGGACGTGTCAATTCGCTTATCTGTGTTATTGCATTTTTGACAGCCAAATCCACTCTTTCCAATATTTGTTTTTGACTCTGGGCTAATGTCTCCTGCAAATTTTTGCGATCTTCTGCCCTGTTGAGTCCGATGGTTGCTAAAGCTATCTCCTTGATGTAATCTTCCCACCTGTCAGCTTGTTGGTCTAAAGTTTCTTCTTGGTCTCCTCCGGGTGTTAATTGTCTCGACAAATCTACTAATGGTACTTCTTCGTCGTTACCTCGTTCTGTGTGTGACGGTCCCACTGTATCTTCAACATGACTTGTATCTACCACTGCGTTATTATCCATCGTCATGTTGTGATACATGTCGAGATTTTTTCTATAACGAGTATTGTGCGGTTCAGGTGTTGTTAGCACAGGAGCTCTGCTTAAAGTTGGAGGCTTAGGAGGTCTACCCCCCTTTTTCTTCTCCGTAGAATCATTTCTGTTTTTATTAACCATTATGTTTAAGGATATTGCCGATATTATGTTTAAGAAAAATTCTTTTTGTTCAAAGTCGAACAAGAATGAAAAAAATGTAATTAAAAATCTAAAGAGCTAATGTTTACAAAAGTTTATACCTATAACTATACTATTTCTAGCTTACAAATGTTTTATTTCTTAACTAATCTTACTACCTATTTACTTCAAAAAACTTCTAACTACTCCTTATTTCTAACTCTAAATACCTATATCTTACTAATTTAATCTTACTAACTATTTCTTACTACCTAAATCTTATAATCTAAACTTACTAACTAAATCTTAACCTAGCTTAACCTACTTTTTCGTAGGGTAAACCCTCTTGATATACTCGATCTACAAAAATTTTCAAAAATCTAAATCTATACTCAAAAAAAACTAACTAAATAAATCTCAAAAAAAAACTATATAATCTCAAAAACTAAATAACTAAATTTTCTCAAAAACCTTAATAAATAAATCTAAATATAAATGTGCCACCAGGCGATATTCAAAAAATTTTACTCCAAAAAAAAACTATCAACCTAACTACTAAATAAGAGTGCCACCAGGCTAAATTAACTCTAAATTGTCACCAGACACAACTAAATCTAAAAAAAAAGTGCCGCCAGGCAATACTGAATGCTAAATCTCAAAATAGGTGCCACCAGGCAAAACTCAATACTCAATATACGCCACCAGGCAAACTAAATAATCTTAATACTCAAAAATGCGCCACCAGGCAAACTTCAAAACTAAATAAATTAGTAACATATGTTACTTATACGCCACCAGGCATCAAAATTTTCTCAAAAACTAAATACTCAATCTATTTAATTTTTTTTTTTTTCCAAAAATTAAATTTTTCCCAAAATTTCTCAAAACTCTAAATTCTAAATGTTTTTCTCAAATCATTGCAAGTTTTGAGACGTGACTGAAGCATCCCAATGTTTCAGAAGAGCAACTCCGCAACAATATGAAGGATTCTTCGTTCCACACTTCTCATTATCCACAAAAAAAAATTTCTATATTAACACTCTTGAAAATTCATCTAACTTTTCTTATCAGATTAGCTTGTTCTTAATTCTCCCTGCTGCTACTGACCTAAGGAAGTAATTTAACATCCCCTAGCGGACATCAGACCAGAACTATATCATCAAACTAACTAATTCAAATTACTCGATAAACTTTCTAAATTACTCTTTTCGACTTGTAGTATAACTCATAAATTTTTCAAAAATAAATATGTTGTTTGGAATTGGTTGATCTTTTATTTAGCCGTCGTTATTTGGCTTGCGCTGCAGACGTGAACAGGAATGAGTTCGACTATTCACCGGACGTAGTTGCAAACAACTAAACAGATTAAAAAGATTGTAGTTTCAGGATCGAGATTAGCTTTCATGAGAAGCAACGGACTACTGGACTAAAACATATCCAATACGGACAACTCTAAGTAAACTAACTTTACTGAAAACTATTTATTGAATGTTAAGAGAGTGGAGTGGATTTTTTTGACAGGTTGTCGCTGCAGACGTACTCAGGAACTGGTTCAACCAAATACCGGTCGACACTTAAGTCATCAAACCTTCCGATGATAAATCTCCTACACATTACCAACTCTATAAAAAAAATTCAAAAATGTCTTAATTAGTTCGGACTGACGTACGAACATAATACTACATACTCAAAATACCAAACTTCGAAAAGTTACTTAAAACACACTATCTCAAAAAAAAGTTTCAAAAACTACTATTAAATCAACAACTCGGGCCCCACACGTTCGGGCGCCATTATGTAATGGGAGGAATGAGATGGTCCCACTACAAAATAAACAAAAAAAAATTGAAAAATAATTATATCTTCAACTTATATTCAAGATTTCTTCTTATTGGATAGGATAAAGAAGAAAATAAAAAAAAAACTAATTTATATGATATGAAATCTCAACTTAAGAAAAGAGAGAAAGAGAAAAGCAAATAAAATTATAAAGATAATTTTTTTGATTTGAAGTTTAGTTTTCTTGAATATAAATTAAAGAATAATAATTATTAATCAAAATAATTAATGTAAAGATGAGAATTGGAGGGGGTTGTGGATGCTTACAACTGATAGCCAGAATTGACCGACCGAAAATGACCAAAGACCAAAAAGGACCAGGCACTGCACAAAAACTATTCAAAGTCGGACTAATGCTCAAATTCCCAATATCACCTACATTATTATCTTTGTTAATTTAGCGGACAGACAAATCCCTATTCCGATCCTATTTCACAAAAAGATTTGAAGTAATAGTCGACTAGGAAAAGTGGGGGTTTGGCGAGGAACTTTCAGTTGTCTGCGGCTCTACAGTCGCAGACGATCTGAAAGAACTCATCACCCCTCTTCTCGTAGGCAAGTACACTTCCACGTATGTCGGTGGTATATACGTAATCAAAAACACCACGGATTACTAAACCCTTCGTCTGATTCGTAACCGAGTATAGTCAGACGATCTCAAAAAGTTCTAAACGAGGTTGATGCCTAGTTTATATTAACTCGAGAATAATTCTATCTGACTTCATAGACACGGGAGATCAAGAAGGAAGAAAACTTCGAAACTGCTTTACAATATCCCCAGAGAGTCTTTAATTCCCTTATCTATTATCAACAATAGACTTCAAATATATTTCGAAACTATTCCTTAAATCATCCCCGTTGTTATAGGATCCGAAAACCTATTCGTTCTATCAACTTTTAGTACCCTCTCTCACGATAAGGCACGTCCAAGCCTGAACGAATAGGGTGGCTACCACCACGCCGCTGCGTCAGGTCTGTGATTTTGCCGGGGCCGAGCTCGTCGACACAGGGAAGTGGGTGGTGCTGCAGGAGTGATAGCCGGTGTTACATTTGTTAGACCTGGAGTCTTGCTGACTGTTGACTCTGTTAATTTTATTAAAAGCTATGCTAAAAAGCAAAGGGGCCGAGTGGCGAGAGTAGATAGTAATCTTGAAAAAAAATGATGATAGATGTGAAGGTGGAAGTAGAATGTTGATAGAAAGTCGAGACGACGGTGTAATTATCTCGAAGGATTACCTAACCCTACCCTCCTATGTCCTATTTTATCCTTGATGTCTACTAGGACCCTATTGTAGTGGGAAATCAGGTGATGATGATTTCCCTTTTAGTGTCTAACTTCCCTACCTAAGTGTCTTGTCGGAGACTAGTCCTTCAAGGCCACTACCCTTTGATATTTTCACTGACACTGATTCTATGTGAAAACATCCCGCAAATGGTTAAATAATGATGAAGTTTGGAACAGGTTTTAACTTTACCCTCACATTGTTTCGGATTTGTCGTCGGTTGTTGCTGCTATCTTGTCATTAGGATGGCCACAGCCACGCCTCTCCACTAAAAGCCTTTAGTTACCCATGGTATCTGAAATAAATCCTTGGGGAAAAGAATAAACTTCCCATAGAAAACATCTGCCTTCGTCTCAACCTTGCAATTATTCAAAAACTCATGATTTCTTTTAACAAAAATCTCTAAACAATTTTATTCCATATAACTTATTCTAACAACTTTAATAATTATTAATTTTATTTGAATTAAATTATCTCTTAATATTTCCATAAAATTATTTATTAAATATTCTACAATTTACTTCTCATAAGAAATGATTTCGACAAAATTTTCATAAATATTTACCTCAATAATTTCAATCGACTTTATCTTTTCTTTAATTTTATTTGAATGCTAACTTATTTATAGGTATTCCGTAATTCTTATTAGATTTTCAAATATCCATAAACAAATACCTCCAAAACTAAAATTTACTCTCAAAAAAAAAATTCTCTGGTTAGAAATAATTAATTTATAACCTCTCTACATAAATCTCAAACAAAAAACTAACTGACCTATCTCACTATCGTTTCTGTTATGATTTTTAAAAGAAAATTTTTTTGCTCAACAAAAAAAAACTGGTATATTTCTCAAAGTGACTGTTTCTGAATTTTATTTTTATGAGCAAACAAAAAAAATTTTTTGTTTGCAAATATTTCAAAAATTAATTTTGAAATGAGGATTGGCGGATAAATTCACAGACCCTCTACCACGTTAAGAAACGATACCTCCGATGAGTTATCGTTTTAAGACGCAAGTGCCTAACACGAAATTTCAAAACGTCCAGGGATCGTCCGCTTCCTAGATAATCTTGTTCAGGCCTCTTATCCTTGAATTGTTAAATACAATCTTGGACAAGGTCGACGAATAACGAGCCCCAGATTAACAGGACTGACAGATACTCCACCGCGGCTAATGATTCACTAGCATGGAATTTAACGCGAGCTAAACCGATAGGTCAACACCTATTATACACGATATCGAAAAATTCAAATCACAAATTTCAAAACACAAGGTTTTGTTTAATCAGAAAAATTGTTCAAAAATGCTTGCGTAGGACGCCTCCACTGTTTCGAATATCCCACCCGAATGTAAAAATAAAGAATTGTTAAAAGTTTTCAAAAATATTGCAATTAAAAATTTTTACTAAGTGGATCAGAAGGATCTTTGTGAATGTTGGTAGGTACATCCAAACCTTACCTTAGCTGAAAAGAGCGTTTGGTTAATTAAAATTCAAAAATGTTATCAATAATCATTAAAATTTTATAAATCAATAATAAAAATTTATCTACAAATAAATGGTTCGACGAGGGGAGAGTGCACCCTACCATGGACAAAACCAGATAGATGGATTCAGACAAAATAGGTACGTTATAATTTAGATTATCAAACAACTTTAATAACTCTTTTATTTCTTTTTTTACCTGGTCTTTTTCGATGATTATTTTTCTGCTTAATTGGAAGACGAACTTTGTGGTAGGATTTCTGTCTAGGTGACTTGTTGCTTTGGATAGAATTCCTTTTCCTCTTAGCGTGATGTCTTTTGAATAATTGGATCTTTTTGGGGTACGACTTTGGCGTGGTGAAACTACGACTGATAACTGGGCGACCAGCGATTTTGGTGTTTTGTTCATCAGCTAGCAACACTCGGCTTTTCCTTGGATCCAAATTACTCGTGGTATTTTGTGAACACATGTGCTTTTCTGTCGGAATATGTTTCTTAAAAAATGTGGTATCCCACATTCATAGTTTTGTTTTAATATTTTTCGTTTATCTTTTTGTTTAGTTAAGGAATTTCAATCTTTCACTTGGAGTAGGTAATCGTATAATTAAAAAAATATGGAAATCTTACCTGGAATTTAATCCACTAATTGCAAATTTTTGTTCTGCTCCTTGTTTCTTTATTTGGTTGCTTGTATTTTATGTTATTCCTTGGACTTTCAGTTTTTATTTTATAGTTGGTAATTTTCACTTTGCTTTTACACTATTACTTTTGATTTTCTTTTGTTTAAACAATTTTTTCATAATTTTTACTTTTCTTTTGTTCTTACAATTTTATTTCGCGTCTGATATCTTCGAAGAGCAAAAATATAATGGGGTTGTTCGGCTCGTTTACGTATCACGTTACGTACCATAGAGCTTTTACATCTGCCTTTTTGGCGGTTTGAACAATTTAAATTACGTGAAACAGACTTATTAATGAGTGAAGGTCCTTTTCGTTCTCATTAAAATGATAGGTAGATTCTCGAAATTTAATTCGTCCATCTTTTTTTCTGGTCTGTCGATACTCGTAATTATTTTTTTGTGTATGTTTATTGAATGGTTTTCTCTCTTTTTTTCTTAATAGGATTGTTGGTGCGATTAATTTCTTCATGACTTGTCCTGTTCTTTGCTGTTCATTGTTTTTGTCTTGTCATGAGTAGTGTTCGGACGTGATGAAAAGATGCATTTTAACTTATTTGTACTTACTGCGTAAGTATGAGATTCATCTATTTTCTTTATATTTTTCGATGTTACTGATATTTTATTTTTTTATGAAAACGGGTAAGTATAATTAAGTACAGACATGATAGATAATTATAAGACCTATATTTTGGACTTGTACTTTCGTTGGGTAAACAATATTTTAGTACTTTCGACCAAGTAAGTATTTTGATTACATCTGAAGGTTATCTTTTGAAGTTGCTTTTATGTTATATTATTATGTTAGACTTTATAATATGTTTGTAGCTACTTTATGACATAGAATTTTGGACCTGATTTTTATGTCACTACCTAAAGTTACTGTTTTCGTTTTATTTATTTACAATAAAAACATTATTTTTACTATCTCGAGTGTTTTCTTTTCGGTCGCTATTCTTCGTTAATTACTTAATGTGTGTAACATTTACGTAACATTGATAGATATTTTCACTCGAGGTATCTTGTAAGAAATATTATTTTGTTAGTCAGAGATTCTTTTTGCGTTTATTCCTAACTAGATGAGCTTTCGGGATGTTCTTTTCTACGACAATAATTCATACTGGTGAACCTAAGTACTACTAGTCGAGGTACCTACTTTGTTCGTTGACAGAGGGGTGTCTTTGCTAATCTATTATTTTCGTTGCCTACTCTCAGATGGTTGTTTCGTTGTTTCGGTATTAAGTTATTGCAAGGTTGGTGTATTAAATGTTCCGAATATTTATTATAGGAACTATTTTTCCTAAGAAATTTTTCCTTCAATAACTTTACCTAAACTTATTTCCTTCGGAGAAGGGATTTTATTGGTTTTGCGAGAATATTTGGTGAGTATGAAAATTTTCAAGTTGGTTAGTTTCTCAGATATTATAACAGATAACATTTATACTTGCATAGATGTTTAAGGAGAAATTTCGTAAGCATACTTTAATAGATGGTGAAGTGGATTTTCCTACAAACTGCAATGATCCTGGCTATGTCTGACCGAGTTCTACATAAGAGTTCATTTGTGCGGGACTTGTCATAGCTGGGCCACATATTTCTTGAGGTGGCACAGTTAGTTAGACCATTCCATCTACGATTG
This sequence comes from Baccha elongata, assembly GCA_951217065.1. Lineage (NCBI taxonomy): Eukaryota > Metazoa > Arthropoda > Insecta > Diptera > Syrphidae > Baccha > Baccha elongata. Next base: position 36,027,019 of record OX578273.1, read on the forward strand.
GATACAGATAGATGATGAGACAAGAAAATGCCCTTCACAGCCCCCAGCGGAATACTAACTGCTTCGGCAAGTGAGCTGTGAAGGGCCGATCCTTGCCTGGCAAGCTCATCAGCCCTTTCATTTCCCTGAAAACCACTGTGACCTGGGACCCAGATCAGTTGACCTTCAGGCTATCATTAAAGCCTGCGATCTCATCTAGACATTGTTGAACGAGTTTAGAGGATATTGAGGCAGCATCAATGGCTTTTATGGCAGCCTAACTATCTATAAATATAGCAGTATTACGGTTTTGATTTGGATCTTTCTTTAGTATCTTGCATGCTTCTTTGATTGCAAACAATTCCGCTTGGAAAACGCTAGCGTGGTCTGGCAGTCGAAGTGACTTAGATACATTTAGTGTTTCAGAGAAGACCCTTGCTCCAACACCGCACTCCATCTTTGAACCGTCCGTAAAAATGATTGTGTCGTAATTTTTCGTTATATCTCCATCCTCCCACTCCTTCGGGTAGGAAATGTGACGTTGAAACCTTTGCAGAGATTCAGAGAGGGAGTGCGGTAATCGGTATTAGTCGAAACAGGGGTAGCAATTTGGTAATATTGCAGTGACCGAAGGGTCTGTCGGTCCAACAACCAATTTCCTTAAGTCTGAGAGCAGTGCAAGATACTATATATTTTATATGTAGGTCGAGAGGAAGAAGATGTAAAATAACGCTCAGGGCATCGGAAGGGCAGGATCGCAGCGCTCCTGTGGTCCCTACGCTAGCTGTTCTTTGTATCTTTTTGAGCTTATCGGTATTGTAGGCTTTTCTTAAGGTAGGCCACCAGACAATCCATATGTTAGTATTGGTCGTACTACTGCGGTGTACGTCCATAGAGTGTGAAGATCAAGTCATAACTTCGTCGTGATCTTCATCATCTTCAATATATCCAATATCAGACTCTAGATCTGACGGAATATCTCCGATAACAACAAAAATATCATCGTCTTTCAAGGTGGTGTTAAAGCGACGTTTACACGGTCAGTCATTTGACATCAATCTGTAATAAAGTTTTTGTAAAAATAAGTCTGTATACGTGCATTTGTTTGAGGAAAATCTAAACCCTTTTGATTTTGCCTGATGACTGATTATATGTGTAGATGACTGACGTCCTCTGACTGACCGTGTCGCTTAAGAAAACATTTACCAAGTATTTAATTCTTTGTTTAGTTTCGTTTTATCTTGACTATAATTGTGCCCCAATCTCTACGAGAAAAAAGTAGCTGCACATCAGAAAAGCTGCTATTAGGCGTTTTTCTTTTTTCACTCTGAGCGCTCGGAATAGAGCTTGAACTGTCAAACAAAAAATCTCTGTTTCTTTTTTAGCTTTGAGCTCTGAATCTGTGTTAATTTTTTCGACCAGAAGTCAGAATTAGCTCAGATAATGCTCTGTGAGCTCTTAGCAAATCGTCAGAGCACCTTTCTTGGTCAGTCAAACGATTTCAGTCATAATACACGATTAAGGTAAGAGGATCAAATGTTGTCATTTTAATTGATTTGGTACTCTCCTTCTATGGGCAAGCTTTAACGTTAATAAAATATGGTTAAACAGTTAGTTTCATATAGAAATTGAATCATCAAGTGAAAGAAGAACCTACGTCGGCGTGGCGATACGTGAAGAAACTGCAATTGAAAACGAACACGCGAGTGGCCTTACGAAATGACCCAGTCCGTTGCAGAGTTCTTCAGTGTAATATTTTGGATGGAAAATGTCCTGATTTCAGTCGGTTATGTAAACGGCCTTATTAAATTTCACCGAATTTTCGGCATTTTACAACAATGTCGTTAAAGGTTATCATATATAAACAAAATTCTTTTTTTTTTTATTTTTTTGAAAAATGATTTTCTAAAGTATTTTTATATTTTCAATAAAAACAAAAAAAAATATGAAACGCATCACGGTTGGCAGCAAATCACTTAATCAAAATTTAAATTTTATTAAAATGGATCGTTTTTTCGATGAAAATAAAATATCACTGTTACCAACAAATTGGTCAATCAAAATTGATCGCATTTTTTCCGAGAAAATGCAATTATTGGTAAAACTTCTTTGTTCTTCTGGGCATATTATACTCTATAAGAATAATTTATACCATGTTTGAAGAAAATCAGCCTAAGTGGTTTGACTTTGCGTGTTAATAAAGAGAGGCAAACTGACGGATAGAATTTCCAGACCAATAACAAAACAATGGTGCAAAATCATAGTCAACCTATATATTTAAGGAAATAACGTGATGCTTCTTAACGCGACAATGATGAGGTTTGTTTAGAAGTTAGACAACTTCATAAAGAAAATGTATACTTTAATATTAATCCGTTTATAATACAAAAAAAAACATATTTTTACCCTAGTTTCACACTAAATTGTTTTTTAGTTTCGTGTTAAATAAACTATAATTTAGAAATAATTTGAAAAATCACTAAAAAGGTTACTTATATTTTTCATTGATTTACTAAGACTTTGGGTCAAGCCCCTCCCGAAATAAAATCCTGGCTACGGGGCTGTCAGGAACACTGCCTTCCACACATATACTTGATTGATAATTTAATGAATGCAAGCTGACCTACAATTTTTTGTCGAATCCAACACGACTAAGCTGAGATCTACTTTTTCCTTGAAGGAATTGTCACTTCCTCGCAAGAGGCACTCACTGCTCCTGAAAAAACATAATGTGTATAATTTTGTTAATGTCAAAATTATTTTTCGTTCAATTAACGACCACTTTGTTTCTTTTTAATTAAGAAAATATTCCAATTAACTATTTCTTTCTATTCAAGATGATAATTTTTTCGTTAAACATTTCTGAGAAACGAACCCGTTTAGGAATTTGACAAAAACAACGAAACATTCATTGATTCGCCTAAATTTCGTCAAATTATCAAAATGTGTGTGTATGTGTATACTTTTGATTTTGTAACTAAAATGCGTCATTCGATTCATTTAGATCCGTAAAGATTTATCCATTAAACCTGAATGGTACGGAACTTCGTGAGTGAAAAATTAAAATGAATTAAAAAAAAAGTTTTCAACGGAAATAAAAAATAAATAAAAAAGTTGAAATGTTTTAAAACTGTATTTTAAGTGAGTTAATGACGACGTTGCTTTTACTTTATTTCTTTGTGGTGTATTTGATACTGCATTAACACCTATTTATTTCAATATTTGTATATTGCAACGTGTAGGTAAGTTTTTAAAACTTTTTGTTACTATCAATTTATCTATACATATATTTGAAATGTCCATAATGTTTGTAAATTTATTAAAATGTAAGAGCATTTTTGGCTTCATTGTTTAAAACCAAAGCTTCACTAACGAATATTATTTTCAATTTCAAGATTTTTTGTCAACCTCTTTTATAAAACATTTCGATATTTTACTTTAATTACGAAACATTTTTAGTAACTTGAATAAAGTTCGTCTAATTATTGTTTTTTTTTTTTTTTTATTTCACTTTGGCTGCGACAAAAAAATGCAAGACTTGGGGACTATGGAGACTTGCTTACTTTTCATTTATCATTTTTTTAGCACGCTAATGACTTAATTGTTCTTAATACTATTATTAACAAATTAAAAAAAATTCTTTTAGCAAGCTTATCATAATACAGTTTGTTTTGAACTAAAAAATTCTAAATATCACTTTTATTTTACTTCCTCCACGAAACAGTAGCAGTCTGGGAAGCTACATATGTACCTAAGGGAGAGAACGGAAACAAATACATACTCAAAAATAACTCAACATAAAAAAATAAAAATAATGTGTTTCCTTCAAAAATAAAATAATTGAAACAAGTTTTTCTGTTGTCGTTTTTGATGTTATCCTTGTCGTAAGTAATGGTCGAATACTTGATTCATTTTTCAGCAATCATCCAGAGGAATCGAAATCAACCGATTCAATATAGGAATCAAGCATCTACAATAAAACCGTGAAAATAAATAGTTTAATTGACTATAAACTTTATCAATTTGAATAATTTTTTTATTCAAATTGAAAAAAATTCTTTAAAACAATGAAAGCCAATTGACTAATAATATTCTTCAATTTTACTACTTACTACTAAAATATTCAAATTGAATAAACGAATTATTCACGACAACAGAAGGAATAGTAGGTTGTATATTAACCTTCTTTTCGTCAATTAAGCCCACGATTTAGTTGTTTTTACCACCTTTTTTGGTTCAGTGTGTTCTTCGGAGCTGTATGTCGGTGCCACCAAAACATCGATTCAGTTTTTTGCTGATAAGCTATCAGCCTTACTAAATGTTAATAAAAGTTCTTAATAGACTGGTTCTTTGCTCTTCTACATTCACGAAATGTTGAAAATGATTTTAAGGCTACTTTGAATGAGCAAATTTTAATATATCCCTCATATTACTGTAAGCTTGAAGATTGGGGAACATTTTCGTCGTTTCTTTATTGCAACATCTGTTTTTGTCGTAAGATCAACTATAAGCAAATTCAGTTTTTTTTTACAAAATATATTTGCATATTTTCTTACAAAATATATTTGCATTTTCTTAGAATTGGTTGGATACTCTGGCTGTGTCGGTCGATTCCTTTATAAAAGACACTCATAATAAAAATCTTGTAATTAGCATCATAAATAATCAATTAAACTTTAAACAGTTATTCTTAATTGTATGTAAACAATAAAGCCTTAATCACCCTGTTTGACAACCTATAATTATCGCACTTGATTGAAATAATCATCAGAAAAAATACTAGGAAAAATAGTATGTCGGGGTGCAGCAGAGATTTCGATCAGGAAATATTTGAATATGGCTCCAAAGAATGGTCTATATACGTTTAACCCCAACGAAATATCATGTTTATATATCTGTTTATGGAACCATAGTTACAGCCCATAGACTTTTATACTCTTGATACATATCCCAAACCGTATTTAGATACAAGATAGGTACCTCTATACTCTATAGTGCAATGGTATATGGTAAAATGCTTCGGGCCATATTTTTAGTTTTACAAGAACTACTGCGCCATAGAGACAGTTCCACCAAACAACACAACACCATTCCACCATCCATTCAACCGAATTCCAATCAAATTAGGTTTTGTTTGACTCCCAGTCCCAAATGGTAATGGGACTTTTTCCATACTGTTTTGATGAAAACACAGCGCATATTTATATACGTACATATTTTGATATATTATTTTTTAGATGCGAGTACTTCGTCAGTGTGAATACTGTTAATTTACCAACCACTGTGACTGTGTTATGGATGACTGATTTGTAGAGTCGGACTTGGAGCTACATACATACATACCTCAACATGCCTATAAAGGAGGATAAAATTGTTGTGTCCTCTGCCTGTCTCACTGTTGCTTGAAATTGCATAAATGAACATACAAATAGATCTGTGAATATTTTGAGGACAGTCGTTGATTGCACACATTGATTAGTTTCATTTATCAGTGCGACTGCAACCACAAGTTGTTAGCAATATTTGTTTTTGCTTTTAGTAAGCGGGATATTGACGAGAAAAAATGGACTCAGAACAATTATCTATTTTTCATCTTTTAATGAACAAATTAAGACATAATTATAAATTGTTTATTAAACCATTATGGCTTCTAGCACTATGACTGAAAAATATGTTAAGCTTCTAAGCTATAAGATGTTTTCGTACCATTATCTCCTCCCAGTGGTGATCAGTTTCAAAAATCTATAAGATAACCCAATATAGATATCTATATTATAGGCGTGTTTTATTGGTAAGTGTTTAGTCACTTTAGCAAAATTTTGTATGGGATACGAAAAGTGGCTATAAATTGGTCAGTAATTAAAGTGAACATAAAAGTGAAGATAAAATCTTTTGGCGCGAAATATAATGTCAATACATTTTTTGCTTAAAGGTTGGTGGCACCTATCACAGCTTAACCATGAACTGCATATACAATGATTATTAATGGTTGTGTTCAATGTGTTTTCCTTTAGGGCCGCGTTTTGCGGAAGAAGTAAGAAGCTTTCAACCTACGAAAGTTGCAAAAAAGTTTTGATGATTTTGAACTTTTCGCTTAAAAACAAATAAAAATTGGTTAAAGCAGATTTTTTAAATAAAATTATATAATTTGGGATTTAATTTGGTAATATTCAAGCTAAAAAATGATTATTTATCCGGTTTTTTTTGTTTGTAGTGGAAGGTGGGGTACAAGTTGACCAACTCGGCATATACAAATAGCCATACTTTGCAGACACATCCATAAAATTATTTGAATATTTCGGCTGGGCATATAGTCAAGAATACCAACTTTGAAATAAAATAAAAAAGTGGATATAAAAGTGAATATAGCGTTTTATTGGTTCTTTCCAGTGCTGACTAACTAAAAATTACCAACAAAACACGACTTTTATTTTAGCTGGTTCAACAGTGCTGGGTTTCATATGACGTCAAGTCTCTCCAGTATATATGCCCCTGCATGCACGCACCAGTGTCATCAGACACGTTGAAAATCTCTTGATATTTGGTGTTGGTGTCCGACCGCTGTGATACGTCTATGGGAATGCTATATGGACCGCTAAGCTGAACAACAAAAATTTTAAAACTTTAGATGTGGTGAAACGTCTTGCAACTTTTGACTGCAGTTCAGAACTGCATGAAAATTCACGATCCTGGTTGTGGAAGAATTTAATTAAACGTAGTGGCAAAGGGCTTATTAACATTTATTGTCATTATTAAACGTATAAATTGTGATATTCACTAGGTCGTCTTAGGACCTGTTTTTCAGTGTGAGACATTATTCCAGGGTTAGATTAACCCCGAGTTAACTGTGATGGAAACACCGGCTCCGTGCAATAACTCCTAACGTATTAAGTCCTAACGTTATAAGTCCTAATGAAGAAATTCCTAACAATGAATGAAATAAATGCTAACAATTTTTAATGCATTAAGCCCCAATTTTTTGTTTTTTTCGCGGTAGCATCTACCTAAACGTCCGTTCGTACTGATAAAACAATACTTTTTAAAATTTAAATTTCCAACAGACAATTCAAAGATATTTTCTTTGTACTACGGGTCGTCGTCGTCGCGACGACTAGTTTTTTTTCATGGCAGCCCAAACTCAAAAATGATTGCACAAGTAATTTTTTTACTTTGGCTTCACTTTATTGAAAAAAAAACTTTGTGAGTACCTTTTTTCAATCACAATTCAAGGATTATTTCAATTTCCAATCAATTATTGAAAACCAGATGGCTTTACGACATTTACTTTTCAATATACTTCAATATATTCAATATATGTATATGAATATATATATGAATATATATATATTCAATATATTCAATGTTTTTAAAAAGAACGAAACCTGCAATTAAGCTAAAAGTTACCATTAGGCTAGTTCCGTCTTGTTTTTATGAAGAGGCATGTTTATTCATTATTATCATCACAAAACGTTAAGCATTAAGTTTGTCTAAAAAACGCTATTTATGAAGATATTTTTTTCAATATAGTGTTGCCCAAGTAAAAAAAATAACTTAATGGGTTCTTCGTGCAATAGTTTTTGAGTTTGAGCTGACATGAAAAGAAAAATCTAGTCTACGTACAAAAAAAGTATGTTAATATTTTTTGTTGCAAATTAAATTTAGATTCAAAAAATTTACAGTGCAAGATGGCGTACTTACTTTTTTTTATTAAAAAAAAAATTGAGAAAAAAACCATTTTTCGTAATTTGTTAATAACTTTTTTTTTATGCTTGCTCGCTTAGACTTTTTTTCCCTATTTTTACTCATCAAAAGAAAATGTTAAAAAGTAGTTTGAACTTGTTATTAATTTGTGACAGGTTTTACCCTTTTTAAGTACTAAGGTGACTGGACTATTATGAGAAGAATGCATTTGTTAATTGTGAGGGAGATCGTCGATTGTCCGTTTGTATCTCCTGGGCCTCAGTCCCCTATCAATTTTATTAAAAATGAGATTAAAATTCTATGCAGAAGTTTGAGAAATTTTCAAAATATAATGCATTTTAACGGGTTTTGCAGAGAGTTTTACTATGCAATCTTAAATTGATGATCCGACATAACTTTTAAACCAGTGATGTTAAAGCTATAAAAAGCTATTTTAAAAACACTCTTAGAATTAACTAGGTAAAAGATAATGCTATCTTATCACGATAAGTCATGCTGAAATCGGTAAGTTGTTTCTGCCAATTAAATATAAAGCCATATTTTGAATTGAATTAGTGATAATTTGTAAGGTATAATAGTATTTTATCAGTCCCCTGGTAATAAAAAATCTAAGTCCCCTGACCAGCTTTTTTCATAAAATTGCCATTATATTTTAATGTTTATTTTTTTTGAATGGCCGCTGTTATGTGGAAATTCTAACATATAATTAGACCTAATTTGTATGACTTAGGTAAAGTTTAAGAAAAAAAATTTGCCAACATAGCATTTTATTCCACTTTTTGTAGAATCACCCATATAAAGCTATTCATTTAAAACTAAATTCATTGATTATTTATGGATAAACTTCTGTGCTTAATTCTATTTATTTAAATTAATGTTCTTCTGGTCTCAATCTATCTCAGTCTTCCCAAGTCTCCATAAAAATTCTTTTCGTAAACAAAAAAAACAATGAGAAAATTAATATAATTGATATAAATGTGCAAAACGTGCAAATATTATTTAATAAATTTTGCTTCAAATAGAATATAGGTTACCGTTTACCAACACGATTAAAATGATTAAAATAAGTTGAATGAATTAGTTGAATTATTGGAAATAAAGCTTTGAGTGTTGATATTATCAATCAACAAAGTAAAAGAAATACCCGATTTAATTGAGATATACAGTTATTTTTGTATAAAATAAAATTACAATCCCCTATACACTCGAAACTTCAGAAAATAATTTGTATACATATTTGAATAGCTTTAAATTTTCTAGGATACCGGGTGTTATAAACGCTTAATGGTAGGTATACGATGTTAAAAACTCGATTACCGTTTCCGCAGAATTCTTCATGAAGTTTAATTGTTTAACTTAGGTAGGTAGGTAAAATAGCGGTTTTGCAGAACAACTGTTCCGAAGAAACCCAACTACCGCCAAAAAGTGCCTTTTTGATACCATAACTCGTTTGACCTAATTTTGTGTGATATAGTGGTAGTGACTGTTAAGCTAAGGGTATCAGTTTTTGGTCTGTATCCGCAGTCCCAAGGGAAGAACTTAGCTCACACTGTGTGCTGGGTGGTTCCATTGGGACTGAGAGCCGGCTAAATAACTTTACACTAGGTCTATATGAGGCTAGGCCCGTTCAAAGGCAATGCACATTGTTTAAATTAATTCAAACCTTTTCTTTTAACAATTGGTGATAAATGTGTCGATCATTTAGCTAAAAGCCACTTTAACATGCTCATATTTATTATTTCTATTCAACTTTATCTATCACAACTTCGGTATATTTCAAATTATTTCAAATTCAAATAATTCGTCAAAAGAGCCAAATATTTATGTAACCTTAAAGGTTTACTTCAACCTTTTTATCTCAACCAAATGAACCTTTAACGTGCGTCGGTTGGGAATTCATAACGTCGATTTTTGCTGGCTGGATCATTTTGCTTGTGATCAACTTATGTGTGTATGTTCTCGAGCTAAATATTTTTCTTTTTGGCGTTAAAAACTGCCATGAGAATTTATTCAGCTTTCTCAGGTTGTGAGCTTTCAGTTAATGGGACAACTTTCAATCCCAGAATATATTATGTTCAATGATAAGTCATTTGATTGAACACCCTGTTGCGTAAAAAATATTGGTGTTATAGATACTTCCAGAGCGAACATAGAAAAGCATTGCGAAAATAAATGGATATTCAGTCATGAATCTAACTTCGGTAAGTCTTCTTGCATTAGTTGCAGTTTGTGCAGCGAATTTCTTGAAAGTAGAAAAAAAACCTAAAACAGAACTTCTTGCGTTTATCAAAGATATAAAAAATGTTGAACAATTCCAAAGCGTGTTTCTTTTAAAATCATCCAAAAAACATTTCGATGACAAATACATACGTGATATTACAACTTCACTCGATATCCCAGTAATTCTAACCACCGAAATTACTTCATATAACTTAAAAGAAAAATTCAATGATGATTTTCTGTGCCTAATTCTATTTGAATCAATTGAATTATTTCGACAACGAATATTGGAATATCTACAAAGAATGCGGTTCTGTAAGTCTATATTTCTTCTCAATAATCCTTCAAAAAATGAGATGGAATTGAGAGCGCTTTTTAAATTCTGCAGCAAGAACGGAATTATTAATGTTATAGTCATTTTTGAGGACTTCTCGAATTCTAAAGCTTATTATAGTTATAGTGATTTCGGAGTATTTGTGCTGGAAAAAGTTGTTTGGAAAAGAAATCAACCAACACAGAGTTTTTTTCCAAATAGGATGCGCGATCTTCGGAGAACTAGATTGCCAGTTTTATTTGGAGGACCTGAACCAGGAATAATCATCTCAAAAAACAATCAAGGTGAAAAAACTATCGGTGGATTTGTAATACATTTATTTGAAGCTCTAGCAAAGAAGCATAACGCAAGATTGGATACTTCTTATGCAAATTCATTACTTTCACGCAGCGCACTTTTTGACCTTGTTCGAAATGGATCTGTTGATATAGGAGCTTATGGTTCAGCCGCTTTAAAATTTCCAATTGAATGGTATTCGTATCAATATGACATTGTAGATTGGGGTGTGATGCTACCAATAGAACGAACTATTCCTATCTACAAAGTGTTTACTATTGTTTTTCATTGGAAGGCTTTGCTGATTACAATTTCGTTATTTATATTGTTAACACTTCTGGAGACAGCATCAAGGATGACAGAACAAAAGCTTTATATTCCTGATTTGGTCTTGAATCTCAATGTTTTTCGGGGGATCCTTGGACAATCATTCTCTGAAACACCAAACGCTACTTTTAGTACGAAAATAATATACTCATTGATCTTTTTTTTTGGAATAATGATGGTAACTTCATATGATGCATTTCTTCAAACATTCATGACGCAACCTCCAAGCGAAAAATTAATCAAATCCTTAGATGACCTCCAATCATCTAATTTGAAAATCTATAGCTTAAAAAGTGAAATAGAAGATTTATTCTATTACAACCCAATTTTTAAGAAGAAATATTCAAATGTTTTTCTGTGCGAAACGAACGTTACCAAGTTTATAGCAGTTCGGGATTCTCTCAATACTGAGTTTGCTTTTACTGTAAATTATTTCAAATGGCAGATATATCAAAATCAGCAAAACTTTTACGGGAAACAATTATTTCGTTGGTCTAATGAAATAAGCCTGACTAAGAGTATTCAATTTGGTTTTCCTATAAATGAAAACTCAGTATACAGAAACATCTTGAATTTCTTTATTCTGCAAGTTCAATCAACTGGACTTTTGGACTATTGGAAGAGAAAATCGTTTGAAATTAAAAACATTAAATTTGATGCATTAGGATCAAAACCGACACATCAGTCATTGACAGTTGAAGATTTGCAGTGGATTTTTATAGCAATGGGAGTATTGTTAGTTTGCAGTACTTTATGTTTCATTGGAGAACTTTGCGTCTTTAAGTGGATGAATAAAAATAAATGAAAGAATTGGAGACAAAATGAAATAATAGTAGATATGTCATTTAACACCATTTTCCATCGTTGATTTATGTGGACACGGGTTATTTTAAGGCGTGAAGGTTTTTAGCGACATCTACTTATACTGCTTTTAAGAAGATTTTTATTGTTGTAATTTTGTAACTTATCTTGAAAAGTTTCTTGTTGCACTTTTGTTTAGTTTAAAATGTTAACAATTTTAAATAAAAACACTTATTCGGGCATATGTATAGAGTTTTAACAGAATTAAAACATTATTTGAAAATGCATTTACGTGACACCTGCTTTTAACTTGAAATCAAATTATTTGAAGTAATTTAAAAATTAAATGTGTGTTAAATCACGGAATTCAAAATGAATTTTATTTAAATAAAACAAACTTTCAAGTTTTTTTAATAAATTGGTATTCTACGGGCTTAAAGATCAGTATTTTTCGAATGCAAATAAAACTATTTTATTCTTTTCCCTATATACATTTCGTTGAGGTTTATTATTAACTGAAATTTAAATTTAATTTACAATTATAAAAATAACTTACATTTTACATAAGTTTTATTATTATTATTTGTTGAATATTTCTTAATTCTTTTTTTATTAAAATGACTAAATGAATGGGAATTCAGCTGGTCAAATGAATGCAATCATCACCAAATGATTTAAATATTTTACAGTATACTTACTACATATCACGTTATTATATGAATTATTATTAATTTTAAATGTCACTCTTTTTTATTTGTTATTTTGTTGTATTTATTTGTTACATGATTGTTAAATACGAAATAAAAACAAAATAAAAAACTATTTCAAAGGTTTCACACGAATTTTTGTGTCTAAATACTTTACTTACTTTAGGCGTTTTAGTCACTTAAGCAAAATTTTGTATGGGATACGAACTGTGGCGATAAATTGGTCAGTAATTAAAGTGAACATTGTTTAAAGCAGATTTTTTAAATAAAATTATATAATTTGGGATTTAATTTGGTAATATTCAAGCTAAATAATGATTATTTGTCCGTTTTTTTTTTTTGTTTGTAGTGGAAGGTGGGGTACAAGTTGACCACAAAATAGCCATACTTTGCAGACTCATCCATAAAATTATTTAAAACTTCGGCTTGGCATGTAGTCAAGAATACCAACTTTGAAATAAAATAAAAAAAATGGATACAAAACTGAATATAGCGTTTTATTGGTTCTTTCCAGTGCTGACTAACTAAAAATTACTAACAAAAGACGACTTATATTGTTATAAATCATTCATCGATGAAGTGAATAGAAAATATGTATTGAATAATGACCCATCATAAGGAGCAGTTTATCCGAACAGTTTTAGTGCGAGATGACTCACCTCACTGACTTTCTCATCACACTTCATTGCCAAAAACGATTCAGCTATTTTGACGAGATGAGAAACTTTGAATCTAGTTTCGAACATTGACGTACTAGATATGGACCGCCAGTCGGTTGAAATTTTCGTACAAACAGCCAAAAAAAGTTGTTCCAGCTAAAAACAGCCTAAAAACGCCATCATCTTTTAGTGTTAAATACGTATACTAATTTCGCCATCAAAATTTAAATGAAACGATAGTATATTCATCTGTAAGTAACTCCTGCCATAGGGAGTGGATTTGTTTTGTAAAATAAAAGTATTTTGATAACAATTTCCACCAAAATATTTCAATAGTAAATAATTAATTAAAAAAGCCATATCACTGCTACGCAGATTCCCCGCTAGTAGTTGATGCCGCCCCCTGGTTATGTTGGATCACGTGTGAAGTTGGCTACTGGCGGTCCATATGTAATACGTCAATGGTTTTGAACACCAAACACGCCATCAAACAAAGAATATCAAGAATATTCATAACTTTTCCTTAGGGCCAGTCTTTTCAGCTCTGGTTAAGTTTAATCATTGATTATTTCAGCTGGTAACCATAGATTTTGTCTTTTCAACAAAATTTTAACCAGAGAATCTGTGGTTACCATAGATTACGTTAACCAGCTGATTTTCTTTGGTTAGTGTCATTATTCCAGTCGGTTAACAGAGATTTGATCTTTTCAGCAAAAATTTAACCAGAGAATCTATGGTTAACAGAGATTTCGTTAACCAGTCAAATTTGCTTGGTTAACCACAGAAATTCTATGATTACCGAATATATTTGTTGACATTTTTTATTTCAATTGTATTTTCTGGCTCGTAGTGAAGGAAAAATAAAAATCAAAAATTATTATTACGAAAAATGGAGTGAGTTTTTATTTAACAAAAAAAATTTATAAAAAGTTTATATTTGATTAGTTCTTTTGGAAATTTTATTTGGGATTCATGGAGTGATAAAGATAGCGAAGAAGAACTTGTTGTTGAAAGGCGTCAGTACAACATGTACGAAAGAATTGACTATTTCAATAAATGGGATGATATTGATTTCTTTTGTCGTTTTCGGCTCCAAAAATCAACTGTGGCTAATTTATTAGTTCTGATACGAGACAAATTAGAAAATAAAAGCCAAAGGTGAAGTTTTCATAAGAACCATATTTCTCTATTTGTAACTAAAACCAAACCTACATTTTTCAGAAAGCGCAATATAACTCCAATGGCAAAATTACTAATTGCACTTCGCTTCTATGCATTAGGAACAATGCTTATTTCAGTCAGAGATTTTTCTGGTGTATCGAAAGCTGCCATTTCCAATGTACTTGTCCAAGGCAAGTATTTAGATAAATTAAACTTATTGCCTTCCACAAAGATATAAAGTAAGTCCTTCCTTCCTACCTATTAGAATGTAATTATTGTTCTATCACTAGAAATTGAATTTTGATTCTTACACAATTATACAAGTAGGTATACAAAATTTAATCAAACACTGCTGTAAATCAAAATATCACGCAGCGATAATATTGGGCCTATTCGGCGAGATCTTTTAATCTTTTATTCTGTTATTCTGTTATGAATTTCCATACAAAAGTTTAAGTTGTCAAAAAATCTTTTATGAATAACATTTTTGTATTTTGGTTAAATAAAAAAAATTTTTAAGCTTAGAAGTAAAGGCGTTTATTTTTTTAATACATATTTATTCCCAGTCAACTTTAACCTGTTCCCAATCTTCAACAAACGGTTGACCAATAGTATCAATCATCACTCCACAATACAAACAATCTGAGGCTAAAATATTTTCATTTCTGTTTTAATCTTCTCTCGGGTAACTCGCTGTTGATTAGTTTGTTCAGCTACAGCAACAGATCTTCAATTCGCAGCAAACTACATTCTTTGAGGAGTTCGAAAGCTTTTTTGACATCATTCGTTCCACGAATGTCGTGTTGTGCTGCAAGAATTCAAATGTAAGTAAATAAAAGAAAAAAACCTTGAATCACCAACTAACCAATTATCAACCAAAGTTTCCTTCTGGTTTCTTCATCGGAAGGTTTCAAAGCAGTTAGCTTTGCTTGTTTAATATCAAAAGTTAATGCCAATTCTACTGCTGCCTCTCACATCTCCAAAAGACACTGAAGAAAAACCCAAGCAGTCTTTGCTTCGTGTTCCAGACACACTCGAAGAGCATACTTTACATTGTAATGTACCAGTGTTATATTATTTCCTTCATTCTCCAGATATTTTTCCAGTTTGTCCGGTTTATATTGTGCATAGAGACGCAGCAAATAATTGTGCACTGCAGGCTCCTGAACAATTAACGAATAGACAGCATATTCCAGATACTTAATGACTTCTTCAATATGCAACTGACTGTCCAGACAAATTAATGTTGGCATCAAACTTTCAACATTGAGGTTTCTTCCCTGCCCTATCAGAACAGCTACCGTCTCTTGGGGAATGACTTCCATCATAATCGGTGCATATTTGTAAAACATATCAGCGTTTCTTTGAGTTTTGAGTACTTCCAGTGCCTTGGAAAACTTTTGCTGATTAATATGCTGATTGATAACTGATTCATAGTCATGATTGACGGCAGCCAACATGGAAAGATTATGGCTGTCACCATGTGATGCCATCAAATCATAAATTACTGATCTATTTTTTCGAATGCACATCTCAACTCGAGGCGTTTGCAGAAAACTATCAAATTCAGATTGCCAGTCCTGTTTCTTCTCTTTATCCAGGCCGGGCCATGAGATTTCAGTGAGATACAGTTCCACCAACCACACAACCAACATTGTAACTTGAGTGTTGTCTTCCTTGCGCAGCTTTTCAAAGCGGCTCTTGACATAAGTCATGAGAGGACGTTTATCTTCCAGTGAGAGGAACTTCAGACAAATCTGTTTGAAATTTATTTTCGTATTTGAATAAATCTCTGCACTGCGTAGATATTCTTTGTCTTTCTGATCGAATGATACTTCTGCTTTACGGGCGAGGACAATGTCCATCTGAGCAGGGTTTTCAGCATTTTGCTCGGCTAAATCATACAAGCCCTTCTGTAGGTACAATTGCCACAGATTTCGTTTTTCATGTGTGACCCGATAGTGGAATATTTGCTTTGGTGTGTACACATAAATGGATCCATTTGAAGGATCTCTCACAATGTCCAGCAACTTGTCAGTGAAATACTCTTCATATACCTGTTCGTTATTGAGCAGGCATAATCCAGTCACATGGTGGTTTAAATCTGAAATATTATTATATATTATTATCTAAATGCATAAAATAACTAAATAAAATACTCACTGGCAAAATTATTAAAAGACGAAACACAAAACACAACCAACAATATCAACAAACTTTAACCGGAGATTCCGTTTGACATCTGGAATAACTGGAAAACTGGAACGATCTCTGGTTTGGTAACCAAAGTAAACAAAATGGTGAAAAGACGCACTATGGTTAACCAAGTTTCAAAATCACTGGTTATAATATATCTATGGTGACCAAACCAGAGATTTAACCAGAGCTGAAAAGATTGGCCCTTAAAGTAGCAATAAAGAGACTCAATTCTTGTTTTTGTATTTCCATTACTAATACATGAATATATGTGAAACTATTTGTTGAGAAAATTACACATGCTTATCCAAACTGATAAATTTACCTGCATACATGTACACCAACTCACACCGAAATGTTAGGCGAGTAATCTGACGTTCCATTTCAATCACTGGAACACTCTCATTAGTTAGCTGAATCGCTTTTCAATGAAATGCGACTCATCTCACTCACTCCCTGGAAGTTTGAATTAGCTGAATCTCGGCACTGGTATGAGGTATTTGCGTCGGTCCCAGATGAATCCACAACCTCGGAATAAATATTTCCTACCCGTGTTTTTTTTTGGAATAGCTATCCGTAGTGAAGTAGGCGATTTTCTATACAAAAGTCTCACAGCGGATCACTACCGATAAAAGAAGAAGTCAAATCTCACTGCCGAAAAATTTTCATTTTTCATTCGAGTATCGATCAAAATTTTTGTTATTGTTGGTACGAATGATAAATTCATGAATCTCGAAAGGGGTATGTTCGTAAGATGTAGTGGCTTTTAAAGCGTGATCTTGTTTTATTTTCGATTGCCCACAAACATACGCAAATCAAAATCGAAACAAATTATCTAATTTTTTTTAAGGGAAATATATGACGATGTTCACATTGGACATACTTACCCAACGCATTTTGACGTCAATATGTTTTGTCCCATTCCCACTTCGTTCGAAGAAAAAGACGGGGTTTTGCGTCCAGATTTTACGATGTTTTAAAATTTACATGGATGCATTTTGACATTCACTATTCTGACATTTGCAATTAATTATTTTTTCGTTTTTTGCACCAATATTTTGAAACAAAATACTTCTTTTACGAGTTAATCTTTTTTATTATTTTATTCTGTGTGACAGTCCAATGGTACTATAGCAGATGCGGCTAGTCCAATCCGTAGCAGATGCGGCTACGGATTGGACGGAAACAATGTCAGAACAGGTGCCTGTCGAGATGAGAGTCGGAATATGGTATAGTAAATACAGAGTTAGTGCAAAGGAACGGACGATAATCACTAAAATTTCGTTCCATTAGCTGAAAAAGACTTCGGCTACGGACCTACCAACTGAACTATTAAAAGCAACAATAGGCACTGGCCATCGATCAAAATATAAACTCGTTGCAAAATCTTAAATATTTATCCACTCATTTTTCTCTGGATAACTTTTTACATCCGTCAAATAAAATTTGACAAGAAGTTGCTATCGGTGAGGTTCGCATTAGTGTGTGTAGCTAATTTTTTTGTTGTTTTGTGGAGGTTTTCTGTTTCGTTCCCGTTATTAATTTTTTTTACCTTTGGTTAGCTGTGTTTTCATTCGTGCAACGTAAAATCGAAAAATTAACATTTATCTATTTAAACCTGGATAGCTAACTGCGATTTTATAAATGTATCCTTTGTTTTCGTGCAAGTGGCCCTTAAGTATGCAGATGACATAGACATATTCGGCACCACAAAGCGAGCCCAAGCTGGAGTCGCCAATAGAACTTTTTACGAATCTGTCAAACCAAGAAAATCTCCCCAAAAATTAGGAGGCAAACAGCCATTAGAACTCTTGTTGTGTGGAAGGCCAACTATACGGAAATATGAGAATGTTAAAAAGCCATATGCCAACATGGAATCGGAGGCAGCTAAAAAGGTGTCTAGGTGTCGATGAAGGCAAATCGACATATTTACATATATATTTATATGCTTTCAACGAGAAAAGATCCTCAACATCATCGACTCAGGCAAAACATGACGATAGAAGTGTATTCAAGAAATTTGTCAAATTTGAAATTCACTTATACCTCGAAAGATGAAATCAGAGAGAAAGAGAGGGAGAATGCAGAGATCAAACGAAAAATTAATTTAGCAAACCACTGTTCTTCGGGTTCAGAAGGACAACTTTTTTCGGATGGAAAATTGGTTGGATGCTTTGAGAGAAAAATGTTTCGAGTGAGCGCCCTCGGTCACGTAATGAGATCGAGTGGGAAAGCGACTGAACGGCACCGCTCAACGACTGCGATGCCATACTATACCATACAATTTTGTATATTTAAATTTTTGTTCACCGTTCAGCATTTGGCTTCTCAGCCGCTTCATCGTTTGCCGATCATTGCATAGCCGAGGCTTTACGGACTATACAGCGAACCGTCTGAAAAAAACACCGGATGCGATGGCTAAGCACTTGGAGCGTATGGTAACCAACTCAGCAGTCCGGCCCTGATGGTATACATTGGACAATAATCTGAAAACTAACTTGCTGTGCGTAACTGAAGGAAGCTAGATAGGGACAGAGCTGGCTGGAAACTTTGTTGAGGCCGTAATAAACTGTCTTGTATGCGCTTTCTAAAGTAAAGCAATTTAAATATCCACACAAATATTTCCAATGACATCGTTGTTGTTTCCGATTTGATTTAAAACTGAATTCTACTCCTTTTTCGAAATTATTTAAAACCGTTAAACCGATAAACTGTTACAATTTCAATTAGTTTTATTAAAACGTTCATGCAATTATTGCATTTCTAAAACAGTCCAAGATTCATATATATTTCGCAATATCACACTTATCCATAAATAAGATACAACAACCATAAAAAGGGTGTAAGGAAAACTTTCTGAACTCGCTTAAGCTCTAACTAGTCAAAAGTGTCCTTTGAAAGTTCTTTTCTTGTACGAACTCCTCATCCTGGAGGGAAATGCTCCATGCTCCTGCTCCAACATACATCTACCGGATCGCAACCATGAAATGCAAGAAAACTTTCAACAAGAAATCTCACCAGGAAAAATGAAAACTGTGATGTTCGGTATAGTAACACTTCTGCTTGTATAGGTGTATCCTCATAGTCGTTGATTTATCGTTAAAGTTTTCTCAGCCAGAGAAGAGCAGGCCTGAGCCAGCAAGTAGAAATGTTTAAAAGTTATAAAACTTTTATAGGGATGGTATAGCGGAAATTTTCAGTTCCCCCATTTCTCATGACAAGACAAGTGAGTCTACATGTGGCTGACTGTGGGATTTGCGATAACGGTTGTAATTAAAATAAAAGACAATGAGCGTATGTTTTGTGCGAGATACCATAAATGAAAACTGTTGCGTGGAGCAGTGTGTTATTTAAGTGAACAATGCAAAAAGTTTCAACGTCCCATTTTGTGCCTAATTAATTGCCTTTTGTGCCTTTTCTCAAGCAAAATTTGTGTTTTGTGTTCGGGAGTGACTGAGAAGTCAATCAGGATATGCATAGATACCTATTTTGTGTTATTTCATCGGTGAAAGAATTTCTGTAATTTTGGTTGCCAAATCTGAACATACACACCACACTTGTGTACACGCCTTACACCAGTGTACTGAAATTTGTGTTGTGTGTTGGCTTGTGCAGTGTGCACACCTATTTATCGTTGTCAGACACTGTGCAAGTAAAATGAAAATGTTCCGATTTTGGTTTCGGTGCTTCCATCGGTATGATGCGGAAGAAAGACTCACCGATGGAGTATCTGGGCCGCTTTAAATGTGTATAACGTGTTTTTTTCTTCTTATTATAAAATGAGCCCATTTAATATTATGTGACTGACTCTACCATGTTCTAAAGTAAAATTTTAAAAACCATGTTTAAAAAGAAAGCGCACCAAGAAAAATTGCAGAACGTATGCCAAAAAGAGTCATCATCATCAAGTCCTGTAACCCCGCTCGGGGCATAGGGCTCCAACAAAACGTCTCCATCCTTCACGGTCTGCAGCTAGATATCTTAACTGTGGCCACGTCTATCTTTGGGAATTAGCTTCTGCTACAACTGTTGACTTCCATGTTGTTCTTGGTCTTTCAACCCGACGTGAACCCTGAGGATTCCATTCAAAAGACTGCTTTGCAATATCATTGTTTGGTTTCCTAAGTGTGTGACCAATCCATTGCCATTTACGCTTTCTTATGTCGACGTCCAACCGCTCCTGACTTGTCCTGCGCCACAATTCCTGGTTTGAAATAGTTTGTGGCCAGCGAATCTTTAGAATGTGAAGTAGACAGCGATTCACAAAAGCCTGCGATTTTCTCGAGATGGTGGCCGAGACTTTCCAGGTTTCACAAGCATATAATAGCACGGATTTAACGTTGGATTAGAAGAATCTCAACTTAGTGCGTAAGGATATTTGACTGGATCTCCAAATTTGAGACAGAGAACCAAAGGCAACGCGAGCTTTATTTATTCTGCTTTTTACGTCCAGATCCGTACCACCATTTGCTGATACAGTACGTCCAAGGTAATTAAACTGTTTGACCTCTTCAACAGGGGTCCTGTTAGCATTATTTTTGTCTTTTTGCCATTTATTCTAAGACCGCACGATTCTCCTTTCAATAGCAGAGATTGACACATCACGTTCAGCCCACTGATGTTATTTGCCAAGAGACATATATCGTCGGCATAGTCTAAATGGCTAAGCCTTTCAAACGGTCTCCATTGAATGCCCTGCCTCTCCGTTGTACCAACGCTGGCCGTCAAAACATCATCTATCGCCAGCAGAAAAAGAATTGGCGATAGAACATCCCCTTGTCTCACACCATGACGCACTTCAAAAGAGTCGGATAGCTGCCCATTATGCAACACAAAACACCTCGCATTGTTGTAAGACTCCCTTATAATGACGACAATTTTTGGGGGAATTCCTCTACCAAAAAGTGATCTAAATATACATTCACGGTTTACTCGGTCAAAGGCCTTCTCAAAATCTACGAACATGAGGTAAAGCGGTGTTTGAAATTCCGCAGACTGCTCAAGGACGATATGCGCAGAGTGTTGATATGGTCGACGCACGAACGACCGCTGCGGAAGCCAGCTTGATGCCTCTCGATTGTAGACTTTATTCTAGCCTTTATCCGTTCGAGGATTAAAGTTGTCATTAACTTTGGAAAAACGGACAAAACGGTAATACCACGCCAATTGTTGCAGTTCTTAAGATCACATTTATTTTGCAACTTCACAATCACTCCATCCTTCCACTCCCTGGGATAGGTTTCGTTTTCCCAAACAGTTTGTATCAGCGGATGCAAAATACTTGCTGCTATGACGGTATCAGCTTTCAGGAATTCAGCTGGTACACCATCAAGACCGGCTGCTTTGTTGTTTTTGAGGAGATTTATCGACGATTGGATTTCCGCAACTGAAGGAGGTTCGATGTCAATACCACTACAGGATCTACGCATCTCGTTTAGTTGGGGCACTTCAGCACTCTGTCCAATGGAATCTTCATTAAGCAGGGCACAAAAATGATCCTTCCACCTGCGTAGCTGGTCTTCAATTGATACCAAAAGTGTCCCATCCACATCCATTACAGGATGATTAGTGTTGCTTTTTTCTCCGACAACTTCTTTGGATATTTGGTACAATTCTCGGATGTCTCCTCTTCTTGCAGCGTTTTCAGCATTTTCAGCGAGCCCGTCTATCCTCACCCTCCTGTCACGTCTCACACAACGATAGACCAACTTGTGTGCTATCCGATATTCGCTTCGCAATTCAGCCTTTCGTTGAGCGTCTGTCTCGGCTTTTAATTGCACCTTTAACGATTTACGAAGCTCGATTTTGTCCCAGGTGTCTTGGGATATCCAAGAGTCTCTAACTCTCGACCGCCTAGGCACAGTCTCGGATCCAGTCTCCATAAAAACACTCTTTATTTCACCCCACATCTCGTCAATTTCTGAATGTTGTATTAAATTAAATGACGAAGCTCTGTCGTAAAGGGTGTTGAAATAGTTACGACATATGTTAGGATCACTTAGAGCATTCGTGTTGAATTTTGGGCTCCTTGCTGCATCCCGCGGTTGTCGTAATATGGCCGCGGTTCGTAGTTTGAGACCCCATGACAACCAAGTGGTGGTCGCTTCTCACATCGGCATTTCTTAAATTACGGACATCACACATTGATTTCCTCCATCGCTGCTGAATCATGATATGATCAATCACCCTCCTGTCACGTCTCACACAACGATAGACCAACTTGTGTGCTATCCGATATTCGCTTCGCAATTCAGCCTTTCGTTGAGCGTCTGTCTCGGCGTTTAATTGCACCTTCAACGATTTACGAAGCTCGATTTTGTCCCAGGTGTCTTGGGATATCCAAGAGTCTCTAACTCTCGACCGCCTAGGCACAGTCTCGGATCCAGTCTCCATAAAAACACTCTTTATTTCACCCCACATCTCGTCAATTTCTGAATGTTGTATTAAATTAAATGACGAAGCTCTGTCGTAAAGGGTGTTGAAATAGTTACGACATATGTTAGGATCACTTAGAGCATTCGTGTTGAATTTTGGGCTCCTTGCTGCATCCCGCGGTTGTCGTAATATGGCCGCGGTTCGTAGTTTGAGACCCATGACAACCAAGTGGTGGTCGCTTCTCACATCGGCATTTCTTAAATTACGGACATCACACATTGATTTCCTCCATCGCTGCTGAATCATGATATGATCAATTTGAGCCAAAAAGAGTGATACAATTCAATGGTTTACCTTTTTTCGAAAGCCCGATAATTTTTTTAATACGATCATTATTTAAAAAAAAAAATTGTACCTATGTTGCCATATGCCGTGGTGGTTAGTGTGTCGGACTATCACGCCGGAGGTCTGGGTTCGAGTTCATAGCCAAGTGCGGTCGCAGCCAAAGACTTTGAGGGGGTCATAATCATATCAACAAGATTTATTGTAAACTAATTGTGATGCTGTGATAATTGAGGTAGGTATGTCTTTGAAGCTTTCAGTGCAACTAAATTTATTTTTATTTATTTTTCAAAAAAATTATAAACATAAATAATATGTTGTTCTAAAATCCTTTTTTTTTATTTTTTTTTTTAATATTAATAACGAATATCAGACCTATCTGAATATAAAATTTCGTCTATATCGAAATCCGACAAAGGGTTATATGATATGATGGGACCTACGTTGATTTGAAAGTTTTTTTCAAAAATAAAAATCGTTTGCAAAAACGAAATAATAGTCTTAGAGCCTGTAACGCCAGACCTTCGTCATTTTATAAAAGCTGAAAGTTTGTCAGCACATAACCCTAATAGAGGAAGGAAAATAAGGAGAATATGAACTTTTGATCGTGGTGACTTTGGCAGGTAACGGTAACCAAAGGTAGGTGGTAAGAAAAGAAACTTAACTTTCGTCAAAGTATAAAGCCTAATTTGGGTATATGTTCTTTAAGGCAATATAATAAATCACGTTTTTTACTGCCAGACACTTTGGATGGTGGAAAACCCCCGCTAGAAGTAGGTTCTTATTTCAGAATGGTGCTCTTTTGATACCGATTATCTTCTAAGCGAATGCACGGATTGCGACGAAATCTTCTATTCTATAAGCTGTACAAAACCTGATTGATTCTGCAATCAAACATTTAGGAAAAAAGTTCTTACAAAAAGTTAGTTTTTTGACTAGTACTTTTTTAATACCGATTATCTTTTAAACGGCTGCACATATTTTGATGAAATCAAAAAAAAATCTCTTAAATTTGGTCAATACTCAAAATTTTTTGGGAAAAAAAATTTTTTTAAAAAGTTTGTTTTTTTAAAAATCCGATCAATTAATAAAATTGTATGTGAGTGCTTTGCTGTCGACAAGTTGACGAACAAGAGGAAGCGCATGTGAGGTGTGACCGAGTCATGCCCTTCATTTACTTGCTCTATTGCACATGTTTTATTTTCGTGTAAAAAAATCGATGTTTTATTTAATAAAACCTGGCATTGCAGATGAACTTATATACATATGTGCGGACAAGAAATGTGATACTACGTTCGAATCCCAGATTAAAGGTACTATAAGGCAAGTTATGCATTTGTAAAAAAAATGTTTTGAGATAACAATCAAACATGACATTACGATGATAGAGAAGACGAAAAAAGTAAGTCCGACAATTCTGTCTGTCTGTCTGGATGTATCGACACCTGTAGTCTAAACAGTTGGACCAATTTTATTCAAACTTGGCATAAACTAATCTTAGTGAAATATCCCCGGACATTTTTTTTACTTTTGACCTAGGCATAAAAAACACGGTACCTACCATATAAGCGTAACCGATTATTCTATTTTTGTCAAAAAAATACGATCAATTTCGATAAAATTTTGTATGGGTGATTTGTTGTCAATGGTGATGTCCGTTATTTAATTTTTTTTTCAGAATCAGCTTATTAACGGTACCTGCCATAGAACCATTTTTTATTACTCCGGCTATCTCTTGAACGACTTAACCGATTTTAACGAAATTTAGTATTCGAAAACTACTGCTAAATTGAAAAAAAATGCAAAAACATTTTTGTCAAAAAGTAATTTTTGAAAAAGTTTTTTTTTTCAAAAACCGATAATTCCAATTTTCTCGAAAAAAATACGATCAATTTGGATAAAATTTTACATGAGTCATTTGTTACCAATGGTGACTCCTTCCGTTTAAATTTTTGATTTAATGGTGATTTCTTTCGTTTGAAATTTTTTTCAGAATCAGCTTATTAACGGTACCTGTCATGGAACCGTTTTTTATTACTCCGACAATCTTTTGAACAGCTGCACCGATTTTGACGAAATTTTATATTTTTACAGGCCGCTTATTATTAATTAATACTGCATTCAAACATTTTGGAAAAGATATTTTTAAAAAAGTCATTTTTTAAATTATTTTTCGAAAAAAATTTGATCTCTAATAAAATTTTATTTGAGTGCTTTGTTGTTGACAGTGAAAAGTTGACGAATTTCCCAGTCATTTACAGGAAGATTACTTGCCCCAAGAGCAAGTTTGTGCGACCCAGTCGTGCCCCTTATTTTATTATATTCAGCTTTAGGTATTTTTAGGTATTGTAGGTATTTTAAAATTTTAAATCACTGCAAATTTTCAACAACAAGCATTTAGTTTTCAGTTATTTTTTATTGCCCTAGGATACTTTTCACATAGGGAGTTTCGTGCGACTCTATCATACTTTTTATTTTAATAACTAGACATCTTGATTGTGAATTGTGAATTGTCGTTGGGATACTCGCTGTCATTTCATATCCTTATATCCAATGCAAAACAAACAATAAGTTAATCAGAACATCTTGATTTAATTTATCGGATTTGTATATTAGAGGAGTATGTCTATAGTTGCTGATTAGAAGAGTAATAAATTGCTACAGGGCTGTGTTTCAAGTTCAGGGGGCGTGCTTTTTTTTATTTTCTTCTTCTACATATATAATTCATTTTTGTCGTCATCATCAATGAGATTGAGATCTTCTGACAGAACAAAAATAAATATATTTATAATTTGCAATGAGCTTATATGTCACAGAAGTACACGAGTAACTTATAACCTAATTGGGTTAGGAGGAAGCAAAAAGTTTTTAAAACTAGGGCCGACAAAGGCTGCCAGCTACGAGACAACTAAAGTCAACTTGAAAAGACATTTGCAAAAGAAAAGTTTAAAGAGCTTTCGAAAGAGAGAAAGTTTTCGTTTTGAATTTAAATACAGAAAGGTATATGGTTCTTAATATAGAGTTTCTACTTTCTACCTATTCTTTTTGAGAAAAATTGTTCAATGGACTTCAGGAAAAAAACTTCAGTGTTGTGCATTTGCAAGGGCAAATTTATTTTGAATTGCAAAATTTAAAATATTAATGAGTTCAAATAAGAAGAAATTGGAAGGTACTTCCATGGGAAGAAAAGAAAACATCAATAAATTAATTAAGTAAGTTGTCTCAGCATTTCCTTTATAAAAGTCCTGCATGCAAAAATTACTCAACGAAATCATAATTAAGTTTACCCTTATTACAATTGTCAAAGATCAATTCTTTGATAAACGATAACAAAATTTCGATATTATGATTGTCGTTTGATAAATTTTTGATCTATTGTGAATGATTAACAAAATTCTCTTGTGAACGGGCATTTTGTTTGACGTTTTAGTTTCAATTTTCTATTCTTTTCATTTGTGTTTGGATTGCGTTTTTTTTTTTATTGTTTTAATTTATTTTCGAGTTTTCGAGTTAGATAAAGTAAATATCACTGGTCTTTTTTATTATTATAGGTATTTGTGTTGTAAAAAAGTGAAATAAAAAAGTGATAAACATTTTGAGGAAATAGGTAGGTACAATATACGTACATACATGTATATATCTCCTATTGGCACACCAAACAACAAAAAGAAAAACAGTATGTGCAAGTGAATTTAAATAAAAATATGTTAACCGAACAGTATTAATTGTATATTGTATGAAAAAAACGAATTAGTTCTAGCTAAATTATTTACCAACAGCGAAAACTATTCACAATAGATCTCAAATCTGCAGTGGGATTCTCTAACGATTTAGAGTTTAGAGTTTAAAGACACTCTAAATGTCTTTCTGTTCTCTAACTTAGAGCAAATTAGTATTCTGTAATTCCATGTAATAGACTTAGACAGAAGTACTAGATTTTTTGTAATTCTACGAACTGACACTTGTCATTGTGCGCGTTCGGGTGCTCTTGAGATAAGCTATCAGATAGTCTGGTATCCAACTTGTTTGTGAACGACCAAAATCAGAAAGGCGCATTTCACTGACGAACACATTATTTATTTTATTATTAAATAAGAGTAGAGCAAATAAACAATTGTGCAAGTTATTCTAAAATGACATTTATATACGCATTTTTGGCCGAAGATGAAGAAATAAGTTTCCGAAATGAGAGAAGAAGGAACTCTAGGTTACTACTAATTCAAAGAAAGTCTCTCCGAGATGCTAGTGACCCACTTAGTATTCCAGAAGAAAGGTAAATTATTTGTTTTTCTCAACATTATATTCTAAATTGAATAATATTTTAATCAATTTATAGATTTAGAGAACTATTTCGAGTTTCTAAGGAAATTTTCAATTTTTTGTAAGAGAAGCTAGAGCCAACTTTATGTGTTCAACAACGCGCAACGGATGTTATCAGCGAAGCGTTGGACAAGATTTTTTCATACATAAGTATGTCCCAAACATCAATTAGTCGCGTCGTTGAGAAAGTAACTATTGCAATTCAAAATTGCAATTGTTTTTATATCCCTAGAAATGATATAATAATGTAAAAATGCTATTTAAATTAAAATTTCTTACGATAATATAACTTACATCTTTTCAAATATGTGCGTCTCACATCACAATAACAAGTGAGTAAAATATTAAAAATTAACACTCTAAGTTAGAGCAAAAATTCCTTAGAGAATAGCTTATTCACTCTAAGTGAGACTGAATCTAGTACAAAAAAAAACTTCCCTATGAAATTTCCCACCAAAGTTTACTCTAACTTAGAGCTGTCAGAATGGCTCTAACTTAGAGAGTTTTTCGTTAGAGAATTCCGAAATGCTCTAAATTTAGAGTTTAGACTCTAAACTCTAACTCTAAGACGTTATAGAATCCCACTACTGAGTGGCACTCACAATTTATCAAAAATTTTGATAATTGACAACAATAATAACGATTGATCAATTTGTTGAATAACATCAATTATCGTTTTGATATTTGACAACCGTAATAGGGGCCTTTTGCCTTATATGTATATCATTTTACATATTGTATGCAATATAAATGTATACATATACCTAATATTATGAAATAAAGTTTTCAATGTCAATGAACTTTATATGAATTTTTTATTATATACTTTTACTTTTTACAATAATTTTTCCTTTTGTGAGTAAAGAAAAGGCCGGCAATTTTTTTATTTTATCCTGGGCAGCAGTATAATTGAATTTCTTGATTTTTTTCCGATTTGCTTACTATTTACACAGTTCAAATAAGCTTATACTATTATTTTTTAGCTAAAGTTTGTTCAAACACAATTTCAATTTTATCTGTTTGTTACAGCATATAATAAAAAAAAAGTTTTAAATACTGTTTGTAATAATGTATGGCCATCGTTCAATGTAAATTTGTATTCAAGTAGTTTTTACAAATTTTAAAATGTTTGCCAAATTTTTTTGAATTTTTATTATATTCTATTTAAATTTTTAAAAATAATTTCTTAAAGAATAAAGAGAATATAGTTTATAGTATTTTTTTTCTATCATTTTAATTTTTCTTATAAAAAAAACCTTACTTATAAAAAAAACTTACACTAAATTATATATATAAACCTATTCTGTTTGATAGTTTGGAAGAAAATTAAATATCACAACAATCATTATTGTATTAAAAACTAAGTCGAAGAAACTCTCATCGTGGCATGATGATGATAATTTAATAAGCAGCAAGATCCAACAATCTGTAAACAAGAAACAAAATGGTATAAGATTAAGATTAAATCGTTTTATAATGTTAGGTATATTAATAAAACAATTAAGAAAGTAATGTTTTTTGAATGCCTTAACTATTATTAAACTATACAACTAAATTCAAATGTGCCTAGGTTTGCGTTAAATGTATAAATTGAAGATAGTGGGTAAGTTTGCGCGGCTTTCTCGGTACAATAAATACAAACTCTTGACACTTAAGTAAGTACATATGTGGCTCGAGTCAAAACATTTTAAGAAATATAACAAATTTGTGCAAAGGTGCTTCTGGTTTGATCATGAGCAACGTCTATAGCACAGGAAACATATAAAGGGGTGCAGCAAAGAAGGACCAGGGTTGCTCGTGGGCTCTACATACAGAATAGGATAGAAGAATTTCAGAATCTGAATAGGAAAAACGATGAGGACGAGAAGCGCGAGATCAAAGATCTCGAGACGAAACAATCCAAAAATGAAATAAAACTTGCTAAATATAAGATTTTAAAAAATTACATACACATAGCAATTCAAGTATAACAAACACAAAGTTTCATCAAAAAGGTATGAGCCGTTTTCAAGAATATTTGAAAAAAAACTAATACTGTAGTGCGGGTACCTCTCATATAAACGTTTCAGTTTTTCTGAATTGTCTCAAAAACGGCTTATACGATTTTTATGAAACTTTATTTACGTTATACCTGCAAGAATTTGAATATAAGTACATTTCATGATTTTGGCTTAAAATGCACATAACGAAGATTTGGTATTAATTACTTCTTACAAATTTGGCCGGAACTTCAAAACGGCTGTTTAAAGCTAAACAACATACAACGAAAAATATGATATGATACATAATTTCATGGATCAACATTTTTGTAGTGCGACTTAGTCATACATTTTATTTTTTCTGTGAATTAGGCTTAATGGTAAAACCACAAAAAAAAATAAATCATTAAGTGTAATGTTGTCTAAAAACAGACTTTGTCACAATTTAACACTTTTTTCTCGAAATTGCTGGTACGATGAAATTGATGGTACGATGAAAAGTGTTAAGACCTTTTTTGTAGAAAATCAACAATTTTTACCAAAACATTTTTTTGCAAAAAGTTCATAGTTTCCGAGAAAATTTGCGAAAAACTAAATTTTAGAAACCTTTCCGTCCAAAAAAATTTTTAACTCCGGGCCAATTTTTACCAAAACATTTTTTTGCAAAAAGTTCATAGTTTCCGAGAAATTTGCAAAAAAACTAAATTTTAGAAACCTTTCCGTCCAAAAAAAATTTTAACTCCGGGCCAATTTTTACCAAAACATTTTTTTGCAAAAAGTTCATAGTTTCCGAGAAATTTGCAAAAAAACTAAATTTTAGAAACCTTTCCGTCCAAAAAAAATTTTAACTCCGGACCAATTTTTACTAAAACATTTTCTTGTTCATAGTTTCCAAAAAATTTGCGAAAAAACTAAATTTTAGAAACTTTTCCGTCCAAAAAAAATTTTAACTCCGGGCCAAATCATGGATACTTTTAAGGATTTGCTCAAGACATAAAAGTAAAGGTCTCCAGCAAAATCCAGCTTTGTTCAATTTTTTCGAAGTAAAATTCTAATTTTACTGGGCTAAGGAGTCTACTAAGACGAACACGATGTTCTTTTTATTTAAATTTTCGATGTAATGAGCGAAATTATTATCCGTTACTTTAATCTTTAATAATTATACTATTATATTTTAAATGACATTATAAACAAAAGAAACAGTTAAATAAATTTACTTAAAATAGACAGTAATGCACTCGTGTAGGTATACAATATCAAAAATAAAATTACGCTTTGTAGTCAAATAGGAGGAGTCTCCTAAGAATCTTTATTATCTTTTTATATGCTTTCATCAGCATTGAGTCGACCTGACCTCCATTGCTCTAAAAAAATCCATTTTTGTATCTAACGAAACAACCGTTGTAAATGAATAAATGATTTGCATGTAAGTACATGTACTCAAGCAGAAAGAGACAAGCGCCAACCCATGTTATTATTGAGACGTTATCTTCTCTTGTCTCGTCTCTTGTTTTATGGGACTTTCAGTTTGTATAGGCAAAATGGGAGGAGTATCTTAGAACGACCTTCTAACTATGTATATAAAATACTTTCTATAATTTTGAACCCACCCATAGTCGACTCGATCCGCTATTGCCGAGATCCCCGAAATTTTTTTTTTGTTATAAAACTATAGCGAAACAAAATTTTGTAAGCAAACTTAGAGGAGAGTCCTAAGTGTGTTAATTCAATGTGAACTTTCATTTACAATAGTAAACAACAACTTTAATTAAAACTACCTACCTTAATTAATTTATGTCACGATTTTGTAAATATATTCTCCTAATGGCAGGAGACAAACTTACCCTGAACGCTGAAACTCTGCTTTCAATTGAAATTTGGAATCAAAAAAATTAACCCCTCTACACCAGTCGCACCAGATTAATTCAAGTCATTTTATTACACTTTTTATTTTAAGAAACAAACGTTCAGAAAAAAATCTAACATAGCCTCACGGAATTGCAATCAATCATTTTATAAGCATGTTCCTCATTGGATATCCATCCAAAGAAAATCATAATGAAAACAATTTACACACATTATACCCATCATCTTCAATTAAATCTATACATCATCCCATCGTTCAATTAAAAATAAAAAAAAAACACCAGAAGCAAATTGCACTACAACAATATTAATTGCATAAATAATGAAAGTGAGCACTTACCGACCTACGTCACCACGCATTGATCCAATTAACTTCAATAAAACCAAACAATGACTCTGACGACGATGATAATGACAACAACAACTATACGTCGAGGACGCACACTTCTCTTCATAAACATAAATAATTATTTATATGCTCTCGATACATCTTCACCATACTCCACATTTCTGGGCTGGATTCATAGGCGAGCCTCTTTCGCATTGGAACTCTCTGGCGAAGTCATCAGAATTCGATAGCGTTCCGATAACACGAAACCGCCCTGGACTGTGAATGGCAGTATTAAGCTTATTTCTTGTCGCCTCTGGTCTCATAGCTCCGCACCATACTTGGGCGAAATTCAAAAAGAATAATTGTGCCCCCGACATATTCAGACCAGGAAGCATTTCCTCCCTTCGTTCAGCAGGACTGCTCTTACTCAGCCAACTCTGGTAAGCATGGAATGCTTGTCTTATGCCACCATTATCTGCAATATTTTCACCCTGGGTGCTCTCGCCATTCAACATTATTCCCACTTCGCTGACGGTGTAGTTTCCATATTGTGCCACTAGACATTGTGCTCGCTCGTCGAAGCCCTGCACTGCTGAATCTGTCCACCACTTGTGAATGCTACCATTGCTGTCAAACAGTCGTCCTTTGTCGTCAAAACCGTGAGTTAATTCATGACCAATGACAACACCGATTCCCCCAAAATTAAGCGATCGTGGAAAATGCCGATGGTAAAACGGTGGCTGCAGGATTCCCGCCGGAAACATAATTTGATTTTTATTACGGCTGTAGTAAGCGTTGACAATGGCCGGCGGCGTTTGCCACATTGTTTTATTAACTGGCTCTAACATTTTTTGTTGCTCCATTCGTGCTGTGTGGCGCAAAACATTTAAGGTATTCTCAAAATATCTGTCCGCATAAATGTCAATGCCTTTGTATTTATCGGTCAGTTCACTGGGCACCAGAATGTCGTCTGGATAACCGATTTTTAGTGACATCACATTAACTTTTTCCTCGGCCAACTGCTTTGTGGTTTCATCAATCCAATCTGTTGTTTGTAGAATATCCCGGAAGGCTTGTTGCAGTTCGTGTGTCATTTTCAGTGTGTCCTCTTTGCTGTTTTCATCAAAGTACTTCCGAACAAACATGGCTCCCAACGCCATTCCCATGTTTGAATTCACTTGAGCAATGCACACCTTCCATCGGGAAGGACTTTCTTCACGTCCGAAAAGTGCATGGAAAAACTTCTGCTTGGTCTCCTCAAATCGGTCGTCCACATTATTTATACGATGTCGAACAAAACGCCACATAAGGTAGTTCGCCACAGTTCGTGGTTGAGTTTCAGCAATCAGGTTCACCAGATCATTCATGTAATCCAGAGCAAATATCACAACGTTTTCGGATTCATCAACTTGGCGCTCTTGGACGATGCTTAAATACCTCTTCCAATCAATATTTGGAACCGACTTACTCAGCTCGAGAACGCTCATCTTTTTGTACAGCTTGGTAACGTTTACTCTTTCTTCAGCTGGAGATGTTATCGCAGCTAACTGAGATTCAAAGCTGATCAGTTCTTCGGAAGTTTTTGTTGCTTCAGTTGGACTGGCTCCCAAAAGATGCATCACTGTTCGCATGAAGTCCTTATATGCCTTTAGATACTTTTCTTGAGCATCTTCAAGAAAATATTCTCGTGTTGGAAGTCCCAGACTGGTTTGGTCAAAATGGATAATATTCTCGTTGGAATTCTTAAGATCCGGTCCAACCCACTCGACAATGAGGATATCATTGTTGTAGAGACGAAGCTGTGCTGTTAAATTCAGCCAGTCAAAACCTTCTGCTGCCCAGTTTCTATTCAGGACCGGCCATCCTCCAAGTGACCGTATAAGATCAAGCAAAGGAGTGATCCCACGTTTTTCCAAAAGTTGACTGTTGATGCAGGACTGGTAAAGCAGTTTCGCCTTCATTTCAGCATCAATTTCAGATTTTTGTCGAGTTTGGCGATCATTTCGGTTATCAGGAAAACTTAACACACCACGTTTGTACCGTTCCAGAAGAGTATCCAAGACCTTCCGGCGTTTTATAATGTGCTTCCGAAGGTGCGTTGATTTTAACACTTGGCTCAAAGTCTCCCTTGTGTCTTGACCCGGTGATACAATATCGGACTTAGCATCAGGATCTTGATAAAAATTATTGCTTATCTGAACCACATCGGGTTTGGGGTTTGTTTCTTGAAGAAGTTGCTTCAACACAACATCCAAATTCTCCCTCAACATTTCAAAAGTATCAAAACCAGCTTTATCCTTCGGAATAGGATTGATTTTCTCCCAATTGCCACAAGCGTATTTGTAGAAATCATTGCATGGATCCTCAGTTATGTCCATGTACTTAATCATGGTTTCAGCTTGAGCCCGTCGAATTTCTTCTTTGGAATCTTGAGCTTTCCAAATGAAGTGCATACCCAATGATTCATTTTTCTCTGTGCTACTGCTCTGTGACACAGAGGGAATCTGTCGAAGATTATGAAAACTATAATTTGAAGCTCGTTTCGAACGGCTACCAGAAGCTGTCTCGAATTTGACATCCAAACACTCCCTTGGAATCGCCGCTGTGTCTCTTGGAATGAATGATGTGCGAGCGTCTCTCATGAGATCCAATTCTTCTATATCCTGAGCTTCGGTGAGTCCAAATTTAAGCGACATGCATCGGGATACTCTTTCGACTTCATCCAAATCCGATTGCAAAAGGAAGTTGTCCTCGTTGTCATCGATGGTTCTCTGTAAGTCCAATGCATATATCATACCATCGACTCGCATCAGCAAGACTAGTACCAAAGTGATGGGCAGCATTATCACTGGAAGAAGGATTACAAATTTACAACAAGTAAAACCAGGACACCATTGAACGCGACCAGTTTTTTGATTAACACCGAGCTTGCATATACATTGATCGCTATTACTGATATTCAATTGCTTTCCCTTGAGGACTTTCATAGCTTTTAAGCTAATAAATAATTATCTTCATAGATATTCCCAGGGCTATTTCTATAGATACTATATAATCAAAACCAAGAATGAGATCGTTTGTTCGTAACTGTTATGATCGCGCGCGTATTCCATACTGAAAAGAAATCTGTGCACGATTTTTGTTTAATGGAAGCACAAGATGATGCTCTTATATCCATACCATCTCTCTGTGGGATGTCCATTTAAGATTCTTTATAAAGAATGTAGATACTTTGTGCCACATCATTGCTATAAGTTTACTGACGACAAGACAACAATATGAAAGATGGCAGACCCGCAATAGGGAGCGATAGAGATGGAACAAAAGCATCACTAAACGATAACAAATTTGAACTCGTTGAACCAATTTAAGTTAATTCTGTATGATTCTTAAGATACAGTATTATTTTTTTTTTCCCTAATGGAATCGTATTGTTGTTGTTGAAAAAACGCAAAGTGGACATAAAATAGAGATTGCGTTCTAGAGATTTAGATATCGTAATAGTAACCGCCCTCTAACATTCTTATTAGATTAAATAATTTGTAGTAGGTGATGATCATTTTTTTATGTTTATTAGTTTAAGGTTACTTAGGACCTTAGCCGTGACACTAATGGGTTACTTAAGTGCGACTTAAAGTTGAACAAAGTCATGCGTAAAAACATTGATTCAGTAAATCGGTGAATCAATTTTACAAAAAAAAAATTCTTTTAAATTACTTCATATTTTTAGAGCACCAATTTTCATTGGTGATTTTTGACTTATGGAATACATAATCCAAATAGTCAACGTAACTAGGTATACCATAAGCTTGTAAGAATTAAGCATTTTAAAATTTTAAGGTGCTGAAATCATTGAGTTTGTTCAAAACCCCCAATCACAAAGTACGTATTAAGTTTAAGTGATGGATTACAGAGTGTCATACTCGAGCTTTCACTGATCCCGAATTCGTTGTTTATTGGAATGGAAAGCTATTTTGTAATCTCGAACTGAACTGTAGAAATCAGAAATCAGAATAGTCATTTATTTGGTCAGGCGCAGCCGCGTCCCCACCACTTAGCGACAAGCACACAGAATAATTGAACTAGCCATTTGATAACCAATTAAGCGGTTTGGTTCGCATCTCATATCTCCCTATACTCTCCCCCTTGCTAGGTTATGATAATATGATGTTTAGTTCGAATTAAAAAAAAACTCTAACTGCTGCGACAATCAGAAATGAGTATAATTTCTGGTTGATAGCGTGTTCAAGCAACTGTCTGAAAGTTTTGATTATGCGTACCTAAGTATAGTGGGGTTGAAATGGCAAAAATGCAGATTCTGGTGTAGACTCTGGGTCCGAACATCTTACTGATAGTTTTACTGCGGAGGCGGACATAATTTTGGAATGAATATAATGCTGTTAGCAGCAATGGTGTTTAGAGCTTAAATACTTGAGGGGATCATATAGCTGCACGATGAGCCATTGTCGCGAGAGGTTTCGTCGTATCATCGAAGCTTATATTCTCGATACATAGCTATAGTCATCAACGAGTTTTTATCACCGCAAATTGATAAACGGGATTGAAGTATTCGATGCAGTAAAATACCTATATTTTAAAAGGATTGCCAGATCCACCACTCTAGAGTATTTTCTTTGTGTTTTTTTTTAAGTCACGGGTCTATGAGATTTCGAGCATTGTATATAAATTTCTATAGTACAACCATGGAGCAGCGCCATCTAAAGAAAGTTGTTAACTGCACATTTGGAGGTTCTTACATTTACTAAGTGTCTATTCTGTTACCCTAACAATAGTCGTCTACGAAACAAATTAATAATATATAATGTATTTTATTGGCTCTAAAATCCATATTTCCTTGACAAGAGTCGTAAACAAAACAAAAATAATATATGTTTACGACTGTTGTCAGGGTTACAGAATAGACAGGGTTACAGAATAGAGATGGCCAGGCGGTGATTATTCAGCAAGTAAAAACTATAGAAATGTATATATATTCAAAACGATTCGTAAACTGTGATGTAGTTATGTATAGCTATACATGAATTTATTTTTGTGTCCTCCGTCACACACATTATAATTTTAGAAATGAATAACCTACATAAGTGATGATACAACTAATGATTAACTTAACTTATCTAGCACAGCAAAAAAAAAAAACCCACATCCAATAGAAAGAAGGCACCATGGCCTCATGGGGGCCTTTCAGAACCCGCAATGTTTCTTTATACAGGGTATTTCCTAATCAAAGAACAGTGATTAATTTTTTTTTTTACATTATCAGATCCTGTTTATAAAGAGTTCAAAGCAAGCTACAACTTATGAACAAAGACTTGCCAATGTACACATGTGTTTCACTGATTGCTCATCACGGGAAATAAAATTTGGGCAATTCAAATTCATTATTGAAAAATTCTTTTAAATGCAATGGAAATAGGTATAATTGAAGTACAACAATATGTACATTTCAACATAACCGCAATGACTGATAGTTGACCAATATTCCAATTTTTCATTGAAGTGCTTTATGGTACACAATATTTTGAGTTCTATTCTCGGGTGCGTACACGTACCAAGCGGTAGGTTTCCCTTTGCCGACTTGTAAGCACGCTGCAAACAACAAATTGGGGATAGAGAAAAAATCCCGACTGCAGGAGGATTGCAGGGGCAGCATATCTACCTCCCCCCCCCATTTTACGTCCCTAACAGCTTTCTCAGTCGGTAATTCGTACCCAAACCCAAACCCAACCCATAATACCATAGCGAAAGCGAGACCCACGGAAAATCGAAGACGCCTAAATTCAAATGACAAATCGTTCCGAATAAGCGGAATCCTACGAATGAGAACATTTTGGCCTTTGAATTTTCCCCTCAAAATCGTGGCTTGCATCATATTTGATTTTAGATTCTTAACAATCATATACAATTGGCCTCCACACACGAGACTATTTCATCCGGGGAGAAACCGGTTTTCTAGGAGAGGGAAGTGAAAAGTGCAGTATGAAACAGACTAAAAGTTTGAAGTGGAAGAACTAAGTGGAAAACTAATGCATATAAATTTCTACATTTTGAAGCCTCCAAAATGATTGTTTTCTCTCATTTCGTTTAATTTTTGTTGACAAAGAGTAAATACAGTTCGCCGCCTGAGTGCTTAAGTTACTCATATCCATCGAAATTATTCATCAGAAAACCAATTTTAAGGTTTGAAAAATAATTTCGCTACTTTCTACTTAATTAACATGATTTTTGAATGTTTAAACATATTAATTGAACAATTCTTTCTTGTGATTTGAAATCCTTGGGTAAAAAATCGTAACTGTTAAAAATAGAAAAAAAAAGTTTGAAAAAAGTTAAAAATTGATATAGGACCCGTGTTTCATACAAATGCGAAATCAATAAAAAAAAAACTTCATTTTTCTATGAGATATAAGACTTTTGTAAATAATATTTTTTATTATAATACAAATTCTATATACTATGTATTGAAAATATTATATAATAAATAAAAAATAATTTCAACTAAGTAGAAGACTTAGCATTAAATTTAGTGGACTTGTTGAATTATTGATTCAAATTAGCTTTTTATGGCCGTTAGTCCATGAAAAAATGATTGCAATCGTATTCTTGTTGGATATAGTTCACTTTAGCTTTTTGTCAAAAAAGTTATGTAAGTTGAACTGAAAATTTGCGTATTGACAAGGTGCTCACTCGTCGTCAACTGATGAGTGCAAATGTGAGCATCCGCACGAAACGCCATTTTTTCATGGACTAAAGGCCATAAAAAGCTAATTTGAATCAATCTACAAGACTGCACTAAACATAGGAAAATAAACACGAAAACAAAAATAATATAAAAATTCAAAATCACTAGCATTATTAATTTTAAATTTTTCGCCGCTCAGAAAACGTTGACTCGGACCACTATACCTCGTTGTAGCCAAGGTTATGCTGCGGATATCCAGAACAAAACCAAAACAACCTCTTAACTAGTCCTATGCCGCCTTCAAGCATCGAAAACCAGTGGAAACATTGCCAGGAAGCCATTAGAGACGCCGCCTCTGATGTGCTCGGATTAACACAAACACCACAACGAAATCCCTGGTTTGACGAAGAATGTCGGCAAGTACATGCATCCAAACAGCAGGCATACAAAGCGGCGGCGGCGCTTCAAAAAAGGACTAGAGCAGCGCGAGAGCTCTAAGTGCGGAAGAGGAAAGATTAACATCGACTGCTCGAAGGAGCATGAGAAGCGCGCGATCGAGGAAATAGAGTGATGCCATAACAGGAATGAAGTTCGGAAGTTTTACCAAAAGGTTAAAAGAATATCACAAGGCTACAAAGCCCGAACTGAAGCCTGCGAGGAATACCATGGGAACATCATAGTAGAATCGCAGTCGGTGCTGAAGATATGGAAAGATCATTTCTGCAAATTATACAATGCCTATGATGAATCGAATTCCGCTCCTATGCAAATTGCACCATTCCACCTGGACGACGCAGGCCAACCATTCTGCCCACCCGACCTATATGGAGTGAAGATAGCTATATCTAAAGTTAAGAACAATAAAGCTGCTGGAGCTGATGGCCTTGCGGCCAAGCTGTAAGCGGCTGGCGATGAACTGGTTAGGAGTATGCTCCAGCTAATCTGCAACATATGGTCGGAGGAAAGCATGCCCGATGAATGGAACCTCAGAATTGTTTGCCCGATCCATAAGAGGCATTAGTCTCCTTAACATCGCATGCAAGATCTTCTCTGCCGTACTATGTGAGCGCTTGAAGCTATTCGTCAACAACCTGATGGGTCCATATCAGTGTGGCTTTAGGCCAGGAAAGTCTACCATCGACCAAATATTTGCTCTACGGCAGATCTTGGAAAAAAAACAGGAGTTGCAAATCGATACCCACCATCTCTTCATCGATTTCAAGGCCGGAAATGACAGCATCTATAGAAGGCAGCCCTACCGAAATGAAGAACTCACGCTGCTCCATCAAAGTCGGAAAAGAACTCACCGATACCTTTGATGTCAAGAATGGATTTAGACAAGGTGATGCACTGTCACGTGACTTCTTTAACATCATCCTTGAAAGAATAGTGCAAATTTCTCGCGTAAACACCAGAGGCACAATCTTTCAAAAGTCCGTCCAATTACTTGCGTAAGCTGACGACATTGACATAATGGGAAGAACAAAGCGTGATGTCAGTGGTGCTTTCGTAAGTATTGAGAAGGAAGCCAAGAAAATGGGTTTAACGGTGAATCAAGACAAGACCAAATATATGCTGTCAACAAGAAAGGACAACACAAGTGCTGAGATTCAACTAAGAATTAGTCTTGCCAATCGCTGTTTCTTTGGGCTAAGAAGGCAACTGAAGAGCAAAGCCCTCTCTCGAGCAAGTAAAGTGTCCCTTTATAAGACACTTATCATCCCTGTCCTAATTTATGGTGCAGAAGCATCGACATTACTAAAGGTAGATGAAAAGGCTTTAGGCTGCTTTGAAAGAAAAATTCTCCGTGTGATTTATGGTACTATCTGCGTAAATGGGGAATGGAGAAGAAGATATAACAACGAACTGCACGGGCTGTACAGCGACACTGACCTCGTCACGAAAGTGAAAAGCCAAAGATTAAGATGGCTCGTTCACATAGAGCGAATGGACACCAATACTCCGACCCGGATGGCCTTTGAATCCAACCCCGTGGGACGGCGCAGTATAGGAGGACATTGTAACAGGTGGCGAACGCAAGTGGAAGAGGACCTCAAACAACTTGGAGTGCGAAACTGGAGGCAACTAGCTAGAAACCTAGCCGCCTGGAAGAAGCTTGTTGCTTGAGACCCTGGTCCACCCCGGTCTGTAGCGCCACCTTAAGTAAGTAAGTAAAAAACTTCAACTAACAACAGTGCAGCTGCTCCA
Organism: Baccha elongata; assembly: GCA_951217065.1. Classification (NCBI taxonomy): domain Eukaryota; kingdom Metazoa; phylum Arthropoda; class Insecta; order Diptera; family Syrphidae; genus Baccha; species Baccha elongata. Next base: position 36,067,501 of record OX578273.1, read on the forward strand.
CCATGTTGTGAGCTGTGATGAATATAAGTATCGACTAGAAATTTGTTGTTTATAATATACCGTTCAAATATGTAGATACACTGCCCGTTCATAACACCTGAGTCATGTAGATAGAATCAATCGTAACTGAATGGACATTTAATTGGTCGTATTAAATACCTATTTGTTCACCAACATTTTAAAAACAATTCGGTTACAGGAAACCACGCATCAATGCTCTTTATGGAATTTAATATCTATAGGAACACAATTTAATCGATATGAATGTTTATGGTTTTCAAAGTCATAACTCCTGGGAAAGAACCTATGTATGTCAATTGAATATCAATAAAAGCAGCATTTACATTTTAATATATGTATGTACATATTTAAATCAGTTAACATCAATTTACAAACAAATAGTTACTTACCAGAAGAAGCTAACTAATCACTTCCGCCCTTCTTCCAAATAAATTTTCTTTTCAATAGAAACGAATCCAAAAGATACAATCACACTGCAGCTATCAACTTTGAAACAATACTGAAGCTGTTGCAATACCTAGTAATTGTTCGTGACCAAGCTGGATGTAAATCTTCTTTCTCTAGAAATAGCACTATTTCCATACAAACCGTTAAAATATGCAATTGAAAAAGCCACTATACTGACACAACTAACGAACGGGAAACGTAAGGGCACCAGATAGACAATTAATTGTAAAGACTTATGTTTGATTAATTTCAATTTCACATTTGTTCGTTAATTTATTTTTTAATATATTTTTTTATTAATTTTTCCTGGGTATCTTGTCTATAAAGCTGTAGTAGGAGAGGAGAATTTTGATCGATGTGACACTGTTTGTTAGCTTTTACACGAAATCTTTTCTTTATGGTCCTGATAAGGATACTATTTGGTCCTTACTTTTGGTATTAAAAGCGGTTTAAGTGTTTTTTTTTTTATTATTATAGTAAATTATACTATAAGAAGATATAAACCGAGCGTCCGTCCACACTTGGGCTATGATCTATGTACGAATGACTGCATCTATAACCCATAGCGATAGTGAGTACACCTAGTCGTAGATTTTGGTTAGTTAAACAAGCATTTAGGGGCGATTGTCATTTGGAGATAGTAGAACTATTACAAGAGGAACATCCACTGCCGAAAGAATTAATAATTGTATTATGTGGCCCCTCTCTAATATCATGTGTATAGAATATAGATAGAGTGTGAGACAGTGGGAAGGGTAACTTATATTTCTATTGGCCCGGAATGTTTCTGAAAGTCTTCTATTGCACAGAGTGACAATTTTTCTGGTGAAAACAAAATTTATTTTGATAATTATATTAAATTCATTTTGGATGTGCCAGCCGTTTTCTTTGGTTTAAGACGAATAACCACACTGACAAAAAAATCTAGGTACAGTCAAAAGCAGTTGTGCAAAAAAAATACGGAGGTTGCAGAAACGAATCGGATTAGAAATCAGTAGGTACAGTACGAATGCAGAGTCCAGCGAATAGTTATATGTACATGTATTGAAATACTTTTTAAATCAAAATAACAAATTTGAATGAATCTTCACTTTTTTTTATTATGAGTATATCTGAATTGTGGTTTATTGACCAAAATGCGTCAATTTAATCGTTATTGTTGGATTAACGTTATATTGTTGGACATCATTTTGGGGCGCCTGAAGTTTTGTCCAGCTATTCCTTCAGGTCCAATCATTATTAATGAAAGACAATTATGGCTACCGGAAATGGCTATAAATATAATGTCCCGTTAGTTTTATAGTTCAAAATGTTTCTGCTGAATGACTGACTGCTGCTCTGTAATGGCTTTTAGCCTACCAGCAGTCTCTCAAAAAATATAACAGCCTTTTCACACCGCATCGAAAACCTGGTTTTGTAACAAGTTTACAAAAATATAAGTGAAAAATTCAGCACTCAATCAAATATTGATACCGAACAGAATAGAACGTGTTGAAAAAACAAAATGAGAAATCGGCTGTTCTAAAATGTTCTGAAATCTTCATAATCCTTTCCAGAACCGTTCTCAACCGTTTTTTAATTTTGGCTTGCCTTTATATCAGAATACTTAAAAGCTCGTGTATACCGAACCTGGTAAGCGGCCGAAGTATGCTCGGGCAGCTTCGCCCAAATTCGACCGATTGAATCAAATATTTACTTTTACGAAAATTGAAATTGTCAAAATTTGAAATTGAATTCATAGGATTATTAAAAATGCATTTAGGTAAATCGGATTAAATCAATTGTTTTTTATTTTATTTTCATTTGAAACTAAAGCGGGGTACATTTACAACATTTAAATGTTTATTGAAAAGCTCAAATATTTCACAGTTCTTGGCAAAATTCGTGACAAAATAAATGTCAAACAAAAACGGGTAAATGTGTGCAGTGTGAACGAATTTCGAAATTTTGCCAAAAAACGTGTTTTCGATTGGGTGTGAAAAGGCTATTAATCATTACATGTATTAAGATTTTCCAAAATTCGCCACCAAAGATTGTACAGCTATTCAAATCAACCAACAAAATTTCTTGTTCTTTTCAATGAATTTAATCAAGTATTTTTTTAAGAATAACGGTTGGTTTTGAAACTAAAATTTTTGTGCAGAATTAAGTGGATGTTCATATTCTTTCAGTACAGTTTTTTCTATTTCAAACGACCATTTAACCTATTTTAATAGTCCGGGAGGCGACCGTAGGTTTACCCATCTCATAGCGTAGTTTGGAAAATTCAGTACTAACCGTTAGGTTTAGTCTTAACATTCGGACAAACCGTTACAGGTAAATTTGATAAAAATTTCCATTTCCGGTGTTTTTCGCGATGATTTTGTCGTGTTTCTTTTTTTAAAAGCCATAGAAATCACGCGTGACCATTTTTATAATTAAAAAACAATTTTTAAATAAACTGTATTTATAAAAAAAAGGGTCTCGTCATATTATGTTCACACGAAGAAAAAAATTATTTTCTGTGCGGTACATGGATGGGTTTTTTATTCAACTTTTAATATTGGATCAAAAACATAGCATACTTCTAGGAGTCTATTAAATGAAAATAATAAATATTTTCTTATACGTTTTTAGCAGCAAATAAGTGATATATTGGTGTTGTGCAGTCCATCAATGCCATTCTAAAATATATTTTTTCATATTTTTTTCGAGCGGATATAGTCTAGAGAACTGCTTAAATCGAAACCTATCGGTTGGTTACCATTTTATCGAAGGACTTGATTACTATAATGTTTGGTATACTTATATACAAAACAAACAACAGGCCGCCAATTGCACACAAACTCAAAAAGATCTTTTCGGATCTTTTCACGTTAGAACAAAACTCGCGGAGAATATTCTCGCCAGCGGACAGGCGGAATATAGTATAAAAAAATGCGTAAATATTTATGTTGCTTTTTACTTGCAATTATTCAGGGTGACTTGTAAAGGGTTTTCCAATAAGAGGTGTTATTTTGAATAGCCCGCTATATCGGTAGCTGTCACTTTTGAAGCTGTCATTTTTTGACATTTGACAAGTAGAAACTACGCCATTAATAAAAATGGAACGATGGTGTTGATCTGGACAACGTTTACTTTCAACAAGACGGCGCTACGTGCCACCCAAGCAATGAACCCATCGATCTTTTACGGGAAAAGTTTCCGGACCGTGTTATCTCTCGAAGAAGTGATCACAATTGGCCACCGAGATCTTGTGATTTAACACCTTGCGGCTTCTTCCTTTGGGGCCACGTGAAAGATAAGGTCTACGCCAACAGCCCAGCGTCGATTCAAGACCTCAAAGATGGAATTCGTGAGGCTATCGAGGACATAGGGCAGCCACTTTGCGATTTGGTTATGGAAAATTTCATGAAAAGGATATGGTCCTGTAAGCGTGGTCGTGGCGGCCATTTGACTGATGTTATGTTCCATTATTAACGGCATACATTCCTCTTTATAATGAAATAAACATCCGATCATTTACCTCAAAAAATTCTTTGAATATCAAATTAACACCTCTTATTGGAAACCCTTTATAAGATGCACAAAATGGTTAAAACAGAATAGCTTAAGTCAAGATGAGAAAAAAATAATAAATTGGAGGGGTGATTAGATTATGTCCCCGTTTGAGCGGGAGTGGCAATTTTCCGAAATATTTACCTAAACCTAAACAAAATTACGAAAAAATCAAGAAAAGGTTATTCGATAATGTTCTATGCTTTTATTTTGAAGCTGAAGTGCATGTCTTTAATTTTATGTTTCATTCAAATAATTTAAGTTCATTTAAAAATCAAAAAAACATTTTTGTTTTAAATATTTTTATTATCAAATGTTACTTTTTAAGGTGTATTCACCTACACGAAGGCGAATTAAATCTTATGAAAGGAATAAGATGCTCGATGAAAAGTTGTCCTAACTTGCAATAACCTATTTCTATAAATAAATATTTTTTCTAAGAAAATAAAAACATTTATACAAACAAATATTAAAACAAATGTATCGCACTGGTATTCCAATTAATATACTTTGGTTAGATATTCAATATTTGCGAAATATGAGGTTACATCATGTTTCTTTATTTTTATCAATTAATTTAATAAAGCATTAGTTTTTTGAAAATCAAGAACAGGAAGTGAATATACAACTTTTCGTTGGTTCTGAATAAACACAAATTTTGAGTTAAAATAATATTTTATTTTATTTTTGTACCTACTTTTAGTTTTATCTCAGTGTGTTAAGTGTCAATATTATCATATTTATACAAAAAAATACATAGGTAAACAAAAAACAAAGAAATGGGATCGTATGCCTATCACGACGACAATGTCTTGATCCTGGAATAAATCTAAGTAGGTAATTATAGATATTTTTACTGGTGAACTAAATGTGAAGAACACCCTACCAAGAGTGCTACGGCACGTCCCTGGTGGGTGAGCTATTTTCTAAACAATTGAAAAACAGAAAAAAAAAATAATATGTATGTAAATTTTATGTTGTAAAATATGTAGGTCAAAATGGCTCGAATGTATTTACCATTCAAATGGACCAATTTAAAAATGTTTTTTTCTTACAAAAATGACACAGTGAAATCATAAACGAAATTTTCCGTCCTTATACATATAATAAATCTACTGCGGAAATTTTGATTTATCAAGTCTGAACCCTGATCTAAACTACTATCGATTTTTTTACGGAAAGGAAAGCCCGTCGTATTAATTTAAAAAAATATTAGAATTAGAGTAAAAAATGTCCATACATACATATGTAATTAATGGATTTAAATAAATCAGGTCGGTGGGAACATGGTATAAAAGATGAGATGATGGCATACGATCATAGTAAACGTAATTTTTCACTCTGTACTAGAATCGATTTTTAGAATGGAATAGTAGGTAGTTTATACGTCAAAATGGCATGGTAAAACATTTGGCTGGAGTTACATTAGCTTTCACCGGTAAGTTGCGCTGCGCCCAAAAGCCGAGATGTAAATTATAAATATTCAGAAGTATACAATTTACATGCTTTCAATTTAAAACAAATTATTAAAGTGAATATAGTACAGACGCAGAGCTCACTTTGGAAACAAAAAAAGTAAATTAAAGACGGATATGAATACACGAATTTATTACAGTTTAAGTTGCATTCTTACAATGATTTTTTCTTTGATAGAACTCATTAAAACAATGGCGATGAAAAAACTAAGTTTTTTAAGTTGCTAAATATTAAAATTACCGGAAGTCGGACCAGAAAAGGTTCGACGAAAGTTAAGCCCTTTTTCGGCCATATTATTCACTCGTTAAATCCAGATGTAAAATTAAACCCAAAAATTAATTATTCACTTTACTCATTTCTTAGCCAAGTTTAATATTGTTTGTTCACAGAAAATTATATACATATATTATATAAGAAACAAAGATATCTAAAGGAAAAAACCATCAGAATAGATTGTTTTTATATAAAAATAAGCGAAAACAAGAAGAATTTAAATCCGGATCTAAGTTTTAAACTATTAAATAATATGGCCGTAATGGTTGCATCGACCAATCTTAATCCATCTGTGTTTCAGAATTCATTGAACCGATTAACACGGCTCATTTACTGTTGGATAGAAGAAATGTTAAACTTGGTCGTGGGGACTATATTTCTGCACAGATGTCCACGGTTTAGTTTAAAAACAACACCAAAGTTGCACTTTCGGAACTCGAAGAAATAGGACAAAAAAAATGATTTTCAATAAAATAAAAAATTTCATGTGAAATTAAACGTTTTTTAATGGTTATAATGACCAATCTTAATTCGTCTGTGTTTCAGCAATTACTGAACCGATTTAGACGGTTCATATGCAGTTAAATAGACGAAATGTCAAACTAGGTCATGTCCACGGTTTGGATACAAAAAACACCAAAGTTGCACTTCCAAAACTCAAAAAAATAGGGGGAAAATGATTATTGTCAATATTTTTTTTTTTTTAAATACTTTATTATTATTATTTATAGCAGCAGAAAAGTTTTTTTGTAAAGTTTTTTTATCCGTTTTTTATTATCGCTTCTGATCGGATTGAAATTTTGCAAGATCTAGAAACAAAGCTGGATCTTGTGTTGTTGTTGTTTGCATGTATTTCACGACGCAAATCCAATCCGGATTAGATAAGAGGGGATAATAAAATACTGCTTTTGTTTCAATTATATTCTGAAGGCTACCACGGATGTAGCCGTATCAGTACGGCAGCACAGCCAAGCTGCGCGGCTGCACTTCCATTGTGTATAGCCAGTAAGATAATGTATTGGGATTAATTTGTTTCTTCTTTATAAAAATAGTTCATTCATTTCAAGAAAATAGTAAAATAAACAAATTAAATGCATTCTACCTTATATTAAAACCTATTAAATACTTATTAAGTCACTAATTCATGTTCCACTTAAAATTTATTTGCAGTATTCAGTGGGTCATCATAATAGATTTTTTTCATATTTCAGTCCATTTTTCACAAATAATATAACTCATTTCGGTCTTGTTTTTGTATTAAAATCAATATTATAAAAATCATAATGTTAACTATTTTAAGGAAATAAACTAACTTTTATTTACATTTTCCTTGTTTTTATAAAAATTATTTATCTACTCGAGAGAATTCCACAAATCGAAAGAAAACTCTTTCGTCAAAAGATGTTTTCGTATCATTATCATCTCAAATCCACAGTTTCGTTATTGAGTTGCTCGTTAAAGCGTAGTATGCAGCTGAAGTGAAACGAAAAATCAGATAAAAAATGACACAGTGAAATCATAAAAAAAAAATTCCGTCCTTGTGTGCGAAAAGAGTGTAGAGAGTAGTGGAGACTTGAACCGGTTATCAACCGTTTCACCGTGGAGCTACGTACCACCATTGTATATACATTTCTATAGTATTTTCATGCTGAATAATCACCGCCTGGCCATCTTAAGAAACTTGTGAATAACACATTTTTTGGTTCGTGCATTTACTAGTTGTCTATTCTGTTACCCTGACAACAGACGTAAACACATATGATTTTTGTTTTGTTTACAACTCTTGTCAAGGAAATATGGATTTTAGAGCCAATAAAATACATTTAATATTGTTAATTTGTTTTGTTGACGACTGTTGTTAGGGTAACAGAATAGACACTTAGTAAATGTAAGAACCTCCAAATGTGCGGTTCACAACTTTCTTTAGATGGCGCTGCTCCATGGTTGTACTATAGAAATGTATATACAATGGTACCACCAAACGAAAAAAAGACGAAAAATTTCGTTTATGATTTCACTGTGTCATTTTTGTATGGGATTTTTCGTTTCACTTCAGCTGCATACTAGGCTCAAATCTGAAAGAAGGACGGATAATTTAGTTTATGATTTCGCTGTGTTATTTTTATATGGGATGTTTCGTTTCACTTCAGCTGCATACTAGGCTTGAGTTTATTCCCATAGAGGAATCAAGAAGGTTTCAAACTCACCAAAGGAGATGTCGCTAAAAGAGCATATCGAGTAATTATAATTTCCCTAATTCACTGTAACGAAAATCATTCAAACCTAGCAGAATAAAATTCGTCTTCATACATTTGTATTTATTTTTCTTTATTTTTCGTACCTTTTAAGTCAAGAAAAAAATAAACAAGTCGATAGTAACGACATCCTACTAGCAAAGTTTGAAACTTAAACATGATTTCTCTATGTGCATAAACTCAATGATAGCTTCCTTTTAGGTGGCAAAGTACTCACGACCACGAGTAGTAATCTAGTACTACTGTCTACACATGCTCTCAAGCGCGAGTAGATGAACAGAGTAGTTACGCATCTAGAAACCGCCAGATGGCAGCGTTTAGTTTTTTTTCTTTTCTATTAATAAAAACAAAATAAATACCTAAAATATTGCTCAAAACATTATAAACATATCTTACCATTATTGTTTATCGGAAAAGCAGCCAATGAATAAGAAATAAACAAAACAAAAAGTTCCAATACAAGGACGGAATGTGTGACCAAAAGGTATACGTTGAGACTGTCTGCATCCATACACTATCAGTAGTAGATTACTAGTAGCGAAGCGTTCCATTTAGAATCGCTAGCAAAGGACTTTGAAACCTTAAAAGGAACAGGGCTATTAACACATCGGCAGTCAAGCAGATAATGAACAAAATGGGGAAAAACTTGATTTTGGAATTGGAACAGTACTCACGCTTCCGATGTTTATAATTTGAAGCTGCCTCACGAGAGTACTCACCCCTCACCCCTTTCACCTACGAACTCTCGTCAGTCCAGTCTCAAATTGCCCAGTCTAAACACGGTCTTTAGAATCGCTAGTGAAGTACTCATTAGTACTTTGCCACACCTTAATACCTGTGACACACTGGTGTTATCAATACCATGGTATACGCCTAAGCTACCACTGTCAATTAATACCACCACGCGAGCAACATGGTATTAGCGTGGTATCGAAACTAGGGTTTTTACCTTAGTTTCCACCGTAGTATACGCAACTTTTTTGACGCAGTTCCATTTTTAACCATTCTTTTTTCGTAAATATGCCTTGAATTAAGTTTTATTGCTGATTAATCAGTTAAAATTTCATCATAGTAACACAAATCAATCACTATTTAGTACCGAGCTGTCAACGCTTACTACACAAGGTGTTTGTCACCCTCCATACCATGATGTTGACAATACCAGCAGTGTGTCAAAGGTTTAAAGGAACTGTGCTGATACTAGGCAGCGTGACAAGAACAGTTTAGTTTATTCATGTGTTCGGGGCTTTATCTTTTCAAACAAATTTTTTTTCCTGACATCTGTGTATCAATTACTGCACCAATATTTCAATTCTCAAACGCTGCCTTTTGAGTTATTAATATTAGTTCTTGTATTCACTACTAAAAGCACTTACTTTTGCTTGCTGTCAAAATTTGCCCGCCGAAAAATACACAAAAAATTGCATATATTTTTGCATTTGGCGAGAAGTAAAGCATTGTGAAATAAAGCTCAATTTGTTATATTTGTGTTATTTGAAACCTCGTTGTTTTTGTTAAACAATTGTTTATTTTGGAATTAATTAAAATGCCTGCTATATCAGAACTATCAACTGGATGCATGGAGGTATATTCATTTTGAACAAAAACTTTTGCTTCCAATTTTAATATCCTGTATTATCTTTAGATGATTATGACTGGCGGCGATTGTGAAAAGCCAGTACTTCAGATATTGGGAACAAAGAAAATATCTGGAGGTGATAACGAACGTTACCGGCTTCTTGTGTCTGATGGAAAATATTTGAATAGCTTTGCAATGTTAGCCACTCAGCTAAATGATTTATACAAAGAAGGAAACCTTGTTGAGTACACCATCATTCGCGTTGATCGCTTTATAACTTCGATGGTAAATAAGACGGATAAAGGTGACAAGTAAGTACCTTTATGTGTAGATTACAATATTTAAAACTGTAGTTAAAAAAAAAAAATACATTACTGAAGTTCCCAAAATCACATTTCTGACCAAACTTACTGTCAGTTTGACGCTAGTGGCCCTAAAATGATATAAGTTTGGACAGAAATGTATAGTTTTGGATAAGATCTAGAAAAAAAATAACATTTTTGTAAAAAAAATATTGTAGATAAATGCTTCCAGTCTTCTTTGTCTTATTCCTCTTTTGGAATACAGTAAAGGGTGAACAAAAGCATCAGCTCAGCCAACACGTCTCTCCAGTCGGACTTATTTCGCTCTAACCGATAACTGTTTCTGCAATGTTTGACACTAGTGTTCAGGATCTTGTGCTTAGTCATGTAATCGAGAGTATAGTTTACCTGTTCCATAAACTCCCACTATGGTTCCATGAAGGGAGTTTCTTTAAGATTCTACCGACTTAGTTGTCCATTTGATTTGTTGAATACTTAAATACAAACTAAAAGGCTTATTGTTAAACATTCGCCTTAAAATAAGCCACACATACAAAAGAATATCATTTGAAGAATTCAACTAAATACCTTTATAATCATAATAGTTTGTGTTCGTCGACCCATGGTCGACCCAGGTTTTCTTTGCAGTCCCAAGAGTTGTAAAAAAAAGCACAAGGGTTGGTTTTATGCTGATGTCAAAAACAAGAAACGAAATTTGGTTTCTTCCCATAATAGTCCAGTCAATGAAGAGTGTGTGAGGATAGGGAGATAGAAAAATCCCGACAGCCTCAATCCCGACTAACAATATCCGAATGGTACGAATAAAAAATCCCGATTTAAGCACTTTTAGCACGTTTTGGTACCTTTTTTTTGCTTTTACACTAATTATTTGAAACAGAAATTGAAAAGGAAGAAAATAAGAAGCGAAACAGGCCACCCAGGTACTGTTGAATTTGTAAAATTTGGACTCAGGCGCCCGCCAGACGACTAGACATAACCTAAGGGGAACAACGAAGTTGCGCGAGCGGGACTGACTACAGTAAGAGAGTTAAAATCCCTTGAACCCGCGAAGCGGGCCACCCAGGTGCTGTGGAATATGAAAACATTGGACTCAGGCGCCTGCCAGACGACTGGACATACGTGAGCGGGACTGACTACAGAAAAAACTACGAAAAAATTTTGAATACCATAAACCCAGATAACAAAGTAAATACATGGAAAATAACCGGTAAAAACGATACCTACTTAAATTATTGAACATTTTTGTAATTAATTTATACTGAAAAAATCAGTTTTAAATTGCCTTTACCAAAAAAAAATTGTTAGTCGGGATTTTGGCAGTCGGGAATTTGGCCTGTCGGGATTTCGTACCCAACCCGAGCGGATACCTAAGCCATTCCTTCGAAATATTGTTCGGGCTGCTTAAGTAGTCAACACACTAAAAGTTCTGACGTCTGGGTGGTAAGGCGGAGAACGGGATGGGGTGTAAAGTTCCCCTTTTAGGGGGTTACGCCTATACCACGAAAATGGTCCATCATCGGGGAAAATTAAAGCCCATTAAATTTCCTACAATAATTTAAAGCCCATTAAATTTCCTACAGTAATGTTCTAAATAAAATACAAAATATAATCTCATTTCAATTGCATGAATAAATACATTTAATTCAATTATTTAAGTGAATTAAGTATGTATGTTCATCAGTGGAAATTCATAGTCACTTTCTTCGTTTTTATCGGTGAATGTTTAATTTGTCCGTGCTAAGTACAGTTTTAATTTTATTTTTTGTTAGAATAACATAATTTATTCAAAAAGTAAATAGAACATCATTATTCACAATAATCTACAAAATGTCATCATTAGTTTAATTTTGAAAACAAATGTTTTGCGTTTTTTCCTTCATATAATTAGTTTTGTCTCCATTTAAAACCAATCCCGTTTTTAAAGCCTCCCATTCATTACTAACAAATGCACAAACCCTGTTAGATGTTTGAACTGATTATTGATAGTGGTGATTACTTGCGATTTGGTGAGTTTTGAAGAAAAACTCACACTTGCGGAATTTAACCTCTGGATTTAAATCCAACAAACCTTGAATCATTTAGCTCCCTTTAGTTTTTCATTGCATTTATTATGTTCTTTCCCAAGTTCAGGACTTACTTTTTGGTTTAGATGGCTCTACAGGTCTAGGTGTCCTTTGAAGTCAAGTAATAGTCTTCTCCAGTTACTGTCTCTAGTAACGTACATATATCAAGTCGTTGGATATCTTTCTACTTAATCACTGAACCGAAATGCCTCGGTTTCTCGTACCCTCTGGTATTACGTTTAAGAACTTACGGACTGGACCGTCGTTGTCCAATTTCCACATCGCTGCACAGCACTTTTGTCATTGTATATTTTCCGTCAGATTTGTTCTTAGGAAACAAACAAGGAGCTTTGTATTTTGTTTGATTTGAGGCTACTTAAAACTCTTGATCATCATTGATTGGATGACTGATGATGCTCAATGGCGGGACTAGAAACATCTTTGCCTTTAAACAAATGGTTGAAATAGCATTCTCTACAAATGTTTCGTATCGCCTGCGTAACTACAAAGGTATTCCCTTTGTCTTGCTTCTGTCTCCGGATGTAACTATTTTTACACTTCTGTAAAATCTGCGCACATGTTTCCTTAACAAGCTTTTTTGCATCTCTTCAACTGTGATCGTCGTTCATTCTCTTTCTTTTTCTCTGTGTAGATAGATAGATAGATAGATAGATAAATAAATTTTATTTTCTTAAAAAAGTAGTTATAAAAACAATATTATGCTGGTTTTCAAAATTAGTTAGGACAATAACTTGTTAAAGTTGTCTGTCAGGTAATAGTTTTACTATTTAAATTTCGGCTTAGCTTGAATTTCCTTTAGTTATATTCATTTTTAATAAAGTTTCGATAATTAAGAGCATATTTTAAGAATTTATATAGATTTAAATAACATTTACCATTCATTATTTGAAGAAACTCGGTGCGATCAATTGTTTCAGCTCCTATAAATACTCTCCGGTATGATTTGAAAATAGGACAAATGCTAACAAAGTGGTAGGTGTTCTCAGTTGCATCAAGATTGCACATCGTGCATAAGCCAACAGTGTTTTGCTGAAATGCTTCAAATTAAGTAGTCCACACCGTGTTCTTAAGATCAGACTTATCATTTCTCGTGAATTTGAGTCATTAAAATAGTTGGGTACCTTTGTGAAGGATAGATTGCAGTATTCATCATGCGCGCGTTCGGTAGACGTTTTCCACTGTTGTTCCCTTAGCTTAATTAGAAGCTTGTTGTGAGTATCTTTCCATTCAAAATTGTTTGTTTCATAGTTAACAACGATGCCAGTCTCACGGAAAAGGCCTGACCATTCCTGGGCCCAATAAATATTTTTGCGAACAACTGCAGTTGAAAGTACGCGTGGTAATCTAGAGCTGGGTAGACTGAAAACTTTGCGCAAATATGTCAAATGTACTTCGAGTGTAGTAAGAAATGCTTTGGGAAGACCTGTTTCGATATGTACTACGTAGTTTGGTGTATTATCAGGTAAGTTAAAGCATCTCTTCACGAAAAATCTTTGGAGTTTTTCACATTGTATGTACTCTTTGTACCCCCACACTTGTGCACAGTAATACATTATTGATCTAGCAGCTGAATCATGGACTTTAAACTTTGCTGAGTGAGGTACAAATTTATTTTTTAAAAATTTGGACCAAGTTGCGTTGATTGCATTTTTTGATGTTGCTAGCCTCTTTGTCAGATGTTCAGACCAGGACATATTATTATGTAAAGACGACGCCAAGATACTTATACTGGTTTGTTATTTTTATTTCCGCACCATCAAAATTCCATTTTTCACTCGCTGCTCTTCGTCCTCCATTCCTAAAAATAACAATTTCAGACTTCTCAAGATTAACTTCAAGTTTCCATTTATTGCAGTAGCTACTGAACTTGTTGATAATAGTTTGAAGTAAAGCAGGACTCTCAGCCAAAATTACAATGTCATCGGCATACAAGAGGACATTTATCCCTATTCCTTCCACAAGTATTCCGATGGGGAGTTTAGAGTGGAGGTCATTTAAAAACAAGACAAAAAGCAGAGAGCTCAGAACGCAACCTTGTTTAACGCCTTTGCTCGTTCGGAAGAAATTAGATGTACTGCTCCCATCCCAGACCGCTGCAACTGTATCTTGGTATAGTAGTTTGATCGTTTCAACCATTTTCGTCGAGATGCCCAATGTAACAAGTTTATGGACAAGAGCTTCTCTGTTGATATTGTCGAACGCAGCTTTTAAGTCAACGAACCAATCATATAGTTTCTTTTTCTGGCTTAGTTGCAGGTGAATAAGGCATGAAAGATTGAAGATCTGATCTATAGTACTATAATCATTTCGATAAGCAGATTGGTATTCATTTAATATGTTGTTGTTTTCAATCCAGGAAGTAAGGCGGTTTAATAGAACTGTGGTGAATAGTTTGTAGAGGGTATCTAAAAATGAAAGCCCACGATAATTAGATAAAAGGCTAGCGTCACCTTTTTTGAAGAGCGGGAAGATGATTGATTTGTTGAAGGATGTTGGTATGGTTCCTGTTTCATAGATTCTTTTCAACAAAGTGTGAACTTCTCCTATAAAAGAATTACTCGCATTTTTATAAAATTCATATGGGATGCCATCTATACCCGGGGCCTTGTTTTCTTTTGAAGATGCAATCGCAATCCTTACTTCATTCAGATCTATTGGTTGATCAAGTTCTGGTATTTGAACTAAAGGTGTTTCTCTTAAATATTCTTCGTTGGTTAATCGATCCGAATTAAGTGCATTTTCGAAGTATGACATAAACTCGGTAGCTGTGATTTGTGTTCCACTACTAGTGGTATTACCGCGTATTTCTTTGGCAAGTTTCCACCAATCCTTGGCTGTGGTAATACTTGCAAGTTGACTGGAAATGCGCTGGTAGTACAAACGTTGTTTTGTTTTACATAGAGCCTTATACTTTTTGTTACCATCACAATAGTTTTTTCTACTTGCATCAAGACTATATTTTCTGTAAATGTTAAGTAGCTTAAGTGAAGCTTTTCTAGCTTTATGACATTCCATATCAAACCAGGGTTTCTTACGCTCGAATTTGACATTGGAATTGCAAGGATTCGCGTATGCTGCATAAATACACTGTTTTAAGGAATTGCATCGTGTTTCAACGCTATCCAAGGGCATGAGTATTTCAACCGCAACTTCATCAATTTTGTTTGTGTATTCAGCATGTCTATTGGTAAACCATTTAAGTCTTGGAAGCAACATTGAAATGGGGGATCTCTGAGTATTTTCAAAAGTTTTAAGACCCAAAACTAGCGGCATGTGATCCGAAAAGGTTCTACTATCAACTGAGAAACTTTCAATCATTTCCAATGCACTATATGAAGGACAGCAGTAGTCAATCACAGATGATCCTCTAGTTTAAACAAAAGTATACTCTCCAGATTTATCGCCAAAGCCTCTCCCGTTAAGTATAAATGCGCCAATGTCTTCTAAAAGCTCACAAAACATGTTGCCGTTGTTGTCACTTACAGTATCTTTTGAACTTCGCATGTCTGTAATAAGCTGTGATGTACTTGAATCAACTGTTCCTTTCATTCCTGTTCTGACTTTGAGATCTCCCATGAGTATAAATTGGTTTGATTGAAATTCTTCAAAGAAGGTTTTTAATTTTACAAAATGGCGCATCCAGTGATTACAGTTTAGATAGTTTGGTACCAGATTTATAATAGATCCCGAAAAGTTGCATTTCAAGAAAACAGTCTCGTGCGCATTTAAGAATTTCAGTTGATATGTGGATTCAATAGTTTTACGGAATCCATATAAGCATCCACCACTAGCTCTGCCGAAATTAAATTCTCTGTGTATATCTTTTTTTTAATGGAGGCATGTATCTGACGGAGCGCTATTGATAGGTTTTGACATTTCTGCCAGCGGTCTACAAGGTTCATAGATATTTATTCACTGGTCAAATTCGCTTGGCATTGTATGTGATACATAACTAAACTAATGTTTCTATTCTCATAAATACACTTCAAATAGGAACTTTATTCATATTAAATTTTTGTTTAAACAGGCGTGTATTAATCATTCTGGAGCTGACAGTTTTGAATCACGGCGCAGAAGTTGCCAAAAAAATCGGCAATCCTGTTCAATTCACTGGAGAATCCTCCCTTTCTAATAAACCTGCTGTAGCTGCTAATGCTCCTCCTCTAAAAGTCGAGCCTACATACGGATCAAGAACAACCAATGGTTCCACTTATAATTCCACAAGTAGCTCAATGAACAACAATAATACAACAATGAATCAATCCATGAATCCTTCAATGACTGCTCCCATATCCAGTTTAACTCCATATCAAAACAAATGGGTTATTAAAGCTCGAGTTACATCCAAGTCTACAATTCGTACATGGAGTAATGCCAAAGGTGAAGGAAAACTCTTCAGCATGGACTTGTTAGATGAATCGGGAGAAATTCGAGCTACCGCATTTAAAGAGCAATGTGATCGCTATTATGATATGATTGAACCAGACAAAGTCTACTTTTTTTCAAAGTGTCAACTGAAGCCAGCTAACAAACAGTTTAGCAGTCTTAAGAATGATTACGAGATGACATTTACTGGAGAAACGCTAGTTCAGCCTTGCGAAGACGAAGACGATGGCATTCCACAAGTTCAATATAATTTAGTTCCTATTTCACAAATTGCTAATATTGAGCCTAAAGCCGCCGTTGGTAAGAATTATATAGAAGTGTTTTATGTTTGTGTTTTAATTTGATTATTTTTTTTTTAGATACGATTGGTGTTTGTCGCGAAGCTGGTGAACTGTTTACATTTACTTCCAGAGCGAACAAAGAATTTAAGAAGAGAGATCTGACTCTTGTTGATATGAGCAATGCCTCGGTATGTTTTTTTTTATCAATGTTGCTTGGAAGTTTGAATTACCTGTTTCTTTTTTGTGTTTAAAACAAGATTTCCTTGACTCTTTGGGGAGATGAAGCGGAAAAATTCGACACTGGATCACAACATGTTATTCTTATAAAAGGTGGTCGTGTTAACGAATTTAACGGTGGCAAAAGTTTGAGCATGGGTGCTGGTGCGGTTATGAAAATTAATCCAGACATTCCTGAGGGTCATAGACTTCGAGGATGGTTTGATAATGGTGGTGGCGCTAATATTTCCAGCAGCGTTTCTGCAAGGTAATTTTAAACTATATAAATGCGATCTTAAGAAACCCTCAAACTAATTTAAATCATTTTAAGAACCGGTGGTGGTTCATACAACACCGAATGGGTATCATTTCATGAAGCACGTGCTAAGAATTTGGGTTCCGGTGAGAAACCTGATTATTTCCAGTGCAAAGCTGTTGTCAGACTTATTCGTAGTGCTAATTCAACATACAAAGCCTGTCCACAGCCGGAATGTAACAAAAAAGTTATTGATGAAAATAACGGCCATTATCGCTGCGAAAAGTGTAACGCTGTATTTCCCGACTTTAAGTATAGGTTGTTGATTAATGTAAATTAATATCGGCTTGTTTTATATTTGGAAAATACAAATCAATCTTATTTCTTAGATGGAAGTTGGCGATTGGACATCAAGCCGTTGGGTGACATGTTTTAGTGATCTTGGTGAACAATTATTGGGAAAAACTTCAAAAGAAATTGGCGAAGCCCTCGAAAATGATCCACAAGAAGCTGAACAGATTTTCTCGTCAATAAATTTCCACGAGTTTATCTTTAAATTGAGAAGCAAAGTTGAAACCTATGGTGTAAGTATTATTTTATTAAACTTTCTATTAAGATTTTGAAGAGGAACATTTATGTGTTTAGGATACACCACGGAACAAACTAACAGCTGTTGCTGCTACTCCCATTAATCACAAAGAATACAATAAATACTTGATTAGCAGCTTGAAGGAGTTAACAGGAATTGGAAAAAACTAATAAGCTTACTTTGTTATTATATTCTTTATTACTTACATGTACCACTTATCTATCGGTGAATATAAATTTATATAATTATTACTAAAATTTGGGTTTTGTTTATATTTATTGTTCAAAGAATATAATTTGTAATGACTCCTTTGGACCTTGATGAACACTAACGAATTTAATATCAAAAAAAAGCTGATGTTAAGATTGTTATATAAGTGAAATATTTTTCAAACCAAATGACGATTTACTAAGGGATAACAAAAATCACTTTAATATACTCTGAGAAAAAGAAGCGACTAAAGTGGGTTCGTGTCTAGTGACTGTCATACCTGAATGAGACAATGGAGAAGATTTTTGACTTTTTTACTGTGGTGGAATCGGCTAAGGAAATTGACGTGGCTTCATTGATTGTCGTTTTTGATTATTAACTATTCATTGGACATTAGCTTACAGAATCCGGTAAAATTATGAAGTTTTAAAAAACTAAACGAACCTATTGCTTTGGTGTCAGTATAACATTTCATTTTGATGAATTTGTTTTCAGATATTAGATTATTAGTTTTTATTTAGTTAGTTTAAAACGTGGACAAATTATATATTTTATTAACAATTATATATTTAATAATTAACAGAAGACAACGAATGAACAAACAATACCTGTCTAAAAGGATCGACGCAGTCAGAAGGAAATGGAAAACCGAATCGTATTTTAACTTCGGTGAGGTGGTAATAAAATAGGAAGGATATCTCCAACGATTTGAAATTCTTAACTGGAAAAGGTCGAAAGAACACCCATTCCTGTAGAAGCAGAAAGTATAAGTAAGTATATCTTTAATTTAATTAAAAAAAATTACAGAAAGATATTATTTAATTAAATACACTTTATTTCTTGGGTATTTAAACGCAATGTAAGCAAGACACTGCTGCAAGAAAAACTGTGAACTTTTGTACATAATTTTTTTCTTAGATTATGTTGAAACTTCTTTAATACCTCACAATAACTTGTCTTTTAGTATTTCATGTGACCTGTAATTTTTTGTCGGATGTTTGTATGCAAGCATGAAGATTATAAATTTAAGTTGTTAAAGTTGGGTACTACAGGCGAGACACAGTTGGATCAAACATAGCCATATTATAGCAAATTATAAGTAAGTAGCGTTGATCGTTCTTTAAGAAGCGTCCAAAGGCATAATTGGGAGTTGAAAATATGCCACTCTACTACGCTTGCCTACATCAGTTTCACCACGTTTGTGAAAGACAGTCACCTCCAGCCCCCAATACCATTATAAAAGATTTACCCAACGTTTCACAGTTAACAAGTTCCAGTTAAAAAAAAAAAGATCTTTTTTCTCCCTATATATTATATAATATCTAGTCTGCAGGAAATATGATCAAAAATAATGATACGAAACCCTGTTGATCCATTTTGTCGTCCTGAGAAAACATCTGAGAGTTTTTCTTCATATAGTCGTAGAAAAATTATCTCTGATCCGGGATCCATAAAAATCTTTTCACTTTGCACTTTGTAAATTAATTTTTTTGGCAAAGTGTAAAGTATTTCTGTTCGACAAAACTCTTTGCAAATTTTACTTTGCGATACTTAATTTGCGATAATTAATTTTTGAAAAGACTGCATTTTGTCAAAATACTTTTCACTTTTTGCAAAGACTTTGCGCTCTTCTGCAAAGTGAATATGCAAAGTGTTCCACAAAGCATTTAATCAACTTTGCATTTCTGTCTTGTGACTTTTCACTTTGCATTGCTGTGTGGGTATCATCATCATTTTATTTCTTTAGTAAAGTTAGGGATGGTTAATTAAGATTTCCTCATGTTTTGGATCATGAGGACCCTGTGCTAAAAGAGGGAGAGTTGAAAAACTTTAAATTTTTCGGACTTTTTTCGGTTTTTCCTCTATAACTTTTGTTTCTTACGTTCTACGGCAAAAGCGTTCAAGGATGTTTTGTAGAGCGTTAAATTTGCTATAATATGAATTTTTTAAGCGATTAAAATTTAGAAATAAGATTGAGGAAAACCAAACTCAACAAGCAATTTTACTTCAACTAAGCATTTTTTTTTATTGAAGAAAGGTTAGGACTTTTAATTTAATTTTCTTACCTACTTGGATGATGGGTCCAACTATCAAAACAAAACATAGGTACGTTTATATTTAATGGATGTTTAATACAAGAGTAAACCAACATTTTTAGTTTCTAATTTATTACTAGCTTTCCGTTTTGATATCTAGTTCATTTGATTGAGCAGTTAATGAAGAATTTCTCGAATAAATGGATCCAGTACTTCGAACAACTTTGACATTATTGGAAAAATCTATCACAATCTGGAATTCCTCTTTAAGCGCTTTAATGAAGCCAACCTGGAAGAACATTAAACAAACATAATTTGTATAAAATTAATTGAATATTTCATTTTCATCTCACATTGAAACGCCTTGCTTTTCTTAAAACAAAGAATAACCAATCGATCAATCCACAAGCTGCTGCCACCGAACTTCCAACTAGAAGTACAAAATAAACTCCTCCCAGGTTGGGCATTCCCATTTCAGCGGATTCACTTTGTTCGCTTTTACTCTGAACATTTTATTTTTCATTATAAAAATTAAAAAAAATTACGATAACTTACTGTACAACCACCTGTTCCGACTTCGTACCACCATTTTGACTTCATTTTAGACAAAACTCCAGATTCTTGCAACTCGAGGAGGGCGTTATTGAGTTTATCACGATAGGGCCAATCTAAAAAATAAAATAAAATTGTATTCTTTAGAAAAATTTAACGTTAATTGTTAGTTTACTCTTCTTCATGGCAATGCCATATCCTTTCTCATCTAACAATCCTCCGACTTGTGTTAGATTACATATCCGTGCCACATTGTATTCTATGGATGTTGATTCCATAAGGAAAGCATAGTTTTCTGTCAGAACTTTTTGAACTCCCTCGTCATTTGTACTCGTCAACAATTTTTGATTTTGATTCATGTAATCATTCATCTTGTTATAAGTTTCATCTTCAGAATTCTATAAAAGAAGGAATTATTTTATGTTATTTTTTATTGTAAAGAAAATGTAAGTACCTTAAAAAATGTTCTGGTACTACCACTGCTCTTGGCTCCATACTGAACTCCACCCTTGTTCTCAGCTAAATCTTTAACATCATCGATGAGGCTTGTAGGATTTTCAATTGTAAGACAAGCTGCCAAATTAGCGGTATAAGATGCCACCATGATAAGAGTAAAGAACCACCATATCGATGCTACAACTCTGGTGGATGGGGCTCTGAAATATAAATAAAATGTTAGAACGGAAATAAAGGTAGGTACTTTTGTCTTTCTCACTTTGGTGCAATTTCACTTCCTTGCTGTAAAAGTGCTCCAGTAGCAAACCAAATGGAATTTCCTATGCTCAGCTGATTTTCCAATTCTTCTGGTTCTTCTATACATGGATATGGATTGTCCCATTCGGATGGTGCAATTCTACCCAAAATAAAGAGAGCCAATGATACGCCAAAAAAGGATAAACCCAACCATATCCAAACTTTCCCTGAAAATGGGTCCATGAAAGAAAAAAGCTTTGGAGCAGCTTTGCGGGGTTTTTGGTATAGAATTGAGATTCCTAGAATTGGGAGTGGATTTTTAGGAGGAAATTGTTGGTTAAGTTGCATTGTTTACCTAAATTCATAAACGGAATGGTAAAGTCAACTCCTGCTTCACGCTCTGATGTAATTGTTAAGTCGGTAACTCCCAAATCTGCTCTCTGTTGGTGGTAAAGATTTATGTTTTCCAATACAAAAGTTAACATTATACAAACATATTATTGATATTTTGGAAATTAGAAAGAAGCTTTAAAAATTTGCAATATGCAAACCTAATACGGAGTTTTTTTTACAGAACATGCAAAATATAATAAGGAAGTTAATATAAGGAAGTGTACGAAACTCCAAGCTGGTAAAGAGTATCGGGAGCTGATATAAAGTCAACAGTCATAGCTGACCAGGTGCTTTAATACTATAACTTATTTACATCTTTTGAATATAAGTTGAGGTCAGAAACAAGTTCACCGTAACATTTAATGCCAAGAAAAAATTCTGGTAAGGAATTCTGGTTAGAGGACATCATTAAACAATCGGGTGTTTATTATACGAGGCCTTGTATAGACTAAGTGTCTGTTCAAGGCCACGATTATGCCGATGGCATAAATTAAGAACGAAGCAAATTTTTAAATATGCGCTTCTAGTGGGGTAATATGATAAAACAAATTATGACAGCATCATGATGAACAATTGTATAATGTCGTGTGTGTAAAGAACTTTGAGTTCCTGTGCAACCGATCGATGGTTGGTTATGTACATATGAGAAAATGGAGCATGTCGAACCTTCAATAGGACGCTATTGGGAGTTCTCAGAAGACACAGCCCAAGACGAATGTGGTGTGCGAGACTTTCAGAATCAGAGAACTGACTGCAAAAGTAAGTTTGAGGCTTGATTGCTTGAGGGACAAGTTTATCCCACACCATAGGGTGGGATAAACTTCTTGCTCTAATTCAATGGAATTAAATTTGTTTTTGTCTTACTCTATATAACAAGATTTTTAATATTAGTAAATCAATTATACTTACCCCTTCCATAATCTCGCGAACCATTCCGGTAGAAACATTACTTGTAGAATTGAATGAACCATAATTACCATCTACATGCATGTTAAATGTGAAATTGAAGCCAAGCTTCTCAGCCAATCGCTGAATTAGTTCCACTCCAAATCCTTCATAACGATTATTTCCCGAAAGTTTCATAGTTGATTGTTTTAACATAACGTGTGGTGCGTTCTTTCAAAAAAAATAACACAAATTTAAATAGATCATAATATACAATCCGTACTAAACAACTCACCATTGCCAGTAGAACAGTCAAACTTTTATTGACCAACGACAAAGCATCTGTATCCAAAGGCGGTTCCGGAGGTACATATCGATTTATATTTAATCCTTTGTCTGGGTGCCAATCTCCAAATTTCTGAAGTCCTGTCGATGTAAGTTCAACAAGTTCTAAATTATAATCCTTGCGAACACCGGATTCCAAGAAAATCTTCCCAGTAATACCCTGTGCAACGGTCTAAAGAAGGACTGTGATAACAAAATTTAAAGAATCAAAAAGAAACTTAAGCTTGCCAAATGCAAGAAATTTCCAAAAGAAGAACCTCTATCCCAATTGATCTCATCTGAGCAGTTCAACGAAACTGGTTTGAATCTTAGCGTTTTTGTGGTTTCTGCATATAGTTGGACGGCATCGTAAAGTAAAGCCATTTCAATGGTAATTGGACATGTGACTTAAAATAAGTGAAATTATAATATATAAGTTTAACATTTTCTACATTTTTTCTTACTATTTCTTTCTTCGTCATCCTCTGGATATCCTAGTTCTGTTATCAATTTCTTGACTTCTGGTTGGTCTGGGGAGAACATTCGAAAGCTGGTCATGTTAACTTCACTGTATTTGAATTCCTCCAAATCTATTGCCTGTAGATCTAAGCTTCCAATTATGTAATTGTAATCTTCAGTTATGATGCCGACTTGCTGAGCCTATGAAATAAAAATAGTTTGTTTAATCATTATCATTAAAAAAAATCAGACTATCCAATGAAAAGAGGAAATGGAAAAAGATGTATATATACAAAATAGTTTAATAGAATGAAATATTTGGCGCTCTTAAAATTGGAAGATCGGAATCTACTGATCTAATCCGGATAAATTGTTTCACTGATTACAGTACAGTCAGTACCTCGAACATCGACGTCATATTTTGTACCTCTCTATATTTTATACTTTTTAGGCAAAGAGTACTTCGAAGAAAAAACCAATTGCATTTTTCCCTTACTTCGTACAGCTTTATATTTGGGTATTGGTTAAGGAGGAAATCAAACAGATCTATCCAGCTCCATACAACTTACACATTTGCTTAAGCGAAGCAGACCACCAATGAACGTATAGGTCATGGATCTTTATCAACTGACAATATCAAAAGAAACTGAAACTGCATGATTGAACATCTACACAGCAAAAAATAAAAATGATCAACGTCGCCGTCGCGCGTCGGTCGCAATAAATTTTTCATGCGAATTATAATTTTTGATAAAACTTGTGGCGAGATTGATAAAAGGGTCACCTTTAAAATGCTTGTCTTTACTCACTTGTCTGAGAACTTCTGGCAGGGTATCCGTTGATCCAACAATAACTATTAAACTATCATCTGATTTTCTAACTCTTCGAAGAACACTTTTGTAATTTCCATTAAGTTGCAAGTCATAGCGTCGAACTGTTATATACGGTCCTCCAGTTTCATATAAGCCAACCAATTCATTAAGAATATTTAAATAGTCACCTAAAAAGTCGAACATTTTAGTAATTAATTTCAAAACAACATTTCTCTTACCTGATTCATAAAGAAAAGTTAAACTAGTCCATTCGTAAGCATCTATTAAATCATGTATTACTTTAGCAATATCTTTTGGATGTGGATGCAAATTTATCATTACAGATTTCTTTAGGTCGAAATCCATGTGTGAATTCATGAATGGAATTTCTTTACCATCACAAACACTCATCAAATGCATTGCTGTATTTTTTGACGATGAAGCGAATATTCCTCCAACCCCTATCTGGAAATCAGAATAATATAAGAATACAAATTTAAGGTGTCTAGCTATGTTATTTTATTTCTAACCATCAACATGTCACAAATTAATTTGTAAGCTTCATATGAATCTCCTAAGGGAACTTCACCCTGAGTAGGACGCAGTGGAACTTCTAAATCAGTGTTTGCATCTTTGATTGCTGTTTCAAAAACCGTTTGCATTTCTGCAACTTTTTGATCGCATATCAGACCTTATAGAAGATGAAAACTTGTTTGCATTGATATCATTAAATAACAAAATACGGAAAGCAGAAATACATTTTTGTAATCTGTTCCACTATTTCAAAACTACACTTTTTTTTAGTTTATTTTTAAATATTTGTCAGTGTCAGTATAAAGATATACAACTACCATCTTTATTTTTCAAATATACATAGGTTTTCAAATTTAATTCAATGTTACCAATTCTTATTCCATCCAAATAAACCAGTCTGAATTCAACGGTAATGAAAACAATCAATGGAATTGCTTTTGTCAACTTCATATTGATGAAATGTCAAGTTCGAAGAGTTTGTTGTTTATTTATGTTTTAAGATCATTTATGCACTGTTTTTTTAAGATTTTTTCTTGGTGTGTATAAAAATCTATTTTTAACAATTGAACTATTGACGCGCGCAACACTTAAATGTAGAACTATTTGTGTGGAACGGCTAAATACGACTGAGGGAAGGAGTTTCTCTAGTTTTTAAAAATACTATTTGGAAAACTTGCTAAAAAAATCCAGCAGCGGCGTTATAGTTTTTGTTTTTTCTCTCATAGAGCAATAGCGATGCTTTTTTTTGTTGGAATTTCGACAGCGACGGGAGCTTTTGAATTAACGACTGTTTTGAGACAAATAAAGATATCGTTAGAAATAAATAAAAATGTACCTATTTGAGCGGGAAAAAAAACTGGACCGCGGAAAACCTTTGCAGATGTGGAAATGTATGTTCATTTTTAACGTAATAATCTGTTTATAATTTTAATTTGCCCTTATGTAGCAAGGTAATGCATTTGTAAAAAAAATAAATTATCAATAAAACATGATATTACGATTGTAGAGAAGACGAAAAAAGTAGGTCCGATTATTCTGCCTGCCGGTATATCTGTCTGTCAGTATGGAGGCTGTCTGTCAGAAAGGAGTCTGCATGTATCGACCGACACCTGCAGTCTTAATGGTTGGGCCGATTTTCTTCAAATTTGATATCTAGTTTATATTTTTAGAGTAGGTAAAGTCGCGTGCCCTTTGTTCGTGTCATTGCGAATGTTTAAATCTTTTTTTAACGACAAATTTATTGAACCTAATTATACAGGGTGAGTCATGAGCAATGCGACAAAATGCTAGGGCGTGTAGGTTGCGTTGAGACAAGAAAAAAATCGTATGGGAGGGGGGGGTCTATTCCCCTCCGTTTAGCCGGGAGGGGCAATTTTCGAAAAAACTGACTTAAAATGGGGAAAAAATTATTTAAAATCAACGGCTTCATTTACAATGCTGTGCGATACGTTTTTGAAAAGTTAATAACTTTTTCTTTCATTCTGTGTTTAAATAAATCTATTCTAAGAAATAGTTTTTGAAATATTAATTTTCAAAGTCAAAATTTTGAAAAAAAAAATTGAAAAAAAAATTTCAAATTCATTTTTTTCAAAATTTTACGTAATTAAATGCTAATTTTAATTTCAAAATTCAATGCTGTTATTAATTTTTAGTCAAAAACAGAAAACCGGATGCCAAAATGTATCTTAGTTTTTGAGAAAATAAGAAAAACTAGAAGTATTTTTTTCCAAGAAAAACACTTTTTTTTTTGGTTTTCCAAATTTGACCTGCTCAGGTCAATCATAAATAATGGAATTATTCCTTTCTTATTTTTCATTACATACCATCCGATTTTAATCAAATAATAAAAAAAAACGAATTAACTTTTTACTTATTTTACTAGTTTTACTTTTAATTTTTTTTTTATTTCTCAAAAACTAAGATACATTTTGGCATCCGGTTTTCTGTTTTTGACTAAAAATTAATAACAGCATTGAATTTTGAAATTAAAATTAGCACTTAATTACGTAAAATTTTGAAAAAAATGAATTTGAAATTTTTTTTCAATTTTTTTTTTCAAAATTTTGACTTTGAAAATTAATATTTCAAAAACTATTTCTTAGAATAGATTTATTTAAACACAGAATGAAAGAAAAAGTTATTAACTTTTCAAAAACGTATCGCACAGCATTGTAAATGAAGCCGTTGATTTTAAATAATTTTTTCCCCATTTTAAGTCAGTTTTTTCGAAAATTGCCCCTCCCGGCTAAACGGAGGGGAATAGACCCCCCCTCCCATACGATTTTTTTCTTGTCTCAACGCAACCTACACGCCCTAGCATTTTGTCGCATTGCTCATGACTCACCCTGTAGAGTAATAAGACAATTGAAGCGTTTGGAGGAAGAAGGGGGTAAGTGACATTTGCCTTTGCCATGATATCATTTCATTATTTCGCTTACATCTTTCCATTTTTTGTTTCAATTAACCTCTTTATACAAAAAATGAAAGGAATCAATTATAAAATTTATCAATTATTATCGATTGATAGTCGCTAGTCATAATAAGGTGATGGTAAAACGCTCGTTCCGATGGATGGGCTCATATTGTATATATTCTCTGAAATTCGAATTTTCTATGTATTTACACAATACACATGTATAGTGCGTTTGGAGAATTCGTACGATTGGAATTTTTAGATTTTCAAAAGGTATATTCCAACTGAGTTGACTTTTCTCATATTAAACCACGGGTACAGTGAAGGCATCGGTTGAGTCGATCTCCAACAAATATTACGACCCAAATGCAAAATAGTTGGCCTACCTTGCTTTGGACAAAGAAAAAATACTTTCCATGCTGAAACTAATTAATTTTAATAAAATAAATTTTAATAAAATAAATTATATTCCAAAACTAAAAAGAGACGTATTTTTTCTTTAAAATGACTGCTAAAAAAATATTATAAAAAATGTATTACGAATAAATTTACGGTAAAAATGTAAAAAGGGTCAGAGCATAATAGTTGGCCTAGTGCTGTTTATACAGGGTAATTCGCATAAAATCCGGCAAAATGATAGATCATGTAGATTTGGCTGAGTTAATACCTTTAATTAATGAAAGGGGGGGGGGTTCCCAATCGTTTAGGTGGGAGGGGCAATTTTCAATGAAATATCTATGACTTAAAACAGAAAAAAAATATTCGAAACCAACGGTAACAC
Source organism: Baccha elongata (assembly GCA_951217065.1). NCBI lineage: Eukaryota > Metazoa > Arthropoda > Insecta > Diptera > Syrphidae > Baccha > Baccha elongata. The sequence continues at coordinate 36,095,316 of OX578273.1, forward strand.
TTACCATGTCATACTATACCTTTTTGTAACGCCAGATGTATCTTCTTTTATTTTATTTATTAATAAAGTAGTTTTAATTAAGAATTTTCGAAAAAAATAATTCGCAGACTCAAAATTAAAAAAAAAAATTAAGTAACAAAAAATTCAAACTATATTTTTTCGTCATTAACCACTATTTTTGACTCCAAAATTCAAATTTCTTGTTTATTTATAATCAAAAACAGAAAACCACATGTTCATGTATTGTTCTTTCTTGAAAATAAAAAAAAAACTAAGACTGGACTCAAAGGTCAATATGAATTAAAGAGTTAACCTTCCTTTAATTATTTTTTTTAAATACCTAGCGTTTCATTCTCATACCAAACAGTGAAAAAGTGCTAGATTATTCCTATTCACATGATAATACCTGCAAATAGACCTGATATTTTTTTTATTTCTTAAGAATTAAAAAAGCTTTTCTTAGAAAAATGTTTGTTTTTTTTTACAAAAGTACAATACATTTGATAAGTCAGTTTTCTGTTTCTCTGTATAAGTAAATAAGAAAAAATTGTTTGAATTTTTTTTTAAATATTTTTTTTTTAAATTTTGAGTATTAGAATTAATTTTTCGAAAATTATAATTATTAATAAATAAAATAAAAGTAGTTACATCTGGTGTTACAAAAAGGTATAGTATGATATTGTAAGTGTTACCGTTGGTTTTGAATATATATTTTTTTTTAAGTCATATTTCATTGAAAATTACCCCTACCACCTAAACGGGGGGAGAAAGACCCCCCCTTTCATTAATTTTTGGTATTAACTCAGCTAAATCTACATGATCTATCTTTTTCACGGATTTTATGCGAATTACCCTGTATAACTATTTTGCATCTAAAAATGCTCTTACCCTTTTTACATTTTTACCGTAAATTTATTCGTAATACCATTGTATATACATTTCTATAGTATTTTAATGCTGAATAATCACCACCTGGCCATCTTAAGAAACTTGTGAATAATACATTTTGAGGTTCTTGCATTTACTAGGTGTCTATTCTGTTACCCCAACAACAGTCGTAAACATATACGATTTTTGTTTTGTTTACGACTCTTGTCAAGGAAATATGGATTTTATAGCCAATAAAATACATTAAATATTGCTAATTTGTTTTTTTGACGACTATTGTTAGGGTAACAGAATAGACACTTAGTAAATGTAAGAACCTCCAAATGTGCGGTTCACAACTTTTTTTAGATGGCGCTGCTCCATGGTTGTACTATAGAAATTTATATAGAATGGTAATACATTTTTCATAATATTTTTTTTTCCAGTAATTTTAAAGAAAAAAGACGTCTATTTTTAATATAGTTTTGGAATATAATTTATTTTATTAAAATTATTTAGTTTCAGCATGGAAAGTATTTTTTCTTTGTCTAAAGCAAGGTAGGCCAACTATTTTGCGTTTGGGTTCGTATATTGTTATAAAATATACATAAAGTCCGGTCTTTTCCATTTGAGTCGTTCATAAACATCAACAAGAATTTTATTTGGCTGTTCTTCCAGATTAGAAAATTTTCAGTCCTCTTAACTTAGAAAACACCAAATACCATTATTTTGTACACAAACATTTATAAAATTCGTGCAATATTTACAATTTTTATAAAAAAAAACTTTTCTTGTGCATGCACGATACTCTTGCAGCCAAACAATTGTGGCTGCGCAATCTGCCCGATGTTGACTGCTGTTCAACTAGGGAAGTTCGATCGAAGATCCGACTTTATATACACTGTTGTGTCAAGGCTCTTTTAAATAATTTTTTACTCTGTCGATTCGAAGATATTTTTTTTTTTTAATATTTACATTATGTCTAATATATTCTAATAAAAACATTTATTGTCTGGGTATCCCCATTGAGTTTATACACTTAAAGGAATCAAGATGGTTTCAAACTCACCGAAGTAGATGTCGCTAAATGAGCATATCGAGTAATTATTATTTATCTAGTTCTCTATAACGAAAAATACTTGAACCGAACCGAACAAAACTCTTTTGCATACATTTGTACTTGTTTTTTTTTTTTTTATTTCTTTTGGCTTTTAACTTAAGAATAATTCCTACAAAAGTAAAAAGAAACGTACACATGATTTCTCTACGTGCTTAAACTCAATGGTATCCCTTAATATTTATTCTGTAGTAAAAAATCATATTAAAAAAATCATACTTGTTGAACAAATTACTGATAAATTTGCTTATGTTGTTTTTAAATTTTTATTTTCTTATAAATTAATCCAGCAAAATGTTGATATTATTGTTCGCTACTTTTTTCTGAATCATTTGCTTCAACTGTTGACGAAGAATTTCTGGAATATATTGAGCCAGTGCTTCGAACAACTTTTGTGTTATTTGAAAAATCAACCACTATTCTGAATTCTTCTTTAAGTGCTTCAACAAATGGAACCTGAAAATAAATATTTAACAAATAATTAAATTTAGTTAAAAAGTAATACAGAAAAATTATTTAGACTTATCAAATATATTCTCCAATTTAATTTAAAATTAATAACTTTCAAATCTTCGACCTAAATCCAAAACATTTTGTTTTGAAACGAAAAAAAAGAGTTCGAAAATTCTGTCTGTTTCCCTGTATTTCTGTCTGTCTGTTTGTACTGTCATGTTATGACAACCTAAATGGCTGGCCCTTTTGTTATCAACATTTTCCCCACTAATTCAAATAAGATGGTATAAGTTAGGTATACTACTCTTATTATATTTCCTATTTAATTTTCAAAAAATGTTTTTGTTATTGCGATATCTAAAAAATCTTTGAATGAACTTTGATGAAGTTACGTCACTATCCAATATATGTATTAAACATTAAGATATTCGGTATTTCTTTTTATGAGTTACCCAAAAATAGTTAAAACACCTTTAAACTGATTTTAAATTGCTTACCTGATAATGCCTTGCTTTTCTAAACACATAGAACAACCAATCCAATATACCACACGCTGCAGCTATTAAACTTCCAACCAAAAGTACAAAGTATACACCACCCAAATTTGGCATTCCTAACTTGGCAGCTTCCGTTTGTTCACTTTTTGTCTGAAAAACACACACAAATTTGTTCATAAAATATTTTCACAAGTAAAAAAAAATCTTACTGTACAACCGCCAGTTCCGACTTCATTCCACCATTTGTTTTTCATTTTTGACAATACTCCCGATTCTTGAAGTTCAAGAAGAGCATTGTTAATTTTATCACGATATGGCCAATCTGTAAGATTTAACTTTTTATGTTGAGTTCAAAACTCCAATAAGATTTTATACTTTTTCTCATGGCAATTCCATAACTCTTCTCATCCAATAATTTCCCAATTTGTGTTAGATTACATATCCTTGCAACATTGTATTCGATGGAAGTTGATTCCATTAAATAAGCATAATTCCCACTGAGAACCTTCTGAACACCTTCATCGTTGGTACTGGTCAACTGTTCCGGATGCGAATTCATGTATTCGTTCATTTTTATGTAATGTTCAACTTCAGAGTTCTAAAAAAAAAAATTAAGTATCTTGATTCAATAACATTCGTTAAAATTTTATAAAATTAAACAAACCTTAAAGAAATTTCTTGTGCTTCCTTTGCTTTTGGCTCCATAATTCACTCCACCTTTTCTATCGGCAAGGTCCTTGACATCGTCTATTAGACTTGTTGGTGTTTCAATAGTTAGACAAGCTGCTAAATTAGCAGTATAAGATGCAACAACAATTGTTGTGAATAACCAAAAGAATGAGGCCAAGACTCTCGTCGATAAGGCTCTGAAAATTTCAAAATTAAATTTCATATAGGATGGCCAATCTTTTTCCTTACTTTGGTGCAATTTCAGATCCTTGTTGGAGAAGAGATCCTGTAGAAAACCACAAGGAATTTCCCAAACTTAATTGGTTATCCAATTCGGTTGGATCTTCAATACAAGGAAAAGGATTCTCCCATTCAGGTGGAGCTAATCGGCCCAGAATGAACAAACTCAGTGAAACTCCAAAGTAAGCAATACCCAAATAAACCCAAACTTCACCAGAAAACGGATCCATGAACGAGAAGAGCTTTGGTGGATCTTTGCGTGGTTTTTGGTATAAAATTGAGATTCCTGGAATTAATTTTCATATAAAGTAAGAGTCGCTATATGAAATAAAAATAATTACCTAAATTCATAAATGGGATTGTAAAGTCGACACCAGATTCACGTTCAGATGTGATAGTTAGATCAGTAACACCAAGATCAGCTCTCTAAAAAATATAAAAAAAAACGATTATAATACAGCAGATGTAAAGGCATTCTGGTTAATTATTGTGGCTATTACTTTGCATTGAAACCTTTCCAATGAATCTTTGGCTTTCATCAAACTTTCAACATGCCTTTTCTAAAATGTAATGTTAAAAATTAGCTTCGAAAAATACAAACATATGTAGATTAGATATGTATGTAGCGAAACAAGGTCTCGAAATAAAACAAAGAATAACCAGAGTTGCGAAACAGAAAAAAAAATAAAGGGCACGACTGTGTCGCACAAACTTGCTCTTGAGGCAAGTTACTTTCGTTTTGACAAATGGAAAATTTGATTTGACCATTTTCTTTTATAAAAAAAAAAGATTTTCAGTATTTTATGTTTTGAAATAATTTTTTTTACCAAAAAAAACCTTTTGAAAACAAATGTATGGAATAAAAAATATTTATATGTAAGATATCACCTCCACCGCGCCGCCGCCGGCAAAAATTCAATTACATGAATTTGATCAAAATTATCGGTTTTTGGAAAAAAAAACTTTTACCAAAATGACTTTTTTTTAAAAAAATTGTTTGCCGTATTAATTATGTAGGCCAGAATATTAAATTTCGTCAAAGTCTATGCAGCCGTTCAAAAGATAGTCGGAGTAATATAAAACGGTTCTATGGCAGGTAACGTTAATAAGCTGATTCTGGAAATACATTTCAGATAAGGACATATCTCCATTGGCAACAAATCTCTCATATAAAGTTTTATCGAAATGGAATTATTTGTTACGTAAATATGGTAGATGGGGATATTTTTCTAAAAACAGTTTGTACCAAGTTTGAAAATATCGCTCCAACCTTTTTTTTTAGCGGAATTGTCGCAGCTTGGTCTTCGTGCTGTAGACGTTGCTCTTCCAATCTGATGATAAAAACAGCACTATGGAATATGAATGATTGATTTGCCAATTCCGGAGTTTACATCTTCATTTTGTATTACCAACGTCTTACCTGGTCAAGGTTCAGTCCTAGTGGGTTGTGCCCTTGCTTTATCTTAGGATAGCATACCGGATAGTCTGATACCAGTTAGCCGTCTATTGATTATGAAAGCTGCGCCGTAAAAGGTACTGAAAATGCTTACTGACTTTACTTACTGTCGCGGTTAGAAGTTCTTTTTGAAATTAGACAAAAAGAGTATAAAAATCAACAATATGAAAACATAAAAAAAGATAAACTGCACAACAGAAATTGAGTTTGTATGGAACTGGTCGCAATGTCGCTGTTGCGTTGGTATGGGTATACTTGCGTTTCTCTCTGTCGCAGTGCCTGCGGCAGCTGCTGTCGCTGACGAGGTGTCGCGTTGCTTTGGGGTATCCTTAAGCCATGTAAGGTCTCTGTCATTTCCGACTGAGCATTATAAATATTAATAAATGTTGTCATTTTTGTCTTTTGTTCAACATTTGCGTTTATAAGCTTCGCTAGTAAATTCCATATGGACGTGACCATATGGCTAACACGAGATTCGATTCTTAACCTTTTTCCGCTGATCAATTAGTGAGTATTTTTGATTACTCCTAGTCTAAGTCTAAACAAAATTATACATGTGCCTGTCAAACTATAGATATTATAAATAGTCAACAAAATTACACGAGCGGCACTTACATTATTTAATTATATTATATCTTAAATATAAAAACTCTAAATTAAACCACTCACCCCTTCCATAATTTCATGCACCATCCCAGTAGATATATTGGTAACTGTATCATAAAATCCATAATTATCATCTACGTGCATATTAAATGTAAAATTAAATCCAAGTTGTTGAGCTAACTCCTGAATTAGCTCAACCCCAAATCCTTCATATCGATTGTTTCCCGAAAGTTTAACTGTCGACTGCTTTAACATAGCATGAGGTGCGTTCTAAAAGTCGAAAATAAATAATTGCAAAAATAGATGTTTTTTGGTTTAATACTTTATTTAATTTAGCTTACCAGTGCCAATAAAACAGTAAAAGTCTTATTGACCAATGACAATTCACCTGAATCAACTACTACACTAGAAGCTGAAGTTCTGCTTGTAGTTAATCCCTTGTCTGTGTGCCAAGTCCCAACTTTGCCAAGTCCCGATGACGTTAGCTCTACAATTTCAAAATTAAAATCTGTTCGGACACCTCCTTCAAAAAATATATTTCCCGTAAGACCTTCTTTTACACTCTGCAAAAGAAAAGGTTATACAAAAATATAAAATCATAAATATTGTAGTATTTTTACCAAAGCTAAGTAATTTCCAAATGTATCTCCTTTATCCCACACGCTCGAATCTGAACAATTCAATGGCATTGTTCGGAATTTAAGTGATTTGGTAGTTTCTGCATAGATCTGAACAGCATCGTAAAGCAAAGCCATTTCGATGGTTATGGGACATGTAACTGCGAATGAAATTTTCAAAAACTTTAAAACGATACAATACTTTATAAAATAAATTAAGGGTGCAACTTGGGCGCATGACCTTGCTCGTATGGCGAGATATTTTAGTACTTAAATCTGATAACTATAAAACTATCTAATTTTCAATCGTTTAGTTTGGTTTAAATTTTTTTTAATTTATGTGTTTTTTTTCTAAGATTTCCAAAAATCAATGAACTTTTTTTTACAAAAAACAAAAATTATTTTGTAGCATTCATTAACTTAAGAAGTCATAAAAATCATTTGAGCATTTTGTTTTCAAAAATATTGTTTTTTTTATTTTTAAATGTTTTAAATACTTTTTCCGAAAAACATGTTATTTTGATATTTATAATCGAATTTCGCCGAAATCGGTGCAGCCGCTCATAAGATTGTCGTTACTAAAAACATACGGTTCTATCCTACGGTTAAAATTATTGTGACAACATACATATCGATCGTATTTTATCGAACACTTGTATGACATGTACTTACCGTTATTTTAAGACCCAGCCAGACCCAGGATAAATATGGGTAATGCGCCTGGAAATATCACACAAATATCCCTAGGTATACCGCATGTTTGATGAAAATCAGATCAACCGTTTAAGATGTACCTACGTGTCGATAAATCCAGACTAACAGACAGACGGACATAAAAGCTTGACCTACTTTATTTCGTCTTCTATATCATCTCAATGTCATTTTTAATTATTGTTGTCTTTAAGTTTCTAACTAAAATTCTTCTAAACTTTGTTTAAATATTTTTTCTTACTATTTCTCTCTTGGTCGTCCTCTGGATATCCTAATTCTTGTATAAGCTTTTTTACTTCTGGTTTATCTGGCGAAAACATTCGTATGCCAGTGATGTTAGCTTCACTGTGTCTAAATTCCTCCAAATCGATTGTCTGAAAATCTAAGCTTCCAATAATATAGTTGTAGTCCTCGGTTATGATACCAACTTGTTTTGCCTAAAAACATATAATAGAATAAAGTTAGAAACGTTGAATAGTTTAGGCCGTTTCTTAGTGTCTTTATAGGAATCACATAACTCACTTGTCGCAGAACCTCTGGCAGGGATTGCGTCGATCCGACAATGACAATATTACTATCGTCTGATTTTCTAACTCTTCGCAAGACCGCTCTATAGTTTCCATTTAATTGCAAATCATAACGTCGAACTGTTATAAATGGGCCTCCAAGTTTATATAAATCCATTAGTTCATTTAGTATAGGAAGAAATTCTCCTGTAATTTATAGTAAGTTCATATTTTTTCTGATACTTCTTTTAAAAGATGTCCTTACCGGATTCATAGAGAAACGTAAAACTCAGCCAACCGTACGAATCTGCAATATCGTGAATTACTTTGGCAATGTCCTTGGAATGAGGATGTAAGTTGATCATAGGTTTTTCGACGCCAATGTTCATATGAGAGTAAATGTATGGAATTTCCTTTAAGTCACAAATATTCAACAAATGCAAAGCTGAATTTCTCGCTGAAGGTCCGAAAACTCCACCAATTCCTGTCTTTGAAACAGCAGTTATTTTGAACAACAATAAAATTAAAAAAAATATTCATAACAAATACCATCAACATGCCGCATAATGTAGTGTATGCTTCAAATGAATTTCCATACACTATTTCTGCCTGTGTAGCTCGTAAAGGTATTTCCAAGTCAGTATTTGCCGTTTTGATAGAACTCTCAAAAATAGTTGCCATCTCTGGGACATTTTGGTCGGAAATAAGGCCTGGAGGAAAATAACAAACAAAATATTAAAGAAAAAATACTATTTTTGTCATCTTTAAGAGCAAGTGTCTATTCCACCATATGATATTTTAAAATATTTCGAAAATATTGCACATTTATTTCATTTTACCAATTCGAATACCATCCACAATTGATGGATAGTAAGAGTACTCGTATGTCCACGTCAATTGAATGGATGTTATAAATCCAAAAACGATTACTGGAAACACATCACTCAAAAGCTTCATTTTAATTAAATGGAAAGTCAATTTCAGTTTTTCTTCATATTTTGAAATAATAAAAAAAAAATCTATTTATAAAAATCTGTTCAAAACGAAAATCAATGAATAATGCTCAAAGTTTGTTATATGAATTTATTCGCCAGAATGGAGATGAACGACTGAAAAGTGTCTTGTTTACTATGGCATGGAAAAGCTATGCCACGCTCTCAAAAACATCTCCGGAGAATTTTTTTCAAAAACAAAAAGTAAATATTTTCGCGGTTAAAGTGTGACTGCACTGAGAGAAAAAGTCTTGTTAATTTCAGCATGTTCGTAAATTTTTTTTTTTAATTTTAGGTGTATAGGTACATACATTTGATATGATTTTTCGTAGGTGAAACTACGACTGGAATAATGACACTAACCATGAAAAAGCAGCTGGTTAATGTAATCTATGATAAGAGCAGTTTCGTTAAAATTTTGTACATTTGCTTAAAATATGTTTGTCCAATTAATTTAGACGGCATAAGGGGCTGTTTATAGCGATCAGAAAAACTAAACAAGGTAATATTCACATGGATAATTTATTAGGTTTTTATTCTATTTAAAACACAAATACTACATTTTTCGATGCAAATAACTTTAAGAATCATGTTTGCGATGAACATTTTGAGTTGAACAAATATTTATTCAATAAATACATATTTTTTTAATATAAAATGCATTTATTTATTTTCTTGATGGAATTTCATTTATTCGTACGGAAATTCCAAAAAATTCTGTGAGTTACTTTGCATCGAAAAATGTAGAATTTTCTGTTTGATTGATGCAGATTATCTCTGAAACGGCTGGACTTTAACAAAATTTTATGTTCTAAATCTTCTGCTTAGCTTGATTAATACCAGAATCAATAATATTAAAAAACAATGTTTTCAGAAGAATAGTTTTATGTTTAAATTCAATTTTTCACGAAAAAAAAAACAACATGATCAATTTTGATAAAATTTTATATGTTTCATTGAAATTAATTTTTTTTTCGGAAGAGGAATGGTAAAAAATTTCCTTATTAAATATGAGCCTGCGAACAATTTTTAATATCGTTGGAGCTGTGTGAAAAAAATCGTATTTTAAAAATTATTTTTGGAAAATATTTTTTTAAGAAAAAGTTAGTATCTATGCAAGTTTTTTGAACTAATTCTATTTAACCTTAAAACAAAATTTAATTGAAATCCCTCTGGAGGTTTTTAAAATATTGAATTATAAAAAAAAACAGTTTTTTTTAAATTATTCAAATCTTAACAAAAACATTTTTGAAAATTTAGTTTGTATGCCGTGTTATTTAAAATTAATATGACAATTTTAATGTTGAATTTTGTTCAAACCATTTTAGCCATTATCGAGACATTCGAAATTTGAAAGTACAGTTATATGGCAGGTACCGTTAAATGAATTTTCTTAAAAGTTTGGTTCTTACTGTCTGATAAGACTTTTATAATTTATTACAATATGAAATTTGTTTGAAAACCTTAAAATTGTTTTCGACAAAAATGATGTCTGCCATAACCGTTATTTGTCAGGTACCGTTATTTTTAGACTAACAGTGACATTGAAAAAGTTTTAAGAGTGTTTCGCAAATAAAAAGTATTAAAAAAAAAAATATTTATTAAAAAATTAAATACAAAATTCCTATTTTCAAAAATGTGATAATACGATTTGGACTGTTTTCCTTTAGATAAATAATACATAATACCTATTTGGACTTAATACATAATACCTATTTGGATTTTAAAAGTATTAAACAAATTTTAATAGATACCACTGTTTTTGATTTATTTGCTTCTTACAATTTTCAAACAGTCGGCCCATAGCACTAAAAGCTACGGCGCAAATTTTTAAATGATTAAGCTTCATACTAAAACATATTTAGCATTACACTAGGCTAAAAAAAACTATTGTTTTGTAACCTAGTGTGATGCTAAATATGTTCTAGTATGATGCTAAATTGTTTAGAAATTTGCGCCTATGATATTATCAAGCTTAAGCAGTAAAATAGCTTCCTGCAAGAGCAAAGTTTGTTCGATTCAGTCGTGTTTTTTTTGCTTGCGATTATAGGTACTATAAGGCAAGTTATGAATTCGTGAAAAAAAGTTTTTTAGATAACAATCAAACATGACATAACGATGATAGTGAAGTCGAAAAAAGTGGGTCTGGCAATTCTGTCTGTGTGTCAGTTTGTGAGACTGTCTGTAATTCGCACCTGCAGCCTATCCTTTAAACTCGGTAAATAGGATTTTTAGGGTGACAGTCAGGGGAGTTTTTTGAATTTTTGTTTTAGGCCTATAACTAACGGTACCTGCCATACAACGGTTATGAAAAAACTCGTTTTTCTCGAAAACGATTCTACCGATTTTGATAAAATTTGACATAAGTGATACGAAATTAAAAGCCTTTAAGATGTCATGAACCATTTTTCTTTAGAAATAGTTTTAACGGTACCTGCCATATAACGTTTTTTTTTTTCATTTTGACATTCTCGTTAAGGACTGAGTGTATTTTTACAAAATTTTATTTCTAAGAAGACCTAATTAGCCAAACAATAATGACGTTTCTTAAAAAAATTGATTTATTAAACAGTTTTTTTTTGAGAATTGAATATTTTGCAAACCAATTCATGAATCTTTTTTGAAATTTATTTTTCGGATGAAAACTATAAATTAACTAAAATTGGCATTTTTCAAAATTTTCAAACAAATATTTTAAAAAAGTTGTTTGAAAAAAAAAATTGATTTTTTCGAAAACTGGACCTACGATTATGATTAAAAAAAGATAAATATATTGTAATATTTAATAATTACTGGCATACCACGATTTTCTCGGAAAACTCTCGTTTGTTATAAAGTGATTTTCAGTTATTTGTTTTTTAAAATTATTTTTTATTCAATTATTTGAAAAAAAAAATTAAGAAATAATTACATATTACGTAATTTTGTCCCAGGTTCTTATAAGCAATTAGTACTTGACATAAGAGCAAGTTCGTGCGACCCAGTCGTGTCTTTTTTTTGTCCAAATTGTCAAATTGTTTATTGATGGAAATTAAAAGTAACCCCAACTAAAGTTTTGAAGTCAACTGACAATATTGTCAGACCAGACCTGACAACCGTTTCGTTTCTACATATACATGTATGTATGTAGATATACTGGATTCTGTGTTCCGGAATATGTTATTCGGGATTCTGTTATTCAAGATTCTGTTATTCGGGATTTCGTTGCCGAAAATCAGACTCAGGATTCGCTTTAGAGTGCCACACTCTTATTAATTTTTAAAACTTTTGACAATGTTTTTGTAAATTATTTTTTAAATTTAAGTACCTATGTAGAAATGTATATTTTTTAAAAACAAAAAATTTGGGCTATGTATATTATGTATTTTAATTAAAATGATTTTTTTTTTAAGTTTTCCCGCTACTAGAATCTGCAATTTTAAATACTAAAACAAGAAAAAAAATTAAATTTACCAAAATTAAGCTAATCTAGAACTTTCGAATAGTCTGCTTTTGAAAAAAAGAATATGTACCTACCTATTATTTAAAAAAAAAAAAAACCTACAAAAAGCAGCATGCGACAATATTATGGTGTGTGCAGCGTCTTTGGCTTAACTGTCCTTCAACTTGTTCTATTGTCTATTAACACTGCTAAAAGTCCGCTAAACAAAATAAATACTTTTGTCCTTAAAACTCCAAAACAAAAGCTGTCTAGACTATAAAATATTTCCAAAATACTGAATATTGGTAAAAGTCTATTTTTATTTAATTTTTTAGTAGATTTCTTCTAGACATAGAATTTTGGCATTTATACCAACACGAACACCTCGAGTCAAGTGCCCATCAAGCTTTTCCATGTGACCGTAAACAAAACACTCCTCAGTTGTTTTTCTCCATTCCCCTGAATAAGATCAATCGACTAAGATCTCGCATCATTGGTTTGGTGTTTTTTATAAATAGATATTTTTTTTTATTATCTTCGTAAAATATGAATAAAAATTAAAATATTTGTTGTTCTATTGAAAATTATTTTAAAATGAAATTTAAAAGTGTGTCTGCATTCATCGTCACTTTGCTGACGTCAATACAGACAGTCATGACTTATTCAAATTATCCTGCAGAATCAGACGGTATTCGAATTGGTAAATAGTGTTATTTTATTTTATTTTAAATTTTATTAAAATCAATCAAAGTTTTTGACAATATTTGTCTACCAAATTCAGATAGATTTAAAAAAAATGGTTGAAAACGTCACTTTTAAGTGTTTCAAAAATAAAACACTTATGAACTATTTTTATAATAGATTTTGTGTTTTTGTTGATAATTTGGTGGGTGGGTGTTCTGTGCGTGTTTAAATGTCATATTGTTTGATATAAATAAAACTACAAAAACGTGCGTATAACTAATAGGTTTGGTTTCCGACAAAAACGCTCAAGAGATGTCAACGATCTTTGAAAGTTCAATAGCAATGGCTAATCTTGAATTGAATGTTCCACTTCTGGCCACGCATGCAGAGGTGGTTTTTGGAAATGCATTTGAAGCATCACAAACACTATGCAATATGATGACAGTTGGGTAAGAGTATTTTATTGTTGACCCATTACTGATATTTAAAATTTTTTTAGACTGGAGTTGGTGGAATTTTTGGAACAACTTCAAAAAGTTCCTCAATGCATATGATGAATATTTGCGATTCAAAGGAAGTTCCATATGTATACTCGCATAAGGAGTTTGATCCAGATAAACCTGTGATTAATTTGCATCCCCTAACGAAAGACATGGCCAAAGTCATACATGATCTTATAGATGAATTTTGCTGGAATAGTTTTACATTTCTTTATGAGTCGGGTTCGAAGTTATTTGGAATTTAAATTTGTGTTCACTTGTTATTAACTTTTAAGTCTTTCAGCCGAATATTTACCCATTTTAAATGAGTTAATGGAATTATATGCGGAAGATGGTCCTTTTATTACAGTTCGTCGATACGATATGCAAATGGATGGCGATTATAGAGCTGTGCTGCGCAAAATTCGTAAATCACAGGACAATCTGATTGTTATTGTAGGTTCAACAGAATCACTTCCAGATCTTTTAGCGCAGGTAAGAATTTTGAAATGACACTAAAAAAAATACTTTCTACATATTAAAAGACAGGATTTTTTAACGAAATAAGCTGCTTAGTTGTGATTCAAAGCAAAATTTAGCGTTACGGTGTTGCTATTTCCTATCTTTGATATCAGATTCGCAGTTTAGTCCTAACAAGTTTGCGGAAAAATATTAACAAATTGAAAACAAACGTATTTTTGTCAACTTGTTTAAAGATATCCTTTGGGGTACGTATTTCTGCTATTCTAACTTTTCCATTGCTCCCCTTGAACATATTCCACTGCTGCAGTTCAGAAATATTATCAAATTATGTACATATGTCTAAAAAGCTAATGTTCTAAGCTTCAAACGTGAGTTCTAGAAGTGACTTTAGTGATGACGTCGAGCCGATACTTATCGTTGAATCGCTATTGAGCTTTGTGAACTTCAGAGCATTTCTCCTTCTATCAGCTGCAATTTTAAGATAGTTGCGCCTTAATTAATATTGAAAATTCGTTTAGTTAAGATAATTCTTTCGAATTCTATATATATTCTTTCGTTGTTCATACTAACTCATATATTATGAGACTAAACATGGACCAATTCGTCCTTTGTTGATATTTGTAAAATACGCATAACATGTAGTATAAATGATAAACATAAAAATGGATATTCAATACGGATTTCAAACCGACTGGACCGATTTTGATGATATTTTCAGGCAATCTTTAGATTTGATTAACCCTTTAACGTTATAGGTAGTGATTTGATGAACCAAACAAAATAAAATACGACCGAGACCGAGCAACGCCAGGCTAAGGGTAACTAGTAAATGATATAAACGATTAAATGTCGGGAAGTGCCTCGTGGGGTAATGGTCACAAATCCTACAAGAGTATCATTGTCATGAAAAGTGCATCTCATCTAGTCGTTCGGATTCGACGTAAAATTGTAGATCCCCTCCAATCCTGTAGAACTTATATCACACACAAAAGGATTGGTTTAGAGTTGTAAGTCACTAGGTGATGGTTCTTCAGAGCTGTCAGTGCCACTTAATTTGTTTATTTTTTTTTTTATTTCGGTAAAGTTATTTGATACTGCATCTAGCTTACTTTTTAACCCAATCTTATACACATAGAAACCTTGGTTTATTTGGTAGCAAAAAATACTAAGCTAAAAGATAGCATCCCACTTATTATCTAAAGCGGTAAAATACTTTGCCGTAGAAATATATATATAACCACCCACAGATACTATCAAGAGTTTATCATCTAACGATAATAACCAAAGTTCCAGCTTTCTTTTTGCGGAGTTATTTCATCTTTTCATTGATAGATTATTATTGTCAACCTGTTGGCAAAGTATTAACAAATGAAACTGGTTTCATAACTGTGATTTTAATTCTCGATTTTGTTTTCTCAAAAACGAAGAAATATGTGTTGTTGTTGTTTTGTGTACCTATACAATTTCGGGGGCATTTTTCATTGATGGTTTCTTTAGTTTAAATCTTTCTTAATGCAAAGTTACAGCTGCTTCTTTTCTCATCTTTATTTATTTTCCTGGCAGGCCCAACAAACCGGAATGATCACCGAAGATTACAAATACATAATTGGAAACTTGGATCTGCAAACTCTTGATTTAGAAGAGTTCAAATACAGTGAGGCCAACATCACTAGCATACGTATGTTTTCACCAGATCATCCAATAGTCAAGCAACTGATCGTAGCCTTAGGATACCCGGAAGATGAATTTGAAAGAAACAGTTAAAAAAAAATTGAATAAATTGCTTTTGAATTTATATACAAAAACTATTTTGTATTACTATTCTAGTAACTTGTCCACTGACCATCGAAATGGCATTACTTTACGATGCAGTACAGCTTTTTGCGGAAGGTTCAAAATCCATAAAACTCGAGTCGACCCCTTTGAACTGTGCCGATAAAGAAGTTTTAGATAACGGTTACACTTTTGCCAATTATTTGGCTTTGGTAAGTTAGCTTAAGACAATTAAAATATTTGTATAAATTTACTTCTGACACTTCGTAACATGCTTAGAGTGAAGTGGAAGGTTTAACTGGAAAAATATTTTTTGATGGACGAATGCGTACTGACTACGATTTTGAAATCATCGAACTGACTGCAGCGGGTTTAGCAACAGTTGGTCACTGGCATACCGAAAAAGGTCTTAGTATAAGTCGGTATGCAGCTTCTAATGTTGTCATAGACACAGGAGAATTGACGTTGGTGAATAAAACGTTCACTGTTCTACTGGCATTGGTAAGAAGAATTGATTTAAAGTTTTTGAGAGTATTTAAATGTGTTAATATATTCTTTTGAAGAATGCACCATACGCAATGCTTAAACAATCAACTGATAAACTTAATGGTAATGATCGCTATGAAGGATTTGGAGTCGAACTGATAAAAGAGTTGGCTGACAAACTGGGATTTAACTTTACGTTTAAAATGCATATTGATGATAATTATGGGTTTTATGATACAATAACAAACATATCAACAGGAATGGTGCATGAAATAATGGAAGGGGTAAGAATTTATGAAGAACCTCAACCTTATTAATTCCTTTTTTCAACCATGTTATGATCTCGACTGCCTTACAGTTTCTTTGTACTTCTAGCTATATAGATTGACTATAGAAATCGTCCCAAAAACTTTTTTTTGTTCACAATATAATTCATATATAGATATGTGCTTAAACTCCTACTTTCTTGTATTTATATTTATTTAGAATGCTGATCTAGGTGTAACAGACTTGACAATAACATCAGAGCGTGAAGCAGGAGTTGACTTCACAATTCCATTTATGAACTTAGGTTTGTAAAATACTTGTTCCTCTTTTTAACATACAATGTCTCTAAATCGTTGCTGCCGTCGAATAGGAATTTCAATTTTATACCAAAAACCTCGCAAGGATCCACCAAAACTATTCTCCTTTATGGACCCATTTTCTGGAGAAGTATGGGTTTATTTGGGTATTGCCTATTTTGGAGTATCCTTAAGTTTATTTATTCTTGGTCGAATATCACCGTATGAATGGGAGAATCCATATCCATGTATTGAAGAACCAACTGAATTGGAAAACCAATTGAGCTTGGGGAATTCCCTTTGGTTTACAACAGGATCTCTACTACAACAAGGATCAGAAATAGCTCCAAAGTAACATAACTTAATTACTATTTGAATGTTCTTCATATAATTTATAACTGATTTGGCTCAGGGCTCTTTCGACCAGACTTGTGGCCTGTGTACTTTGGTTGTTTACTTTAATTGTTGTTTCATCATATACAGCAAATTTGGCAGCTTGTTTAACAATTGAAACACCTACGAGTCTAATTGATGATGTAAATGACTTGGCAATGGAAAAAGGTGGTGTTAAATATGGAGCTAAAAGCAAAGGAAGTACTAGGAATTTTTTTCAAGTAAGTTTAAACTTGTTAATTCTATAGATTACTAGTTTTTCGAACTAAGTTATTAATTACAGTATTCAGAAGATGAAACTTACAAGAAAATGAATGAGTACATGACTAAAAATACGAAATATCTGACCAGCACCAATGATGAAGGCGTGAATAAAGTCCTCACTGAAAACTATGCTTTTTTGATGGAATCCACAACAATCGAATACAATGTTGCTAGAAATTGTAACCTTACACAAGTTGGAAAATTATTGGATGAAAAGAGCTATGGCGTTGCAATGAGAAAGAGTGAGATAAATAATTAAAAGGGTGTTACAATTAAAGAATAACAAATTTTTCAATTCCTTAGATTGGCCTTATCGTGATAAACTAAATAATGCCCTTTTACAACTTCAAGAGTCCGGAGTTTTGTCTAAAATGAAGTCAAAATGGTGGAATGAAGTAGGAACAGCGGGTTGTACTGTAAGTGTTATATTTCTTTGAAATAATAAATTTAATATTGATAAATCATTGAATTACAGAGCAAAAAAGAAGCAACCGAAGCTGCCAAATTGGGTATGCCCAACGTGGGTGGTATTTATTTTGTGCTTCTTGTGGGAAGTTTTGTAGCTGCAGCTTGTAGTATTTTGGATTGGATCTTCTTTGTTTATAGAAAAGCACGACGTTTTAGAGTAAATTTCCAATTTCCTTCTTAATACTCTAATTCTAACTTGATATCACTTTTCATTTAAAGGTTCCCTTCAAAGAAGCACTTAAAGAAGAACTACAAATTGTTATAGAATTTTCAAATAATACTAAAGTTGTACGAAGTACTGGCTCAATTTATTCCAGACATTCTTCATTTGCAATCGAAGCTAGAGAACTTGAGGAGAAAGTTAATAACACAGATGAAATAGAATCTGAGCATTAAGTTTTAAGTTAATTATAATAAAATTTATGATGAGTTTTTTTTAGAAAATAATTTATGTAATTATTAAAGAGATACATATCTACAGACAAAATTTCGAACTATCAACAGACATTTATTTAGATTTTTCGTATTATCCATGTTATGTATAAAAATAAAAACAATAAATCCTTACCGAATTTTATTACTGTACTGACCTTAAATTCAAGTATTATTTTTCTGACCTTAATTTCAAGTATCATTTTATTGCCTGATCTGAGACTGCTACTATAGCAATTTACGGTAAGACCAAAAATAAAGGATTTAAGACTTCCAAAGCACTGCAACTTATGCTTTGTAAGTATTTTTCCGTGTTGGCAGTTCAATCATGTTCTAACCCATAAAGTTGTGGCGGTGGGTAAAAGATTTAAGAGACTCCTCCTATAATCCTATTTTGCCAAAAAAAAATCTCTTAACAAATTTTACATTTATATATGAGTGCTCCCTTTCATTTCAAATGGTACATGTATTCACGAATGGTAAAAACAAAAGTTTCGGCAAAAAGGGGTTCGAGTCGACCATTGGTTGATCTGGCTTTTGCTGTTATTAGATGAAGATGCTGGTTAATTATAAATATCGATTTATCTTTTATGAAAAAAAAAAAAAAACACTCATACGCCTAACACATTATTACTTGCTCAATAGGGCAGGTATTGTATCATACTTATATAAAACAAATCGAGGTTGTAATCAAACCTGTTATTTCTATGATAGATTAGCCTGAAAAAGTAAGTTTCGTCATGACGTCCGCCGAGAAACAGTCTGTCTGTATTTATATGCGTATTTAAGGTCGTCTTTTTACCGAGGTCTTACGTATTTTCTTAAACTTTGTGCATAGCATTTTTTTATTTCCAAGAGAACAAAATTGAATATTTGTTTAGGCCCCGCTGTAGTGGGTACCTCCCGGAGTAAGTTTTTTTTCCGAATTTTCTCAAGAACTTGATAAATCTGTGTGAACGTTATATTTGAGTGCCTTTAATATAACGGAGATTAAGCATTGTGGGTTTCTTACAATTTCGACTATAAATTGATTACAGCTGAACAGATTTAACTCAAACTTGCTATGTAACTACATACATATTTCAATTGAACATTGGGAACAATAATTTGGCCACACAATTGTTTAATATAGGATTATGAAAAATCTTGTTTTCTCGAAAACGGCTATAACAATTTTTATTAAATTACACGGCATTAAATTTTCAATTTTTTATAGAAATAATAATTTTTTTCAAATGTGCGTACGATTGTGGTGATTTTTTTTTGTAAATACATTGCAATATATCAAAACTATTTTCTAGAAAAACTCTGGGTTGCTAGAAATTAATTTCCAAAGTTACATTTTTTAATTTTATTTAATTTTTGTTTGCATAACTAACCATGCATTTTTTCTGTCAAGCTCTTAGGTAACTTGCCACAAGAGCAAGTTTGTGCGACTCAATAGTGCCTTTTTTTTTAACGTAACAAGAGAAATTGAAAGAAATTTGTCAGATTTTAAATCAACAAGTGTTCCTGATGCTCATCCTTCAATGTCAATGTCAGCTGGCAGCTGAAGCTGACTTTTTTTACTTGTTTCATTTTAATTCTACAAACAAATAAGAATAAAGTATAACTTTATTTTATTTTAAACATAGTTCCAAGTTAAAAGTTGCATGAAAAAAGTAATATTAAGCAACTATACCTTAAGTATAGTTTTGACATAATTTGAAATAATTTTTTCAAACATTATTCAAGTTCTATTCTCTTGAAATTCAAAACAATAAGGTAACTAAGGACTAAATAAGGACCTATTAAAAATCAACATTGAATACATGGGAAATAATTTGAATAAAATTACAGGGTAAGTAATTCATTAACTGCTTATTTTTCAAATAAAAACAAAACATCAGCAAAGCAGCATCATGTACCTGATAGTTAAGTTTATCGATTTTTCCAAGAAGTAATTCAACTTGTTTAAATGACATTTTTGCTTGGACGTTTTTCAATTTTTCTTTTTTTATTTAAAATAAAATCATATTTTTGCGATTGCATAAAAAACATGCATTCGACAACGACGATAAAAGTTGACGTTAAGATAATACAAAAATTGAAGAAAATGGTCTGACAATTCTTCTCATATTTGGGTCTAAAAATACGGTACCTATACAATATTACCGTTGCTGAAGTTTATTTTTCTCGAAAACATCAGACGCATTTCATCTGAATTTATGGGAATATGGGAAAACAGTTCTAGCAATTATAAAAAAGATCAATATCTTTGTAGGCGAATTTAGTGAAAATAAGAACAAGGTTGGACAAAAATATTTGGTGTTGGAGCTGTGTCCACTGTCTGGGTTGTATAATTTTACAATCAATATGACCTTCAGGTCACTGTCACTGTTTTGTTTAGATTGGATTTTGAGCCCTCCGGAATTCCGAACACAAGTGAAGGGTGAGGCGCCTTCAAATTATAAAAATCGAACTCATAAGTATACTGTTTCAATTATATCATGGTTTAATTTTTTCTCATTTGTTCATTAACTTCATGATTGACAATGTGTTAACATTGGATTCATATCTTTGCGAAAAAGTTTTTTGACCTGAGTTTACGAACATCTTAATTAAACGCTAATTAGCCTTAAGAAAACAAAAATAAAAGTAATTTTTAAAAATGTTGATGCATTTTCCAATGAATTCGTTGCTAATTTATATTTAAGGTTTATTAAAAAAAAAATCCCACTTGATGATAACCAGGAAAAGAATTTTAAAAGATATTTATTTTGACAAATAACCTGGTGAATGCTTACAAATAAAAGGTGCCACTGAGTCGCATAAATTTCCTCTTGCGAAAAGTTACCTAAGTGCTTATAACAGAAAAAATATATGACTTAATTATAAAAATAAGCTATGGAAATTAATTTCTCACAACAAACAGAAAATCGTTTTGTGCTTTGGCTTTGAAATGAAATCACACGAAAAAACGTCGAAAAATCACCGGAAACTGCAATTTTGCAGAGCTGTAAAAAAGTTAAAAATCATTTGGTGATTGCATTCATTTGAAGAAAGCAACGAGATGAATTCTCATTTTATTTTTAATCAAGTGATTTAATTCACAGAATTCAAAATGATTTCAGAATTGGGCATGTCCAAATCCCATTCATTTTTAATTCGTGATTTAAATCACTGACTTCAAAAATAAATTCAGAACGCAGCGTGTTCAAATCCTATTCATTTTGAATTTATTTTTTTAAATCACTGAATTAATTCGCATTCAGTGATTTTAATCCAATTTGTTTAAATTGAATTCATTAGCTCAATTTATTGTATTTTTTTTTTCGTATAAGACTGAATCTTTTCCAATGCGATTTTAATTTTTGTTTTATTCTAAAGAGAATGGCAACTAAACATCCTTAATCCAGAAGGTTATTTAAATTGATTGATTTTATTGAATTGGATTTAAACGCTCTTTATTTTGAATTAATTTTGAATTCAGTGATTTATGTCAGTGAATGCAAAACAATTCAGTAATTTAAGTCACTGAATTCAAAATGAATGAGATTTGAACAAGCTTAATTCGGAAATCATTTTGAACTCATTGATTTAAAATTTAAATCACTGAATTCAAAGTGAATGGGGTGAATTCTGAAGATATTTTAAATTCAGTGATTTTAATTCATTTATATCAAATTGAAGTCAGACTTCACGTGAATGCATTTGCAATTGATTTTATTCTTTTACAGTTCTGCCATTTTCTGACAAAAAGTACCTGAAAAGTTTGTTCGACCATTAGTTTTGCAAATTTTTGGCTAAACAAACATAACGGTTAGTGTTCATTTTTCCAAAAGCCGCGATGAGATAGGTAATCTGACGGTCGCCTCCCTTATTCTATAAGGTGTTGTTTTTTATCAAGCAATATACATATATTCCTACCCTTCTTATATTATAATAGATTTCTCTATAAATATTTTAAAGAAAATTCCTTTTAATTAAAAAAAAATACAATTATTGGTCACATGTATATATAGGTAGGTACGGAATAACTCATAGTGAAAACGTTCATCTTCTTTAGAGTTTAAACGAGTATCATTAATTTGTAGCGTTGAATAAATTTTCTTTTCTACTATTCTCAAATAAACTGGTACCTAGTTAACTAGATAATAAATATGCCAATTGCGTTGTTGTCTTAATGAATCTTCTTTCTTGGTAAAACCCTATTTTAGAATCACCATGTGATATCGGTTTTATATTATTAAAGTGCAGTTTTAATATTGCGTTTTATAATCCGTATGCAATTACCAAGTCAAAAAATAAAAATAAAAATACGATGAATTAATGTTTTTTTTGCGTTACTTTTACTGTTTCCAATAGATAGCTATAGGTACTAAACTTTTTACTTTTGAGTAATAGTCCAGTCACCTTAGTACTAAAAAAGGATCATACGTTATACCTGTCACAAATTAATTACAAGTTGAAACCACTTTTAAAAAAACACTCACCATAAGAGTAAAAATAGGAAAAAAAAGTCTACCACTTTTTGACATGAAATAAAAACTAGTCGTCGTAGGTACAAAAAAATTGTCTTAATATTTTTTGTTTGAAATTCAATTCTTAATATAAAAAGTATAGTCTGATCCGTATGAATATTTTAATAATTTTTTACAATTTTTTTTTTAATTTTAACTTTTAACTGCTATTTGCATAGCCGACAAAAAATATTTATTTTTTCAGCAATTTAAAAACGTGGTATAACCATGAAAAAAGTCCATAACTACTTAACGGTAAGTCCAAAAGTGCTTACTTTTTTTATTAAAAAAAAAATATTTTTTTTAAACCATATGAAAAAAGGCCTGTTTTTCGTCGACGAATGCTTTAACAGTGATAGTAAATATTCTTCGAATGATCAATGAATGATATGAGCTTGGATATTCAATTGCATTCTCAATTCAAAGAGGCAGCCACAACAATTAGATAGTGATCTCCTTGTTGGAATCTTTTATTAACATCAAATTTCTTGATGATCTTTTTTCTGACCTTAACAAGCTGCTGGTGGCTTTCCTCATTTAAACAACACTAAAGGTGAACGATGAGTTTGTCTGTGAATGGGGTTTATTAGACGAGTTTTTTTTATTCAACTCTGAACATTGGATCAAAAACATAGCATACTTCTAGGAGTTAATTAAATAAAAATAATCAATGTGTGTTGATTCAAAAACTAAATGCTTATAACTTTCTTCATATATATTTTAGGAGCAAATAAGTGGTATTTTCGTGTTATGCTGCCAAACCCACTTCTAAAATATATTTTTCCATATATTTTTTTGAGCGGTTAATGTAGGGAACAGCTTCAGAAGAGACCGAAAGTGGTCTTTTTCTTATACTTAACGTACCTGAAAAAGTCGTCGGGTTTGCAAATGTTAGGGCTTAACCTATCGGTAATGTATATTTTTCCAAAAGCCGCCATGAGATATGTAGTCTTACGGTCGCCTCCCTCAAGGTAGGTACTTTCTTATAAAATTTACTGATTGCATTCCTGGTTGAAACACTTACATATTTATCCTACCATCTATTCAATAGCTATCTCGTTTTTAGTTTGCTTCCATCTTTTTTTAAGAACCTTTAAGTCTTCTTGTCTTCTCTTCTTCCTGTTAAACTTACTGTTAAAGAATGCTCTTTTGTTGCATGAGCAGCACTCGTTGGCATTGGTCGTTGAACCAAAAAAAATCTGCCATTTTGATGACACACTGGTATACCTACATACATTCATGCATACCTTCCATAGGTCTTCCGTATTTGATGGTTACTTACCGTATACAGGGTTAGGTATAAGCTATAATTGGGGAACCACGATCCGCATAGGGGTGGCGGCTTCTTGCTATTCCAACTTTCCAATATTTAACGTCTTAGCAACATTGCCTCGTTAACGAAAATAGTGGTGTAGTCAATGTTTGATTTTCAGAAAGTTCGGACTCTGAGGTCCAAAATATTGGTCGAGTAGCGTGTTTCCCAATGTGATCAATCTAGTTGATGATGGATAGATCGAGAACACTTTATTCTCAAAGGCTTATAAGTATAATTGTCGAAAAACGCATCAAATTTGCTTGTTTTATAGACGCCATTAAAGGCAACATTGAATACATTGAATATATTAAAGGAAACCCTTTCCAGTTGTCTTTCCATGGCCCTTTTGAGCTAATTAATTTAAACTTCGGCTCTTCACCAAGGCTTTTTTATTTTTTTTTAGGTTTTTTAAAGGTACCTATGTAGTCCTTGATATTACTATAAACTCCTTTAAGAATCCGTTTAAAATAATACGAAGTTTTTTTCAAAATAATTATCTTACCATTGACTCATAAATATTGATTTTAGACTTATGGTTTACAGTACGTACAGACAAAATTAAAAGTATCTGTACAATTTGTTATGACCAAATTCAAATTCAATAACACTTGAAATTGTATAAACGATCTAATATGAACTTTCAGTTGATTAATGCATTTTGTATTGTTGATTTATCCAATTTTTATCTTGAAATTAAGAATAAAATTATTTTTAATTAAAGGAACCTTTCAAGTTAAACACGTCGTATCGGTAAAGTCCCATTCATTGACAAACTGTTCAACTTTAAGCCGTGACTTGTCGTGTGGCCGGTAAACAATATATGTTTACCGGCCACGCCGGTATATGGAAATTGTTGTAAGTATGATAATTGATTTGTGTGTTAATACTTTATTATTATTTATATTAATTGATGTATCAGATAGGTAATGTAAGCAAATTGATTTGTTTACTTGGTTAAAAAGCTGTTTAAATACTGAACAGTTTTAACCGTCAAAAAATTTGTTATGACTGGATACGGAAACTTGTTTTTCAAAATGACTATTTGACACAGGACAATGATTTACTTGCTTTCGTTATTTTGTTATTAATGTTAATTGATTATATGGGGTCATCATTATAATTAATTAAAAGTTAAATGTATGACTGGGTCACATGACTTTAGGATGCGCAATAACAACCAATTTTACAATTTTTTCTAATCAAACTTGAACACAATTAAATGATGATATGTCATGTATCACCTTACATTTAAATCATTTAAAATACCTATTAAAGAACAAAACTGTTGAAACAGTTTTTCGAGCAAATACATTACGTACATATATATACATTGTATACAGTATACTAATCCCTTATAATTAACCTGTAAACTAGTGTAAGTCATATTGGAATGACGATCTTGTGCACGTGATTATCTCAAAATAGATCATGATGCTGTTAGATTTGATGTTGTTTTAGGTTGCAGCTAATTTTATCAAAGTAAAAATAAATAAAAAAAGCTTTCATTGCTGATTAGATGCGCTGTTTAATCAGTCATATCAAATACAGCAAGCATTCCTGTTTATAACAAATTAAAGAAAATAAATGCAGGTTGATTCTCAGAAGATGCGACAAAAGATAATTTGTGGTGTCGAGAAAAGAAAGACGAAGGGCACACCCTAGTCTCAAGAACTTGCTTATTTGTAGCCTAAGTTACATTAGTTCTTAAAATTTTTAAAAACTTAAGTTGGATGCTATTATTGACAAATGGCATAATTTTACGTATTTCAAACAAAAACGAGAAAACTTTTTATTTCTCTTAACAACTAGATAGGTATGGCAAGTATATACGACATGCTCTCGATTCTCCCATATACTCACGTTTAAGCCAACATCAGTCAAAAAGCAAAGGTTGCGGTAATCAAATAGTATAGAAATCATTCCTAAATATTCATTGCTCCCATTCTTGACATTTTCCCATACTCGTAAAGCAAAATGCTCGCTTATTGCCTCGTGTTGGAGGTTAATAAGCTAATAAGCCACGAGCCAATCATGCTTACCGTAGCACTCACACACGTTCTAACATGCTGGCCGAGCCAGTCTCCAACTTAATTTTTGAAGGAAGTTAACATTTTCGATAGTGCGTGGGGCCTGTAATAGACGTATCGTTCCATTTTCGGGGCCAACTAAATTAGTCCAGTCGGTTTGTGGAAAAAAATGAGGCTATCGGGAAAGTATTCCGAAGTTAATGAAATTTTCACAGATTTTCGGGAGACCACCCTAAGTTTTTGACCTCGATCACCCTATTTTCTGACTTTTTTGAGTATTTCATTTAATTTGTTAAAACTAAGCACATTTTTAGTACCACATTGCATGAAAAGTTAAAAAATGTTGAATTTCCATATAGTTCTTAATAAATTCGTAGAAATTATCATTCATCATCCGATAGCAGAAAACTACAACAATGACCCTTTAATGCTAAGTCTTCTACTTAGTTGAAATTATTTTTTATTTATTATTTAATATTTTCAATACATAGTATATAGAATTTGTATTATAACAAAAAACATTATTTACAATGACCCTATGATATAAAAATTCACCAATGGAACCTTTATACATATAAAAGGATTCTGCAATAACATTAGTACTATAGGAATACGTTTTGTGCTATTGATGTATAATATTGGCAACCAATGATCTAGAATTCCTGTTTTGGTTGAATACTCTAAGTGATCATATTTTCACTTTAATGAATGATCCCTAAAGCGGAACTCGGCAACCAAATTCCCCCCTTGTTTAAAAAAAGAGATCGTTGACTAGAATTATTTTGGAAACATTTAAATAATTGCTTTCGCTGGAAAACCCAAAAACCAATAATCCATACCAAGAACCATTTATAAAATTAAAAAAAGATAATTCGGAACGCTCCTGCTGCAATATCAATGCCAGTCACAAAAAAAATCCTCTAAAATAAACTCAATATTTCTTACACAACATATTGCACAATCAGTACCTACAGGAAACATTATGCTTAAACAAAAGCTCGTATATTCCACACAAAAGAGAACTGTGTGTCTTTATAGAAAAACTTGAGCGTAAACTTCGAGAAGAGAAACGATTCAGTTGAAGAGATCCTCGTGGAAAAAAAATTGTCAGCAATTGATACGAGGACTTTAAGGAACAGAACAAATTCTCTTCACTTCCACAAGACCGTGAAGATATCAGTTTACTTTTAAGGACAACGTTAACTTCAATTTCAGCAAACTTTCCTTCCACTTAGCGCCAACGAATGCGTGAACTTCTTACGGAAACAGAAACAATAACTAAAATGGAACTTGACATGACTTTAAGGACGATAAAAAGCACAACTCCAGATGAGGACAAGATAACATATACATCGGTATAAAATAGTCAAACCGCCTCACAGGAAATATCTGTTCTTCAAACAATTCCATCATATTATATGGCATTTGTATACCGAAACGATTCCCAAGAGCTCCAAAAAAATACCGACCCTTATCACTGCTTCCTCAAAAATCGCAAGACGAGAGAAGATACACCTTCTAGTTCTAGATTCTAGAACATAAGATTTGGGATAATTTATCAAAAACAAAAAAACGAACGTAGATTGCTCCTAACTCTGCAGTCAACAAAAAAATGCTTCTACTTAAAATCGAGGCTCTGCAATCTCGTCTCCATGTCGCTTGCGCATAGTTACGGTGGCCATCCGTCCTCTTTTTGAGAAGATAGTCCTTTCTTTCGGTACCAAGTCCTCTCTTCTTTTTTGTGTCCTTCCTTTGTCCTCCTTTTACTAAATTGTCTTCGCAATGTCCTCTTTTTCCCATTCAAATCTCTTTTTAAGTTTAAGTATTTTCTTCATTTATAAACTACTTTCACAATCTCTGAGTAAGAATTTTCTCTTAAGCGAAGTTGTAGTAAGTTTTATGAGCTGTAATTTAATCTCGCAGAACATTCCACTGGGACACATAATTTTTTATTTTTGCTATAAGCGAAAGACCAACAAAAAGGATTCTTATGACGCTTTCCTTTCCACTGTCACCTTCTAGATGTCAGGACTTTTAGTATGTTAACTCGTTGAGCAGCCTGATGAACAATATTTCGAATGAATGGTTTATGCCCCTTCTAACTCACGACCTATCATTTCAGTATGTAAAGCTGAGTGTGATGCGGTTTCCGCCCTTTATCTCAAAAACAGTTGAGAACATGAAAAAAAATATTATTGACAAAATTTATCGCAAATTGTATGTTCTACAATTTTGATAAAATGTCAACATCACTTAATTAAAAGAAACCGGGATAATCGCGAAACAAGCGATTATCCCGGTTTTTATTACTTTTTGATTACTTTTGACATTGAATAACTAACATTGCGTAGATCTTGGTTAGAGCCCTAGTACACCTTATGTTTTTTCAGGGGTCCTGCCTCTTGCGAGGAAGTGGCAAATTTTCCAAAACTATCACTGTCATGAGAAGTGCATCTCATCTAGTCGTTCAGTTTCCACGAAAAATTGAAGGTCCCCTTCAATCCATGTAGAACTAACAACGCAATCAATAGGATTGTACGTCACAAGGTCGTGGTTCTTTGGATCTGTCAGTACCACTTACGTTTGCAGACAACTTTTAGAACACCAATATGAAGTTGTATACCAGTTTCGAGCAATTTCTCTCCAATTTCCAGGTTGCCCCTTACTTTGCCTAAAATCAGTAGGTACTATGCGAGTTGAATATGAAATGTAAAAAGAATTACAAGTCTTTTAATCAAAATTATTCGTTCTTAAATTTTTGTGCGCTTATGAAAAAAGTGTATCCTCTTTTTTGCCTCCGAAATGATGGTCACCGTATGCAATTACACCATGATTCTAGAGTCATGACTCTTTTTCAAAACACGTTGCAACAAAAGAGAGAAAAAATCAAAAATATCATCTTTTGCTCTTTTTATCTATTGTAATTTGAAAAAGAGTTATGACTTTAGAATCGTGGTGTATTAGCTTAGCACACATAAAGTAAAAAAGACCAAAAGGCCAAAGTACACTTTGATCGATTTTCTGCCTCCCTTCACTAAAAAAGAACTACTAGTTCCAGTTAGTACTGACTTTGCTTATGCAGCAAAACAAGGTGCTTATAAAACCATGCTGCAAAGGAAATGATTACTAAACATTAATGACGTATGTTTGTCTTACAAATAATTTCTTTTAACAAATACAATTTTTGACACACCGGAACATTATCTTTCCGAAGCTATAAATTAAGACTGCGCCTGATTCATTATAAACAATTATGTACTAACTGCAAATATGATAGTATATTATTCTGCTTATTTAAATAATTTCTTTGTACTCAAAAACGTAAGAGTTCAGGGATTATAATATTGCAACTGATATCGTGAGTCGTGCGATCGCAGAATTCAGCTTTAAGATTTCACGTGTAAGGTGATCGTGTTATTAAAGCGTGTTAATTAAAATGTTAGATTATTTTGTTTTACAATTAGTCATTTTAAGAAAATTGTTTTGTCTGGAAGTATTTGGTAAATATTTTGAAGAAATGCAGACATGATTATCCGGTTGAGGCAATTGGGATCTCAGCATGATAGTGAAAACAAACAGAACATTTTGAAGCAAAACTATTTGCAAGGTTGTTTTATTGATATGTGTCACCCGAAATAGATCGTTTTTAACAAACCTTTACATATTAAAGGGTTATCCAATAAGAGGTGTTATTTTGATATTCAAGGACCCAATCAGCAAAGACACGACGTTGTTGATGATCAGCCGGCTTGAGTTCTTGTGTTAACCCAAGTCTTTATGCAAAATACGGTGTAATGACGTTTGTGGAGTGCCTAATTCCAAAGAACGACGAGGAATGGACAAACCTTGGTTTTCTTCAACACTTTGGGCTACAACAGCAATATTCTCAGTTGTTCTTGAGCGACGTGCACGCGTTTTATTCTTCACATCACTAACTTGTCCCAACAGCTCGAATTTGTCCACCAATTTCTGTATTGCGGTCCGACAAGGTGCTTCACGACGACCCAAAAATGTTTTAGTTTTACGAACCGTCTCTGCCAAACTTTCACCATTTTTATAGTGAATTTCAATGCGTTGTTAAAGCGTGTATCGTTCCATTTTTATTAATGGCGTAGTTTCTACTTGTCAAATGTTAAAAAATGACAGCTTCAAAAGTGACAGCTACCGATATAGCGGGCTATTCGAAATAACACCTCTTATTGGATAACCCTTTATATTATTTATTGTAATAATGTGGAGTTAATAAGTTGATCTCGGTGGGGACCACATCTTTCCCACTTAACCGCTTCACCGAGGGATCTACTTGTGGGATCGATTTCAGAATACGTCGGCAAGCCTCCCAGTTTTGGATTTTTTAATAGCAGACAGCAACTAAATACTTTTTTAGTTGTTTTTTTCAGGAGTTTTTAGAGCTGCCTCTGCTTTTCGCCACTGTTTGTAACGGAATATCGTTTTATAATGCTTTAAAATGACGAGGTTCTCCACGTATTTCCTTAGTTCCAGACATTACCAACTGAATTGGTCGTTCTGTTATTCTGTATTTTGTGGCATATATTAAAATTGTGCTAATGAGATTGTGTGTAAACGTTCATTAATTGACATCTGGCATTTGGAGGGACAAAGCCATCGAGTTAGAAGTAAGTATACTTTAGATTAAGGGAAGCGACAGTAAGATCACAACAGGCGTGTTTTATTGGTAATTTTTAAGTAGTCAGTACTGGAAAGTTATAATAAAACGCTATATTCACTTTTTCATTTTTTCTCAAAGTTGGTGTTCGTAACTATATGCCAAGTTGAAGTTACAAATAATTTTACGGATGTGTCTGCAAAGTATGGCTATTGTATGTGCTGAGGTAATCAACTTGTACCCCACCTTCCACTCCAAACAAATAAAAATTCGGGCATGAAAATGACTTCAATAAAAATGGTAGCACGTATGGATTTGAAAAAAAAAAAACATCAGCTTACGATACGACTTTTTAAAACAAAATGAATTCTAAAATTGATGAAATCAATGAAATCCTAAGCCTGAAAGTTGCAATAATTGGCACCACCCTGAACTAATACGAAAGTGATTCAGGGGGAGTTAAATTCGGCAGTAGTCAAATTCCCAAAATAAGTCGGCATTTCAATAAAACTCAACCCCCCCCCATGGTTCGAACTATCGGTACGCCCCTAAAAGCATTACAATATCATTGCTATATATATACAGTTAACAATGTTTAAAAACTAAATAATTGCCTAACGCTACTTTGTTCATTATCTTACAGATGTAGTCAACCTGTCTGCTTATGTTTGCTTATCGTAAACTGAGTAGATTTTGTTGTATTTGTGTTATTTAATCAACGTTATTTTAGTTTCAAACATATAGTATTTGTTGTTCTATCAAGTACATATGTATAAAACTTCTTTTCGTAGAGGAACGGTGATGAAAATAAAAGAAAGGAATCTGAAAAAACACAATGAGTGGCAGTTTAGTTTTTAAAAAATAAACATTTTTATTGTACCTAAAAAATAATTTTCAGATACATTTCAGTTTCAGTTTCGGTTTCAGTTTATTGTTATAATTACTCAGTAAGATACAATGGGGCATATTCATAGACACTGTCTAAGTTGTTTTTAAGAAAAATTCGAGTTTATTCTATCTAAATTACATTGCTTAAACCAAGGCTAAGCAAAACTGTAGTTTAAAAACAACTATGAATATGCCCCAATATCTTTTAATTAGAGCAAATTTTACCGTATGTCTGTCTATATACATATTTTAATACAGAATATAAACATCAATCTTCTTCTTTTTTTTATCTGTCTGTCTCGGCACCTACACCCTAAACGGATGGGCCGATTTACTTAAAATTTGGTAATTATGGTTTTTAGGGTAATACGCCCAGAGCTTTTTTTTTTGTAGGTCACTGTAAGTCTAAAAATAAGGGTATCGGTCATACAACGGTTATCGCTAACCTTATTTTTCTAAAAAAACGGCTTTAACGATTTCAACCAAATATCACATTTCTGACAGTAAAAACCAAACTTTCAGAAAAATTTTAAATTTCGACCATCTCGATAACTGCTGTTTCGATTTAAACGAATTTCAATACTGATATTGCCATAGTTATTTCAAAAAAACATGGTATACAATTTTTTTCAAAAATGTTTTTGTTAAGTTTTAACTAATTCTTAAAATAAACTGTTTTTGTGAATTAAACATTTCAAAAACCTGTTGACAGATTTTTCTAAAAAAAATAGTTTTAAGGCATATGAAATTATGTTTAAAAAACGTGCATACTTACTTTTTTTTAGAAAAACATTGTCGAAAAATTATTTTAAATGAATCGATTTTTTCGTAAACCGCTAAAACGGTTTTATATATGTTTTTGCGAATCTTTATAAGATATGAATTTATAACTATTTCTTACTATTTTTTAGAGTTACTTTGAAGTATTAGTTTGTACTTTGAATCCTTAAGTATGTTGCCGCGAGAACAAGTTTGTGCGACCCAGTCGTGTCCTTTAATTTTGTTTTAAATTGTATTATTAAGTGGAATCTTTTTTACCAATTTTTAAATTGTTTTTAATCTTTTTCTCCTATTAAATAAAAGTAAGAAATTAAAAAAAATTAATTCTTCCACTTGGACTTCTGACATTTTGTGTGTTGTTCTTTCTCGTTTAAGAAAAAATATGTTTCGTATGAATATGAATCTCACGATGTGCATATGAAAAAGTTTTTCATAATAAAATTGGATTAAAGCTCAATACCACTAAAAGGAGACTGATGAAAGGAATTGGCAATCCTTGAAATAGCTATATCTCCAGCCAAAGATAGAAAAAAACGAACAATAAAAACTCGTAAACGAGTAAATAAAATTCGTTTAAAAATTGGTGGTAGCGCCTTTAAGTTGTTGTTGTTGTTCAAACATTCAAAAATATGTTTCGTTTGTGCCAGAAACGACAAATTATTGAAATTCTTACCACAAAGCCAGAGTCTAATTTTTATCTTTGAGAACATTTCCTAGATTCTTCGATTTGTCCAGTGTCAGTCACACCTGCTGCTAATAAGATGTGTTTAGTGAGCAATTAACACCAAATTTAAGTAATCAAAATGCAATTAGCACAAACATTAGATGACACTTCTAAATTATGGGGTATCAAACCATACTTAAATATTTACAATAGCAAGTGTGATTATTGTTAGAAAAAATAAAAAATTATTTTATAAAAAAATAAATGAAATTAACGTATACACAGGCTTTTGTTGATAAATCTAACAATGATTTCATTGAAATGTTTATTTTGATTTAATTTAATTTAATTTATCTATAAATAGAAACGAAGAAACGAAAAAAATTCCATTATAGATATAGGTTTAATATTTTTAACATTGTTTTTATTTTCATACGACATATTATTTTACACAAGTATATTATATTATATTTTTCGGCCATTATGGTAACGTACGAAAATATTTAAGTTTAATAGTATATTTGCACCTAACACTTCATCATATATATATTATATTATATAAAAATTAATTTCTTTGATCTACAAATTAAATAAATACTTTTTTAAAAATCTATCAAAATTTTTTGAACACGCCCATTTTTGTGAACGCTTTTATTTGCAACACAAATTTTGGATGTTTATTCTGTTATTGCTACTTATTTGCCACTTTAAATAAAATAGGGATGCCGGATCAAAAATCAGGATTTTAGCTAAAAGTTAAAAAAAAATTAACTAGTTTTTGAAAATACAATAATTTTTTTTAACAGCTGTGAAATGTGTGTCTTCTAAAAAAAACATTTATATATAAAAGTTTAATAAGCTTAGACAAAAATAAGGTATGGGTTATCCTTTTCGCATTACTAAAAGTCGGTTACTTCATGTTTGATAATGTGTATAGCTACAAATGGCCCATAAAACAAGAAAAATCGTATAGAACTGTTTTTACAGTAACATTTTGTTAACTTTCTTTATTTCAATGGTGTTTTTCAGCGTATACCTCAGTCTTTTGGGAGCCCTTAATTATCCGGGGCCCCGTATCTTTGATACTGCTGATACGGCGGTAGCTACGCCCCTGCCTGCATCATTAAATAATGAGAATCAACAAGAACACATTCATCATTTGAAACAATATGCAACTAAATAAATATCAACCCCTGGGAAAGCTGGAAAATAACTAGCAAAACGTAGGGTATAATATGAATTAGTTGTTTAAATTAATTTAATTCATTTTGCTGATATTAAACCCAAAACCCATTAACCATATAATATATGCATTTATATTTTTTTATCTATTTTTAAAATAGAAAAATTAAAATTAAATTGTTCCACAATTAATTTTAATGATTTATGATTGTTACTTTTAAAATATTATTTCGTTCCCTAAAAAAAGAACGGAAATCCATTCATTGTCCAGTTTTATATTTAAATCATGTATTTCCCAATTTTTTTTAAGCAAAAAGAAACAACAATAATAACTCACTCTTAATACAAGAATAATATATAGTTATTATTTTGATAGGTTAACATATTTTAAATATTTAATTAACTTCTGAGATTAATTTAATTATAATGTCAATCAAAAAACTATCTCTCAATATACATATTTTCCGGCATAAACAAACACTACATTACTGATCATAGCAAAATAGTAGCAATTCAATTCAGTTGGCCGGTTCGCTATTTCGAATGTGTTGTCGTTGAGTTTGCTATCAATTGAATTGATATGATCAATATCGCGATCTTGTTCTCTCGATTGATTTTAAATTATATTTAAATTTTATGCACCATGTACCTGTATACAACCTACCTCATCTTTCGAATGGCGAAAAGTTGTTCTCTCTTTAAGCATTATATTGGTGTATCTGTACTTATAGACATTTTGCAGAGTATTTTCAGATATCGTCTTGACAATCTTCTTAGCATCAATTCCTTTTGAATCATTCTGTTCTCAAGATCATCAATCGTCACAAAATAAAAAAAAAAGAATTATTTTCGTTGGCAAATACTTCGCTGGGCTTGGTGGGTAACACCCTCTTGCTCCCATCAGTCCATCAAAACCATCGCCAAGGGAACTTGTTGGAAGCAGGCAGAACCAGCGAAACAGTCATAGTGGCATCATCAGCTGTTTGTATCGCGTGTAGACTGTAGGTACGTACGAGTTATTCCTCGCTTTTAAATTGTTAAAACGGTTATAAGCTGCGGTAGTCTTCGAGCAACCACCGACCTTGTCAGGCGCTGATCTAGAACGTTTTGTTTTAATTTCATCTTATTAATTCTTCTGCAAGATTTGGCCTACAAAAAGATTGTTTGATAAAAAAAAAATTGTGTGCCTTTTTTTAAATATTTTGTAGGATTTGTGAATTTTTGTAAACTTTGTTGCATATAGTCATCACATCAGTATATCGTAGATATCAAGCTAAAGTGTTGTAAGATTGCCAACAAAGTACCAAATTGATTGCCAAAATTTTGGCTTGAAAAGCATTTCTGGGTATTAACCCCCAAACTTGTTCACTAAATAGTATCGCATTCGATTTAAAAACAGGAAGAACATTTAGCTCGCGTGTGTTTATCGTGTTGATTCTTTACAAAAACATCATTTTACTATATTTGATTTTGTGGGGTATTTTTAGTCATGTGCTTGACACGTTAAATCAAAATACATATTATTATAGTAAAAAAAAGGTCGCGCACAGTTTAATCGTTGCAATTATAATTGACATTGTTTCGGGGTGCTACTATCTGAATATATTTTTGTTGTGTGTGCGAATTTTACAATTTCCGAGCATTGAGGGTATTGGAAGAACAATAAAAAAAAACCCTTTTTAATACTTAGTTTTTTTTTTTTTTTTTTTACTTTTGATGACACAGACAAAAACAACTACGAATAATATTTATTTTTATCTATAATGAATGTATTTCGTTCGAATTGAATTGAATTGTATTATAATAGCAAAATAGAATATACAATTGTAAGTTGGGAACGTCGTAGCCGGTTTTAGTTATTCAAGTTCGCTGTGTGTCGGATTTCATTTAAAATACAAAACAAAACAAAATCTTACCACGGAGGAGAACCGCAGTGGTAAACACATAAAATCAAGTGGTAAGTTTAAGAGATTTATTATTGTTTATATTTGAAGAAAAAATGAAAAATGCATAAGATATAAAAAATATAAAATTTGTTTTCTTGTTCGACCTTGGTTAAGATACAGACAGGGTGATGCAGCATGGAAAATATTAGATTTTATTAAGTTATGTTATTAAATTTACTTTTTTGCTGAATGTTTAATTTGTTGTGTGTGTGTTTCATGTTTGTAAATCTTCTCCTCCTAAAATGTTATTTGTATAATCATGAGGGTCACCTAAATAGTCAAAGATTATAGAACCGGTATATCTGGTGTTTTTGTAAAGATACGCAGATATTTTTAAATAGGCATTTGCCAGGATAACGTCTACCCATTTGTTCAGCTTATTTTACTATACAAATTGTATAATATTGACGTATATTCGTAGATATGTATTTCGTGCATAAACGTGTGCCCCGCAAAACACTATAAATCATCGGCTATATTAACATCAATACTGATTCATTCATTAATCGCTATACACTTTTTATGCCGCCGGTTGTTTTACATAACTTTTGTCCTATATGAATAAGTGTAGCACTTACATTTGCTTAAACATATGCGAATGTTTTTATATATTTGTGTTGTGGATACATTGGCCTTCAGATGATGATAGTTCAGCGATGATCGAGCACTTATAATTCTTTATATTGATTAACTAAACGACTTTAAAGCTGAAAATATAGGTACCTAAGGATATAAAATTAGCGGTTCATAATCTTATCTTACTTATACTTACTTATAAAGCAAAAGCTCGGCATGATTTTATGCATAATGAGAGTTTATGGGTCTAAAAATGAAATAGGCTAAATTTTGTTACTAAAAAATGCGCGGTTTCTATGGGGTAGCATAATAATTGCATCCTACTCAGGAACAGTGATTGTTACTCAATCACGCGAGAACGGCTGAACGGATCAGGATGAAATTTGGCACAGAGATATATTACAGTCTGCAATAATACAAAACCTACTTTTTATTCAGAAAAAATGTACAGTTCTCGTGGGACACATTTGTTTATGTTTTTTACAGAGTAAGGGATCACTCTAGAACGGCTGAACACATCTAAATGAAATTCGGCACAGAGATAGATTATAGTCTGGAATAATATATAGGTTACTTTGTTATACAGGAAAATTAATGGTTCCCGTGGGATTTTTTTTTTGTTTTTTAACAGAGCAAGGGTTAGAAAAGATTTTTTGCGTAATGGTAGTTTAGTGGTCACTGGTCAGTGAATGAAACAGGGTTCTTTTTATCACTGAAAAACGCATGGATCCTTTGGGATCAGTGTGTTTCTACACTTTAAACATGAGAGTAAAATATTGGATTATTAATTTTAATCGTATCGAATCGACTGAGGTGTTAAAAAAAATGTATATGAAAAAAAAAAATAACTAATAGTTTAATTACATATGCACTTATTATGTATTTCTACATATGTAATGTATGTATGTTCCTACATTGTACATATATGTACGTACATAAACGTACATATTGGATGTGCAAGCGATGATACACCCCAACATGCAACATCACCAAAAACAGCGGCCGATGAGATCTTTTGCGGCAGTGAAAGTATGGGTGTATGGGACGAATACACAATGTCGTGCAAACATGCATTAGAGGCGTTAAACCAGAAGCGGATGAAATAAACGCAAGTCTCAAGGCGTCGCTATGTAGTCCACAATCGAAATGCTCCATCTTGTGTACAACATGTAGGTATTTTTATGACTGAAAACCGATGATTCCTGTGTGAGAGCTTAGATGTGAAAAATGATATATACTTGGGTGTTTATTTCGCTTCCAAGTCTCAACCATTGAACGGATTTGGATAAAATCCAGAAAATAGATAGTATAGTAAGAGACATTGAGATGTTACTTTTTATAATTATTCCCGTGATAGAAAAAAAAAAAAACGGAAATTAAAATCCCCTGAAAATACGAAACGGATCATACAGGTACTTTTTAAAAAGAAAACTGTTAAAAAAGGTTGATTTGTGTGACCTGCACATTTTTAATACGTTCGATTTTGATAAAATTTTACATGGGATTTTTTTTTTTCAAAATCATAACGGTAACCTTTCGAAACGGCTGCACCGATTTTGACTAAATTTCATATTTTAAGATAACTGCAACTGCTTAACTTGATTAATACTGCACTAAAAAAAAAAATTAAAAAAAGTTAGTTTTTTGAATTTCATTTTTCTGAAAAAAAATATTATCTATTTTGATAAAATTTTATATGTGTGATTTGTCGCTAACAATGATGCCTTCATCTTGATTTTTTTCTATAATGGGAGGTACCATATACCTACCATAGAACCGTTTTTTACTACACCGTCTCTCTTTTGAACCAGTGCACCGTTTTTGACGAAATTAAATATTCTTAAATGCTGAATTTGAATAATACTGCAAGAAAAACATTGAAAAAATTAAAAGTTTTTTTTATCGACGAATTTCGATAAAATTTTACATGAGTGATTTGTTGCCAATAGTCATGTCTTTAATGTGTTTTTTTTTTCATAATCAGATTTATTAACGTTACCTGCAATAGAAATGTTTTTTTAATACACCGACTCTTTTTTGAACAAGTCCACCGATTTTGAAGAAATTTAATATTCTAAAACTATACTGGTTAACCTAAATACCAATTACTGCATGTTGAAAAAAAGTAATTTATGGAAAAGTTTTTTTCCCCCAAAAACTGATACCTAATTTTATTTTTCTCAAAAAAAAAAAATACGAATAATTTTGATAAAATTTTATGCAATTGAATTATGCGATGATATCTTTCATATAAATCTTTTCTTGTTTCATAATTTTTTTGTAATAAATCGTTTTTTAAATACTCTTATTTAAAAACAATAAAATACATTTAAAAAAAAAAACTGGTAAAATGAATTTCCAGTCATCAACACGAAAGAACTTGCCACGGGAGAA
This sequence comes from Baccha elongata, assembly GCA_951217065.1. Taxonomy (NCBI): domain Eukaryota; kingdom Metazoa; phylum Arthropoda; class Insecta; order Diptera; family Syrphidae; genus Baccha; species Baccha elongata. The sequence continues at coordinate 36,134,394 of OX578273.1, forward strand.
AGTTTGTGCGACCCAGTCAATATTTTTTTTTCTGATGTAAGCGAGGTTTTTAGAAAATTGCCCCTCCCGCCCAAACGGGGAGAAATAGACCCCACTGTCAAGTATACAGTAGGCCAGAACCAAAAAACGAAGGAATCGGAATAATTTTCTTTTTGGTTCAAAAAATCTCCATTGATTCTTCCGCTATTTTTCTGAGATTGTTGAGGAGAAAATTTTTATGGAATCAAACCTCAGTTTTATTTCTCATTGGACAGCTGATCATTTGAAATCTTAAAATCAGCAGTCTGTTATTGGATTTAAGACAACGTAACTAGCTTATGAGTTAGTGAAATAGTAAGATCGTCGGATGAGGCCAACTGATTCCATTCCCTATTATATTCCTTACCTATGTGTGTTTGGATATAGTCAAGAATTTATGATAATAGTGGTTTCTCGAGCCAAACAGTAAAGTTATATCAATTTCTAAGAGCTTTTAGCATAATATTGAATGAGGTTATATATGTTCTGTTCAAAACTTTTATAAAATATGAGCGCTATATACAAAACAAATATGTGTTTCTGAAAACGCCTGAACAGATTTCTGTAAAAAAAAATTAAAACATAATTAAAATACATACAAGCACAAGTTTGGCTTCTGCTATTATTTATTATCAACCGTCCGCCGCTGTTCAAGCACTGCCGCCATCCGCGTCGTGGTCAATTTATTATACGCAAATTCTAAAACTGATGCTGAATTAAAATCTTATTGTGGCTAGTGGCACATTAACGAGGTTATCGATCGTTATATGCGTGAGCACAACTTGTTTCCCTGGTGCGAACGTGATGGCTGCGTGAGAACTTGCTTACTCCGAGATAAACTCGCTCGTAATGTAATATTTCGTTTTGTTTTTATTTTTATATTCGTAGGTACATAAGTATTTTTTTTTAATTTTATTTTCATCTTAAATGCTAATTGCATCTGCCGGTCGGAAGAGCAAGTTCACGGTTTTCGTCACGCAGTTGCTAATAAATTGTATTTCAGTTGTGACTGTGAGCCAATTATTTTGAAGTTCGATGCAAATAGGTACGTACATACCTGTTTCGATACTATAAAACTTACAAAATTTATCTGTAAAATTTTCGGAAGTAATAGTACAAAACGATTTTATTGAATTTTCCTTCGAACTCTGGATGGATGGCATTGAAAATTAAAATTCAATTAACATAATAAAAACATCAAAACTTTATGCAAATTTATTCATGATTTGTTTATGAAATTTTCTTTATTAAATATTGTTTACGTTACGATATCTCTATCTAGATATTATTTTTTTAAATTGGCCAACAGACACACATATTTTTAGGTGTTATTTTTAGTAATCCATTGTACCGTTCGTATTTAAATATATTATTAACGCCTGAACTGAATTACTGTCAACAACAAGTTATTGGACTTTTGGTCAATAATCAGTTCCCAAGCTGATGACCACCTGCTTGAAGACACAAGGAACGAGAGAGAGAGAATTATTATTAAGTTTTATTTTTGGGAATTTTCCACTAAGATAGATGATCATCACCAAAGTGTCTATGGTTTGTTGTTTGGAATTTAAAAAGTGAAAATGTCAAAAATCATTTAATGGGAGATACATAAAGCTATATGAACAGAAATGCAAACAAGTTGGACAAGGAAAAACAAAAATTTTACTAATGAGTTGAATGAATAAAGTCCACTGATCGAAAGATGTGTTTTTGCGTTTTTTTTTGTTTGTTTTTGTGGCCTTTGAACAAAATGTAGATCTATCTTTATACCTTTTATGAGTTTTGCACGTTTCTATAGCGTGTCCTTTATTTTAATTTTTCTATTTTAGATCTTATGCTAAACAATTACTGAACATTTTGACAATAATTTTACTTGTTTTTCTTTATTGAATTTAATGCTTTTGTGCTTTTCTCTAGAACATTTAAATTAAATTGAGAGATATATGTTTCAATTGCTTAAAATCGGAAGTAAAAAGGATACAAATGTAACTTTAACATAAGATTATTTTTCTGGGCATAGATATATAGGCAAATAGTTGGCCTTTTAGACAAAAGTGGTATCTGGAAGCGGTCAAATCAGGCGATAGTTGATCAGCCAAAACGATTCACTTTGCGACATGGATGGAAACACATCCTTAATATTTCTGCTGTTATGCAACACTACCCAATTAATTAATTTGTTGAGGAAAGCACTTTTTCTAAATTTTGGGGAGCATATTCGAGTACTAAGGAGCCCAACGAAAATATAATTATATAATTAACTAAAAAATCCACCAAAATTAAAAAAAAAATATTGTTATTGGCAATAAACATAAAAAATATTTTTTTATTAAACCTTTTATTTAACAAACTAGGAACTGATACATTAACAACTTATAGTGGTTCATGAATTTAAAAGATTAAAAATAATGGCGCAAAATTATATTCGATTTAACTCGAAACTAAACGCAATTTAATGTGAAACTTGTTTAAAAATACGTTTTTCCGTATTATAAATGGCATTAAGCAAACATTTTCTTAATGAAGTTGTCTAACTTTAAAAACAGCAAACCTTCGCATTATATTTTTAAAGCAAAACACTAAAATCTCTGAGAGAATGACAGCTCACTCTCTTGAAATCGCTTTTGTGGAATGTAACTACACACAAACACTCCCCAAATTCATCAACAACCCCTTTCAGTGGAATAAATAACTGGAAGTTAAAAAAGTGTTTATTCTTGAGTAAAAGTAAGACAATTGTTCTAAAGTTGAAATAATGTTAAGTAATGTTACGTTAATTCTTTTAATATAGGTTGACTATAATTTTGCGCCAATAACTTAAAATCAATGGCGCAAAATTTTAAACGATTTAGCATCATACTAAAACGTATTTAGCGTATTACTAGGTTAAAAAACTATTGGTTCGTGACCTAGTATGATGCTAAATACGTTTTAGTATGATGCTTAATCATTTAAAACAAATAATCATTGTTGAAACAGAATTGACAGTTTCGATGTGCAAGCAATTTCGCCTTTTCTCTTTTACGTTTTAAAATTTTCTCTCAGAAGTAACACTACTGTGTTGAAAAGCTCAAATTGTTCCCACAAAGTTCCTTACTAACGGAAACACGTACTCATTCAAAGCATTTTTTAAGTTGAATATATTCTTATAAAAATCTTCGAAACATATATGTAAGTCTCTTGACACGAAAGATTGATTAAGAAATAACCTCCATTCCTCGTCTAATTTTTAAGACTCTGACTCTAGTCCACTTAATTCTTGGGATCGATACCTTGAACTGCTACTAAAACTTCGTCATCAAATTTGACTCTGAACATTACTTGCATACATACTTCAATATAGTACTCACTGCCATTACTTTTTATTTTTGTAATGTCAGTCTCAGACATTTTCGTTTTATTTATTACTATTGCTGCTTTTACCTTTTTTACTTTTTTTTTCGAAGAAGAAATTGATATTATTTATCTCCAAATCAGAATTTGATGGGGAGCCATTTTGGAACATGAGTAGCACAGTAGCACTTTCCTCAGCAAAGGAGCAAAATGCTACTATAGGAGCCACATCGACAGCAGTGATATTGAGACCTGAAAATGCATCCATTAAAATATCTTTTGTCACGCGAGTTGACATTCACCGGTCCTATTTGGGGGGACGTGAAAGAAAACTCGTTGATAGTAGTTTTTTTATGGCTTTTGGATTCTCTCTAGGTTCATTATACGTGGTAATTTATTCTACTTTAAGGCGAACGGCTAAAACTCCTGAGCATCAGTGTTTGATCAGTTGACGTAGGTAGGACGTCCATAAAATATGCACCAAAATGCACGTTGCATTAAAACTTCGGGAACAATTTAATAATTAGTGAAAATAGTGGTGTAAAATCTCAATCTAATGACACTGCTTTATGCAAGTAGTGTTAAGGACTTTCTTGAATAATATTTCATCATAGATTTTATAAAAATCGTGCTATTCTTTTAAAAAACTATATACAAACTGTTATATTGTATTAAATAAATATGTGCTTATATAGGAATCATTATACACAAAATATCAAGTCATTGCTACGAAAAAAACTTGTATATACTATACATGATATTTATTAATTTTTTTTAAATCACAGATTCGATGAGTGTAAATTGGATTTGCATAATGTTCTTCCCCTTTTTTATTTACAAAGTTTTAAAGTTCAACTTGTAAATTATAATGTAAAACAATTTTAATAATTCATTCGTTAATGTGAACTTCTGCACTTGCGATTATAAGTAGGTAGAGGTAACTACACCTACTATAAGGCAAGCTTTGCATTCGTAAAAAAAAGTTTTGATATAACAATCAAACATGTCATTAAGTTGATAGGGAGGACGAAAAAAGTAGTTATAAGTTCGAAAAATCTGTATATCTGTCCGTTTGTCTGTCTTGATGTATTGACATCCTACAGCCGTTGGGCCGATTTTCTTCAAACTTCGTACACTATTTTAGAGAAATATTCCTGGATGTTTTTTTTTTTAATTTCCCCCTTAGGTATAAAAATAACGTTATAATATAATAACATATAAGCGTCACCAATAATTCAATTTTGCTCAGGATTTTTCTCGAAAAAAATACGATCGATTTCGATAAAATTTAAAATTTTATATGAGTAATTTAAAAGATAATTGATATGAAAAAAGTACCGTTTATAAGCTTCTTTGGAAAATGTTTTTAGATAAAAGACATCGCCATTGGCAAAAAATCTTTTATATAAAATCTTATCAAAATCGATCGTATTTTTTTTTCGAGAAAAATGGAATTATCGGTATATCTACCGATATATACGCCGCCGTACCGATAATTCCATTTTTTTCGAGAAAAATGGAATTATCGGTAAGGTTTATATATGGTAGATTCCGTTATTTTAAGACCTGGTATCAAAATAAAAAAAATCCGAACATATTACGCAAAGAATTTTTTTTTACCAAGTTTTAAGAAAATCGCACAGTCAGAATTTTCGGACCCACTTCTTTCGTCTTCTCTACCATTTTTTTTGCAAGGATGTATAACTTGCCTTATAGTATGTACTTATAATCGCAATTAAAAGGGTTTATATGAAAAACATCACCGTCGCGTTTGCAATAAAAGTACGTACATAGGAGCTTCTTCACATTTTGCTGTTTTTTTTTTAAACATATTGTAACGTGTTCAATAAGATGTTCTCCGTTCTATTATTTTTTGTTTTACGATGCGTAAACTCACCATTTTGATTCCAACATAAAGTGACAGCCACAACGAAGTTAACGAAACCCCATTTCTTAACGAAAGACTATAGACTAGAAAACTCCAGAAGGCTCTGACTGGCAATGTACTAGAAGATTCTAAAAGCGGAGAGCTGAATGGAGCAGCCACTATAAATACGAGCGCACCATGCGGCAAGAAATCAGTTTGAATTTGAAATCAGTCGTGTACAAGTCGGTAATTTGAAAGTGATAAAGTTTGAATTTAAAATAAAGAAATTAAAGAAAGTTTTAAAATATTAAGTGGAATTAAAAGTAAAAAGACGTAAAGTGAGTTGTATTAAAACGGAAATAAGTTTTATTTAATAAAATGAACCTAGATAAAACCTAACAATATATTTACATAATAAGTAGCTCTGTAGAGATTATAGTGGAAGTAAATATAAGTACACATATATCTCCCGTGGCGCAGTGAACAGTACCTATGTCTCTCACTGGCGGAAGTTTGGTTAAAGTTTCTTAACGGCCGGCGCGCTCGGCGGCGAAAGTTATGTTGAAGTTCTAAGAATCTGTATTGATATTGATAAAGTGCATCTCATTTTAGACTTTTGAATTCGTAGTTATATTGTCCTGCTGAACTAGCAACGCACACCAAAGAGATTTACTAAGAATTTAAATCACTTCGTTCTCCATGACGATTTTAAAAAAAAGTAGTTTGACTTTCCGTATAGTGGTTCCTTGTGGCGTAGGTAAGTGTGCTGGACTATATAACGCCGAAAGTCTATAAAAGTCTTAAGCCCTGACGTTCAGGGTTTATCATTGTGCATCAAGTAGGTACATCTCACCTTTAGTCAGCGTTGTGCAAAAGTGCCCAATCGGGCCATTTGGCCCAAAATTTCCATTTTGGCCCCATGCCCGGGCCACCACATAATGGTCCCAAAATCATTAATTTTGCTGAACGCGTTCATTTAAAAAATCACCACAAGACATAACATCTTAGACATTGACAGACTCTAGCTATCTCTGTCATGGTCCAGTTTTTAGTATCAGTAATATAAACAAAAATGGCTACATTCATATACACTGTTTAAGCTGTTTTTGAGAAAACCTGTTTCATTCAATTTAAATTACATTGCTTTATGTTTAAACCAAGGATAACCAAAACCGTAAAAACAACTATGAATATGCAACGATTTCTCCGAAAAAATTTTCACTTTTCCTGCCGAAAAATTAAGCCAGAACATTTTTTTGATTCGCTTGCTCACTTTGTAGCAATTATGAATTGATTGAAAAGTGAAAAAGAGTTTGTTGGAAACTGTATTGAAAAATTGTGTTTATATTTTTCATGCTCAATTAAGGTGACGGAGCATATTTTTTGAGCGCTTAGAAAATAGAAATAAAAACTGATCTATTGCTGTGTTTTTGGCATTGATTTTGGAGAATTATATTGTGCTCTGTCTGTGATATCTAGAAAAACGAACAAAACATTGTATAAAACAAAATTCAGGAAATGAAAAATTGAAATTCTGGAACAGTTTTTAAAGAAAACTTTTGTAATCCGAATTATATATTGAAATGTTTGCTACATTTCATTACGAGTGTTTTCGACACTTTACAATATGAAGATGAAGTTGTAAATGCACATATGAGTTTTAAAGGTTTTTTTTGAAGTACATTTGTCAATTTTATTCCGTCTGCAGAATTAATGAAATAATTTAAATACTTTATTTCGAAAACTATATACCCATCAACTTTAAAAAATGTATAAAATGAAAATTAATTAAGAAAATGTTTGATTTGTTCAAATATCACGAAAAAATGAAGTGGCCCCAAAAACATTTAAATGGCCCCAAGATATTGTTTCCTCGGAACAACGCTGCTTTTGAGTCCTTCGGACTGGACAAAAAACTTAAGGTCTCTAATACCAATTCTGTAGAGCTATAGCACCGCAAACAAAAGAGTTGGTTCAAAATGTAAGTCAATAGGCCTTGTTTGTTCGGAGCTGTTGGTGTCAATTTTTTTTTTTCTGATCTCATATATTTATCGCATAACTTCAAATTGCTATCCCATACATCAAAATAAAATAAAATGTAGACACACAAATTTTGTCACAACAAACCTTTTATCAAAATGCTACCATTTATAGTTTTACTTTCCGATTACACGTTTAATTTTCTAATAATACAATTTTGTGTAACTATAGTTAACAAATATTTGTAGAATATTTGGCAGAATATTTTACGTCATATTAACTCGTTGCTATGCCGTGTTTTTTTGTTTTATTATATTTGCCACATGTTTTCGTGAGCTATTGTTAAATGTAAAAAAATACATGTTTAAACAAGGTGTTAAAATTTCACAAGTCTATATGAACTTAAAAATAAAATTGCAACCCCCGCTGGCATAAACAAAAATACGTAATATTGCAAGAGAAAAGAAAAACATGTGTTTGAAAGGTTCTTGCTTCTTTATCCAAACTGCAATGATAGATAATATTTTGTTATCGAACCATGTTTTTTTCATGAATTGGAGTTACGAACGAAATATGATGTATTGTTGAGATTACTAAATCTTATACAAATTGAGAACATTGTTCGTTTCTTAAGATTCGGTTAATAGCCTCAAGTTCATCATCTTTATTATTTCGTAATTCAAATATGTATAATTATCTTCATTCTGACTGTCAAGGTTCTGATGGGAATGTGTCAAGTCAAAGACAGATAATAATGATTGTATCTATTCATATTTTCATATAAAATCTGTGTATTATTTTGACAGCATTTTTTGAAGAAAAAAATTGCCACACGTTTTATTTTAGCATCAAAGGAAAGTGTCATGTCCATTAAATTTTAACTTCGTCTTGAATGTCTACACGTGTTTTCATCATATCACTATATGATTCCATCAATATCCTTCCATGGATCTATAATGTCTGTTGCGACAAAATAGTCTTATTTTAGAATTGTGTCTTGCATGTAAATTGAATATAAAAAATTAACATTCTAAGATAAGATTGTAAATAAAAATACTGTTGTGGAGCTTAATAAAGTCAATTGGTTTAATGCTTAATGACTTCTTCGTATACGTATACACTGATTCTATAAATACTCGACTTCATTATTCACAATATATTAATTATTATTTCGAGCACAAACTCCAATCCATCGTTAAGTGTGCTTTTATTCATAAACATGTATTTGCTTTAGTTTTTATTTTCATGTTTGGTTTATAAAGTGATCACTGATCATGATGAAAACAATATCACAACTATATTGTCAAAACATAATTTTAATTCTCGAGAAATGGAATCGGATTAAATATTCAAAAGAACAATGTAAGTTGTAATGTGTCATGTAATATTTATCGTTGTTTAAAAGAAGGAATTATTTTGTTTTAAGATTCAGTTTTGATTACTTATTGGAAGCAGTTCATGTGGGAAAGAATATCCCATCCCAGCCTTATGCTTGTTAGTTGTTAATTGATAGTAGATAAATTGAAATTAAATAAAATACTGATCAACTTTTCACTGAGAATTATCAATTTTATGTTAATTTAAAACGATTAAATTTATTCTCATTGACAACAAATTTTATAAGTACGTAAGTAGGTCATAAATAATAATGAAAAAATTTGAATTAGATTTTTCAACATTTATATCTGTTTTAGCTGTTACCAATCATTGAAAACTATTTTGGAACAATTATCTTAGCTAGATTATTATAATTTCCAATTGGCATCGATAAAGTCAAATTTTTCAAAAGTAGGTACATATATTTTACCTTGATTCAAGTTCAAGTTTGGGGTCGAAATTCTTCCTGTGGGGCAAAATTCTATTTTCAAAATTCTAATTTAAAAATAAAAATTCAGCTTTTCAAAAATCTGCCTTTTATAATTTTGCTTATGATAATTCTGCGCTCGTGTTCTTTAACACATTTGATCGTTTAAATTTGTCAATAATATTCTCTCAACATTGCTTAGTAAAGAAAAAACTATACACTCATAGTGCTGTACTCGTTTCCTGAAATCTCAAATAATTCTTTATTGAAAGGCAATAAAATATCTGGTGCTTATACACATAGAGAAATCATGTGTAAGTTTCAAACACTGCTCGTAGGATGTCGTTACTATCGACTTGTTTTTTTTACCCTTGTTGGAATTATTCTTGAGTTAAAGCAAGAGAAATAAAGGAAAACAAATACAAATGAATTAGGGCAATAATAATTACTGGATATGCGTATTTATTTGAAACCATCTTAATTGCTCTATGAGTATAAACTCAATGGTCTTACTAAACTTTTGAGCTATTACAAGTGAAAGTTAATCTCTCTAACGGACTGGATTAAAATTTGAAAGTTATTCGCTGTTGTGCAGTGTGCACTCTCATCGCTGCTCTACTAATTTTTTTTTTCCACAAAATAATTGCTTTAGGCACGTGAAATAAAAATATTCAAATGATTGAGAGATGAGAGAGGAATTTATTTCATATACCTATACTATAAACGGAGCACGTTTATCGAAAAGTGCTTGCCAAAATGATTTTCGGGTTGCTTTTTAATGCGAAACTTTTAATTTGACTGAATTAACAATTAAATTAATCGAACAAATTATTTCATTTATATTAATGGTTTGGCTTGTAGAGCTAGTAAAAGTTAAAAAAATTGTATCGTGAAAATTTTGTTTTTTTTTATTTTTTTTTTTTAACTTTCAGTGCAAGATCAAGAAAAAGAGCGTATTTTTTCTTGATATGTAGGTTAATTATTAGATTAAAAATCAAAAAAAAAACTTATAATTGGTGTTTAACTGTTTAATTTAATATTTTTTGAAACACCACTTTTTTTCCATTTTTTCGACTTCAAATTGACCAAAAAAAAGGTTCAAAAGACATCAAACCATGCTTTGCGGATAATAAATCCTGATATATTTCTAAACATAAGCCCTCAAAAAACTAGTTGTGTTAAGTTGAATAGAGCTGACCTAAAGAGATTTCAATTGAAAAAATCAGTCAATTTTTTTTGTTTTTATACGAGATTTTTTTCTTTTATGATTTATTAAATAAAGTTGTTTTAGTAAATAGTTTTTGAAATATTAAGTTTCAAACTCAGAATTTTGAACAAAAAAAATGTTACAATTTTTTTTTAATTTAATTTAATTAAGTATAACTTTTGTTTCTAAAATTCAATGCTCTTATTAGTTTTTAGTCAACAACAGAAAACTTCTTGCCAAAATATTTGATACTTTTTGAGAAAATCAAAAGTAAATAGGTATAAAAAAAAACAGATAACATGCAAACAAAAAAAAATACTTTTTTCCCACTGTTTCGGCTTGGTTTCTTTTTTTTTCCTACTGTTTTACTTAAAATAAACTCTGATTGCTTCAAAAATTTACTTTTGAACTTCGCAAATTAAAATAACAATTACAGTCCACTCCCTCTTAGTCGAATTTTCACGGGATGTCAAAATTAGTTCGAGTTAGAGGGAGTTTTTGAAAAAAATTCGAGTAGTAGATAATATGATTATGTTTAGGTTAAGGGTGTAGGTAAATTAAGAAGCAGAGTATGCGACATGCGAGTGTGTGCTTCATGTTTATACCTACATAAGATATGTGAAAAAAAAACAAGTTGCGCGAGGGTGATTTTTTTTGTTGATATTTTTTGAAAAAGAGAAGTTTGACTTAAAAGGAATTGAAAATAGTCCAAGAATCTAAAGAATTTATTCGAGCTAGAGGGAATTTTGACTTATCCCAAGTAGCATTTTGTACCTATTAAGTTACAAATTTATTGTATGTCGTTTACAATTCATATACAGTTGCTGAAAAAATGTTTTGTATGTTTACATTAACTAATTGGATGATTGGTAAACAAATTGTAACACACAAAATGTTATTGAAACAACACATCTTCAAACGTAAACGTACTGTAAACCAAATTTCGTAAATGTAAAACCAATATCACAAAACATTTACATTTGTAGCACTTTTGTAAAGCTATTATCAAAACTTAACTGTTACAAAACGTTTACAGTAAATAGTCACAGTACATCTTCAAACGAAAACGTACTGTAAATCAAATATCGTTAATGTAAAATCAATAACACGAAACGTTTACATTTGTAGCAGTTTTGTAGAGCCATTATCATAACTTTACTCTTACAAAACGTTTACAGTGAATAGTCACATCACATCTTCAAACGTAAACGTACTGTAAATCAAATATCGTTAATGTCAAATCAATATCACGATACGTTTACATTTGTAGCAGTTTTGTAAAGCCATTATCAAAACTTTACTCTTACAAAACGTTTACAGTGAATATTCACAACACATCTTCAAACGTTAACGTACTGTAAACCAAATTTCGTGAATGTAAAACCAATATCACAAAACATTTACATTTATAGCACTTTTGTTAAGCTATTATCAAAACTTTACTCTTACAAAACGTTTACAGTGAATAGTCACATCACATCTTCAAACGTAAGCAAACTGTAAAACATTTCATTTACAGATAATGTAACACGTATAGCATTGATCGGCCATTATAATGTTTCCATTTTTTATCAAATTAGAAAACCCAAAACATTGAAAATCTATTTTTGTTGATATTTAGTAAAAACAAAGCATGTTTAGGTTTTGATTGAAATAAGACTTTGAATTTTATCTTACAAAATATTGAAAAATATGGTTTTTGTGGGAAAAAAAAATTGTTTCAAATATTTTTATTAGAAATCATTTCTAAAATAAGAAAGTTTTTAAAGGCCCCTTATTTTTATCGACCTGTTTTACAAAACTGGTAGAAAATATTTCTCGCGTTCGATATTTTGCCTTTACTTGCACGAAAAATATAATTATTGAATATTTGTATACCTCCCATATTATAATAATAATGTCAAGAACAAGATGGAAATTGTTTAAGTTTTGGTTTGTATACATATAGTAATATGATCTCAAATGGCATTACGTATTTACCTATACAGTTTAATATTTTTCTGTAAACGATTTGTACCTAAGTTTGTTTTTATGTTATTTATTTCGAAGTGTTTTTGAACGTTTACATTTGTAAACGTTTATATACCTAGTCCAGGAATAGTATCTGTAAACGATTTGTTACTAAAAAGTAGTTTGTCTTGTATGTGTTTTGAAGAGTTTTTGAACGTTCACATTTGTAAATGTACAAATCAGGTACATCAAATAGAATTTGTTCATATACTGTCAACACGACATTTCATTCCCCAAAACCGTTTACATTTTGGGTACAGTGAGTAAACATTTCATATACGCCTGAAACATTACAGCTTCGATGTTAACGTTCAGTAAATGTTATGTAGCTCTGAAATGCTCCTTGGATAGAGGGATTTCGACTAAGAGGATGGTTTTTGTATGGAAAATTGAGGGGAATGCAAAAATATGACGAAAAAATTCGAGTTAGAGGGAAATTCGACCGACATAGAGGAAGTTCGACTTAGAGGCAGTCGACTGTATTTTAATCATCTTAACTAAAATTCTTATTTCAACAGCAAATTCTGAAACACCCTCTGATTTTTTTTTTGAAATTCATTTTTTTTATAGCTTTGGAAATTTCCTTTAAGATACAAAAAAATTGTGGCGATATCTTTTTTGCTTAGAAGTTATCATTTTAGCAACCAGAAAAGTCGATTCATGCCACAGTGCGGCGTTGAAATGAAAAAGCTAGTACCAGTTGCATTGCTCACTTAAAACAATTCAGCGTACATAAAGAAAAGATGATTTTACTTTAACCCCACTGAACGAATATGGAATGCTTTAAAAAGACCCAAAATACTGTGCCATTATATGAATTTTCGATATTCAACACGAATGTACCTATATCATTATCTCATTTAAAAAAATAAAATGTTATTAAATATATGAATAATTTCAAAAACAAATTTAAAGATTTCATTGCGGAAATATAATTACACTGAATATACTTGCGACATTGCCTTCATATTAAATTGTTATTATACCATTTGTATGTTAATAAAGTAAAGCTCACATTGTTTTAATGCGTAAAATAAAAGTATTAATTATTTTTTTATCAATTTAGGTACTGTATTATAAATATCTCTTTTCAAGAACAAGTGAAAGCAATAAGATCTTTTTGCTAATTTATTGCATATTATTCAACTTTTTGTTAAAGGTACCTGCCTCAACTTTAAGTAAGTTGTTCTTTAGTCGACATTTTTTTACGATTATGACACCCACTTTATGAAAAAATACCATAAAATTATCTTAAAGTAGGAACTGAGATAAGCCTTGAGTTCAGGGTTGCCATTCGTGAAAACTTTTAGTTATATTTAAGGTTTTCTTCGGTATAAATTTGCTGAGTCATAAAATGGCCTTTTATAACTCACAAAATATAAGGACATTCAGTAATACATAGTAATGTATACTTATATAAACTATACCAGCTATGAAGATACAAGTTGGAAAAAAGTATCTATAGGTACAATAAATTTAGAAAATTAAAAATGACGCATTTTCGCAGAAAGGGAAATACAAAGGAACTCTCAAAAGTACATAGTTGTCTTGAATATCACTTGCACTAAAGAAGAAAAAAATCCTATTGTGTCTGCTTTAAAATAATACTATTTTTAATTTTTTAATTGAAAATGATTCATAGTTAAAATACATATAACTTAATATAAGTTATAGTTAGTCACTCAAAAAAAGAACATTTAATAGTACCAGTTTTGATTTAAAAGTACACGAAATAATAGGATTTTCCTATAAAAACAACGATTTTGATGGTTTCATGTACTATTGATTCACCATTTTTTCAAAACTATTGATTCAATAGGATAACTTATTCATTTTATGTTTTTTTTCATATTAAATCTATAATTGTTACCCCATTGTCTCAATTATGCAACACTATTATTTATTAATAACTTGCATCCTATTAAATCAATTCTGTTGTACCATATTTTTTATGCTGCGATACTTTTAATCATTTAAAATAATAGTATTGGTACAATTAATTTACAATTTAATAGTTTTGTTCATATTGAATCTATAGTTGTTACCCCATTGACTCAATTATGCAAAACTTTTATCTATTAATAACTTGCGTCCCATTAAATTAATTCACTTGTACCATAGTATTTATGCTAAATTAACAATATAATAGCTTTTTTCATATTGAATCTATAGTTGTTACCCCATTGACTGAATTGTGCAATACTATTATTTACTAATAACTTGCGTCCTATTAAATCCATTCTGCTGTACCATAGTATTTATGCTAAATTTACAATTTAATAGTTTTCTTCATATTAAATCTATAGTCGTTACCCCATTGACTCAATTATGCAATTATATTATTTATTAATAACTTGCGTACTATTAAATCAATTTTGTTGTACCATAATATTTATGTTAAATTTAAAACTTAATAGTTTTTTTTCATATTTAATCTATAGTTGATACCCTATTTACTCAATTATGCATTACTATTGTCTATTAATAACTTTCTATGGTACACATTATTGAACTTAAACGATAAAATTATATATCTGATGGTATAAGCACATCATTGATTTAATAGGGGCTACCTTTAGTTATTAATAAGATAAATACCATTGACCAATATTAATAGTAAAAAACTATTGAAAACAGCGGTTTTTTTTATTGATTTTACAGTATTTTTTTCTGAGTGATACACAAAGAAAAAAACGAATTATGAATTATGAGCCAAAAACTATGCTTAAATTTTTTTTCTATACTAAACGAAATGGAAATTTTTAAGTCTTTTTTTAATAAAAAAAAAAATCTAAAGGCACCTAATTTCGCGTACGCTAAAAAAATTTCTCTTATACGCTCCAGAATATACCCGTTGCGGAGCAACGAAGTTGCGCGAGCGGCTGAACTGCAAAAAGAGAGTCAAAATACGCGAAGCCCAATAGGTCCACTTAGGTATTGTTCAATAAGAAAAGGAGAACTGGTAACAAAGGTGCCTGTCAGACGACACTCACGAACGGTAGAGAACTTTTTCGAGTACGCAAAATTAAGTGCCTTTAGACAGACTCTAAAAAAAATTATTGCTTTTAGATCGTTTTGTTATACGACAAGAGGAAGTGCCACTATGAACTTCTAGATCTCTAAAAATGTGGCAACTCTCAACGCAACGCTCAAGGTCAAAGAAAGTTTATTTTATTTGCTTTCGAAAATATTTTGCACGCACAGTATGAATGGCTTGCAAAAAAATGGTGTTTTTCTCAAAACTTAATTGTTTATTTTTCTAGCAATTTTTTTTTTTAGGCAAATTTAAAAATATGTATTGTTTTTATTTAATATTTCATTCACTTAGCGATAAGGTTTCAAAAGAAACATGACAGTCTGGTAAATATTTATATTTTTTTTCTTATTAGCATATCTACATATTTGTTAAGTGCGCATTTACAGTTAGCAATGGTTAGCAATTAAATAAAATTATGTCAAGCTATCCCATTCATGATAAGAAACAGAGATTAATTATTTGACAGCAAAAAAAAAAACGTGCTTGATAATATTACTATTTCATGTAACACGTGATATCGAATTTACAAATGTAAATCCATGATTAATTGGCTTTTAAAACTTGTTGCGTGTACTTTATAAGCATTTATTCTGAATGATTCGTTTAGAAAGAATACCTTTACAATTATTTTATTTAAGTAAACGATTGATTTAACAAAAAAAAAAGTTTTTATGGTTCGTAAAGAGATTGAATTCCGCATCAAGGATGCTATTATTATTTATGTAGGTATACGCTTATTGGTCTTATTATGATGTTATCTTGTTTAATTATCTCAAAGTTGGCAATTGTCATGTCAAAATTAAAAATAACGTTTTTACGGTGAAGCTTATTATTGGCGGTATCTGTCATAGAACCGTACTTTTTTTATACCGACTCCGGTTTTCTTCAAACTGCTGGACCGATATCGATGAATTTAATATTTTTAAATTTAATAAACACGAAATCAAAAATTTATGGAAAAAAGTATTTTCAGAAAAATATGATCAGATTGGATAAAGTTTTTGTACGTGTGCTTTGTTGGGGAAATAAAAGCGCTAGTCGTAAAACGATTAATTTCAAAAACGTTCGTTTTAAGGCGAACGTTCGATTCGGAATTCATAATTAGGAGACTAAATTGACGGAATCAATGAAATCTTTTGATTGTATTCAAAGCAGTAAAAACTGTTAATTCAAAATAAGGAATAAATTAGGTAAGCTTAAAATGCTCTTAAAATTCTCTTAAAAATTTATTCATAAGGATGATTTTGAGGAACCAATTGTTTAGATATATTCTTGAAAGCACGTGCCTGAAAAAAAGTACGCACGTTATAACAATCTACTAAGCTCAACACATAAAACAAAGGAAAGTTTTTTTTAACAAAAAAATACCCAGATGCTCAAACACAGAAAACGTTTTCATTTTATTTGAATTGTTCACAGCGTGCGATAAAAGCACCTATGTATACTTCAAACGTTAACAGACACGCATAAAATGAACAAATCAAACAAGAAAACAAAAATATTTGCTTAACAAATAAAATATAACTTAATATTTTGGTGCATGATGACATTCCTTTAATTTAGGTAAATATTTATGTTCTTTAAGGTAAAAAAAAGTTTTTATTTTTTAAGAAATAATACGCGTTTGTTGTTAATTGAGGGTAGGATTTGTGATGAATGAACATGTGTTTCTTTATCGATTGTCGTAAATCGATATAAAAATAATCCATTGACTTAATATCGGCTAATCAAAATCTCCAATCTTTAATTAAAAATTGATTTTGCTCATTCTGAATAAAAATTAAACTTGATTTTAAAAAAATGATCAACATAATTTTGTATTCAGATTTGAGCTTATTTTGGGCGAATTTCAGATTTTTAGGCAGAATCCTCCAAGAATATATTGATCATTTGATATTGTGAATGTCGCAGTTTTGGTTAACAGTTTTGTAGAACTAGGTATAGCAATATATAGAAGATAAAATTATAACTTACATTTAAAGAAATTGATTCAAAACTACAACCTACACAATGTTACAAAAATTTATCTACACATGTAGGTATCTAAAAATAATCAAATTGAGTTAACTTGTTACTTCCATACTATACAAATAACACGGAGATGCTGATATGAGATTAGCTTAAAACCAGGAGCCATTAACCTCTGTATCTATATGACACAATTGAAGTGAAACCAAGCCTCAGGAAATGGCACATACAACATAACTTATTTGTTTTTACTTATCTGATTGATAAAAATACTGTTCGTTTTCTAAATTCCAATCTAATTCAAACTGGTTTCATTTTGTAACGATTTTTTTGTTTAAATTGTCATGTGTGTTAATAATTTCAATTATCTATTGTAATTATTATACATACAGATTGTAGAAAGTCCAATCGTTTTATTTTAATTTTTAAATCTTTCTTCATGATTTATGCCCATATAAAATAACAAACCGGTAATTTAATGAATCATACAATAATTATTTTAAATGTACCTACTTTATAAAACATTTTTAATTTATGATTAAATGTGTGTCATGTTTATGGCATATAATTTTTGCTGAAAACTTGTTCTTTTAAGAACAATTTTGTGTCGTGAAAAAGATATCGCCAACAATAATTTAATTTAACACTCAATAAAATATTATATAAGTTACTTAATAACGTATCTGATAAAAGATGATCGTAAACTACTGACACAAATATAAATTTAAAACATTTAATATTAAAAATAATTTTGTTTGTTTTATATTAATTTGGTAGGTAAATACTGTATTCTCACAATGAGTCGTAACACCGTAATATTTTAATCTTTGCAATTTTCTGGAAAAGACGTCAGAGAATTAATGAGTTTAGTCGTTTTTATAGGGTAGGTAATCATAATATTGAATAGGTTTCATAAGTGCTAGTCTTTCGGCATTTAAATATATAAACATATCACTATTATAATCAAGTTCAGATTGTATACGTTCACACAGCAACAATAAAAAAAACTCTTCCGAGTCTTAGTTAATGGTATTTGCATAGTAGGTATAACTTGTTTAATAATATTGTTGCTGTCACAACCTTATAATGGTTTAAATGTTGTCACATTCATATAATTTATCTTCTAATTCTTTATCTTTCTCCAAAGATATATTTTATACCATTGCAAAATTAAATAAATCATTCCATCAACATAAGTAGATTGAAGGATCGAATTGAGATATTAATCCAGGTACCTATATTTGAATACATCAATCTTAAAATTTGTTTTAACTAATTAATTTCTCATAAAAATATACTTGCGTGCTAAAATTCTATTTGTCTTCTCATAAAATTTAATTTTATTGACTTACATACACAAAAATTAATATAAGAAAAAATGTATTCAAACTTTAACGTTTGTTATTTTTGTAGGTATTTTCTTTTGTTGATAGCTATATGTACCTATTTATATTATAATTTATGTAATTTTATTAATTTATGTTTATTAAAGAATTTCTGAAGAAATTTAAAAAATAGACTATTATTTTCGAATTGCTCGCTAATTTTTAGATTTTCGAGAAGAAGTATTAAAAAGTTTCTTAAAGGTAATATTTTTACAAAAAATAATTTGTAGGAGAGAGGTCGGAACAGTGAGACACTTTTTTCTTAAACAGTGATATCTCCGAACTATTTTGAGCTTTCAAAATGATTTTTTGTTTTTTTTTTTTAAGACACATTTCACCTACATTTTGCCATTAAAAGTGTACTGCATAAATAAAAAAAACTTACTTATGAGTTAAATTGTTGCAGAAGGTCAAACTGTCTCACTGTTCGTTAGGTTCGAAGAGTGGGACAGCGTTGATCGAATAGTGGGACAGAATGCTACAAGAGCAAATGCACTTTAATTTTTTTTTGTTTTGTTTTAAGAGCAAGAGCACTTTATTTTTTTTTTTTTTGCACGAATGCATAACTTGCCTTATAGTACCTATAATCGCAAGTAAAAAGGTTTGAACATTTTTAAAAATAAATGGTGCGATATGCCGTGATTGCTTTTGGACGTAATTTTTTTTTTTTTTGTATTCATCATTATTTCCAAATGGCAAATGTTTTAAAGGAGAATTTGTTCAGAATTAAAAACTATCTGAAAATAGTTTCAACTCTTCAACTCTTTTGTGATCCTGAAAAGAAAAATAAACTTGTATGCAATCATACTTTTATCTGCTGATTGCAACTTTACATTTTTATGAAATCTTTCATTCTGGTGCAATATTTTGAAAGAAGTTGATGCAGCACAGAAATACTTACCGGGTTTTCTCTATAGACTCTAGAAAATAGCGTTAGAAATCTTAAGGCACTCGCTAGTTTTCTTCTTAAAACCGTGAAAAATGCCGTAATATATACGCAAGAGAACTATGTACTGAGCTAGAAATTTCAATTGTAAAGCAGAGAAGAAGGAAAATTATGCCAAGCGAAAAGGCTCAAGATGCTGGTTTAACGTTGGAAACATGAAGATCAATTTCACGATTTGCATCTTAGTGGCATCGTTTGAACGAAGCTTTTCAAAACAAAATCACTTTTCAAAAAAAAACAATAAGCCATTATGTTGACTAACTGTCTACTTTCAATTGTAAGGAGCTCGCAAAAAATAAAGATTTTAATGATACAATCGAATTATTCAGTGCAATAAAAGCTCGAAAGAACTTTTAAATAAAATCTTTGTTCGTGTTTTTTTCTTAATTTTTTCAAGCCTGCTTTCCCGCCCCGGTTGGCACTTCCAGTGGCCTGGAAACTATTTAATTAAAATTCTCTTGCAAAACTGTCGTCAAATGTAAGAAATGTTATCATCATCCACAAGGAGTTGGCTTTGAATTTTGGTAATCAAATATTCTAAGTTATTCACCTTCTTTAATGAAAAAAAAATATTTTTATCAACTCTCACTTCCGTTATACTGCTTTATTCTTGCCAAGCAAAAATGTAGTAATTGTACTGAGGTTTTGAAACTAACGTAGATATACAACCATACAACCCCTGTTAAAAATGTAATCAATCAATTAATAATCAATTTAAAACGGAATTTTTCTATATAAATTAAATACAAAAATGTCTCTCGTTGCTTTACTTAAGGTATGTCCATTGTCCATCAGTCGTCTGGCAGGCGCCTGAGTCCAATGTTTCCATATTCAACAGCACCTTCGTTGCTCCGCTTAGGGAATGTCCAGTTCAGTCGTCTCGCGGGCGCCTAAGTCCAAAGTTTCCAAATTCCTGCTTCGCGTCTTATTTTCTTCCTCTTTCAATTCCTATTTCAAATAATTAGTGTAAAAGCAAAAAAAAAGTTACAAAATCGCGCTAAAAGTGCTGAAAATCGGTATTTTGTATTCGTACCATTCCGAATTTTTAACAGTCGGGATTTTGTCAGTCGGGATTTTGTCTCTATCCCCTTATATCCTATTAATATAAAAAACAACAAGTTATAAATTGAAAATATCCTATTTTCTCTATTTATAGATTATTTGTTTACACAAAGTCATGTGCTTTAGAAATTGTTTTTATTTTAAATTTCATATGTAAAGAAAACTAGTTATATAACTCATTCATATATTGAACTGGTTATATCATTAAAGATACACCCCAAGGATCAAAAACAACTGTTAAAATATGAATAATTATTATTATCTCAATAACATGAAATAAAAACAACTGATGCATCACCAAATTAATTATCTTTATTCAAAAAAAAAAAATCACTCGTGACAATATTAATTAGACACAAACACTATTACCTTTATCAATTGACTCTCTTGGGATTACACAAATGTTTCTTTAAATATTGATTTAAAAAAAAAACGGATAACAACTTGTATAATAATCTGACGCCAGACTTGTCAATAGATACAATTTAATTGATGCAATTTTATGACATCGACATCCCTTCTAGACAAGGTCAATGGTTATATTTATATGGTGCAGTTTAGTTCTTGTGGATTCTCAAGAAAAATGTAGCAATCCCCAGCCCCAACCCTATAGTTATAAATGCAAGTGTTTCTAATTCATTATCTGGAAAATTGTTTCTCTCAGATGCGCTGTTCACATTATAGATACAATATAGACAAAAAATACCAAAATGCACGGATCTCGTTTTGTTATTTTTTGTAAGTGTGACAAATGAGTACTATAATTTAACTGTCACCGCATTTTTATTTTGAATTGAGATGCACTTAATTTGAAGATCATTATAATTTTGTTTGTTATAAGATTTCACATATTAATTTTGCAAAACAAACTGAAGTATAATTAATTTTTTTATTTCAAATGCCACAATCATACCTTTACTCTGTGAAGTGACTCATAATCATGGTGACCAGAATCTAAGGAAAAATCAGACTTTCAGATGCAATTTTTTAAGGACTTAATGGATTTTTTTTCTGATGCAATATGAATTCTAAAAAAAACCTAAATTAAACATTTTTGAAGTCAGGATCTTTAGGGCCAATTTTAAAATCGTGGTTCAAGTATTTAACTCACCGATTTCGGCAGATTAGGGCCAGTTGTAGAATTGTGGTTCAACATGTGATATTTTTCGTCAATTTTTTTTTTTCAGATCTAGCTTTTTACCGGTAACTGCTATAGGTACAAGCGTTACAGATAATTCATTTTTTCTCAAGAAATATTAGATCAATTTAAAAAAAAAAATTATGCGCGATATTTGTTGCCAAGGAAGATGTTTTTTACGATATTATTTTTTTTGGAAAAAGCTTATTAAAGGTTCCTACCATATATGTATCTGTATCTGTTCCGATCGACTACGTCTTGAAAGGCAACACTGATTTTGACAAAATTAATTATTCTTGAAGTTCTGCTAAGCCTGAATTAATAGGTAGATACTGCAACCAAAAATTTAGGAAAAAATATTTATTTTTTATTTTTGAAAAATCGATTATTCTAATTTTCTCGAAAAATATAAAATTTTATATTTTTTTTTTGTCATAAAAAACTGTATCGAGTTTTGTTAAACTTGATTAAAACTTGAAAAAAAAATTGATGAAAGTATTTTTTTACATTTTTTTTAAACAAAATACCCAAGTTAGCTTTTTCAGAACAAGTTCGTGCCCTTTATTTTGATAATCCTGAAAAGCCTAACTTATAACCGTATACCAAATCCAATCATAAAATTGCGTAGGTAGCTATTATGTTTCAAAAAAAAATTCTGTCGACTCGCCTATAAATGAATATCGTGAAGCGTGTTTTTCTGTTTTAATATAATCAATAATTTTTTTTAGTTTTCTCTTCCCCGTAGGGATAACAATTTGCATGTATTAAGTTTAAGTTGCTATAAATTTAGTATTCATCAATACCGATTTTTTAAACATTGGTAGCTTTTTTTTAAACTCAGAATAAGTTGTTTAACTGGTTCAGTTTGTTTTGTATGCAACTTTTTATTATTTAATAAATTAGAACGTTTAGAAAATTGAAAGATAGCTTAATAGGTAGGTTGAAAACAAATTTATAACTGTGACTAACCATAGTTTGAATTCATTTGTTAATTTATAATAATTGTATCTACTTAAAATTCCGTAGACACGAGACGTTTAATCCCGTGTGTTTAAACTTATTTATAAAGCAATTTGTTTCGAATATAAACAATCAGACCAATGTGTATATTTATATATGGTAGAAATAAATACACTATAACGAAATAAAACAATAATTCGAATTTAATTTATTTTGTTGGACATTTTTTTACCTGATCAAAATATGTGACTATTGACACTAAAACAAGTTTTCGGTATTTAGTTGACTCTAGCCATTTTAATATTTGGTTGTTTGTGACAAAAGAGCAATAAATGTTTTCCTGTTGAATTCTGCTTATTTTAGGGATACCTTTTTCTGTATATTATTTTGATAAAACTATCAATTTATTTTGATACTTATCGAACCTATCGATATTGACCAACTATATCGAAAAATAGTCAAGCATCTTCCAGACAAATCAGCAGATTTTACAAGATAAAGGTAAATTTGTGTAAACAGCACAAATGCAGTAAATGGTAGATTTAAATTTTTAGTAAAAGGCATCTCCTAGGTTTTAGTTTTCTTTTAAAATTTTTAGCTATACATATATAACATAAAAACTAAAATACGATGATACATTATTTATTAAATTATAATTTTTAGAGTCACATAGTCTACAAGACTAAAGTGGTTTAATTTTATTTTTTTTTTTTTTTTTTTTGATTATGGGTAAACCACAAAAAACAAAAAGTGCAAAATACTATAGTAAAAAAATGATGATAGGAACTGGCACTCCTTGAAATAGCTATATCTCCAGCCAAAAATGGAAAAACGAATAAATAAAATTCGTTTAAAAATTGGTGGTAGCACCTTTAAGTTGTTGTTGTTGTTCAAAAACATTCAATGAAAAATTGACGGAATAAAGAATGGTCAAGTAATAAAACTGACATTCTAGTACGAATAGTACAATATAACAACAATAACAAAAAAAAAGAGATTTTTTTGACCATTTAATCATTTTTAAAGCACCAATATCTTTTTGGTTGATAATATTTTTTCCAAAAAGTTCATAGTTTCCAAGAAAAAAAATCCTCTATACATAAGGTACAAAATATTTTGCATTTATAAAATGTATATAGTTTTAGGTTTTATTTTTAAGTCTTGGACGATTTGGTTTTTGGGTGAATTTTTGAATAGCCGATTGTACCTATAACTTGCTTATCTTGTGCTGTGTTATACCTTCACAAAATCTAGAGTTGTTACGCTAACTGTCTGTCAAAAGAGCTAAATTCTGCTATGCAATCGTTTCATTTAATACGATATAACAATAAGGTATCTTTTTTTTTTTTGTTAATCATTCTTTAATATCAATGTGTCTGATGATTTTATTTTAATTATAATTACAGGATAGAAAAAAGTACCTACTAGTCATCAGCTTATTCAATTGCGGCAGTCTGTTTAAAGAAAAATAACTCTAGAAAGTTGTTATATTAACATAAATTAATTGATCTATTGATGTTAACTTAGAGAGAGAAGACAAACAACCTTTGAACGCGAATAAAACGACTAATTAGTTGAAGTTTTAATTGTTTATTGAGAACTTATTAATCATCTTGGAAATTCCCAGCTAAAAGTAAGTACCATATACCTAAGTTTGTATAACCACATCTGTGTAACTTAAATTATCTTTTCCTATAGATTGTTAATTAATGAATAAACCGCCGCAATTCATCTTTTCATTCTTTATTCATATTTTGTTCACCTTAATCTGTCAATTAATAATTTCGTGTACCTAACTATAATTTATTGGAGAAAGATTCTGAATGGAAACATGAAAGCGCCACTCCTCGAATTAAATGGTTTTTGTGGTTAACTGTTGGTGAATGGGAATTGCGGTTTGAGATAACCGCAAAATCTAACATCGTAAATTTTATTTAAATTTTGATGGGAAGGGGGCTTCACTAATCTGCAATCTATGTATAAGTTATTACTTTTTTTTTTCTTTCTTTATATAATAGATCAATTATTTAAATAACAGCAATTTTGCTGTTGAGAGCATCAGGTATGAAAATATCTTTATATAGCACGCGAGGTGTTTGGAATTCTAATATCCAAGCTTGTACTTATGACCAGTTTCTCCAAACAAGTTTAAATATTTATTATGGGTTATTAAATCTTAAAATGGCAATTTTTTAATTTCACCAACTATTTTCAGTTTTAAAAGAGTCAATAAACTAAAGTCCCATTTTTTTTCAAATAAATTTTAAAGGCGGATTAAAAATGCAAGACAAAGAGAACTTTGAATTTTTTCGATTAATATGCTCTCATCTCGCTTACTCTAATGAAAGAGACCCATGTGTGGTGAATAAAAATCCGGAGTTGGCATATAGTTTCCTCATTTTTAAAAACTTACCTCCTTATGTTGGTGCCCAGGTCATCATCATCATCATCGGCTCGACAACCGGGGTCCGGTCCTGGCCTCCTTCAACAAGTCTCTCCACCTATCCCGGTCTCGAGCCGACGCCATCCAGTTGCGCAAGGCTCCGGGCGTCCTGGTCTACGCCATCTCTCCAGCGCAAGCATGGTCTACCACGCTGTCGTCTGCCATAGAATGTACCACAAAGAACTTTCCGAGCAGGTTCCTCTTCGCTCATGCGAGCTAGGTGCCCTGCCCACCGAAGTCTACCGAGCCTAATTTTTGTCACTAAATCTGCTTCAAGGTAGATTGCGTACAATTCATGATTGTACCGTCTCCGGAATCGTCCTTCCTCACATATGGGGCCAACAATTCTCCTTAAGACTTTTCTCTCGAACGCGGCTAAGAGGTCAGAGTGCCTTTTGCTAAGCACCCAAGTCTCGGATCCATATGTGAGTACTGGCAGGACCATGGTCCTGTACAGCTGTAGTTTTGAAGTTATGGAGAAATTTCTGGATTTGAAGAGCTTTGACAGACTGTAGTAGGCTCTGTTGGATTTGAGAAACCGCCCGCGTATTTCTTCTTCTATATTGCTATCGGCTGCTACTATTGACCCAAGGTATTTAAAGGATTGCACCACTTCAAATTCGTGCTCCGCTACCTTGATTGTTTGACCAACTGTTCCTCTCGCATTCGACGCCACCATGTACTTTGTTTTACCTTCCCTAATGTGCAGCCCCAGATTTTGTGCCGCCTGCTCGATCTGGGTGAAGGAATCGTGTACAGCTTGCTCGGTTCTTCCGATGATGTCGATGTCGTCTGCGTAAGCCAGTATCTGGCTGGACCTGTTGACGATGGTCCCTCTTGTTGCCGTGCCAGAGTCACGGATTGCTTTCTCCAACGCCAGGTTGAAGAGGAGGCAGGCCAAACCATCCCCTTGTCGGAGTCCATTAAAGATGTTGATTGGTCTGGATAGCAATCCGGCTATTTTTACTTGGCTTGTTACGTTGGTCATGGTCAACCTACATAGTCGTGTCAATTTATTTGGGATGCCGAATTCTCTCATGGCTTTGTAAAGTTCTACCCTGGCTATGCTATCATAGGCGGCCTTAAAGTCTATAAACAGGTGGTATGTTGGGATGTTAAATTCTAGACATTTTTCCATCGCCTGCCTAAGGGTAAAGATCTGATCAGTTGTTGATTTGCCTGGAATGAAACCACACTGATATTGTCCGATGATGGTTTTAGCGTATGGGGTTATCCGGTCTTGTAGGATAGAGGAGAGTATCTTATAGGCGGTACTCAACAACGTGATACCTCTATAGTTGCTGCACGTTGTGACATCTCCTTTCTTATGTATGGGGCATATTATACCTTTTCGCCAGTCTTCTGGCATTTCTTCATGCTCCCACACGTGCACTATAATATCATGAATTGCCTGACGTAGAGCTGGCCCACCGTGTTGAAATAATTCGGCTGGTATACCATCAGCTCCCGGGGCTTTGTTTTTCTTTAGCCGGTCTATAGCCTTCTCAACCTCTTCTGTGCTTGGTGACGGCAACATAGGGTATTCGTCTTGAAGCAGTGGAGCCTCCACTTCTGCAGTGAGTTGACTATTTAGCAATTCATTAAAGTACACTTCCCATCGCTCCAGTATGTCCAGGTCATCTACTTGTAATTCTCCGTCTCCTCCTGTAGAAAAAAAATTTTTTCACGCGCTTTTCTATACATGAATACATATGAACAGCAAAACGCAAAATTGTAAGAATGTATGGTCAGCCAAATTTGACAGTCCCATTTGAAATGCACGGGCACGCATACAGAGTTAAATCTCTGCAGTTTTGAAAGTTTATAGGCAAAAGTTGATGGAGCCTAATGAGTTGATGTTCTATTTATTTATTATTCTATGTGTTGGTGCAAACTATTTTAAGCTAAAAGCCAATAAATTTTATTACTCCGTTTACTAAAATGCTTTTAGGTGTATTTTGGTGAAACTGGTCATTTATTCATTAATCGTATGCGCAAAACTCTTCATCACGTAATCCGCAAATAGACTAAATTGTGATGTACCCCTTCGAACAAAAGGCCACGACGTGATCTTTCAAAAATAAACGGTCAAGCTCGAAATTCGGCAACAGTTAGTTTTTTATGCGCTTAAAGTAGATGCATATTTAGATCTTTCTTTCAGATATTATTCTAAAAAACTGATACAAGGTGGCCCAAAACAATTCGTTCAATTTTGTTTCAATATATTTTTTAAATGAGGAAATTGTATTGGAATCCAAACAACTGAGCATCATGTTAGCCAAAGCCAATTGCCAAAACCAGACATTATATAAGGGACCAGGAAACACTTATTCAAAATGTCTATGTCTATCGTCGCCCCATCTGTGTGCGGTTGCACAGCCATATACATTAAAACCACCCATGTCACCAGATCCAGATCATCAACCTGCGACAGTAAAAACTGTTTGATCGCGGTGATGTTTTGGTCGGAACGGGCACTACAAATACCCCCGGTTCCCATTGTTACTTGTTGTTCCAGTCTTGTCTTGTTGTTTTAGTGTTTTACCAGTTAGTAGGTATTGATGGACTGCCGGAAAATTAGCATCGAAATTTTCTTTGTCCCATAATCAACACTTACCATTTATTTTGTATAATAAGTAAAAATCAGTCAGCGATCTTGAGGAGAAAGAATTCCTTTGTCAAAAAGTATATTCTGTATCCCGTTTATTGCATAAAAAACATTGTATATAAATTTCTATAGTACAACCATGGAGCAGCGCCATCTAAATAAAGTTGTGAACCGCACATTTGGAGGTTCTAACATTTACTAAGTGTCTATTATGTTACCCTAACACGAGTCGTTACAAAACAAATTAATAATATATAATGTATTTTATTGGCTCTAAAATCCAGATTACCTTGATAAGAGTCGTAAACAAAACAAAAATATGTTTACGACTGTTGTCAGGGTTACAGAATAGAGAACTAGTAAATGCACGAACATAAAAATGTGTTATTCACAAGTTTCTTAACATGGCCAGGCGGTGATCATTCAGCATGAAAATACTATAGAAATGTATATACAATGATAAAAATCAAAAGAAATTGACATTTGATAATTGATTAAGCTACATATTTTTTAATTAATTTTTGGGAAATCTATTTTAAATTTTCTCGTGCAAACTAACTTAAAATAGATTATCCATCCTTATTATTTAAATAGTTTAAAATTAAAAAAACTTAAAGCATTGTGTTAACGATAACATCAACTATAATTATATAGGAAAAGTATTTCAAGA
This sequence comes from Baccha elongata, assembly GCA_951217065.1. NCBI lineage: Eukaryota > Metazoa > Arthropoda > Insecta > Diptera > Syrphidae > Baccha > Baccha elongata. The sequence goes on from OX578273.1 coordinate 36,162,830, forward strand.
AGTATTTATTTATCTTATAATAAATAAATAAATATCTTATATGTATATATAAAAAAAAATAAAAATATTTTGTTCACTTACTATATATTTACACGCGATCGAAGATCTCTTTGTTTTAATGAGATAATAACTATTTTAAGATATTAATTGAGTTCTTTTTTTTGATAACTGATTAAAGGTTGTACACGAAATACAAAAGGTAAAACGAGTAACATTTTTTTCAGTAACCATAAATATTCAGTGTTAATACTTTTTCCAAGTTGACAATTGTAATTGGAATATTGAAAATGGTATTGTTCCTGCATTGTATTAGTGATTTTTTACAGCTCACATCTCAGAAACTATTAAAGATTCGAGTTAACCTTGGAAACGATTTTTACACGAAATTAATATAGGTAAAGCGTTTTTAAGTTAAAAGCAAAAAAAAGAAATAGGCACGACTTTGTCACACAAATTTGCTCTTTTGGCAAGTTACCTAAGAGCTTATATACACACAAAAATTAATTAAAGTTAATACATACAAAAAAATAACTTTGAAAATTAATTTATTACAACCCATCAGAGTTTTCCTAGAAAATTATAGTAATTTTTATATATTGCAATATATTTAAAAAAAATTTTGTAGCAAAATCGAACATCCAATTCTTAAAAAAAATCATTTTTTCGACAACTTTTTAAAAAATAAATAAATTAATTAATTTGAGTATGTAAGTTTTGGAAACTTTATTGTTTATTTATTTATATTAAAAAAATGTTATGCAATTTTTGCATTATAATTCAGCTATCTAACCCTTCTCAAGTATTAAATTGGGTTAAGTTCTGTTCAATCGTTAACGAGAAAGTCAAATTAAACATAAACTTTTGTCCCATGTAAAATGTAATCAAAACGTTTCAGCCATTTTGAGTTTTTTCATAACCGTTCTAAAATCTATAGGTGATTTAAACATGTTTCAGAACCAAAATTTAGCAGAAGTGCTCAGTTTTAATTATTTTTTTTTTGTAAATTCAATATATGTACATAAGTATAATGGAAAATGGCTTGACTAAAAAATTCTATTTTTCGTACATTAAATGCAATTGCATATTTAGCACTTTAAATTAGCGTACTTCAAATTTGTAAAAAAACTTTTTTTATAAAAATTATTAAACACATTGGTAATTTTCCATTTTTAGTTGGCGTATTTTCCATTTTTACCTTTTGGCTATTTTTCCAAAAATTGAGCGTAGTTTCCGTGAGTTCCAGCAAAAATGGGTAACATGATATAATCCTTTTTTCCAAATTTTCGTAATTTCCGGCTATGCTAAATATCGTTCAAAAAAAAATTGCCAAAAACTTAAAAATGAAAAACCACCCAAAAAATTCGGCTGAACTTTCATTACATATGTACATAGTGAATAGTGAAAAACAAAAAAAATACTTACTTAAAAATTTCTTGAAAAATCACCAAAAAATTTAAATAAAAAATCGAAGAATTTTTATTAATCAAATTATTAAAAAATGCAAAATCACACAAAGGGTTCTTCTATCCAAACTTTCACACAACCAAATCTTATAGTGACGGGCCAGTTACTCGCATTTTTTTTGGGTAAAAGTGTAATTTAGTTTTTGGAAGATTTTTTATTATTTTTGGGGTGTTTAAAAAAAAAAAATTGTTTGCCCAAAAATATTGGGTAATTCTCATTTTTTTTTTTGCAATTACTTTATGGACGATTTTTGCGTTTATACATTTTGGCCGATCTTTCAATACAAAAAGTCAGCCAAATATATGTACATATGTATGTATGTGATACAAAATGAAGAATAGACCAAAAATAATTTTGGGCGATTATTTATCATACAGTTTTAAGCGATTTTTCGCACAACCGTAGTTTTCATTTTTCTATTTGGATCTTTTTCAAAAAAAAATGACGTAATTTCCATAAATTCTGTCGATTTTGTGTCAAAATTATTTCGCAAACATTTCTTGGGCTATTTTCAACACACTTTTTAACGAAATTTTATTTGGCGCAGTTCCATTGAGCGCTATAACATTACATGTCCCAACAAAACACAAATATTGTTGATTTACGACCATCCTGCATTACACACTTACATACAAATAATTAACAATAAAAGTATATTTTATATGTAGTTAAGACAATTTTTTAAAAGCAACTAAATCTAATAAAATTAATTAAATATTTTTCAGATGGCAAAGGATTACAAATCATTGGGTTGGGACTATTTGACGTTTGTGGCGTTTATAGCTTTTTCAATACTAGCGCCTCTATGGGGACGAATTTTTGGCAAAAAGAAACAACGCAGTAAAGCTGATTATGTATTTGCAACTGGTGGAGTTTCAATGATAGCAATTATGCTTTCCATAGCTAGAGGCACACTTGGCATTAGATCAGTTTTAGGTAAGTAAATATTTTATATATCGAAAAAGTTAAAAATCTTGAACGCGACTCTTCTTGTTTAGGTTATCCCAGTGAGTTATTTTACCGTGGCTCAGCAATGTGGGAAACAATGTATGGCATGGTGAATGCATACCCAATTGTATGCTTCGTGTTTGTTCCTGTATATTTTAACTTAGGAATAACCTCAGTGTATCAGTATTTAGATTTAAGGTGAGTTTTGATCTTTAAAATAACTTCGTTAAGCTTCTTTAACCTATTTATACTCGTTTTAGATTCAAAAGTCGATTAGTAAGATGTTTAGCATCTGGTACTTATGTTGTTAGGCAAATTTGTAATCTTGGCATTACAATATACACGCCCAGTATTGCTCTATCAACAGTCATTGGAATACCTTATTGGATATCTATTGTGGCAATGTCGATAATATGTATATTTTTTACTGTGATGGTAAGTTTAATATTTAATATTATTAAAGTTTTGCATAAATTTAGGTTTCTTTTTAAAAATAAAATAAAATAAAATCAACTCAGTTAGCTTATTTCTTCCTCTATCTCATCAAAGACTTTGACATTATTTTCTTTAAGGGCTTTAATCACTTCTTAGTTTTGGGAATGTCATTGCTCTTTATGAGCACCATTAAGAAAAGAGTAGCTGTCAGTTTTAAGATGACATATAGTTTAAAAAGAAACTTTTTCTTTGACCACTCTATAATTGATGTAAATAGGAAAAAAACAATATTGATTTACATTCTTTTTTTTTTAGGGAGGTTTAAAAGCCGCCATTAATGCTGATGTGATCCAAACAGTTACCATAGCTGCGTTAACAATTGCTATCATAATAAAAGGAAGTTATTCCAGTGGTGGTCCAGTCAATGTATTTGAAGTTAATCGAGATAATGGTGAGTTTTGCTGAGTTTTTTATGAGTAGTATTTAAGGTAGTTCGTATAAATAGATATTGTGGAAATAAGTTCATAATTTTAAATTTATAATTTTAAAATGGATATATGTAAGTACACTATTCACATATTTATTAATATCATATGGTTGACGCTAATGACATCATTTCAACTACTATATTATCAACTTTGGATTAAAATTAGATTAAGGTGATTTTTACGTCCAAACATTACCTAAATATGGATGTACTAAATGCGATGGAGTGAAATAAAGGGCCGCGGAATTAAGGGCGGAGGGTCTTAACTGACCCTGATTCGGAAGTTGGTTTTTTGGTCAACACCATAAAGAACTATTGCGATAGTGATGCCTTTTATTACCGGGAAACGTTTCTAGAATGCCCAAATCTCAATATAACATCATAAATCTCGAATTTTCTACTTTTTTTATAATCTTGAATGAGAGAATCTCGAATGCCGTATTTCCAGTTGACAAATTCTATAACGAATTTCATCAGTCTTCAATTCAAATTTTTAGAAAAAAATTACACAAATATGATAAGTATTTTTGGCACGTAGTTTTTGTTCACTAACTAAAATGTAGTTTGAAACTTTTAAAATGATAATAATGTATAACTGCCATTATATTATCAAATCGGGAAAGGGTTGTCAGAGCAACTCTAAAAGAATTATAAAAACACTTAAAAAAAGAAATTGTTTTGTTTTGGTACAATGGATTGAGAGTTATTTTATTTTTCATTGCATACCTCATAGGCGACGACCACCATAAGCTGGGACATATGCTGAAAAGAAAAATATTCTATATGTACGGCCCGTGCGAGTATTGAACCACTAACTTCTACACTCTAGAGTCTAGAGTAACAGCCTAGCACTTATCCATTGTACGTTGTACCATTGCCGCTTACTTCAGAGCATGAAAGATGTGGCCCGATTAGGGAGTACAAAGCGAGTCGTTTTCAATACGAAAACTCTCTTCCGAAACGCCTCACTTTATTTAATTATCGTATACGAAGCGTGTCCTTCCAATCGTTCCACTAAATTGATAGGTATACGGTATATTTTTTCCTGCACATCTTTTACGAACAAATGTGTTGTTTATCTCTTCAGTTTTAAATCCAAAATGATTCTTGCAATACTGTTTTTTTATAAAATTTTAAATGTAACTGATCAACATTTTTACTATTTTTGTTATTTTATTTTTCTTAGGGAGACTGCAGTTCTTCAATTTCACTGGTGACCTAACAGTACGTGTGGACACTTTTTCAGCCTGGTTAGGTCAACTATTTGTTTCCCTATCCCAATTTGGATGTCAGCAAAATTTTATGCAGCGCTATGTCAGTTTAAAGTCAATCAAAGACGTTAAAAAGTAAAATTTAAATTTAACATAAAAAAAAAAATTAAAATTTCTAACATAAAAATAATCATCCTTAGAGCAATGATGTCCAACATTCCAATTATAATTATGTTCTTTTCGTTGGCTTGGGTTGCTGGAATGGTTGTATATTCAACATATGCCGCTTGTGATCCTCTAAAAGAAGGATACATTGGAAAACGGGATGAAATTCTACCATTTTTCGTTGAAGATCAAATGGCTTTCATTCCTGGATTTTTGGGAATATTTATGGCTACCTTATTCAATGGAGCTTTGTGGTAAGTAAATTTAAGGAAAATTATATTTTAAGCTAAAAATTCAATATATCATTATAACAGTATGAACGTTTCGAATTTAAATTCACTTGCAACTGTCCTGTGGGAGGATTTCCTTTCTCAATTGCCACAATTCAAGGGACTCACCGATAAGCAACAATTAAGCATAATTAAAGTTGTAACAGTGATCTTTGGCATTATTATAATGGGCGTTGCATTCTGTGTTGGATTCTTGACGGGCGTCATAGAATCATCAATGTTGGCCTTTTCTGCAACTTCGGGGCCACTACTAGGTGTTTTCGTGTTGGCTATGTTAGTGCCGATCGCTAATTGGAAGGTATTTTTTTTTTGTTTTTCTTAATGTATACTAGAAACCTTGATCACTAATTTTTCATCTTTTTTTATAGGGGGCAGCTGCTGGTATGATCAGTTCAAGTGTTATTGTACTTTGGATTGTTTTTGGTGGTTTAACACTTAACAATCCAAAAGAAATGTTACCAACATCGACAGAGGTAAGAGTTGTTTTTTTAATAAGCGATGGAAGTATTTAAAATTCTGTTTTTATTTAAGGGCTGTTCGAACCTAACGTTTTCACAAGAGATTTCTAAACCTCAATCGTTATGGCTACTTCAAAATGAACCAATGGTAATAAATGATACATCATACCCTTATACCACGACGGCGCTGCCAGCAATTGAAAAGTGAGTACCTACTTTGTCTCTTAAACATACTAGAGGTATTTCGCAAGGGAGCATCTCTTAATATCGAAGGATAAAAATCTCGATTGACAAAAATCTAGAAAACAATTGCTTATAATCTAGAATGCAAAAATCTCGAACGCACAAAAATCTCGAATGAATTATAATCTCGAAAGAGAAAATCTCGAAAAAAAATCTCGAATAAATTGTAGATTCGAGATTTTTTATTAAGAGTTAATACTCAAGTTAAACACAGCTCTCTAGGTAGTTAAACAATTATTTATTTTCTGAACTTAAAATGAATGAAAATTCAATACAAAAAAGCAAAAAACACAAGAATATTATTCAGTTTTATACAGGGTGAGTCATGAGCAATGCGACAAAATGCTAGGGCATGTAGGTTGCGTTGAGACAAGAAAAAAATCGTATGGGAGGGGGGGGTCTATTCCCCTCCGTTTAGCCGGGAGGGGCAATTTTCGAAAAAACTGACTTAAAATGGGAAAAAAATTATTTAAAATCAACGGCTTCATTCACAATGCTGTGCGATACGTTTTTGAAAAGCCAATAACTTTTTCTTTCATTCTGTGTTTAAATAAATTTATTCTAAGAAATAGTTTTGTAAATATTAATTTTCAAAGTCAAAACTTTACAAAATTTTACGTAATTAAGTGCTAATTTTAATTTCAAAATTCAATGCTGTTATTAATTTTAAGTCTAAATAAGAAAACCGGATGCAAAAATTTTATGTCGTTCTCAAGAAATTAAAAAAAAACCAAAACCACCTTTTTCTAAGAAAAATTTTATTACGTTCTCATAAAACTCCAATTGAAAAAAAAGTAAAAAAACTAAGATTAATGCTAAATAAATAAATAAATTGCTTCGTTACAATAAAAATAAATGTTTTTCTTAGAAAAAGGTGGTTTTGGGTTTTTTTTTAATTTCTTGAGAACGACATAAAATTTTTGCATCCGGTTTTCTTATTTAGACTTAAAATTAATAACAGCATTGAATTTTGAAATTAAAATTAGCACTTAAACACGTAAAATTTTGAAAAAAATGAATTTTAAATTTTTTTTTCAATTTTTTTTTTCAAAATTTTGACTTTGAAAATTAATATTTCAAAAACTATTTCTTAGAATAGATTTATTTAAACACAGAATGAAAGAAAAAGTTATTGGCTTTTCAAAAACGTACCGCACAGCATTGTGAATGAAGCCGTTGATTTTAAATAATTTTGTTCCCATTTTAAGTCAGTTTTTTCGAAAATTGCCCCTCCCGGCTAAACGGAGGGGAATAGACCCCCCCTCCCATACGATTTTTTTCTTCTCTCAACGCAACCTACACGCCCTAGCATTTTGTCGCATTGCTCATGACTCACCCTGTATAAATAAAAACATATATAGCCAACAAAACTATAGATGAGAGTTGTATGCAAGACTTTTTAAATATCCCACATGACTTCTCTCTTCTTTTTTCATTCAAAACCTTCATTCTTTTTACAGTTGCATTATACCTACAGGTCAGATAGGTCGTTTTTTTTAATCGCAAAGAGAGAAATAATTTACTTACCATGAGTTAAAATATTAATTAATATTTTTTTTTTCTAGATTTTTGTATTTCGTGATTTTTTCTTTTTTGATTTATTTTTTCGAGATTTTTTCATTCTAATTTTTTTTTTTCGATATTTTTGCTTTTTAAATTTTTGCTTTCTAGATTTTGGTTTTCTAGATTTCGTGGTAGACCCATTTCGCAATCATGATTCGAGTGAGAAGTTTCAAATTATGGTAATCCCGTATTTTAAAAAGTTTTTTGATAAAGTATAATTCCAGAATGTTTTGAAAAGATTCAATATCATGTGCATCATATGAAATCAACACATTTTCCGAATACATTGGCTAGACTTTAAAAAAAAAACACTCAAATAAATAAATGGGTGCTTGTATAATGTCAAACATGATTGCCAATAACAATCTAATAGTTCTAGCTATTGATTTTGATGTTGCATTCAGTTTCCAATTTTTGCTTAAGAGAGTTTTCCAAGAGGAAAACGTCGATGTTAGCAATCTGTAGGGCCTATGCTACGGCCATTGCTGCTCAATCGTGAAAATTGCCATTGTAATTTGCTATCGATAAATAAATTCATTCACTGACCTTATCACAGACTGCCAACATCATCTAGTACTTATGAAAACCCCTTTCTTAGTCAGTGAAACAATAAAATTATACTAATTGAGAATTTGTGAAATATACGAGTATAACTTATGTCCATAAATAAACTGATTTCACTAATTAAGCAATTTCTTAACTACATTGTTTTTCCTCTCGTTATCAAAACTTTGCTGAACCCAAAAATTCCTTGGTTTACATATACATAACTTAATCTCAGAGTTCACAATCAAAAGTCATGGCCATTGGCTCCACTTCCGAGTCAGTTTAAAAAGCTCGACATCCTTTGATTAAATATGCTTAAATTTCACCAAAAAATCAGATCAGTGAAGTATAGAAGTTCCATAACGTTCTTCTTTGTCTAAACTCTGACTGACAGTCATTCAATCGTAGTTTCACAGTTAATTTAGACCGATCCTTAGTATTACAACTGTCCTACTTAAACTTTGGCCTTACTAATAATCAAATTTAGTAACAGTTTAAGTATTCTCCACTTCATTCAGGAAATGTTTAGTGTATATTTTTTTTTTCTTAAGTGTGAAGATTTTATTTAAGCTGTTTAACATTAGATAAGATTAGATTAGTAAGACCATTGAGTTTATACACATAGAGAAATCATCTGTAAGTTTAAAATTCTGCTCGTGTGGTGCCGTTACTATCGACTTATATTTCTTTTCCTCTTGTAACAATTATTCTAGAGTTAAAAGGCAAAAAAATAAAGAAAGGTTTATTTATAAGATATGTTTCTACAAGCACACATTTTAGAAATATGAACAAAGAGTTCTGTCAAAACTGAATGCCATTTTTAAGTAAAAAAAATTGATTTTCTTGGTTAAAATCACCAAGAAAATCAATGAAATTGAATTTTTGGGTGATACATTTTGTTGCCATATGATGATATCATGATTTCAAAATAAAACGAATATATGTTTTTGACGTTTAAAGAAGTGGCCAACCTCATAGTTTCATTTTTCTAGCATAGACCTATATTATCATTCATCTTCTTTAAAACCCTACAAACGAAATAACTACATAAATAAAATTCAGACAAAAATATTGTCAATCTAATGTTATAATGTATTAACAAAATATTTTGTTTATATTTTCAGAACATTCCTGCATTCCATCTATTCGCTCAGTTTCATGTTTTATAGTTTTCTGGGTACAGTCCTTACCGTAGTCATAGGAGTAATCGTCAGTTATATTACTCGTGATGACAAAGAAAACCGTTACGACAACAAACTTTTACATCCGCTTATATTCAAATGGTGTGAAAGCTTCCCCGGCCCAAAGCCTTATTACATAAAAGAACCAATGCCAGTAAGTACATCAACCATTGTCGCAACAACAACCCCCGAAATTGAAAAAAAATCAGCGAAAAATAGTGCACAAACTAATCATGGTTTTGAACCAAACTCCGAAATAGATGGTAACGATCTCCGATCATCTACCAAAGACAAACCTCTTCCACTAGAAATAAAATTAACAAATATTCCGTATGGTAATGCTACACCAGTGCCGTCGAATTCAATTGCTGAAGCGAATGACTTTAGTGAAAGCGTCAATCAACTGAGATCACATTTGGACTTAAACAGTGGAACATATCGTAAAATAACAGAAAACGATTTAGTATAACATATCTTAAAGATACAGCTTAACATCTTTTTATATAATGTTTGTATTTTAGAGTTCTGTATGTAGGGGAAGTTTGGCGTGAGTGAATGTATCTATTGCTAGTATTATTTATTTTTATTGAATTTATTTGTTTTGTATTGTTTCATCATTGTTATTTTACATTTTTAATATGATTCCACGGTGAAACTGTGATCAAATATGTAAAATAATGTAATTTTGTATGTAATAACTTGTTTTAAACAAAATTTAAGTTTATTAATATATTTAAGACTTTAAAGTAAATACAAAAAATGTGTATCTACACTCCAAGTCAAAATCAAATAAAATCAAATTTTATAAAATTAAGTTTATTGTATGTAAGTAGGTAGGTTAATTTATTTTTGTATAAAAAACTAAGGATTGTTTTATTTATTTTAAAAATTTTCTCTATGAATTATAAAATAGTTTTGAATTTTCACTTTATTCTCATTAAAATAGGAAATAAAATTAAGTGATATTAATTTTGTTTTAAATACCTAAAAGACTTGAAATATGTTGTGGTAAAACCCAATATAAAAATAAAAGTCCGTGACAATACCAGTACTATACTATATATTGCATATTAAGTGAATGATTTTATACAAAAATATGTCTAATAATAACCGTAATTCACTGTAGATTGCACGATAAGTGAATGATTATATCATGTAAAGATTTTTCAATTTAAATCGAAATTAAATGATTTAACTTGTAATTGCTCATTTTGTAAATTAAATTAATTTCTTAAATAAAAAATGTTATTAATGAATTTAAGCACTGACCTGACAATATTTGTATATATTAATAGGAAAATACGTTTGTACTTATAAACTGCAGAAAGCTTTAATAAAAATAGTCAAATAAAAAAAAATTACAAGTGTTTTTTTTTATGGAAAAGTGTTTTATTTAAAAAAAAAAAAGTTTGAGATAACAATCAAACATGACATAACGATGATAGATGATAGAGAGGCAATTCTGTCCGTCTCTCAGTCTAGATGTATCGACACCTCCTTCTACCATCCTAGGTCTGAAAATAAAATAGTACCTATAGTAAAAAATTTCAAAAACTAAAATAGGACAAAAAAAAAATTGCCCTTTTTAGAAAGTAAAATAAAGGGCTAGTCGCACGAACTTGCTCTTGTGCCAAGCTACACTTTGCTGCTGCAAACGACGTGGAAATATCAATATATCATAAAGCTATGGTTACCAAATCTTTTTACCTAATTCAAAAAAAAAAAGGACCTATTTTTTCCGTCTTTTCTGTCACCGTTACTTTTTTTTGCATGGATCCGAAAATTGCAAATATTCCATATGAAGAGTCCAGGGGAAAAACGGCGCAAGTCATTTTGAAAAATTAATAAGATTCTTGCTAAAAATAAAACATAACATGTTAGATGTAAGGAATAATTAAACGTTCACCGATAAATGCGAAAAAAAGACGATTAATTTCCACTGGTAAGCGCTTTGTTACCATGGAAAAATGAAACAAGTCACATACTTTTTTCACTAAACAAAATTCTATTAAATGCATTAAGTCATGAAATAAAAATTAATTTATGTTTTGGGTATAAGAACATCATGTGCAACAAAACTGTTTCTTTCTATTTTTACTTGCGATTATAGGTACTCTAACTTATAAGGCAAGTTATGCATTCGTACAAAAAAAAAGTTTTGAGTTAACAAGTAGGTCCGACAATTCTGTCTGTCTGTCTGTCTGTATCGACACTTACAGCATAAACGGTTGAACCGATTTTCTTCAAACTTGCTAAAAAGTACTATTTTCTTTCTTTTTTTCCTATGTCTTAAAATAACGGTACCTACCATATAAATGTCACCGATAGTTCCAAATTTCTCAAAAAAAATACGATCGATTTTGATAAAATTTTATACGAGTGATTTGTTGCCAATGGTACCTGCAATAGAATGGCACTTTTTCGAAAGCGATTATCTTTTAAACGGCTAAACCGATTTTGACGAAATTTAATATCTTTTAAACGGCTAAACCGATTTTGACGAAATTTAATACCCTTAAAGTACTTTAAAGCTTGATTAATACTGAAATCGAAAATGTTGGAAAATAAAGTTTTATGACACCTACATGAATAACCTAACGAAACCATCAACGAGGGTGGTGAAATGCGAAAAGCTTTATCTCAGGGGTTAGATCTCATTTTTTGTGCTATTGGTCCTATTTTTCTGAGCTCATATCAGCTTTCGTATGAAAAATGAAATTATTTTGAATACTAAAACAGGCATTATATTAGAAAAATTGGATTTAAGACTCAGACAAAACTTTTCGCGTACATATATCACTTTTACCACCCTATGTATTATTTAGACCATGATGGGAATCTTTTCCTTACCCCTCTTGAAACCTCTTTGGGGACATTTGATCTCTTTTTCTTATTGCGGGTACTTTGCCTCAATTAGTGTAACGACACGAAAAAGATTTCAATTTGCCCATTCTTGTAGCACTTAATCGTTGCCTTTTTGACCGACGCGACTAAGATTATTTCTTATTATCAGCAATACCTATCGATCTTTTGCGCGTTCCCGTCTCCTCGACCATTATAACTTCTGCTTCAGAATAGGTTTTCTTTGAATCCGGGGGACTACTGCTTTTACTGGTGACCTGTGACCTCACAATCCAGGCCATCGAGGTTTTGTCTATATCATTCTCATTGAAAACGTTTCCCTGAACTTTTTTCTAGTTTGTAGCCTTTAAAATATCGAAAGCACTCTTAAATTTAAAATCTTTCATAACTTCGCCTTTTCTGATTTCAAGGCGATAGTTTTTTAGCTAAACAATAATCTTTTCTTTATAAACTGTCTCAATGTTCATTCTAAAAAACATTAGTTTATAATGCAGCCTGCATGTTTTATTCTCATTTCCACTTCCCTAAACTATGAATTATAAAAGAACTGTTACGACTTCCTATATAATATGTAAAATCTATTTTTGTTTGTTTCATTTTGAAAAACACAGTAAAATCCAAAATTATTTAGTCAGTATGTCTGGGGTAAACCCCATTGAAAGTCTGTATTCACATGAAATGACTCAACCGCTCTACTTCACTTCATTAAGTAAAAAATACTCACGCAAATATCCACACCTACGTAAAACGGAAGGTCATAATTCATAAAGATAAATAATATAATGGTGAGTGGAAGTGGGAACATGTAGGTATTCTTTCTATAAACAGGTATTGAAATTATGATTTAACTCAATGGACTGGACAGTGACACAGCGCACAATTTATGATTGCCAATATGCCAATATTTATTTGATAATTTGATTGTAGACTAAAAGTACCTCAAGTTTATTTCTGTAAATGTGAGGTGATTCCCATTTACAGAAATAAGCTTGGAAATAAAAATCACGACTGTCGGACAAACTAAGATTTTAGATTAAATATGTAGACAAAACATTAGATTTATTAAACACTGAAAAAATATCAAATGAAAAATCATCAAAAATATCATACCCCTTGCATACATCATCAGCCTTAAATATTAGTATTTTTGTAGCTTATGAATTATGCAATCTGTTTCTATAGCTGCTTATCTTATAATGTCGCATTTAACCTTGCATTAGCTTATTACGCCTCTACATAACGTGTCATAAATTAGGATTTTGCGTTCAGAAGGATGAAAAGATCTATACTCGTATACAGCTTTATACATACTTATGTACATCCGTTATAGCTAAGCTATAAAGCAATTTTTGTCTACTCGAAGATCATCAAAATGTATTCTATTTTAGTTTCCAATTACAGCCATATTTCTTAAAATGCTCTTAATGTGTTAATAGTTATGCAGTGAAAAAGCATTTACGCAGCCTCTAATTAACTTTGAATGTTGTTTTGGTATTTGAAGGCGTTACAAGAAGTGTGTTATGGTAAACAATTTGAATTAAAATATTAATATTCTGTGGTCAAACACTTTTAATTAAGGAATATACATAATTTTTAAAACATTATTAGTTATGGAGCTTGTATATGATCTGTTTTACTTCTGACATATAAAAAACATATATTTTATTACAAAATACTAAATACTAGCTCGCATAGTCCAGCGTTGCTCGGCGATACTCTATTTTTGTCTATCGTTTTGATCATTATAATTAAACTCACATATGAAACATACATATCTATACACATTACACAAATCGATTTGTATGTATATAAGATGAGATAACTTTTCATACAAAAAATGATTACAACGTTATTTACACAAGAAAATCTTAATAATGGGTTTTCCCAATGCTTCATTGATTTGGTTATTGATAATTCGTTAATGAAGGTAATTTTAAGCAACACCCAGCATATGTGCGATATCTTCTGATGAGGCATCCTTGAATGTATTTATCCCACATCTGGAGGGAGGGTGTCATATAGTAGACGCATGTGCCACTATGGTACCACTATCGTTTTGCTCTGTGAAAAACAAAAAATCAATCCCACGGGAATAATTTTAATAATAACATTTTTCAGGGCGAAAAATTACCCTATTTTCAAATCTAGACTCTAATCTATCTCTGTGTCAAATTTCATCCAGATCAAGAATCTTATAATTACACAAATCCTGTAGGACACGGTTACTATGTTGCCCCATGGAAACTGTTCATTTGTTCGGGACACAAAATTGCCTATGTCATTATCTGACCCCATCATAACTACCACCGCCAACTTTCTAAGTTACCTAGCCACTACGCCACAAGGAACGTACAATAAAGTCTATTCTGAAATTTATAAAAGGGTGAAGAAAACCTCTGGACGTAAAACAAAGTAGTTTGCTTATCTTTTATATAAGACGAATTGTTTCTTTGTTAAACCGTTCTAATTCTAGAAAACGTTACTTCTTTTTATGTTATTTTAAAACTAATTTTTTTAATAATTGGTATTAAAATATTCAAGTGTAAATTTATTTATTTACTTAAGGGTGGCAACCATTAATACAATTAAGTTAATGTAACTATTTATTTTTGTTGAGACTCTTTAACAATTTATTTTTAGTAGCAGTTATAGTTTAACGTAGACATGAGGACAATTTCTTTACCATCATTTTGTACTCGTATCTCAAAAAAAGAAGATACAAACAAAAGAAACACAAGCTAATCGAACACAGCACGCTAATCAATAATGCAAAGTTCTCCTGATGCTATCGAGAAGACTCTCTTAAGTCGAGATTTCCAATCAAATCGCTGACCGTGAGAGATCGTCGTCGTCGTAGTTTCGTTTTCGTGTGTCATCTCCTTATCTCAGGCACTGTGTGTTTTTGGTGGGCATCTTTGGATTTTTGTATTTATTATTTATTCAAGTCGGAATCCGATAGAACGTTCGTCTGCAAATATTTTTAAATAAATACTTCAAACCAGTTGTACACTTTTTTGGTGATCAAATCTTAATAATTTCTGAGTGAATTTGTTAGTTAGATATTTTTTGTCATCACGTTGACTTTGTGGAATCAGAAGCTTTAGCTATTTTTTTTTTTTACAACTGATCATTTTTAAACATGACTTGGTATCTATTTCTGGTAAGTCTAAAAATCATTTAATTTGTTTGTGAAAATGCGAATACTTTGTACCTAATAACAATTTCAATGGATTGCAAAAATAATAAATTTATGACCTTACGACACGTAGTAAATATAATTTTAAAAAGCGATACTAATACAAAAAAAAAAACTCAAAAGTATTTAATCGTAAGACTGTTTATTATGAAACAAGTGATTACAAGGGTTTTACATGAGAAATTCATTAAATGTTTTATAAGAGTTGAATGGAGAAATTAAATTTACAGGGTGGAACGCGGCTGAGGTAATTAATGTCTATATATGTATATTTGAATAGGCAGACCAATCTTTAATGGGTCGTGAAGGGTCGCTGTTTTATGTGGAAATCTTTTTCCCCGGGTACCTACCACACCTCATTTCGACCTGCGCTCGCTTTTCTGATTTGGAAGCAAGTCAATAAAAAGGGTGCGACAACTTAAATTTCCAATGTTGTACAAATTTTTACTATTCTATCTTCTTAACTCTGCACTCGACTGAATGTTTGAACAACAACAACAACTTAAAAGGTGCTACAACCAATTTTTAAACGAATTTTATTTACTCGTTTTTACGAATTTTATTATTCGTTTTTCCATTTTTTGGCTGGAGATATAGCTATTTAACTTTTCGACTTTTGACAAAGTTTAATCAAAGTCAATCTTAATTTGCAACTAGCAGATCCGCAATTACGTTGCTTCACAAATTTTAAGAATAATATATGATCAATAGTTCTATAGTTTTATAAATTGAAACATGTTTAGATAACTCACAAAGAAAACTCCTATAGGGAAAACAAATGCATATAGTCATCAGCCTTTAGTTGGCCTCAAATATCCGAAATCAGCAGCTTCAATTTCATACATAAATCGGTAAAGTTGGAGAGTTGTAGTTCGACTCGACATCAGTAACAGCGTCTGATTGTATTTTAGAAATCAAAAAGTCTAGAATTATATTAGGTAGACTTCAGTCAGTGAATGCGAATCCAATATGAAGTTTTTGACAATTCATCCAATGGGGAGTTTTCTTTATCATCATAATGTAGGTAATATTAGATTGCTATTATACACGTGATTCCTATAGCTCCATCTTCAGCAAAGAATAACTGATATACTTTAGGGTCTGTCACCTCATATTAAAGAAGATAGGTAGCGTCCATTGTTTTTGAACTACGTCCGTCTTTGGAACACATTACTCACTCTACGTTAAAGAAATTCAAAACGGAACTAGCATCAAAAAGGTCTAATAATTTTTCAATAAACACATAAATGAAAAATAACTGAAGATATAAAATTGGTTCTTTTAACTTTGCCTATTTTGTAAAACTAGCTATAGACTATTCGCGAAATTAAAATTTAATAAAATAAAATAGGTAATTTAGAGCTGTAAGAAAGAGCAAAATATTGAAGACGCTTCCTTGGATAAACTAATCGATTATGCCACAAGAAAAATAATTGTAATTATATAACCCAACTATCTTTTTTTTCGACTTTGTCATATTGAAAGAATTGAAAAATTGTTTCGTTGTAAATATTTTATCAGTATTACAAAAAATTGTTTGATTGAATAGAAATCTAGTTGTGTTGACAAATTGATTTGTCATGCTTATATTTTGTGCTGGTTGGAAATATTGCTTTTGATGCAAACTATATGTGACAATATTATCTGAAATTTTATTATAGCTGTTATTCGGCGCTTTAAAGGAGAAAACATTGTTTTTGAAAGAGTTAGGTATTATAATCCTATATTGGTCCAACAACCCGAGCGCCATTTAGGTAGTAATTAAAATAGCCTATGTTACCCGCTATAAAATAGCCTATGTTACCCGCCATAATAACTCTTTATAATAACTCTTGCAAAATCGGTCCAGTCGTTCTCGAGATTAGCCAAGACAAACAGACAGACAGACAGACAAACAATTTAATAACGTATATATGTTTTGTTATAATTGCTGTATATATGCTTTCATATTATGCATTAAAAAGCTATTATTTTGACATTACAAACAGACACTTCATTTTTATTAATGTGTATAGATATGCGTGTATATAGTCAGTTTGTATACAATACTTACTTCTGTTTTAAGCATCAAAAGTGTTATTTTTACTTAATTTATTCATAAGTTACATACTAACTTGATAGAGACTTGTTGGTATGTACTATTTTTACTTGCGAATATAGGTACGAAGGCGAGTTATGCATTCGTGCAGATAACAATCAAACATACATTAAGATGATAGAGAATAAAACGATTTTCTTCAAAATAATTAAAGATGGTTTTTATCTGATTGTCTTTTGTTAAATTGCACAAAAAAAATTGCAAGCCCATTAATTCTTAAAAAGCTATCTCTTAAACGAGTTAATAAAATTGATTTTAGTTACAAAAAAATTGAGAAAAACCTGTATGACTTGATAAGACTTCGATACCAAAATTTTGCAAAAGTGCTTAGTTTTAATTTAAATATTTTTTTTTATTTATTTTTTTGTAAATTAAATATTTGGAAAACGGCTTGACTAACAAAAAATATTTTTGTTCATAAAATGCAAACTATTTAGCACTTAAATTTGGAGTTTTTTTTTCAAATTCATAAAAAAAAATTTATAAAAATTATTATTTTAAACCTCGATTTATTTAATAACCGATTTTGATATTATTTTTCTGGTAAACTTGCATTCAGGCACCACAATCATCTGCATACTTTTATTTTCATTTGAATCTACGTAAAATGTTGCTTTAGCACTTTTAAAAACAATGCATAAGATTTTATTTGTATTTTGCATTTATATTAAAAACAAATGTATTAAATTTATTTTTATTAAATAATGTTATTTAATTTTTGTATGGTAACTTGCTGCAAGAGCAAGTTCTTGCGACCCAGCCGTTCACTTTATTTCTTATTTTTATACTTAATTTTTGAAGTGAAGAACAAGACATCGACTACCACATAAACACCTTGACCTTTCAATGCATTAAATTTACAAAAATAAAAAGATATGTAGGGCAGAGGGGAGCAAGAGGGACCAATAGATAAAAAGGACTAAACCGATGTTGAACTTATCGTTTTTGCCACTATACTAACTAGTTTTCAAATCTTTTTATATACTTATTAATTATTATCATATATGATTAATTTCAACCTCTATAAAGCTTAGAATTATGTTTATTCGGTTTAAGTGTACATTTATAAAGTTAGAAAAGTTGAAAGCTAAAGTAGTCGCCTTGTTGCACCAAATTCTCCTATATTTATTAATATTTTTTTTAGAAAAGAGCTTTAACGATATACCTACAACAGATGTACATAGCTTCATCTAACTAATCATTTATAAAAGTTAAAAGTATTATTGTTTTATATTCAAGCAATTTCTAGATTAATATATTTAAAACAAAATGCTGATTATGAATATGTATGTACCTACCCATGCATGTGCTTTTTTCCTTTTATATGATTAATCTAACTTTACAGGTTTTTTTATGTGTTTAAAGTCACAGCTTAGACTTAGACGTACATATATCTTAGCAGGTATTTAGGTACCATGCATTTTTTTTTTGTTTTTGTTACTCAAAATTAATGTTGTCATTTATCATATTATTATAAGCAGGTACCCATTTCAACAGGTTCAAGTATATGAAGTAAAACAAAAGCTTAAAATTAGGTCAATGTCCGCTTGAACACGCGATTTATTGAACAATTGATCATAGCCATTCCAGTTTGAAACAAAAATAATTATTATAATAGTCTTCGTCCTTTGTTTGGATAGGTTCACGAAAGTTTAGACACGACAGGGTTGACTAAAGTCCCGGATGGGAGGAGACTTTTAAATTAATATGGCACCAAGAAACAAGTCATTAAATTTCGATTCGAAATTACGAGGCATCCTATTGACTTAATCACTCACAACGAAAAATTGGTGCACTCTTTGGTCACGTACAACAGACGTCACGTCCTCAAGTTTCGACATTATTATTAATATCTCTTTAGATTTTCTCATTTAAATTAATTGTAATTGTTGAAAACATCATTCATTTTCGACACACAAAAAAAACTGAACTATTTACTCAATTCTTTATGGCTCGTTATGACATAAAACAAAAACAAAGAGACGTCACGTACATATGTGCAAATGGAACATATGGTCATATACCAATGTCGAAGAGTTAATTTGTTTCCAAATTTGTAAAACTTGGAACCTAGAAGCTACAACCACTAGCCAGAATAATACATACAATTAAATAAAACAATGATGCAAAATCAAAAATGATATAAAACTAATGTTTTGGAAAAGTTTCTAACACTTCAGTTAATCTAAACTTTATTTAAAAAAAGATCAAGTAAGTTTGAACAAATTGGAATACACATTATTAGTTTTTATTAATTTTTTCGTTAATTTTAAATAATTTTCTTTTTAAATAAATAATAAATAAATAAATAAATAAATATTTTTTTTTTTCATTAAATAAATAAATAATTTGAAAATGCTTTTTAAAAATCATTTTTTTTAGACTTTAATTTTTTTTTTAAATGCATTTAAATTAATTTTAAAAATTTAAGATTAAGCCCTGTTTGTAAAATTGTAAATGATATTTTCAATAACACCCAGTCTTGAGAATTCATGTTAACCGTTAAACCATTAATAAATATAAAGGTAGACAAAATATAAATTAAGACATACCTACCAAAATACTGTTGCTACAATAGCCTTTTCCACGAACAAACAAAAACACTGCCTCTGTTAACTTATCATTGACTTTAATTTTTTTGAATAATTTTTCAATATCTTTTAGATATCCTTGGCATTATTGAGCTGTTCCAATGCAGTTATAACAAAACGTTCTAATCGTAATCAACAAAAGTAAAATGTTAACGATATTTCATTGTTTTTCACATTTAATGCATTGATTTTCTATTTTAGTATTCAGCGTCAATATGAAATCCAAATGTTTCAAGCATCACCCTCAGGCTCACCTTTGGCCAATATTATTGGTGCAATCTCTGCTCCACTAAATATATTAGCCGATCGTTTAACCAGGCAACCCGGTCCACCTCAATATCCTGGCTTTGGTTCTCAGGGACAATACGAAGCTCCTGGACACCATGGGCACCATGGTCACCATCATGGACACCATGGACAACAACAACCCAACGGCTATCACCATCCACCACCGCCGCCATCGTTAAATCCATTTTTGCCATACTTACCTCCACCTAGGGATCAGTTTAACAGTGAGCCTATGAAAATAAACCCCCAGAATCCGTTCTTACCTAAAAATACGACTTTATCTTCAGAATTTCCACGACAACCAGGTCCACCATTCTCCCAAGGACAATTCCCACAAAGACCGAACTTCGCACAGGGACAGAACTATCCAAAACCAGGATTCTCACAATTTCCAGGAAACGGAAATGGAAACTGGAATCAAAATCAATTTGAAAATAATGGTTTCGACAATAATGAATATGGTGACTTTAATGGCTCTCCTAATACACCTCAAACTAATAACGGTTTCGAAAACCAGAATAGACCATCACAAGGCAACGGACCTCAATTCGGAAACAATGGTTTCAATAGTAATAATAACATTGGTGGGATTCCTAATAACCCTCAAGGTAATAATGGTTTCGGAACACAAAACAGGCCATCGCAAGGAAACGGTTTGCCTCAATCAACATTTGGAGGTTTCGGATTCAATAATAATCGAAATCCACAACCTCAGCCACAGCCTCAGCCACAGCCTCAGCCCCAACCTCAGCCATCGAGTCCATCTGACAATAACAATGGTTTAATAAGTTCAGTGTTTGGAGGCTTTACTGATAAGCCCCAAGTGAATAGCGCTACAGGAACCCAAAGTGGACAATCTAATGGAGGTGATTTGATTGAGTCAACATTTTCAGGATTTGGAGGAAACACAAATCCTCAAACTGTACAACAGCCACAAATTCAACCTGTCAACCCATCCAGAAATGATGGTTTAATACAATCGACATTCGCAGGATTTGGGCCAGATGGACTTCCAATTTCGAATCCCAGTTCGACCAATGGTAATGATTTGATCAGTAGTGTATTTGGTGGACCCAATGAAAGACCACAAGCAAATAATGCAGGTAATTCAGATAATCAGCCAAACCAATCAAACGGAAATGGTTTGATCGAGTCTGTTTTTGCGGGTTTCGGAACTCCACCTCCAGCAACAAATACTGGAAACAATTTGCAACCACCTAATTCCGGAATGAGTCCTGAAATGAAGGCAAATAACGATTTAATAGAATCCATATTTTCCGGAACCAATAATAACAATGGACAAAATGTCCCTCAGCCGGATATAATTGGAACGAGTACAGTTCCACCATCAACTACGAATAGCAATGGTTTTATATATGATATTGATGTTCGAAGTTCCTAAGATTCTTTATTGCCATCAATAATTTAGGTATGCAATACTCACAAATAGAAGAATTAAATATATTTTGTTTTTAATATTTTTAATGCTTTACTTAGCTCAGCAGTAGGTTATTCTAAATAAAATAATATTTCAATATATTTGAATGTTTTGATTTTTTGGAATCGGAGATCATTATTTTCCTTTATGAAAAGTCTTTAACGCTCTACAAAAGGATTTACCTTTTTTAGCAATTTTAAAACAATTATTATTAACGACACGTTACTTTGTTGCTTTGTATTATGTTAACGTGAAAAGGTACGAACGTGAAATAGTACGAAAGAGATGCTGAATCTGTATTTTCCTTTACATATTAAAAGGATCATCTTTATTATAATTGTGTTTGAACAGCAACAGGTAGTTTCCATGCAGGAATATTAAAATATGTTTTTACATGTGTATGTATCAGAGGCGAGTTATCTATAACTTTACAGGGAATGAAAACACAAGTCAACATGTGCTACTGGCAGGGTTGCCATTGAAAAGAGTTCAACCCTAAAATAACTATTAAAAATGTGATTCATGTTTTTTTTTTTTAACAGCGTATGTTTTTTTTTAATGAATAAAAAAAATAATTGGTTATGCATAAGACTTCGGTTTAGCTGAAAAATATTGCCAACAATCGGAAGAAAAGCCAGATTCTTTTTCGAAAATAAGCCAAAAGAACCAGAACGCAAAATAAAAATTGAGCCAGAAAATCTAATTTCGAAATAACGTTTTGGAAAAAGAGCGGGGATGAAAGAATACAAGATTAAGGCTTTACGCCTTTTTGACGCCCAAGATATGCAAAAAATATTCAATTATATTATTCAATAATCTTTTTTAAATAACAATAAAAATGTCTTTAATAACTAGGCATATCTAAGGTAACTGTCTAAATTAAACTGTTTCGTCATGTTTATATAAACATAGTGAATAATTGCAATCAATGACCATGAATGTCTATCAAAATATATTTTTTCAATTGTTATTTGTGTTAAAAATGTACTGCTTTATTAATAAATGTTTACTTAGAATCTGTATGTTTGCTAGCCTTGTAATCGATTATTATATCAATGAAGCTAAGAAGTGATATAAATTTTCCTTCCGCAAAATTGCTTTGGTAGGTACAGTATTACTTCGGTTTAGTGAAAATTTAAATGAGAAGTTTAATGTGAACTGATTCGCTTTTAATGTGAAGCTATGTTATTCTTACGGTAGAACTTTTGGATAGAACTTAAAAGTTTAATAAAAATTCTGTGACCTTCTTTAGATCTTTTAATTAATTTAATTTTTTTGATCTTTTTGATAATAAAATTTAGATCAAACGAGTTATTATTTTTTATACTCAAATCTTTGGGCTAATTAAGGTTTCTATTGTATTCAAATGTTACAATTTGCATTTTAAGAAAGTACTAAAAAAAATTATCTTTATGATTTAGAGATAGATATTTACAAGCTATGTGGAATTTCTTATAAAACAAATAATAGCTGAATATTTCTAATTTAAATGATCCGATTGTAGTCATTCAAGGAAAAACTGGAACAAATTATTTTATATTATAATTTTTAATTTTATCAATGCCGCAAAAAGAAATAATTTCACACAAACAGCTGGCGGTATTGCCTGTTTAAAAGAAAAAAATAACTTGTAACGAAACACATCAAAACTTCCTATACAATCTCAAATCACAAATCACACAAGCCTTAGCCTTAGTTCCACCTTAAACCATAGGAGCACGCACAAGAGTCTCTGACCGAGGGTCGAAGGGGCCTCAAAATAATAAAAAACAAGACGAGAAAATGCAATAAACAAAAGATTAGCTGCGTTTTTTTTATCAAATTCATATAAAGTTGCCGAAAAAAAACGACATTGGAGATTAGCCCACGACGAAGTTTGACTTTATCGACGAAGTTTGACTTTCATAGGCAATGTTTATACAGTTTCTTAAGTCCCAATAGTTATCTGGAGTTAGATAACAGGTGAGACCATTTGGACTTATGTTGTTGTTGTATGTACGTGTGAACTGATGTCGTTTTTTTCACACAAGTATGCATGCACTTGCAAAAAAAAAATTTTAATTTATTCACGTTGACCAAAAACGTTTTCGCACTGACTCAATCTGCGATCGGTGAATGTGTTTAAAGAAATGGGCCATAATCATAGTCAAATTTAGTAACAACTTAAATACAAATCTCCACACCTTAGAAAAACTTTGGTGTATATTTTCAATAAAGTGTTGAGATTTGTATTTAAGCTGTTACTGAATTTGATTATTAGGCTTTTTGTACGTAAATCAAATCTGTTTATTTTTATTACTTAAATTAGGCAATAACTCATGATCTGTAAATGGGTATATACATTAAAAGCAATTAAGTAACTTTTTATGACCCATTAAAAAGTTAGTTAATTGCTTCCAATCTTTACAACTCAGGCAACTTATGTTGGATTTGGCCAAAAAAAGCAAACAAACTGAACAGTTATTGAAAAAAAAGTACTGAGGAGAATTGTTGAGAAATTTTAAAGCTCCGAGTAATTTACGCGCTCAGTGAAACGTTGGAGTCTCAAATTGACAGCAATAATTTGGGGGTTCTGAAGCTTATAAACACATGCGTTAATCTTGGTAAAATAAGTACATCGTATTTGTTAGAAATAATTGTAATGAATTTAGAAATATAATGGCACAAAAAGTGATAATAAATATTATTGTTAATGAATATAAAGCTGCAAAGTTTTACTCAATAAGTCTCTTGATTCCACCCATATAATATGTTGATCAACTGACTTTTTTTATTTTCCGATACGTTAAAGACGGAGAGCTTATTAAAAATTATTTTTTTTTTTAAAGTTCTCAAAGACAACTTAATTAAATTAATTTTGTTATACCTCACACATAATCTCACACATTATTATAAGCAAAACAAAAAATGGTAACCCTGTCCAAGGTATTAAAAAACAGTAATTTCAGATGTTTATGTGGGATACAGGTATGAAAAACAGTACCAGCAAGATAAGCTCAGATGTTTTCATAAGGGATACAACGTACATTGTAAGTAGGTATTAAGGGTAGGCATCGTATTTGCAAAAAAAAATGGAGCAAACTACATCGTTATTTAAAATTAATTGATTTTAGAAACATAGTGGAGTATTAAAACATTAATGCTTTAAGGACTTTTTCTTTGAAGATTTTTGAAAATTAAAAAAACAAAATCGTATAGGGAAAAAGTTGGCATAATGATTTACAGATTGTTTTATTCTCAATTGCCAGTTACGTCGTCATAGCTTTTTCAGTTTTCAAAAATCTAAAAAAAATCATTTACCTATACCCTACATACAAAAGTAAATATACATAAATACGTATATCTATCTTTATTCTGTCATAAAAGCAAACGTGTGCGACCAGATCGATCACTCTTAATTTATTGGTTGCAGAGGTTATTTATTATCTTTAAGGTGAAAATAAAGGTGGACCTGAACTCAAACCCAGAAACGAGTGAGTCTTTATGGACACAGTCGCAAGTCATTTTGTTTTTATACGAGTAATAATATACGAAAAACTGAGTTATAAAATGAAATGTGTTATTTTAATGGTGTGTTTTCGTGTGTACAAAATTTATTTAAATTTAATTTAATTTTAGTTGAAAAATAAAAATTTGAGTATATATAATACATGTTAATGTACAATGGTGATTAATTTTCACAGCCCATTATAGCGAGAAGGATTCCTAAATCCGCACTTAAATTTTATTACGTACCTACATCTAAACTTTTTATTTCTGAACGATCTGCTTAAAACTTTAACGAACTTGAAGTTATGGAGAAAAACATTCGGGTATATTCATAGTGTGTTAAACAATTTAATTTATTTCTTTCGTTAAACACTAACGTTAGAAAAACTTTACATCTATACAAATATTTTAATACAATTATGTTGTGTTTGTGTTAAATATGATATACCCGAGTTTTCCTTAAAAACTGCTTAAACAGTGTCTACAAATTGGCCCATTTGTTTAAAAAAAATAAGATTTAAAACTTTATTCTATTAAATTTTTTATGTTTGTTCAAGAAATCTTGCTTACTTTTATTTTGGTTTGAATCTTTACAAAATAGCTACATGTTCAGACTTTTTGGAAAAATAATGTGATTTTCTTGGTACCTAAATAATTTTAATTATTTATATTTTAAATCATGCGAATCAATTTTTACTTTTCTGTTGTGTTTAGCACTTAGGAGTAGGACCAAGTGCATTTTATTTCTTTTTTGAAAACGATGTTTATGCGTAGAGCAGTGCCTGGTTATTCATTTTATTTTCTCTATGGGTACTATAAGGCAAGTTTTGGATTCGTGCAAAAAAAAACTTTTGAGATTAAATTATCACTGGGGTACAAAGCATTTTTTCTTTTTCAGAATACCTCCCAGTTTATTCTGGACGTCGCCCATGAGTTATGCAATGAAAAATTAAAATCAACTTGCTCTTTATCCATTGTACCAAAACAATAATTCTTTCCTTTCTTTCTACTCATTATTACTATGGTGTCCTGCAACACCTGTTGCATTTAACTGGCAATCTGCCTTACAGACACATAGTTAAAATAATATTATTATTATTATTACAATCAAACATGACATTACGATGATAACGAAGACGAAAAAAGTGGGACTGTCAATTCTGTTTGTCTTTCTGTCTGTCTGTATCGTCACTTATAGCCTAAATGGGTTGGCCGATTTGCTTCAAATTTGGAAGGTAGTGTTTTTATGTTAATACGCCCGGACGTATTTTTGTATGTCACTGTAGGTCTAAAGATACTGTAGGTCTAAAGATAAAGGTATCTACCATATAAATGTTAATGAAAAGCTAATTTTTCATATATGTATAATAAAAAAGCAAATTTTTCATATATGTATAATAAATCAAGATAGGTCTGTCAGATAATGGAAACAAAATCGATAACAGCTAAGGCGATGTATAAAAAAATATAAACTGAAATACTACTAGCTATTTCAAATTAGATCGCATACTAATTTTAGCCAAGTTTTAAATAATTTTTCTAAAACTATTTTTGTCAATTCGATATTTTGAAAGCGTGCTGACAGATTTTTATAAAAACTTATTTTTAAGATATGATAAATTTAGTTATCAAAACATGCACTTGCTTTTTTCAAAAAATTGTTTAATAAATTATTATTTTTTAAAAAATTGTTCCTGCGATTTTGATTTTTTTTCTAATTTTATGTTAACGGAAGAATTTTTTTTGCATACTTTGATTTTGGTTTGAATTTTCTTACGATTTTTTGTATTTTAATTTATTTTAAATGTTCAAGTTAAATCCTCAGGTAATTCTCAGGTATCTTAATAGTTAATATTATTAAGATTTGATTGCACTTTATACCACATAAATATATAAATTTTTTTTTGCAGACATTTTATATTGGTCTTGTATCAGCAACAGCAATACCTGATAACTATACAGAATCGGAAAGGTAAGTGTTCTAGCCTTCATACCCGTAAATAATACACAAAGGAAATAATATTATTTATATTTAGTGGATTTGGAAGTTTTAAACATCCAATCTCATCAGAAAGTTCATCAATCCAGCGAAGGTCTTTGAGAAGGTTTTTTGACAAAAAATCATACACATCGCCCTCCAAAAAAATGTCACATCTACGACGTATTTTAAATAATAGACCTATTCATAAATTGTTACAAAAATATCATAATCAGAAATTGGTTCATGAACATTGGAATTGGGACACAAATCATCAGTATGCATCAACACAACTAAAAATAATACCAAATACAACTGCTAGGCCGATACCATCAACAACGAAATTGAACAATTTTAGATTAAAAAATATGAAAACTGCAACGAAACAATACAGTTTTAGTACAACAGCAACTACTACTTTTCCGACTACCCAAAACACTGGTATACCAATTATTTATGAAATTGATATACGTTAACTGAAACATGAGATATAAAAACTGTCCTTTGGCGAAGGATTCCACAGTTGAATTAAGAAATAAATTTAATTTATAAAAATACTCATTGATATAATTACAATGTTATTTATTATTCATTACAAAAATAATTACATATAAATAATAATTATAATAAATACAATAATTTCAATAAATAACAATCCAAAAAAATTACGCAGAAAGAGAAAAATTTTCTTTCACTGCACTTTTTCACCCTGCAGAATTTTTAAAATACTGGAACATAACTGAATATAAAGATTCTTTCAAACAGAGAAGGTAACCCTGTGCATACGTTAAATAAATAAATTCGTAAAGAGGGAGATGACACCTCTAACTTGCACACAAACATATCGAATTGAAAGTAAAAGCATCACACTTTCGATTTCAAGGACAAACAAAGAAGGCGAATCGGCTATCAAGGCCGCAATGCGATAGAAAATTCCTACGGCAACTATTAGCAACCATTACTTCGATTGAGATTGAGAATATATAAAATTTGAAAGTAAAAATCTTTGCAAACCAATAAATCAATTAACTTATTCGTTATAGGTTCGCATTTTAGTTTTATTAAAATAATTAATTTCGTTTTAATTTGTTTCTTAAACCGGAAATATAAATGACTGCCACACGTCTTCGTTTAAGTATCTCATGGTGAGGTCACAAATCTCCCAACGATTAAATCTGTTTCTCCTTAAGGCAATTTTGTAGATACACTGTACACTGTATACTGCATGCGTCGGTTTTATTTTTTAGCATCATCATTCCTTAAGAGTTAAATAACCATCAAGAAAGAATATCTAAAGGCTTCTGATTTGGACTGGTTCTTCGAAATGTGAAATAGTTTTAATTGTGACTTGGCCGGATTCGGATATAAGTTTGTTCTTGTTTTAATTTAAATCCAGCTGAAGTTAGTCAGATTCATTTTAAAATGAAATTAATTATTTGTATGGTGGGTGAAATGTGAATACAAATTTAAGTTGCTATCTTAACAAAAATATCTTTTATATTTGTTTGATAAATATATCGTATTAATACAAAAATGTATGTGACCAGCGAAACGATAACTTAATGCAGGTTTAGTCTTATCAGGAACAACGGGATTGCATGTTTTAAAGTAAAATTATAATGACTCAAAGATTAAGAAATCTATCAATTTTGATATAGTTACCTATAGTTAAATTTGAATAAAAGAAAATGTTTTTGAATTTTGATAGCGAAAGGATGAATACATTTACTTTTATCGAAAATCGCGTGTTATACACTCAGTTACAAAAAAAGTGGCGCAGTCATACTTTTTGATGTGTTGTTATCATTTTGACAGCCTTATCCAAG
Source organism: Baccha elongata (assembly GCA_951217065.1). Lineage (NCBI taxonomy): Eukaryota > Metazoa > Arthropoda > Insecta > Diptera > Syrphidae > Baccha > Baccha elongata. Next base: position 36,191,587 of record OX578273.1, read on the forward strand.
GTATGCCCAGGCGAATTAAAGCTTTATTAGATCATTGTATATAAATTTCTATAGTACAACCATTGTATATAAATTTCTATAGTACAACCATGGAGCAGCGCCATCTAAACAAAGGTGTTAACTACACATTTGGAGGTTCTTACATTTACTAAGTGTCTATTCTGTTACCCTAACAATAGTCGTCTACGAAACAAATTAATAATATATAATGTATTTTATTGGCTCTAAAATCCATATTTCCTTGACAAGAGTCGTAAACAAAACAAATATAATATATGTTTACGACTGTTGTCAGGGTTACAGAATAGACAACTATTAAATGCACGAACCTAAAAATGTGTTTATCACACGTTTCTCAAGATGGCCAGGCGGTGATTATTCAGCATGAAAATACTTTAGATATGTATATACAATGTTAGATGTTCGTGGAGGCAATACGAACATTGAAGAAACAAGGACTAGTTTAAAAAAAAAAAAATGTAAAATTTTAAGTTTTGAAGTTTATGCCAATTTTCCTTAATTTATGGTTTATTTCTAAGTTCTTCCTATTTTTTCGTTTTTTATTACATGAATGACTTACTTTTATGTTAATAAACAAAACTGTACCAGAAAAACGTTTATTTGTTTAAGTGACTTCAAAATGTTTCAAAATTTCAAGGTGCGCCACTTTTTTTGTAACTCAGTGTAGATTATTTTATTAACTCAACAATGCTCGTTTCCTTTCACTGTGAGCAACCGTTAAGAATGTTAGGATATACTTAAAATAACTCAACAACGAAATACGAGAAATATTGAATACCAGATCTTCTAGGTTACCCGTTTGAGGGCATTTATCATCAAGAAAGCAAGTGTAGAAAAGAAGTATAAGTAAGATTCTATTAAAATTTCTCATTCCGATTCGGTCTGTATATTCAAATGCCGTTGTAGACACAGTCATGCACTTAATTAATTTATCTGTTTCTAACAAAAACAAATTGATACAAGTTAAAACTGCATTAACATATTATTATAAAATTGTGATTGATAAAACTACCATTCAATTTCAAAGAAAAGAAACGATTGCAGGCATTTTTAAATTTACTTGTTTGTCAAATATTTTCTTGTTAATAAATTGAGAGTTATTGTTGCTATACAATCACAATTTCCGGTACACAAGTAAATATAATATTGAAGCAATTGTAATTGAACTTTTTTGTTATAATTATTTATTCATAAAACTAAATTAACTATACAAGACTATATATTATGAAACGATAATATACTTTTGTAATAGAAAACACTTTTTAACTTTTAGACGATATTTGTGTGGCTTGTATCAGCAGCAAAAATCACAATTTGTGATCTAATAGAATCAAAAAGGTAAAAAAGTCAAATGCTTTTTTTTATTTAAATATATAACCAAATAGTAATTTTGAAATTTTATAAGTATTTCAGTTGGAAATCTTAACGAGAGCAGCAACTTATTTGAACATCCATCAAGAATTCACCGAAGATCTTTAGGGAGGCTTTTTGGATTAAAGCACTACTATAAACCTATACAAATTTCCGTGAATTGGAGAAAATCTAATCAACAGCTTTTTTCAAATACCAACCATTGGCAATACCAAAAAAATTACAATCGACCCAATAATATCCACATTCAAAAAAATATTTTCTTTTACAATGGAATTAACCAGCCAAACATTCAACAACATCCTGCAGAACTTCGTAAAATTGCAACAGACGCAACTACTAGAGTTCCTAGCACTACATTGAAGATGGTTACTGAAAAACCATTATTCCAAGTAACAGAAAGTTCGATACCGACACGTGTTTTCCCATCAACAAAAATGACATTTTTCACTGAACAGTCAGCAACAAATATTGAAAATATTAAAATAGCTTCAACTACATCAAATCCGAACACGGTCATTATATATCAAAACACACCAACAACTACTACTATATTGCAACAAACTGAAAGTCCTTCAACGCCAAATATTGTCAGATCTACAGAGCCAACAATAACAAGGACCACAAACAACGATGAAACTATTGAAGAAATAAAACGTGGATTTACTAGTACCTCAATGACAGATATTGATAAATATAGTGAACTGATATATGATATTGATCCTAGATATAGGATACGATAGTAAATGTTAATGTTGTAATGATTTGAAAGTAAAATAAAAAACAAAATCTTTAAAATTCATAAAATTATTGTGTTTTGTAAATAAATGCTTCGAAAATCCTTACGAAGCTTTTTGAGAAAATGTCTTAAATAGCTGAATTCAAACTTTTTTGTATAGTACTAAACAAAAGAGCTTATGCACAAACCTTTTCTTTATTTTCTGTATACTCTTTTTCGAGTATGTTTTTTTTTAAATTCTTGCACACTTAAAATACTCGTATATTGAAATTTATTATTCAATTATTTTTCAAAAAAAATCTAAGTCAAAAGTTTAAAAAAAATTAAATGTTTGTCTTCAAATTAATTTTTTACAAAATTTTGCATTATTAAGTGTAATTTTTTTTATTAATATTCAAAGCTCTTATTATTTTTTATTCAAATACCGAAATCCCGAGGGTTCTCTTAGTTTTTGAGAAATAAAACAAATAATAGTCTAGTTACCTACATATCTACTTTTATTCCAGAAAGCTTCTTTTGTGGGGTTTACTGTTGTTTGCACTTAAAGGTCACATATTAAATGATGTATTCGAAACATGTAGGTAGAAAAACCATACGATATTTTTCACTTGCGATTATAGGCAAGTTATGCATTCGTATATACAAAAACAAACTTATAAAATAATAAAACATCCGATAGTTCTGTTTGTCTGTCTGTCTGTATTGACACCCACAGGTGTTTCTTCAAACTTTGTGAAAAGTATACTACTATACTTTAAGTAATATGCCCGGACGTTTTTTTTTTTTTGTTATTTTTGCATGTATCTTAAAATAACGGTACCTCTACCATATAAAACGTTATCGATGATTCCATTTTTCTTAAAAAAAAAGTGATGTCTTTCATCTAATTTTTTTTTTTCTGAAAAACCTTATTAACGGTTCCTAACATAATATTAACGGTACTGTTTTGATTATCTCTTAAACGGTTGCTCCGATTTCGACGAAATTTTATATGTGGTATCTATATTAAAATGTCTGCTAAACTTGATCAATACTGCAATCAAAAAATTTGAAAAAAAAAGAATTTTCTTTAGGTAATATTTTTCGAAAAAAAATCCGATCAGTTTTGATAAAATTTCATATGAGAGATTAGTTGCCAATGGCAACTTTAATTTGAAATTTTTTTCCCGGAGAAGATTATTAGCTTTACCTACAGTATATTTCAGTTTATCAGAAATTGGTCCTTAAGTTTACAATTACAATAACACATGAAATTCTACAGTAAAAAGAAATATGATTTTCGAGTATATGTGTATTTTTGTCATTTAATAAATAGTTGTGTTTTTTCAATAAATAGTTTATGCATGCATCACTTAAAAACAATAGTTAATATCTAGTATGAACTTTTTGATCCTAAGAAGATACTGGTTGCACCTTATAGTATTGTTGTGTTGCAGGATCAAGCAAAATTAAGTGTGATTGTCCATTTATTTGTTGTTGTTGAGCGTCTTCTGGAGGATAGTCAACTTCTACAACATATGGAGTAAACAGACTCGACAAAGGATTTGTTATATTCCAACTTGGAAGAGGTAAGCGAGCCCTTTTCAAAAAGTTATTCCAATATGTAGCAATCAGTCCTTGATTAGTTCCATCTGCGTCATCTTTGCCATTAATGACAATACCTTGAGGTTCTTCTGAGGTATAGCGTCTAGTCCGAGCAACATCTGAATCCCTTTAAAGGCAAAAAGTTCTGTAGTTTTTTTCATTTGAATACAGTAAATTTTAACTTACTCTCTCAACTGGTTTGTCTTGTAGGCATCGGATAAGATGCTTCCAATCACAATCAATAGAAACTATGGAAATTCAATGGTGTTTAAAATAAACTTTAAAAAGTCCTTTTAGCGGGTAAAAACTTACAGCAGTTATAAAGTATTTTGACATCGTGAATAGATTTAAAATTTAAAATATGCTTAAATGATTTTATTACGAGTACCTACAACCAACTCAAGATCTACAATGCCTGCAAAATATTTGATCTTTTAAACTTAAACTAATTTGATAGCAGCAATCTGGTGAAATTTTGTATTCATAATCAGAAGAAAAGTAAAAGTCCATTAACTTTGAATAGTTTTGTAATTCTTGAATTTAGTATGCACACGTTTGGCGGAAGAAGAATGTAAAGATTTATTTATGAGTTTCTGGAAATGATTTGAATTTATTCGTTTCTCTTTGATGAAATGGTAACAATTAGTTCAGATTCAGATAGAGTCACCGCGGTCTTATGTGTTTTAAAATTTGGTTATAAATCTTTGAATATTTTAACCTGTTTTTTTTTTCGTAACTTTTATATCACTTTTACTTCGTTCTACATATGTATGTTTATAAATTTTATGACTTAAGATTTATATTTTTATATCATGTAATGACAGAGTTCGATGAACTATGCATGTTTTTGGCTTATAGGAGAGAAAGAAATAGTTTGCAAATAATGAGGTATGGATTGGGTAGGGATGGTTATACTTGTTGCTTTTAATTGTATCGAAGACTCATTTAATATCTTTTGCAATCTTATTAACAGGAATCGCTTTATCAGAGTATATTAATGAATAGATCCAAGAATTATATTAATGAATAGATCCACTCCGTTTCTATAAGATAATCGAATTACATACATATATCAATTTTAAGACAATCAGAGAATATAGAACAAACGTCGGGTAATTAAGAAATAATGACTTAAGGTCGTAAAGCAATACAACAATTTGCAAAACATTTTGCTTTGACATATCGTATGCGAATCACACTGTAACTTTAATATGAACTTATCTATTTCCAAGTTTCATAATGTAGGACGTGTGTACTGATTCATGATATGCATTTTAGATCATTTTAGCTCTTAGCCAATTTCTACATTGCTTTCTTCCAATACACATTCTTTTTTACCTCCAAACCTATCTAAATAGGGTTTTTCAGTTAAATTTCAAAGATTTGCCCTCAAAATCAGGAAGTGAACTTTTAAATGAAACGGGATTCTCTTCTTTTTTCGTAATAAATAGGAACAGAATATAATCACACTTACGGCTGTGTGAATGATATACCCGTTTTTAAATGATCATCATATAAAACCACTTGGATAACTTAGTTTGTTGCCCATGTCGAGAAATAGATTAAATAGTTTTTGAAAACCTGATCCAGCTGTTTTAACACATAACATAAAAGCAACAATAATGGTTTCCGAACTTTTAAAATAAGTTTCATGACCATGTCCATGTGTGAGTGCATTAAGATCTATTGACGTATGTAATAAGATTATTTCATTAGTATGTTAATTTCACTTTACGTATTTTCAGCATTGTTATTTATATTTAAATCGAGTAAGTTTTTATTAGAACATCAAAAACTGTTTTCAGAAAATATTATTCTTATCGAATATTTTCAACATATAAGTTCACTTTAAATAAAACTTTTCTTTTTAATTTAAACGAGTTTATTATATTCAATCCATTAAATACAATAAGATCAAGTCTCCCAAATTTGCAAGATCGAATCTTTCTTGTTGACAAACATCAAAAAGGATTAATAGTGACTGCATTTTAAAAGTTTTAATGATAAGCTAGTGTAAATAAACCATAAGATGATAAAAAACGAATTCCGCAACTTGAATTATGGTTTAGAAAATGCTTTGTTTTTTTAAGTGTAGAAACACTTTATAATAAATCATAAAACGAAAACGAAGTGATAGAAATCTTCTATTGAATTGTGTTTTCGAGAGCACATGTAAATCTAATGGTGCATTTACAGACATAGGTATGTATGAGTAAACTTAACTTAAAGTGTTCAATAAAATGTTTTGTTTGTGGGTGAAACGTTTTATAAATATATAAATTACAATTCTACGCCTTGTTGCAGATTTTTAATTTGCATTCGATGCCTTACTATCATAAGTGTTCTTTCCAACTGCATTGTCTTTTTTTTCTCTTCTCGTTCCATTTTGAAGGTTTTCAATTTTTCGGTACGTTCCATGATCAATGTTTTGATTTTTTCCTCGTGCTCTAGTTTCAGGTATATTTGTTCGCTTCTATATTCATTTCTCTTTTCTATCATGTGAAGATTTTTTTTTATTTCACCGCCAGGCTGATCTTCTTCGTTTTCTTCACTAAGGAGATGTTTTTTGATTTCTTCGTTTAGAAGATGTTCTTCCATTTTCTCGTCAAGGAGATCTTCTTTAATATCTTCACGAATTAGATGTTCTTTGATTTCATCGCCAAGGAGATGGTGTTTTATTATTTCCTCGCTAAAACTATGTTCGTTGATTTCTTCATCCTTCTGTTGTGGTGACTATTAGGTTTAAGAGATGAGCAAATTTTATTACTTAAAACAATTTCTATGTTGAAGATGATTTTTGTATAATTACATACTGCAGTTAGAAATAGTTCAAAAAAATGTCATAATTCATAATTCAAGTTCTATAGCCTGCCTCTATAAAACGCAAGAACCCGCTTCCGATGGCTGCGCTGTACAGAGGATAAAATTATAAACCCCAATCAAGTAAATTATACCTACCAAGGAACCCGACATATCGCATTCAATTTCATTGTAGTCAATCTCTAATTTTAAAGGAAATGACTCTATCAACGGATCAGGTAATTCAGGTTGTGGTTTGGTATACGTATATGTAACCCTCTTGTTTTTATGGGAAGCGGATACACTTCGTTTTGCGTTACATCTTATTGACCGCCATTTTGACTGGAGTTGAGGCGTATGCCTTGCGATTTCACTTCTTCTATTGAATCTAAAAAATAAAATGATGAAAGCTTATAAGTTATTAATTGCTACAAATAAATAATTTTGTAAAAAATTATTTTTATACATACGCCAATGTAACCCGCTTCCAAGCTTCTCTTTTTGCCTTTGAAGTGCATGTATCAACACTTTTATTTTCTATTATTGAAATTTTGGGTCTTATCAGTTCTCTCAAAAGTTTCTGCACATATTAAATTTGGTTTCTTCGTATTACTGTATTGAATGTTATAATAATAATAAATTATACCTTATCATTGGAATCCCAATTTTCAGAACGTATTCTTTTAATTTTAAGTTTTTTATCCATTTTTGAAATTGTTCACCTAACAGAAAATCCTTTATTTACAAACAGAAACAAGCAGGCAGACTGACAGTTGAGTGAAGTGACACAAAACATATGACATTTTAATTTAACAGATCGAACTACTACTTTTTGTCTGTCTATCTTTCATATACGATAACTGGTGGTCAGAAAAAACAACAGTTTAACAACTTATGATTGCCTACGTCCGCGTGTACAACTATTGTGGTTCGCATACTTTACTGCTGTTGTATTTCAATGTTAAAACACAACTGATCGACCATATAGCTGAGGTGGAGAAATAAATCTGAAGGTATCCTAAAATGTTCAGTATACTCATGAAGCCAAGGGAGGATTGGCAAACAGCTGACTACGAATATGGTATTTGTGTGTCTTTTGACACCTATCCGGTTTTGGTCGTTCACAAACTCATACTATACAGAAATATCTAAAAAGCAATTGCTTGCGTTCGCGTGCACAACTATTAGTCGTGTTTTGTTGGTAATTTTTCGTTAGTCAGCAATGGAAAGAACCAATGAAACGCTATATTCACTTTTGTAGCAACTTTTTTATTTTATTTCAAAGTTGGTATTCTTGACTTTAGCCAAGCCGAAGTTTCAAATAATTTTATGGATGTGTCTGCAAAGTATGGCTATTTATATATGTCGAGTTGGTCAACTTGTACCCCACCTTCCACTACAAACAAATAAGAACCGGATAAATAATCATTATTTAACTTGAATATTACCAAATTAAAATCCAAATTATATAATTTTGTTTAAAGATCCTCTTTGACCAATTTTTATTTGTTTTTAAGCGAAAAGTTCAAAATCATCAAAACTTTTTTGCAACTCTCGTAGGTTGAAAGCTTCTTACTTCTTCCGCAAAACGCGTCCCTAAAGGAAAACACATTGAACACAACCATTAATAATCATTGTATATGGAGTCCATGTATTAAGCTGTCATAGGTGCCACCAACCTTTAAGCAAAAAATGTTGACATTATATTTCGCGCCAAAAATTTCCAGGCGTTCCAGGATTTTATGTTCACTTTTATGTTCACTTTAATTACTGACCAATTTATCGCCACTTTTCGTATCCCATACAAAATTTTGCTAAAGTGACTAAACACTTACCAATAAAACACGCCTATTGTTGTTCGCATACTTTACTATTGTTGTAATTCCATGTTAAAATACAACTGATCAACCATATGGCTGCGGCGGGGAAATAAATCTGAAGATATCCTAAAATTTCAAGTAAACTCATGAAGCCAAGGGAGGATTGGCAAACAGCTGACTACGAATAAGTGTTTGTGTGTCTTTTGACACCTATCCGGTATTGGTCGTTCGCAAACTCAAACGATACAGACGTATCCAGATAGCTCTTTTGGTGTGCACCCGAACGTGCTCATTGAGACGACGAACGACGCTAAAAACATATGCTTTTGACATTTATCGTTTGTAAAAAAAGTTTGCAGTTTTGCATGTTGCAACAAAAGAAGTACAAAAATTCTACAAAAGCAAATTTTACTTTATTTATTAATTTAATATTACATTGTTAAAAATGAATGAATTAGAAAACGAAGACATTCTAAAACTTCAAAATTACATATTGTGTCCAAATATTTCAATACATGATCCATTACCAGATATTATTCCACGTAAATACGATGAAACCCGGCTTTTCCATTTGCCCCAATGTCCAGCTAGCACGAAGCTTGTCCAAAAAAGAGATTTCATTACGGGAAAGATTATAGATTTCGTTGAAACTGAAGTAGACCATGTCGGTGCCATGGCAAATAATTCAATGTCAATGCGGCGTGAACCGGGTCTCGTAGAAGAAGTCACTCGAGGATCGGCAATGAATTTTCCATTCTGGCCAGGTGGCTTAGATGAACCAGAAAAAGAAATTAAACAAATGAAATGTGATGATTTTGACTTTGATATGGAATTATTAACAGTTCCTCCGGGCTTCACTCGGGGCTATGAATTCAAAAACTCGAACAGAGCAACAAACACGGCGAAGAACAATGTTAACCTTTTGAGTAATTTGGTGCAAGAAATGGATGTTCAGGAGTGGTTAAAGCTAACAAAAGAAGAAGAGGAAGAAAAAAACACTAAATTACAATCTATTGAAGATGAATTAAAAGACTTGGACGATAAACTTCTTGAAGTTGATTTTAAGCCCGTTTTAAATATATCAGCAGCAATCTCAAATCTCAAAATAAAAAGTGAATGGGCTGAAATGGTTGATATCTCTCAACCTATTACCGACTTCGATAAGAAAATTCCTATGCCCGCAATGGAGTATCCTTTTGAATTGGATGTTTTTCAGAAGCAAGCCATTCTTAAGCTGGAGGAGAGGCAATACGTTTTTGTAGCCGCTCATACATCTGCAGGTAAGTTCTTAGTTCATAAAAATATGTTTGCGGTTGCATTTAGAGTTGGGTTCTTAAAGCTTTTTTAGGAGATTCCAATTGGTATCTGGATTGTTATAATAGTTAAGTTAATAACGTATTTTTTATTTCCTATACAGGAAAAACTGTAGTAGCAGAATATGCAATTGCTCTATCGCAACGTGATATGACCAGAACTATTTACACTTCGCCTATCAAAGCTCTCTCCAATCAAAAATATCGCGATTTCAAAAACACTTTTAAAGACGTTGGACTGATAACAGGCGATCTACAAATCGATCCGACTGCAACTTGCCTTATTATGACCACCGAAATTCTTCGATCCATGCTGTACTGTGGCAGTGATATAACCCGAGATCTTGAATATGTTATATTCGATGAAGTTCACTACATCAATAATCCCGAACGTGGGCACGTCTGGGAAGAAGTTATTATCCTTCTGCCTGATCATGTGAGCATAATTATGTTGAGTGCAACCGTTCCTAACACAATGGAACTGGCCGATTGGGTCGGAAGTACCAAAAAGAGAAAAGTCTATGTTATAAGCACACTAAAGAGACCCGTTCCATTGATGCATCATCTCTACACTGGCTGTGGTGGAAAAAGTAAAAACGACATGTTTCTGATTGTGGATGCAAATGGGAAATTTTTAATGGATGGCTATGACATGGCCGTCATGAAAAAGAAAGAATCGATGAGTAGTAAAACAAAAGGTGGTGTTGGTGGAAACAAACAAATGGGAATAAAGCAAGATCAGAATCTCTGGGTGGGTTTGATTGATTTTTTGAAGAGAAATAATAAAATGCCTGTGGTGGCGTTTACTTTGTCAAGGAAACGCTGTGACACTAATGCATTTGCACTCCAATCGTGTGATTTGAATACAGCACGAGAAAAAGGTGCTGTGCAGAAATTCTTCAAGCAATGTTTGATGAAGTTGAAACCACCAGATCGTATGCTCCCTCAAGTTCTCACCATGAAGGATTCACTGGAACGGGGAATCGGAGTCCATCACAGTGGCATATTGCCAATTCTTAAAGAGATTGTAGAACTGCTATTCCAATTGGGTTTGGTTAAACTACTCTTTGCTACAGAGACTTTTGCTATGGGCGTAAATATGCCGGCAAGAACTGTTATCTTTGATTCACATCGAAAATTCGATGGTATGGAAGTGCGGAACCTGAACCCAGGCGAATATATACAAATGGCTGGTCGTGCTGGTCGCCGTGGTCACGATGAAAATGGAACTGTGATATTATTATGTAAACAAGATGTTCCACCAGCTCAAGAATTGCGTCCGATGATCTTGGGTTTGCCAGAAAAGCTTGAATCACAATTTTTATTGCGTTATTCGGTTATATTGACATGTTTGAGGATAGAAAGCATTAAAGTTGAAACTATAATGCAATCTAGTTTCAAGGAATTCTATATAAAAAAGCAGGGTCCTGCTCAAGTCCAAAAACTGAAACTTGCCGAAGATGAATGGGCTTTGTTGCCAGAATTAAGTGAGCATTTGAAACCGTTAGTTCGGTTTTATATTCTAGCTTCAAGTTATATAAGTGAGAAACAACGTTTGATGGTGAGTAAGGTCATTTAATAGTGGTGTATTTTAATTTAATTTCATTATTTAATTTAAAGAAATCTTTGTTGAGTCAACCCAACATTATAAAAGAATTGAAAATTGGTAGAGTATTAGTAGTCACTCAAGGGCGCCACTACAATAAATTGGGAATTCTTTTGTCGATTAAATCGGTTTCCGGAAAGGATATTTTATATAAAGTGTTGGTACTCGACCATCAGTATGAAACAAGTGAATCAAGGGTGAGTAAATTGTTATTCATAAAAAAATATATTGTTTTCTTATTTAATTGGCTAGGAAAGTGGTCCAGAATTGTCGTTCTGCTTTTTATTTGCATCATAATTTATTTTCGCAACTGACACTCAACATCATTTCTAAAACGTATAAGGATTTTTTAATACCCAAAAGTGTTGTGAAGTTTTAGAGTTTTCTGGTGTCAAATTTTGGTCATTACATTACCCACAATTTTTAGAGAACAAAATAATTTAAATCTAGTGTCTAAACTTTGCAGCCACAGTGGTTCTTGTTTAGCTAACTCATCGCTATGTATTCGGCCTCATTAGTGGTAGTTTTCTTGACTCACCGACAAAAGATTAGCACGAACATTAAAGATGTAAAGCATATTATAAACCGTATAAACGTATAAAAACTGCATTCGAATGTCCCCATAGATTGTACAAACAGAATATAGCCTGTCTGCAACTGTAATCTCCTAATTCTCCGGAGTTAATTTTCGAAACTTTCAGAATCTATTCTTGCCACATCACCATGTCTGATGAGGCAGTCTCAATTAACCACCCTGTATTATTCGATTCCGATGTGTAAATTTATCGGCTTTTCGATTTGCTTGTTCGTTTGGACAGTCTTTAGTAAAGTGTCCTTGTTGAAACTTTGGACCAGATGCGATTTCTTCTTCGAATCAACTCTCGAAATTCCTCCGATTCATGGATTCATAAGACGCTCCAACTGGTTTAATCAAAGAGGTATCACAACAGACCTATCTCTGATCTAAGTGTGTTAGTAGTTTTCCTGACAGCCGCCTAAACCTTACCTTAACCTTCGATTAATTTAAAAATTGTGCACTTTGAAGAGATGCATCTTTGGTTTCCGATCATTTCCGGTAGCCATAATTATCATTTATTGACGAGTGACATGCAAGCAATTATTGGACGAAAATTCAGGCGCGCGGGAATAATGTACCAAAATCGGTCGCTATCTTTCAGACTATTAATAAAATTCGACATTTTTATTTTTCGAGTTTTATTTGTTTGACCATTTTTTTTTAAATGGACAGTTTTACTAGAACGTCTAATTTAAACTTAAATTTAAGACTCTAATGCAAATCATTCTTTTAATCGCAATGTAAACATTTAATTAATTTATTTTAATCTAGGAAGCACGCAATCGGGGAGAAACATTCCACAAATTGATCTCTCTAACGCCGCAAAATAAATTCTTTCAACCAGAAGGCATCGGTGGTCATACAATTCTAGATATCAAAGCTGGCGACATTGTTGAAATAACAAAATCCAATATAAAAGTCGATCCAGATTCAATAATTCGTAATTGCGTACAACGTCAAATGGAACGTTTTAGAGATTCAGCACCAGCAACCTCCGTGGTAAAAGCAGTTTCTGGTCTTCAAATACTAAACAACAATTACATCGCTCAGCCAGATTCATTGAAATTTATTAATCTTACTTCCGAAGTTAGCGTTTCAGCTGGATGTGAAATGACAGAAATTTCTAACCTTGAAAAATGTTGGAAACAATTAAGTGAAGTACTGCCCCACACCAATATTGCTGGCTTTGAACAGGAATTCAGCGCAGTGTATGATAAGAAAATTCTTGAAAGTCGCATCGAAGAATTGAAATTCAAGAATTCAACAAAGAATCTATCACTTTACCCAGATTATTGTAATAAATTAAAGGTTCTAAGGGCTCTTAAGTATATTGATGAATTCGATGAAGGTAAAGTTCTTAGAATTTTATTTTGTGAATTCAATTTAAAATATTTTGTTTCTTTAGTGACTCTGAAGGGGAAGGTAGCTTGTGAAATGGGTCAAAATGAACTATTGTTAACCGAATTAATTCTTTGTAATATGTTCAATGATTTGGAACCAGCGGAAATAGCAGCATTACTTTCGGGACTTGTGTTTCAGGCAAAGACACAAGGAGAACCAGTTATTCCGGAAAAGCTAAAAAAGGTGCGTGCCAATTGCTTTATGTTTTCTTCATATAAAATTATATCATCCTTTTTTTTAATTCAGTGTGTAAAAGAATTCGAAGAAATCAACAATAATATTCTAGATGAAGAACTTCGTCACAAAACTATAGTAGAGTCTGAGAATCGTTTGAATTTCGGTTTAGTTGAGGTTGTATATGAATGGGCAAGAAATAAGGTAAAGTTATATTTTTATATAATCAAGACATATATTTTTTTTTTCATTTGTTGGTGTTTATATAGCCTTTTGCAGAAATTATGAAATTAACAGAAGTACAAGAAGGCATTATTGTAAGGTGTATTCAGCAGTTAGATGAAACACTGCGTGATGTTAAGACTGCAGCCATTCGAATTGGTAATCCAGCCTTGCAAAGCAAAATGGAAGAAGCTTCGAATGCTATAAAAAGAGATATTGTGTTTACTGCAAGTTTATACACTGCCTTGTAGTCGTTGTGAAATAGTTGAAAATATATGGTTTCTTACAATTTAGTATTTTTTTTTGAGTATTTTAAAGTCAATATACCTAATAAAAAACTTATTTCAAACGTAACTGCAATTAAAAAGTTTTGTATTACAAATTTATTATAACAACTATATATTAAATTAAATGTCGAAGAAAATTTGGCGAGATCACGCTAGCAATAAAAAAATAAAAAATTTACTTGTCGTCATTAGAAAACAACTCCTTAATTTAAAAAAATAACATTCTAAAATAAAGTTTTTTTTAAATTAAAACATCTAATTTTTAAAACTCTTCAATTAAAATGAACTGCTTCAAAAATACGAATTTGGGCACCTTATAAAAAATAGTTAGCCATAAAAAATAAACACATTTTTTAAACAGAGAATATACAAACTTACGAGCATTAGTCCACTCTACTGGTGCAATGCAATAAAAAAATATAATGCACGACTGTGTTGCACGAACTTTCTAAATATCCTAAGCATGGGCCTACAAAGAAAATGATGTAATAAAAAATGTTGAAAGGCAAGACCAAAAAATTGCTTAAACGTGAGATCAAAGTGTAAGGTAGCATTGAATTTATACACATAGAGGAATCAAGATGGTTTCAAACTCACCGAACTAGATGTCGCTAAATGAGCATATCGAGTTATTATTATTGCCCTAATTCCCTGTAATTAAAAACACTCAAACCGAACCGAACAAAATTCTTCTGCATGCATTTGTATTTGTCTTTCTTTATTTCTCTTGGCTTTTAACTCAAGAATAATTTGCTACAAGAATAAAAAAAATAGAAGGCACGACTGGGTCGGACAAACTTGCTCTTGTATCAGATCACTAACCTTTGTCTAAAGATACTTAACAAGAAAGTATAATAAATAATCGATAACAGATACCGTTAATAAGGTGATTTTGAAATAAAATTTCTAACGAAAAACTCTGTCATAAGCAACAAATCAGCCACACAAAATTTTATGAAAATCGATCGTATATTTTTCGAGAAAAATTTGTCTTTCAGGTACCGTTAACAAGGTGATTTTAAAAACAAATTTCTAATAAAAAAATTTTATGAAAATCGATCGTATATTTTTCGAGAAAAATTTGACTTTCAGGTACCGTTAACAAGGTGATTTTAAAAACAAATTTCTAATAAAAAAATTCATTGTTGGGGAAAAATCAATCACACAAAATTTTATCAAAATCGATCGTATATTTTACGAGAAAAATTGGATTATCTAATATCTTTAAGGCTCATTTGCCAGGTACCGTTAATATGTAAACTCAATAACGTTTGGCTGCGAATCCACTATACAAAATTTTATCAAAATCGATTGTGTTTCTTACGAGAAAAATGTAACTGTCTAAAACCTTCGTGCTAACGACTGGACTTTTTTTGAAAAATTATTTTCTATACAAACTTCGTCATAATCGGCGAGTAGGTAAGTTTTAAAGATAGTCTGTTTAAAAAACCTATCTTATGGAAAGTACCGTTTGAAAGCTTTGTTCGAAATATTTTGTCCAAAGAAAACTATCACCGTTGGCAACAAATCAATTATAGATTTTTTTTCAAACTTCGTTTAATTTGAAGTTAAAAACACTTTTCAGAAAATGAAATGAATATTAAGTTTGGGCAAAATCGGTGCATCTGTTTAAAAGATAATCGGTATCAAAAAAGTATGCTTCTATGATAGTTACTTAATAAGCTTCGTTGAAAAAATTTAAAAATTCAAGTTTTTCAAAATAGATTGTATTTTTATTGAGGAAGATGGAATTCGCTAGAATTGTCTGGGATACTCTAAAAATACTTTCTATTAAGTGTAAGGCAATTTGGACCAACCGTTTAGGATATAGGTGTTAATACAGACAGACAACTGTTCGTTGTTATACCTTCTAAAATGAATGAAATTGTAGACCATGCAGGGAGTTTGGAAATTGGCAGCAATAAATAGTCATGCATCTTTAATAGCAAATTGCCAGATAACTCGAATTAGAACACATACTAGTTTAGTTTAGTTTAGTTTAAGTTTTATTTGGCATAGTAGCCATTAAGAAATAAAAAATATTTTACATAAAGTACAAAGTTTTGGATACATTCAAGTAATTTCTTCTAGGAATAATTAATTAATATGAGCTTTTGCATATAAAAAAATTTGTGTTTTAAACTGATTTAGAACATTTATGTTTCGTATGCTTATTGGTAAGTTATTGAACGCTTGCAGTCCCATATATAATATACTGGCTTGGGCTCTCGATGTTCTGGTCCGGATTATATTGAAGTCTTCTGTGTTTCGTAAGTTGTATCGCACAATTCTTCTTTCAGGGATACTGGATTGTATATATTCAGGACACATATTGTTTTTGATTTTGAAAATAAAAATCATTGCCATCATATAAAGTCTTTGGCTTATCGTCAACCAATTAAGCGATTCAAGCATAGATGCAATTGAGGTGTAACGATCACACTTTAATATTACGCGCATAGCTTTGTTTTGTAATTTTTGAAGTCTGGATTTTTGGTTATTGTTACACAGGTAGAGAAGACTCGCACAATACTCAAAATGGGGTTTGACGGTTACATTATACACTTTTATTGCACTGTTCTTGGATATATTTCTACGTGCTCTTCTAAGAACACCCAATTTTTTTGAAACTTTTTTACAAATATAGTCTATATGATCGTTTTGAGACAGTTTGTTATCTATGATAACGCCGAGATATTTAATGAAAGTCACTTGTTCTATTTGTGTGTTATTAATTGATATATTTATTTGTTGCACTGAAGATAGATTATTAATCGACATGAATTTTGTTTTGTTTGTGTTAAGTATGAGTTTATTCATGTTAAGCCAGGTATATATTGCACTTCAATCATTTTGAATTTTGTCTGTTATTGTATCTAAATCTTTGCCTGCTATATAAAGCAAGGCATCATCTGCGAAGAGCACAAGCTTACAATGCTTTATCACTTTTTCCATATCATTAATATATAAAAGGAAAAGCACTACACCCAAAACTGCTCCCTGTGGTACTCCCGTCGAAATTGTTGCCGCTGTCGATACATTATTATTTACTGAAGTACTTTGAGTTCTGTTTGAAATATAGTTTTTAAACCATTTAAGTTCCGTGCCCCTAATTCCATATTTTTCTAATTTATTTAGTAAAATAACATGATTTACAGTTTCAAATGCACGTTTAAGATCCAGAAAATATGGGAGTTTGGTGCCAAATAAGTTCAGAAGAGCGGTAAGTAAATACGTACACTATCTTAATTCTAGGTCTAAACAAACAATTTACAGGAGCAATTTTCTCCTTGCGATTGTAACGGATCGCCATATGATAACATTTTTTAGATTGAGTTCTCATCGTCTCTCCAAACATGAATGCGTGTAGTAAGTTGGTCGTGCTGTATATTAATCACGATGGTATTTTTAACGTAAAGGCGTTCTCTGATCATCTTACTTCTAATACTATTAAGCTTTGTCAATCAAACTCTTATCTTCATACATCAATTTACTATCATAAAATAAAATTTGTGGTACCCACTATAGTTTAGTTATTATGATAATATTCGTCAAGTGCCAACAAATCAAGTAGTGTCAAATATGTTCAATTTTAAGATTAAAACCACAGTGACCAATAAAACCATGATTTGATTTGATAAAACATCACCATGTTCCTCTCGGTTTTTTTATTTGTTTGTGCAACTGTTTGCACGACAACTGTAAAGTGTACAAATTCTTCCTTTAATGAGGAATAATTTACTTCACTCGATTTTTTCATTATGTTTATACTTAATGTATAACATCTACGATACCTTCTTCCTCCGTATCCATCGGATCGGAACTTTCTCCGATTTTACATGAATTTGAGAATTTTTACTTTGAAATATTTTTCCGAACGCCCATTTTTTTTGGAACGGACATTGGAATATTACGTGGACCTTTAGTGAAATTTCTGACAATTTAATTTGTACGAAATCGCAGAATACTCCGTTATGATGGATACCCGCTAGGACAGATTATAAGGGTAGTCATTACTCCTTGATTGCGTGTTAAGTTATAAAAAATAAAAGACACGACTGGGTCGCACAAACTTGCTCTTGCGGCAGGTAATATATACTTGTAAGAAAAAAAGCATAAGTGGGTTTCGCCATTGTCTCTTGGATGCAGAATAGTCTTCCAATTACTGTATATGAAATACTTTTTTAAATTCTTTCAATTAAATTAAAACGCAATAATTAAAAAATCAATAGATAAAAATAAATAAGAATAACGGTGTCCACCGTCTAAAAGGCCTTTGATGCTGTTCATACTCATGTCAAATTTTATCAAAATCGTTAGAGCCGTTTTCGAGAAAAACAAGCTTTTTTATTACCATTATATAGAAGGTACCGTTATTTTTAGGCCTAGAAAAAAAGTTCCAAGAACCCCATTGACGGTCAGCATAAAAACTTTACATACCAAGAATAAAGGATATCGGCCCAACCGTTTAGGCTGCAGATGCAAATGACCAGACAAAAAGACAGACACACGGACAGAATTTCCGGATCCACCTTTTTCGACTTCGCTTTCATCGTAATGTCATGTTGATTCTTATCTCAAAACTTTTTTATGCACGAATTCATAACTTTCCTTATAGTAAGTACACTAACTACCTATAATTGCAAAGTTAAATTATTTTTTAGTCCGCCCGACAATATTTGATTTAAATTGAAAGTTATGGTCACAGACGAGATCAGTAACATCGTCAGAAAAAAAGGTAGACCCAAGATTCACACTTATTTATAAAAGTAAAATGACATGACTATATAAAAGTACTGTCTCTGTACTCACTTTTTGGGTATCCTGTACTATGTTTGACTTTTATTTCGAGTTGAATGTTCTTCCAATGTATAACTCCCCCTGTGAAAAATAAAAAGTTGTATATTCGAAAAATTTCATTGTTTAATATAATGAAAATAAAAGCTTTTTCTTTTTGGGTACACAGGTTACCGTATGCACATCGACATACAGAATAGCAGTATCTGAGATCCAACCCAACTATGTAATTAATTTTAGTTGAAGAAAGACATATCCAGCTTCAAGCAGATTATTTCTTCTTCTTTTCCGACGATGTTATGATTTCGAATGTTATCACTTTTTGACTTCTGATCTGCCCGTGGGTTTTCTTCGTTTTGTAACAGATTTCTTGTACAAGCAATTTAAAAACGCACATATTTAAGAAAATGTATTTCCTTAACTAATTACTAATTTATTTTTGTTATAAAATAAAAATATTATTGCTCACATAGAAAACAATAGTTTTAGAAAAAAGATTTTGTCGGGTTTCTCTGAATGCTTTTTAGTTGTAAGTAAACCGTAAAAAGTACGACTTTTTGAAAAAGCTATTCCGCCGAACAATTTGTTGTTCCAATTGCTGTCTATAATAATTTTATCTTAAAAACTATAAAAAGAAATCTTTACACAAACGTGTAGATGCCTTATTTGCGGATCCAACTTCTAACCAATCATGATTATTATCATAATTATTTATCGAGTTTCTGGCTTTAGTTTCGGTGGTTCAAACATTCCATGCATTTTTTTCTGTTTTTTACTCTTCTTTTTGGACGTGCCTGCTTGGAAATCATGCCAGCTATTCACTCTATTTTGCCGTGATTCCTCGAAATTTTGCTGCCATTCCTTGTCTGTCTTACGTTTCTCTTCTTCTTCGATTTCGGATTCACGTTTTCGTTTCCTCTCCTCCATGTCGCGCTGTTCCAGCTGTTGTTTTCGGCGCTCCATATCGGCGAAAAGCTTCATTACCATAACATATATGGCATGTTTGTATTTTTCTGGATCATCCTCAGGGATTGGCTCATGGGATTTTCCATCTTTTTTCATTTTCTTTTTTTTCTCCGCGATCTGGGATTGCATTAAAAGATTGAATGAAACTGATTTCCCATTTCAAAAATTAATACAAAAAAAATAAGCATTACCATATGATCTGTTCGGTCTTTGGCTTCTTCGTAAACGTCTAAGCATTTTTTGCGTGTCTTTTCGTTTTCCAAAGTCTTCCAGGCCCGATTGATGATGTCAAATGCTGTCTGAGCGAGTTCCTTGTTGTCCTGATTCTTGTCCGGATGAACTAAAATCGAAAGAGAACGATATTTTTTCTTAATTTCTTCGATGGTCGATTCGGGTTCAAGTTGTAGAACTTCGAATGGATTTAAATTGAAATATGTCGAGCCAGGACGTAGGATTCTATCTATTTGTTGTTTCGAGGTTAGTACAGAATCTCTTTTTTCGATTTGTTTTACCTTTTTGGTTCAGATTTTGGAAATATGCAGGTGAAAAAAATAATGATACACAAATTTATTCGTATTTTATTTTAATATTAATAAATGAACACAAGGCTTTGAAGAAATATACATATACCAAGTTTTTAACACACTCACTTCAGTATAGAAGCAGTCAAACATCTCCTCCTTGTTGTTGGACGTGCTTGGTTTTTCTTTATACGACATTTCTGTTGTACAAATTTAATTAACTAGGTGGAAATTATTTTGATTAGAATTTCTTTGTTTATTAAAACTTCACAATTGAAAAGAACTTTAGGGAAAAATAATTTTATTTTATTATTTTTATATGAGAAAGATAAAGGAAAAATTCATTTTTTATGCAAAATCTGTCAAACAACAATGGAAGTGATGCCAAATTTCTAAACAAGCATTCATAGGGTACATCAGAATTTATATCTAAAATAAAAGTGCACACTTGAATGCATGCAGCGATAAAGGTGTATTTGATTGATGATTGATGTACCATTACATATGGCTATGTTATTTCCTTTTTTTTCGTTTCTATTTTCTGTTGTTTGTTATTTTTCTATTTCGAGTCATTCATTTTCGGTTTCATAAGAGTGCGCATTCGCCCGTTTCTTATATCAAAAGATACAGAAGTACCTTCAAAAGGAAAGAGAATGAAAAACACCTGAAGAAATTGCACATATACAACAAAAAATCTGCAAAAAGCAGCTCACATATACGAAACGTCAAAATTCATGTCCAAATTTTCAACAGCGCTCATGTCTTGTCGAAAAAATGGATTTCTACGACATGTCGCCTGATGGGGCATGGATTTTTCAAACTCCATTGGTTGTTCTCGTGGCATGTTCAAAATTAGAACAGCGTTCATGCCCAGTGGAGCCAGTGTATTACAATTTCGCATTTAGCTGTTCACACGTATTCACTTATATATTTAGAAAAGCTGGTGTAAATTTATTTTCTACGGGAGGAGACGGAGGAGTACAAGTTGATGGCCTGTGCTCCAAAACCAACTAGGAAAATCTAAGTAGAAAGAAATTTCCAATTAAACGATTGAGTGTAACATCGCCTGTCAGATTTTTGTTTGGTCATTAAAATTGAAACTACTTGTTTATCACGTTTTCACTGGTCATTAACTTGAATTCCTCCACTTGAACTGTACCACAATTGTACAACTGGCCCTAAGGACCAGTTGTAAAATCATGGTTCAAGTTCTTAACCCACCGATTTTCGCAGATTATCTATGGAAATCAGTGGTTTAAAAATTTGAACCACCTTGTACCACGATTGTACAACTGACCCTAAATGCAAAATTGTAAGAATGTATGGTCTAGACAAATTTCTCATTCCCATTTGTTAAAGTTAAATCTTTGCAGTTTTGAAAGTTTGTAGGCAAAAGTGGGTAGAGCCTCCTGAGATGATGTTCTATTTCTTTATTATTCACGTGTCACAGTCACAGGTCATCAACTTGTTGTACTCCTCCGTATCCTCCCGTAGAAAAAAAATTTACACGCGCTTTCTATACGTGAATACGTGTGAACAGCTAAATGCAAAATTGTAAGAATGGTCTAGCCAAATTTAACAGTTCCATTCAAAATGCACGGACACCCATACAAAGTTAAATCTCTGCAATTTTGAAAGTTTTTAGGCAAAAGTGGGTGGAACCTCCTGAGATGATGTTCTATTTATTTATTATTCTATGACCACGTCTACTTATGTACCACCTTTCACAGATAAAACTCATAACTATTGTGAATATTTTATCCCCAATAAAAATTACAAGGGATAAAAGGAGGAGTAAGAGTTCTTGCTATAAAGTAATTGTTGTTTTTGTAATGCCTGGAAATTTTACTGTTATTTATTTTGTTTATTAGTCGTGTTTTGTTGGTAATTTTTAGTTAGTCAGCACTGGAAAGAACCAATGAAACGCTATGTTCACTTTTGTATCCACTTTTTTATTTTATTTCAAAGTTGGTATTATTCTTGGCTTTAGCCAAGCCGAAGTTGCAATTAATTTTATGGATGTGTCTGCAAAGTATGGCTGTTTGTATTTTCCGAGTTGGTCAACTTGTACCCCACCATCCACTACAAACAAATAAAAACCGGATAAATAATCATTATTTAGCTTGAATATTACCAAATTGAATTCCAAATTATAAAATTTTATTTAAAAAATCTGCTTCAACCAATTTTTATTTGTTTTTAAACGAAAAGTTCAAAATCATCAAAACTTTTTTGCAACTTTCGTAGGTTGAAAGCTTTTTACTTCTTCCGCAAAACGCGGCCCTAAAGGAAAACACATTAAACACAACCATTAACAATCATTGTATATGGAGTCCATGTATTAATCTGTCATAGGTGCCACCAACCTTTAAGCAATAAATGTATTGACATTATATTTCGGGCCAAAAATGTCCAGGCATTCCAAGATTTTATCTTCACTTTTATGTTCACTTTAATTACTGACCAATTTATCGCCACTCCCATACAAAATTTTGCCAAAGTGACTAAACACTTACCAATAAAACACGCCTATTTTGTTCAACAAAACACGCCTATTAATTTGAATTTCACATTGGTGACCATTTTTTTAAATCTAGTCGAAATCGAAATGTAATTATATCTGGCCACTAGGTATCGCATCTTGACGTTTCTATTTTTTTTTGACAGTCAACCATCGAAAGTCAAAACATTCACAAAATTTTGATAACAAATTTCAATCACAAAATTCTACTTTAATAATTTAATTTAAAATATAAAACAAAATGAAAGACTTATCACCTGCGGACACAACGAAAAAAACTCCCAAATTTTCATTTGTTTCAAGGAATATGGTAGCAATTGTTATGATTCCAGCCATAATGGGAATGCATTATGGATGGTCGCTTTTGCAAGAAAATAAATCGCTAGTAACGGAAGAGGAAAAAATTGAATTACCTATAATTACTGTGAGAATAACAATTTTATAAACTTTTAGTTAAATGTAATTTGTTCAAATTCTAGGGAGCAAAATATTTATGGCGCAAGGTAACGGTACCAGAAAAGGATCATGTCTCTAAATAATTTGTTGATGGTTAGATAACACCGTAGTTTTGTTCCCCGATTTTCCTCTAATAAAAATCACATAGATTATTAAATATTTTTTGTATTTTCTGATAATGATAAAATTTATAAAGTTTACAAACTTTTAATGCAAATTTCTTTTTCGGTTTCAACTCATTTTTTCATGGAGCTATAATACCATCTCCTTTATTTGGATACCAAGTATTAAGTAAGTTGGTAGTCGCTATTAGCTAGATTCTCAAAATCGACAATCAACAAGTTTATTCCTATTCTAAAGCATATAACTTTGTAACACTTCTGTAGAAATAAATGTGTCGAGCATCAGACGTCTAGCTAATATACTTAAACTTACTGGATACGTTCATTATGTAAAGAACTCTACGGTAAAAGTTTATTTTAAATACCTACTAATATAAATACAAATGCTTAATAATAAGTCAATTAACAGCTCGTTTTAGATTTTAAAAACCTTCAAACTTATACAAAGAGCTTAACAGTTTCCTATGGCAGAGGAAATGTTTAAATTGTCCAGCTGGCCATTGAAAAGAATATCACTGATTAATTTTTCTGCAATGATTCGCTGGGTGTGATTCATAACACGTAATTTACTTGCAATATTGATACCGACAGCATCAAATTCATCATTCTGCCGGGGATTATCATATGTTGCTGTTGAATTAAATAGAGTTGGAAGATGTTCTCTTGAGATTTGTATGGTAGGGACTTGTTGATGATGAATCCGTGTCATCTGTGTCTGCTGATTTTGATGGACATTTTGCATCTGCTGTTGTACTTGTTGTTGATGTTGTTGCTCCAGAGAGTCAACGGCCTAAAATAATATAAAATTAAACAAAAGATTACCATCGTTTTTATATGTTAATATTTTTTTTTATGCTTTTTAAGTAGGTAATGGAAAAAACTTTTTGTTTTTAGTAAAACAAAAACGAGAAAGTATACAATTGAATAGAACTTCTTGATTCATGAAATGAAAGGAACGGATTTTCAAAACAACTTGCACATAAAATCTACATATGCCAACTACATATCAACTCAAGGATAAAAGGGTCCATAAAGTGAATGTTATTTTTTGCAGACACACTTGATGTATGGTAAGACATAGGGAAATGTACATCGCATAATCCATATAAGACCAAATGTAGGGGATATCCATTCAGGCTTATTCCAGAAATTTTTTTTGATGAAAACAGAGCTTCCCAAGTGCAAAAAGTTTAAATATCTTGGATCTATGATCAATAGCGAAGCATCTTGTGGTGACTACATCAACC
Organism: Baccha elongata; assembly: GCA_951217065.1. Lineage (NCBI taxonomy): Eukaryota > Metazoa > Arthropoda > Insecta > Diptera > Syrphidae > Baccha > Baccha elongata. Next base: position 36,216,131 of record OX578273.1, read on the forward strand.
ATCGCTTGCATATGATTGAGAATGTTGAACAATGCACAAGAAATATGAGATTAAATTCAAGTATGAAGGTATCCTCTCTATAATAAAAGCCAATAAAACAAAAAAGATACTACCAATTTACTGCTAGAAAATTGGAAGTACAAAAGAAAAGAATCTTGGACAAACTAAAACCACTCATACAAAAACGTAAATCCTAACGGTGACAGAACAATCTACCCCAGCAACATATCTTTAAAAAATATAAATATTCTCAAATATTCATATAAAAAAACTAAAGCCAGACATCAGACTTAGACTGGGACTTTGCCATCGTTCATCTTCTTTTCTGTCCAAATGTCTCTTCAACCTGCGCAAAACTATCAAACCATAACTTGCACCACCTTTTGAAAAATATCAATTTGGACAACGTAAATTTGGTATACAATATAATGACGAATTTAAAAATCTAAAACTCTATTTAAAAAAAAAAAAAAAAATTAAATTAAATAAAATAATAACAATAATAACTACCTTATATCTTCTATTAAAATTGTAATTTATTTACCATTTTACCGGAAGTTAAGCCTTTTAAAGGACCAATATTAATCCATCTGTATTTCAGCAATCACTGAACCGATTTACACGATTTACATGCTGTTGGATAGAGGAAATGTCAAACTAGGTCGTCAGCACTATATTTCTAAACAGATGTTCACGGTTTGGCAAATAAACGACACCAAAGTTTAACTTCCGGAACTCAACAAAATATTAAAATAATTATTTTAAATATTGGGTGACAGACACACTGCAAAGAACTTGAATTCATCTTCCAACACTGCCCATAGCAGTGCGACAAAAATTAAGTGACGAATATTTTTCTCCATTCCACTTGCAGCACCATCTACACTTCAACAGTTAAATCATATTCACATCCACTTTATGTTCACTTCTGATTGCTGACTTGTTTATACACACTTTTGGTTTTTGTTGGGATTAACATGTAAAATTTTCTGAGCATGGCTAATCACTTGACGCCGAAACACGGCATATATTTCCGTTAAATTTTCGACGGCTTGCCTGGCAAACGAATCCAAAGTTGCATTTTCGGAAGAAAACAATTATTAAAGATGTTTATTGAGATTTTTTTGAAAAACTGACTAAGCAGAGACAACCACCAAAATGAGCTTTATTTAAGAAATTTAAGAAATTTTATTTTTATTTTAATTATTTCAAATTTAACGGGAAGCTTAGCATTTTTTGGAGATTCAAAAGAGGTGTGTTCTGAAAATGCTTAATTGAAGGCAAGAATCGAAATGAGCAATGAAACGCTTACCGATAACCCCAGCCGGTAAAAAATAGCCTAGCGAAAGGAAAACTTAAAGCTATTTTTACCATTGGTGGTTAAGATGTAATACGTACTTAATTCTCTAACATTGAACACGATATTTACATTGTGCAAAAATATTGACATTTTTAAATTCATAAAAAAACACATCCGGTCACGATTCCCTCTCTTTTAACAGGAATAACAAATTTACTTAGGTTGAAAACCTTAGAATCTTCACCAAGAATAATTTATTTCCACCGTCGTTTTCGACGGGTTTTCAGCTATTATTTAAATAAAATTCAGAAATTTAATTGGCTCCTTACCTTTTGTATTTCGCGTTGCGAATTAACATCTAAAGATGTTATATCAAGAACCTTCAAGGAAGACTGCTGCTGCTGTTGTGCTACTGGTTGCTCATGTTGTTGAGAGTTTTCACCATTATTGTGCTCAGATTTTATAACATGATACTGAATAGGTTGTGGCACCAATGCTACCTGCTCTTCAGATTGAATTGTTTCATTTTTATCCAACTCTTCCTCGGGTTCATAATCAATAGTATCATCTTCAAAACTAATAGACAACTCACGTTTTTTTGCCCTAAACAAACCTTTCGGATTTTGATCGGCAATAAAGATGAGTTTGTCAAAGTACCACAATTTAGTCTCATAGTTTTCCAAAGTCATTTTCTTTCGGTATTCCCTCCTAAAAGCCGACCGCAGCGAGTTAATTTTTCGTACAACCATAGCTCTGTCTGGATTCGGCTCAACTTCTTTGAGTTTTTCAACCAGTTTATCGTAGGAAGCATTTCGTACACTATGATTGCTGTAATCGGGATGCTTTGCCTGCCACAAACATTCCTCGTCTCGATATATTTGGATAAGTTGTGATAGCCAGAGACGAGAGTAGCTCCGCAAGTCATTTAAACATATTTTAGTTGTCATTTTTAGCAGTGAATTACATTTACGAATTTTACAGAGCTTTTTATTTTTTTTCTCGATAATTATAATTTGTTTGCCACTTTTTGTTTTGTTTTCAGAAAAAATTCTGTCCATTCGTTTCGTTGCAAATTGCTGCAGGAAACAAACTCAAATGTCAGAAAAAGGGATGATGGATGATTGGATGACAGATAAATCGAATTTGGCACCATTGTTGCATCACTAGAGATGGAAATAAAAATATCGAACTCCATGTTATCGACTATTTACTAATTTTTTTTGCCAATTTCGACAAACTGTGATTTGTTGAAATTTTTGAAAAAAAAACTTGTAGATTTTTTTGTCATTTTCATTTTGTTTCAAACTTTCAGCCTAAAGGGGAAGGATTTTTAAATCGAACATAGAAAACGTTTGTAGTTGACCAAAGATTGTTTAGACTAATTTTTGTAACCTCAAAACAACAAGGCTCAAATTTTTAAACATCCTATTTTGGAGGTAATAGCATGTTACTTACTAGTTAACATATTTTGAAAGCATCATACTATCCTTTCCTCATTTTTAAGCATTTTTACTGCCTCTCAACTGCAAATTTATAAAAAAAAATTAAAGCGTGACAGAACGGCAGAGACAGAGAGAATATTGAGCTGCTATAATGTGAGTCTCAAGAAATAACAATTCAAATTATATGTACATTTGCATTAGTCGTGTTCGTTGAGCCCTGGGGTCGCCCTTAACTCGCCCTGAAGTAGATCTAGGTATTTTGCTGGGGCAAGTTGAGGTAAACAAGTTGACATGTGCGTTGTCAAACATATGCCTACAATTAAATGTTTTTGCTTTTGCTTTTGCAATGCAAAAAAAAAGAAATTATAGATTTATTTTAATAAAAATAAATAGAGCACATACAAATAAAACAAAGTAATTGTTTTATGTTTTGGAATGTACTAAAATCAACAAATTTCAAGTTTTAATTTCGGAAACAAATATTTTTTGTTTCTTTCTTTTTGTCAACAACACAAAACCTACCCTTATGCGTTTTTCGAGAACCAAAAAACCCAGGTTTTTTTTGACAGCTCTTGGGGCTGTCAAGAAAACCTTGGTCGACCCTGGGTAAAATTGGTAAAATTCAACGAACACAACTATTATGTAGGACGTATGGAAACGTATACTTAAAAAAAAAAGTTACGGGAGAATTTTCTCTGAACATTTGAAAAACTGTTCGCCTGAAAGGCCTATTTACGAGATGCATTTTGAATTGCTCTCTCTGTCCAACAAAAGTAGTTTTTCTTTTATCTTGTATCCTCTTTTCTTCGAAGACGCACGAAGTTCAGATATTCTGCTGGTTTAATGTTTGATTGATCCGATGATCTCCATGAAACCTTATGAATTCTGGAAGGATGAAATCGTGCTCGTTACTTCGATGTTTCTGCCAAATGCAGTCATCAATTAATCTATACGTTTATTATAGAAGGCGTTGTAGTAAAGTCTATAGGTACTTTCCAAAAGTCCTAACAAACCTGATGGTTTGCTTGCGAATATTTGTTTACCTCCTTTAATTAGAATATGTACTTATTGTCGAGTATTTCGTATTTTCCTCTGTAAGAACGTGTGTGCTAAGCAGAAAGATATTAGCGAATTGTCGTTAGGCGTTCGCTAACTTAAAGCTTCAAAGGTGGTGGAGCCTTTCATCATAATATTCTACAATTTGAATTTCACGCCAAGAATCTATCTACGAATTATTTGAATCTTCGCGCCAAAATATTCGTTCATATTTTGTTAATCCTACATAAAATATGAACGAGGGAGTAGAGGTTTTAAGTTGAACGGTAAAAACTAGTGTTTCGCCGTGCAGAAGGAAACACTGTTTTCCGTTGATATGGTAAAAGGAAATTTTTGATTGATAACAAATAAAGCAACTCAAAATCTTTATGATTAGTTTTTATTTAAACAAGAAAAAAAAATTAATATTTTGTTTACAATTATTTCCTTTTTTCTTTTGTTTAAAAACATTCAACATTAAATTTAGGTTTATAACCCAAGTACAAATATTTAAGAAATATTATTATTGAACTAATTATTGATATTGTCTTTTGATGCTTGTATCGAACACTTTTTAATTCTTTTGGAGAAAAAAATGGACTAGTGTTTGTGATCTTCATATAGTAGGTTGTCAAATTAATAAGAATAGTCTTAACATGTTTTGTGATATTGACCATCACAGAAATATTTAATTGAAATATTAAAAAGGAATCATACAAATTGAAAAGTCCATTTTCAGCAAAAACTATGGGAACAGTTTTGGAATTTAGCATAAGATTAAAATGAGCTTGAGTCTAAAATTTAGCTCATTTAATTTAATATTTTTTTCGGAAGATTAGGAAAATACAAATAAAGTTTTTAAGTTGAATTTGGACCAACAAGAATATCAAATCCCAAAAAATTTGGTTAATGCAAAATAAAACGCATTGCAAAAATTCAACTTGCCAGCAAAACCCACAAATTTATAAAAATTGAAAGAGAAGAGACTTATTTCGCTCTTAGTTCCTTATGTTTGAAAACGTGTGAGTGATATGTAAAACAGCATCAGTTTATTTCAAATTAAAATGCATAGGACAGGATAACACCAAATGTTTAATATAATGGAGATTACAGAATTATAGGTTGTAATCTTGTTTTCATTAATTCAAGTGTTAAATAAAACAAATAGAAATTAGTTTTTTTTTTTTAAGAGGATGGACTATTAGTATGAGGGTAAAATCCGAAAGCAGTACATAATTGATATTATAACGTTTGTTTTATTTTTTGTTTAAATAAAATGAATACTTATACACTTAAATTAAATAAGAGAACAATAATAGATGAATATTGTACTAAGCTAATTAAATAATTAAAAAAAAAATGTTAAAATATCAGCTATTAATAATTAATACTGAATAGCTAGTGAGCTAAACTAGTTGATATATGCAATTGTTCCAGTTGACCATTGAAAAGAACATCACTGATTAATTTTTCAGCTATGATTCGCTGTGTGGGATTCATTACACGCAATTTGCTTGCAACATTAATTCCAATTGCATCAAATTCATCATTGTGACGGGGAGTTTCGTATGTTGCTGTTGAGTTGAATAGCGTTGGTAGGTGCTCTCTGGATATTTGTATGGTAGGGACTTGCTGATGATGAATCTGTGTAACTTGCGTTTGCTGAGCTTGATGATTATGAATCTGTTGTTGCATTTGGTGTTGTTCCAATGAGTTAACGGCCTTTAAATAAAAAGAAATATATAAGTAGTCAGTGAAAAAAATTGAGTTAGAAAATTCCATAATGTAGGATTGCCAAAATCAATGTTCCTCTCTTTTTATTTGCATGGATTTGCAGCCAAAGGTTATTATTTTTACTTTTTCAGAATAATTTTACATATTATAAAGGTACCTGGCAAACAAGCCTTAAAGATAATCCAATTTTTCTTGTAAAATATACGATCGATTTTGATAAAATTTTGTGTGACTGATTTGTTTCCAATAATGAATTTTATATATTATAACAGTATCTGGTAAACAAGCCTTAAAGATACTCCAATTTTTCTCGTAAAATATACGATCTATTTTGATAAAGTTTTTTGTGACTGATTTGTTTCCAATAATGAAGTTTTTTGTTAGAAATTTATCTACAAAATCACCTTATTGAAGGTACCATATAAACGATACAGAAAATTCAATTTTTCTCGAAAAAAAAATACGATCTATTTTCATACAATTTTGTGTGACTGATTTGTTGATAATGACGGAGTTTTTCGTTAGAAGGTTTTTTTTTTCAAAATCACGTTTTTCTCGAAAAAACCATCGATTTTGAAAGACTAATTTGTCGAAAGGACACTATTTTTAATTGCGATTATTTATTATACTTTCTTGTTTAGTATCCTTAGCCAAAGCTTAGTAATCTGACACAAGAGCAAGTTTGTCCGACCTAGTCGTGCCTTTTATTTTGTTGGGTAATAATGTCGTAGTTGGGCGTTATTTCCATATGGCCTGAAGCGAAGCAACTAATCTATCAATCAATTTGTAATACCAACAAGTATTAAACTATTAGGGATCTTTTAATTCGAGGTTTTAGTGTAGGGATTAAGACGGGGTTCGGGAAGTACTAAGGCTCTCTCTCAGTATGTAAAATTCATTCTCAGAGAACAAATGCGACTTTATAAAAGGTTTTAATAATACCGGTGCGGCTTTATGAAGCAAAAATATAAACCATGTCAAAAACGAATAGATTTTGAGAGGAAGTTTCTTCGGGTGATTTTTGGTCCAACGACGGTGTCGACCTGTCTCAATATAATAAACAAGGCACAACCTCGACGAGTGTGCTGATGGTGTACGTACCACGGTGTCTCCACGAGCAAGATTACCATCTGTCACTTTCCATAGAAAGAAAGATTGCTAGAATGCTATAAAATGTATTGTGGGCATTTGATAGCTTACTATTTCATACTATTTCAGTCCAAATACAAAGAAATAAGAAAAGTCAATATGAAAATGACAGCTCATAGAATACTATCTATAGCATGCTATGAGCTGAACAATATATTGCAAGAAATTTTGTAAAGAATACTATTTGAATAGAAAGCTATCTTGCATTCTATGAAATATAGATCGTGGAGACACCGTGTATCAGAAGAAGAAAGACTTAGGTAGCGTATTTAAGGGGGAAGGACATAAACCAAGATAGTATGCGTTATTTAGGGCAGCTATCAAAGGAAGATTTGGATGGAAGGACTCTTAGTTTGAGTCTGTATTACAGTTTATGTTTAAGTTAGTAAGCATTATAATAGAATTTTTATTTGGTAGTCCGGAATCGTTCTGAAATCATTAAAACAATTTTGAATTCATTAAAGTACAGTTCGATATTCAAATAAAACGGACAGTTCTGATTAGCGATTTTGGACTACCAAATGAAAAAGCTATTAGTTTAAATAAAAAGTTCTTAAGTTTCAACAGAGATGAATATGTATTGTTTTCCAATTAGATTATTTGTTCAAAAAGTTCCTTCCACTAAAATGAGCGAATTTATAATATCGTCTCCCTCGTGCCAGAAACTTGAATATATTGTTATCGTTTTTCTCTTACAATCGCTATCTTTATTTTATTTCTTTAACCATTTCAAGCATCATGGTTCTGGGTTAAATTCGTCTTCTAAAGCATTTATTTTTACGGCAGCGATTCGATTTTAAACATTCATAACCGAACATTTTAAACTGTACATTCATGCTCCTGACAGGGGGACGATATGTTATCAAATTTAAATACCTATATTTTATTTTTCCTGGGCTAAACTAACAATTTATAATTTTTATTTCATCTTGTTTCGACTGTGTTTATAAATCGATAGCTAGCTTTTTGGAAATTATTACCTTTTTTAAATAGGTAATTTAGAATACAAAAATGCAACATCCAAACTATAAAAACAACGAGTCCACCTCGAACTTACCTGCTGTATTTCCCGTTGCGAATTCGAGTCAAGTGTTGTAATCTCGAGAACTTTGACTGCGGTTGGTTGCTGTTGGGTTTGTTGATGTTGCTGCGCCAGTTGGTGTTGGTGGTGCTGCTGCTGAGACGATTGCATAGGAATCGTGTTGTTTAAACTGTTTTCTGTTTTTATATGATTGCCTGTAACATCTTGCAGCAAATCATTTCCTTCAATAATATGATCATTCTTCACACCATCATCTTCTTGTTCAAATTCCATGCTGTCATCTTCAAAGTTAATCTTTAATTCTCTTTTCGGAGCCCCGCCACACAAACGTTTCGGATTTTGGTCGGCAATGAACATTAATTTATCAAAATACCACAACCGAGTCTCATAGTTATCCTTTGACAGGGTTTTGCGAAATTCCCTCCTGAAGGCCGAACGGAGAGAGTTAATTTTCCTCACGACCATCGCTCTGTCCGGATTTGGTTCCACCTCCTTCAGTTTATCTACAAGTTTATCGTAGGCATTATTCCGTACAGCATGATTGCTGTAGTCTGGATGTTTGGCCTGCCACAAGCATTCCTCTTTCTTATATATTTCAATAAATTCAGTAAGCCAGTGGCGAGAATAGCTTCGCAAGTCATTTAACACACTTATTGAGGACATTTTTTTCTTTTTATCCAGTCTGTTGCAGATTTTATGCAAATTATTTTAAAATGTTGGTAAGTTGAAAAAGTTATTCACAATTATTGGAGTTTTTCGGTGTTTGTTTTGAAAGTATTATTGAAATTTCTTGTTTTGATCGAAGGAAAAACTTTTTTACGAACTCAAATATGTTAGCTCGGCATCAACTCGAACGTCAGACGTGCGTCAAACTCGACCTACCATTTTGTGTGAACTCTTGTTGTACATAATTTTTTTTGGTATTGATCTAGTACATTTGGCGTAGAATATATCAACTAAAAACTAAATTCATGCGAGAATTAATTATAGGGTATTGTATTAAAATACGATACTTTTCCCTCCATTGACAAACTTGCAACTTTCAGATACTAAAATTTCTGGTTGCAAGAAATTCAACTATTGTTCAAATGGAAAATTTACTGTTTCATTTTTTTTGGGGTAAATTGTTCAACGAAATGCCAATATGGAAGAACAAAAAAGAACTCATGCTTTTCTGTGATCTTAAAATCGTTTTAGTCAACTTTTAACGCTCTGAGAGAATTTTCTTATTCTTAGAAAACTTTGACAGGTTAAAGCTACAAAAGAGCCATTTAACACGATTAGAAAAAGCACATGACTTCTCTTAAGATGTGTGAAGGCTTATCATCTATATGACTTCTCGAAAGAACAAGCATCAGAAATTGCTTCTCTGGCAATACACTTACCAACAAAACACTATTATTATTTTTATGAAATAAAACGAAAATACAGCAAAAATTAATAAAATTAATCAAATTTTGTATGGGAAAAATTTCCCTGGGAACATATAAACTTTCATCACGAATTCGATGCAGAAAGCGACGATGTAAAGATGTAAAGAAGTAAAGTCGCCATTTTCGTTTACATTTCACGAAGGCGGGAAACTTAAAATGCAAATCTTACCCTTTATGAGCGCTTTGCAGTAGGAAAAATTTAATTTTATAAATTTTCAAAAAATTAAAAAAAGTGAGAATAAAAAAAATTAAACAAAAACAAATGATAAACAAAAATACAAAGTAGCTTACTTAATATAACCTAACCACCATTTTGCTCAGTTTGAAGATGATAGTGACGTCATAATACGATTCATGCCAATTTACGTCAATAGCTTTTATCTGGTGTTCATGAAAACATGAGGGAAAAATTCTTTTTTACATAAAATGTGAATTAACTTCGTTTGATGAATACCCTTAATAAAAATGAAAAATATCAGATAATTTTCTTTTAAAATGAATTAAAGTTTTCATGATACACCATTGTTTGCATGGTGGTATAATTGTTCCCTGTGGCCCGTACTGTATTGTAAAACCCGTGAACAAAAATCTATTACAATTTTCCAATCTGTCAGTTTGGTCTGACGTCTGACACTTCTTGAAAGCAACCACAAGTTGTTCTAGTTAGGTTTCTGGTTCTAGGATTTAAATAGTTCTTCGTGTTCATTGAATTGGATTGGATTTGTTCAGTGCTTCTTCAGAACATTGCCGTTGTTCCATTTATATGTCGACAGCAGAATCCTACTTATATCTACCCAACGTGCTTAGCAGTTCCATTCCGCCTTTATTAATTTCATGTGTTTCAAAGTTCTGGTGTATAATATGAAATAGCTTCCATAACAGATAAAAGTTTATACTATAAGTAAATTACCCTGAATTGTTGATGATAAATTAAAGAAAAATCACACGAGTGTATGAAAACAGTGCAAAAATAGTGTACAAATAGTGGTGTTGTGTTCCAACAGCAAACGAAAATCCGAACAACAAAAAGATACGCGACAACAGTTGGATAGAAGGAAGGGGGCTTCCGTAGGTGCCATTGCCCTTTGTATGTAAGTCTACATCTATTTTCATAACCATTATCCATATTCCATAACCCATTCAATAAGAAAATAAGCGCATTTGCAAACAATTTCCAAGTAGGAAGCACTTACTATCGTCAAAATCAGAAGGGACTACGTCACTCGTAGTTCCGCAAAACCACACACATCTAATCTTAATATTTGCCGAATTTGAACTATCCATTATTATGTAATGCCCAGTGCGAAAAGAATCAATGATCGAATACGTATCTAGAAGGAAACCAAAGTTCAATCTGTTATCAGTTGCGTAATTATTAATTAGAATAATTTCCGGCCGTTTTATTGACGATTGATGAACTGCGCAGATAATTCTGGAAAAGGAAAAGCCATGAAATAGTGTTTTATCTTCAATGAGTATTTATTTTCAACTAACTTAATTTTAGGTTCTTAAAAATATTAGATTTTAAATTACAAAACAAAGCCTATTATAAAAACAAGTATCAAAAATTAAAATACCGTTTTTATCTGTAATAGGTACGTTTATAGTTTTAGGTACCTGCTTATTAATTATTCAAAATTATGTTTTAATTGCAACAATACTACATAGGTATTTTTATTTTATTTTGCTCAATAGTTTTTCTATATTTGGTGTTGATGTTATTGTTTTTTTTCGTTTGACCCTGTACGAACTGGGTTGGCTAAAAATAAACACAACACAACTTCTACCGGCCGAGGCACAGTCGGACAGACACATGGAGGTTTGATATTCAAGTTAAATGTTGATTTAATATAATATTGTAGGTACTATGCGTTATGTAGTCGGCTAGAGCTAGTTACTACTTTAGATTTGTACGTACTTAATTTATCAGTTGATAAAAATAAATAAGGCACGGCACTTCAATATCTCTATGTAGTTTCTTGCACCGATACCGTCCCGGTATCATCTTAGTTTGTATTTCTTATAATATATCTGATTTCCCAATCTGCGAAATTCTTAGCTTGGAATCGTTTTATTTATTTTTTATACAAAGCGTAATTAGGTATGAATTCTAGTTTTGAACAAAATAACACTTGATAGATAGTTAATTAATACACAAAAAAGAAAAAGACAAACAAAAATTAAAATTTTTGAATAGTAAATAATAATAGATTGGTAACACAGTACATAGTTGATTTCAGAGGAACCAATCAACGATATTATATTGATCTGTGTCTACTTGCTACACGCTGGTCCTGTTAATTGTGGATTGCTTTACTTACGACTGTTGTCAGGGTATCAGAATAGATACCTAACTGATGCACCTGAAAGAGCAAGTATAATCAAATTCACTGCGGTGTTTAGAGAGATTAATTTTCACGATAAAACTAAAGAAATAGTTATGAAATGCATTTACTACCTACTAATCGAAATTTGTATGCCAACACAATGACAACTACAGTTTAAGCATTTTTAAACTTTTTAAAATTGCATTTTAAAATAAACATACGACAATTGGTTGAGTTTACTTGAAGCTTATTGAAGTTTATAGAGTTCACGACCACTGTATACCTATATAAAGTTAACATAAAATGTTACGCATATTACATTGCCGGCTGCCAAAATTGGTGCCTTGCTTTAAAAATATAATAAAAACAATAGGACACTGTATTAATATTGGTGCTCCTCTTCTATTGAACAATGAAATTAAAGATATTCAACAAAACGAAAATAAAAACAAACCTACCTAATTTAGGTATTAGGTAGGTATGTAAGTTGTGTTCTTTGAACTCTGGATTCGCCCTGGGGTCGCCCCAAAGCGTTTTTTTTTAAACCTCAACTGGTGAACAAATTCTGTGTTTTTTGAAACATCAACTCGCCCTGAAGTAGCAAAAAACACAGAATTTGTTCACCAGGGCGAGTTGAGGTTTTTCAAAAAACGATTTGGGGCCACTTCAGGGCGACCCCAGGGCGACTCCAGAGTTCAACGACACAACTAATGTCAATTTGATGGAGGTGGAATCGTTTTTTCGTTCACATTCCTCTGCTCCTCAAAAATAAAAATTGCAATTAACAGAAACAATGCTGTTATCGTTAATATTTCGAAATAATTTTTTTATCATATTGACGATTTTCTCAAAATTTTATTGATTTTTTTTTCAAGCATACATACACACATTATCATTTTATAATTTTTATTTTGTCCATTTTCTTCTTTTTAAATGTTGTAGGTATTAATGCATGCAAAATAACTACCTACATTTGAATTGAATTTGAATTCATCCCATTTTGAAAATACTAGTCTACTCTAATTATTTCAAAAACCGTTAACAGTCTGACAAATATTTTGTTAATTAATAATTTGATGACTAACTGTTTTACAAGGTTGATGCATCTTTGTAAATTGCACTTTTAGTGAATCAGCTTCAAATTATCAATTATTCGATTAAGTTATTGCCAATTTTTGTCACGATTAAATAGAACCTCAAAACTTTTGTTTAGATACCTAATGTATTTTGGTAAAATGTTGCAGTTACATTAAGTAGGTATAAGTTTGCCTTCCACTTGGAAAAACATTAGATCTAAGCATAGTTTCCAAAAAAAATGTCTAAATATATTCTCAAGCATTTGCTGCATATTATATCGTAGCCTTATTGACTCAAAGTCAGACTTTGAGATATTTACATTCAGAATTTCAGACACCACATCAATTAGGATGTTATTAAATCCCCATTGGTCTACATTTGCTTTTCATTCTTCCTTTATAAAAAAGTTAATTATTTTCGATTTATGCAAATTGACTTCAAGATTCCAACTCGTAAGTAATAGTTTCCTCATACTGTTATAAGAAAACAATATCATTAGCATATAAAACGGAGTTCTCGGTACTATCAAAATTATTCAACTTATACTGCTGCATCATCTGCCAGGTTGACAAACAAAAGAAGCAAATAAATTCGACATTCAAAGGGGGTTCTAGCAAAAACACACACGATAACTGAAAAAATAAATGATTTTGGTAAAAAGTATATTATTCGTTAATTTGACGTTAATTCACGCAACTTCGTTGCTCAGCTTAGGGTATGTCCAGTCGTCTGGCAGGCGCCTGAGTCCAATGTTTCCAAATTCAACAGTACCAGATTTTGTCAGTCGGGATTTTTCAATCTATCCAGTTGGGATTTGGGCAGTCGGGATTTTGTTCTTATCCCGAGATCAAGTTGTAATGCCATCTATGTTGAATAAGACCAAATCGGGTTACCCTTTATGAATTTATTGCTAAAGTTTTAAAAAATAGTTAACACCTTATATCTGTTATGTGCATTTTTATTCAAAAACCTGAAGTGCAGTTATATTAAAACCATTGCAAATATAACGTAGGTAGTATTAAACAAATCGGAAGAGCCGTTTTGTAGAAAATTAAAAAAAAACTGAAACCGTTTATGGGAGGTACTAGTTATATTCGGGATAAAACAAAAATTCAAAATTACTGATAAGTCACTCTACTATACAAGTCAATAATTTATGAATCCAATTCAAGACAAGAATATATCACATAATGAACAATGAAAGCTATACAAAATGGGGCATATTCATAAGCATTTTTTAAGCTGTTTAAAAAAAACTTCAGTTCATCCTATTTAAATTACTTTGTTTAACTCAGACAAAGCAAAACCTTTATTCAAAAAAAAATATGAATATACCCCAATATGCTTCTAATCAGTTATTGTTAAATACCATTATCGTAATCTATGCAGATAAACATTTGATAAAACAAGGTCGTCCAATCATATTTACGATTTGAACTTAAGTTTAGTAAAAATCTTTATTATTTGCACGTGAAATTTTCTATTTAATCGTCTTTATCTAATTTAAATGAATTTATAAAAACAACTACAGTTCAACATAGACGCCATATTCTATATTGTTTATGATCTTACGTCAGTGATAACTAGAAAAATAAATTGTTTATTACAAAATTATTGCAACTTCAGTTTGTTATAAGCAAAAAGGTAATACTGCTATTGGTAATAGGAAACAGTAATAATAAAATATACACATATACCGTCATACATGTATAAAATAGTTTTATTTTTCTGAACTTGTAACACATGCGAGTTCTGTCGAGCAATTAAAAGGTTACATTTATAAACTTAAAATAAAACGCTATGATATTATTATTTTTCTATTGTGGGTTTTATTAAGAATTTCAGGAAAATTTAACTTGAGTAAGAAATATTCAATGGCCCATCTCACACGAGTTTATATCTGCCAGCAGTAAAGAGGTTTCTTTTATTTCATCCCTTACGAGCAGATAATCTACCGGCAGCACAATCGTGTATAATGAACTGATCTTATACATTGTGTCCCGAAACTCAACGTCAAGCGGGTACCGGGTGATAGGGTAGGTTATACCCGTACTGGGAATAGAAAATAAAAAAAAATTATTATCTCGCTGGGTTACGTAATAATAGCAATATTTAGAAAAATTATGAAAATCGATACCCTGGACCACATTTTTATGTACTGTGGTCACAAATTACAAACGTAATCCTTAGTAACTATGCTACTGAATGCAATCTCAAAATCAAAAATAAATAAGAAAAATAAGAAAAATTAAGTTTGACTGAGTCATTCATCCAAGAAACTTTTTTGTCAGATTAACAGTAAGTTTAGAGTAGACATTATGATGGAGAATGCTAGATGAAAAATATCAGAAAAACATTTGTTTTTGTAATTTTTCTTCCTTGCGATGAGTGTATCTCAAAAACGTTTAATATTTGAAATATTTCTTAAACAAATTTCGTTACGACACACCATTTCTGTGGTAAAAGTAAGACCCCAAAATCCCCCTTTTGGAGGTTTTATACTCCTCAGCCTCCTCCGGATCACCTCCCAGGGATCAGAACTTTTATTATGTTAACTACTTAAGCAGCCTAAACAATATTTTGAAGGAATGGCTCGTTCGACTACTACCTCAATAAGGTGTAATACGTTCCTATTTAAAAAAAATCAAAATTTTACTTGCTCAAAAATGGTTTAAACATGATTATGGAAGTAGCAAGTGGCAAGTGTTGAACTATTTTGAAAACTTGATAAAATGGGCCGATTTTGTAAACAACGTGCCGTGGGTACAGTGTCCTAATTGTTTTTTTAATATGAAGTGTTAAAGTTTGCAAACAATCGATTTTCATAATTTTTCTAAATATTGCTATTATTACGTAACCCAGTGAGATAATTTTTTTTTTACTTTCTATTCCCAGTATGGGTATAACCTACCCTATCATCCGGTACCCGCTTGACGTTGAGTTTCGGGACACCCTGTATATTTGGTTTGGTCTAAAAATTTAAATAATAGGTACCTGCACGATTTTTGTAAAATATGAACAAAAATCTTGTAGACGTAGTTTACTTTAGAACAAAAAGTTAGCAAAAGTGCTTAATTTTAAATTTATATAATTTTTTGATTTATGTTTTGTAAATTCAGTATTTGAAAAATGGCTGAACTATATATGCAGAATGCAGAATTTAGCACTTTTAGAATTTGCGTACTTGAAAACACTTTTTATAAAAATTATAATTAAACATTTATTTAAAATCCGCTCTATCCATTTTGAAATTATCTTTTATTTATAGAATTAAATTTTGTGCATACTTGGATTTTTACTTCAATAACTGTACAAAGTAGTTTTAGCACTTTTAATAAACAAATACAAATCGTGCGATATTTTTCGAATTTTTATTTAATTATAATTATAATTAAATTTTATTTAATTAGTGGGCCAACTTGCCAATTTTTTACCAGTCGAATAAAAAAATAAATTTACCATTATTAAAATCAAGGTGTTTCAGCCAGTCGTCTGGCAGGCGCCTGAGTCCAATGTTTCCAAATTCAACAGTACCAGATTTTGTCAGTCGGGATTTTTCAATCTATCCAGTTGGGATTTGGGCAGTCGGGATTTTGTTCTTATCCCGAGATCAAGTTGTAATGCCATCTATGTTGAATAAGACCAAATCGGGTTACCCTTTATGAATTTATTGCTAAAGTTTTAAAAAATAGTTAACACCTTATATCTGTTATGTGCATTTTTATTCAAAAACCTGAAGTGCAGTTATATTAAAACCATTGCAAATATAACGTAGGTAGTATTAAACAAATCGGAAGAGCCGTTTTGTAGAAAATTAAAAAAAAACTGAAACCGTTTATGGGAGGTACTAGTTATATTCGGGATAAAACAAAAATTCAAAATTACTGATAAGTCACTCTACTATACAAGTCAATAATTTATGAATCCAATTCAAGACAAGAATATATCACATAATGAACAATGAAAGCTATACAAAATGGGGCATATTCATAAGCATTTTTTAAGCTGTTTAAAAAAAACTTCAGTTCATCCTATTTAAATTACTTTGTTTAACTCAGACAAAGCAAAACCTTTATTCAAAAAAAAATATGAATATACCCCAATATGCTTCTAATCAGTTATTGTTAAATACCATTATCGTAATCTATGCAGATAAACATTTGATAAAACAAGGTCGTCCAATCATATTTACGATTTGAACTTAAGTTTAGTAAAAATCTTTATTATTTGCACGTGAAATTTTCTATTTAATCGTCTTTATCTAATTTAAATGAATTTATAAAAACAACTACAGTTCAACATAGACGCCATATTCTATATTGTTTATGATCTTACGTCAGTGATAACTAGAAAAATAAATTGTTTATTACAAAATTATTGCAACTTCAGTTTGTTATAAGCAAAAAGGTAATACTGCTATTGGTAATAGGAAACAGTAATAATAAAATATACACATATACCGTCATACATGTATAAAATAGTTTTATTTTTCTGAACTTGTAACACATGCGAGTTCTGTCGAGCAATTAAAAGGTTACATTTATAAACTTAAAATAAAACGCTATGATATTATTATTTTTCTATTGTGGGTTTTATTAAGAATTTCAGGAAAATTTAACTTGAGTAAGAAATATTCAATGGCCCATCTCACACGAGTTTATATCTGCCAGCAGTAAAGAGGTTTCTTTTATTTCATCCCTTACGAGCAGATAATCTACCGGCAGCACAATCGTGTATAATGAACTGATCTTATACATTGTGTCCCGAAACTCAACGTCAAGCGGGTACCGGGTGATAGGGTAGGTTATACCCGTACTGGGAATAGAAAATAAAAAAAAATTATTATCTCGCTGGGTTACGTAATAATAGCAATATTTAGAAAAATTATAAAAATCGATACCCTGGACCACATTTTTATGTACTGTGGTCACAAATTACAAACGTAATCCTTAGTAACTATGCTACTGAATGCAATCTCAAAATCAAAAATAAATAAGAAAAATAAGAAAAATTAAGTTTGACTGAGTCATTCATCCAAGAAACTTTTTTGTCAGATTAACAGTAAGTTTAGAGTAGACATTATGATGGAGAATGCTAGATGAAAAATATCAGAAAAACATTTGTTTTTGTAATTTTTCTTCCTTGCGATGAGTGTATCTCAAAAACGTTTAATATTTGAAATATTTCTTAAACAAATTTCGTTACGACACACCATTTCTGTGGTAAAAGTAAGACCCCAAAATCCCCCTTTTGGAGGTTTTATACTCCTCAGCCTCCTCCGGATCACCTCCCAGGGATCAGAACTTTTATTATGTTAACTACTTAAGCAGCCTAAACAATATTTTGAAGGAATGGCTCGTTCGACTACTACCTCAATAAGGTGTAATACGTTCCTATTTAAAAAAAATCAAAATTTTACTTGCTCAAAAATGGTTTAAACATGATTATGGAAGTAGCAAGTGGCAAGTGTTGAACTATTTTGAAAACTTGATAAAATGGGCCGATTTTGTAAACAACGTGCCGTGGGTACAGTGTCCTAATTGTTTTTTTAATATGAAGTGTTAAAGTTTGCAAACAATCGATTTTCATAATTTTTCTAAATATTGCTATTATTACGTAACCCAGTGAGATAATTTTTTTTTTACTTTCTATTCCCAGTATGGGTATAACCTACCCTATCATCCGGTACCCGCTTGACGTTGAGTTTCGGGACACCCTGTATATTTGGTTTGGTCTAAAAATTTAAATAATAGGTACCTGCACGATTTTTGTAAAATATGAACAAAAATCTTGTAGACGTAGTTTACTTTAGAACAAAAAGTTAGCAAAAGTGCTTAATTTTAAATTTATATAATTTTTTGATTTATGTTTTGTAAATTCAGTATTTGAAAAATGGCTGAACTATATATGCAGAATGCAGAATTTAGCACTTTTAGAATTTGCGTACTTGAAAACACTTTTTATAAAAATTATAATTAAACATTTATTTAAAATCCGCTCTATCCATTTTGAAATTATCTTTTATTTATAGAATTAAATTTTGTGCATACTTGGATTTTTACTTCAATAACTGTACAAAGTAGTTTTAGCACTTTTAATAAACAAATACAAATCGTGCGATATTTTTCGAATTTTTATTTAATTATAATTATAATTAAATTTTATTTAATTAGTGGGCCAACTTGCCAATTTTTTACCAGTCGAATAAAAAAATAAATTTACCATTATTAAAATCAAGGTGTTTCAGCCCTTCAAATAGGGCACGTGAAGATTTACATGCCTTGAAAATATTTATTATAAAAATGAGATAATTTCTTTTTATAACTTTAAATGATTAGTATTCATTTGGAGTAATTGGAGCAAAAAATCTTTGGAAGAAGGTTAATCTCACTCTTGACATCTTTCTATTTCATCGATTTACACCCATAAAATCACATTTTCAACAAGTTCCTTTGAATATTAAGTTGTAATTTAGCTCGTAATTTCGTACACATCGTGGACGGGACAACATTCGGAGTAACTAATATGTTTTAAATTTTTTTACTTGAGATTATATGTACATCTAAATATGTATGTAGGTTTCATACAAACATACAACATACATACAGGGAAAAAAAGTAGGTCTGACAATTCTGTCTGTCTGTCTATCAGATATATCGATTCCTGCACCCTTATTGGTTGGGCCGATTTTCTTCAAAATTTAGTACAAACTATTTATAGAGAAGTATTCCCGGACGTTTTTTTTTTTTATTTTTGACTTACATAGGTATAAAATAACGGTCACTACCACATAAGCGTAAAAGATGATTCCATTTTTCTCAAAAAAAAATACGATCAATTTCGATAAAATTTTATTTACATAAGTGCTTTGTTGCTAAGGGCATCAGCCCTTCATGGTAATTTTAGTTCAGGATCAGCTTATTAACGGTACCTGCCATAGAACCGTTTTTTATGTCACCGACCATCTTTTGAACGGCTGCACCGATTATGAAGTAATTTAATATTTTTTTAAACAACTACTAAGCCTGAATAATACTGCAAGCAAACATTTTTCAAAAAAAAATTTGTTTCCAAATCCGATAATTCTATGTTTTACTGGTCAAATGAATTTTGCAGTCGTCAGCACAAATGTAACTTACCACAAGTGCAAGTTTGTGCAACCCAATCGTGTTCTTTATTTTTGTATGTTCGGGAAACCCTTAGTAAATTCAATATTCAATTTTCAATCAAAGATTAGTTACAGATTAACTGGTTGTATTTTTGTCGGGTACGAGACACAAAATACCTTATGTATAGTTATTTATTAGGTTTATGAAATTTTACCTGTAAACGCTACGTTAAGTCAAAGGGAAGACTATCTAAAGATGTAAAATATTAGTTGTGTTCGTTGAGCCCTGGGGTCGCCCTAGGGTCGCCCTGAAGTCACCCCAAAGCGTTTTTTGAAAAACCTCAATTCGCCTGGGTAAAAAATTCGCTGTTTTTTGAGACCTGGGGTCGCCCTCAACTCACCCTGAAGTAGATCTAAGTATTTGGCTGGGGCGAGTTGAGGTAAACAAATTGACATGTGTGTTGTCAAACATATGTTTACAATTGAATATTTTATTTTGCTTTTGCAATGCAAAGAAATGAAATTATAGATTTATTATAATGAAAATATATGTATGTATATAAAACATACAAATTAAACAAAATGTAATTGTTTTATGTTTTGGAATGTACAAAAGCAACAAATTTCAAGTTTTAATTTGGTCGACCCTGGGTGCAATTGATAAGATTCAACGAACACAACTACTATGTTTACAATTTGCAATGCAAAGAAAAGAAGTTATATATTTATTTTAATAAAAATAAACAGGAAACATACAAATAAAACAAAAGATAATTGTTTTATTTTTTGGAATGTACAAAAAGTTTTAATTTCGGAAACAAATTTGTTTTGTTTCTTTCTTTTTGTCAACAACACAAAACCTACCCTTGTGCGTTTTTGGAGAACCAAAAAAAACCAGGTTTTTTTGACAGCTCTTGAGGCTGCCAGGAAAACCTTGGTCGACCCTGGGTAAAATTCAAGGAACACAACTATTAATCAAATTTGTCAAACAACATATGACAAATGTCAAATGAGTGCGTTTACAGGTTTTAGTTATATTTTTCCGAAACGGATACCTCGGTATATATTTTTGAGTTGGATTTGCTTGTAAGTTGCATTGCGTTGTTCAAGTGAAAGGTACAACCATTAACAGATAACTTATTGTTATTATTATTTAAAAAAAAAATAGTATAAATAAGTTTTACATTATCTTATAAGACACCAAAATCTTATAAGGTGATGAAAACCATTTTCAAAAAAATTGTTTTTGGTTTTTCAAATTGGTTGTAAATTAAAGATTTAATCCAGTCCTGTAGAACTATTACCACACACAGTTTTCGTCGTATCAATATTTTGTTTATGTATCGTTCGACCCATTATTTGTTTATTTTAAATATTACTATGAACAATGTTATTAATTTAAGCAAAATATATTATTAGATCACCTGTAATAAAATCATTTATCATCACATCACCTCATTCACGTTGTCGCACCCACTATCTATTTTTTTTTATGTCCAATACAAGCGTATGCAAATTTTAATTTTGTTTTCGTTCTATAAATACTAGGTAGGTATAATATGAAAATAACGATTAGCTAACATTTATTCACAACAAAAAATAAATAAATATCGATAAGAAAAATAATGCAACCTTGTTTTTCTATGCAATCAATTTTTCGTTGTAAATGGGTAAAGTTCAACTTGTATAAAATCTTGAAATAAAAATTAAATAAAAGAAAAAATATTGAATTGTATTCGCAATAACAAGAGAAATATAATTGTGCTTTTGAGTTGTTTGAATTGCACCATGATGAATGGCATAATATTATGTGTAGCTCAATTAATAATCAGTACAAGAGAAGTAAGGAGGAATCAGCATGAGGTAATGACGACGACAAAACAGTTTGAAACAAATATTTTTTTAAATTGCGAATTAGTGTGTTATTGAAAATAGAGACATTTAAATCCACTGAAAAGAACTTAAATGTTTTTTTTTCGCAAGCACCAATCAACTTTATAAACAAAAAAATATTATAGAACAGCTGAGTAATTCTAAAGGACAAGGTTGAACGTACGAAAAGAAATTACGATTCCTGGCACTTTTCCCATGCAATTTATTGTTTGTTGTATGAAGTACAGTACAGGAAGAGATGTGCAGTTAGTTTTTCTTTTTTGAAACACGAAAGACTGGGCCGCTTATGAATGCTTTTTTTTAAGTAAAGGCCAAACGTTTATACAAATATATATATTTGAGTACAACTTCCGTTTAAACTTTATTAATTATTTAGACGGACGATAGATTGATGTAAAAGAGACGTTAAACAGTAGTCCAAAATATTGTTGCAGGGAAATAACTTCATATGTGGTAAACTGATTTCCTATCTAACGTGTATAGGTAATTTGATTGGGTATTCCAAATCACACATATTCTAAGCACTTTAATACTTGTATTTAAATTATTAAGTTGCTGTGTATGAAGTTTGAAAATATGTTTACGTAGTTATGTGAAAATAAATAGTTCTGACGATTAATTACTGCGGAGCTAAGCAAGTGATGTTTCAGGAATATTTATGGAAAGCAATTGTTTGCAATTCCATGTTGGTGGGGTTCTCAACACTGCAAGTTTTATAAAACTGTCGCCACAAAGATATCACTATTGAAGATGGACCCTTGTATCGACTGTAGAAAGATTTTGTTCTTAGAATATACCAAGCATCATGGTCCTCCTATTACAGGACTTCTTATTTATATAACGTAAACAAAATTGTATTAATATCGTAAGAGCCATTTTTTACCTTTATATGGGAGGCAGGTACCGATTATATATTAGACTAAAATAAAAATTAGATATCCCCCAAGACCGTTTGAAAATTTTTTTCTCCGCTGTCTGTGCGGATTAGCGTATGCGCCTAAACCTAAACAGGGTGACGATTTTTTTTTTCAAAATTCGTGTATTTTAGTGATTCCCTGAAAGGCAAATTTGAATTTATGTTTTAGCTTGGCTATAACGGGTACATTGCATATAACGGTTTAAGTTTTTTCGGATTTTTTCTCGAAAACAGTTCTAATAAAGATTTTGATAAAACTCTTTCAACGTTATATCAGCAGTGCAGTTAATATATGTAATTTCCATTCAGGTTTATGGCTTAAAATGTACCTACATAACAGAAATTTTCCGTTAGCTTTTTTTTTTTAATTTGGCACTTAAATTGAACATTAAGAACAAATTTAAAAGTATTTGCCTAAACAATAGTCTTAACTTACTCTTGTCTTAGTACATTTTTTTGTAGTCCCATAGTTTGCATCAAGAGCAAGTTCTGGGATTTATTTTACGAATGCATAACTTGCCTTATAGTATAGATACCTACTACAAATCAAAAAATCTTGATATGTTAAGTTTGTAACTAAACTAGACCTAGCATATCCTTGCTCGCGTTCGCCACGCTATTTTTATTTTAAATGCGTTTTTTTTTGTTTTATCATAAAATATTGTTTTGGAAATTATGACCATATATTATTAACGACTTGACCGATTTTGTTTAAATTAAGTATGACATTTTGTTTTGATTTGATTTGATTTAACACAAAATGGCATTAAAACATTTTCGTTAAATGTTCATTTCATTTAGTAATACATATAGGTACCTGAAATAAAAATCGATAATCACAGTTTTTTTACTTCACTGCTTCACTTAAAAATCGAGAATGGAGTTCAATAGGTTGACCTGAAAAGATGTCGACAAGGCTTCTAGTTTCTATTATTCCATGTATGACGCCGACCGAATGATGATGTCATTACATATGTTTTTTCAGTTTGCATATGTTTTATCAGTTTTTAGGTCTGCCTCTCTTCCGTCGCGATTGTATTAGAACCGGAATATATTATGATATTCTCTTTCGGACGGGGTTTTCATCGTCTCTTCTTTGTACATGACAGTACCAGTTGAGTACGTTTGAGTTTGAACTTTCCTAGTCAAAAAAATCGAATTTTTGTTTTACCCCTGCAATGAGTTTCTCCCATACTACGTTTTTTCTCCAAATATCTCGAAAACGGCTCTAATGATTTTGATAAAAATCAAATAAATGTGTGGTTGTTAAAATCAAAGAAATATAACTGCGCTTTAGGGTTTTGGTTTAATGCACTTAACAAATTTTGACATTAACGGTTCTTATCAAATTTGACCATGAATCAATATTCAAATTCCATATGAGGTTTTAAATGAGCCCTTAATAATATTCAAAGTTGTTTAATTTCTACTATCAAATGTGATTTCGCATTAGAACATTTTCGATATTTACTGCCTGCTTAATTATTTTGTATTACATCTAATTTAAAATTTTCAATAGCATAATTCGCTACAAAAAAAAACATCGTGCGATCAAGTCGTGCAATTTACTTACTCACGAGACTAATACATGCCCTATTCAGCAAGATACTATATGTTAAATGATTATAAATAGTTTTGGCGTGCGAAAAGTGCCAAATCGCCTTTTCAATTTTTCCTTTTCATGAAATATCGACGATGATTAAATATTTAAATATTTTCTCACTTTTTATTCTAAAATGTTTGTCTTCCTATTTTTAACGTCGCCTTATTACATACGTCCAGATTTAGCGTTTCAATCGATTGTGGCTCGACAAATCACACCCACAAAACGATCATCTATGTTTTATATTCTAAGAAATGTTTCGACAGATGTATTTATTCTTAAAATATTTATTATTGTGAAAAGCATCTTCTATTTAAATTTTTAATACAGAAAACTTGTCATGTCTTTTATGTGAACGGCTTTGAAAGTTATCTAGACATTCTCATAACCAAGGTACAACTATAATGCAGTCAATGAGATTAAAACGAAATTCTTATGTAATCATAAATTTTCCATAATAAAAGCAATACTGATTATAATTAAAATGCAATGTTATTCTAGTTTTTATTATACACCTACATATACCTAAATCATGTGATTGCGCCAACTGATATGACTAATACGTAGAGTGTAGGCATTGAAACATTCAAATGAACTTAAAATATTTTCTTGCTCTTGATATTGAAATGAGAAAACTCACATTTAGACGTACATTTTATTACACTGAATGAATCCATATAAAATATTCATTTCTTGATAAGATCTATTTATAGAACTATTCTATCTTATTATGTTTCAGATTGCAATGAGCCATTTAATAGAGAAGACAAATATAGCAATGTCTATTAAGCCTAATAGTGCACAAAACACACATGCAACAACAAGTACAGACTCTCCTACTCAACAGACTCCTACCGCTCAACAGCAATCTTTGATTTTGTCGACTGAAACAACACCAAGTAATAAAACACAATCTGCCAAAGGTATGCTCTGGAAGTCCTTACTGTGTGTTTGCATTTAAATTTATTGTTGTCTTTTGAAGTCAATAGATTTGATGCTGTAGTAACGAGCCTGGTAGCTGGTGCTACAGCTGGAGCCATAGCGAAGACTTCAATTGCACCGTTAGACAGAGCGAAAATTAATTTTCAAATTAGGTAAGTTCCCACACAACTACTGTTTTTAATAGCTTTCCATAATAATGTAGAGGGCTGTCACAATTAATTTTAAGATAAATTCTTGCTAAAATGAATTCTTTTCTGAAGCAAAGATACCCCATACTCATTTCGAGCCGCTGTGCAATTTCTTAAGAAAACATACCATAGTGAAGGCACTCTAGCATTATGGCGTGGAAACTCCGCCACAATGGCACGGATCATCCCTTACGCGGCAATACAATTCACAGCGCACGAACAATGGCGAAAGATTCTGCGAGTTGATGCGGATGGTACGAAGTAAGTGTATGCTTTTAAATTTAATTTTATCTGATTAACTAAACTTATAGATTCAATTTTTCAGTACGAAATTAAAAAGATTTATGGCAGGCTCATTAGCTGGTATAACTTCACAATCATTGACGTATCCATTGGATTTGGCAAGAGCACGGATGGCTGTGACAGATAAATATTCCGGTTACAAGTGAGTATGATATTTTTTTATGTTTATTATGTACATAGGTATTTAATTCTTGTTTAAAGAACTAAAGGGAATAGTTGTGTCTTTAAAAACTTAAAAAGATAAAGTTTGGGCTAGTATTATTTAATAATTTGATTTCATTAGGAAGGATATTATATAGTTGAAGTCCTTTAAACATCATTGTGTTCTGCCCTCGTGACGTTGATTTATGTAGTAGTCTAAAGTTTTGAGCACTTGTAAGATTATACGATTGGGAATCACTGACATATTTTAAATTATTGCTTAAATACTTCGGAAGCATATAATTTTTTTGGGGTGGGGTCAAAATCCCGAAATCCAAAAGACCGAAAACCCAAAATACCAAAAATCCAAAAGACCGAAAAGCCGAAACACCGAAAACCCAAAAGAAAAAGATCTCCCGAAATCCCAAAAAATTATTTAAAATAAAAAAATTGCGAGAACTTTTTCGGGCTTTTGTGTTTTCTTACTTTCTGTTTCATATATATACCTTTTGAAAGTGGATTAGGTCTATTACTTTAACAGCACCTGGGTGGCCCGCTTCGCGGGTTCGTTCAAAGGACTTTAACTCCCCTTCTATAGTCAGTCCCGCTCACGAAACTTCGTTGCTCCCCTAAGGGTATGTCCAGTCGTCTGGCGGGCGCCTGAGTCCAAAGTTTCCAAATTCAACAGTACCTGGGTGGCCTGCTTCTCAGGTTCAAGGGATTTTAACTCCCTTTCTGTAGTCAGTCCCGCTCACGCAACTTTGTTGCTCCGCTTAGGGTATGTCCAGTCTTCTGGCGAGCGCCAGATTCCAAAGTTTCCAAATTCAACAGTACCTAGGTGGCCAACTCATGCCCCCAACAGTTAAGACTTAAAAAATTGTTTTGTTTTTTGTTCAAAAAAATTCAATCTTAATTTCGGTCATTTGGCCTTTCGGTCTTTTGGGTTTTCGGTCTTTTGAATTTTCGGTCTTTCGGGTTTTCGGTATTTTGGGTTTTTGGTCTTTTGGATTTCGGTATTATGTCCGTCTCCCCCTTTTTTATGTTATGTTTAGCCAATTAAGTCTCAGTAACATAGATTTTATATGAGTGAGTCGCGCAAATTTCAAAATAATTTTCATTGCCTTATTTTGAAGTCTTTGGAGCCGAGAAATGTCTCCTTGGGAAAATAAAATAAATTGGTTGAGCAGTATTGAAAATGAGGTTTTACAATCACGTTTTAAATTTTAATTGCAGTATTAATTGACAGTTTTTTTCTAATCCGTCCAAGAAAGTATATTTTTTTTGATAATTTTTTGCATACGTGATCCGTACTATCTTTAAGATTTATTTTATTGTCAATAACCTTTCCTAAATACTTAAACTAATCCACACGATCGATATTCTCTCCGTTAATTTGCACAACATTCTGATCCAAAGTGTTGATACACATATAAGTTTTTTTAATATTAAGCTTTCACCTATAAGTAATGAGTCATTCGCTTATAGATTGTAAGTCACTATTGATTTTATCCGTACATTCTCGTATATCTTTTCCCGAAATAAATAGAAAAGCATCATCAGCAAACATACATAATTTACATTATTTAACTGCCAAATTTATATCATTAATATACAACAGACACAAGAACTTTCCCAACACCGAGCCCTGCGTTACCCCTGTTTTTACTTCTTTTGCGTTAGACACATTACTGTTCACTGATGTACGCTGTGTTCGAGCATTTAGATATGACTCAAACCACTTTATCTCATTATTTTTGATTCCATATTTAGAGAGCTTTTTTAGAAGTATTATTCGGTCCACAGTCTCCAAGGCTCTCTTAAAATCCAAAAAGACTGCTATGACAATATTTTTGCTGTCCATCTCATTTTTCCAATTTCCTACCAACCATTTAAGGGCGGTTTCACACGAGTATCCTTTTCGAAACCCCGATTGCTGATCCATTATTTAATTAATAGTTTCTAAATTGATTTTCTACAAGTTTCTCTAAGATCTTTTCATAAATGGGGAGCATATTAACTGGTCTGTATTCTTCATATAAATTGTATTTGGAGTTTTTTGTATTGGTATTACCAACGTTTCTTTCCATTTGCTAGGAAAATAACCCGATGATAAAGATTTGTTGATAATTGATTTTAATATCGGAGCTAGCATTTCGAAGCCGTCTAAAAACATTTGCGCCCTCATAAATTTGCAGTCTTTCTTTTTACCCATAGACTTCAAAACATTCTTTTTTGTTAACAGTTTTAAAAGTAAAAACAGTCATATAATTATTAATTTTATCAGAATATGTCGTTTTTGGGATTTCCACGATAATATCTTCCACACTTGTTATAAAATATTTATTAAATTCACTTGCTATTTCTTTACCGACATATATCATATTGCCGTCAAGATGAACAACGTATCATGCCATGCAAGGATGCAAGTCATAAGCTCCCCCAGCTCTATTAGTTTTTAACTTTTTAATAAACGACTGCGATTATACTAACACGATCCTATTTCCGTTCTTGAAGGCATCAGCTCGGATCCCATAGAGTAAATATGAACTTTTTACCTTCTGGTAAAATTTACAGATTGTATTTCTTATTTTTTCCTCTCCTCTGCTTGTAGAGATCAGTAGCAGCTCTATTTTTTCTTTTGTAGCGTTGCTTTGCTCGGCTTTCTCTTATGTTGAATCAGGACGTTGGCATTAATCATCAAAATAATAGAATCACTTAATTATTATAACCATACGTTTCCCTTCACCGAAAATTCAATCAGCCTTTGTGCGTTAGGGGGAAAGGTTCTTACGTCGTAACTAGGATACGTGGTAGAAGCTACCTTTTCTGGTATCATCCTTTTTCTTTGTGAAAGTGTGTGCGCTAATCAGATTAGTTTAGCCCCCATGCAGATTTTCGTAAGGCGTTCGCTTACGAGATATTAGCTTAAGATATCTTTCAGTAATCTTCTTCCAATGACAAAAACCGCACACGAACAGTTCCCCTTGCTTCACTTAGCATTCAACTCGTTTTTTTTACTGCCTGCCTGTTCTATCGCATCGCACTCCCTGAATAGTTTATAGTGATTACTCGGCTGCACGCATTTCATTAAGAACAAGAGTTCTAAAATTCCCTGTTCAGATTCGTTAGCTGCACAAGATAAAATCATAAAATTTCCATTTCTTTTTTAATCAATCAACCTTAACAAATTATTTGTATAAAAAATTTCTTTACAGTACACTCCGTCAAGTTTTTGTTAAAATATGGGTTGAAGAAGGACCACGTACTTTATTTAGAGGTTATTGGGCAACAATATTGGGAGTCATTCCATATGCAGGAACTTCTTTTTTTACTTATGAAACATTAAAAAAAGAATACAATGGTAAGTTTCTTATTTTATATAATGAAATAAACTAATAAATTTTGTATTGCAGAAGTGACCGGAAACAAGACACCAAATACTCTAGTAACGCTGGCATTTGGTGCTGCTGCTGGTGCAGCGGGCCAAACAGCTAGTTATCCATTAGACATAGTAAGAAGACGAATGCAAACAATAGGAATAAATCAAAAAAATATTGGAGAATACACAACGATATATTCGACGCTTAAGAAGATTTATAGGTCAGTTGGAGTAAATGTTTTCTTTTCGGTTATTCTTTTTTTCCACCAGAAAGTGCATTATCATCTCAAAATTGTGAAATAATTGTAATTCACTTTACCTATGGACACTGTTTCTACAAATATCTTATATGTACAGTTTTTGATTTTAATGACTGCGTAATTGTCTATAGTGGCCAAAAACCGTAACTAACTACTGCAGTTAGTATCACACCCTTCTCCTTGTAAATTAGGAGAAGGTAACTTTCATAATTTAACATAATATTTAACGTAAGGTAACATTTGGTCACCGATAATAATTTTTTTTGGAGATGAGAATCGTGGC
This sequence comes from Baccha elongata, assembly GCA_951217065.1. Classification (NCBI taxonomy): domain Eukaryota; kingdom Metazoa; phylum Arthropoda; class Insecta; order Diptera; family Syrphidae; genus Baccha; species Baccha elongata. The sequence goes on from OX578273.1 coordinate 36,245,686, forward strand.
CCATTTAAACACGATGTTTCTGAATTCCGATGATGATCGGAAGTTTAGCCTGGGAAACCTTACTTATACTCATAACACTGTCAACAACTGCGAAAAAAATTTTCGAACGTTCACAAGAAGTTGGGAATTTTTAATGAACTTGGTTAAATGATTTCCATACTCTCTGCTTTGAGTTGGGCATTTTTTTTATCTTTGGATCTTTATAGCTAGCTTTAAAAGCCATTTTTTTAATCATTAACACTGTTTTGACCTTAGCTATCCACAACCTTGTTTTTGTGTCTTTAATCTTGATTCTTTAACCAATAGATAATTATTGCACATATTTGATTGTTGGTTTGACACAAAACTTTTTATGATAAACATAAATACATACTTCCAATTTGCTTTATACATACTGTACCATTTATTTGTAATATTGCACATCTTTTCAAAACATTTTCATAGATATTCGAAATATCCAATTAGTCGCCAACTAGTTCTTTCCCGCAAGTATGATACCGAATCCTTTTTTTTTCCTTTCCACAATCATTAATAAATCGAAGAAATTAAACAGTTTTCATTTGGATATCACTGATACATTAAAGTAAATTTGTGAATAAATACTAGAGTCATGAGTCATATATGAGCCAATTTTCGATGAAGTTTCTGATCTCTTCATTTACTTCTTCGACTGGTATTCAATTTAGGATTAAAAACATATTCCACGATATTTTGTTTAATTACGTTTGAAACTATGTTTTATTTCAGAGAGGAAGGTGTTAAAAACGGATTCTTCAAAGGACTCAGTATGAATTGGATAAAAGGACCTATTGCTGTTGGCATAAGTTTTTCAACATATGACCTTACAAAAGAATTTCTTAAAGAATTAGTAGATATTAAACGTGGCAGGTCCACCCACTAAGATAAAAAAAAATTGTTTACTTGTATGTAAGAAAAGAAGTGCATGGTAGCTAAAAAATAAAAGTAAAGCAGATTTGTTCAATTATATAAAATATACCTATGTGAAACGTGCAAAGCGATATTGTCATTTTATTTTTATTCACAAATCGTAAGATTGTTTTATCATAACTTAAAGCTTATATATTATATTTTAGTTAAGCCCTGTTCCAGAAGAACACATTTCTGTACAGTTATGGCCAACTTAATGTCATTTTAATGCAATTAACATCAAATTTTCATTATGTTGGGAAGAAATGTGTCCTGAGAGAACTTTTAGAACAAAGATGTAATAACATACGATTGAGTAACTGAGCTTCAAATCTAATTGTTTTAAACATTTTCTACGAGATAAGATCCTATTAATTCAAACTATGCTCAATTTCCGCTTACCATTTTGCATCTCAAATCGAAGTTAAATGAATTGACAGGGAGACTTGAAACAAGCTTCTCTTTTAATTGTTCTCTCGTTTTATAAGCAACTCTCTGTATGTACATCGTTTCTCAATAATTACAAAATGGAAAGTAGAAATATAATCATCATTAAAAAAAAATATGTAAACTGCACAACGAGACAATAATTCTATTCGTAAATTAATACATATTTATATTTATACAAAAATACTATTACTAACTTATCCTAATTCTACGTTTAATAAACAAAAATTATCTTAATTACTTTTATTCGTCGAAAAAACTCATTTGATTTTACAATTTTAAGCATAGCAAAAGTGTTAATTGTTAAAATAATACAGCAAACAAATTATTATGTGTTTTACACACTATAAATATATTAAAATTTGAATCAATTATTGTTTTTTTTTAATTGAGACGATGTGATAGATATTAAAGGAACTAATTGATTTTATTGTAAATTTGTATATAAATGTCTTGAATAATGTGTAAAAGCATTAATTTATTAATTATTATTGTTATCTTTGTACCTATAATAAATTCTTTTTGTACAAGAATGAAATAAAATTAAAAAAAAATTGACTGTTTGATTACCTAGATAAATTAGTTAATTCGTAGCAAATGACATAGTTCGTTCAGCTTTAGTGTAAGGCTGAATTCCTAAATGTAAAAAACAATTCACTGTGGGGCAATTCACTGTGATGGACAATTCACTGTGGTGCACATTTCGCGAAAACAAAGTAAATTGTCCATCACAGCGAACTGGCCCCCATGCCATTCTTTTAGATTATTTAATTGTACATTTTTCTATATTGTTTCTTAAATCATTACCTTCATAGAAAAAAAAAAATCGGTTTCGATTGTATTGATAAATATGGTCAAGTTCTAGAAAAGATATTAATTTTGATTAAATTTTTTATTAGTTTCTCAAAGTTTCATATATCTTTTTGAGATGTAAATTTACATAAATGCGAATTTTGTAAAACGCGAAGTAAATAAGCTGTGTACAGTGAATTGTACACAGTGAATTGTGCACAGTAAATTAGCCGGCTTCGAAAATCGTGTGGGAGGAGGTCTATTTTCCAATTTTCTAAAAAAATGACTTAAATCAGAAAAATTATTTAAAAACCTACACTACAATGCCATGTTATACCTTTTGAAAAGACAGGAAACTCTTCTTTTATTTAGTGCATAATTTTTGAAAAATTAATTTCCAAACTTAAAATTGATTGTTGCAAAAAAGGTGCAGTTAGCGCTGATGAGTTTTCAATTACATATATACTACATATGTATTTCGTTCAATTTTCTTCTTCAGAGTTATACCAACCAACAAACGTTGGACATTAGTTTTTACAGCGATTGTCTACTAAAAATGTCTACTAGCCTTTTTTCGATTCTATAAAAATGCGGAATCGAAACATAAAATCCCGCATCAGATTATGTTGAGGTATGCAGAAAGGCTCATTCCAATCTCTATCCTTACAGCGACTGTAAAGTATTTAATATATGAATGCCTTAGAAAGTATTCTTTACATAATAAGACCCAGAAAAGAAAAGCCGTGATGTTTACTTAACAACAAATTCTTACTTTAAATTTGTGTATCCCTATTCTTTATATTTCGTCTTTCTTATTTTCCTATTACTTTAAAAACACTTTTTAAAGTAATACACTCAAAAAAATCTATTAAATTTGCGAATATGTTCAAAGAAAATCACCTTAATCCTTCATTACTTTTGATTTTAAAAGAAGAAAACCTCGCAAGTACCAAAATAATGATAAAAAGTCATTTTACCAAAGTTTTCTAACTATGTATAAGTTAATTAAATGGTATAAAAGGAAATATTAGATACATTATCTCAAAATTAAACAATTGCTAGTAAATTGAATATTTGAAATCACTGCCCTGCATAGTGAATAAGAAATAAATTTACGAGGTTTGCAACCTTAGAGGATATAATGGCTTTTAACGAGGCTATATTAGTTTTTATTTATTTGCTTTCAAAAATAATTTTTCCAGCACAAAAAAATAAAAAAAAAGAAATTTTTTGTTGGATTATAAGGTGTGTTGGTGTGTTTTTTTTTTAATTAAAGATTTTGAGTTGATCTTAACATTGGAACTTTATTTCCTTGAAAGTGAACCCCAACAATAAAATAAAAACAATATTATAATTTAATGTTGATCGGTCAGTTGAAAGAAATTTTTATGAATATTATTTTTTAAAAAGTAATAATTGTGGGCTCTTTTAAATGAAAAAAAATCCAGGCTGTACGTTCTTTTGATTGTGTTGATGCAGGCATTTTTACGCAGTTATGTGCGGCTAACAAGACTACGAAAAAATTCCCGCATTAGCACAGTCTAAAATGTTATTGCGACGATGAAAATGTCTGATGAGATAAACATGGAATTCTGTTAAAAGGCTTTCGATGGACAACTGGAAGATCTGATATACTAACAACTAGTCCAAAAAATTTTGCTAGGTTCCGGAAATCTAGTGAAAAGAAACTGATATCGAAATTACAAATCGAGTGAATTTCAAACGTTTTGGCAACTTTGAATGTTTTCCAAAATCACTTTTCATGAAAATGAACTAGGGATATTCTTTAATTATTTTAACTTTGGCAAATTCCTTGCTTGATAATACATTTTGTTGTTTATTTATTTTTGAAGATTACTTTTGTTGTAGACTGAGAAATTAAATATTCACAGGAAGAAATAAAACGACTAAGGCTAAGAGATATATCATACATAGTTCGAACTCATTGGAAAATAAAATCGAAATCAAAATAGATAGAATAACTAATTTTAATTTCGATTAATTTCTATTTCATTTCGAGTTCGAGTGGATGTGTAATGTGGAAAACCTGGCTATAAATCGAAATAAAACGTTCATCAAAGGTAATTCAGTGAATTACCTTTCGCGCAGTTCGCGTCCACAGTTGAACAAGTTTAAAAAGCAGCTTTGAACTGAGCGAACAAGTTTACCATCTTTTTTATAGTTCAATTAGTTCAATATAGTTTAATTACCAACTAAGAACTAAGAACTCAAACTTGAGAAAGGGATACATACAAAAAAGGAATCTAACTTAAAATAATCCGAATCCACAATTCTGCCTTAGCTGCGGATTAGAACCAGTTTTTATTCTTCACAATTTTCACAATAAACCAATGTTCATAGATGTTTTATGAAATTTATCTGGTGATGAAATAATAAATATTGTAGTAAACTTATTATAGAAACGAGAGAAATTTTGTATATCTTCAATGCGCGTATGGATTTTTGTTCTATTGATCGCATAAAAAATTATACCTGTTGTTTATTGGATATATGTAGAATAAAGCTGTGCATACAATATTTAAACACGCTAAACAATCTTAATTGCAAACACATTAAAAACACACAAAAATTCAAAGAGTTGTTTGGTAAGGCCCATTTGAACGGCACCGTTTATACAGTCGATTTTGACACTGCGTTCGGTGAAAAAAACCGGTTATACCTGCAAAAAAAAATTAGAGGTCATTATTTTACAAGTTTAATGATAGGTTTCATTTGGTAATTTTCGAATCGGTTATTAATTGAGCATGAGCGAATTAGAAGATCAAATTGAATCTGAGTGGAGACTTCTAATGAGTTATAAGATCAATTTTCAGATCAAATAACTGAACTATTTATGAAAATCATAGAACAATTTGGATTGTTACAAATATCGCAAAGTTATATCAGAATGAGAAACCCAATTTTAATCCGATGCAGGTCAGGTATTCACGGAACCGAATCCAACTTGAATTTGGATTCGATTCTCCATGTAAACGAAAAAAAAAAAAAACCGTGCATTATATGCTCTCAGTGGATTTTTTTTCATAATGTTGTAGAGGGGCGCCTCCTGAGAATAAATATACTTTTTTCGGAATTCAGATCAACCGTATACTAAGGCTGCCTTTTTAAATAGAGTCTTAACAAATATAAAACAAAAATGTTTCTTCTGTTTCGTATGGTACATTGCAAATATATTACAACATAATAAGTTTATTATAAAGTTTGAACCGAAGAGTGCAAGGTTAATCAGGGGAACATCGTAGTAGAAAGTAGAATCGCAGTCGGTGCTGACGCTGAGCGTATTGAAACATAACTTCTAAAAACTATAATGAATCAAATTATACTGAAATGCAGATTGCACCATTCAATGTGGACAATGCCGGCTAATATATTCCGTGTGAAAGCCTACTGAAGTCATTCGTCAACAGTTTGGTAGATAGGTCAATACCCGTTTGGCCTTAAGCCAGGAAAGTCCACCATCGACCAAATATTCGCACTACGGCAGATCTTGGGAAAAATTCGGGAATTTCGATTTTCATCGATTGTGAAAGCATCTATAGAGACAAGCTATATAAAGCAATCTCTATAGTTTTGACATCCTTACCATTCTATATACATCTATAGTACAATCATGGAACAGCGCCATCTAAAGAAACTTGTGTCTATTATGTTTCCCTAACAGTAGTCGTCAACAAAACAAATTAACAATATTTAATGTATTTTATTGGCTTTAAAATTCATATTAATAAGAGTTGTAAACAAAACAAAAATCATATATGTATGTGTACGACTGTTGTCAGGGTAACAGAATAGACAACTAGTAAATGCACGATCCTAAAAATGTGTTATTCACAAGTTTCTGAAGATGGCCAGGCTGGGTGATCTTCATATAGTTGGGGTACGAGCACTAATGGTACAGCGACACCGACATAAAACTGAAAACTAAAAGACTAAGGTGGCTAGGTCACACATATGACCAATGCTGTTGCGCGGAAAGCTTTTAATCCAACTTCACCAGATTTCACTCTATAGGAGTGCAGCGTAACAGATGGCACGGGCAGGTTGAAGTGGACCTCAACTAACTTGGCGTGCAAAACTAGAAACAACTTTCTAGAAACCAAGTGAGCTGGAAGAAGCTTGTTGCCTCAGGCCGTGGTCCAGTCCGGTGTGAAGCGCCACCTCAAATAAATATGTATACATTATGTAAGACCTGTTTGCTGAAACAAAACAGGAAAATTAGACAAAAAAAAAGGCAATTACGAGAAAATTGAGACAAACCTGAATTTAGCTGGAGACTTTTGTTTTGATGTCTTAATTAAATCCTAAGAAGTACCCATCATTTGGCCCGGAGCAAAATTTTGTATGGATGGAAGGAAAGAGGGTGAAATTCAGTTTTTTATAAATTTCTCGGAAAGTATGAACTTTTTTGCAAAAAACGTTAAGGTAAAAAAATGTAGCTTGTATAATTCTTAACATTTTTCACCGTACCATTAACTAATTTCAAGAAAAAAGTGTTAATATATTATATGTATGTAATTTTATGTAGATAATTATATAAGCTACACTTATTGCCTTAACGTTTTTTGCAAAAAAGTTCATAGTTTCCAAGTAATGATAGGTACGTCATAACAAATCGGCTGAGTAAGTTCATAGTGAACATTTAATGAGGAATTAGAATTAATTGCAGCCATTTGGAATGCCAACACATACAAATGTTTAAATGTTTATAAAAATAAATGTTAAAATATAACAAGACCGTCTCAACTGATGTTGTTATGTTTTTAGGAAACTTTCGGGAAAATGGTTAATCCGTCAACAAGGAAATGTTCTTTGTATATTTCAGCTTAATTGAGATGTCAGCGTTTTTAAACCACTTATTGTGAAGCACATATTATATATATAATAAATATTAAATTTTGATAATTTTTTAAACAATAAACAATATGAAACAATATTTATAGATATGCAATATCCTATTATATATAAACAAATATAAAGTCTAACCCCTGAACTAACAAAACTGGCATGACATAAAACTTATTCAAACTTAATAAAAGACAAATAAAAAAAACAACATGTGTGCACATGTTTTCAAACTTCGAAAATACTTTGTTAAGACTGCGTGTTAACTTGCGTTCGAGATCTTGGATTTTCTCTTTAAAAAGCTGGCGTATTTTGCATTTTTTTTTAGTTCGTCTTGGTTGTCCGTCTTTTGCACATCATGAATGCTTCTGCGTTAGTCCTTTCAGTGTTCGCCTTATTGGCAATGCTTAACATTTCTGAATCTAGATTATGTGATACTACTACAGAATGTGCTCGCGCAGTAAGAACTTATTGGGCTACTGATGGTACAACTTGTGTTCCACTTCCAAGCTACTGCGAGTTTAAGAAGGTGAACTGTGCTCGCGCAGCAGTAAAACTCATAGGTTCGTATAAATATTATTGTTATTTAATTAGAAACAAAAAAAAAATTCTTTATAAATGTTTTGCAGCTTTGAAACCAATTTCGGAAAAAAGATGCCAAGATATGTGTAACAAAGTATGCGATTTCGAAGTCAATCCTGTTTGTGGTGTACTCGATTCTGAAAGTGTGATATTCACTAGCCCCTGTGCCATGTATAATGCAATTTGCAAAACAGGAAAACGTAAGTCATTTCGCAATAGTAATTGAGTGAATTTAAAAAAAAAACATCTAAATATTTTTTCAGTTTACACTGTTACCAACATGGAAAGATGCAATGTTCAAGTTGATCGTCAAATAGTTCAGTACGTATGAAATACCTTATTGACTTAGTCAATGAAGGTATATCAAAATGATTATGTTTCATTTTGTTCGAAAACTGTTAAAAGGGGTAAATGGAGATTCAAACGAAGATCAAAGTATGCAGCCAATTTTGTTGCCTGAACTAAATACAAGTTTACCAAATAAATAATTCCAAAATCGTTAGAGCGGTCTTTAAATAAATCGACGTTTACTTAATAATTTATTTTCGAAAAAGCTACCTTAGCGCCATCTTTGGGATAACTTACTTCATAAGTTACTGCCTACAACATCAGCTTTGTAAGTGAAAGTATCGTTAAAATCGGTCCAATAGTATCTGATAATTTCGAATATATATGAATATGCAAAAAAGCGACCCGAGCGCCATCTAGGGAGTAAATAAAGTAGCCTATGTTACCCGCTACAACATCAGCTACAAAATCAGCTATGTCAGCGAAACTCCTGTTAAAATCGGTCCAATAGTTTCTGGTCGGTTCATATATACAAACATGCGAAAAAATCGACCCGAGCGCCACCTAGATAGTAATTAAAATAGGATATTTTACCCGCTACAACATTAGCTATCGGTCAGTCAAAATCGGGTCAACCGTTCTCGAAATTTTTTTTTTTATATTTTGCGCACACTCAAGGGATTATGAATACCCTTTATATGATTAATACAATACGAGCGTTTAGGATAATTGGATAGGGGTTAAAAGGAGATACCGATGCACATTGGTTTTGAATGCTTGAAGATTAAAATGGAGGGGAAAAACAGAGCTGGGTAAAGCATTCCACATTCGTGTAGTGCGGCTAAAAAAAGAGGCTCTGTACTTAACTGCTCGTCCGAAGTTGGGCTCAAGGGTGAACTCATGAGCATTCCTTGCAGTACGAGTATTGCGGTTGAATTGTTTCAGGGGAGGAACGCAACTTTCTATTTTGGCGGATTACTCTTTATAAAAAAAAGCGATAAAATAAGGAGAGGCAAGAAACATTTCGGCGGTGTTCAAGTGTAACAAATATTTCCGTTATAATCCTGTCCCCTATCATTTTTAAGGCTCTTTTCTGAATTCGATCTAGGAGATTCAAATAAGTTACAGGAGCTCCTGCCCGATAAAATAAGGAGATAAAATAAGGAGAGGCAAGAAACATTTCGGCGGTGTTCAAGTGTAACAAATGTTTCCGTTATAATCCTGTCCCCTATCATTTTTAAGGCTCTTTTCTGAATTCGATCTAGGAGATTCAAATAAGTTACAGGAGCTCCTGCCCGAACATGAGAATTGTACTCTAGTTTTGGACGAATATACGCCTTATAGACAACAGCCAGATCATTGGGAGAAAAAAATTTCTTGCATCGTCTTAAGGAACCTAAGCATTTTGCAGCGTTTTGGGCGACATCAAATACATATGTGATCATTCTACAGAAGGTGGTTGGTAACACACGTACCGAGAATGGAAAGCTTTTCAGTTTCCTCTATACAAGTGCCACTCATAGATAGTGGCATAAGGGGTAAGTTACGCTTTAACGACAAAAGACAACATTGAGTTTTAGAAGCATTAAATTCCACGCGGATGTTAATTCCCCATTGAACAATGCTGTCAAGATCGGAATTTAATGAGCTTATCATACGCTGCCGAAACAGTTCCACAACCGAAGAGCTGGGTTGTGAATCTGGAAACGAATATGAAAAGCCGAGGGTGCTGTTGTCAGCGAAACAATTTAGTGGATTAGAAGTTTCAGACAAAAGATCATTAATAAAAATCAAGAAGAGAGTCGGAGACAAAACGGAGCCCTGGGGCACACCAGCATTTATGTATATTGAAGAATTCAGACTTGAAACCATCCAGTACTACTTGTATTGAAAGGTCCGAAAGCATGCATTTTCGAAAAAAGAGCTTAATGCCAAACTCTATCAAATACTTTTGAAATATCAAGCGCAATAATCTTACTTTCACCAAAACGATGTAAAGATTGGTTCCACTTTTTGGTTAGATAAGCCATCAGATCACCAGTGGATCTATTGCTACGAAAACTGTACTGCCGGTCATTTAGAAGCTTTCGTTCTTCGAGATAGTTCTTAAGCTGATAGTTTATCAGCATTTCCATGACCTTAGAAAGAAGGGACGTAAGTGCAATCGGTCGAAAATTGGAGATGGAAGAATATTCGTCTTTTTTAGGGACCGGCTGGACAAATGCTGTTTTCCATCCACTCGGGAAGAGACCAGTAGAATAGGACAGATGGAAAAGCTTACGCAGTGGTTTTGCCAGCGTGGAAGCACACCTCTTCAGAATAATGGGGGAAATACTATCCGGGCCAGCGGATTTGTGTATGTCGAGATCCTTGAGAACTCTTGCAACTGTAAGAGTGCGAAAGAAGATTCGTCCCATAAAACCGTTTACGCTTTCAAGTACAGGAGGTTTCATATCACTATGTGGCACCGTGGAATTAGCAGCAAACTGAGCTGCAAGCAAATTTGCTTTTCCTTGTGAGCTGACCACAGGGGTGTCGTTTGAGACAAGAGTCGGAACCGAGGACGAAGTTGAATTTCGTATGTTTTTTACAAACGACCAAACATTTTTACTGCCTTTGGGACATTGTAGTATTTTTTGACGTAATTTTTGTTCATGTAGAAATTTGGTTCGTCGAATATGACCGTTGCAGGTCTTTCTAGCCTGTCTGAAATTATTCTGGTTTTCTTTAGTAGGGTTGGCTTTGTAACAACGGAAACTTACTTCCCTCAACCTGATAGCCTCTTTACAGCTCTAATCGAACCACGAGTTTTCTCTAAATTTGATGCTTTTTGCTATATTAGGAATGAAATATTTCATTCCGAGAAGAATGATATTTGTGACCATATCAGCACTGCAGTCTTCGTCATTATATCGAGGAAGCATAATGACCAGTTAAAGTTTCTGAAAAAATCATTGAGACCGTCCCAGTTGGCATTCTCGTATTGCCAAACGGTTCTTCTTGGGGTCTTTTCTTTAACTGGACTATTTTTACACGAGAATTTTGCCGATACGACACAATAGTCCGACTATTTTAGAGGTGATGTTACGTTTATAGTGTATTTATCAGGATGAGAATATGAAACAAGTCTAGAGTGTTGGGTGTGTGACCTGCAACTTCAGGAATTCGTGTTGGCTCGTCGACAAGTTGAGTCAAATTGTTTAACCTTCGGATGTTGTCTGGCCAGAATAGCGAAGCCAACTAGAATTGTGTACATTGAAATCGCCCGCAATGACGATTTCAGTGAGAGGATAATATGCAACAATTCTTTGAATGGAGTCAGACAGAGCATCAAATTCGTGAAAAGTTGAATTGCTGTCCAAATTTGGACTCCGATAAATGAAACATATATGAAATAAATGCTTATTCATAGTAAATTTTAACCACATAAAACTAAAGAACGAGTTCAAACAAGAACCGTATTGTGGTTGAAGTTGGTAAGCAACGTCATTTCTAATATAGACGGCGAGACCATGGTACTAGAGGAATAATGGCACTAAGATATACCAGTTGAGTTTAAATTCTGTAGGATCAGTATTTACACCTACTTGGGTTTCACTTAGTGCCAAAACAGCTGGCCTGTATACTACAGTATGGACAAACGCAGAAACAATATTTGATCTTAGCCCTCGAATGTTGCTAAAATCGACCCTAAATTTATCCTCCATTATAAAAAAAAAACACAAAAAAAAAAAACAATTTAAACAAATAATCTTAACTGAGAATTAAAAATTTTTTTTTTGCTTATTCGCAGCGCGACAGGTTGTGATAATTATTAATAATTTATTTATTTCCATTTTTTGGACACACTCTCACGTACGTGCGTCTGCGATGGGATGCAGATCGGCACTCCAAAGAGATTAGCCGGAATAAACAGACAAACAGAAAGACAGACAGATTTTTTTTTTTTAATGTATGTTTTGTTATAAGTGCCGTATATGCTTTTATAAGCTTCTTGTAAAAAGCCGTTATTTTGACATTAAAAGCAGACACTTTATTTTTATTTATATGTATAGATAATATATTTTAATAACTTTCTAAATAATAAGAACTTTCCTAGTGGAACTTGAGGAAGGGGGGTGAAGGTTGTGGCGTATTTCGACGACTTAGTTTTGCTGGCATCTGGTAAGTTCCAATCTGTGATTAGTGAAATCACTGACAGGTCCCTGCGTAAAGTTAACAGCTGGGCCATAAGCTGCGGTTTGGGGATTAATCAAAGAAAGACAGAACTGTTGCTCTTTACAAACAAATATAAGATACCTACCTTCACTCTTCCTCGCCTCAACGGTCACACTCTCACACTCTCAACCCGTGCTAAATATCTGGGTGTAATTCTTGACCCTAAAACTAAACTGGAAATTGAACATTGAAGAAAGGGTTAAAAAAGCCAGCATAGCTTTTTATGCCTGCAGTAAAACATTCGGTAAAAATTGGGGCCTCCAGTCGAAGATGATTCTATGGACGTACACCGCAGTAGTACGACCAATACTAACCTATGGATCGATTGTCTGGTGGCCTGCCTTAAGCAAAGCCTACAATACCAATAAGCTCAAAAAGATACAAAGAACAGCTAGCGTAGGGACCACAGGAGCGCTGCGATCCTGCCCTCCCGATGCCCTGAGCGTTATTTTACATCTTCTTCCTCTCGACCTACATATAAAATATTTAGTATCTTGCACTGCTCTCAGACTTAAAGAAATTGGTTGTTGGACCGACAGACCCTTCGGTCACTGCAATATTACCAAATTGCTACCCCCGCAGTCTTCGTTTCAACTAATACCGCTTACCGCACTCCCTTTCTGAATCTTTGCAAAAGTTTCAACGTCGCATTCCCTACCCGAAAGGAGTGGGAGGATGGAGATATAAATAAAAATTACGACAGAATCATTTTCACGGACGGTTCAAAGATGGAATGAGGTGTTGGAGCAGGGGTCTTCTCTGAAACACTAAATGTATCTAAGTCACTTCGACTGCCAGACCACACTAGCGTTTTCCAAGCGGAATTGTTTGCAATCAGAGAAGCATGCAAGATACTAAACAAGATCCTAATCAAAACCGTAATACTGCTATATTTATAGATAGATAGTCAGGCTGCCATCAAAGCCATTGATGCTGCCTCAATATCCTCTAAACTCGTTCAACAATGTCTAGACGAGATCGCAGGCTTTAATGATAGCTTGAAAGTCACTTTGATCTGGGTCCCAGGTCACAGTGGTTTTCAGGGAAATGAAAGGGCTGATAAACTTGCCAGGCAAGGATCGGCCCTTCACAGCTCACATACCGAAGCAGTTAGTATTGCGCTGGGGGCTGTGAAGGTCATTTTTTTGTCTCATTATCTATCTGTATCCAATCGTAGATGGAATGGTCTGACTAACTGTGCCACCTCAAGAAAGATGTGGCCCAGCTATGACAAGTCCCGCACAAATGAACTCTTATGTAGAACTCGGTCAGACATAGCCAGAATCATTGCAGTTAGCACGGATCACTGGCCAATAGGAGAGCATGCAGCAAAAATGGGCATTCCGCACAATACTCATTGCCGTAGCTGTGGAGATGAAAGGGAATAGAAAACAGTGACCCACTATCTCTGCTGCTGCCCTGCCTTAGCAAATCCAAGATGCCAATTCTTCGGTCAGTACTTTATTGACAACCTTAACGAACTTTCTGTTGTGAGCATAAGTAACCTCATTGGCTTTTTGAATGCAACCAAATGGCTATAAACGTAACAAACCATATCAATATCTCATCTGTTCTATAGGTAGATAAGACAGATCAAGAGAACTACATGATTTTTGCAGGAACCTTTTCTCTCTAGCCGTGTAGGCGGGCTAAGTCTACTGCGGGTATCATGTTTTTCCCTAAATCGAACTGATCTCAAGGAAATTCGGTCCTACCCTAAGCCATCCAGCACCCTGCGAAAACAGACATATCGGAGCTAATAGCCTGGCATAAAGCCTGGTGGGGGGAATGGGCTACTTCCCTTGGGTGAAGTATCCGAGGATCTCCTTGCCTTCCTATATGGAAGTTGGTAACTAAGGGATTTACTTCTAAACCTTATAACATAAATCACCGTACCAATATCTCACTTTTTCCATGGGCCGAAAAAATGGATCAAGAGAGCTACATAATTTCAGCAGGAACCACGTCTTTAGCCGTGTAGGCGGGTTGTGTCTACGGCGGACATAATGTTTTTCAGTAAACCGAATCGATCTCACGAGGAAACTGGTTCTACCCCAAGCCACCCAGCACTCTGCCTGTTTAAGATTTTAGGGGAAGACAGACATATCGGAGCTAACAGCCTGGCATAAAGCCTGGTGGGGGGTATGGGTCAGTTCCATTGGCTGAGGTACCCGAGGATCTCTTATTTTACTATGGTAAATGGTAATAAAGGGATCACCTCCCAACACAATTCCACACTTTAATACACCATAGTCACCAAAATGATATCCCAACCTCCACATAATGATAGGTCTCATGAGTTTATGGTATCAAAACGGCGCACCAAGCGCTAATTGTGTTTTTATTCTAGTAGAATAGCCGCCATTCCTAAATAATAAACAATATGAAACAATGTTTATAGATATGCCATATCCAATTATTTAAGCTAACATAAAGACTAAACCCTGAAATAAGAACACTGGCATGACATAACACTTTTAATTCAAATATAATAAAAGACAAATAAAAAAAGAAAAAATGTGTGCACACGTTTTCAATCTCCGAAAACATTTAATTAAGACGACGTCGGACGTGTTAGATTGCGTTCGAGACCTCGGATTTTCGCTTTAAAAAGCTGGCGTATTTTGTATTTTGTTAAGTTCGTCTTATAGTTGTCCGTCATTTGCACATCATGAATGCATCTGCGTTAATCCTTTCAGTGTTCGCCTTATTGGCAATGCTTAACATTTCTGAATCTGTATTATGTGATACTACTACAGAATGTGATCCCACATTAAAAACCGTTTGGGCTAGTGATGGTATAAATTGTGTACCACTCGCAAGCAACTGCGTGTTACAGAAGGTGAACTGTGATCGCGCAGCAGAAAACCTCAAAGGTACGTATCAAAATTATTGTTACATAATAGGAGAAACAAAACAAATGTATTTATAAACGTTTTGCAGTTTTGAGATCAATTACGAAAAAAAGATGCCAAAGTTTGGAATTTTAATGTAATTTGCCAAACAGGAAAACGTAAGTCATTTCGCATTTGAAATTGAGTAATTTAAAAAAAAAAAATCTAAATACTTTTTCAGTTTACACTGTTACCAACATGGAAAGATGCAATACTTAAGTTGATCGTCAAGTAGTCTGTAAAATAAAAACAATTAAATGAAATATCTAATTGACTCTGTCAATGAAGGCTTACCAAAATGATTGTGTTTCATTTTGTTCGAAAACTGTTAGGTGGCGTTTTGACTATGGGACTAAATGCCCCTTTCAAATAAATATCACAAATATATGCTACGTCATCTTGTACCTGTTAATAGTATATAAACATGAACTGTAGAAAAGAGCAAAGAATCCAAAACACTTTCTTGGTGCCAATTAATTTCAATTAAGAAATTTTGAAAGATGAAAAATCATTTGTTGGAGCACCGGGAGAAAGAACATCACCAAATTTCAGGTTATATTATTTACCACTCAAAGTGAGAAATAACTTAACCTCAAAATAGTGAATTTATTTCCCACTAGTGGTGAAGTTATTTCCCATGTGAAATTATTTCCCAGTTAAGTTATTTCCCTGCACCCACATATAATTACTACTCCAAACTCTTCATTTTAAATTCTATTGAGGTTTTCAGATTGTAGCGCACTTAATTTCCTTAAAAGTTACCGTTTGTTTGCTTCACTTCTCTTCGTCATCATTAAAAATCCTTTCACTATCAGTAAATGGTGGTGCTATAAGGAATAACTGCCGCTATTTGAATTTCAACCAATAGATAGTGCGGGGATTGCTTTTTTCCACAACTCTTATTATATGAACCGATTTGAAATCACACCTTAAGATATTTAAATAAAACAAAGAAAGCTTTTGGAAAACTTTTGGCCATATAGGATTACAATAACTAATAACTATGAATGAACTTTGTCATGATCTGTTCTAATATTTTTTGTCTTACAGAAAACTTTGATTCCACAGAAATGCTATTTATTGTTGGTTTATAGGAAAATGTCGTAAGTTAAAAGTTCATAAACCGCTTATTTCTGCATGAAGGAAATGAAAGAAGACAGACCGTCGCCCTATTATTGAAGTGCCGTAAACGCCAAATTGCGTTTTTTGAACTGGGTATGTTTTCGGGTGCGCTCTTTTCAAATCTGTTATCTCTTTGTTCCAATCGCTTCTAATTGGTGAGATATTTGACACGTTAACGAAAAATGGTTGGCACATACGTCAAATTTCCCAAGGATTTTATATTACGTTTTTAGTATTGAAATGCCGTATGTTTTCCATTTTTGACGTACGTGTATGGACTGAAAAGAAACTGTTGATTTTGGTGGCGTATACGGCAAACTCATTTTGAACAAAAATGTAAATATTTTTAAAACTAAAACTATTAAAAGAGGATTTACAAACAGAAACTGTGTAAAAAAAAATTAAAAAAATCCTTCGGTCAGTTTTTCCACACTAGAATGCCAAACCTTTAAATGCGATTTCCCAAAAGTGTAAAAATGGCGTTTACGGCACTTCAATACTAGGGCGACGAGACATATTCATCACTTCTTCTTCATAAGTATGACAAAATAAAAATAAAAAGCAACTATATTAACACATAACAAGCACCGTCGTCGCCCGAAGATGGAAGAATTTCCGAAACGCTTCGCGAATTGACTTATGTATACAAAACATAATATTTGAATTTGTCTTTTTTTAAAGTAAAATAAAACTAAAAAAATAAATTTTTATAAAAAATTATTTTATGTTTATTTTGTTGTTGGTTATAGTCTTCATATGTTTATAAATCAGCCCTATTACACAATCCATTCGAGGATTTCCGAATGGATTTCTACTACGACGGAGCTAAAGTGTCGCAGAAATATATGTTTTTTTTTCCGTTTCATTCGGATCTTCTGATAGGTATTTCCACTAATTTCGAAATTCGTATAGATATTTTCCACTACGAAGGAATTTGGTGATAGTAATTTCGGGATTCGGGGAATTCTTTCGATTATAATGGAACGTGTGATAGGGCTGAATATGAATTTTTTTGAAAAGAAATAAACCAGTCCAGTTAATAAAGCATTCAACTTGGAAAAAATTCCGGGAAACCTGAATTTTGGTACATAGCTTCTAATTGTATTCTAAGAAAAGTCCCCATCGAAATGAGCACCTCTAACGATTTTACGGGGGTTAAAGGCCCCCCCAAACCGTTTTTCCTTAATAATCACCTACCTATAACTGTTGAAAAAAGGTAATGGCAATCTTGTAGCTTATACAATTTCCTACAAAAAATGTGCTAATATTTTTTCTTAAAATTAACGGTTTTCAAAATAAATAGATCGCTAGATACGACCTTGTTTCTATGGGAAACTCCCTCCCCCTGGCCTGGTGTTGCTCTTCCTCTCTTATTACACGCCAACAAACATCACAGGATTAATTTTTGAGTCTATCTGAAGACTGCCAGCAAATTTCATCAAAATCGGTCAAGACGTTTTGGAATCCATAGTGGAAGTCCATACCTACACATCGATTTCTATATGCATGGTGATTCACATAAGGTGTTCCAAAAAGATAGAGCGAGTAGATTGGATCGACACTAAAAAAAAACCGTAAGGTAAGGGGGTATATCTCCCCACGTTTAGGCGGGAGGGGCAATTTTTCTAAAAATTCACTTAAAACAAAAGAAAATATTAAAAAACAACCATATAATCTAAAATGCCGTTTTATACCTTTTTGAAAATCCAACAAATTTTTTTTTGTATGTTCTTTTTAAATAAAGTTGTTTAGTGAAGTAGTTTTAAAAAAATAAATTTTCAAACTAAGTTAAAAAAAAAAATTAAACAAATTTTTTTTTCAAAATTTAATGCTTCTATTAATTTTTATAACAACTTCGAACGAATTTGAATAGATTCGGGACTTACATATATTAATAATAATATTGCGACATAATTACTAATTACGACACAACTTTTTAGAAAAGTCCCCGCTTATAGACGATGGGAAAACAAAATAACGGTACTTTAGTGTGAGTTTTTTTTTTTATTGTTTCGTAACTTGTTGGTATCTTAAAATGGTTCTATCTTTAATACACCAAATTATTAAGAATTGTTTGTTCTTAAGGCCGTGTGCGAACAGCGTTAAAATTTTATCCTCTGGCTAATATTTGACGTTTGAGTTGAGGTGAATAAATGTTTAGCTTTTTGGTGTGCGAACTGGATTAAATGGTATTTTTAACACTAATATATTTTTTAAATTTCCCTACAAGAATTGAAAAATTTCCCCTTCTATTTCTTGGTACAGAGAAATGTAAAAAATTGTTATGGAAAAAACGAAAAAAAAGAACGCAGCATATAGGAAAGTTCTTAGCTGATTCTGGAATGGTAGAAACCATCCGATTTGGTTCAGTAGTTTAGAAGGTATGGCCCCATTTAGCATTTCCAACGTATACCTACATTTTGTAAATGCTATGAATTGTTTTTGATTTTGAACCAAATAAAAAAACTGACTATGCAGAAAGTAGCTCGGTTCAAATATGTGTCTGGAATTATATCAATCATCCAGATCAGTTCAGTGGTTTAGAAAATATGGTCGCATTTAATATTTTCAACCGCTATCGCTGCTGTTCTAAAACAAAAAACTTAAAACGCTGCATTTGTTATTATATGTATACCGCAGAAATAATAAAGGATAAAACATTGTTTTTGAAAGAGTTATTATAAACTTATTGGTTCAACATTTTGCCAAAAGCTTTCAAACTCATAATATAAGAGTTTTCGCAAAAGCGACCCAAGCCCCATCTATTCGGTTATTTGAAATAGCCTCAGTCATTTCGTAGAACATCAGCTATCCACCAGTTTAAGCCCCTTCAAAATGGTATATCCGTTTCCCGTCGTCGCCTTCGTCAGTTGAAAAATAAAATTTTCCGTAGCGCCACCTAGGGGATAATTTGCATCATAAGTTACTTCCTATATTATCAGCCATCTGGCACTGAAGGTCCCGTCAAAATCGGTCCTGTAGATTCTGATCGGTTTATATTTACGAAAATGCAAAAAAAATCGACATTATCTATCGGTCAGTGAAAGTCTCGTCAAAATCGGTCTAGCCGTTCTCGAGATTAGCCAGGACAAACAGACAGACAAACATTTTAAAAATGTGTGTTTTGATATTAGGGCTGTGTATGCTCTCATATGAGTGTAGTAAAATACTGTTATTTTGACATTACAAACAGACACTCCATTTTTATTTATGTGTATAGATTTATTTTATTTTGTTAAAGAAAAAAAAATTGAACTACTTTGTAAAATAATTAAAATTATGGGAAGTTTTAACGCGGTACAGCACTGGTTTGAACTTTACAAAAAAAATTGTTTCACAATGAATATTAATGTACAAAAGAGTATATCGGTTAATTTTAGTAATTCTTCGTACGTAACTAAGTTAAATTAAACATAATTTACAAAAACACAAACGGAAAATTTGACATTAATGATTAATATAAAACAAACAAAAATAAATGCAAATAAAAACAAACACACTCCTCCGACTGTCTCTCTTACTCCTTTATCCACTCCTTTATCGACTGGCTCCAGAGCAGGCTAAATTTTTGAAGTTTATATTCACCACACTAGTGTCATAATTTAGCCAATGGATAAAATTTTAACGCTGTTCGCACACGGCCTAAATAACATTATTTAAAAACCTGAAAAATTCAATTTTTTTGGAAAACAAAAATTGTAAAATGAATGTACTATTTAAAAAGTATTTTTTCATAAAACCCTGTTTTAAGAAATAAGTAAAAAAAAATAAAAAAACAAAAAATTTATAAGTACATATTAAGAAATGATTTCTTCAGAAAATTCTGTTTTACAGCATCATTTGACATACTTTTCAAGATTGTACATTACCGTAGTTAAATATGATAGTATCGTTAGTTAAATATAAAAAAAAAAATTTCAAGGCAGCGTTATTGTTAAATTTTGTTCACAATCACATTTTTATTTTTTCATTACTCCATACAATAAAAGATTGCAAAAGAGCTCAAATTACGCAAAATAAAATTGTGCGCATACTTTTTTTATTTTTAATTTTAATTTGTTTTTTTAATTTTAATTGTGGTCTAACATATTTAATTCTGAGACATTTAAAACATTTTCGGTTCTATTTTTTTTTTATGACTTAAAATTAGTGATGGGAACCCTATTTTCAAGGATTGCTCAACACTTAGAGGCGGTGAATTTTGGTGAAATACTCCTCTCAACTTGCTCTACAACCCTGGCAAATTTGGTTCGTATTCAAATTTGTTCGAATTTTTGCACAAAATTCCTTGGCTAACTACAGTTTTCATAGGAAACATACAATACTTTCAAACAAATTGAAAATAACACTGAGTGTCATTTCGACACTGGATTATTTGCCACTGGTCGAGCAAAACGAAATCCACATTAGACAACACAACTGCCATTGTGATATGGTACTGTTTAATAAGAAAACTGTTGAAAAAGGCGCCTGATTCTAGACGACTGGACATACCCTAAGAAAAAAAAATTCAGTAGGAGAAATATTTCGCTTACACGAAACTATGTGCCTTTAGAAACACTCACTCTAAAAGAAAATATTTTTTTAAAAATATCTTTTTATTAACAATTAACAAACAGAATATATTTTTGTCATTTTAATAAATTTTATAGCTTTCAACCTCCAAAGCACATAAATCAGGGCTGGCAAGGGTGTACACTGTAAACAAAATATTACGATATTTAATAAATTTTCCAAATCACGATGACAATTACTTACATATTCCAGACAAGCAAGCAGTATTGATCATTGCACATTCACTGGCAAAAATGGTAGGTTTACCATTATATTGGCCACAAACTGGAATGAAGTCAACGTCGCATATTGGGCTACACAAATTTTGGCATTGAGTTTGGGTAACTACCTTCAAAGCTAAAAGTAGAAAAGTTTGGTAAAAAAATGGTTCTTACTTTTCTAATATCAAAAATATAGAACCTAGTTGTTTTTGGGCCAAACGAGCACAGTTAAGATTTACGAGGTCACACTGGCTTGCAAGTGGTGTACAAGTTGTTCCGTCAGAAGCCCAAACTACGTTTGGTTCGGGAGCGCACACAGCTTTGACTCCACATGAGTTAGGTTTCACGGTTGTTAGTGCAGCTTTCACAGGTAATTTTGGTTTTATTCCTTTTTTAGGAGTTGGCCTTAGCCCTGCTTTTGGTTTGGGCGTTGTTGCAGATTCAGCAATGCTTAAAATTGCTACTAAAGCAAAAACCGCAAGAACTAACCCAGAGAATTTCATGATGTGCTGAGAGTGGTAAGCTTTGACGAACTAAGGAAGCTTCAAATTTCGCCAGCTTTTTAAGCAATTTGATGCTGATTTGGAGTAAAAATTCTAACTGGGTTAGTTCAGCAAACACATGTACAAACAATGATATTTTTTTTATCAAAATTTAACGCGTGTGTAAACATGTCGTTCTTTATAATATTTGTATATTTATACATATAAGGTTTGAATTAAAATTTCCATAGGGATAGTTTGTTAGTTTAGACTTAGAGGTAATCACATAATATGGCAGTAATACATTCGGTTTGTTATACTTACATATATTTTATATTGAAAGCATAAAATTTACTTATCACAAAGTATTAAAACATTTATTATTTTTTTTATAACGCTTACTATCTATGTATACTTAATGTTTATGCAGAACACATGTTCATTGTATACGTTTTTAAGTCTTCAGCATAAACCTATGTGAATAAAAAATCTATTTTTAAAACCAATGTTATCTTTACGATATTTTCAATTGAATAAAATAAACTTCTTAAATAACTATTTAGAAAAACTTTTATGTATCTTTCTTTTTTTTGCGCATTAACTATAAGTTTTTTTTACCATCAAGCTACAAATGTATGGTTTTGTTTTGTTTCATTTTTGTAAAGCACTTACAGCCTTATTTATAAACGCATAATAGAGAATGTAACCATAGTCCTTATTATGCTCCTTTAAGCAAAAACCTTATTTATACAAATTTTGGACGTGTAATAGGGGCATAATAAGCTATTACATATTGAGGGGGTTGAATAGTTCCCAAATAGGGATGGTTTCGCATCGAAATTGTATTTTTGAATACAATTTTTATCAAAACAAATTCATTATACTTTATTTAGTTTTTACTGAACAATTTTTTCAGCACGCAATAAGAAAATATAAAAATATGTAACTCGTATGAGCAACTGTTTTGGTGATTCTCTCTGATCAGCATATTTATTAAAACAATAAAATTTTTTTTTTTTATTTACATTTTTTAGGCTAATAACAAGACAAATGAGCATGCATTTATTCTTTAACTAGGGGAATAGATACCGCCTTAGTAACATGGGTACAGGATTTCTTAAGAGGAGCAGATCTCTTCATACATGCAAAATAAAATGCACGACTGGGTCGCACGAAGTTGCTCTTATAGCAAACTATGGAACTACAAAAATTTAAATATATTAAATTCTGAAGAAAGTTCGAAAAACATCAAAAAATGGCCTAAACGTGAGATCAAGTTGTATATGGCAGCTATCATCAAACGGTTCCTTTGCAAAAACTTTGAATGCCATCTTGTGCTAAATGTCAAGTTTAAAATCTCTACAGAATTTAATAGGAATTTAGAATTTAGCCGTTATCAAGTTATGTCCAAATTTGTAAAAACCGTTAACACCAAATCTCCCTTATTTCACTCTTTAGCCAAAAACCTGAAATACAGTTATATTAAGACTACAGCAAATATAACGTACAGCAAGTTTTATCAAAATCGTTAGAGCCGTTTTTGAGAAAATTTGGCAAAACTAAAATCGTTACATGGCACGTATTTGTTATAGCCGGGTTAAAACAAACATTTTAATTCGTCCTCTAGGGAATCACCAAAAAATTCTATGTACGAAATTTGAACTAAATCCGTCAAACCGTTTCGGCTGTAGGTTGGTGCACAGATATCCGCACATCCGCACAGACAGACCGACGGACGGAATGACGAAACCTATTTTTTTACGCTTCTCTAGTATCGTAATGTCAGGTTTGATTACAACCACGAATTGTTTTTTACACGAAACCAATACTTGCCCTATTGAGCAAGTAAAAAACAAACTTAGGCCAAGCGCGCATTTGAAAATTATTGACACTTGCACCCTCATATTAGCTAGATTGATGTCCATATCTTTCGTTAAAGCCTTTTTCCAGTTACGTCTTCAATCGGGAAAAAAACACAAAAACATATAAAAACATAACGAGTGAATATTTAAAATTGTTAAACCCCACTGACATCCGTGAAATCATCAGTAATAGCAGAAGTTTACAGATTTCAGTTTAGAATAAATTTTATACATATTTCCAGTTTTTATTTTTATATTTTTTTTTCTTTTAAAAATTAATAGTATTCCAAAAATTTCCCCCCCCCCCCTGATTTTGCCTCTGTAGAGACACAAGAAAAGTAGAACTAACAATTATGTCCTTCTGTCTGCATGTATATCTGTTTGTTTGACTGAAAAAGTGAAAACAAAATCTTCAGTAAATTTCATCTATAATGGTACATGCCATACAACGGGTTTTTCAAATAGTGATAACGGCTGAAACGATCTTAAAAAATATAAGACTTTACTTAAACTATAATAAGAAATAAGATGGCGGCTGAATTCCTAAACGCAACATTTCGTTAATGTATAACAAATCTTAACGCAGTTCTACCGCATCTGATGCGCAAATAAAATCAACATTTTGCATCACAAACAGGTCTGATGCAACAAATGATGTATGGCAGTAGGTAGAAGGCTAATGCTGCAGTACATAGTTAAAGAAACATGCTCCGTTGTTTTATGTTTAGGAACTCAGTCGGCAATCTAAATTTTCGTATATAATATTTTTGTTAAGTTATAAATATTTTTTTCTTAAACTTTTTTTGTTAATTCAATATCTTGAAAACCTGTTGACGGATTTTTATAAAACTTATTTAAAAAAAATGATTATTTCAAAAACTGGTCCGGAAGTTTTGAATTTTTGTTTATATAATATTGTTATGTTAAGCTGTCAGTAAACATTTATAAATGTATTTATATTTTTCGCAAACTCGGAGATAATTTGCTATAAAATTTAGTATTTGTTTTTTGTGTAATAGATTTCGTAAAATTTTTGCTCGAAATCTAGATTTATCATATTTTTAGAAGGTATTATGTAGACAACGTTGAAATCTAATTTCAGACAAAGATTGTGTAAGCAAACACACCTATGGAAATATTTAGCACGTTTTAGCGCAACAACTGTTAAATAAAAACAAAAAATTAATGCGGATTGTTGTGACTGAATTCCTAAACGCATTTTGTATGTATTTTCAAATTAAATTCTTAACTTAAAAAAAAAAAAACATTAATAAAGTAAAATTGTATTTGTATTTCTGGCAGTGTAAATATGTAAGATTAGAATATAATAAATGCGGTTCCTGAGTAATAAGGAGCACGTTAAGAAGTTGTGAGGAAAAAAGATTTATTAAATCAAAATCCGAGGAAATATGCATTAACTCTAGCTGTTTGCTGTTTCTTTAGGCTAATATAAGCAATTGAGAAATAAACAGGAAGCAGGAACATCATCCCAGTCCTGCTATAAACTCTATATATTTGAGAAAACAGTCCTACGTATGTTTTATGGTCTTATTAGTATTCATACAGAACACAAAATCCGACTGAGTAAGTACAACAAAGAACTATGCATGCTGTAGATAAAAAGAATATTCCATAATCTTCGTATTCGACATTCGACTTAATTCGCCGGGGCGTGATGAACACCAACGATCCAGCTCGTAAAGTCTTTGACGCTAGACGACTATAACCAAATCAGATATAATGAGCTTGAAACTTTACAGCACCTCGTAATACGGTGATAACATAACACTAAGGCCCAGTTTTTCAGTATTGGGTTAACCCTGAGTATCCGCCCCGGGCACAACGTTGATGAGAGGGACCAAATGGCATTGAAAAATGCTGAAATCACATGATATATAGTTCTGATTTTATAGTATGTTGTATGTCAGTAAGTAAGACAATACGGTTAAGCGCTCATTGAGTAGTTTATAAATATACATTAAGGTTCATTTATTGCAACCGGTCAAACAAAAACAAGAGTAGTCCCAATCCAAATTTTAAACTTCGAAGAACTGAATATTGTACCAAGCGAAAAACTGTAAATTTTGGAACTTTTTTCACTTTTTGCAGTAAGGTAATAAACTTTGTGTTTTTAACAAACAAAATTAAATACATTCGTAAAGTTTATTCAATTTCTAAAAACTTTAAAGAAACCACAGCTTTGTAAACACTATAAGAACCAACCTATATGGCTCTTCAAAGATTTTCCATTTTCTCCGAAAGTTGAGAGTTTTAAGTTTTTCTTCACTTCGACTCAAAATATTTAAAAAAAAAAGAAACAAATTTTGCTCTAAGAAAAGTCAGTGCAAAAAAGTTTTAGTGTATTCAATTCAATTTCATTAAAGATAGTATAAAACGAAGTCTGGTGAGACTTAAAGTTCACATACCTATAATCTTGAAAAAAAGGTAAAAATGGATTTTCGTAAAATTAAAATAAAGACTCTTTGATGTAAATATTTGTGTGCAAAGTAAAAGAATTCAATCATGTAAAAAGGATGAATACTTATTAACTTGCAGGTTAAAACTTTAAAATCCTAACCTTTTTTGTTTGGAGAGGAAGTAAGCCTTCTTATACAAAGCCACTGTCTTCTACCTTAATATTTTGTTTTCTTATATTGGCATATAGGGGAACCAAAAACCTTTAAATCACCCATTCACTATTTTACAAAAAAGTTGATAGGTTTTCTGTGCAACATTTTTTTTTTTGTTTTTCTCAAAACTAAGATTTTGCACTTGTACTGTTCTTTCACTCACCGATTCATTTGATCTGATCAGAAAAATCAGAAAAATCACGAACTTTTTGAAAGTGCCAGACCTGAAAAAATCATTTGGATCATATAAAGAAAAATATGAAGATGAAGATCAAGAAAAAAAAAACTGTTTTAATTTTCACAATTAATTTTTTTTATGACCCAAAATTTGTTGAAACCTTAAAATTTAATTTTTAATTCACTATCAATTATCGATTGAGATAAAAGAAGTGAGTACCTACAAATAATTTATAGCATTTTCGTTGCATTGGCTGATATTAAGCCCTATCAAAAATTCCATCGTAATCGAAAGTTACAATCGAGATTCGATTGATGAATTGGAAATCAATTGATTTTTCGTTTTAAAGTTAATTTGCTCAAATCACTAGTTTACGACAGTTTTTCTTTTAAGGAAAAAAAAATTGTATTACTTAAAATTCAAAAACGAATAATTTACAAACGCGCACTTATAAACTGAACTCAATTATATTTCAGTCGTATATGAGAGGCTTATGAGTTGTGTCCAATTTATTAAAGTTAATGTTGCCTATTAATTATCAACCATTCAAATATTTTTGTTTTTCTTTTGGGTAAATGATTTTTTAAACACCAACACCAAATGTTGAAAATGTTATTTGCAGGTGAAAGAATAAGCTGACGCTATGTTCGAAAAAAATAAAATTTCTTCAAAACCATGTGATAAGGCTAATATGGACTGGTGGTCCAAATTACCCTTCTCAGCTATTGAAGTATATTTTTTCCATATAGGTCCATAGTATTTATTTTACATCTTTGTATTTATGTTGGATTTATGTTTTTGTGTTAAGGAATTAATAAAAACTAAGCAGTCTTAGTTTTAAAATAAACTGCCATTTTAAAGTGTAGAAAATCTGGATTGTATTTGCAAAAATATGGATGGTGGTCCATATTCGCCGCCCTTACTCTAATTGATTTTGTGATAGGGGGCTATTACGTTCATATCATTTGCTTTTGCAAATATCAAAACAAGAAAACATCAACGTATCATCCCTCTAGTAGGCGCACCATTTATCTTTGCCGCCCCAGGCCTCAAACAGACCTAATCCGCTACTGCAAATGATATTCTGAGGGAGATATTTCAACATAATGTCAAAAATTAAAATTTTATTTAATCCAATCTTAAATCAGACAATTTTGTGAGTTAACTATGAGTTAACTCGGACTGTCAAACTAACCGAAAAACGTATTTTCACAGTTAAGTTGAGGTTAACTCTAACCCTGAGATGATCTCGCACTGAAAAAATGGGCCTAAGTATCCAAGCCTATAAGGAGCTCCAAAACAATTTGACACTCTCTAGACCAAACAAATCGACTATATGCTAATTAACACACAACTATATGCTAATTGACACACAAATCATATATCCAACATATCAGAAGTAAATACATTTCGAGTATGCAAACATAGACTCTTACCAATTGCAGAGCTTAGACATGCCTAACTATAATAGTTAATACTAACGCCCACGAGAAGAAATTCCCCATAAAAGAACCTCAGAACGAGAGGTTTGCCACTAGCCAGTTTTGTGATTCAATGATTGCAATATTTCAAATGACTTCATGTGATTTCAGGTGATTTCAAGCAGTATTTAAATTGATTTAAAAATTTTGTTATTGCATTGATTTCAAATAAATTTACTGATTTCAAATGATTGCAAATTAATTCAAGTGATTTCATAGTGATTTCAATTCGTGATTTCACTATGGCATTTTTGATTTCGTGATTGCAAAAATAATGTAAAGTGATTTCAAATATTTTTAATGATTGCAAAAAATCATTTAAAATCGATAAAGATATACTTCTTTTTTTATTCATTTTTAATGCATTAAAAAGTACTAAACTTTAAGTCTTACGTAAAGGAGACAGCTTGCTTTTTTAAGAAAGAGAAAATGTGCAAACCAAATTAAAGAAAAAAAAATTAACAAATCAAAAGAACATTTATTTTTTCCTTTCTTCTTTTTCTTGATTTTTAATTGCAAAACCTCCAGACTGTGTTTTAACCAAATTTGTGTTTTAACCAAATTTGTATTTAAAGCAACCATTTGCCACTTTTCACAATAATTTTGTTCACAATGTAAAAAAAATGCGAAACTGTCAAAAAAAGGCGCCAGCGGCTGAAAAATGTAAACGCAAGAACATTTTTAATGTATTTTTTTTGACATTTTCGCATTGTTTGTGATTTTGGTGTTCGCACTCAGACAACTTGAAAATTCGTATTGAACATTTTTTGTACTGCTCTAGTTTCATTATTAATGCATTAAATATGAGAAAAAAAAGAAGTTGGTTAAGCCCGTATATGAGGCTTAACCAACATTTTTTTTTAATTTCATCACTTGAAATAGTGATTGCATCTGATTTCAACGTGATTTCAAATGATTACAAGTATAAGTGGTCAGGTGATTTCATTCGTGACAAACCCCTCGCCACCGCAAGTATGTATAATTTCGCTGAGTATCTAAATACCAATATATTGTAAACTCCCCAAATATAGAACCCGTAGTAATATGATAAATGACACCTAAAAAGGGGTACAGAAGAAGCACATGCTAACATGCTGCAAAACAAGAGCTGCGAGCGAAGAGTATATCGAGTCGATAAAGGAGTTAGAAGATTGGAGATAGTAGAAGAATTTGGGAGATTTGAAAAGCCTTGCGATCGAAACAACACCAGAAAGTTAAGGTAAAGGTGGCCGGAACCCACGACTTCACCTTCAAAAAAGACAAAAATAAGTTCTGGAAAACCTATCGAGCTATATTCCTACTAAATGTCACTGATCAGGTCGTACCTAACGAACTTAGTGTATTTTGGCTTGTTTATAAAACTCATTGTATAGTTAATCGCAAGTAAAAGTGAGTTTTTATGGCATAATCATCTTAATATTGCCTTGATAAGGTTTTATTACAAAAGTTATTAAATATTATGCATAACAATGTTTTCATACGCAAATCGTAGTGTAAGTATTCTGAGGAAATATTTACCAGACAATCCGCAAGCAAATTGGATGTTTTCAATAATAGATATAAAACAACATAAATATTTTTTCATTCATTTTATGTGCCTACCTCTGAGCTAACAAACTATATGTATCTCCATCACTCAAGATAAAAACTTCAAGTCAAATCATATAAAAATACAAATATTATAAAAAAACTAAATGTTTACACACGCGTTCAATTTTGATAAAGGTTCTGTATTTGCACATGTGTGACGGAACCCAGTTTGAATTTATTTATAAAAAAATATTTCAAAATATCATGAAATTGCTTAAAAAGCTGACAAAATTCAAAGCATCTGCAGTTCGTCAAAGTTTTCCGCACTCAGCACATCATCATCATGAAGTTCTCTGGTTTAGTCCTCGCAGTTTTTGTCTTAGTAGCAATTTTAAGTATTGCTGAATCTGCAACAACGCCAAAACCAAAACCAAAAGTAGCGGTGAGGCATACATCCAGAAAACCAATAGTTGCTGCGAAACCACTCGCACCAGTCAATCCATGCGTAGTTAGAGCTGTTTGTACTCCCGGACCAAGTAAAGTGTATGCTACTGATGGCTTAACATGTGTACCACTTTCAAGCAAATGCGAGCTTACAAATATCAACTGTGATCGTGCAGTACAAAACAGAATTCGTATGTTCTATCAATATAGAGAACAAAACATCATTTATAAATAAATATTTTATATTTACAGCTTTCCAGGAAGTTAAACAATCCATATGCCAGGGATTGTGTAACAAAGTATGTGTTGATGACACCCTTCCACTTTGTGCCGAATTTAATGGTAAATTTACAATGTTCACCAGCCAATGCGCCATGGAAAATAACATTTGTTTAACTGGAATCCGTAAGTCATTTAAATACCAAAATTTAGAAAATTTCTAAAATATACAAATATTTTTTTTTACAGAGTACAAGGCTTCCACCCCTGAAAATTGTGGTTTGCGTATTGATGTCTATAATTTTTAATTTTATTAACGAAAATGAGGATTGTTGAATTATGTTTTGTTAATAAATAAATGTATTTTTTAAATAACTGCATTTCAAATGTTTCTGTTGTTGTATGTCAGATAGGATGTATACAATGTCATCAAGTCATCACTTAGCTTTTTGGTAATTTTATAAAAAGTGCGAAATACTACTATTACCATATAGAAAGGTATAAGTCCTGTTCCTTCATTATAAAATAATACAAAAAGCAGGCGCTTTTAAACATTTTCCGAACTTGTTTTTTTCTTTTTTATTTGCAGAATTAAGATTAGCAGAATTTTGAAAAGCAGAGTTTCGACCGAGGCAAAATTTCGACCCCAACCCTTAATCAAACGCGACATTACAATGAAAGAGAAGCCTAAAAAAGTAGGTTTAGTCATGCCGTTTGTCAGTCTGTATGTTTGTTTTTTGATGTGCCGAAGTGCGCCTGTGCAGTGCAGTTAACTAAACGGTTGAACTTGTCTTCAATCTTCTTGTGTAGTAGCATTGAGTTTATACACATAGAGGAATCAAGATGGTTTCAAACTCACCGAAGTAAATGTCGCTAAATGAACATATCGAGTAATTATTATTGCAATAATTCCCTGTAACCAAAAACACTCAAACCGAACCGAACTAAATTCTTCTGCATACATTTGTATTTGTTTTTCTTTGTTTTTTTTTTTTTTTTGCCTTTTAATTCAAGAATAATTGCTACAAGAGTAAACAAAACACAAGTCGATAGTAACGACATCCTACGAGCAAAGTTTGAAACTTACACATGATTTCTCTATGTGTATAAACTCAATGGTAGTAGGTAGGTACTTTTTGGTGAAAAATTGATTTTTGTTTTAGCCCGGCTATAAATACAACAAGTACTCCAAACGGTTTTAGCTCTTCCAAATTTTCTCGAAAACGTCTCTTACGATGTTGATTTGTGTTAGTAGTGTAATATAACGGCATTTCAGGTTGGGTAAGAATGAACTTAACGGAGATTCGGTATTAACGGTATTTTACAAATTTTCCCATAAATTTATAATGGGTGAACCGACTTAAAGGGTAGTTATGTGCATTCAAGAGAACACATAGCCCTATCTATTACGGCGACTGCTACCACGAGCAAAGGCAGGGTCTTTTAGGATGTGGATTCGTTGTTAGAGGCAGACCTAGGCAAGACGATTCGCATCAAGGCTAAATTTGCCAAACATTAGCCTGATATGCGCGCAAGCCCCCACAGAGGAGAGAGATGATATGAGATAAGATAATGTCAACACGCCGAAAAATGCTGTAATAAAATTTGACATTGCGAAGCTAAAATCCAAAGAAACTGTTGGAGTGTTGGATCGGAACTTAACCTGACCACGTTTTTCTTAATCTGTCAATAAGTTTCCCTATAAATCATAAAATCAAGAACCAGTTGAAACTGTCAACAAACAAGTCAACAGAATATTGCTTTTAACAGGCGGCTATATTCTCATAATTTCGTAGAGTTGCCTCTTTCACACCACAGTAGTTCTTATGGGTAAAATTCTGTTTGCCTCCAATTCGTTTGGGGTGATTTTCTTGGTTTGATAGACTCGTTAAAAGCTGAATTGCTTCCATCGCCACTGATGTGCTTCCTCGAAGAGCGAAGCATCCTCGAGAATTAATTGATGGTGAGAGAGTTGATATTCGAAAATGTTATCAAAGTTTGAAAATGTTATTAATGTTTGAAATGATTTATCGAACTATGAGAATTTTAAATCGATATACTACACTGCTATAATTTTAATTGGATGCAGCTTGCTAAGGACCGAGCTGTCTGGCTTATTGGTTGACGCAGAAGTCCATTGTGGATTGTGAGCTGCTTCTTATGCATGGAAGTAAGTTTAGGTACGAGGTTTGCCCGATTGTTTATTCTTCATGCTTCATTGACTCGAATATTAATCAACCCAGACTTTTGCTCTTAAGTATAGCGCCATTAGAAGAAGCATGTACACATGTGTAGATACACTCGGAGGAACCAACAAATTTCGAACGTCGGATTTAAATAAAATTTTACGCTTTCTTTCTTTAAGTCGTTGCTTTTTTAAGTTTAAGAAAAAAACGGAGTTAAATAAATTTTATAGAAGTCATTTTAACTTTGTGAGTTTTTACATATTGAGTACCGTTTTGGGTAAAAGAAGAAAGACGGAGTTAAATTGAGTTTGTTATGCTAAGAAGGACGCGTTCTTAAATTCATTCTAAACATGCTTAAATTTTGACTTCCATTTTTCTCCGGGTGTACATAAATAAATAAATATAAAAAAAACTAATTACAAATGCTTTGCTTATAAATTTTTATTGTTTCAATATGCGGTAAAGCACTCATAGTATAAGATGAAAATTGTAATCCCACAGCCGAGATCATATCATCACGATAAGGAACATCGAAAATGTTAACCAACTGTAAGTCCGCACCTCAGGGGGTCGGTTTGTAAATAAACTGTTTAAAATTTTATAAAATAAAAACGCTAGAAAAACCATTTAAAATGAATATCGCTTACTTTCTCCAACTCTGCAACTATAGTTTTCCAATTCACATCGGCTTGATTGAGTCATAAGCTTGCCAGTGAGTTGACTTTGACTACATATTGAAACGGATGGCTCATAACAGACTGTGTTGCACGAAAGTTGGCATATTTCCTTGGAAGTTTCTCTTAACACTGTGGTATTGGAAAAACTCATTAACACTATACATAAATTGAAAAATAAAAAAATAAATAATTAAAATTCTTACGGATTTGGTTTGCATTTTGTCGTTTACAGTTTTCTTCATTCAAACTGCATCTATCAGGCACTAGTACACAGTATTTGTCATCAATAGCAAAAATTGTTTTAAATTCGGTGGGACAGTCATATTTTAAGCAACGTAACGGCGGTAGTGGTTGTGAAGGTTGTGGTTGATAATATATTTGCTGCGGTTGTGGTTGATAATATATTTGCTTCGGTACCGTTTTGCTTTTTATGAAAGTTGATTGAGAGATTCCTAAAGTGGCCACTAGGGCTACGAATGAAAGGAGCAATCCTGATGTATGCATATTTAGGCAACAACTTGAGATACTTGCACTAACTGAAGAAACTTGGTGAATTTGACTGCTTTTTATGGAATTCACGACAAAAGAGATTCATACAAAAACAATAAGAGAAGCTAAACTTTATATCGTATATTTAAAATGTGCACTATTTTGACAGATGGATAGAGTAATTGAAAACATTATATTTCTAGCGAATTTAAACATTTTCAGGCTCAGTATTTTGACAGCATTAGTGTAAAATTTCACTGAGAAATTGTGTTTATATTTAGAAATATAAACTGGGCTTTTTATTTCAGTTGTTTTATGCAAATATTTTATTAATTTTTGTTCAATTAGTTCAGGAGGCCTCTGATTGGTTTTACATTTAATGAACCATAATCAACAATCGATGCCACAAGCAGGTCAATAGGAGAAATGGAGAAGTTCTGGTCCCATCCCATCAGAAATCATAGCATCGTCGGAAAAGATAGAGAAAAAGAGAAACACAAACAACAAAATTATACGGGTGATTGAGATTTGTTTATGAAAAAAAGAACTGTCAATGAAGCTGTCAGATTTAACCTATTTAGATCATGTTTTGAAAAATAAATCGATATGTTAGCTGTACTGGTACCAAACTAAACTAATCACAACTCTTAGAATTTAAAGTAATAACTCACTGAAAGACTGGTTCATGAGTTAACTTCGTATTCCAGTTTATAAGAGATATTACTAGCTCTGATTTGACTCAGAGTTAAATTTAACAGTATAAAGAATAATTTTTAATTACACATAGTCGAAAATTCAATTTATGTATATTACAAAAAAAAAAAAAAAAATGTTTCTATTGATTCGATTTACTGTGTTAACCGCACTTCATTCAAAAATAATTTGTGTAGTTTTTTAAACTTCCTTCGTGAATTCTATAGTTTTTCTGTATGTGTTTTTTTTCTTTTAGATTTATTAAAATTTGTTGCACGATAACCTTAACCGCTATTAATACTTCTATTTTTTTCAAACAAACAAAAGTGCAAAATGTGTGCACAAGTTTTTTATCTTTATATTTTTTTGACTAAATAATATTTTTTCGTGATTCCATCCATTAGTTGCTATGAAGTTAATTATTTATTAGTGCAAGGCTAAATCCTAAATCATAGATAGTTAAAATATTTGCTTTAATTAACCGTATGCATGTGTCTTAGTTTTGCATGTGTCTTAATTTAGAAATCTTTATTTTTATGAGACATTTGGCAAATATAATATGTCAAAACTTTTAATAAGAACAAGTATTAGATAATATTTAACCTTGAGTATCCTTTTAAGACAAACATAAAACATCTAAGTATTACATTCGTTCTTCTTCTTCTTCCTCTTTTTCTTTTTCGACGATGTTATGGTCTCGAATGGGATCAAAACTCTCGCACTTGACCGTTTTACATGTAATTAACTTATGGAATTCTTTGGGTTGACCGAATATGAAAATGTCGGCAAATCTCGCGGTTATGGATAATTTTATATGTTGGGTAACTATAGAAATGCTGCTGTTATTGCATTTGTTTATATCCAAGAGTTAGGCGTATACCTAGGGAGACCACCTTTTAAAAAGCCGATTCCGATACACAAAACAACAATTTAAGCAATATTGGTTTTATTTTTTAAACATGATTAAATATGTAAGTACATAATATTGTACATACATTATTTTAATATTATGTATGTATGTATATTAAGTGTTTGCATCATTGTTATCGCCGCGCTTTTCAAATGTATATTTTCCATCAGACCCTATTTCTTCGAGCATTTTTGGCTGGTCTTTTAAGAATTCGAAGAACTCAAGGCATTACATTTTTATATTGTACCTGATGTACAGAAGGTCCTTCAACGTTGCAATACTCAATCGGCTCTTATCAGTGGTCAATATTTCATTTAGTCCATGAAAAAATGGCGTTTCCTGCGGAGGCTCTCTTTGCACTCATCATTTGACGACGAGTGAGCACCTTGTCAATAGTTTAACACACAGTTTAACTTACATAACTTTTTTGACTAAAAGTTAAAGTTAACTATATCCAACAAGATTGCGATTGCAATCATTAAGCAAGTTTTGTTGGTGTGAGTGTGTGCAGTTTTGTCTTCAGACCGTTTGCGGTATATTTGGCTTGTTTTATTTTGCATGTTGGTTTGGTTTTTGTGAATAATTTTATAATGTTTATTTTCACTTGGTGTCGCTGTACTTAAAGTTACTGACAATTTGACAATAAATTTTTAGAACAGATTGAGTCCGATTTTTGAATCCGGTCATGTAAACGTAGTAGATTTGAAAATAGGTTAAGTCACGAACACAAAGAAAACTAAAGAAATATAGGGGCCATTAAATAGCCCACGCTTCCATTTTCAGATTTTTTTTTAAATTTTCGGTATGCGAACTTGCTTTCCAATGATTTCAGTACATTTATGTGTACCGAAGCTTTTCTTCGGTACACCGTACACAGCTTTAAATTTCGGTACAGTACCGGTCACTCCGGTACAGGTGGTCAGCATACGTATACCTGTCTCTTTCTATTGTTATGGAACGTTGTATGATAGCATGAATGAAAGAATACAAGATTACGACAATTGTTTTTTTTTATCTTTTTGTTGTTGTGTTTTTGTCACTTGTGACGTAAGCAAAAACAGATAAACAATTGAATGATGGAATCTTGTTATGACTTTACTCCAACCAATGAGAAAAAGAGTGCAAGGTGCTTACGTCTTAAGTGAAAATTACGTCACAAGTGAAACAACAACAAAGTGAAAATGCCAAAGTGTCGTAATATTGTATTCTTTCATTCATGGTATGATAGTGTCTTCTAGGGGCGTTTCTTTTGAATAATTAATATGACTAAACGGGCAAAGTTTGTCGTGCTGCATTTTATCTACGATGGTATTTTCGACGTAAGTCTTGTAATTCGATCAAGATTTGTTACTCCTGCTGACATGCAAAGCATCTTCATTTGCTGTCAATTTGCTCTCATACTTCTAGTACATTGCTCAACAATTTTAATCATATGTAAGCATAATGGACGAACTACTGCAGTGCAGCTTTCCTTTCCGCTTGTAGAGAGTTCTCATGCCACTTCATCCACCCTGCGTTTACAAGATGGTTGAAGTCGTCATCACAAAATGCTTTTTTATTGATCATATTTGCAAGGTATTTGAACTTTTCTCATGGGAAACACTGTTCCTTTCAAATAAATAAATAAGTCTCAGTGGATACAAAAAATAGGCAGTATTGATATTTTGTATTTTTTAGCGCTTATACGATACCCATTTCGCTCCAAAGCGTCCATCGCATCGATACATAAATTGCTAGTTGCAAGGATGAATTATCTCTACTTACGATGGCTCCATCGTCAGAGAAGAATAACTGAGTCACTTTTGAGTCACTCGCCTTATCTTCAAGTATAGCGATAATCATGAACTGTAATAAAGAGCAAAGGACTCAAGACTCTTCCTTGATGTACACAAAAATTGGGAAATTTTCGGTGACCCCTGATGTCTGCAGTGCTTCTAGTCTTTGTTTTGATTTGCTCGATACACATTTTATTTTTTATATTAAGAATATTCAACCAAGTAGAAGACTTAGCATCAGTTTATTTTAAGTGGACTTTTCTGAAATAGTATTCAAAATTAATGCGTTTAGCGGCCTATAGTCCAAGAAAACATTGCGTTTCTTAGCCTTGGCCAGGAGGCAAAACAAAAACACCACCCCAGTTGAAAATTATTGCAACCGTGATCTTGCTGGTATAATTCACAAAAGCTTTTTGTCAAAAAAGTTATGTAAGCTGAGCTAGAAAAATCTAATTGCGTAATGACAAGGGCGAAACGCAATGTTTTATTGGACTATAGGCCGCTAAACGCATTAATTCTTGGACTATAGGCCGCTAAACGCATTAATTTTGAATAATAATTCAGAAAAGTCCACTAAGAATAAACTGATGCTAATTCTTCTACTTGGTTGAATATTCTTAATATAAAAAATAAACTTTTTAAATTAATTTTCATATTAGTATACATATAGAATTTGTATCATTATTTATTTTATTTCTTTGTTACATCTTTTTCAAGGTAGTTATGCCTGCTTTATATTAGTTTATCATCTCTGTTAGTTTTCAATTCAAACTAAATTTGATTTTCCATGACCGAGAAAGTTCGTTTACGCACACCTCCAAAACTTAGAGGATTAGTTTTCTACGGTTTATATGATGCTCTGCAAGGTATTTGCTTAGTAGTTTCGCATGATTTGAACTATGGGCGCCACCGTTTGCTCTTTCCTAATAGATCCACCCCTCATGTTAGATACGATTCCAAAGAAAACCCACTAAACGGGGTTAAACTTAATCTCAATTTTAGATGCGAAATTCTATTAAATGGAAAAGCGATCATGGTTCTATTTTCGAAATTGAAAAACCTTTCATAATGGTGAGCATGGTGAACATCACCTTTAGCGCCAATGATTTCTTTTTTCTGAATATTTTTTTTCTAACTATACTTTCGAATTAAATTGATATAGAGAATCCTTTGCTTCTTCGTAAAATAAGAATTCCAAAACTCGTTACCTGATATATTTTTGTTAATTAACCAAATAAACTATTTTTTTTTTGCTGTATATGCAAAATAAACAACTTTTTTTTGTATAAAAACTATATTATCTTTATCTTTAATTCGTTGAAATAAATATTTTTAAATTTATCTATGATACAAAAGAGAGCTTTAAAGGCAATAAAATTATTTACACTTATGATTATATATACCTAACCTATATATTAATCTTATGACTATTTTAAAATTATAACTATAATTCAGTTGTTTCTAATTTTTTAACTAACATATGAGCATTATTATTTGTTAGTTTATCAATTTGTTGATAAACATTAAAGTGTCGATTTAAATCGTTTGTTTGTTCAAATATTTTACAATGCTGATTAAATGAATTTTGTCTTTCAATTGACAAGAAATTATCATCCAAAGAATCTTCTCCTCCTTGACTGCAATTGTTTTTAAAATTTTAATATTAAATTTTTCTTTAAAAAATGAAATTAAACTTAAATTTACCTTTGATTATCATCGTTCTTAAACCACTCATTCTCATATCCTTTAAGCCATATTGGATTTGAACCTTCAACACTGTGCTTATTAGTGTTGGGAACAGTTGTCGAAGGAGGTTCTGGCCCATCGGGAATATTTAACATGGAAGAACGATCTTAAAATTAATTATAACTTTAGTTTTAAAATCATTTATGTACATTACTCGATAACTTACGAAATATATTGACTTTAGCTGCCCGCAGCTGTCTTTTATAACCGCTCCGTTGAGATGCGCATAGGGCTAATGTGACCACCAACAAAGTTGCAAGGAACAAATTCGAAAACACAAACCAAACAAACAAAGGTGCTCTTGCTTGTCCAGCTATAAGAAGCTGAGCTTCAGCTGGCTGTGTATCTAGAACATTGAATTCCTTAAAAAGCGCATCAAGGCTCTCGATGTGTTGATCGATCAATCGGAGAACTTCAGTTACTTCAAAGATTGAGTTGTCGTCTCTGTCTACCAGATGCATGTAGAGATCAGTTTTGGTTTTATCGACAGAGCCATCTTTATTTTCATGAACCTTATACTCGTCAATGTTCACAATCGCCTTGGTGACATTGCTCATTGTTCTGCAGAAAATAAAAATAATTAGTCGATAATTTTTGAAAAAACAATAAACTTACTCTTTAAACTTATGAATTCTTTCTCTCAATTCAAATGGTTGCAGCCTGAAGACAAATCGAACCTTCTGATCCTCCCTAAGTAGATAGATGTAAACTCGTGCTGAGTCTTGCAGACCATCAGTATCGTTAGCCACTACCATAAAATCGAAGTACCCTTTCATGCCTTTTTGGGGATCGAAATTTAATTGAATATCACCCGTTTCACGATCGACCACAAATGGAAATCTTTCGACATTCTCCAGACCCTCGGACAAAGTTTGTTTTATTTCCCCAACTTGATAATATGATATAACTGCATTTTTTCCATCGTCTGGATCATAAGCTTCGAGTTTCATAAACTTAGTTCCAAAATCTGCTGAAGTTGTAAATCCACCAGTAAATATTTTCGATCTGAATTTTGGAGGATTATCATTGACATCCAAAACACGAACTAGAACTCGTACGACAGTACTGTCGAGCATAATGACTTCGTCTTCTAAATATAACTCGCTTTCTTTCGATGTAATTTCTGAATTAAGGAGTCTTCGATTGCCCATTGACATTATGTGTGAGTTGTCGTCTATTTGCCGACTTGCAACGTTCCAATTAAATGATCGTTCAGCACAATTTTCAGTTGCTCGTATGTAAAGAGTGTGATTTGCCTTGAGTTCTCGATCTAACTCCTTATCGACCATTAGAATGTGGGACTCAGGATGTAAGACGAAGTAACCCTCCTCATTGCCTTGAATAATAAAGTAGCAAACCGAGCTGGGTGGATCGTCTAAGTCATCCACTTCGTCCTTGTCGATTGTATCGGGCAATTTGACATTCTGACTACCGGGATCCATATGTTCTGTTGATTATAATAAAGGAAAACTTTGGATGATCTGTGTTGATTGGTGGCAAAATAAATCAAGGCATTCAATATATATTTTACGAGTATGTGAATACATAATCGTAATATATGTATGCCAATCAATATAAAACGAAAAAGTACGCATTTTTACTTTGATTATTTAATCATGTTCGTTATGTCTAACGAACTGTATTTTGTTCCCTTGACCCCAAGTAGGAAAAAGATTTCGAGATTTTGATCTAGTGGTTATCTAGATTTGATTTGTTGACCAATGAAACGCAAAATGGAAAACAGATGGGGAAAAATAAGTCTAGATAAAAAAAAACACTTTGCGACCATATTAGAGTTGGCGAGAAGCTTACTCGCAGTAATTAAAATAAAGTGCACGACTGGGTCACAAGAAATTGTTCTTGTAGCAAGTTGCCGCAAAAATAATATTAAATTTAATCAAAATAAATGTAATAATTTTGTTTTAATATAAATGAGAAACACGAACAAATTCATATGAATTGTTCTTAAAAGTGTTAAGACTACTTTCTATAAAGACTCAAACCAAAATCAAAATATGCAAGTTTACCAAAAAAATAATTACAAAATCTTTAGCGATTTTTAAATAAATCGATGTTTACTTTAACAGTTTTCAGAAAAAAATTTTTTTACGAATTTGATGCCAGCCAAGTTTTAGGGCTAAATAATTTGGTTTTTATGCAATAAAAAAAGAAATTTTTTAGTAAATCAGTTTTCCAAATATTTAATTTACAAAAACATAAATTATAAAACGAATTAAAATTAAAACTAACTGTTGCATAATTTTGATATAAAAAAAAACAATGTTGGGTTAAAATAGATTAACCCGTTCACGAGATAGCTCAAGATAAAAATGAGAAGTTCCGTTAATAGGCTTCCCACCATTTTTTTTTACAACTTATCAAAAGGCAGATGAAAACCATTTGTAATTTTTTTGAAGAAAATCGTTGGAACCGGTTTTGAGAAAATTAAGTTTCTTTATAACGGTGATATGGAAAGTTTTTTGTATTTATTTGTTTATTTAGCACGAAGATATAGGGGGCAGGAACCCCTCCCCGAGAGGTTGTTTAACTTTATTAGCTTAATATAAACAAAAGAACTTACGTCTAAGGTAAAACCATTATTTTTTGAGCTAAAACAAAAATTAAATTTCTTCTCTAAGGAATGGTCTCAGAGAGACCTTTGAATTCAGTTTTTGGGCGCTATTTATATTTCTTCTTATTTTTAATGATAATAAAGAACATTTTAATTAAAAAACAATAAAAGCTAAGAAAAAAAAAAGACAAAAAGTAAACAGTTGCCCTATTCGTTAAACTTCATTAAAAATTGTTTTAAGCCGAAACTAAGTATGTGTAGTTATAAAATTAAAATGTATTATTTTATTATTTTACATCATACATAGGTTTCCTGGTTATAGTTGAAGTTTAAAATGTGATCAAATCGGGCGTTAAAGTTAAAAAAAATGCAAAATTAAAAAAAAAATTTTAAATTTAAAACGTCATTTTTTCGGTATGTACGGCACAAATAAGATTTCTAATCAATTTAGGATCTTGGTACTAAATTTTAAGTAAATCGGTTCAGCTGCTTAGGCTGTAGTTGTTGATACCACCAGACAGACAGACAGACAGTTAGAGAGACAGAATTTGCGAACCTTGTTTAATCTTCTTCTCCATAATCGTAATGTCATGTTTGATTGGTATCTCAAAATTTTTTTCTTGCACGGATGCATAACTTGCCTTATACTGGTAGTATTTATAATCGTAAGTAAAAAAAGGCAGATCAATTAGATATTATCCATTAAAAATAGGATAAAAAAAAAGATTAATCCAGTACTTTCTCAATTTATTGTATTGTTGCTAATAAATAACGCTCTACTTTTTTTTCACACTCTGTATATTTTTTTACCTAAATCAAATGTCTTTTAGGTGGAAACCTTTGTCTAACTCTTTTACAATTTTAAACACTACAAATTTCTACAAATGTTTACAAAAAGCCCGAGGTAGCTTGTGTCGGACGGAAAAATGTATGGAGTTGTACTGTTACGCTGGAGGACCCTCGTTCGAAAATTTGTTATAAAATGACAAATGGCTGAAGAATTTTCTGATATAAATAATACAAAAGAAATAACCAGAAATCGTATGATTTAATTTTAAAGCTTTAGTTATCTTAAAAATATTCAAACCAAAATCCAAGTATGCAAATATTATTCTCTATTAAATATGAGTTTACGGAAAAAAAAAAATCAAAATCGTTGGAGCGGTTTTCTAAAAAATCGAGAGGTCAATAAGATTAAATCCATTTCCAAAGTAAATATCATTGGAGCCGTTTTCGTGATAAATAAACTTTTACACATAAGGCTGGTACTGGTACCGTTTGATTGTTATTTAAAAAAAATTCAATTTCTCCTCTATCTAATGGTCTACGAATGAAAACAAAATACTTGGTTATGATTGAAATAAACTATTAAAATACATCTTACAATTTTCATTTTAATTGATATGCTATTAGAATTACACTTTTAACTTGTTTCAATAAAAAGGTATATTTTCAACTA
The DNA here is from genome assembly GCA_951217065.1 of Baccha elongata. Classification (NCBI taxonomy): domain Eukaryota; kingdom Metazoa; phylum Arthropoda; class Insecta; order Diptera; family Syrphidae; genus Baccha; species Baccha elongata. The sequence continues at coordinate 36,287,927 of OX578273.1, forward strand.
TATTATCTTAAATTTGGTGACAAATCTTTTTATCAAAACCTTATACGCACGATGTAACCGTTTAAGTTATATTGGTATAACTATGTATATGTCAATGAATCATGCTTATTTCACTCACCATCTTTGAATAAATTTCATTTGAACAATTCCGAATATTATTTGTTAGAAAACAACAGACAAATAAATAAAAAACAACATATTTGCATACGTGCTTACTATTTTAACTGAAACTTAGTCATAACAGGTGACAGATGATATACATATGTGAGATACCTAAGCTTAAATTTTCGAACTAGAACTTACCTATATAAAATTAGAATTTTCGCCGTTGTCTCAAATGTTGTCTTGAATTTTGTACCAAAAAGCTATCTTAACGTTAAAACAAACGTCCTAAAGTGTCACATTATGCGTATTGTAAGTTCTTAAAAAAATATATTATTTGAATTTCTTGTAACTGAAACATGTGTTTAAATTATTATTGATACAACTGATTGCAAAATAAAGCTTTACCTAGCAACTATTTTTATAATTTATGAACTACCTACATTAGTAGGTAATATCAACTATTTACATATTGTTTTTGTCTTACTTGATATTTCCGTCATTTTTACAAATTAGTACTTACCTATATAGACTACTGATATAACTACATAGTTAAACATACTTATTTGTAAACACGTGTTTAACTCTCTTTCGTAACACTATATATGTTGTTGTTTGTATATAGGTGAGCATTGTCTTAGCCGCCAGAAAAAAAAATTGGTAGTTTTTTTTATTACTGATTTGAACAAGGAAAAGAAATTCAAAATTTGTTTTTCAGAATTGTTATCTATACAGTTACTTACTTTTTAAATCTGGATACCAAATTTTAGTTTTTTGTCTTTACTATTTACTGACATGACAGCTTCAACACTATTTAATCTTCTGTGTGATGTTGTTACTATACAACTTTAAAGGTGTTAACATTTCAGGTGTTATCAATGAAAAAATGGTAGAAAAGCATTAACCCATTGCTTTGTCACTTTATGCTGTGCTCATAAAATACTGGATATTTAACAAAATAATATTGATATCTATAAAAGATACCTACAATTTCTAATCTATATTAGTTTAATTAATCTAAAAGTGCAGTCACGAATTACAGAACTAAAAATTAAAGTTTTTTTTTAGAAAAAGTGTTGTTTGTCTTTAATTTTTTCAAAAAGTATAATACCTACCATTGGAGCAACTTGTTTGTTTTTGTTTTTGACTGAAAAAAGGACTTCCAATTACGTAAAATTTTGATTTTTGTAATGAATTTTTTTTCAAAATTTTGAATTTGTAAAATGACAATGTAGGCCAGGCGCCCACAAAGCGACCAGGCCGCGCGGCCAGGTCGCAGCTGTCACCAGCTCTTCTACGATACATACACAAGTGCGCGCATTAGGCGGCCTGCGGCCAGCATATAATACGTAAAATTTTGATTTTTGTAATGAATTTTTTTTCAAAATTTTGAATTTGTAAAATGACAATGTAGGCCAGGCGCCCACAAAGTGACCAGGCCGCGCGGCCAGGTCGCAGCTGTCACCAGCTCTTCTACGATACATACACAAGTGCGCGCATTAGGCGGCCTGCGGCCAGCATATAATAACTGGCCGCTGCGGCCAGTTGATAGATGCGCGGATCAATGCGGCTGGCCCGGGGCCAGGAACATCAGTTGAGTTTTCATAGTGCTGTGAAATGAACGTAGAAGGAAAAAAGCCATTTGTTCTTGTAGGTGATGAGGCGTTCCCTTTGACAGAACATTTGATGAGGCCGTATCCTGGTAGGAATTTAACAAACTAAAAGAAATTTTTTAACTACTGTCTAACAAATGAAGAATTTTTCATCGTCCCTTTGATGTGGAAACAGAGTTTTCAATTGCTATTGTTCAAGCATGTTGCGTTCTCCTTATTATCGTGCGATCGAACGATGGATACAGATTTGATGATACGTTAAGTATACCAGATGTTATATCAATAAAATACCTCCAGGACTTAATGTTAGAGCTAACAGAACATCAAATCAATACTGGGATCAATTCGCCAATTATTTTACGAACGGCGGAAAGCTTGCATGGCAATATAAGCTTGCTTTCACATCATAAATATTATTTTGTATTTATACCTAAATATAATTGTTGAAATGCATTATGCCAACAAATAATGTGTTTTACAAATTATTTAAGTTGCTCTTTTTATTATTAAAACAAATAAAAATTGACTTACCAAGTTCTTCTTTTTCTTGATAAAGTCAATAACCGATCCAATATATACATATAAATATTAACACAAAACACCACATAAATTAGTTTAAACTAGACAATTGTTCATTTAAATATTTTTTCCGCGACCAACAATATCATTCAGCGAACTGTCGAACGAGTATTCACAATCAACAACATCAGGACGTGTTCCACATATCGGCGAATGAAAAATTCGCACGAGTTTAACCTCAAATTTATCTGTTTGCGTATATACGATTCGCGGCTGCCGGTGACCTCTTATGTGAATAAAATGTCAAAATAAGCGACCATTCACAGTTCGCCATTCGCTGGTCGCGGCTCATGTGCAAGGCACTTTACTTTTGTTGTTTTTAATATATTTTTTTTTTTTAGTTTTAAGTTATAACGTCAAATCACAATTCACATGAGTGATATATTAGGAACGATGAAGTGCTTCATCAGAAAAAAACTAATAAAAAACTTTTCTGGGGTTGTACAAAGAAAACAAATGCTCACACTATATATCCAAACATTCCTAAACAAAGTGGAATAGTTAACACCTCTTGATATGTAAGAAATAGCGATTTACATCGTGAACTCCAAATAGAAATTGATGCAGAAGTAGTGAGAAAACTCGCTGTATCATACAATCAGCGACTGCTTAAAGTATTAGACGGTCATTGAAAGTGTCCTGGCAATGACAGTCTGACGTTATAATGACGTAGTTATTTTTTCTAAAGTTGTCATGTCGTTTGTAACATACTGTCCTTGCAAGGACAGCTACAATAACAACCACAATGACAATAATTTTTCTGTCCTTGCAATGACAATTTTCTATGCTCGTGCGTGTAGTAATCACCCTGTCATGGCTCATGGGACATAATGACAATTTTTTTGGTGAGCTTGTCCTTGCGATGACAATTGTTATGTGCCAACACAACTTAAAAACCACCATTTTTATTTTTGTAACGTACATGGAATTAAGAGATAAAATTGTAAATATTTACTGTTCAATAAAAATTGTTAAAATATTTTGAAAAATTATTTTAAAAGTCAAATTAATTCCTAGGTTGTTAGCAAGAAGGTAACTTACCACAATAGCAAATTCGTGCGATCCAGTCGTGCTCTTTATTTTTAATTTCCCATGTCTAGAAAAGACCCCCTTAGAATATCATGTTTTTCTTGTCTCGACCAAATTTACATGGTCTACCTTTTTCTACATTTTATGCGAATTACTCTGTATATGCAATATATTTAAATAAGTGGCATACCCGCATGGCCTTAACTTTCTCGGAACAATCTGAGAACTTAGAAATTAAGTTTCAAAGTGATTTGTTTATTTATTTAATATTAAATCAATTGAAAGAATTGAAAACTTATTTTATACGAATATCACTTGTATTGGATTGTTTTCTGCTAAAGACCTGTAAGTAATTGCAATGCTACAACTTTCTTTAATATCATTCTCGCCAATTTCTAAATCCTGTATCGTATATTCTAACTTCAGAAGCTTTGGTGGTATTCTTTAAATAAGTACATATTTGTATGTACTACTTTTTAACACTAAAAGTAAATATTTTTTTTTTACTTACCAGTAAAATTGACAACTATTTCTTCCACTAGAAACTGTGGTTCATAATCATTGACATTGCGCACATATATGGTAAGATCTAGATCCGTTGCAAGTGAAGTTGGTATGCCTTGATCATAAGCCTCAATGCGAATCTAAAAATATTTATGATTTCAAAATAAATTTAAACTTTTATCACATTATTGGATAAACCTCATAAAGCTTTTGTTTTTCTCTATCGAGACTATTTTTCAAATAAATCATCCCGCTGTTAGAATCAATTTCAAACATTTTGTAACTGCCCATTGGATCATGCTTCAGACGATATCGCACTAAAGCATTAAGACCAATATCATCATCGATAGCATGAACTTGTAATATCATAGTTCCAACAGTTGTGTTCTGAAAACAAAGATACTAAGATTTCAGCTTATTAATTCAAATTGCATTAAATATACCTCTGGTATTCTAAGGGTAGTATTATGCATAGGAGATACAAATAACGGAGCATGATCGTTAAAATCCGATATACAGACATCAATTGATTTTTTTACAATATTTGGAGGTGTTCCCAGATCTCGAACTTGAATGCCCAATGTGTAGTTTCCATATTGATTTTTCAGAGATGTTCTTGCAAGGAGATGTGACGTCCAGGAGTCAATTTTTCGAAGTGTAAAAAGTCCTACATTCAACATTAATTAAATTATTTAAGATAATATTTATTTATATAATATTTAGTTATTTCTATATATGTACCTAAGGAATTTCCCCTGAATATTTTCATTTCCAAACGTCCATTTGGCAAACTGTGATCATCTGCATCTGTTGCCCGAATAGTTGTTATAACCTCATTAAGATCGTGGTACTCTGTAATGGGTACACATCCAGTTGGAAGGATGACTTCAGGTGTGGAATCGTTTTCATCTAGTACATTTATGCTAGAAAACAGAAAATAAAGTCAAGCAAAATGTTGATTCTTGTTGTTCACCAAACATATACTCGTACATGATACATTAAGCACTTTACGTTGAAAATTTTTCAAACAAAATAAAATAAGTAAATCGTTTTGAGGGGGCGAAGGGTATACGAACTGTCTGCAAAGACTTGTAGAATCAAGATATTTTTTTTTTTCAGATTAACAGTTTGGTGAAAAATATGAGGTAAAAACTGTTTTTGAAATTGAAAAAGTTTTGAAACGGAAAAAGTTTACTTAACAATAGTTGAAAAATTTTATCAGAGAATTTTTCCCTGTAACGCATAATTTTTTTGGTATGAGAGTAAGCTCAAATACAGGACACGACTGGGTCGCTCGAACTTGCTCTTGTGGCAAATTTCTTTCGGTTTGTTGACTGGAAAATTCATTTGACAAATTCATTCATTTCATTTTCAGTATTTTATATTTTGAAATGTTTTTTTCACAAAAAATCCTTTGAAAACAAATGTATGGAATAAAAAAAAATATTTATATGAAAAACATCACCGCAGGCAAAAATTCAATTTTTTGGAATTTTTGTTTCCAAAAATTACTTATTTTCAAATTATTTTTTGCAGTATTATTCAGATTAAGCAGTTGTTTTAGAATATTAAATTTCAAAATCGGTACAGTCGTTCAAAAGATAGTGGGTGTAATAAAAAACGGTTTTATGGCAGGTACCGTTATACATATAATAAGCTGATCCTATAAGAATTAATATGAAAGACATTACAAAAGGCAACAAATCACTCATATCAAATTATATCGAAATTGCTGTTATTTTGTTTTTTTCCATTCAAACTAATAAAAATAAACCAAAAAATTCGTGTAGTTCCAACTTTTTCGGGTATGTGTAGTGGGGGGTCCCATGTACTCGCAATAAAAAATCCCCGGTGATCGGAGTGCCGCGGGGATGGGGGCGTGGTTAAAGTGGATCTTCTCACGGTTGCATCAGCATATCTCGAAGACGGTGCGTCGTACAACAAAAAAAAAATCACGAAGGAAAATATAGCTGATAAAATTTCCTACAATTTGCTACCATACATTATACATTATTTTGCAAAACAGAACCGTCTTTGAGATATCCTCTTTGGGAAAAGATGCAAAATTCAAAAAATATGGTTTTTCACCAAACTTCTTGTTGGACTTTTTTCCACATTTTTTTAGCACAAAGTTGTGAATCTAAAAGTTATAGAGAATTAAATTTCCTTCAAGAATATATGCTCAAATGTCAATTTAACTGCAATTGGTGAAAAGATACAGCTTTTTTTTAGTGTTAGTACCCATTAAAAAGTAGCAGTATAAAAAATGTCTACGTAGTAGGTTGTGGGGATTCCCATAACATGCACACATAGGCTTAAGCAAAAATAAAAAAAATGTCCTGGGATATTTTTCCAAAAATTGCTTATCCCAAGTTTGAAGAAATTCGGCCCAACCCTTAAGGGTGCAGGTGTCGATACCTGCAGACAGACAGATAGTCTCTCTGTCTCATTATCAGGCCGGAAAAGGGTTGCCAGAACAACTTAAAAATACTTACAAAAATAAATTTATTGAATTTAATGAAAACGCTTACAAAAAAAAACTTATTGATTTTTTTGAGTTGCTCTGGCACTTTTTTTAAGGCATGATAATGGAATTGCATTCAAACATTATTATTTAATAACTTGACCACTAGTGTGGGAAATAACTTCACTTTTTAAAGGTGAAGTTAATTTCCACTTTGAGTGGGAAATAACTTAACTTTTTATAGCTACATTATTTCACTCTTTTGGGTGAAGTTACACTTTTCATAAAAAAATGCACAAAATATCCAACTCGCACCCAGCCAAAATCCTATATTGAGCCAGGTAGGGAACTTAAGTCGCCCCATATTTTCAACTGATTTACCTACTGATTTTATCAAAAAATACTTAAGTGAGAAATAACTTCACCAAATTTCAGATTATATTATTTCCCACTCCAAGTGGGTAATAACTTCACCAAAAAAATGTGAAGTTATTTCCCACTAGTGGGGAAGTTATTTCCCATGTGAAGTTATTTCTCAGTGAAGTTATTTCCCTGCAACGTCCCAAAATCGATCGCCAGCTTTTTGACTTATAATTTTGTAGAAATAATATGAGCAAAACACTGAATTTTGACCTCTGCCCCCTAAAAAGTTAAGCTCCGGGCCAAATCATGGGTATTTTTTAGAATTTCACAAGTCAACAACATTTCAAGCATAATTTAGCTTTGTCGGATTTTATTCCTAGTTTTCCCTGTTTTTTTGTTTAATTTTCCTCCTCTAACATAATATACAATAGATATATATTATATTTTTTGTTCTTATAGCTTAAACAAACTTTAAACTAACTACAATGTAAACAGAAGACAAAAACAGTCAACAGATTAGTTGTGTGGTTCGAAACAGAGACAAACAACAAATCAAACAAAAACAAACAGATATATGTTTTGGCACATGGAGTCAAATCGTGTTACACGTTTCATAAAGAAATCTGTTTTTATATGGTTTATAAATGTTTTCTTAATTAAACAAATGGTTTTGAGCTAATAAGTAAATAAATAAAGAGCTCATAAACATAAACATTGTTTTATTTAGTAGGTATTGATTGTGAAATCAAAAAAATTTCCTTCCCCTGATGTACTTACCACCAAGCAACGGCGGCGCTCACAAGTGGCGAAATTCGACTTCGTGTTTTTTTTTTTTTTTTTTGTGAGGAAGGTATTACTGATGATTTCAGATCTGAACAGGCTAAGTTGTTTTTGGACAGGCAAAAATGTTGCGGTGAAAGTACCCTTACCCAAAATTGGTTATAAAATAATCGAAAAGGTGAGAATGCGTGGAACGAGTGGCGGAAGAAAATGGAAGAATGCATCAATTATTTGCCCAATTCGAAATACTGGTTTAGTCACAGTCAATACTGAGTATCACCAAAAGTGAATTTCAAGTTCTTAGGAATTTCAAGTATCTACCTAAGTGAGCACAGAAAAAAAATTTCGTCATTCGCCGAGTATTGAATAATGATAAATAATGATGAATGTCTATTTTCTACCACATAGAACAAAAGTGTAAAGTCATCTTCAGACAAAATATGGAGACCAAATCATCATTTCAGACTCAATGGGAGTTCCTATTGTCATTCTGAAGACTGGGTATACTACCGAAAGAAAAGGAGACGCAGCTGGAAAAAAAATCTTGGAGGTAATTCGCTCTAGAGTATTCACACGTGGTGAGTGTCCTTCGATCAACAACTGTTTAGGTAGAGTTCGTGGTAGTTTTTGCATTTTTTTTTTTTGCAGTATTTAAACAAATACATTCAATGGTTGAAATCGTATGAAATTAAACGCTCTATAAAAAACAATAAATTGTTGAGGAAAAGCCAAAAAAGGTCGAATATTTTACACAGTTTCATCGGGGTCCAAAACTTGAGAAAATGTAATTCCTGAACAAAAAGTTTCGTAACCTCCGAACTTTTTTCACTTAACTATACTTTCTCCAACCTGCCGACTGGACTATTTAATAAACAACAAGAGATTCCAAATGAATGAATCACTCCGCGGTGCTGGGGAATACCCTCACGGGAAACAACTTTTCATGTGAAATAACTTCACCTGTGGTGGGAAATTTTTAGATGAGGTTATTGTTAATTTTAGGTGAGGTTATTTCTCACACAACCTGAGAAATAATTTATTACTGCAAATTATTAATTTTCCTTTAATATGGTAGGTACCGTTATTCTCAGACTCAGAATATGTATGGTGAAACTAAAATAGTTAAGGTAAGAAAAAAGATCACTTACGTAATTTGCTTAAATGCATTACGGCTTTCACCTGCGAGGAATCCAAACTGATAGTTATCCCAGGCTTCAATAACAAGCATATAAACATCCTTTGTTTCACGATCTAGTTTGTCTACTACCGTCAGGACCCCAGTATCGGCATCAATAGAAAATTTCCCCTAAAACCAAATATATATAAACCATCAATATTCAGATTTTAACTATTCACATACCTGTGAACTAATTCGATCCATAAGAAACGTAACCTTCCCAAAATCTCCAGAGTCTGCGTCAGTTGCTTGAATCGTCCCAACTCGTGTACCAATTGGGGCATTTTCGCTAATCGAATAGTTCTTATTGCCTGGCTTAAAATAGGGATTGTTATCGTTTTCATCCAACACGTTTACATAAACATCTACTAGTGAAGATCTTGTTGGGAAACCAGAATCGATAGCACGAACTGTAAAGTTAAGCCATTTGTATAATTCGTGATCAATCTTGCTGGAGACAACAATTTCGCCAGTTTGTGCATCTAAATGTACCAAGCTTGTAAAAGTTGGATTGCCTATAAAAAAAAAAAGTTTAAACAGACTTATGTGTACAATAAAATATGATAGTTGTTTTACCTTCCATTGAATAAGTTATGGTTTTATTCTTGTCCACATCGTAAGCCAAAACATTTGCAATAAGAACACCATTCATACTATTCTCAGTGATAGTTTTCTTGTAAAAGGGCAACTTAAATTTAGGATTGTTATCGTTTTCATCTTCAATTTGAATGTGAAGATAAGCTGTAACATAAACGTTTTTGAATAAATTAATGTGGTTTTTAGTATTTTTCAATAGTTTGATAGTTTTTGATAGTCATCTTCTTAAGCTCTAACTTGATAACGATTAGACGGAACTGGTTTGATTCTTTTTCTAATAGAGTCCTCAACAGTTAATCAAATACCATGACAGGTCTCTAGAAAAGTACTTTGGGTTGATTCCTGATCATAAACCAAATTATTGCAAAGAGAATCTTAAAGAAAGGCAAATGATAGCTTCAATAACATTCAGCATATTTTGAAAATGCAGCCATTTTGTAGAGATTTTAACCAACACGATTTTTGCAATTTGAAATTTAAAACCAAACGTTTTTACCTTAAGGTAAAATAGTTAAATATTTTTTTACCTTCAACGATTTGTGGTCCTTTTGCAGCTCCTAAATCTTCTACAATAATACAAAGCTTGATGAATTCAACCTTTTCTCGATCGAGCAGCTTAGCCACCTGCATGGTAACATTGCTTGTTTATTAAAATATTTTTTGAAAAAGTCTAGAACTTATACCTTAATTGTCCCATCTATTGAATTTAATTCAAAGGCACTTATAAAATCATATTCACTGGACTTAACAAAAGCACCATCTTCATTTCGAGCTTCAGAGTTGGTTCTCTTAATTTGGTATCTTAAAATTGGAGCTTCATCCAAATCACTCGCTGTTACACGGTACACTTCACTCCCAACAGGAGTATTTTCTATAATTCTTAAGGTAGGCAAATCATTAAGAACGGGAAACTTGTTGTTTACGTCCTTAATAGTAATGTTCACTGTTGCCGCATTCATCATCTGAGATGATCCTAGACCACCATCTAAGGCCAACTGGAGTCAAAAGTTTAGAAACATTTGTAAATATTATTTGGTATTAAAAACTTACAACAATCAAAGTGTAAACGGTTTTCTTTGAATTCGTCAAATCTGGATCTAGCGATGCTCCATTTGCAACATATATAGTGCCAGTATCTGCATTCACAATAAATTTATCCTCAGCTCCTGATTGGATTCTATAGACCACATGGTTATTAGGTGAAGATCCATCCAAATCTTGGGCCTTTACTTCAAGCACCGAACTCCCACTGGGAAGGTCCTCGGGAATGGATTTGGCATAAAATGATTTTTGAAATATCGGTGGATTATCGTTTACATCTTGAATATACACAACAACTGGAACTACTGTAGATAACATTGGTATTCCTGAATCTCGAGCTCGGACCAGTAGTTCAATATTTCGAACATTCGAATTGCCAATAGCCGGAAGATTTTCAAAATTGAAAGGTCTATTTGGCTTGAGAACTCCTGACTCTTTGTCAATTGTAAAATTATTCTGAAACATTCCTTCAACAATTTCATAGGTAATTTGACTGTTTTCTGTTCCATTAAGGTCAATATCTCTTGCTTCTAAAGCTAAAGTAGTTTCGAAATCGAATTTATTTTCGAGTAAATTCGCTTCGTAGTATCTTTGTAGAAATAGAGGTGCATTGTCATTGACATCTTCTATATTGATGATTATTTGTGCAGTGTTACGATTTCCTGTGCCAATATTGTCCTGAGCCTCGACAGTTAAATAGTGTCGGGATATAACTTCACGGTCAAAAGCTTCACCGCCAGGTAATCGAATTGTTAGAACGCCAGAAATTGGATCGAGATTTAAACTAAAAACGAAATCATTAGATTAATTTTGAATTACAATAAAACTTACAGATTTGCAATCCCTCCTCGTAAATTTTTGTACCGTATACCCATTGTACCAAAGTCACCGGAGTCTTCGTCACGCGCAGCTACTTGTGCAATTATAGTTCCTGGTTCACTATTCTCAAGAACTGTAACATTGTAAATGGATTGTGTGAATTCAGGAAAGTTATCGTTTTGATCTCGAATGTATATTTGAAGATGGGACGAGCTAAAAAGGAAATATACAATAGTAAAAGAAGAAAGGAAATTATCTTAACCATTATAGAAGTAAACAAGTATAAGAAAAAAGAGGAAAACGTGATAAAAAACAAGCACTGTCAACTTGAAGAAAGGAAAAGTTTAATTCACGCAGATTAAGTTAACACATTGCAGAACTACTAAAGACCGATTTGGTTTTCAGGTCTTCTAAGAGCATATAGAGACGAACCGAGACTTGGTCTATGGGTTTATATTCGGAAAACCGTCCAAAAGTGTTCTAGTAACAAAGGAAAAAATATCTTACGAAACTTTACCTCCAAATTTGGAATGAAAATCATCTATGCAAGGAAATTAACCAATTGATGATATATGTGAGATCAAGTAAAACTACATAATTAGTGTCGACTAGCTCCATTAGCATCAGAACTGATTTCAGGCCTGGATTAATAACGCACATCAGCAAAAGTCTTTTACGGGATGTCTTAGTTATCCTGATCTTGCCCTCTGATATGAACTCCCATTTTTAATCCTTTTAATGAAAGGACTATAGTTACCCCCGAATTTACCCGTTTTTGGGAAAGACTAAGTTGGTCTAATATGCCCTAATATGGAAGCCCCACTAATATTTACTAGGTTACCTTGATCTAGCCCAAAAATGGACGCCCAGTTCATCTCTTTTAAAGCATGTCATATATTAGTTAACCTGTAATGAACAGGCTCTTTTCAAGGTGCGCCCAAAAATGTTTGGTAATTCGACAATTAAATTTTGGGCGTTTAAATAATTAAAATAGTAAAAATAAAGGGCATGACTGGGTCGCAAAAAGTTGCTCTTGGGGCAAATTATCACGACTGGAAAATTCGACCAGTTTTTTTTTTTATAAAAAAAAATCATTATTTCATATTTTGAAATGTTTTTTTGTTTTCATAAAAATTACATGAAATTTTATCAAAATTGATAGATATCGGTTTTTGCTAAAAAAAAAACTATTTCAAAAAAATCTTTTTTTTTAATTTTTTATCTTGCAGTGTTATTAAAGTTTAGCAGTAGTTTTAGAAAATTAAATTTGGTCAAAATCGGTTTATCCGTTCAAAAAATAGTCGAAATAATCAATAACGGTTGTATATATAGCAGGTAGGATCAGGTACCGTTAATAAGCTGATTCTGAAAAAATAATTCAGATGAGGGACGTCCCCATTGGCAAAAAATCAATCATATGTATAAAATTTTATCGATAAATTGATAGTATTTTTTTCGAGAAAATTAGAATTATAGTCCAGTCGATAGGGTACTTTTACATGGTTCTAGTACATGTCAATTAAGGAGTTCCGGTCTTTTTGAAATAATTTTTTCTTTTTTCAGTTTTTTTTTTTTAAATTGCCCCTCCTTGTTAAGCGAGGAAGAATAAACCCCCGTTCATTACGGTTTTTTCTAATCTTGACCCAACCTAATAGCTTTACTTTGTTTTTTACAAATTAAATTAATAACCTTGTATACAGGGTGAGTCATGAGCAATGCGACAAAATGCTAGGGCGTGTAGGTTGCGTTGAGACAAGAAAAAAATCGTATGGGAGGGGGGGTCTATTCCCCTCCGTTTAGCCGGGAGGGGCAATTTTCGAAAAAACTGACTTAAAATGGGAAAAAAATTATTTAAAATCAACGGCTTCATTCACAATGCTGTGCGATACGTTTTTGAAAAGCCAATAATTTTTCATTCTGTGTTTAAATAAATCTATTTTAAGAAATAGTTTGTGGAATATTAATTTTCAAAGTCAAAATTTAAAAAAAAAAAATTGAAAAAAAAATTTCAAATTAATTTTTTTCAAAATTTTACGTAATTAAGTGCTAATTTTAATTTCAAAATTCAATGCTGTTATTAATTTTAAGTCTAAATAAGAAAACCGGATGCAAAAATTTTATGTCGTTCTCAAGAAATTAAAAAAAAACCAAAACCACCTTTTTCTAAGAAAAACATTTATTTTTATTGTAACGAAGCAATTTAAGAAGCATTAATCTTAGTTTTTTTAGTTTTTTTTATTCCTTTTATTTTTACTATGTTTTTTATTGGAAGTACTTATAAAAAATTCTCGATATGATCTCCATTGTTTAGAAGGCATAGATTATATCTCCTTGTAATGGCTTCACATAAGTTTATGCTTGACAAATTTTCCTGCAATTTGACTCCAGCGACTTCAATTCGTTCCTTCAGTTGTTCCAATGATACTATTTCCACTTCGTAAACATAATTCTTCATAAATCCCCATGCATAGAAATCTAGGGGAGTTAAATCTGGTGACCTAGGCGGCCATTCCGTGGGGCCCCTTCTTCCGATCCAACGGTCACTAAAATGATCATCCAGCCAGTTTCTCACCTGTAAGCTGTAGTGTGCTGGAGCACCATCTTGTTGGTAGATTAAAGTATCTGCTATAACCAATGGAACGCTGTCTAATAAATCGGGTAAAAGGTCTCGTAGGAATTGCAGGTATGATTCTCCATTAATAATGGAATTCAAAAACCGGGGCCCGATCACAGTGTGTCCAACAATACCAAGCCAAACATTACAACTAAAGCGGTGTTGTGATTTGTTTTGTTTTTTTTTTGTGTGGATTGGCGCTACTCCAATAATGTAAATTGTGGAAGTTAGTAACCCCATCCCTAGTAAACTGTGCTTCATCCGTCCAGAATATTCTTCTAAAATAGTTTTGTTCGGTTTAATTTCTAACTAGTAATGTTCTACAAAATTCGGTTCTCAATAACTTGTCGTTTGAGGTGAGTTCCTGAACAGGCGTAAAGTGGTACGGGTGTAAATTTTCCGCCCGAAGTACTCGACATGCTCTAGATTGGGACACTCCAAGCATGGTGGATATCCTTCTTGTACTTACGGAGGGATTATTTCGGACTAAATCCAGAATTCTTTCATCTAAGATTCTTGACTCATCAGAAACTGGCCTTTCGCTTCTTCGATGCTCCAGCACTCCATGATCTCTTAGACGTCGGTGGATTCTTGGAAACGTGCTATGATGGGGACACCTCCTATCGGGATATCTTTCAGCGTACAGTCTTTCGGCTTCACGACTTCGACCATTAGCTAAACCGTAGCAGAAATGCATGTCCGTTAATTCTTCCCGGGTGTATGAGCTTGACATCGTTACGTGTTAATGAGTTAATATTCAAATTGGAAATAATTACTAAGCAAAACTGCAATGCCTTTTATTTATCTTGCGTTGCAATTTTCTTTTTTTTTTTCATTAAAAAAAATGCGGTTTTATTGTCCCTATTGTCCCCATAACAGGTAGAACCCATGGGCTGCGGGCAGGCCAAGGCAAAAATATTGACAGGTCAGTTTTCAGAAGTTATCAATGAAAATAATATTAATCCAGGGTTATTCCAATACTATTTAATTTTATTACGTTCTCATAAAACTCCAATTAAAAAAAAGTAAAAAACCTAAGATTAATGCTAAATAAATAAATAAATTGCTTCGTTACAATAAAAATAAATGTTTTTCTTAGAAAAAGGTGGTTTTGGTTTTTTTTAATTTCTTGAGAACGACATAAAATTTTTGCATCCAGTTTTCTTATTTAGACTTAAAATTAATAACAGCATTGAATTTTGAAATTAAAATTAGCACTTAATTACGTAAAATTTTGAAAAAAATTAATTTGAAATTTTTTTTTCAATTTTTTTTTTCAAAATTTTGACTTTGAAAATTAATATTTCAAAAACTATTTCTTAGAATAGATTTATTTAAACACAGAATGAAAGAAAAAGTTATTGGCTTTTCAAAAACGTATCGCACAGCATTGTGAATGAAGCCGTTGATTTTAATTAATTTTTTCCCATTTTAAGTCAGTTTTTTCGAAAATTGCCACTCCCGGCTGAACGGAGGGGAATAGACCCCCCCTCCCATACGATTTTTTTCTTGTCTCAACGCAACCTACACGCCCTAGCATTTTGTCGCATTGCTCATGACTCACCCTGTATAGAATTATTGTACATACACCACCTACTTTTTTTGTGGAGGTCAAAATACCCAAAAAAAATCAGCTGTTTCAACGTCAATATTGAGCCAACAGTCTGGTTCACCAACCAATTTTTAGGAAATTTAATGGTCTTTAACTTTGTTATGCAATATAATGTATACATACAAACAAAATGTGCTTAGTTTAAGAAATATAAGCAAGGAACCTTTGTATATATTATATTTTGATAGTAATCTCATAACTCAATTTCCCCTGTGGACATCTATCGGTGCAATCAAAGCTATGGCTTGAGTGGCTTGGGATATTTCATCGACTTTAAGAATTTGTAAAATAAAACAGACCTACCAATTGGAAAAATGAACGAGAACAATGTATAAAATATTTCAAAGAGTGAGAATGAGATGTGTATCATACAATTTTGCGTTATAATTGACATTTTCTCTCATTTATTTTATATTTTGTTGACGAATGAGTAAATACAATTGCTATGGTACGAAAATATATAATTTTTGTTGTTGAAAGTATTAATTCTTGGATACAGATACTAAGGATACGAAAATATTATCGGCTCTCTCTCAAACATTTTCAATTTTTTAATATATCTATGCCGGTCTATCGCATTATTGTTGTCAGAACCTTACTTTCCAAATAATTATCTTCATTCCTTCATTATACATGAAATATACCGATTCATAAATCAAATAAATTCGATGCTGTCCCCGCTCCGGGAAAGGTGAAACTAGACCCCAATAGTTTCGAGTTGTAATTTTACTATTGTTTTTATATACATGTGTACAATGAAAGAACTGAAAAAGCCGGAAAAATTAGGGATTTTTCGACCCTCCCCAAGTTAGCACAGGTTCTTCGAGGTCAAGAAATTAGGGGGGGTCTTTCTAGTATACCCCCGAACAATCTGTGGAAGTTCCATTAAGTTCGCAATTTTTACCAGGTAGGTAGATCCATGATTTCCGACATATCGACAGGACTATTATCGGTTTTTGGCAAAAAAAAAACTTTCCAGAAATTACTTTTTTCCATTTTTTTTTTGCAGTAGATATCATTCAAGTTTAGCAGTTTGAAATTTTGTGTTTGCTGTAGACTCTTTCGGTTTAGTTTTGTTTGAAAGTTTGTCAGTTAGACGTTTTGACTGCATACCGAAAAGAAACATTGAACTAAGAAGTAGCGATGAGAGTACCTGCAATTTTACTGCAAATAAGCTCAAATCAAGTAGAATTTAATTTTGTCTTAAACAAAAATTAAGTTATTGTTCAATTCTTCTCATTAATTATAAAAAAATATTTTGTTAAAAAAATAAAAAAGAACAAAAATTACACTTTTTTAAATTTGAGCCAAAATAACGGAATCTCAGAAGCTTGCAAAAGAACTCAAATCACGCATAGTAAAATTGTGCATAAAACTGCATACTTTTTTTGTATTCAAATTTTCTAATTGTGGTATAAAAAATTAAACAACCAAGAACACTTTTTCAACTTTGGCCCGAAATTTAACTTACTTATAACGTTGTTATATAAAAAAAAAATTATTCGCTAAGCAATAAAATATTGAATTCGTCCTTTAAAATAAGCTTAAAAAATGTTCCGTTATATATTTCGCCGAACTAAAGCCACGATGTTGCGATACTACTATATATATAACTATGATTTTTATAATGTTTGTTTTGACATTTATTTTTTTTTATTTGCTCAAGAACGTTCATTTATGCCCTGCCCAACCCAAAGGAAAAAAGTCGAATGATTTTATTTAGTTAATACAAAAAATTGCCCCAAAATTCTTTTTCCTTCACATCAATAATTATATACCCAACAACAACAGTTGTTACTTACAAATCGATAAAATAACATAAAGGCGAATTCAAAACCTAAAGTGAACATCCGGTCTTTATATACATTGCACTTACCTCCATTTATTCGGATCCTCCATTTCTCTGGCAAACAATGTAAAGTTCATCTCTCTACTCATTTCGTAGTCAATCATTTTTGGATTTTTAACTCGTATTAAAAATGTCGCCTCATTCACTGCCAATTCAGGAACAATCTCAAATATATCATTTGGCGGATCCATGAAAAGTCTAAAAGTTCCATTATTCCCAACGTCATGGTCGAATACAAAATTACGCACATCGTCCATAAAACTCAACGGAGTATTGACTTGGGAATTCTCGTTGATCTCACACCGGTAAATTGGTTCACTAAATGTTGGTGTTTCGTCATCAACATCCGTGACGATAATGGTAACTTCCGTTTTAACAGACGGGGGTGGCTGCAACAAGACAATAAAAAATAATGGAGAATTGAAATAATAATTACTTCTTGTCACGACAAAATGCACTCTTACTTGCTGTTCTGACAATTCAGTGGCTGTTATTTTTAGAATGTAAGCTCCATTTACTTGATTGCTTGTGTCTTCTCTATCCAAAGCACGAGCAGTGTAAACAAATCCCGTGTTACTGTCAATGCCGAAAAGTTCATTATCTTCAACAGTGTACTTGATAGGATTATTGATTCCACGATCACCATCGATGGCTTTGACGCGCAACACACGTGTACCAACTGCAGCATCTTCAGGAATTCGAGCCACGGCCTGAACTTGCACAAATTCTGGAAGTTGATCTTCAACGTCTTTAACTTTCACTAGTATCGCAGCAGTGCCTGTATTCACGGGACCTTGATTGGCCCGATCAATTGCCAATACCCTTAGCTGGTATAAACTCTTTGCCTCGTAGTCAAGCTTCCCGGTAAGTCGAAGAATACCTTTCCCCTGATATGTCGATATCGAAAAGACATCATTATCACCGTCTAATTCTTGCAGGTAGTAAACAACTTGACCATAAGCACCCTCATCATTGTCAATGGCCTCTAAAGTAGTGACGATTCCCGGTCGACTATTCTCGGGAACTTCTATGGCCGACTGATATGCTTTAAACACAGGTTCATTGTCATTTATATCTTCGACCAGCAACAGGAAGCTCTGCGTTACGTAATTATATTCACCAAAATGGTGATTGTCCGTCAATGTCAACACAATTGAATATTCATCTTTTGTCTAAAAATAAAATTTCATGCATTTAAATGAAGTGTTGACAAAAAAGTTTTTCATCACACTCACCTCCCTGTCCAGCTCTTTGGCTAAGTAGACGTAGGCCTCATTCGAGCCAGTGTTCTCGATTCTAATTACATCACTATCAGGTGAGGGGCGTGTACCGAATGTTAGTGGATCGTTATCAGGGTCAAAGCCCCTCAGGCGATATATCAGGGTGCCTATTTTATTAGAAGCAATAAAAATCAAGCTTTTTTGAAAACAAGCAACTTTTTTCTTAAAACTTACCAACTGCAGTTTCGGGACTCTCTTTCAATCTTAAAACTATTTCCGATTGACCTTCGATGACAAAACGTGGAGGTCTATTGCATGCAACTCCATTAATGAGGCATGCAAATATCGTTACAACAAACAAAGAGCAAGTTGCCCAAAATTGTTTTAAACGCACTTTTTTATTAAATTTTATTCTTTGGCTGATGCATAATTGCGGTTTCGGCATCAATATGCTTTCGATGGACATTTTTTAAGTGCAAATAGTGCGGTTTGGATTTGTGTGACCTTATGACAGAACTAAAATTAATTGAGCCATGAAATTCAATTGGCACATTGAGGTTGTTATTGTTCGATGGGTATGCACAAAATAAAGTTATAGTTGAATGGCAGACGGGCTTTAGAGTGTTGTTGCGTTGAAATTGAAAGCATGAAAAAATGCTGGTTATTGCAATTCATCAGGTATTTTGTGCAATTCGGTGGAATTTGAGTTTGTTCATGTTGGCCAATTGATGGTATTGTATTATTCCTGAAATTAAATAAATAAGTAGATTACACTTCCGGTTACAAAATATATATGTATTTTGTTATTGTTATTAATTTGATGAATAAATATATAGTTAAGTTTTAATATTTTGAGGGTTCAGAGAAAAACGTCGTAACAAAAGGTAACAAACCCGTTTTTTGAGACTCATGATAAATTTAAGTATACAGGGATGAAATTGACTTTAAATATTTAAATTTTGAGGCATAATACGGTTTAACTTTTGATAAAGGAGGGCATACATTTCAATAGACATGTTTTTGACTGAGAACTAAGCTTAACCACAGTCACCGCTTGTATGTTAATTAGTTTAATAAGGGAAAGCTAAGGTGGTTATTAGACATTAAACAAACAACCGATACCACAACTTAAATTACCACGTGGTTTCTATTGATTATATACTATAACAGATAGGCGATCAAAATTGAAACACTCACAAAACATAAGAGACAGCTAATGTCTATATTGCAAGCTAATTAACACACTGAGACAAAGTGGCAGAACATTTGCATAAAAGGGTTTTAAAAATTTAATATCATCCTGGTTAATTAAATCACATATGTTAGGTTGGGTTTAAAGAGTTTACGCAGAGTGGCACAAAAGTTGTCAAACGATGTTCTTTGGCAGTAAGTATAAATATAAAAATTACACCTCAACAAAACATATGTTTGTTTATATGTCGCAAACGGCTCTAACGATCTTGATTAAATTTTACATGAGAAACGGAATTAAAAGCCTTTCATGGTTTAAGTCGTATTTCCTAGGAAATTGTGCCTAAACGACTTAACTGATTTGCTTTAAATTTGGTTTGTAGCGTTTATAGAATATTTCTTTAAGAAGAAATTTGATTTTCTTACCTCAAAAAATAACAGTACCTATATGCCATATCACTGTTATGAATAAGCTTATTTTTCTCGAAAACAGACTCTGTCTCTGGAGACAGTTTTTTGAGCTTTGTCGTGAATGGGTTAATTGATTTGGACTTAACATTTTTTTTTTGAACCAAAGATGACCTGATTACATATCAACACAAGCATTTTGCAAAATCGCTTTATTTAATTTCAGCAAATCTTCCGAAAACACTGCCGAAATCACACAATTTCCCATACAAATACACAATTTTGAAATCATCTCAAAACCCTCAATTTGAAATCACGTTTCATTTCAGGTCATTCGAGTAAAACTGATGAAATAAACAAACAGAGCTAACAAAATGAGGCAATTTCTCGAAATGTCAAAAAATAATATACATGGCTTTACATAAGCCATCAGAAAGAGAAAACATGCTTTTTCTCTTATTCTTTTGATTAAAAATGACAAGCAAAATCATCTCAATTTATGTGTGAACACTTTTCGTAATATCGAAATTGAGGTCTCAAATTGCGAAATTCCGAGATAGGTGGGAACATAGTATTAGTTTTAGATTTTTTGCAGATTTTTGGCCCCTTTCGTCAGAAAGGAAGCAAAGGATAAATAAGATGCTTAGAAGCTCTTCTTTTATCAAAACTTTCTCGCGTGAATTATCATGCGTCAACACACCAATCATGTACCAAGTAATAAATGGGGAAAAAAAAAGTTAACAATATTGAAACTTTAAACTGGGGCGCTCCTGGTTTTGGCACATATGAAAAGAACGTTCAACTTTTTTGAGGCCTTGTCCGAACCCTGGATATATGCAAACAATTTAGCACTTAAAATTGGCTTAATTCAAATTTGGAGAAACAAATTATTAATTATTAAATAAAAATTGATTTATTTAAAAACCGCTCTAAAGATTTTGAAATAATTTTTTTGTTAAACTAATATTTATCCAACAAGTTTGTTTGCAAACTTTAATTTTGGCTTGGATTTTTATAAACATAAATTTATAGCACTCACAATAGTTGGTCTACCTAGATTTTGATAAAGAAAATATGCTTTCTATGCTGAAACTAATATGTTTAAATAAAAAAATGTAAAAAATTACACATTTCAAAAACTTTATAAAAAAATTTATAACATATAAAAAATAAAATGAAGATAAATTAAGAGCATAAGATTTGGTCTAGACTTTTTTAGATGCATAATATTTGGACTAGTATACATGTTTATTCTCATAAGGTTTGACAAAAAGCTATAGAGAGTGTAGGTAGGTTTAAAAAAAACAGTACTGTAGCGAGGGGTCAATCTCCACCCGTTTAAATTCGATTTTTATTCCTCTATAAAATAGTGAAATATTACAAAGTTTGAGATTTTGAAACATTTTAAAGAACAACGGTTCGGAAATTACAATACAACAACAACTTCATTAACTTATATTCCGGCAACACAAAATCCAAAAGAAAATAAACATATTATAGCCCAAGAAAATAAGACAAAAAAAGGCAAAATTGCTGGAGACCTTTGTACCCATGATTTGGCCCGGTGCTAGATTTTTTTTGGGGGGTAAAAGGGGTCGAAATTCAGTTTTTAATGTTAAGCTAAAAATTTAGCTTATATGATTCATGAAATTTTGTAGCATCATAATTTTTGTTTTATTTTGTTTAGTGAAAAAAATTAAATGCGCAGCATAAGATGGCATATGATACATAGATATATTTATATGATATATAAATGAAATCGGTTCAGCCGTTTTGAAGTTCCGGAAAAATTTGTTAGAAGCCGTTAACACCAAATCTTCGTTATGTGCATTTTTGACCGAAATTTCGAAAAGTACTTATATTCAAAACCTTGCAAGTATAACGTACCTACACAAGTTTTTATCAAAATCGTATGAGCCGTATTTGATAAAATTTGGAATAACTATTACGTTTTACCCACTTCAATATTATTTCCAAATTTTCTTGAAAACGGCTGATACGATTTTGCTAAAATCATATAAGGTACCATTTTTAACGTAACATTTTTTTTGTAAAAAGTTCATAGTTTCCGAAAAATCTGCAAAAAACTGAATTTCGACCCCTTCCCCCCCCCCAAAAAAAAATTTTGCTCCGGTCCAAATTATAGGTAGGTACTTTTTAGGATTTTCTCAAGACATAAAAACAAAAGGTCTCCAGCAAAATCCAGCTTTGTCCGAATTTTTTTTAAACTAAAATTCTGGGATATTATTTTTTTTTTTTTTTTTTTTTTTTAAATTTGTAAAGTTCTTTGAGCAATAGCCTTAGATTTTTCTATTGTTATGGCCCGGGGGTGGGTTAATTTAAAGGGACCTTTCACGGTTGCACCAGCATAGTTTCGAAGACGGTGATTGTAGACTTGTGTAAAAAAAACGACATCACTTTGCACGTAAATACAACAAAAAATAAGTCCATATGGACTTAGCTTACTCTAGATAATTATTGGGACTTAGCTAAGTACCAAAAATAAAAAAATTGAAAAAAAAACTGTATTACAGTTACAGGCATATAACTACTTAGTTACATGGGAACGTAAATTTTCATCGGTATTGGTGTGGGCTAATCCCCAATGTCATTTTTTCGACAACTATATATTGCAAAAAATGCATAAAAAACACGGTTACTGCATTAGGTAATTAAATTGTACCCTTTTAAATGGAAAACATGTAAAATTTTATAAAATTGACCTGTGCAAGAAATTTAGATAAAAAAGGGAAAAATTACGCAAAATGTACGTTGAGTGGGGGGAGGGTAAGAGGTCAGTTTTTTGCTCATCTTTATTTATAAATGTATCATCGTATTTTTGATGTTATTTAACTTATTTGTTTAACTTAAATGAAATTTCAAATAAATTAATTCGTTTCAGCTGTTCTGTTATCAAGTTTTGGTCAAACTTTTAACAAACTGTTTACACCAAATCTTTGTTGTGTGCATTTTTGGTACAAATAATTCTGAAATGCAGTTGTATTAAAAATATTAGAAATTTTATGTTCGAAAACTTTTATCAAAATCGCTAGAGCCGTTTTTGAGAAAATAATACAAAAAATAGACTTTTTCCAAATTTTCTCGAAAACGGCTGTAACGATTTTGATAAAACTTTGTCAACATTATAATTTTTTTCCCAAATTATGACTTTGAATTTTTATTTCTCAAAAATTAACTACACTATCATACGATTTGTTTGTATCTTGTATGTCTTGATCAAACATTGATTATACGTTCTAAAGGTTCGTATATAGAAAACTGAAAGGTCAAATCAAATATATCAGTGACTAAAAATATTCATTGTAAGACCATCAAACATTAAGTTAACCTACAAACCTATTTTCTTTTCAGAAACACCTTACTTATTCGCCAAAGAAACAAAAGTCAAATGGTTTATTCAAAAGTCATACAAACATAATCCAAAAAAATATGTGTTCCAACATTAAACAAGAGAAACCAACTTAAGATATGGTCGACAAATTCTACAAACGTTTATACCTAGCGGTTTTTTTATGTAATTATTTTATGGCGGTATAATTTGAGTAAGATTTCATCCTAGTTCACAAAACAAACCATAGTTGTTTCTACTTCTTTGCTATAACAAAGAAGTTGAACTCCATAACTTTTTTAATAATTCGAGACGCTTTTTGTTGTTGATTTTCGTCGAGGTGTGACGATATAAACACAAACAAACAAAAAAGTTTACTTGTAAGGGAATCACAAGCCCGCAACGACTTCGATATAGGGAAGGTGACGTTGAACTTGACTGTATTCAATTAAATAGCCGGACATGGATGGTTGAGTGATTGAATGAATCTATGGATGGTGCTATAAATCTGTATTCAGATGCATTATAAAAGAATGGTGAATGTGGGCTAAGGTGATCGGCAAACAAAGGACAGCATATTTAAAAAATTTAAATAAATCATGACAGAAGATATTCTTAAGCAGAATATGGTAGGTTTTGATGCTTTGGTAAAGTATCAGCTATATATGGGCCGCGAAGCATGGATTGGTTACGCTTTGTGGGCCTACATAATATTGACAGGTGTCAGAGTTAAACATGTGTTATGATTTCATGTGCTTGTGGCTTTATAAGGTCGTTGGAAGCGAGATCTTTTTTTTGTTCAAGGCATCTTGGTCAACAGACCATCTCAGTATTTAAATACCTACACAATACACATACCCATAAAAAACCTTGTTCTTCAATTTTTTTTTCCAAAAACCTCGAATTTGCTTAAAGAACTTTTATATCAAGATTATAACTGGCTGGTTAGTTAATTGCTATTCGTATCTTGACAAGCTCAATCTTTTCAACGCAATTTTCAAAATTTGCATTAATTTCCCATTCTCAATTCTTCAATTTTATATATCTGCGGAGACCACAACATGAGTTTATAACCAATCCACCACATTGACTATATTTACTTGTTACATTGAGGTCAAGAATTATGTTCATTCTTAAAATTAAATGCACAACTGGGTCATACTTGCTTTTTTGGTGCTGATAAATAATTCTGATAAAATTTGCTTAAATGATGTTCTGTCATTGTTCCTCTATACCGTCTTCTCTAGCAATTCGTCATTAAATTGCCAATCTGTGTGTGGGAACAGGGCATTCTTTGACTCCATAGCCATTCACACAACAAGTAAAAATAATATCGATATTTATTTATAACTTTTGAAATATTAACGATTTTTTAAAAAAGTGTATTTAAAAACATAAACAATCTGATTTTCTTAAAAAAAATTAATTGCCGAAATGTTTGTTTAGGTAGGCTCCTTACTTGTGAAAATTTGAAAATGTCTTTGTTTTTAATGCTATGGTTGCAAATTGTGTTTTAAGAATACTTATTCGTCAAAATTGGTACAGCAGCCGTTCAAAAGATAGTCACTGTAAAATAAATAGATACCGTTAATTAGCTTTTTCTGAAAAAAAAAATTCTATGAAAGATCACCATTGGCAACAAATCACTGATATAAAATTTTATCGAAATAAATCGTAAAAATATCGGTTTTTCTGAAAGTCAAAAAGTATGTATATGTACCTGCATATAATTACATATTTTAATACTTCATAGTTTTTTTTAAATAAAACTAATTTTATTGAATTTTATACCAATATAACCAATATAGTATTCCAGTGCATCAAACCTAGATTTTAAGTGTTCGCTCCATTACTTCACAAATTTGTGAAGAAAATACAAAATTGCATGCAAAGACCTAATTAGCATGCAAAATATAATGCAATATAGTTCTGCATCAAATGTTATCACATATGCCATGCATATACGTATATATACATTTACATATAGGATATTCGTTCAGAACAATTTAAGTCGCAGAAAAAAAAATCCATAAATTGTATTGCGTGTCCATTGCTTTGAACTGCGGTGCATGTATCTTGTCCACCCCAATAAGCTGGAAATTTTGCACACATCATATTATAGACAGAGATATGGTGCCGGTATGTGCTTAATTAATTTTCACCTTCACCGCTTTCCCTTTTAGGAATAAATTAAGAGATGCAAGATGAATCGTTGTTTTTATTTTGTTTCCATTGTTTTTATTCACTTGATATGGAGTGTAGTGAAGTGAGTAAATCACATAAACCAAGAATTGGTATGGTACCAATTTGCAGACACATTTTTCTTCTTTTGAAGTTAAATAATTCAACTGAATTGTCTTAAGTTTCCTCTTTTGTCTCATAACATTCATGTTACACTAACTCATATGCTCACTGCTCATTCGTGAGTGTCTGTATAATTTTAATTGCAATTTTTTTTTTTTTTTTTACGAAGATGTTATATAAAACTTTGCAACATATCAATGGAAAAATAATGTACGACATGACTATATTATACTGTCACACAATACCACAATAATTTACTCTTCAGTATTAAGCATTGTTATACATTATTTATGAAAAATCTACCCATCTTTTATTTCATTCAAGGTGAACTTTTAGTTATACCATACAATCTTTTAAACTAATTAGATAACCATAAGTTGGATGTTGATTTGAATAATCCGAATAATGCATCAATGGGTTTATGAAAAGTGAAATTTTGATTAATATGGGGTAAAAAGGAATTTTCATTACTTGCTATATCTACTTGTTAATTTATCTAAGCATGGTCGATTGACAACCGAAAGATTTTGATCTGCAAAACTTAAGGATTAAGTTGGTTTTTATAAATCTGTAGTTATAATAATAAGGACTCGAATGCTACCCTGATATCCAGGGCCGGACTAAACAGATTGTATTTTACCGCACCTTTCCCACATTTTTTACTCACCTAGTTTTGTTTATGTATTATAATGTGTTTATAAGAAGACATCTATGAGATTCCAGGTAAGTTATGATTAATATTAAAGACATCATTTCATTCGTTTCGATTATATTCTTTTCTTCCACGCACAATTAATTCTTTTCTACAATTTATTGATATGTACTTTTATGATATAAAAAAAACAATTATGTCACGTGTCTCCTGTTACATAAAATGCTAAATGGGAACTAACTTCACACAATCTTTAAACGAAATTGGTTCTCACCTTTAGTGGGAATTTACTTCATCAAAAAAAAAAGTGAAATTAGTTCCCGTGAAGTTCCCTACCATAAGCATTATCCAAATTTCCCAAATCAATAAGAACACCGATTTTTTTGAAGATTTGTTTATATTTGCGATATCTTTCCTGCAAATCAAACATCAAATTGTCAAAAATAACATTGTATGTGTTGGTCCTAAAGTGATTTCTTCCAAGCAAATGTCACTGTTCCTCACCTACATATACATAAGTGTTTTGTACTCTTATTAAACTGACAAATAAAATTATTTTTTTTTGAAGTAGTCAAAGTCGTCACGTGCATTAAACACAGTTTTGATGAAACTTTGATACAATCGAATTACTTCACTAATGTGGTATTTCATTGGTCGCAAAAAGTGCTTTTTTATTGATCTAGATATATTTTTTTCCCATCTTTTTTTTAGATTTTGCGTTTCATTGGTCAAAAATTAATATCTAGATTACGTCTAGATCAAAATCGCGAAATCTCGATTTGAATTGAGATTTTTTCATTTGCTTTCACATACACAAAAATGTGTGAGACTGCCAACTTGTCAAGTTAGTGCGAACTCAGTTTGTCTCCCTCTCGCCAATTTATAATAAATGAACAAACATAAAATGAAACCTTAGAGCAATATCTGAAATTTCCAATGAAAAACCACATAAGGTTAGTTTGCGTGGATTGCAATTTGCAGCCCCTCCAAAATCTGCCGCATTAGGCAGCTGCCTACATTGCCTATATGGATAGTCCAGGGCTGCTGATATCGACTCAAGGCGGAATCAGGTTTGTATGGCCTACCACCATATTTAAAATATACAAAAGAAATGCATAGCAAGACGAAAATAGCTCCTCCATCATTGAAATACGCATCCTCAATTAAAGAACATGCCCGGGTATCGAACTTTATATAATGGAAATAGATATACACAGTGCATTTCCTCCACAGGATTTTTCTCCCCTCAAATACAAAATTGTGATCCATCCATCTAAAAACTCTCAGACATGGAGATTGTGGCCTCTGCATCCGAGACCTAGTTTAGCGAGGATGAACTTTTGCATTCGGAATCTGAGAACGACGAAGACCTTGATGGAACACTGTTGGGCATTGACCTAGTCGTATAGGCAAGATGTCTTCTTGCTGGTAACAAGCTGAAGAAACTCATCGCAGAAGCGGGACCGCAAAGAGCATTATCATTGACTGCAATATTGTAATGCCAACACCCAACAATTTTTAAGAGAGAGTACGGACATAAATGATAGAGGTGCGCCACTTTTTGTATGGTACTTGTTTGGTAGAATTCAGATTCAGGTTCGAGCCCTGGCCCTGGCAAAAATTCAGCAAAGTGTTTTTTGAATAAACATACGATTGTAAATGGAGGGGCGATATTAATAAGCAAAAAGGAGTCTGATGCAGCCTTATAATTACAGTATGTAATCATCAAAAAAAAAATACTTTTCAAAAGTTGGTATGTGATTTGGTAGTTATAGTTTGATCGTTGGAAGTTTTTTATCATATATATAGTCATTGAATGTTCGAAGAAATTTCATTTCATAAATTTAAGCAAACCACTTGGTGTGAACTATAAGAGTTGTTGTCACCTAGTATTGCGGTATCGTGTGGCTAAGGAAGTCAATTGGAATATAGAGAGAAGCTAAGATTCGTTGACTTTAATTGTGTGGTAAAACCAACCTTGTACAATTGCAAATTTTGAATTATAAAGCTCGTTTCTTCAAAAACGTGCTGTCGAACAAAAGGATTAGGGACTTTATCTGTTTTCTCAATATCACCAGTTGGCTCTAATAAACCAAGCAATACCTCTATTTCAACTCTTACTTTTGAAGATTTTGGAACTTCTTTTATCATAGTCAGCTTTTCGGACAAACACTTGCTCTAATACTTTTGGCGAACGCCAAATCACTAATATATACCTAGTAGGTACGCCATGCCTTTGAACGGGCCTATAGCCTCATATAGAGTGTAAGTTTACTTGGCCGGCTCTCAAACCCAATGGAATCACCCAACACACAGTGTATGCTAAGTTTCTCCTTTGAGACTGAGCGGACACAGACCAAACCTGGTCCCCTTAGCATTTAAAAATACACACTACTCCTGTATCACAAAAAATTAGGTCAAACGAGTTATGGTATCAAAACGGCGCTTTATGGCGCTAATTGGGTTTCGTTCGGTTGTTTCGCGCCATCTTACCTACCTACCTATGATGGTTCATTCATAAATATCTTTAATACCCCTTTTTAGCAAGCCATCCATTGAATTCGTAATATTCGTAGTCGTAGTTAGATATTTTAATATACATATGTAATATTTTTGTTGATTATAATTAGTAGTTCAGAAGAGTTGATGGAAATTTCGGTATAGCATAGAATAAACCGGAAATAATTGCTTTTCCAACAACTACAGGAACTTCTCTTTAAATTTCAAATTGAATCAGTTTTTTTTGAATGGTTTTGTTTATTTAAAATGTTTCACATATAACATTTCCCTTTATCTATAGCTATAAAGCAACATCTATCGTTCCGAGCAATTATTTACACCCAACATTAGCAACTAACTTCTTAAAGTACAACATTAAGTAAGATCTTCTATTTTAATTTAGTATAATCACTAAAATCACTGGACTATGGACAAAGCCCATGAGTAATGTTTCTTACATCTAAAATATTGTATAAAAATGTACGAAACTAGATTTTGTTTCTTAATAGATGCGGTCAGTTAAATATAACTTAAGTCATACGTACGAGTTACTGTAAAGTTGGTACTTTAATGTTATGCACTTCTACAATTGAAATGATTACGTAATAAATTTCATTCAGTAGAATTTGCATTTTACACATGGTTTCCTTCCTTCATGGCTTCCTAACAAAAAAACACATGGTTTCCTTCTTTCATGGCTTCCTAGCAAAAAAAATATAATTACAAATCGGTGAATTATGTTCCTATAACGACATTTCGAAACGTTTTAATTAGTAATTATTTAATTATAAAACATTAAGCTAAGAAATAGGCTGAATTCTTAAACATCCAAAAAATGCGCATCATTAGTAATGATGCTTTTATTATGCATTTCAGTACTTCCTTATAACTGCAAAGCATCATTTGTGAAGCAAAAAGCTTACTTTTATTTGCGCATCGCATGCGGTAGAACTGCGTTAAGTAACGTTTTGCATTGCATCCCTAGAATAATATTGCGTTTCGGAACGCTTGACGACACAGAACTTAAGGAATCCAGCCATAATGTCTACAATTTATGTCGATCATCTTCCAAAAATTCTTTTTAGAAATCAAACTTTTTTTTTATGTTAACTGCTAAACAAATTAGAGCATTCTTATAAACAAAGGAGCTGAGTTGCGAACTTCAAAAAAACCGAGCTCTTAATAACAACCTATACCTACTCAATTGTTTCCTTAAACCATTAAAACAATATAATACCAAATTTAACTTAGCTTAAATTAAAAAAAAATACTTTTTAAAGCTTGGTGTACACTACACATTGCAATGTTTCTTTTATTTTTTTTAAACGACAAAAATTCATATATATTTACAAACCGGGACTAGGTTATTTCCATCTTTCCTATTCTAATCGTTATGGTCTAGACTTCACATTCCAGAACTGTCATCCGGGACTGTATATATTTAGTTTAAGGTTTCCTGATTTACAATATAGATCGTTTAACTTTTGCTTATATACGAGTTGAAGATTGTGAAAGGTTATGGCAAAAATGTGATTCTGATGTGGTAAGGCCTACCTACACTTCGCGCATTACGAGAAAATTTACTGTCCATCTAGATAAAATTGGTAAGAAATTCGA
Source organism: Baccha elongata (assembly GCA_951217065.1). Classification (NCBI taxonomy): domain Eukaryota; kingdom Metazoa; phylum Arthropoda; class Insecta; order Diptera; family Syrphidae; genus Baccha; species Baccha elongata. The sequence continues at coordinate 36,318,310 of OX578273.1, forward strand.
AGAGACTAGCTTTGTTGCAGATGTTTTGAAACCTATCCATCGTTGAAATACACACTGTAAAAAAATATGGATGTCGTGAAAACTGTTGTCACCGCACAATTTCTTATTGTGATGCTTTTTAGAACCTTGTTTTTTTTTTCTCTCGTAATCTCTAATTTTTGACGTTTTAAAAAGTATTATTCGTAAAGCTATGACATAATAAATTTTGCCAAAATGTGTTGAGAAGTCATCGAAAATTATTTTCTCAGAATCGAGGTCTACAATAACTCCTGAGGCGGTAATTTTTGATTGATTGATTCATTACGGCAAGATCTATATAATATTCTTATTTCACTAAAGCAAAGTGCAATAAGGCCAATTTATTTTGAGAAACAAGGCCAAGTTTCATAGTTCATTTACTATTCCAGTAGGTCAAACATATGTATTTCTTTAATGTGAGGATTGCTTCAAAAACCAGGTGTCTTGCAAGAAGATAAAATACAGTTAACTATGGTCAATTTAACAAAATAAGAGATGAATTAAGCTTTTGTTTAATTGATGGCATTATTGTTTGTAAGCTTCAACATTGCATTTGAATGTGAAAGTTTATTACCGGCGGCGTTTTGAACACGTCGAAACATAAACTGTAGTTCAATGCTCGAGCTGCTTATTGGTGAGCAGAAAAAAGTATCAAGATCGGAGCGAACAAAAATCTAATCAAGAAAGAATCGATTTGTGGTGTAAAAATTAAGAATTCGCGTGAATTTTTAATTTTCACACCACAAATTGATCCTTCCTTGGTTAAATTTTTGTTTGCTCCGCTCTTGATCCTTATTCTATATCCCACACCCATTTTTAGATGTATCTATGTATATATCCATTTTCGAAATCGACAAAAATCCAAAAAGATGCATTCCTTGTGTACTTTGGTACTCATACTTCACTAGCCTTATGAAAGAAATCACACTACTGTGCATTCAGGATATATAAACAATTTTAGGATTTGTTCGTATTTCACTGGACTGCATTCCAATATTCCGGAATGTATTAATTGAAAGCGCAATAAGACCAACTTGGTGTAATTTCACTTTTGTAAAGTGAAATAAAGCCAACGATTACGAAAATGTTTGAAAGTTAGCCTTATTTCACTTGGCGTTATTTCACTGCACCGATAAACTTGTTATTATGATTTATTTATTGTAGGTATAGCATGATAGCTTAAAAACATAATTCACGAGCGGGCTCACAAAAATGTTTCGTGAATTCCATGGCTGTTTTTTTTTTCAAAAAAATTTTACGAAGAAAAAAAAATTTGGGGTGTAAAAATTTTAAATTCGCGCGAATTTAGGACAATTTAAAGAGATATCTATTTTAAGGCAAAGAATTTCTCCAAACTTGACCAAAATAAAAATAATCTAAACTCGAGTTTGCCACCAAGAGAGGAGAATTTTTTAATCTTTAGTAGCCATCAGGACTCTTCCTTAAATTTAATCACACAATTGAGTGAAGCACAGTGAGTTCGATGAATAAAATTGAGGAAATTTTTTTAAACAAGCATAACATTGAAGCCGATATTGGGAATTTTAACCTGTAACTTGAATGTTTTCATCTTCTTAATTCTAACCTTGCCTGTTGGATTTAAATCTGAAATTGTGTTTCTTATAAATGCATTAAGCACTAAATAAGACCGGTAAGAATCTCTTTTTATATATATATTAATCACATCTTATGGCTTTGAAGATTTAAAGTCCTTCGGATACACAGTTTGGCCCGTAGTTCGTGAACCATATTTTGGGAAATGATCGCTGAGTATCTCCAGTTAATTTTTTTGGGAAAAGTGAACTAAAAATAAAAAGTGTCAGATGAATGGGACAGGATTTCATGATTAATAGAATTAACGTTTTTCATTTTTATATCATCTGAAATATCCTCACCCTTGAATTGGCTTACATATTTTGTTTGCTGACCAACTTTTGGTGGCTAAGACCAACTTTTCGACTAAGACATTTTTACTTGCGATGAATTCGTGCAAAAAAAAAGTTTTTAGATAACAATCAAACTTTAAATTATGATGATAGCGAAGATGAAAAACGTGGGTCTGGCAATTCTGTGTGTGTGTCTGTCTGTCAGTCTGTCAGTCTGTCTGTCAGTCATTCGCACCAGCAGCCTAAACGCTTGGACCGATATCCTTTAAACTCGGTATATAGGATTTTTAGGTTGACAGTCAGAGGGGCTTTTTGAATTTTTGTTCTAGGCCTAAGACTAACGGTACCTGCCATATCACGGTTATGAAAAAACGTTTTTGACAAAATTTGACATAAGTGATACGAAATGAAAAGCCTTTAAGATGGCATTATAACCATATTTCTTTAGGAACAGTTTTAACGGTACCTGCCATACAACGTACTTAATTTTAAAAAAGTTTCTTAAACAATTTAATTTTTTTGAAAATTGAATATTTTGAAAACCAATTCATGAATCTTTTTTGACATTTATTTTTCGACTAAAAATTACTAAATAGCTAAAATTGGAATTCTCCAAAATTTTCAAAAAAATATTTTAAAAAAGGTGTTTGAAAAAAATATATTGTAATATTTGTGGCATACCACGATTTTCTCGGAAACTGTCGTTTGTTATAAAGTGATTTTCAAAGTTTTTTGTTTTTGTTATTTTCTCGATTATTTTTGTGAAGTTATTTGAAAAAATTTAAGAAATAGTTTCATATAAAATAATTTCTTGGCAGGTTCTTTAAAGCTCTTGGTAACTTGAAACAAGAGCAAGTTTGTGCGACCCATTCGTGCATTTTTTTTTTTAATATAGGTACCGTGAACTGGGGTGACTTTGGCCAGTTTTCAGTTTATTTTATGAATAACTTTTCCAATAATTTTTTTTTTAAGAGGATTTCAACCTACTTACCTACTTGACTTTATTCTAAAAGTGTGATACGTCTGAAAAAAACAATTGAGTGGTACTATTTTAAAAATTTAAAAATAAGGGTGGTCAAAGTCACCCCCAAGGCGTTTTACTTCATTTTCTCGAAAACTATAAGCAGTATATTAACCTCCACCTTCCTCAAATGAAAGCTGAGATGTTTGTGTAGTTTTTTTAAACGTATAATTAAGTCAAGTACATATAATGAAATATGGGTGGCCGAAATCAACCCTACTTAAGGGTGACTTTGGCCCGTTAGAGTTTAACCTCATTTTCTCGTAAACCATAAGCAGTATACCAATCTCATTAAAGTATATGAGGCTCCTTTTTGCAATTAGAATGATATTGTCAACGCATCGTTATCCTCATACATCGTTATACTCAATTTTCCACCCGGCCCAAGTTACCCCGCAATACCAGGAAAAAGCCACCCCATCGTATGCCGTTTTTTTTTATAAAAAAATTAAAATACATTGTTTATAAAATTGTAACAAAGTTAGGATATATAGAAATATAGAAATAGCATAATAATGCTTTTATTGAAGTTTAACTCATTTTACAATGCTATTACTGCAACATGTTGAAACCTTGCAATCTTTTATGGTGTTTTTAAAAAAAATAACTCGTAATTTACTTTTCTTTTTAATATTATTTAAAAAAAACTAGTATGATAAATTTTTAGTTCATTAATTTATACGTATTTAGAAAGAAGTTTAAAAATGATAACACAACTCATTCATTTTAAAAATAAATTTTGAAAAAGTGTCCATTCAAAAGCCAAAGTCACGCATGCCAAAGACACCCCAATTCACGGTAAAAAAAAATTACCTTCAAACAAATTAGGATCGAAATTGAATTACAATTTTGTAAAAATAACAAATAAGTAATCATAACTACTACTTACTTGGATTGTTGTTTATACTAAAAAATGCATTCTATCAGGACCGAATCACTCCACAAATGCAGTTTTTTACAAATTAAGGATTAATTCTTTATATCCTGAGTTTTTACAATTACACATCAAAAATAATATAACGAATTATGTAGGTACTTCCGATATACGCTACGCAGGATAACACAATTGAACACAAAGTTAAAACCATTTAGTTCACTCAGAAGACATTTTTTCTGCAGCTTGATACATCTGCCGCTACAATTCGTTTTATAAAACCCCCTTTTTAAAAAATAAAAACACACGCTGAACGTGCAGAGGAATATTATGAAACCACGCTTCACTCAGAACAATTTAATTAATTCCACGTTAATCGTGTGACACTTGAAAAAAAAAACACCAAAACGATCAGAACGAATACAAAATGCGTTAACCGTGACCAAAATGCACTTCTAACCAGAACAGAATTTAACAATAATTTTAAGGACACGAGCTATACAATAATACAATTATTTAGGTAGATAAAAATAGTTGTCCTGTTCACAAAATTACGAACTTAAAATTCGAACGGAAATACTTTTTTTTTACCGTGTGCGCGCGCTGTATTAACTTCCTGCGATGAGCACGTAACCAATTCAAATGCAGCAATACAAGTGAGTTTTGGGTTTCAATATACTTTACACTTTACCCCTCAAATTTAACATCACTTGCTATTTTGTCGTCCGCGAGGTGTATTTCCGATTCGGCACTCGAATTATGAATGAGTGGCGAAAAACGTAGTAATGAACACCGAGGCAGGTAACTTGGTAAGCATAAGGTACATTACTCGAGTCCAAATTATCCATGCATAAATAAAGTGGGGCTGCGCTGGCTGGTGGTACAAGCATAATGAGTATACCACCGTCTAGTCGCACCATAAAGTAGAGCGGAATCCATCAATGGCTTTGAGAACAGAAACCTAACTATACAGTGTAGTTGATAATTATTTGAACAGACTTTTGAAAGTGTGACTTCTATTATCTACAGGGTGTTTCAGAATATGTAATTGTAACACTCTAGCGCCCGATTCGATCACATCGTTGCAAATTTAAAACTTCGATCTTATGTAACTAGGAAACCGTTGTAAATTAATAAAATAACTAAGGAAATTTTGTTTTATAACTCGTTTTATCATAAAACTAGTTTTAATGAATTTAGAACTATGTGAACTTATTTGACGTAGGAGTATGTATATTCATTTAAATTAACTGCAACAGCAGATTAATTTTGTGAGGTTAGAACGAATAATAAACTAGGGTTAGTTGAATGGAGCCTTCTACAGGGTGATTGGTTTAAGGTGCACCAAAAAGCTTGAGCGTGTAGGTGGAGTTAAGACAAGAAAAAAATCGTATGGGAGGGGGGGTCAATTTCCAACCGTTTAGGCAGGAGGGGCAAATTTCTAAAAAATTAACTTAAATCAAAAAAAAAATTATTTAAAAACAACGGTGAATGATACAAAGCCTTGTTATATATTTTGGAAAGCCGAAAAACTACTTTTTTATTTTATTTTTAAATTAAGTTGTTTAAGTGAACAGTTTTAAAAAAATTAATTTTCAAACTCAAAATTTAGAAAGAAAAGTTTGTAAACTAATTTTTTTCAAAATTTAATTTTATGTACTTAACTATTATTTTTATTTTCAAAATTCAATGCTCTTATTAATTTTTAGTCAAAAACAGAAAACCGGATGCCAAAATGTATCTTAGTTTTTGAGAAATTAAGAAAATACTAAACGCACTTTTTTAAAAAAAGGTGAAATCTGTTAATCCAGTTAATTGTCCTTTTTTTAAAAAGTGCGTTTAGTATTTTCTTAATTTCTCAAAAACAAAGATACATTTTGGCATCCGGTTTTCTGTTTTTAACTAAAAATTAATAAGAGCATTGAATTTTGAAAATAAAAATAATAGTTAAAAACATAAAATTTTGAAAAAATTAGATTACAATTTTTTTTTTTTATTCTTTTAATTTTTTTCAAAATTTTGAGTTTGAAAATTAATTTTTATAAAACTGTTTACTTAAACAACTTAATTTAAAAATTAAATAAATGAGTAGTTTTCTGGCTTTCCAAAAAAAAATATAACAACGCTTTGTATCATTCATCGTTGTTTTTAAATAATTGTTTTTCTGATTTAAGTCAATTTAAAAAAAAAAATACTCCTCCCGCCTAAACGGGGGGAAATAGACCCCCCTCCTATACGATTTTTTTCTTATCTTAACTCCACCTACACGCTCAAGCTTTTTGGTGCACCTTAAACCAATCACCCTGTATAATCGCAAGAATGAGGATATTCTTACACCGGTCAGCCTTAGCGCAGAAATAATCGCGTATACACATAAGCCGTATTTTATTATCAACTCTGATCCGGAACGAATTGAAAATTCGCAAGATCTAGAAACAAAGATTGGTCTTGTGTTGTTGTTTGCGTGTATTTCGCGAAGCAAATCCTGTCCGAATCAGATCGGTATCGGGATAAAAAGGGTATAATAAAATGCAGCTATAGTATACACATTGATAACTTTTTACGCGAATAGTGAATCCGGGTGCTTTTTGTTCAACAAAATTATTATTTTTTTTTTTTTTGTAATATTGAAAAGTATATTTATACCTATAGCTTCGGTATTTTAGCCTTTCAAAATTTGCGTTAGTCACCATTTTAAAAAATAAATAATAAATATCAATCAATCAGCAACAAATAGACTTAGGTATACAAAACCTAAATAATCAAAATTGTATGAAATTTAACGCTCTTCAAAATATACTTGGACAACAGTTTTAGAGACAAAACCGGAGAAAAGTCAAACATTTTGCAGTACCCCAAACCCCCCCCCCCTTTTTTTTACTTGCGAATTTAGGTACTATAAGGCAAGTTATGCATTCGTAAAAAAAAACTTTCGAGAAAACAATCAAACATGACATTACGATGATAGAGAACACGAAACGTTTTTACGTTTTTTTTTTTATTTTTGACCTAGGTATACAAATAACGGTACCTACCATATAAGCATAACCGATAATTCTATTTTTCTCGAAAAAAATAATATCAATTTTGATATAATTTTATATGAGTGATTTTTTGCCAATGGTGATGTCCAGCATTTAAATGTTTTTCAGAATCAGCTTATTAACGGTACCTGCCAAAAGAACCGTTTTTTATTACTCCGATTGTCTTTTGATAGGCTTCACCGATTTCGACGAAATTTAATATTCAAAAACTACTGCTAAACTGAAATAAAATTGCAAAAACATTTTTGAAAAAAAGTAATTTTTTAAAAAGTTTTTTTTTGCAAAAACCGATAATTCCAATTTCAATAAAATTTTACAAGAAGGTTACTTTTGTCCCAAGAGCAAAAGTTTGTGCATATTAGCTCTAATAATAACCTACTTACATTAGATACTGAAAAAATTATATAATTCTTAAATCTACATTTGTAAAGCCAATTTTTTAAAAAGTTTACCACTAAAGTTTTCATACGATTTTTGTATACCATACATTTTCATTTTATATATTTTTTTCATTTTTGGAATTAAAAACAATGTTCAAGTTATTTGGTTGCTAGCATTAAACGGTTATTGAGCCAAAAACTTAAAATACATTTTTTTTTTTTGTTAATTAATTTAACTACCACTCGTAAGTTTGAATGAAATCAGTTTAGCAGAATCGTTAACAAGAAATCTCCTTTATGTGCATTTTTAGCCAAAAACCTTAAATGCAGTTTTATTGATAGTACTCCAAATATAACGTCCGCAAAATTTTATCGAAATCGTTAAAGCCGTCAAGACAAGAAAAAAATCGTATGAGAAGGGGTGTCGATCTCCTCCCATTTAGACAGGAAGGAAAACTTTCTAAAAAATTGCCTTAAAATAAACAAAAAAATTATTAAAAGACAACGATACAATCTACAAATGCCATGCTGTATTTTTTTGGAAAGCAAGAAATCAATTTTTTTTCGAATAAGAATTCGATCGACCTTCGAATCTTGGAAAAAATCTGTCAAATCATTTAGGTAGGCTGTGGTTTGGTGAACATGATAAAACTTACTCTTTTCATCTTCTTTGTTATTGTAATTTGAAAACTCTATATTTTTTACTGTTCATTGAGTTTTGGATGATTAATACATCTTGAAAATTGAATTGAATTCATTTACCGTTCCTGAATCAATAACATTAAAATAAATTAAATAAATATTTATATTGCACATTCTATATAAGATCAATAATATAGAATCATTTAAGGTATATAAAATTATATAAATGTATATATGAACCTATACAGGTTAATGTTTTCTTTGATAGAATGCTCAGCTACATTTCGCGTAATTATACAGCTTTTTGCAGACCTATTACATTTTGATTTAAATCATTCATTTTGTTTATTGGATATTGTAATTGTTTAATGGTAAAAAGCTTTACACACGCTACACGAAAATTATTATATTCTAATTATTACTCAAATAAATTTTTATTGTCTACCTTTAAATTTTAGTAGAGTATAACCCGTCAGTCATATATTATTAATTCATCATGTTACTTCAAAACTTGTTGCTTTTAATCATTTTTCCAGGATTTCTCGTGCAAGCTAAATCTAATATATCAGAAGCAATACAAAATGCAGTAACCAGATCTTTCAATAAAACAGCAGATGTCTTGCATATTGTTCTTGAAACGGATTTTGATGAAAACACTGATTTTTTTCTAGAATCAGTTGACAGCATCCTGATGAAAAATTGGACATTTTGTATTCAACTTGAGGTAAACGTTATGGAGAGTCAATCTATGGGTGACCACAATTTGTGGTTTATAGATTCATACGATGCATTTCGGTGAGTTATATATTTTATCATTATAGTTATACGATGCAATAATTCTTGTTTTTATTTTAAAGGCGTCTTTTTCAACGAATCAGCACTTACCACAGAGACTCACAACTATTTTATTTCATAGTTCTTAACAATTCTAAATACGAAAACCATTCATATCTTTTGAAGAAAATCTTCTCAGATTTTTTAATGCATATGATTGCCAATGTTAATGTTATCATTGAAACCGCTTCGGGAGAAGTTCAATTTTACACCTTCTATCCATATCAGGAACTTATTTGTCGATCAACAAAGCCTTTTATTATCAACAGATTCATTAATAACTCATTGAAACAAACCGTTCCATTTTTTCCTTCAAAAGCAAGCAATTGGCTTGGATGCCCCCTTCAAATAAAAACTAGGAATGACCGTCTTCTTAAACGCGGCAAACATGAGATATCCCTCTTAGAAGTTGTAATAGTCAATGAGTTGTCTTCAAGAATGAATTTTACTTTAGACATAGTAGAGGCTAAAAACACTTCTATAGAGTTACTGAACGAAAATTCTAATGGACCACATCATTCGGTAATTTCCTTATATTTGCCAAAAAAAAAAAAAAATTGATAATAATTTGTGCAATTATTCCAGATTGCAAATGGAGAAATCGTTTTGATCATAGGTGTATATGCGATTGACTCCAAAATTAATCATTTCCTTTCGAAAAGTGTAACATACTTAATGAGTTGGATAATTGTTGCATTTCAATCTCGGCCCTCTGTTTTGGGCAGCAACGCTTGGATTTTGATTTCTCTTGATTCTGCAACATGGACTTGTACGATTTTGGCATTTGCTTTCACTGCGGGATGTTTAATTTTGGTTAAAATGAAAAGGAGACAACTAAAAAACGTGTTTCACATTCAGTATCATGATATGGGAATTTTCGATGTATTCGCCGTTACTCTAGGACTATCAGTGGGACACTTACCAAAGAAAAATTCACTTCGAACTATTTTTGTAGTATTAAGTCTGGGAGCATTAGTTATTCGGTCCGCTTATCAAGGTAAATTATATGACGCCTATCGAGGACAAACAATTCTTGAAGAACCTCTCAGTTTAAAAGAACTCATAAAGAAAAACTATACAATTTACGCCCATAAATACTTTGAGTCCACCGTAAATGATATGATTGGGACGGAAAATTTCGTTTTCGAAGATCTGGGTTCAAAGAATTTCAAAAATCTCTTTAGCACTTTTAAAAATAATGCATTCGTGTCAACGCTCATTTATTTTTATACAGTATTCACTCCGAATGAACGTAAGGAAATTGTTTTGAAACCTGTTTTTAGGGAGCAAATTTGTATGTATTTCCAGCAACACTCAATTATTCAACCAAGAGTCAACGAAATTATTATGGGATTGGAAGAATGTGGAATATTGAGCCATTTAAGAAAGAACTATGAAGACTTAAGCAATTTCGTACCTTCAACGCAGAAAAATGTTTACGAGCCAAGTCCAATAGTTCTAAGCAGACTTGCGTTTGCATTTTATCTACTGGCAGTATTGAATATAATTGCTTTCTTAGTTTTCGTTGCTGAGGTATTCTGGAACAGAATTAAAAGAAACTCCAATTAGATTGAAAGGCACGTTACCAAGTGCTGAATTGATGTACTTGCACTTTGTTTGTTAAATCAGTACACTGGTTGCTTATGGTGTATAAATGCACTGCTAATTAATTTTACATTTTATGACAGCTCATTAAAATTTAATGTTTTGCTTTAAGTGTGACATTCTGAAAATAAATAAAAACCTCATTAAAAAATTAATAAATAGGTGTGTTTTACTGATAGTGTTACTTGGAATAAGAAATTTTCAATAAAACGATTCTGTATTACATCATCTATAAGCAGCTTATTGTACCAACTTTTACAAATTCGATACAGAACTTGTGTTTTTTTATTGCCAAAAAGAATTAGTAGGGATAAAAGGAGAAGAGAGAGTTACTCGCTATTAATTATTTACTGTAGTGTATAAATTTATAATTTTCTGATATATAAGTTAAAATAATTTTTCAGCTAAACAAGTTTAATGTTGTTTTGTGAGGGAAAATAGTTATTCCTCTTGAGTGATTTTGGGATGAAGCTTAAAAAAATTGGCATTATGTTAAGAAATATAATACAGGATTAATGAACTTGCATGATGCAGTAGGCTTAAATTACCAAATTTAATAAATAATCCTAGTATAATTTGCTAAATTTATTATGTGCTACAAATAAAATTTTAATTGTAACAATTATTTATAACTTTCTATTGATTTTAAATAAATATATTTTGTTAAATTTGTCTTTCTAAGGCCCAGTTTTTCAGTGCGAGATCATCCCAGGGTTAGAGTTTACTTCAACTTAACTCTAACCCTAAGTTAACAGGGTCCGAGTTAACTCACAAACTTGTATGAGTTAAGATTGGATTAAATAAAATAAAAAAAATTGTCATTTTGCTGAAATATCTCCCGCAGAATATAATCTGTACTTGTAAGTTGTAACCATTGGTTACATTTTTGTTTTATTTATATACAGCCTTATTTATTAGAATTCCCTAATATCCATCTGCACGGGTGAATAGTTACTCAATGAATTAGCTATTATGCGTCCCCTCAAGGCCGTAGCCAGACAATTATTTCGGGGGGGGGGTTATACTTATTCCATACACCAATCAATCTGTACCTTTCTGTAGATGTAATAAATAAAATTAGTACAGCCCATTCACCCAAAATCCACCAAACACGACTTTTAGTTGCGATAATGATACTATTCTATGTATAAGGCAAGTTATGGATTCGTCAAAAAAAAAAAATTGAGATAACAAATAAACATGATATTGCGATGATAGGGAAGTAGACAAAAGTGTGTTGGAAAATTCTGTTCGTCCGACTGCCTGTTTGCAGATCTGCAGCCTAAATGGATAGGCTGATTTGCAAACTTGGTTCAGAGTGTTTATTTAGAAGTCTCGCACTAGGAGTTGTTGAAATTGGAATTTTAGCTCTAAAACAATGGTAAATGTCATATAACAGTTTGTTAAAACTTAATTTTTCTAAAAATGGCCTTTACGATTTTGATAAAACAGTCGAGATTTATCTTAAAACAGTACCTCCCATAGAACCGATTTTTTAAAATCAGAATTTCTCGCTAACAACAAAATCGATTTCAATTAAAATTAAAATTGAGGAAGGTTTTTATTTCCAAATTCATATACATAACTTTTTAGATTTTTTGAATATGTTGGAAACGCGAATATCGATTTTTTTCAGATTTTTTTCCAGATGAACTACAGATTTCGATGTATTGAAATACTCAAAAAATATCAAAATATTTTTCAAAAATTAGAAAAGAAAACGGTTTAAAAAAAAACTGCTTTAACGATTTTCAATATTTTTTCCTAGGTAGAGTACTGCTAATAAAATACAATTGCATACTTAGTTTTTCAAGAAAACTCTCAAACAAATTTGAAAAACTTAAAGATTTTTCCAATATTTTTTAAAAATAATTTTAAGTTATTATTTATTAGGTAGGTACATTTATCATCACTCTTTAAGATTTTATTATAAAAAAAAGTATTAAATAACATGTAAGTATATCATTTTTATAAAATTAAATTTAATCTTCTGGCCTTCTGTTCTGCAAATATGTCTAAAACTTCCTCAGTGTCAATCTCAATTTGTCGATGAACTGACATTAATGCCAATCCTGTTAGTCTTTCGTCGCCGGTAGAATTTCTAAGTTAAGTTTTTAGACGTTTCATTGTCTAAAATGTTCTTTCCGGTGTACACGTTGAAACCGGTAGTATCGCCAAAATTTTGAGAAGCTTGTGGATGTTAGGAAACAGATTCTTATTGCATTCCCCAAGAGCTGTTATTGAACTCTTTGAACGCTCTGTATCTTTTTGTCTATGGCATTTTGTCTTCCATAACGTAAACTCAGCTTCTAAAGTGTCCCAATCCAAAAAAGATCTATAAAATTTGAAGTTTTCTTCGTTGTAATTTTGTTCATATTTGCCGCCAAAGATCGATTGAATTAAAATGCACAAAGAGGAAAGTATGGACTTATGATTTTCAAATCTTATTTTAAGCTGACTTAAAAAATCATTATACTTATCCTAAAATAGGTTTCAGGATCCGTTGTGCTCAAGTTTTGTCTGTACTGTTGCCTTGACACAATTCGTGGAATTTGGAGTTTTTCATCCACAGCACATACTAAGTTGTAGCTCATTCCTTTTTGCCTATTGCTGGCAAGAGAATAGAAACGCATGGAATGAACCGGCTAAAATGTTGCAAGTTACAATTGCAACTATATAAGTGGGTTACCGAAGTTGAAAACTAATGCGCACAAGGACACCATTTGTTTATTTGGAAGGGAAATAAGAATATACGCTTTTACTATACATATTGTTTCATATAGATGCATACACATACCTATCTAGGTATACTAAATTTCCTTGAGGCGTTTAGTTATTCATCATGTGCAATCGAAGCAAAAGTAACCTGGCATCCTGAGGCTGTGTTGTTTGAGGTTGTATTTAAAAACTGTTAGAGCTACCTTACTAAATTCATCGAAAATTATGTTGGTACCTAACTACGTAGGCTTTAAACTAAAATCGGAATGTTTTGAACATAATCACTAATTATTTGAGCACAAATTTCATACTTATGCGGAAAAGGTTGATTTACAGATGCATTTCTAAAAAAACTCGGGTGGGGGGGGGGGGGGTGTTGAACCCCTGTGACCCCCCCCCCCCTGGTTACGGCCTTGCGTCCCCTATTCTATGATGAAAAAAACAGGAAAATTATTATCATTTACAGTTGCTTCCAAGTCAATCATACACCAACAAAAAAACACATATTTTTTTTTTATATGATTTAAATGCCATTTTTTCGAACATTTGTTTAGTGGTATTATTTTATATATAAATAAATTAATTTGAAAAAGCATCATAATCTTCAAAAAAGCGTAAAATATGTAAAATATGTGATTTGTGTAATATTGGTGTTTGTTCAATTTCGGGAGCAACTGTAGATGTCATGAATCCATGACAAAGCGAACCATATTTTTTTATTTTATTTTATTGAGTTGCATGTGTAAGTTGCTGCATATTTATATATTGCTATATTTTGTTATTGCGTGCTAAAAAGAATTGTTCAATAAAAACTAAAAAAAAAATGATTTTATTTTAATAATTATTGTATTCCTTAATGTGACATTTCGATACCAAATCATCCCTATTTTTGGCACTTTTCAAACACCCCCCTCCCCCCCAACACTTAATAACTTTATGCTTCGATCAAAAGTTTTATAAATAAACGCTATATTACGTTTATAAATAAGGCTGATAATGTATAGCTATTTACTTTATTGGTTTTGTTGTTTGTTTTATGTTTTCATTGAAAATTAAATGTTTCGAGAGACATGCCAACATTAATATGCCACTTGTAATCACAGTTTGTCCTTTACTGAAAAACTGCTTTGTGAGTTAACTAGAGATTAATTTATTTTCGGGATTAACTATAGCTCTGAGCTTAAGTCAGGGTTAACCCAAAATAATGAAAAAATGGACTTATTAACTATAACATGTAAACCCACCAGAATTTTCTCCAGAACTGTGACTTGCAATATGGCGACGAATGAAAATGCATTTACGGTTTTCGATAAACTTCTACAAGTTTTTTTTTTATTGAGTGATCATGTTATTTGGTGACGTCTCACAGTGAGACCAATACCATCATATAGATATATGACAAAAACGGCATTTCTAAATATTCGCATTAAAATGAATAAAACTAGTTTTACTTAAATGTTAAAACCTTATTTTAACGTTAACATATATGATTTAAGAATTATTGACATTTTATAATACAAAAGGAGCTGAACAGGGAACTATTTCTTTCCTTTTCCCATCCTGGGCTGTAAGCGCCATTAAAAGTAAGTAAATAAGTATGTCTTAAGGGTAATATGCCCGGACGTTTTTATTAGTTTTAAATCTTAGAGAATATCTGTAGTGTACTTACCATATGAACCTACATAAGTTACAGATTATTCATTCTCGAAAAAAAATCCTAGTGATTTGATTCGTTGCCATCAACGGTAATATTTTTCCGAAGAAGCTTATAAACGGTATTTGCCATAGAACCGTAATTTTTTTAATCCCGATCCTTTCAACGGTTGCACTGATTTTAACGAAAGTTAATATTCCAAAAGTAATAAGCTTGTACAATACTGCATTAAAAAAAAATCTTCAAGTGGTTCTATTTTTCTCGAAAAAAATATGATCAGTTTTGATAAACAATGATGGACAATTCACTGTGGAACACAATTCACAATGATGGACAATTCACTGTGGAACACAATTCACTGTGATGAACAATTCACTGTGTGCATTTCACTGTAGTGCACTATTCGCGCGCGCAAATCCCATTCATTTCGAATTCGTGATTTTAATCACTAACTTCAAAAATTAATTGTGAATGCAGCGAGTTCAATAATTAATTAATTTTGAATAAATTTTTTTAAATCACCGAATTAATTTGCATTCAGTGATTCAAATCCCATTCATTTTGAACCCAGTCTCTCAATTTTGCATTTTTTTTGTATAAAATTGCATCTTTTCCAATACGATTGTATTTCTTTTTCCATTCTAAATTATTTATCAACTAAAAATCCTTAATTCTGAAGGCTATTTAAATTGAAAGATTTTATTGAATAGGATTTGAACACTCTGAATTCATTTTGAATTCAGTGATTTAAGTCAGTGAATGCAAAATAATTGAGTTGTTTAACTCACTGAATTCAAAAAGAATGGGATTTGAACATGCTTTATTTTGAAATCATTTTGAATTCATTGATTTCAATTCATTTATATCAAATTGAATTCAGAATTCACGTGAATACGTTTTTGCAATTGATTTCATTCTTGTACAGCTCTGCTGATATTAAATAACGTTTGTTAATTAAATTAGTATTTTGACTTAATATGATCTCTTTAAAAATGATGCAATTGTTTAAAAAACTATTTCAATCTTTCCCAACGTTTCTCCGGTTTTTCCGGCTTCTTCAGGTTGTTAACGCGAAGTTAAACTTTTTATTAACTTTTTAAAAATTAATAAAATGCATGTTATTGTTTAAATCCACAGTGCGCCGCCGCCGCCGCAGCCGCCGTCACCGTGCTCGCCACCCGGACGCTCGGAAGTCTACGAAACCTGATTTTGTGTTTATATTTTTATTTGATGCGAGGCTATATTAAATTATTCCAATAAAAATATTTACCTCGAGACGGATATTTTACAAAAACAAGGACTTTTAACTCCATCATACTTATAGGTCGTTAGAACTGCGATATATTTAATTAAATAACCCATGTACCTAATATATACATAGAGCAAAACATTGTTTAGTTTATGATGCCGCTACTGTATAAATATTGAGAAAATTTTCCCGATTTGCCGGTAGGTATACTAATATACCATAGTTCTTACCATGTACCTATAATCAACCCTTCTGAAATGTGAGATTGTGTCTCTAATGGATGTGGATACAAAACCTAATTATGTAAAAACAAACAATTCAGATTGGAGAATTCACTCGCCAATGGATAAAAGTTCTATTTTAATATTATTATACTTGTTTTTCTTCAAACATAACTGCAAGACCATCATAAAATTATGACGGTTTCATTTTCATTTTTCTTTGTGTAATTTAAATATTCAGAACTTGTTACACTTTGCTGTTTGTTTCGTTTTTGTTTGTTTGTAGATAGGTATGTAATGGTAGGTACTTCTAGAAACGTGATACATGATGATGTGCCCACTTAAATACTTACTTCATGGCAACACAAGTTGGAATATGCTTTGTTAGAATATATAGCAGTACCTACCTATTTGGCAGCTTGATATACCTACTACGGGAAAGGTCATTGCTGTTGGGCTGACACCAAGAGTCATTTTTGACTTGACCCTGCAGACATTGGGGCCCGTTGTGATGTGAAACATTTAAAGGTACCGCAACATACAAATTTGGTTCTATTTCATGTTTTTAAACGGAACCTGTAAAATCCATTCTTCGCTTCCGTTAGGTTGCCAAACTGCATTGTTGATTTATGTTACATGAGCAATATATATCTATTGTACCTACCAGCCAAACAACCTATATTTTAGTTTACTTAACCTGAATTGGAAAAAATAAGATTAAAATTTTGTTTATTGTAGGTATAGGTATACCTAACGACTTTTTAACTGGTACATATAAGGTACATATGAACGTCACCTGCTTTCCATAACTATAGATGTGTTTTGATGATTTTATTATTTATCGTGGCTAAAAGAATTTTTTTATTGATAATCCGGAAGAGCTCTCAGATCCGGACCGCCAATCAAAGAAGAAAGCCAAATGTGATTGATTATGAATTTTAGGTAACCAGTATGGTGCGTTATTTCTTACTTGACTAAAATAATTATACCTTCCTATAGTTGTTCTATTTTATTCCGAGAGTTTTACGATTTTTTACTAACATAGGTAGGTAGGTATATATGTAGGTTCGACGTCAAAATATAATTTTAAAATTGAAAATAGTTATAAAAATACAATGGCAAAAATTCTAACAAAAACACATGTTTTTTTGTTGCATTTTTTGCTCTTTGTTCTATTGTATGAATATGACATAGGTTAAGGCCCGTTTGCTGAAACGATAAAGGATTTATGTTCCACATAGATCCTTAAGTGACAGTTTATGCAAAGGAAAAAGTACTATTTAAGGATTTATGTAGAACATAGATGCTTAAGTATCGTTTGAGCAAATGGCTCTAAATAACTTAGTTATAATAAAAAAAATTAAAAATATTCGTTTTTAATTAGTAACTCAGAAAAATACATAAAGTGGAAATTCTCATAAAAACACCATAGTTTTTTTATAACGAACATATCCTCGACGCCCGACTAAATTATTAAGTTTAATAATAATGTAAAATCTGAATAAAATGGTAAATATTATTATTTTAGATCAACGATTATGCTGTTCGAATCGTCAGCATTCGCTTTAACATCGAATCAACAAGTTTCATCAAGTCTGCCCAGTAATCTTCAGTTTTACGTCTGCCAAGTAATCTTCAGTTTTACCATTGAGTTTATACACTCAATGGTTTTACCCAAAGATTTTCAATAGGATTCACATCGGGACTATGACAATCAGAAAGTTGTAATATGTTTTTGGCTCGAACCAGTTTCCTGGCCTTCGAAAGATGTGGGTACGAACGTTACCTTGCTGAAATATGAAGTCGGTTCCCCATAACTCTTCAGCTTTTTTGACTGTGTTATCCTTTAACAGCTCCATATAAATTTGAGAGTTCATTGTTCCAAGGTACAAAAGCAATATTCGTACTTTCTTTTCCCGAAAAGCTTGAAGCATCCCAACCAAAGTATCGACTCATTTCTCATCTCATGTTTTAGAAGTTTGTCATGCCAGTATGACTGGAACCCACCTGATGGGCTGTCTAATTTTTGTTTATCACTCAAGAACACTTTTCGCCATTCTTCGGTCCACCTCCACCTGATGTGCTTTTTTCAAAATTTAGCCTAGGTGTTTTATAAAGCATTCAAATGTGAATTTTTGGATCTTTTTTTTAATTAAAAAGACATGTATTGTGTTGGGTGTTGAATATTTATTTGATTTGCTGCACTATTTATGAGAAAAGTAGCTTCAGTATTAGTTTTATTGGCTCTTTCATGTTCTTATTATTGATAAGAACATGAAAACATTCGTATTCCCTAATCGACCCACTGGTGTAAGGCCCGCATTATAAAGAATTATTTATATAAGAAAGAATTTTGTTTATATTTACAAAATGCTTATAAGCAGGGACAGGATTTTGTCAACTTTTGTCTTTTTCTTGCGCAGTCGTAGACATACGACTCTAGACTTTAAACAAATGCGTTTAACGTCTTTCTGTTCTGATCCCGAATATATGTATTTTATTTTGTCTGTTTCAGTTTTTTTGTATTTTCTGCCTTTTATTCACATTCTTGTATGTATGATTTTAAAAAGAGGAATCAAATTAAACAAAAAATAATATGCATGCATCCACTTTCACGTCATTTTTTACGTAAATTTTTGTCATAACATCATACTTCGTAAAATATTTTGAGCAAATAAAAAATATCATCGGCAATTTAAAAGACTATACCCAAGCTGTGTGGTATTTGCAAAAGATTTAAACGAAGGCGGAAAACTTACAGGAAAGATGTCATTTAAAGCAAATGTTTTTTTTAACAGTAGGTACCTAAAATAAATCCCACTTTGGATTTTAAGCACAATTGAGAAAAATCTCGAGATTTTAAAAAATAAAGAAGAAATTTAAAACGGCAGAAGAGGAAGAAGTTTTGGAAAAATGTAAAAAGAGTTATTGCAGCCAATAAAGAACTCGAAAAAAGTCAATGCACTGAAAAAAAAAAAAAAACAAACTGAACCTACAACAAAAGGCAGCAAAAACTGTGTTTCCGAGATGTGGAAAGATCTCCTCAGCTCATTTTTTTAATTTTTGCGTTAAGTTGACTCTTTTTCACTTTTTTTTTTAATAAATGCTTTCTTATAAACTTTTAATTTTCTATGGAGTAAACCAGATTTTGGATCAGAATAAGTTTCTTTTCAGTTTTTTTTTTTTTTTTCTTAAACAGTTTTCTTATATAGGTAAATTTAACACGTATCTTTATGGGAATATGCATGGTGTTTTAGAATGCATATGCAGCCCAACATGTTTCATTTAAAAGAGTATCTACTTCTTGATTTTGAGGGCAAATCTTTGAGATTTAATTGAAAAACGACGCTATGAGTGTTAACTTTAGACTCTAGTTCAAGAGCGCTTGGGTTGAAGAATCGCCTGCTTTTTCTAAAGAAAGACAACATTTGGTAATTTGCAAAAAACTAGTATTGGTTAAATTGTATTATGTTGACATTCAGCCCTATCATCGTAACAGATCGGAGAAAAATTGTCCCCGATTTGCCGAAATGTACGATTTTTTTCTCAGATATGCAATTAATTTATCAGACATGCCTCCGAAAAAAAATTAAAGTTTGCGTCCAAAGTGTCAAAATCACATTCAGCCTTATTGTTAAGTTCGCCCGAATATCATTCCACCCGCAAAAATAGAAATATTACTTTCCTCCAATTGTAAATAAATATTTAATGTTCGAATGTATTTTGTATTAGTTAAATTGTGTTTTATTGTATTATAGTGCTTGTGTTATTGTAGTGATTTGTTTTATATTACAAACAACTAACACCAGCACTAAATGAGAAAGTGGAACACAACACATGTTGGTAATTCTTTGTTCGTAAGCTGAAGCTTGCTTTAAGCTCCTTATGAAAAGGATCTGTGTGAAAAAAAAAAAATAACTCCCCTTGTGAACTTGCGAACGATTGAATAAGTTCAGAAAAGTTAGACATTTGCGAATATTAATCAGCCCTATCACACGTTCCATCGTAATCGAAAGAATTCCCCGAATCCCGAAATAATTATCACCAAATCCCTTCGTAGTGGAAGATCCGAATGAAACGGAAAAAAACATATATTTCTCCGACACCGTCGTTTTCAATTGGATGTCTCATTTTCGACTCGCCTCACTTCGTTTAATTATTGAATAAGCGAATCCTTCCATTCGTTCCACTCAATTGACAGCTAGAGCATATATTTTTTTTTAGTTGAAATCATCGGGAGTAGGTGTTTTTATGAAATGAAATCAAAATATTATTCAAAAGACGTGTATTGTGTTGACTGTTGAAAAGTTTTATTGGCTCTTTCATGTTCTCATTGTTGATGCTGTTTTTATTACCTACACATTGTTTATGAAATAATTTATTGTTTATCTCTTTAGTTTTAGATCCAAAAAATATATTTAAATAATCAAACTCACATTTTTTATTTGTTTAACCAAAAAACATTCGCCG
This sequence comes from Baccha elongata, assembly GCA_951217065.1. Taxonomy (NCBI): domain Eukaryota; kingdom Metazoa; phylum Arthropoda; class Insecta; order Diptera; family Syrphidae; genus Baccha; species Baccha elongata. The sequence goes on from OX578273.1 coordinate 36,338,926, forward strand.
TCATACACTAATCCGCCAAAGAAAACTATCGGAAATAAACGAAAGTGACGAAAGCGAAAACAACAACGCCAAACTACATTTTCGCCACCAAAAACGACTCGCTTCGTATTCCCTAATCGGCCCACGTAATAAATGTTTACGATTCAAAAATCTCCAACAGTTATAAATGGTGAAAAACGGTTGCAAAAAAACGCACAGGCAGTGAATATAACCTATAATAGCGAATTTCAACCTTTCTTTACTTGATTTAGGTATATTATTATTAGGGCTAGTGCTTTCAGCTTTAGTTAATCATTTTGGTAATCATTGGATAATTCAGTTGTTAACCATAGATTTTGTATGTGTATTTAGGGTTACCAGCTAAAATAACAAATGGTTAAATTTAACCAGAGCTGAAAAGACTGGCCCTTAGTGTTCTATTAACCAAGATTTAAATACTTTTTGGGTGTAGTATGTATTCCTTGATGACAAAACATGTATGTATTTTGTTTAAACCTCATTTACGACCAAATCCACTGAATTAGCTTCCATTTGACATCTTGCATAATTCTTCCAATGCTCTTTGTCCACTCATTTTAAAATATGTAAATTAATTAAGTATCTGACTGCTTAGTTTAGTTAGCATATGAATATCAAGTATGACTTGTTTGTTTAAAGTCGATGTTTAACTTTTCATACTGAATAGACAGTTTCAATAAACGCTTATTTTGTACTTCAATTTCAGTATATTCAAAATAATCTAACATCAACTTAAATTTCTCGGATCGTAACAACTAAAACCCAACACCTTTTCCAATCAGTTAGGCATCTTTCTTTTTTTTTGGTTTAGACGTAGTAGGTACATTAAAAAAATTGAAACCCAATAAAAATAACACATAACAATTTAGACCAGAAGAATTTGAGATAGACAAGATTTGATGAAAACATGCGCCTTATAGAGAAGAACTTAGAAAGACAAACTGAAAGATAAAACTGAAATGAAAATTGCAGAAGGAAGAAAGAAAGAAAATCACTAAATGTGTTCTTTTGTTTTGTAATCTTAATATTATGTATTCTGTTATTTCTGTTTTAAATATTTAAAAAAATAAATCACAAATGCATATTATATAATGAAAGTTTTCCAACATAAAAACATTTTTTATACTTCTACCTATTTTTTTCTTGTATGTTTTTCTTTAAAAAAATTGATAAACTAAAAAAAATTATAAAAAAACAAGAAATAATGCCTTAAAACTAAACCTTAAAAAAATAAGTAGTATAAAATAATATTAATTAAGGTTCCTACATCATTAATAATTTAATATAAAATCTACAGGAAATTATATTTGATAATAATGTAAATATTATAAGATTATACATTACTTAAAAAGAATATAATACGAATCGTGGTTGCTATCCCTTGTACACTTAAGCGCAATGCAAAACATAATATTTTGCCAAAAACTAACAATTAAATAACGTTTAAAACATTTCTTTTTTTTTCAACCAATACTTATGAGACACATCCCTTTCCAAAAATAACTGTTTATTACTTCAACCCATAATGTTCACCTGTTTCGTTGATTTTACGCAACAAAAACTATTTATTAATTGTTTAATTTATTATTTTTTTTTTTTTTTCTTTGCTTCTTTTAAATTATGCTATGTTTGCTGATTTGGTTTACTATACACAAAATAATACACTGAACTTGAACAATATTATGTAATATGTATGTTAAAAATTATTTTTTTCTTATGAATAACGATGTAGGGGGGATTATTGGGGAGAAAAGTTGATACATGTTATAATATGCGAATGTCAATTTGTTTATATATATATATATTTTTGTTTTGATCGGCTGGGAAGACTCTCTTTATTTAGGTTTGTACCAGCCCACGAATGTCTGTTGGAGTGTGACCAGTTAAACTGCCTGCCGTGCTGTTACTTCCTCCATCGACGAAGAGTGTAGTTGTGTCGATGCCACTTGTATCGGGTGAATGGGAAGAAACGATTTCTGTGCAAATGTCGGTATCGTCTAGGATTTGATCACTGCCATCTAGAAGATCTCTTAGGAAGTCCGAATCATTGCCAGTCATTTGTTGTAGAGATTTAATTTGTTTGTCAGCAAGTTCTAGAGCTCTTTCAACTTCCTCTCGTTCGTCTTGACGAACTGAAAAAAACAACAACAACAACATTTAAAACTTTGTGTTTTTTTTTTTTGCTTTTACGCCCGATTTGATAAACTTTTAAGACTTCATCTGTAAATAGGAAACTGTTATAAAATAACAAAGGACATTTTATTTTATACTAGTTTTTGCTTACAACTATTGGGCGTGAAAGTTTTATAAGCCCGTTTGCTGTAACGATACTTACGCCCGATTCGATCACATCGTTGCAAATCAAAAACTTCATTTGTAACTAGGAAACCGTTGTAAATAAATAAAATTTTGTTTTATAACTATGTGAACGAATTGGACGTTAAAATTGTACTTTCGTCATAAACTCTCATGTATTTTATGTCACTGTGGACTGTGGATTTATAAATATTTGAGTATCTTTTCAGCAAAAATGCCTTTCGTCGTTCATTCGCACGAAAATCATACGAATTGAATTCTCTTAACATAAGCCGTGTTTTTTAGTGAACTAAGAAAGACGTTGTGCTACGATCATATAAGCGAACGCCTAATGATAATACCTGATAGGTTTGCTTCTCTACTCGAGAAGTCAGCATAATTATTTTGACAAAAATGCAATGTTTCTTTCACCGACAATATTTAATAACGGGGAAGGTTTAAAGAGTAAAAATTGGCAGTTATTCAAGGACTATGTTATGACTAATCAATAGGTATTTAATTTCAAATATTTGGTAAGTTTTGTGCCTTTGTTTGATTGAAAGTGTTATTTTTTTTAGTTACAAAAGTCTTTTTGTGCTAACTTGGTAAGATTATAATAATTTATTTTAAATTTTGAGTATGAGATCATTATGTCCAATTCGTACAGATTGCATTTTGTGCAAAGTATGAAAAATCGACAGAACAAATTATGAAAGAGAGAACATCTATATTTGCAAAGTATAATTGTGGGATTTTTGGTGAACGATTCAGCACAGAACTGAATTTATGAAAGCAAACTATTCACTACACAACAGAACTAATGTCCAAATTTACCTTTTGCAGGTTAGAAAATTTACCTTTTGCAGGTTAGAAAACAAAAATTAAACATAAAAAAGACAGCCACATGTGAATGGACTGCGCTAAAAACTCTGCATTGACCCCTTAAAGTCTCAAGCTGGAATTCCAATTGCTTCAAAAAAAATTTAGATTAGCTAAAACAATAACCAGACGTCTTAAGTAACATAATTTTTGGACTTATACAGGAAGGAAGGATGAAAGTATAAGTTGTAACATCTTAGAACAAACTGAAAAAAATGCAACTCTCCAAAATGCCTATTAAAAACCCATTAATCATAACGTTTTATGGACCGTTGAAAGTTCAAAATGATTCGTGGAACTCGAAAGAACTTTCGAAAAAAAATATTTCGTTCAATCCCGGGATCGGTTTAAGTGCTGGCATATGAAATATTAATGATGCGCTCGTCAACATTCAAGCAAAACTAGTGGTGGTAAATGTAGGTACACAATACATACATATTTGTTTTTATAAAGTAACGAAATCTTCATATAAACGAAATGATGGACAACTGTAAATGTTATGTCAAGAAATTAATTGACTTCATTTGCCTTGGCTCTGCTCTAACTTGTTACCGCAAACCTAGTTTTGAAGGATCACTCTTGCTTTTCGCTGTCTCTTTGGGCTAAAAAGAAATTAATTGAGCAACAATGTCCTCACTCGAAGAACCCAAATAAGACTGTATACCCAGATCATCCAAAACTTTATCTATGGTGCGAAGACGTAGACATTGTCCACATCGAATAAAGAAGTGCTTAATCGTTTTAAAGAAAACATACTGTCATGCACCACCCGATGTAATCAAAAAGGCAATGTGCAGATATATAGTTAAAATATTAAAAAATAAAAACAAAAATTAGTGAGTGCACAGAAATGCTCCATCGCGTTAGATCTTTGAGTTCCCAGGAGAGTTCACCACCGAATGTAGACAAAAAGAAAAGGAAGAAATTGAATCTAAATATTATATAATTCTTTTTAGTATTAAACACCGTTTGACAGCACGATTTGCAATTCTTATTTCAAAATTTCCCACGTGCGCTAGAGGAAATTTTATTTTTTTAGGGAAAAGCAAGTCTACCTCACTTGACAGAAAGTCAATTTGCTCTTATTGGCAAGAGAGATAAGAACCACTTGCTTACCTGCGAGTAAAGGTTCGAGTTGAAAACAGAATCAATAAAATAGAGAGAAGTAACGTCAGATTGTATGAACCTTTCAGGCAAAAATAGTAAATGTAACAACCCAGTAAACATATCATCGCTATAAAACATCTAGAAACTCTGATTGGACTCTTTGCTATTGACGGTCATGTTAAAACTTCCCTACCAAATCGTTATAAAAATATGTATAAACAAAATTAAGAAAGTCCTTTGAACTTGATGCTCAGTAATTAATATTTAAAATATGTACTTTACTTTGATGGGGCGATATTCTCTTAGACAGAAATAATGCGGATGTAAGTTTTTAAAGAATTTCCCAGAAACAAGTTGTTTTTTTTTTTTTTTTTGACTTACCTACAGTAAACAATTCATTAAAAGCGTCAACTGGCAAATTGTTTAAAACGTTAGTCAAATCGTGCTCTTCCAATAGCCGAGTATCGCCCAAAGGTATTTCTTCTGCAACAGATAAAAATGATCAGCTAAATAAAATAATTATAAACCAAATACGCAACTTACCAGCGTCCTGCGTTCCTACCATCAGCTCGCTTTCACTCAAACCTCCTACGCCTGTATCTTCCGAACTGGCGTACACCGAACTGTTGTCACACATGCTAAGCATATCTTGAGTAAGCAGATCATGATGATTTTGATTTTTCAAAATGCTCATGATGTCCACTCCAGGGGGCAACGCATCATCTACTTGCAATATATTCGACTGTGTCATATTCTGTGTATTCTCATTCAACTTGAAAGAATAACCCCCACCAATTGTCCCCGCCGAAGAGATTCCATCAAAAACAATTGTGGCCCCTATACGATTTGATGCCAGACTCGGTGGAGCCAACGCAATTGCCGATGGACGCGTCGGTGTGGAAATAAAAGTCGTACTGCTGCTACCAATCGATTCCAAGGAAGATGTACTTCCTTTTCGCTTCTTCTTGCTACGTTTGGGCGGCCGACCGCACATACCATTTGATTTGGTACGCTTTTGGATGACTTTTGTTTTTGGCCTCTGCTCCTGAACTATCCGATTGTAGTTGTCACGTTTCCAACCATGCTCACGACACAATGGAAGCTCGTGCGAGATATCAAACACTGGAATGCGACATTGGGTATTGTCGGCGAATTTCGCCGTACAAGGTAGGAACAAATGTTGATCTATGTTGTGCGTAATGTGCATATAACATTGGGAGGTTAATGCAAGAGCTTTATTTGAACACAATGATACGCAACATTTTTTTTCGTGTTCACTGAAAAGAAATAAATTTAACAATAAAACAATCATTTCAAGTTTTAAGTTGAAATAAACAAAAAACTTACTCTGTTTCTAGATTCTTGAGCTTTTGCAAGAACTTCGACACAAAGACTAATCGGCTTCTAGCTGCTGTTGGTTTTAAAAATGCATGCGAAGAAATCAACTGAACAGCCTGACGACGCAACAATGCCTTATGCCTCTCAATACGCTCTTCACGTCCGATATTCAATGCTCGCGCTGATATGTCGCCCGCATCGGGATCCTTTAAGTCATACACTCCTAACCAGTGTTTTTGTACACAAGATGCTTTGGCCGACGTTCTTGTTATATCACATTTCTCCGCCGAACGCTGTCGACGTTCGATATGCGACGTCAGCGGTGACACACTATCAAATATGTACGTATCGGGAGCATGCCATTCACCACTGGTTCGACGTATCTTTGATCTTCGCCGTAATGACGATGTCGACGACGATGATGCTGGTTGTGGTAATGGAGAAAATGACGAATGATGGTTGATCGATGGTATTCTTGGTAAAGCTTCATGGTGGGTTGTTTGATTCTGTGAGCGTTTCGCTTTGCCAGGTGCCCCAGTGGCAGAACCTTTAAGCGATTTTTTAGCGGAAGACGATAAGACTCGTGAGTCTCTTTTGGCAGGCGTGGCGAACACAATATTCTTTTCACAATTATCATTTATTGGTTTTCTAATTGGCGATGGTGCAGTTTGTGTAATTGGAACTTCTCCAAGAACTCTAGGATTAGTTCCTGGTTCACTTTTGATAGGGTTTGTTCGGTAGATAACACTAACTGGAATTTCATTTATATCTGAAAGTTTTGGATTCACTGACGATGGATCTGATGCAACACACGGCGATGAAGTGGAGGAAGAGGTTGACGATGATGTGGCATGACACGACACAATATTTTCGGTTATACGGCTTGGAGGGCCTGTTATCGGGGTATTTTGAGGATAAACTGAGACTTTTGAGTATTGTTGTTGCAGTTGCTGTTGATGCTGCTGTTGTCTTTGCCAATGCGCAGAGGTTGTTGAGTTTGTGTTTGTCAACGTTGATCCGACCTTCTGAAGCTGCTGTGCCAAAGTGTTTTGATGGAAATTTGACGGTGGCAGTAAAGTTGATGCGGATGGCAAACTCTGCACATTACCACCGCCACAGTTGCTTGTTAATGTAAAGTAAGACTGCTGCTGTTGATGTTGGTGGACTTGCTGTTGATGTTGGGCGGGTGGGGATGCAGACGTTGTAGTCGGCGTTTGATTCCATGAGATTACTTGTGTTGGCAACGAACAACAAGACGAAACGGCGGCTGTTGGAGTTACTGTCACCGCCGTTGTTGTCACAATTTTAGGATGAGAATTATGCTGTTGTTGCTGTATTTTATTAGGTGGACCACCTGAATGACTGTTGCCATTACTAATCGTTGTTATCGAAATAACATTCTTTTGCATGCCATTGATAATTTGCTGCTGTTGAACAATAGACGCTGATGGAGTTTCAATTGCAGTAGTGGTGCCGTTGAAACGGCTACTAAAGAATTGCTGCGTTACGTTTGCGTTTGCAGAATCACGTAAACTTGTTTGTGGTGGAGTTGGCTGGGTAACTGGTTTCGAAATGTGGGGATGCCTTGATTTCTATTATGATGCATGATAATTACAAAAAAAAAAACATTAGTATATATTTTTTTAATGAACAATTGATTTTATTTACCTGAGGATTGAATAAAACTGGTGTTGGTGCAACTGCTTCCGTAAAAACATACGGATCTTCAGTAAGTCTGGGTGCTTGCTGACATGACATGTCCAAATTACAAGTAAGTTTTTTTACGTTTTTTTACCACTCTGTCCTGCAAAACAAAATCAAAAACAATATTGGATTAGAAAATGTATCAATAAAGTGATATTATTTTCTGTTTAATGGTTTATATAGACTAAATTAAATATAATAACTAGCGTCATGAGATAACGAAGCTCTGTATATTTGAAGTGAGTCATAGAAATTTAATGTTATGACATGAGTAATCAAATAGGTATTATTGTTTGATATTTGAATACGAATATAAACGCAATTTGTAGTCTGTTCAGGCAATTTGGCTAAAAAAATGGTTTAAGTAGAAAAAAAAATAGAAGAATTTTCTCTTCTCCCAGTCAAACGAAAGGATAAACACCCTGGCGAAATTTTTTTAAGGGACTTAGCATAATGGTAAAGTGAATTTAGCATTTTACTAGCTTTATTTGTTGAATTTGAAAATTTTGATCCCCACAAGTGATCAATGTATTATATTTTTTAGCAAATTACTTATGTTTTTAGCACTATTTCAAAATCTCTCAGAGAGATGAACACATATTCATTGTGAATGGTACAGAGATATATTTGAGTCAATTGGTCAATTTTTTTTAACATCTAGGCATTTCATAGCATGATGCTAGTTAACATTTGAAAGCATCATACTATTTTTTTTGCTACTTTTGAACGTTTTATTAAGAACGAGAACAATGTGTACGAAATTTCAAATAGTGAGAATAAGGTCCGGCGCGCACTAGGCGGCCAGGTCGCTCGGCCTGGCCGCAGCGGCCAGTTTTTATATGCTGGCCGCTGGCCGCCTAATGCGCGCACTTTTATGTATCGTAAAAGAACTCGTGGCCGCTCCGACCTGCCCGCACGGCCTAGTCGCATAGTGCGCGCCTGGCCTAAGATGTGTATCATACGATTTTGCGTTATAATCAACATTTTCTCTCATTTAGTTTATATTTTGACGAATGAGTAAATACAGTTGCTATGGTACGAAAATATATCATTTTTGTTGTTGGATTGGAATTGTAAATTCTTGAATACAGTTACTAATGCCATATTCTAGTGGACGTTTGGAGGGCCCTTCGAGTGAAAATAACATTCCTAAATTGGTCGATTGGCTGTTCTAAGTGATGTTTGGGAGTGCTAATTTGCCTTCCTGAATTGAATCGGGAGTGTTGGGAGTGCTGTCAAAATTTACTACCACATATATATCGTTAACATCGATCATATGGTCAAAGCCATATAAAACAAAACGCACAGTGTGTTTTCATTTCTTTTTTATGTTTCAAGAACTTAAATAATAAGTGTAAATAATAAAAACAAATATTGAAAAAACACTTTTTAACTTGTTTTTGCTTCGTTTGAGGTTACAAAAGTTAAATGAAAACAATCTTTGGTCAATTACCACATGCAGAATTGAAAAACAGAGTGTTTTTAATGATCCATTGGATTCATATTTCCCTCCTCTTCGGAGTGAAACCACTCGAATATAACATAAGGATACGAAAATATTATCGGCTCTCTCTCAAATTTTTTTTATTTTTTAATAACTCTTTCTTGTCTATCGCATTATTGTTGTCAGAACCTCCCTTTCAAAACAATTATCTTCATTCTTTCATTATACATGAATTATCCCAAGTCAAATAAATTCGATGCTAACTCCGGGAGCGGTGGAACTAAACCCCAATAGTTTCGAGTTGTAATTTTACTATTGATTTTTTTATACAGTGCACTAAGTACAAAATTTAGGTATTTTTGTAGCATCCACAATGAATTTTTGTTCATCAAACGATGTTGTTGTTTTATTAATGCATTGTTTGTGTGTAGTTACGTTTAACAAAATAGTTTTTGTGAGAGAGAATGTTTATTCTCTCTCAGAGATTTTGACATGTTCTAAAAACTTAAGTAGGTAATTTGCTAAATACGATAATATAGGGGATTGATGTTTTTAACGTTAGAATGATACTAGTGGAGACTAAAGATTTCAAATCAAATTACACTAGTAAAATGCTAAATTCACCTTAGCATTATGCTAGATCGATTAAAAATGTACACCACTTTTTTTTTAAAGGAGCTCCAACTCGTTTCATGTATCGCAAAAAAGTATGTAACACTGTTTCAAATTACAAAAGTATTATTTAGTTGCCGACATTGTATACACATTTCTGTATTTTCATGCTGAATAATCACCGCCTGGCCATCTTAAGAAACTTGTGAATAACACATTTTTAGGTTCGTGCATTGACTAGTTGTCTATTCTGTTACCCTAACAACAGTCGTAAACATACATGATTTTTTTTTTTTGTTTACGAATATTGTCAAGGAAATATGTATTTTAGAGCCAATAAAATACATTTAATATTGTTAATTTGTTTTGTTGACGACTATTGTTAGGGTAACAGAATAGACACTTAGTAAATGTTAGAACTTCCAAATGTGCGGTTCACAACTTTCTTTATATGGCACTGCTCCATGATTGTACTATAGAAATTTATATACAATGTTGCTGATTAAGGTGTCCCTCACACAGTCCATTGAACAGTATTTTATATGCTGATAGTTCTCGAAAGAATAAGATCGGCTATTCAGAAGCTGGTAGTCCAGTCTTTGATCTGCTCTTCTATTAAGAATGCGTCTTCTTACTCGATCTACTGTTGAGTGTTCAACAGCTGTTGAAAATGCTGCTTTAATACATTTTATTCCCTGCTTTCCGGTGACTATGTTGTCTGCTTAATTTGAGAGAGTCTGTTATTACTACGCTGAGGTTATTATTATTTTAACTAATTGTTATGGTTTTAGAGACATACGGAATTATTAAATACATACATTTAACGTAATTGAATTTTAATCGGGGCATTTTGGATCCTATAAAGTAACGTTTAGCAGAGAATCAACCTCATATATAATTCGGTCAGCTAATATCCAATTTGCTGGCATTACTAGTTTAAAAGAAATGCAAGGGTCACTCACCTCCCAAGTGCGTAAATATTTCGCAACCGATTTTTTTATTTCGATCTGTTTAATAATAATTGAAATGATACAACTCTCGTCTCTTAAGACTTTGTCCAATTTGTTGTTTTACTATATATTTAAGTACATAGGTACATACAATCAATAATGATGTCACTTGAATAGATTAAATATCTATTTTGTTTTGTTGTGCAAAAAAGTTGGCAACAAAAATTATATTCAGTAGATAAGATCAATTTATTTAGGTAATATCACAAAATATTGATAAAAATATCGCCTAGAAGGCACATTCAAACTCACTAATATTATTCGTTTTCAAATATATAAATACATGTAATATTTAACGCGATATAGGCATTTGAAACTACTTAAAATTTGTTTTACTAAATAAATTGCAAAAACTTCATAGTCATAGACAATGTAGACATTAGCCAAACAACATTACACACCAATTTAATACAATCATCTCCATTCTCCTCCAAAAGAAAAAAACAATATTACAGAGTACCTACCTACTCATCTACCTACTCCAATTGCCAACAAAATTGTTTACCTCGTAAGAGATTGCAATACAAATAAGAATAATCTGCAAACCAAAAAAGAAAAATATAAAAAATACATTAATATACAAAACAAATGCTGAAATGCGAATGAAATAAAAATAAAGAATAAACATTCGCGCACCAACAAAGCCAGAAGCCAAAACAGATTTTTGAAGAAATGCTTAATTTGTGTCTTTTTTCACTATGTATATTTCTGTCTGTCTATGTAATGCATATCAACTAGAGAAACTGGTATAGGCAATATAAATTATAAAAAAGATTTCCACAATTTTGCGGGGCCACTGCCTGTAGTTAGTTGCTTATAGACTTTATTGTCTTTCTCTACCTTTGTACTTTGTACTTTGTTAAACTTAATTTCCTATTGCTTCAACATCAAAATAATTTTCACAACAAAACCAATAATAACAATAAAGTCTTTGAACTTTGTTGTAGTCTTTTGCTTTTTGGTGTCTCCAGTCCAAAGCCGAAGCCGCTGTTTTCGAGGGCAACTTGGCGTTTCCCCTGCCAATAGTTATTGTAAAAAACCTGTAATTTTCCATTACTATTTTGGAGTTGTACGTACGTTTATATAAAGTGTGGTTTGTTGTTTAATTTTGCACAAAAAATGAAACTAGTTTATGCGTAATAGATTTAAACAATGGAAAATGATAACAAAATCATTAGAAACAAAGTAAAAACTTACTGCAATTTGAATGAAGCTGTCAGAGTGTTCATTTTGGTCTATCTATTTATTGTCAAATTGACGTTTCCAGAATGAATTATTCTCAAAACACAGTAAACTCTCTCAAACCTGATAGCCTTTTCTTCTCTTAAGGCGTTTTTCTATTTTAACTCTATTTATAGCTCTGAGGTTCTCTGAGCATACTCTTCTCAGAGTATGCTCTGAGTACTCAGAGTTAAAAAAAGAAACACATCCGAGCAATTTCTGTAATTTATTATTTTAAATCGAAATTATTAAATTAATTATTTATTCTTAACAAATTAATTACCTTTGCTCGGCCATTTTAACTGTTTGAAGTATTTTATTTCTTTTTCAAACACGTCAATCTCATATTGCTCTGCGTGCTCTGCCGATTCGCTGAAAGCTCACAGAGCATGCTCTGAGCTATCTCTGAGCGAAAAATAAACACAGATTCAGAGCTCAGAGCGCTCGCTCCAAGCTAAAAAAGAAACAGAAATTTTTTGTTTGACAGTTCATGCTCCGTTCCGAGCGCTCAGAGTTAAAAAAGAAAAACGCCTTTAGTAGTATCATTGAGTTTATACACATAGAGAAATCATGTGTAAGTTTCAAACTTTGCTCGTACGACATCCTCGTTACTATCGATTTGTTTTTTTGTTTTACTCTTGTAGCAATTATTTTTGAGTTAAAAGGCAAAAGAAATAAAGAAAAACAAATACAAATGTATGCAGAAGAATTTTGTTCGGTTCGATTCAAGTATTTTTCTTTCAGAGAACTAGGGAAATAATAACTACTCGATATGCTCATTTAGCGACATCTACTTCGGTGACTTTAAAACCATCTTGATTCCTCTATGCTTATAAACTCAATGGTAGTATGTTTTGTAAAAGAATCGATGTTTTAATTTATTTTTTTTAATTTCTTTATTGATGACACGTCCATTTTCCACATTATATTCTGTAATAAACGAAACGAAATCTATCATTTCATTTTCAAACACAAAAACAAAAATTATAGCGACCGCTCACATTCTGTATCGTTTATCGTTTTTGATTATCTGGGACCGAATTACGGCATCAGTTCGTATGTGAGTAACTTTCATAAGTTATTAGTTAATTTTTCCTGTCATTTGAATTTTCAGATAAAAATTTTCATCTGAAAATAAGGGGAAAAACGTAACAAATGTAACTAAATGCCAATCGACGCACGTTTTTATGACAGCTGGCCAATCAGAAGGAAGATTTTTGACAGTTCTATCTGTCAAAAGTCAAACATTTCTTTCTTTCAAATTCTTGTCTGAAACAGCTACATGAGTAAAAGCAAGTTTAACATACATGTACTAACTGACAGCCACGAGGCAAACATTTTTATAAAAAAATAGAAGCAAATTCCGAAAAAATTCCAAAAATTAAACTCGCAGCTCGATAATCTGCTCGATATCGTAAGTAGGAATACCATGCAAGGATATTTCAGTGGCGTATTGCTTGGTCACTGATGCGGTAATTCGGCCCCTGATTATAGCCGCCTATTTCTGTATATGTTGTTTAGTGTATAAGTATTATCAATTGTAAGAAGTCATAAGCCTTAATAAAAATATACATACATACATTCAAATTCTTGTGTTTACTTTCTGATTTTACTTGGATCAAATCTAAAAAAAACTTTTGTTTTGTGGAATTTGAAAATTTAGTTATTTGTAAGTTGACTAGAAAATAATTTTTTTTATTTGGATTGATATTTTTAAAAGTACTTTTAACGTCCAATAATTTATTTAGAGAAATAGTAGGTTTGATAATTCTGCAATATTTGGTCTCGAAAACATTGAAGAACGAACTCTTAATTTCTACGAAAAAGTTGTACCTTCATAAGCCCTTGTTATTGTTGGACTCTAAAAATCCATGCATTTTTATTTAACAATTAATTTGTTAATGTGAATAAATAACTTCTTACCAAAATCTTCTCTATTCATTCCATTCTCATTAGTTTTTTCTAAATACAACTGGCGGTATTATGGATCTACATAAAAAATTAAATCCTTCTTAAACTTAAAAATAACAAAAAACTCGAACCATTTACCACTTTTTCATAATCATCTTTATGTGGTTCCTATACCGACATTAATTTATTATTTTATAAAAACATAAAAATTTTCATTTCTTTAAGTTATTTCAATTTAGAAGTTTTAATACAGAAAAAAACGAACCGCTGGTAGACTCGATGCATACAAATAACTGGATTAGATAAAAAGCAAGAACGTATGAGAAAAAACATACGTTCACTGACAAAGGAATGCCAAAAAAATAAATATACTCGATACTCGATATCGAGTAATCTTAAGCAGTAATGCCAATCGAAGTTTTTTCAGTGACGTATTGTCTGGTCACTGATGCGGTAATTCGTCACCTGTTTGTTTATGTATTAAAAGATTAAATAATAAGGTAGCATAATTTTATGGTATCAGTTGACTTATAGCGTTTTTCATTTAAATTTAAAAGATGAATCATGTTTCTCTACTTTTGTTTCTCGAATATTTTAAGTTGCATAAATAACTTGTTATTAAACCTCATCAACAAAAGGATAAATGATTTTACCGCTTTTCTCAACAGCACCAGTTGGCTCTAACAAACCAAGCAATATCTCTATTTCAACTTTCACCTTGGAAGTTTTTGGAACTTCCCTTTAGGACTGGCTATTCGGACTAGCACTTACTCTATTTTTGGCAATAGCATCAGAGCACTGATTAATACCTGGTAGGTATAAATTGCCTTTGAACGGGCCTAGCCTCATATAGATCTAGTGTAAAGTTATTGGGCAGGCTCTCAGTCCAGATGGAACCACCAAGCACACAGTTTGAGCTAATTTCTTCCTTTTGGACTGCGGGCACAGACCAAAAACTGGTCCCCTTAGCTTTTCAAAGCACTCACTCACTCTCCATTTCAACTTTCACCTTTTAAGTTTCTGGAACTTACCTTTAGGACTGGCTTTTCGCACTAGCACTTACTCTATTTTGTGGCGAAAGCATCAAAACACGTATTTACACCTGGTAGGTGTGCCTTGCCTTTGAACGGGCCTAGTCTCATATAGATCTAGTGTAAAGTTAATTGGTCGACTCTCAGTCCAAATGGAACCACCCAGCACACAGTGTAAGCTAGGTTCTTCCCTTGGGACTGTGGGCACAGACCGAAAACTGATCCCCTTAGCTTAACAGTCACTACCACTATATCACAAAATATTAGGTCAAACGAGTTATGGTATCAAAACGGCGCTTTTCCGCGCTAATTGGGTTTCTTCGGAACAGTTGTTCTGCGAAACCGCCATCTTACCTACCTACCTACCCCTCATCAGCGACATTTTCATCAAATGACAACAAAAATGCATTTGAATTTTCACACGTACAATGATATGCAAATTACAGAATCACAAAAGTATCTTTGCGCGTTGATTTGGTGTCCGGAATCGGACAGTTTTTCTTATCGATTCCAGACTACCAAATGAAAACACTATTAAACAAACAACTGGATTCATAAATTTCTTGTAAATTGTTTAGAAACTATAAACAACAACAAAAAATTATTTTTTTTTGAAACACTATTTTTTAGTTCTTATGTAATCAAATTTTAGGTAAATTAAAGCCAGTTGTACTATTGAACGTGGTTTTTTGATTGACCGTTTTCCATAGCTAATCCGCCAAATTGGAACACGAACAAATACTCTTTTCTTTTAATAGCCTCTCATAACCTTTGTATTTGATATTGTACTCTGTTGAAAGTGACAATTCGACAAACGCATTGCGTTCTATGGGTTTGGCCGCTTTCAAAAGAGTGCCATATTAAATACACAGGTTCTTATAAGAAGCCACTCAAAACCAAAACGCAGCCTATGACTCTGATTACACCAGTCCGTTTGTACGTGATGTGTTTTGTTTCGACAAGTAACTACGTACCTACTATGGTGATTAGACTGTTCGTTGTAATTTGCCCGCTTCCATGTGATTTGGACGTCTTCAGAAGTTGTGGTTGTTGAAAAAAATAATAATTGTTGTGAAATATTATTGCAAATACTTTCTTTTTCATTTTTTGTTTTCATTTTCAACGAAATTAATATTAAAAAAATTACAACATTAATTATTCTAAATAATTCAATTTCACTTTGTATACGTGCTATCGTTGCTTCATTCCTCTTTTGTTTTTATACCCCTCACCCAAAATTTCAAAAAGACTTATGACGAAACGTACGGAAAAGGACTGGTCTAATGTCCTTGGAACCGCTTCTCATAAGAACCTGAGTACTTAACATTGCACTCAGTTTAAAGCTACAACGTAACGCACGTAACGCGTTGGGCCTGTTAGCTATTTTAATTTTGAAATGTTTCAGTAATGCAACTTGACCAAATTTCGTTCATCTTTTGAAAAACACTTTTTTCCTGATTACGCATTATAATTTATATCTATTGTGCACGATGACTGACGTCGTTTGATTAACCGTGTATGTGTAATGTTCGCTTTACACGAATTATCCAAATAATTAATAAAGGGATTTCTAATACAAGGATTATTTTTATTATTATAATTTATAACTCATAGAACGCATTATGTAGGTTTATATGTGTCTTCCATAGGGACCCAAAAAAGGCTGCACCGATTTCGATTAAATTTTCAGACAATCTTCAAAATAGCCTATATAAATATAGATATAGCCAAAAGAATGCAAACATGTTCAACATCAGATTTATGATAAAATCATAAAGATAAAATAATAAAGTAAAAGAAAATCGCGCGATGAAAACAAAAGCGGCATTAAACAAACATTCAATTAACATAATGTATAGGTCCTGTTTTGATTTTACAATAAATTTGTCATTAAGATCCTACTAGAGGGACTCAACTGTAGTTCATTCAGCCAAGCCAAAACAAATTAATGGATGAATGGTTTTACTGTTTCTTCATTTTGCCGCCCGTTTATGTATGCAGAATGTTTTTTTAACTATGAATGTATGTACATGCGAATTTCCTAAATGCTTGTTTTATCTTTTATGTGTAGATTTTAGAAACAAAATATTCTTAACAAATTTTGGGGTGGGACGTGGGAGGCTGTCAAGATTGATTAATACAAAAACATCAACATAAACAACAGCAAAGTAGCTAGTAACCGCAACTAACAAGCGAGCTGACGCCGCACGGTTAAAAACCTTAAAAAAATTACATTCAAGAACAAGAGAAATCCAACAGTTCACTGTCATTGAAAAATGGGAAAGGTCATTTCGGGTTAGGAGTCAAACCCTAGGTTCTAAAGAAAAGTTTAAAAGGTACATTATAATTATTGAGTCCAATACGTTCATCATTTCCGAGTTCCAAAGTTCAGATCCACCGCACCTGTCGGGTGTTTATTCCGTTTTTTTTTTGCCACATAAACAGAAAACAAAGAAAAAACAAAACCTGTTCGGCATTTTTGCACCATAATTCTTTTTAGGTTATCCCACGTTTTCTTTAAACAAAATTATACATAAAATACTATACAAAAAACTGTTTTTGTTTGCAAAAAAAAATAAAACAACCAACCTATACGCTCAGTTATGTTTTTGTATGTTTTATCCCTTTTGCACTGGCCACTAAGGCGTTGTTGTTGTTTGTTATTTTGTTTAGAGCCCGATGAACATAGCGCTGAATTCACTGGATGGGTTTGTTGGAAGATTTTCTTGCAAAAAAAATTTTTTTTGTTCACTTTATTTCCGTCGCGATTTTAAGAGCAATATTTAACACTTACGGCGAAGCTGATACAGATATTTAATTGGAAATCGATAAAAAGAAGTCTTATGTATATTTTGGACAAGTTTTTGTCTATTAAATGCAATGATTAATACGGTAAATAACTTGAAATACGCGTCACGTATAGAAATGACAGCACGCAATTAAAATGGCCGCGGTATCTGTTCATTTTTTTTGCTGAAATGAAAGGTGCGATAGCTTGAATGTGTTGGTTAAAAATCTCTGTCAATGGTTGGAGGGGTTGTATGAAACCATTGCATATAGAAATATATGTACAACGATTAAACCATGAAATAATAGATGGTATTGTAGTGCCCTAAAACCAGTATTTATTAAAGCAATTTTAGAAGAAAAAAATTGTAAGCAAAATTCTTTGATAAAGGTTCTTGGCTTGACTATATTGGGGAAGAATTTGTTTGAGAACAGAAAGTTAAGATGGCCTTATATCTATTAATAAAAAAAAACGGTTAAATTTAAAGTTTTTTTTAAATAATGGCAGGTTGGTTCATCTAAAGATAAGAGCCATTGACGTACTAGATATGGACCGCCAGTCGGTTCAAATTTTCATACAAACGGCCAAAAAATGTTGTTCCATCTAAAAGCGGCAAAAATACACCATCATCTTTTATTGTTAAATGCGTGTACTAATTTCGCTTTTAAAATTTAAATAAAACGTCGACATATTCGGGGAGAGTACGATAACTTTGGAGCCAAGAATTGATAACGGTTTTTTGTAGATCAGTTTAATACAAGCATTTTTTACTATGGGTGGGGGGGTCTATCTCCCTCCGTTTGGGCGGGAGGGGCAATTTTATAAAAACAGTGCTAAAAATTTAAAACAAATATTAAAAAATAATGGTAATACTTACAACTAAGCTTTATATTTTTTTTAAAGCCAATACTTTTTTCTATTAGATGTTTTTTAAATCAAGTGAATTTTAAAGTTAAGTTTAAAGTCCGTTTTTTCAAAGACTATGCATAGAGGTTTTACTTGATTTAAAAAAACATCTAATCAAAAAAAATTTATTGGTTTTAAAAAAAGATATAAAACTTAGTTGTAAGTATTACCGTTATTTTTTAAAATTTGTTTTAAATTTATAGCACTGTTTTTATAAAATTGCCCCTCCCGCCCAAACAGAGGGAGATAGACCCCCCCCACCTATAGTAAAAAATGCTTGTATTGATCTGTTCTACAAAAAACAGTTATCAATTCTTGGCGCCAAAGTTATCGTACTCGTGCCACATATTCATATACAAGTGACTCAATGTCATATAGAGTGGATTTGTTTTGTAAAATAAAACTAGTTTGATTACAATTTCCATCAATTATATTAAACTTAAATGATTAAATAAAGCAAGCGTAGCACTGACGCAGATTCCCTGCGTTGATGGCGCCCCTAGTTATGTTGGAACACGCGTGAAGTTGGCTACTGGCGGTCCATATCTAATACGTCAATGATAATAACAATATACCTTTACTTTTTTATTTATTTGTTTATTATTCAATGAAAATCTTAATAAAGTAACAGATTTTCAACAAAACAATCCAGTTTAATATCGGCTATAAGTTTGTAAACTAACGTTAATAGATAAGACAGAATTATTGGGAATCATTTATTGTCAATAAAAGTTATTGTTGTTTTCGATGCAAGTTTGACTCTACTTTGTATAAAATAAAATAAATTTTTCAATAAGGCACGATTATTAATTTCAGCGACAGGCGTTTTTTTCTAAATCACAAGCACTGAGCTGTGAAAATTTTATCTGATTCTTTTTTAGCTTTTTTAAGTGTAACTTGTGTTTCTTTTTCTAATAAATTATGTCGTTATGTGCAAATAGACAGAGAAAGGAGATTTTCTTAGTTAGTACACACAAAAATGTCAACAAAATCACAACAAATTCTTCTATTAGCTCAATAAATTTTATTTTTGAACACTGCTGTAAGTGCGTCTATACTAGAGAAGCAACGAGCAATGCAAATACAGAGCACGAAGCTGAACCCAACGAACTTCATGTAGTTTCATAGTGCTCCAATGCTCAAAGCTAAAAAAATAAAAAAAATCGTCTAATTTCGGTTGTTAAGGGCTAGTTGTACAATAGTGGCTTAAGTGTTTAATCGGTGAATTAAAATTTTAACTACGATTGTACAACTGTTATTCCAAACACACTAAATATTTGTTAGGTTGTTAAGGGCCATTTCATTTATTCAAGGGTCATTTAATTGTTGAAAAGATATTAAAAGGTATTCTTCTACATTAATCCATGAGTAACAGTTTATGCAAAGGAAAAAGGTACTACTCAAGAGTTTATGTTGAACATAAATCGCTTCAAAAAACGGTCCTGAATCAATAACCAAATTTCTGAGGGCCCAGAGATTTTTTATTATATGTGTTTTGCACAGAGAAATGTGTCCCATTCATTTCCACAAAAGGATTCTGTTTCTGTCAAACTGACATTGAGATCTCAGTGAGATTTTTGTTTTTGGAGTTTAAATTTTAAAAAGTCTGATGGATATTTTTATCACCCTTTCATTTACTCTAAAACCTGCTAAATAGAAACCTGAGATTGGTAAAGATTGGTTTAAAGATTTTTTATTTTTAAAATTCAATGTTTGAAGTTAGTGCAACATATAATTGTTTAATCTATTTTGGTGCAACTGCACATAATTTTAATATTCACCCGCCTGCTCTGATTTTCGTATGAAATATTTAATTTGAAATGAATTGACTTTCGTACGAATTTAAAAAGGGTGTTCTAATTTTTGTTCGAATAAAAGAAAGTTTTCATAAAGAAATCTGATAGCCACACTCAGATTTTGCAAATTTAAAAACGAATTCAATTTGCAAGAAATGAAAATACTTGGATCTTGGAACGCCTATTCTTTAATAACTAAAGTATTGTTTTCGTAAACGAAGAACGAGTGAATATCTATGATGCCAGGGGTATGAAACGAGCATTGTAAGTGAAAGAAAACAAGGCATTTTCATAGATGGGATATTAAGACAATGTGGGAAAACGTTAAATTTGTAAAGCTGGTCATACACGAATAAGTCATTTGGTCAAAAACATATGGTCAAAAACATGTGAGCCATTTTTAAATATTTTACAACATAAAAATTGCATAATATTTTGAAAAACATCGAGTTTTCCCTCATTTTGATTTATAATTTTCACCTCCGGCTCAACTTTCAACTTTTTCAAAAAATCCAACCGGCCGAGCCACTTGAAGCCATCTACACAATGGTAAATTTTACTCATGATATTATGACCGGATCACGGACTGGATGTTATGTGGTTTTTCATTGGAAACTTCAGATTTTGCTCTGGGATTTCAGATTTTTGTTGCCGAATGAAACGCAAAAAGATTTTTTTGTGTGTATTATTTTATGTTTGTTCATTTATAAATTGGCGAGAGGGAAACAAACTGAATTCGCACTAACTTGAGAAGTTGGCAGTCTCACACATTGTTGTGTATGTGAAAGCAAATAAAAAAATCTAACTTCAAATCGAAATTTCGAGATTTTGATATACACGTAATATAGATTTGATTTTTTTGACCAATGAAACGCAAAATCTAAAAAAAATGGAGAACAAATATATCTAGATCATTAAAAAAGCACATTAGATTGTTGGTCACCATATTGGATTATCTGATGACAGGCCGATATGCGAGCCACCGGGTACGAATAATTTATTATTTTCCATAACAAATAACAAAATAACGACATTTCAAAGTTTTGAATTTTTAAATGTGTGCAAGTAGTGATTCTGTTTTTGATTCTGATTTCAAGTCCGAAATGTTAGTGCCAATTTAACGTATTCATAGTCGCCCGGAATGGTTCCTAACGATTACACGGGACTACCAAAGGAAAACGCTATTTATTAATTTAACAAAACTAGTGTTGGAACTTTTTCTGAAGCTCATTCATAAAAATAAATAATTTAGCTGTTGTTTGGGTATTGAACGAAAGAGATATCCCACAATCCGCCAATGACTCAGAAAATACACCTTTAAAAAATTATATGTTAAAAAATGATCTGTGGTAAAAAAAAATCATTTTCATTGCCACACTTCTACAATCTACTCACAAATTTACACGAATTCACAAATAGGAAAACAAAAATGTTCAGGGTGAGCAAAGGAGGGGTTCGAGTCGAATAGACCATGAGTTGACAGGACCCTGAAATAAAAAAAAAACAATACACCCTGTGCGTTGCAGCAACTTAATTTCAATAGATAACTGCACTTTGGTAAAATTAAATGGGTGCGAGTGAGTAGAAATTTTTTTGCATGAAGTCATCAAATAACAACATTTATATAACTGACTCGTTTTATCTTGCAGCGATGTCCCCCAAAGCTCATGCAATTTAACTTATCAGCGAACGGCAGAGAAAATGAGAAGGTATGAAAATAAAACTACAGTAGTCTAGTGGAAGGAAAAGACAACAACAACAACATAAAAAGAAACACAAGACGAGCAAGGAAAATAATAAAAAAGAACATACCCAAGAAAGAACGAACAAATCAGACCAACTTGGTGTTGCTAGTGGACGAGAGAGAAAAACAATTAACTATTGGAAAATAAATGGTGACAGAAGTTGTATGTGTATCGTTTACATTTTGTGATCAGTGAATTTTTACAAAATTACGATTAATTTCCGAGAGTTAATTATTAAAATTTATCAGAGTGTATTAAGTGAAGTGTTGCTAATCGATATTTCATCGACGAATTGCAAAAAGTTGACGCTAAAATGAGTGAAATTAACATTTTGGGTGGCGAGAAAAATATTCCCCCTCATACACAGCAATCGCAAATGGCGACTGAATTCACGTCGTCCGCTACCAAAGAAAATACAATTTCTAAAATCACGTCGGAGTCGGTCGTTGTTGAGGCAACACTCCCGACAGATGGAGGCACTGATGCTTCCGGGACTCATGATGAAAACATGACCAGTGTATGTCCAAATAATTCAAATACATCGGTTGGTCCTCCTTCGACCTGTGGTGGTCCATCATCAAAAAATAAACGAAAACATCGACGTGGCAAACCAAAAACCAAGAATACTAAATTATACAAGAAGACAAATTGGAAATTCCAAGTTCCGCCCTATGGAAGAAGTCAAAGTATTGGATATGGCCGTGGAGGAGGTGTAGGAAGCGGTAGAGGTATTGGCAGTAGCAACCCCAATTCTTCTGGTGTACGTCGAATCAAGTTGAACCGCAGTCGTTCCCTTGTGCCATACAACACCAATAAATTTCTAATGGAAGAGCATCTGGCAGAAGTTCCGTCTGCCCTATTAACACCATCTGGTAGGACACGAGATTCTAGTTTTTCTGTTGATTCCGAAGATAACTACTTCTATTCTTTACCTGAAGATGAAGAAGAGTTCCTTACCAAGGAGTTTGCAAACGTATACGAAAAGGCCAGAATAGAACGTTTAGAAACGTTGACTAAACAGCAACTTATTGAGGAGTGTTTACAAATCGAGGATAGATATTCAGAGCAAGGTGCACAAAGACAACAACAGATAAATGCCCAGAAATTATCTGCAGAATATTCGGTGAGGATTAGGTCGTTAGAGGAGAAAGTTCGTGATCTTACGAAGGAAAATGGTGGTAAGTACTTACCTAGGTTTCTTTCTTTATTTTAGTTTTATTGCTTATTTCTACGTATTAGACGTTTTAGACCTGTGAGCCGATTCCAGAACAAAAGCGCAATGGATCGCTTTCTAGAATCGGCTAACTATTGCTCATTTTTTAATAAAAAATTCTTTTGTACAACCAGTTTAAAGGGAGATATCCAGTACTTTTCCACTTTATTGTATTGTAATAACATTTTGGATATTTAAAAAATAATAAATTAAAGGTTAACTTTAATATTCATATAATAACATAAAAGTCCAGCCACGTAAAAACTAAAAAAAAAATTTTTTTTTAGAAGAGGTGTTTTTTTTATATTAAATTTTCTCAAGAAGTACAAGCGTTTTCAGTTTTGACTAAAAATTAACAAGAGCATACCTTTGGCGTCGGCTCGAGACCGGGATAGGTGGAGAGACTTGCTGAAGGATTACACTTTACACATTACACAAATTACACTTAATTAAATAAAATTTTTAAAAAATTAACTAGTTTGGTTCTTTTTTCAAAATTTCGGGTTTAAAAATTAATTTTTCAAAAACTAATTTATTAAAATAAATTTATTTTAAAAAAACGTAAGAGAATAGATTTCGGGTTTTTCAAAAAGGTATAACATAGCTATTTTTAAATATTTTTTTCTGATTTAAGTCAATTAAAAAAAAATACCCTCTCGCCTAAAAGGGGGGAAAATAGACCCCCTTCCGTACGATTTTTTCGGGATTTTATATATAAGGCCGTGTGCCATTTGCGTTCAAAGTGCTGTTAAATTTGATCATATGGCTAAATTTTAAAACTACCTAGGTGGATACACACTTCAAAAATTAACCTGCTCAGGAGCTAGTTAAAATTTTAGGAAGTGTTCATTATATCATTTTCTATCGATTGTATCCAAAGCGACCACCCAGGGGCTGAATCGCGTCCTTTGTGAACCATCAACTCGTGAACGGATTGTACCTACCAGTTTGGGATCGTCACTTACGTTGACGAGTACATAATTCGGTATCGCGTCTTACGTTAACGAGTGCTGTACGTTCACTCGAAATGTCAAGTCCGGAGTTAACGGATGGGTATTATTAAGTTTAATTTATTTAATAAAAAAATGTGCAATGAATACAATTTTGAATAAATAAATATACGTTAGAATTTAACGAACAAATCTGCATAATAATATTTATCTATTTAGGACGAATTTATACTTGAAAATTAAAAAAAAAAATATCTCCTTGCAACAGGTTGATTCGCTAGGTACAAACAAAATATGAGATGGAGAGATTTTTGTCCTCCATTTTCTCTAGCACTTTTCGGTAATGTTTGATATTATTCAAATTGCAAGCGTTGTTATTTTTTCATACGCCTAAATAGAACGGGTTGCTTTAATTACGTAGACCAATTTTTTCACAACATTAATCATACCTAATTTGTTTTATTCTCATTACAACCAAAAAAGTTTCACTTCAAAAAACCACTAGAGGCCAGTTGTACAAACATTTAAACCGCATTTCAGATATTTTTATCTCCCAAACTCGGCTACTTAATTCAGATCTAGTATTTCGTATAAAAAACAAACAATTATCACTTGTAACAAATAAATATATTGAATCAAAACCAATGAAAATCAAAAACAACACAATTTTCAAAATTAATCTGCTACAATGACACAAACATTTTATAGTTTACGTTCCGTCAGCTAACGTCGGTCGCGATCCCGATACGTTCAATCGATTGACGAGTGACGTAATTTTTATGAGCTTGATCACCCGTCCGTTCACGTAGGGCGCGATTCAGCCCCTGTATAGCTTCGTGTTGTTATGAAAAACTGTTTATGCATTTATATAAATACTGAGACACACTTGAATGAAATTCGTAGCAATTTTGTATTAAAGGAACGACAAAAATTAACATTAGTCAACTATTGTTATTAACGTACTAGGTTTCTGAACATTTCTGGATAGGCTCTTGAACACAATTAATCTTTATTTATATTTTAAAAAAATCCTATTTAATTCAATTGACAATAAAAAGCTTAAATTTTATTCACCCCAATAAAAAGGGATCATATTTAACTGGGATCAAAAAAAAGCTGTAAAATTTCTAATTGAGGTACCAGTACCAGTAACAGTACCAATACTTGTACTTTAGTACCCTGGTACTGGTAACTGGTACTTATAAAAGGCAAGTATTTTTTAAGTATTTGTGTACTTAAGTACTTGCGCAGTACTTAAGTACCTAAGCTGAGCAGTACTTCAAGTACTATCAAGTACTTTGTAGCAAATTGGGTTTTAATTTCATTTCAACTTAATACAAAGAAAATTTACTGTGTATTACATAAGAATGTTTCTTTGATTAACGAACAGAAACTGTTAGTTCTGTAAGTTTTGTTATATCAATCATAAATTCGTTTATGAGCAAAGTGAAGCCTACCCAATTCTTATCCAAAACATTTTTCTTTTTTTTTTAAATTCAATTTTTATTAAAAATAAAAAAAAGAATTTAAACAGTATATTTCGTCAAAAAAATATTTACTTCTATCTGTAAAATTGTGCAAAAAAAAAACTAAAAGAGGCAATTTGATTCGAAGAAAAAAATTTGGCTTATGAAACGAATTAGAAATCAAATTTCAACTATAAGTGCAATAAATATACAGGGTGATTGGTATAAGGTGCACCAAAAAGCTTGAGCGTGTAGGTGGAGTTAAGACAAGAAAAAATCGTATGGGAGGGGGTCTATTTCCCCCCGTTTAGGCGGGAGGGGCAATTTTCTTAAACATTGACTTAAATCAGAAAAAAATCATTTAAAAACAATGTTAAATGATACAAAGCATTGTTATATTTATTTGGAAGGTCAGAAAACTACTCTTTTATTTAATTTTTAAATTAAGTTGTTTAGGTGAACAGTTTTAAAAAAAATAATTTTCAAACTCAAAATTTTGAAAAAAAAATAAAAAAAAATGTTTAAACTAATTTTTTTTTTAAATTTTGTGTAATTAACTATTATTTTTTTTCAAAATTCAATGCTCTTATTAATTTTTAGTCAAAAACAGAAAACCGAATGCCAAAATGTATCTTAGTTTTTGAGAAATTAATAATAATAGAATAATAGTTAATTACATAAAATTTAAAAAAAAATTAGTTTTTTTTTTTAATTTTTTTTTTAATTTTGAGTTTGAAAATTAATTTTTTTAAAACTGTTCACTTAAAAACAACTTAATTTTAAAATAAAATAAAAGAACAGTTTTCTGGCTTTCCAAAAAGAAATAACAAGGCTTTGTATCACCGTTGTTTTTAAATATTTTTTTTTCTGATTTAAGTCAACTTTTAAGAAAATTGCCCCTCCCGCCTAAACGGAGGAAAATAGACCCCCCCCATACGATTTTTTTCTTGTCTTAACCCCACCTACACGCTCAAGCTTTTTGGTGCATCTTATACCAATCACCCTGTATATAATGTTATTGTGAAACCACACTTTGAATACTGTTCCACTTTTTTGTTTTTATGTATTGAGAGTAAGATGTTAAGACTACAAAGATTACAAATAAAGCAATGCGTTGTTTAATAAAGTGCAATAGATATGTGTCAATTCGTTTTTTGTTAAATTCCTTAAAGTGGTTGTCTGTATTGAATGTTTTAGTATTTATATATAAGATAATAAACAATTTAATGCCTAAATATTTATTTAATTACTTTAATTTTAATAGAAATGTTCAACTATATGCACTTAGAAATAGAAACGACCTTAGGTTTCCTCATTTTTAAAATACAAATACACAAAACTCGCTCATAAAGGTTTTAAACCACTGCCAACATTGTTATGTTATCTAACGAACTGGATGAAAAAACTGACGTTATTTATGACAAAGAACGAACAACGTACACCGAACAACGATACAGTGTAAATCCAGCTTTAGACAGTAAAATTAAAAATCAAAACAACATTAATGTATATAAAAGAAAAGTAAAAGAGTTAGTTTAAATATTAGCCGAATAATCAATTATATAAAAATAACTTATTGTAAATGTAAATAGTTTAGTCAAACTAAATAAATAATCTAAATCTAAAAAAAAAGAACTGATTACTTATACAATTACTGTGCAAGTACTTGAAAATACTTGAAAGTACTTGATTTTACACAAATACTTGAAAGTACATGAAGTACTACTCAAGTACTTAAGTACCAAAATATTTGTAATGGTATTGTCTTTTTTCAAGTACCAGTACCACAGTACCAGGTACTGAAGTACAAGTACCAGTACCTTGTACTTGTACTTGAAAGGACTGAAATTCTAGGTACTTTACAGATCTGGATCAAATTTAACAACAATTTTAACGCAATTGTCACACGGGCTAGATAAATTACTACTTAAATTAATAAATTAATGAAAGAAAAATTCCTAATAATTTCACTTTTTATTTTACTATAAGAATGTAATGTTGTTGTTTTTTTCAGACCTTCGGCGACAGTTGGCTACATCTCAACGTCCAACACCAATGGATTCATCTAGTGAAGACAGTGAAAGTGATAGCTCAAGCAGTAGTAGCAAAAGCTCATCATCATCAAAAAGTTCTCTAAGTACTTATAGTTCACCGGGAGAACAGATGAACGATGTTCAAATGGCTGATGTATCACTTAGTGCAGAAGAGGAACAAGAAGTTATAAATGGTGTTGCCAATTGCAATGGCTACCATTCAGCAAGCAGTAATACTCCACCATCATCACCATCTTCTAGACCATCCTCACCAATTCCCCCGCAACAGTCACAAAGCCAACGAGACACACCAGCTTATCAGTCAAGTGATCCGTAAAGCTTGCAGACTTACCAACAGCATTTGATAAACAAAAAGGACTTTTAAGTATAAATATTGCAAAATGTTGTAGATTTACAAAATTTGTTTTAAAAAGTTTTTCTTTATTATATTATAACACTCTACGGAACGCATATTATGTATTTATAAATAATTTTAACAAACTAAATATACTTTTAACAATTTACATTTTATTTTAATAGTATTTTAATATTTGTTTTTATTGTATTATTGTTTTGCTTTTAATTGTTATATTTTGCATTAAAGATGAGAGATATTCTAAAAAATCATCTGCTGTATTTTATTATTCCCTCTGATCCAGAACGGATCGGAATTTTGCATGATCTAGAAACGAAGCTGGATCTTGTGTTGTTGTTGTTTGCATGTATTTTACTACGCAAATCTGATCAGCAGGTCATAGGGCATAATAAAATACAGATTATGTTAACATCGATATCAATGTAAATGACGTAACAACAGTGTTGACGTTTCAAATTAAAATACAAAAAAGCATAACCATATTAATTTTCTAAAATCTATCACAATTTTTTTGTATATGTTCTGATGCCATTAAAAATTATTAAAAATAACTACATTATGTAAGTAAACTTACATGGTGACCAACATTGTGCGACAAACCAATAAATGGGACAATTTGTGAATTGAATGTCTTTCCCACAACACACTCCATTTTTCACACATTTTTATTTTGATTGAAACTTCAAAACAATAAATTAGAACAATAATTCTTATACACACGTAGGGTAAAATATGAATTAGTTGTTTTAATAAAGTTGTTTCAATTTTGTATTTTGCAAATTTAAATTTGATTAGCACAAAGTTGTAAGATTTTCAGTTAAGGGAATTTTTGCCGCCTTTATTGTGCTCTTTCGGTGCAACTTTTTGAAGTTAAAAATGTGAAATTAAAATCTTTTTGCGACGTCGCACAAAGTCGTATGACGTATTCAGTTATCAAACGCATTTAATATGAATAAGGTGAGCTGTATTTTGCGTATTCAACTAAAACTAATATTTACCTTCTGATTTTTTGCAAAAGCAAAATTTGATAAGCTTAGGCTCTGCTCATTCTCAAACAGCTTGAATTAAATTAACGAGAATCCCCAGTGTAAGGTTCACAAATTTTAAAAACATGCTCAATTTGAACAAAAATGAAAATTCGGAGTATATCACATTTAATATGTGCATTGTGGATATTATTAGCTGTCTTATGATTTTAACTATCAATTTCTATGAAAATCAAAATCCGAACTCCATTCTTGTATACTCCATTCTGAAATCGATGCCATGTTTTTATTTCAGCACATTTGCCAGCGCACAATTTAATTGTCTGTGCTTGTTGAATCTAGTCGTGAACTTTTTGGAAACACATATACACATCGATTTTAATCGAGCTTCTTCCAATTAACTTTCTTCAATTATGATATAATCATTTGAAAGTTTTAAACAAAATAAAATATAACAAACTTGAATCCTTGCCTTTTCTTTAAATTATGTTTTTATTTAAAATTTAAATATAATTTTTAAAAAATTATTGAAACTGAATTGTAAATTGAACATTAAAATGTTTAATTATTTATCCACTTATTGTTGTAAACTCGAAATTAAATAAAGAATAATACTTATTGTTAGATTTACTTTTAATTGCTAAATAACGATATTATTTTTTTTATATATATTGTTTTATTTTTTATACACTATCAGATCCTGTTCATAAGGAGCTTAGAGCAAGCTTCAGCTTATGAACAAAGATTTGCCAACACATTATATGTGTTCCACTGGCTCATCACTTAGTGCTGGTGTTAGTTGTTAGTAATGTAAAACAAATAAATACAATAACACAAGCACTATAATACAATAAAACATATATTTTAACAATACAAAATACATAAAACATGAACTAAGAGCGTGGAGCACTGGTTTTAAGTACATTTTTAAGATTTATTTTATTGTCATTAAACTCAATAATTTTAGAATTTAAATTGAAAAGCCTGCACATGCGGGTAAGCGGCTCATTCATACCGTAATTAGTCCGATTTATAGCAAGTTATATCACATAAGAAATGAAAATATACATAAAATAATTAAGCACGTATTTAATTCGTTTGTTTAAAAGAAGAATAATTTTTTGAAACCTCGATAAAATTTTAGGACAAGGTCAAATTTACAAAATTCATCAAAACTAAAATCCTGTCTCGAATCACAGAATATTTGCATGAGAGGATCATTTTATCAAATAATACTTCTATTAATACGAATAATTAACAATCAACATGAATACTATTTTTACTTTTTTTTAAAAAGGACAAGTATTGGATTTGTGTAATAAAAAAAATTACGGTTGACATATTCCGTCCGTCGGTCTGTCTGTGCGGATGTGCGTATGTTGTCTGTGCACCGAATTAAGGCCTAAACGATAGGACTTACTCCAAACTTCGTGTATAGCACTTTTTGGTGATTTCTTAGAAGAAATAAATTCGATTTCTGATCTCAGATTGGTGATACATATATTTCACAAAACTGTCTTCCAATGTCAAACCTTTAAAAGGTAATCGGTATCGAAAAAGTACCGTTCTATAGATGTGTCCAGACCTGAAACATTTCAAGAAAAATTGTTTGAAAAACATTTCTTAAATGTGTCCCATTTCCCATTTGTTTAAGAAACATTTCAGAAATGTGTGGACGTTTGAGAAAACATTTCTGTTGCCATCATGGATGGAAAACAGAAACATTTCAGAAAAGTTTATCAAGACCTGAGAAACTTTTCATAAACATTTAAGAAACATTTCATAAACAATTCATCAACATTTCAGAAATGTTTCCCTATTTTCATAAACGTTTCTGAAATGTTTATTAAATGTTTTTTAGGTCTGGACACACCTTACGGCGTTAACGTTTATAAGCTTGTCCGGAAAAAAATGGTTAGATGAAAGAAATCACCGTTGACAACATATCACTCACATAAAATTTCATAAACATTTTTTTTTCAAAAAAATTGGAATTATTAGGACCCAACATAGGTACCGTTATTTCATGACCGATGCACCTATGCTATGATATAAAAAAAAAACGTAGGGGCATATTACTCAAAGAATACTTTTTAATTAGTTTGAAGAAAATCCGCCCAAGCTTTTAGGCTGAGTCGATACTGAAAAACAGAGAGACAATTGGTGGACCCAGTTTTTTCGATTCTCTGTAATGGTAATGTCATTTTTTATTGTTATCTCAAAATAATTTTTTTTGTACGAATTCATTGCAAGTAAAAAATACTGAAATTAGTGATTTTTTGAAAATAAAAAAAATTATCAGAGAGCAAAGTTAGGTATAGGTTTACATATAAAAATCGAATCAGTAGTTGTGTTCGTTGAACTCTGGAGTCGCCCTAAAGTCGCCCAAGCGTTTTGTCAAAAACCTCAACTCGCCCTGGCGAACAAATTTTGTGTTTTTTGAGACCTGTGGCCCGACTAGGGAATACGAAGCGAGTCGTTTTCAATTCAATACAGCATATTTTTTTAGTTGAAATCGTCATGGCCGAGAGTAGGTGCAATTTTTTGTCATTTACTTCGAAATTAAATCAAAATATAATCAAAATAACATGTGTATTGTGTTGGGTGTTGAATATTTGTTTAATTTTCTTCACTGTTTATGAGAAAAGTAGCTTCAGTATTAGTTTTATTGGCTCTTTCATGTTCTCATTGTTGAAGTTATCGTGTGTTGCTGTTTTTATTCCCTACATTGCTTATGAAATAATTTATTGTTTATCTCTTTAGTTTAAGATCCAAAAAATATATTTAACTAATCAAACTCATTCATTTTAACGCAACAAAACATTAACCAAAAAACATTCGCCGTCAATACACTAATCCGCCAAAAAAAATCTATCGAAAATATAAAACGAAAGAGACGAAAGCGAAAACAACAATGCCAAACTAAATTTTGGCCACCAAAAACGACTCGCTTCGTATTCCTTAATCGGCCCACTGGGGTCGTCCTTAACTCGTCATGAAGTACCTTTATGTTTTTGCTGAGGCGAGTTGGGGCGAGGTAAACAAATTGACATAAGTGTCTTGTCAAACATATGTTTATTTATACAAACTGCGAATTTCTTTCACTAGAACTTGTGAACATTTTCGGCCTAAATTATGGTGAAAGGGTAAAAACATTTTTTTTCTTAATTTTTCCCTTACTCTGTCGGTTAACTATCATGTGAATGAAATGTCAACACGTGTGACAAAACTCACGTCTCGGTAAATTCACAAACCACAAAATCGACGCATTCCACAAATTGATAATTGCAAAATTTGCTCCAGTTTAACTTCAAATGTACTTGTTTGTGTATAGGGAGTTTTACCATCTTGTCAAAGCTCACACTATGGAGAAGACAGATTGAAATATGTATCGCGCTTTTTTCAAACTGTCAAACTCAAGATCTTGGAGAAAACAATTTGGAAATAATTTTTAAATGCGGTATTCTTTTTTGTGTGAAATTTGTGATTTCCGTGGCTTAAAAATTTATTTTAATTAGCAAAACCAACAATTTTCACAATTTTCGCGCACAAATCTTTAAAATTCCCGCTTTTGTTTTCAATCAATTTTTCAACAATGATAAAAAAAATCAGCTGTTCACCATACTGCTGTTTTTGACAATTCTGTGAGAACGAGAAAGAGATATATCGTTGTTACCTAAAAAGCCCTATTGAAGATTCGCACCTGCCGGCGAACTGTAATATGAATAAAATGGAAAAATCTTTGATTATTCACATTAGCAGGTCGTGGCTCTAGTGCAATGGATTTGAAATGCACTTTACGGCACTTTAAGTGGTTAGCACACAAATTAAACAGTTCGCTGAATGTTGTTGTCAGACGCGTAGAAAATATTTATGAACAATTTTGTAATTTAAATTTGTTTATGTGGTGATAATATTTGTATATATTAGATCATTTATTTACTTCGAAAAGAGAAAATAAAAATAAATTGATTTATGTTCCTGAAAGTGTTAAAAACATTAGTATTCGTCGCAGCTCATGTGTAAGGCGCTTAAGACTTTATGCTGTAGAAAGTCTATTTCTATTTCTTTGCAAATTATTTTTTTCTGAAATTTGGGAAAAACTTTTCGTATCTTAAATATTTATCCATAGTACATTTATGAAGATATCAGCACTTTTGACTCTATCAAAACAATGTACTCGTAGTTTGTGCTTCCTCTTTTTTGTAGAGGACGTACTGTAGAAAAATATAGATCCACCTTAAAGCATAAATTTCTGCAGTAAATACGAAATCCCTGTATATATTGCACAAAATACTTGTATTTATTTTAAACATAGGTGGTGCATGAATCGGTAAAAAGAAAATCCACATGTCACTTGCATGTCAAATTAGCTCATGTTTTTTTTTGTTGTCAATTAGTTTACAGCGCCGCGTAAATAAAAAATTATATTATCCCAAATAAATTATTATCACAATAATACAACCGGTCATCCCAAGTGAGTTATTATATATACCAACATCAGTTTACCAATTATTTCATTAAACAAACAAAGATTCCATCAAAATCATCAAAACAGTGTGATTTGCATAAAAATAGTGTTCCTATTTATCGTTAGTAAATGAATTTCATAGTTCTTAAAATCCCTAAAGCTTCCCAAGAAAACAATTTTTAATATGTCGAAAAAAAAATTAAAAATCGAATTACTAGAAAAACTTAAATCACAAAAAAATAACCCAACTACTGAGCAAGTAGCTA
The DNA here is from genome assembly GCA_951217065.1 of Baccha elongata. NCBI lineage: Eukaryota > Metazoa > Arthropoda > Insecta > Diptera > Syrphidae > Baccha > Baccha elongata. The sequence goes on from OX578273.1 coordinate 36,372,492, forward strand.
CAGATGATTTATTGACATCAAAGTATTTTCCTACACCTTTTTGGAAACAATTCCTTGACATTGAGTGTGATCTTAATAGCGAGCTAAAGACAATTGAATTCTTAAATATTACACACGTTTACAATCCAATTGAATACGCATTCGATTTACATCGTCAGTACTTGCAAAAGTTTCTTAATGGTCATAAAAAACTGATGTTAATTGGAATGAATCCTGGTCCAAATGGCATGGCACAGAATGGGGTACGAATTACAGTACCTACAGATTCATATATTTTAATAGTTGCATTTTAAGAGTAACCTACATTCCTTGCTAATTTTTGTGATTTTAATTACAGATTCCTTTTGGAAATATAAAAACCGTGCGGCATTTAATGAAAATTGAAGGACAAGTCGAACAGCCACCGTCATTACATCCAAAACGTCTAATTACTGGTTTGGCATGCACCATAGAAGAACCAAGTGGCGTTCGTATTTGGACATTAATTGAAAAATTAGCCGGAAGCTTAGATGTATTTACTCAACAATGCTTTATGCATAATTTTTGTCCCTTAGCATTCTTTGATGTGAAAGGAAAAAATATAACACCAGGAGAATTAAAGGTAGGTACAAACATACTAAATATTTTATTTATAATAAATTATTCTTGAATCCTGTATTATTTATAAATATTGCATTACTAAGCATGAGTTCCCACATATGAAAACAAAGTTTTATATGCCTACCCATAAATAATTGTTTATTTTTCATTTAAACTCAATGGGGAGGAAAACCATATATTAAGGTACCTAGTCTGTTTGTAAATAAACAAAATGTTCCTACTCCAATCGGTTGTAAATGAACAGATCCAATTTCCAAATATAAAACATGAGCAGTTTCTATAAACCTTCAATATACATATGCAATAAAAGGAACGTAACCCTCAATACTTCAATTTGCAAGATAATGATTTACAAAAATTTAATTTCGTCAAATTTTTCAACCTCCTAAAAAAGCTTGAAAACTTAAATGTTCTATCTTTGTTAGTAGCAGTTAGAAAAGGGTCAACATTGCATGAGTTTGTGTGAATAAATGTTGTGCGTTAAAGGCTTCCACTTTAGCCTATAGGCTAAACTGAAAGCCTTTAACGCACAAGAAGTGATTGAATGAAAAGTTAAAGTGAGAAATCGAATAAATGTTTTTGCTGACAAAATTGGCCATATAACTGTTTTATTTATAGAAGTCCAAACTAAGACAATAAATTGTCTCCTTTTGACGTTGTTCGACTCCACCCCATTGAAAATTTCAGTGCTTCTTCAGCAGTGAAATAGTCGCTATAGGAGATTTCAATGTACACAATTCTAATTGTCTTCGCTTTTCTGGCTAGACAACACCCGAAAGAAGGCACATTAAGCCATTGAATAAATACAAATTTGTATTTAAAAAAAAAAAAAAAAAAAATGGTTCACCTTTTCTTGTTTATCGTTTATGATCTTCTGTTATAGTTGCATTTCACGAATATGCATTATCCACCTCTATTTACCCTCCCTTTTTGATACTCAGCCATTCAAAACAATGTGCATCGGTATATCCTGCCATTTACTATTCGGTTTCCCTAAACGATCGCACTGTGTTAAATTATTTATTAGGGTAGTCATAACCCCTTTTATTATTTAATTTATTATCTCCTAATTGTATTTAAAAAAAAATTCCTTTCTATGCGAATCGTCTATTCTATAAGATCTCAATATATAATATGAATAAATATTAATAATAGTAATACTAATACATAATCTTCATAAATAATAATAATTATAATACTAATACATAAAAAGTTCTTCAACTATTTAGTTTGATAAACTATACCTTCATATTTTTTTACAGGGTGATGCAAAGGCAATAGTTCGTGATATTTGCCTGAAGCACCTCAATAAAGAAATACAACTAGTACAACCAGAGGTTGTGATTGCTATCGGTTCTTACGTAGGAGACTGTATGAAGAGATTAGTCAAGCAATCTGATAACTTTAGTTCAAATATACAAATTTTACAGCTAGCACATCCAAGTCCTCGCAGTTTAAATAACAATAACTGGCCAGAAAAGGCTACTCAATTCTTTGAGAGTAATAATCTTCTCAAGTATCTCCGCAACGAAAACTAAAAACACAAATAAGAATACCGTTATAATTTAATTTCTGTAAAAAACAACTAACATGGATAAATTTATGGAAAATGCATTCGCCGAAGCCCGAAAAGCTCTTGCACTTGGTGAAGTTCCTGTAGGTTGTGTCTTCATTTACAAGGATGAAATAATAGCTAGAGGTAGTAACGATGTGAATGCCACCAAAAATGCAACAAGGCATGCTGAATTTGTGTGCATTGATCAAACACTGGAGTTTTGTAAAAAGAATGATCTTAAATGGGAGAATATTTTTTCTGAAGTAAGTGTCGTTGTCACTGTAGAGCCGTGTATTATGTGCGCATCGGCATTGTATGAACTCGGAGTAAAGGAAATTGTATTTGGTTGTGCCAATGACCGATTTGGGGGAAAAACTGTTGTAAATGTTGAGAGTTTTTTCGGAAAAAAAATTAGCATTACTGCAGGAATACGAAGTGACGAAGCAATGGAACTTCTTAAAGACTTTTACAAAGGAGAGAATCCCTCAGCACCTGTTCCCAAGAGCAAAAGATAGTTTATTAATTTAGTTTTATATTTATTTACAATAATATAATACGTACATGTGAATATATAATATGAAACATATGTGTATATTTATATACATGTTTACAAACTGAAAAATTAAAAAATGAAAAATAAAAAATTAATGCATTTACCTAATAGTTTTAAAACAAAATTTTGTTTTCATTTAAAATTATGTACAATTATGTATTTCCAGTTTTCAAACAAAGAAAATTTAGGTACAGAGAACTTATGACGAGTATGTTTGTGTGTATTGTGTTAATACTTGTAATGAATTCACCGAACGTAGAGATACCTTTAGTTATGTATGACTGTTCCACATGCTACGAAAATCAACGATTTTGACGAAAAATGTTCAAATTCTGTTCCAGAAGACACACATTACGTATTTTTTCATAGAAGAGATAGCTCCCGGGAGAGTAATAAAATTCCCCATACTGCTAATTTCAGTCCAAGAAATTTAATTGGGGAGAAATATGAACACAGAGTTCTGTCAAAAGTGAAAGCCATTTTCAAGTAAAAATATCAAATCAAACTTTCAAGTTTTTCTTTGATACTCTTCGTTATTTTACTTATGAGTTTTTGGCTGTTATTTTTTTTGTTGGCATCTGGAATTTTTTTTTTTGCAAATTTCCTCACATGAGACTTATTCATCCGGGTGGAAAACTGGTTAACTAGACGAATTATTACTAGATGAATCATTAGTCTGGGGGAAAAAATGTATACATGAACCTCTTCCTTTTGTGTTAGTATTAAATTGTTTGAGAGATAGCCGATAATATTTTCGTATCCTAGTAAATTCACTATTCACGAATTAACACTTTCAACAACAAAATTCAAATATTTTCATTTCCTAGCAACTGTATTTACTCCATCAACAAAAATGAAACGAAATGAGAGAAAACAATAATTTTGCAGGCCTCAAAATGGAGAAAGTTGTGTGTGAATTAGTTTTCCACTTCGTTCTTCCACTTCAAACTTAGTGGAAGATTTTAGACTGTTTCATACTGCACACTTCACTTCACTCTCCTAGAAAAACCCCCCGTTTTCCCCCGGATGAATTATTCTAATGTGTCTTCCAGCTTTTCATCGTAGTTCATCAACCAATTTTGAGAAATAAGTGTTAAATTTTTACAGCTTGTTTTTGACAATCCTGCGCTTTTTAACTAGTATTTGGCGCTTTTAGTTTTTTTTTTGTGGTTTTCGCACTAAGCCTAAAAAAATTACGACCTGGTCCCACGATCGTGCTCTTGTAGCAAAGTAGGTATGGGAGTACTTATTAGACCAGTCAATAAAGAAAAATAAGGCCTTCACCTGGAAAAAATTCAACAGCTTTAAAACTTGGCACACTTTGCTGAGGTGTCTGATGATGAACCACAAAAGTACCCAAGAATTGGACTGGAGCGCTTGCGACAGTTAAGAGAAACACGTAGTTTTTTTTTTTGAGAGTTTACGTCTATCTGGCAAACTGTTACCTGTAACAAAAACTAATCTTCTACAAATATGTAGCCAAGCAAATTTACGACAAAATCGATAAAAAATAATATATTTTTGGTGTTTGGTATAAACATAACTCAATAAATGCATTTTTTCATATTTAAATTTGTAATAAAATGCTGAAGGTAAATAGCATAGACAAGATAATTACCAAGACATTCGAGTCGACCGTACTGAATCGCTCTTTTTAACTTTAAACGCTAAATTAATTTGACCAATTCCCCGTTTTCAAACATGTAGTGGTATGCTGTACGCCTGTACCCCCTGCCTGTACGTTTTATTACAAAAAAAACTATCCATTTTTTTTTCAAGAAAATTGTGAGCGGCAATGGTACAATGGATGGAGTTCTTGGGTGTTACACCAGAGGTTGTCAGCTCAATATTCGCTCCAGTACATACCATTTTTTTCTTTTCAGCATACCTCCAAGCTTATGCTGCACGTCGCCCATGAGGTATGCAATGAAAAATAAAAATCGACTCTATCCATTGTACCAAAACAATTCGTTCCTATCTTTGAGCTCCTACTAACTTGCAACACCTGTTGCATTTAAAAGGCAATGCGCAAAACGAAGCAACGCGGCTACTATGGTCATGGATATAAGAAATTGTGAATTCGGTCTGTTTCTTGCTAACTTAATAGTACGGTAGGTGACCGTAGGATCACCTATCTCATCGCGGCTTTTAGAAATTTGAACACACACCGACAGATTCATCCCTAAAATTTCTAAAGCTGATGGTCGGACAATTTTCCAGGTACGTTTTGTCTGAAAACGGCCATTTTCGGTGTTATTTCCACGTTTTTTCTGTTTCTTTATTTTAAAGGCATACATATAAATTACTTGTAACCATTTTTATTGTTAAAAAACAGTTTTTAAATTAATAAACTGTTGTTCTTATTAAAAAGATAAAGATAAGTTATTTTTCACAAAAAAGTTAAACTATTCCTCAAATTGTGGCAAATGACATTTAATAATAAAAAGTGAATCTACTTCCCACAACAGGCTACTTTATTTCCCATAAATTAGACTCCCTACGCCTACACCTATGAGATAAAATTCTTGGTCAAAAAGTCACTAATGCCCGCATGAAGAAAACATTTTGGGTACATCGATGGTTTTTTATTCAACTTTGAACATTTGATCAAAAACAATGCATAGGTACATACTTCTAGGAGTTTATCAAATGAAAATAATCAATTTTTGTGTCTGGTTTTAAAAACTTTAAATGCTCATAACTTTTTTCATATTTACTTTAGCAGCAAAAATAAATGGTATTTTCGTGTGATCTATGCAGTCTGAGTTATCAGAAATAAACGGTAAATAGAAGAAAAATTTTAATTTTTGTTTTAGCCCGGCTTTAACGGGTACCTACTACCTCCCATTAAACGGTTTTAGTTTTTAAAAATTTTCTTGAAAACGGCTTTAACGATTTCGATAAAACTTAGTGTTCATGATATTTATAGTAGTTCTAATATACATTTCAGGTTTTTGGCTAAAAATGCACATAACGGAGATTTGGTGTTAAAGGTTTTTACTAAATTTGGCCATAAATGGACAACGGCTTCTCATTTTAATTTAAAGTTGCATTGTATATCATCATTCAACACAATATGGCATCTAAAGTTTTTGGCTAAGCAGCCATTTTATGATGGCTACCATACAACTTCACCTCACATTTAGGTCACTTTTCACTTTTCCAACATTATTCAGCGAGTAAAATTTTCCCAATTCAATAGATTGCAACAAAAGCAAGTTCGTGCGATCCAGTCGTGGATTTTATTTTTATTTCCATCAGATACTCGAAAAATCTTAAGTTCTCTGAAATTCCCTTCGATCACAGCCACGTCAGATTGGTTGAATATATTAGAAGATATAGATTTAGTGGAACCCTATAAAGGGCAATAAAGTCGTGCACTTTTGGTTTTAAGGATATGCAATGTAAAGTTCATACAATGAGAAAAACGAAGTGCGTCCTGTAGCTGAAATGGGACCAACTACCAAAAATAAATGTTAGAAACGTGGAATTGAAATTTTTTTTGTCGTTCTTGAGCGGGGCGATTACCCCATTGCCCACCCCCTTTATCCGCGATTGCTCCTGTTTGCAATTAACGTAAAAAATATTGTGACACCATAATGAATTTGTTTATTGAATTTTAATTTGTTATTAAGCGAGCTGTGATTTGCCTCTATGGTTACATTATAATGTATGTATATAATAAGGGTACTCATTCAACGACGGAAATCGCCTGATGTAAAAACGAAACTTTATATCGATACGTTTTCTTGAACGCCCCATGAAAACTGTTGCCGTGAATTGGCATAAATCGTATTATGACGTCACCATCATCTTAAAACTGGACAAAATGGCGATGAAAGATATTGAGTGAATTACTTTGAATTTTTGTTTATTTTTTTTTTATACATATAATTTTTTTTCATTCTCACGTTCTTAACTTTCGGTACATTTGTAAAACTATTTCCTGCTGCAAAACGCTCTTAAAGGGTTAAATTTGCAATCAAATTTTCCCGCCTTCGTGAAATGTCAACAAAAATGGCTACTTTACTTCTTTTCATCTTTACATCGTCACTTTCCGCATCGAATTCATGATGAAAGTTTATATCTTCTGAGGGAAAACTTTTCCATATAAAATTTGACAGCTCGTTTCTGACGGCGGAAAAATATATCGTTTCCGTCGTTTTACGTCGTTACATGAGTACCTTTAATGTATATACATACATTATAAGGATTTCTCCATGAATTTGTTGATTCATTTTGAAATTCAATTCAAAAAACTATAAATGGTAATGCACTAACTACACGAAATCACTGTGTGATTTCTTATATTAAATACAATTTTCAATTGAGGTTGGCGAAAGTATCGGCAACCCTCTGTTTGCCATTCACGATACAAATAAACCAAAATCGTTTTGATTTTTACACAGTTAACTGCGCAAACAGTAAAAAATGGCCCAGTTCACAGTACAAATAACTGCGCAAACGCCAATTTGCGCTGTTTTTTTGTGTACTGAATGGGGGGCATAACCTGTTTACTTTAAGGATGGGATTCCGTTTGCTTCCCCCTATTATAGTTAATAGTTAGCTCTATAGGGACACAGTTAAACTTGAAATTTTAACATCGATAGAGTGGAGAACTTAACTACCGTTACCCAGACGGCTGTAAATTCCTATGGCAGCGATATTGTTTGTGGTGCCAATTTTTTTTTAATTTGTAGCATAATCCTCCTTGCAAAGTGGAAATAGCTCTGATTTTTTGTGCATGGTGTGTTCTTTTTCAGCCTGTCATTATAGGTACAATACATATTCAAATTTTTAAGGTAGGGCATGAAACGTGTTTTATTTAAATTAACTTTCGGAAACAAAATAAAGAAAACACACTGTTTATTTAAATTAAATTATTAGCAACATACAAAGTTGAGTTTATTGCATTCATACGTATATGGCATATTTTGTTTTATATATTCTTAAAATAAATATAAAAATAATCTTAATGCTAAATATGTTTTAAGAACATTAAATGAAAAAGTCTTATACCATTTAAGTAAATATATCTACCATCTATACTATACTCTCAACTTATAAAATAAATTTCACAATTCCCATGAAAATTATCTTACTTAATTTATTAATTTTAAAAAACACCCAAACCATTTCTATATAAAAATTTGCTAATTTTCGATAAAGAACAACTCTTATAAATAAATTTGAAATTCTATTTAGAAAAAAATTAATAAACTACTTAATGTGAACAAAATGATTATAAATCCTTTACCATGTCCACAACAAAATTTAAGCAAACTGCAATACAAAACGAGAATATTGTGTTAGCTTCCAAAGGACTCTATCAGGTCCTTTGGGTCACACAATCACAATAAATTCGAATTACACGTGAGGATACGAGTATTTATCTAAATCCTAATCTAAGTGTGGGAGTTAAATGTTTAGATCTATATAACTATATGTATATCTTATAAATGCACATTGCGCATTAGTTGCTGCCATCGCAAATTCCATCTAATTAAGTTGGGCAAATCGTTCACGACAGCAGCAACTAAATACCGGGCACATTTCAAGAGATTTATTGCAGATACCTAAGCTAATTATCAAACTATAAACGATAAGTCTTATATCCGTAGGCTTCGTCGACGGTTGCCAATGTTTATCCATTCGACGGGAATTGCACTGTTGACGTCATAGCGAGGGGGATTGCAATTTATTAATTTTTGCGAACGTTCGCATCGACGACTGACAGACCAGTATGCGAATCCTTCGGGACAACGATAAATTTGTCCTTCCATTCGGTTTGTTTCCAAAGACCGGCCACATTTGATGAACATAGATCCGCAGTTGTCTTCATTGAGGGCGTAATGTCCTTCACCGGGACAAAGGGGTATGGATGACTTCACTTCGACCTGTTGAAGAGAATTGTTATACGAGTTGTTAATTTAACATTGATTCAATGCAATTGCACATGAGTTTAAATTTCGTAGCTGTTTAAAATCGGTTTGAAAATGTGCGATTGTGACAGAGAGGAAAGGATTAAAGGACAAGTGCAATATGCGTAACTTAAGGATCGACCAACACTATTGTTGTAAATAAAGGACAAGTGCAATTGCAATATGCGTAAATTAAGAATCGACCAACACTATTGTTGTAAACAAATCAGTATACTCTTTGAAGTGGGAGTACGTTTAGGTGCATTTGGGTGGTTTAATTGATTAAGTGATTGATATGGAAATGTCATCTATATGGTTTAGAAAAAAAATCTCAAAATAACAGCGTTGTGTTAAAACGTTATACAACAGAGATACTTGCCAAGATTAAATGGTGGTTAAATAAAGAATAGGGAGAGTGCATGTAGCAGGCGAGCTAAAAAAGCAATAGCCTCTTGAACTGCAGTTTTTGGTATCCCTTCTTTTATTTAAGTTTAAAATATTTTCCTATAATATAAAAAAAAGACATTCGAGGTCAAAAAAGAAAGAATTTTAGGGCTTAGGCCTGGATCAGGCCAGACTCAATAACCAAAGGATATTACACCAGCAGCGGGCCAGTATGTGAAACGGTTTATATATAGAGTTGCTTTATGGATAAGATTAGGGAATAGTATAGTGATGGTAATAATTTAGGAACCATATAAACAAGCAAAAAAGACACTTTGAAAACGATGGTATTATGGCTATTCTACTATAAAATTTCGATTTTTTTTTTAACAAACCCAGATTGGCTTGCATGTTAGTTACCATCAGCTGGCAAATTATATTCACGTATACTTTACTTTGGTGGTTTTAGGAATAAGTCTCTATGTGTTACTACAATGTAAACACTTTTGGTTTCAGAAGCATCTAGAAACATACTGTGCAGTGCATGTAGATATTAGAGAATTGTCTAAATGTGAAGGCAGAGTTATGGTATGTTTTGTCATAGGTCATTCCAACACTACCAGAGTTGAGAGGTAAGGAAATAAGAATGTTTGAAACTACGAAAGAAGTCTCGTTTATATAAATTCTGGAAGGTTTATGGTGCACCACAATGGAGAATCACAATATAAGAACGTTGGGGTAACTGTTTGGATAGCGGTATTATCCGAATTATAGACACCATACTTCTAGACTGGTCGAGAACACCAACTGAAACTTGGTGAATTTGCTGATGATATTGTTTTAAAAGGCTATGGGAAGTTTAAAAAGGCTTTCTTTCTGACAGTAATAAAGAAATGGTGTATACAAATTAGAGACTTCTAAAACACATGTAACAAATAGCAGATGAAATATTTTGTAAAGATCAGAAGTGTGCTATGTACATACATACAAGTAAGGATTATCAGTATCCATTTTCCGGTTCAGAAGCCAACAGAACATGAGTTAAAATATCAAAATGACGCAACCTTTTTTTGTCAATTGAGATATTTTTAAGCAGAAACAACAATCTCAAAAAAGTGATGGTTCATGAATGAGTATTATATTCCGGAAATTGTATACTATTGAAGTTTTCAGAAATTACCATATTTCTTCGTTTAATTTCGTCCTCATAAAACGAAGACCGCAACGATGAACTCTGGCATTGAGCTTCCATTTTCGATGGAGTATCACAAAGATTTCTTCCTTCGTCATAAACAGTTCCATTTGGACACTTGAATACCACTACACTAAGGTCATAGCTGTCTGGTTTGTTCGTACACTGGTAGAACATATCGCAGCTCTTGGGATGTCTCCTGAAACCAGTAGGACAAACAAACAAGTTTTGATCGGGACCAGTCGTTGGGCATGGTGAGCTGCCATTGCTACTGGGTGGTTTGCTTGTTGCGATCTCCTCTGTTGAGCCAGTTATTGGTGGTTCATTGGTTGTTGGAACCTGTGTAGTTTCAGTTACCGGCAAGTCAGTCGTGGTGGTTGGTGGATTTGTGCTTGTTGGTATTTCGGTTGTTGGAATTTCAGTTGAAGTTTCGGGCTTCTTAGTGCTGGTGTGGTGCTCTTTTTCTGATAAAAAAAAAAAAAAATAGAGCATATAATAAAAAATGACAAACAGAAGTTAAATAAACTTACCTGTTGTTGAAGTTTCCTGCACTTCTGTTGTTGTTGTAATGGTCGATGGATATTTGGTTGTACTTTCAGTACTTTCCTCATTCGTTGTGCTACCGGTAGTTCCTGGCTGATCAGTTGATGATCCAGGCCCAGAAGTGCTTCCAGAAGAACACTGTCCAGATACTTGATCGGCGTAGTTGCAAGTCTCAACGGATGTATCCCAGACAGTTCCATTGGGACAACGGAAACTGTAGGTTGTGAATTTTCCATTTTGTGCTGAATCAACACATCGGTAGTATCTGGAGCAATCTTCGGGATCCGGGAAGAAACCTTCCTTTGTGCATTTGATATTAGGAGGAGAAGTGGTCGTCATCTCAGATGGATACGCTGTAGTTTCCATGCTGGTTGTCGGATAAGTTGACGTTGTTGTTTCTGCACCGGGAGATGTCGGATAAGTTGTTGATGATGAATCGATTGTTTCGGTAGTTGTTGTTTGATACCCTGTCGTTGTCGTGTATTCTGTTGTAGTTGTAGGTGTATTTGACGTTGTAGTCGATTGTTCTTCTGAATTAGTCGTAGGATTGAAAGTGCTCGAAGTACCGTAGTCATTTGTAGTAGAATCAGGACTTGTTGTTGTAGGATATTCTGTGGAGCTCATTTGTCCAGCACATCTTTCAATGTTTTCCATAAAATCACAGGTCTGCTTATCTTCACTCCAACCTGTGCCTTTACCGCATGCGAACTCATGGCGAACTAGTCCCTTGTCACCTTCATTTACGCATCGATAGAATTTTTTGCAGTCATTTGGATCAGCCATGAATCCTTCCCCTGTGCATTTAGTGCCTGGAGGCAAATTAGGAACTTGCTCTTCTTTCCCTGGGGTAGGGGACATTGTAGTGTCTGTTGTGGAAGTCTCAGTAGTTGTCGAGCTGTCCGAGGTTGTTGTTAGTTCTGAGGTTGTTGTTTGTTCTGAGCTTGTTGTTTGTTCTGAGGTTAGTGTAGTTGGAGTTTCAGTTGTCGTAGTTGGTTGATCTGTAGTTGTTGTGGCTGGATACTGTGTTGTTGATGAGTCTTTTGATGTTGTAGATTCATAACCACTAGTTGAAGTTTCTTGTGGCTTAGAAGATGTTGACATTGATTTGCATGCCGCATTTTCTACAGCTTCTGGATAGTTACATGTCTGAACTCCATCATCCCATACAGTTCCATTACCGCAAGTAAATTCATATTTTTGGAAACCACCTTTACCATTGTCAACGCATCTATAGAATTTCTGGCAATCCTCAGTGTCACCCATGTATCCTTCTTTACTACAACGTGCACCGGATGTTGGTTTTGATGTAGCTAGATACTCTGTGGTAGTATCTGTTGAGCTCGACTGATCTGTTGTGGAACTTTCAGGGCCTTTTTCTGATTCAGTTGTTGGAATTTTTGTGGTCGTCGATGGTAAAGTTGTTGTAGTGGTAAAGTCTTGAGTTGTTGGTTGCTCTGTAGTTGTTGATTGTTGTGTTGTTGATGGTTGTTGTGTTGTTGATGGTTGTTGTGTTGTAGAGGGTTGTTGTGTTGTAGAGGGTTGTTGTGCTGTTGATGGTTGTTGTGTTGTGGTTAATTGTTCTGTTGTCGTCTGTTGAGTAGTTGGTTCTTGGGTTGTTGTCTGTTGTGCAGTGGTTGATTTTTGTGTAGTTGTTTGTTGGGATGATGTTGGTTTCATAGTCGGTTTCTGTGTTGTCTGTTGTATTGTTGGTCGCTTTGTAGTCGATTGTTGACCAGAACCAGAACTGCCTGTGCCTCCAGATCCACATGTAGTACTCTGGTGATTACAAGTCTGTAGATCGTCGTCCCAAACTGTTCCATCTCCACATTTAAATTCGTATTGAGTGTAGCCACCTTTTCCATTAGTAACACATCTATAAAATTTTGAACAGTCCTTTGGATCACCTGTGAATCCTTCTTTTTGACAAATTGCATTCGATGAAGGTTTTTGAGTGGATTGATTGCTTCCAATGCCTTCACTAGGTTTTTGGGTTGTACTTTGTTGAGTTGGTGGATATGTTGGTTTTGGTGTGCTAGATGATGACGATGATGATGATGATCCTGGATCCTTGGATTCTTCAGTTGATGTTGGTGGTTTTTTGGATGTAGTTTGCTGGGTTGCAGATGGACGTGAAGTTGTTGGCTTAACTGTTGTCGATTGGCCAGAAATTTGGGATTCGGACGGTGGAGGTGCCGACGATTGACCACATTTTCCGTCATTAACTGCCCATGGATAGTTACAGCTTTCAATGGAAGCGTCCCATACCGTTCCCTTACCACAATCAAACTCATATCGCTGATAACCTCCTTTGCCATTGTTGACACATCGGTAGAACTTGGCACAGTTTGATTCATGTCCCATGAAACCTTCACGCTGGCAAACTCCATTTTGGCCAGCTGGTGGCCCAACAGTGCTGCTTGTTGGTGGTGCTTCCATTGGGGATGAAGTTGTTTCTGGAATTCAAATGAATAAGTTAAGATACAAAATTCAAAACATCTAGGAATCGAAATACTTACCAGAACCTGAACTTTGAGTATTGTTTGATCCTTGGTTGTTGTTGGATGATTGTGAGTTAGAACCAGACCCCTGATTACTGTTCGATTGGTTATTGTTAGATGCTTGATTGTTGCTGGAAGACTGGTTACTACTTGATGATTGATTATTGTTTGAACCCTGGCCTGTGGTGGATGATGAATTGTTGCTGGAAGTTTGATTATTATTGGACCCCTGATTGCTGCTAGTTGTTTGGTTATTTGATATTTGACTGTTGGAGCCTTGGTTATTATTATTCGATGATGATCCTTGGTTGCTAGAAGATTGGTTATTGCTAGATGATGATGAGGATTGATTGTTATTAGAGGTTTGACCACTGCCTGAGGATTGATTGTTGTTAGAGCTTTGATTGTTACTAGAGGATTGGTTGCTACCTGATGATTGATTATTGTTTGAACTTTGGTTACTACTTGATGATTGATTGCTACCCGTGGATTGATTTGATCCTGAACCACATTTACCGCTTACTGCCCATTTATGGTTGCAGGCATTGGTTGATTCATCCCACACAGTGCCTCCACCGCAAGTAAAAGTGTATTTTTCGAAGCCATCTTTGCCATTGCTAACGCATCGATAGAATTTTGCGCAATCATTCTCATCTCCAACAAATCCTTCTTGTGTGCACTTTCCACCTGATCCAAGTGACCCTGGCTGTTGTTGGTTGCTAGATGAAGTTTGATTACTACTGCTTGATTGATTATTGGAATTGTTTTGGTTGTTAGAAGAAGACTGATTATTTGATGAACTTTGATTATTTCCAGACTGATTATTGGAAGAAGAAGATCCTTGGCTTCCACTTTGATTGTTTGACGAAGAACTTTGGTTGTTGTTTGATGAACTTGATGATTGGTTGCTGCCTGATCCTTGACTATTGCCAGAACCCTGGGACTGGTTGTTGGAGGAGGAGCTTGAAGACTGATTACCCGAACTGGATGACTGATTGTTGTTGGATCCTTGGTTGGTGTTAGACCCTTGGTTGCCACTGGATCCTTGACTGCTTGATCCCCCTGATTCGTTATTAGATGTAGTTGAGCTTGATCCTTGGTTGCTATTCGATCCCTGTGATTGATTATTGCTTGATGACTGACTGTTGTTGGATTCTTGGTTGCTGTTTGAACCTTGGTTGCTATTTGATCCTTGATTATTGTTTGATCCCTGAGACTGATTATTCGATGAACTTGACGTTGATCCTTGAGTGTTACTTGAACCTTGGTTACTACTTGATCCCTGATTGTTACTAGATTCCTGAGATTGATTATTAGATGAACTTGAAGTCTGATTACCAGAACTGGATGACTGATTATTGTTCGATCCTTGAGATTGATTATTGGATGAACTTGAGCCTTGGTTATTGTTGTTGTTTGAACTTTGATTGCTGTTTGATCCCTGCGATTGATTATTAGATGAACCTGAGCTTGATGATTGATTATTGTTTGATGACTGACTGTTGTTGGATCCTTGATTATTGCTCGAACTTTGGTTACTTCCTGATCCCTGGTTGTTGTGTGATCCTTGGGATTGGTTATTGGATGAACTTGATGACTGACTGTTGTTAGAGCCTTGAGATTGATTGTTTGATGAATTTGATGACTGGTTACTCGAGCTGGATGATTGGTTGTTATTTAAACTCTGGTTGTTACTTGATCCCTGAGAACCACTTGATGATTGATTATTGTTTGAAGTTTGATTGCCTCCAGATTGGTTGTTATTCGATCCAGACGAAGTCGAACTCGATGAAGACATAGAAGTACACTTCTTTGATTGATCTTCCGATGGATGATTACAAGCTTGTGTATCAGGATCCCAAACAGTTCCTGGACCACAAGTAAATGGAATCTTATCATACCCACCGCTACCATTATCTACACACCTATAAAACTTGGTGCAATCATTTTGATCGGCAAGATAGCTGCTTTCACTTTCACATTCCCCAGCTGGGCTTGCAGCAGTTTGATTGGAGGTTTGTGAACTGGAAGATTGCTGATTATTTGATGTTTGATTGTTGCCTGAAGAATTATTGGAACTTTGGTTATTGTTTGACGAAGAGCCTGATTGATTTTGTGAAGAGTTTGAAGACCCTTGTTGATTGCTACTGCTTGATTGATTTTGTGATGAACCTTGACTGCTACCTGAAGATTGTTGGTTATTCGAACCTTGGTTACTACCAGACTGATTGGATCCTTGATTGTTGGTACCGCTTGATTGGTTATTGTTTGAACTTTGATTGCTATTGGACTGGTTGCTTTGACTGGAGCTTGAGCTTTGATTTGCTTGGTTATTTTGAGAGCCTTGACTCCCGGATTGATTGTTAGATGTGCCTTGATTGTTAGACCCCGATTGATTGCTTGACGTTTGATTGTTTGAAGATTGATTGTTGGAAGATCCTTGATTTCCCGAACCTGACTGATTATTAGATGATTGGTTGTTTGAAGATTGATTGCTGGATGATCCCTGATTGTTCGATGATTGATTGCTTCCAGTTTGATTACTCGAAGATTGATTGTTGGAAGAACCTTGATTTCCAGAACCAGACTGATTAGTAGACGATTGGTTGTTTGAAGATTGATTGCTTGATGATCCTTGATTGTTTGATGATTGGTTGCTTCCAGATTGATTACTTGTAGATTGATTGTTTGAAGACTGATTCGAAGATTGGTTGTTTGCAGATTGATTGCTTGAAGTTCCCTGATTGCTACCCCCGCTATTTTGACTGGACTGGTTGCTAGAAGATTGCTGATTGCTTCCAGTTGATTCACTGCCTGTTCCAGACATCCCACATTTTGAAGCTTGTTCAGAATCGGGATGATTACATCCATTTGAAGTTGCATCCCAAACTGTACCAGGACCGCATGTAAAAGGAACCTTATCAAATCCACCATTTCCATTGTCCACACATCTGTAAAACTTGGCACAATCATTTGCATCGGGCAAATATGTATTTTCTGATTCACAATTTCCCACAGGTGTTCCTGTTGAGTTTGAATTCTGGTTGTTGGATGAACCCTGATTATTATTGTTAGATGAAGTACTTTGGTTGCTGGAAGAACTCTGACTGCTATCGGCATTAGAAGATCCTGATGTACTATTTGTACCTGATTGGTTGTTTGAGGATGACTGACTTCCTGATTGATTACCAGAACTGGTGCCACTGTTATTTGAAGCTTGACTGCTTGAAGAGTTGGATTGATTGTTTGAGCCCTGACTATTTCCTGAGTTATTATTGTTGGTCGAGCCTGATTGATTATTGGCTGCATTTTGGTTTTGATTGTTAGAGTTCGATTGGTTGTTTAATGAAGTTTGATTATTTGTTGAGTTTTGATTGCCTGATGAGTTGGATTGATTACTTGAATTTTGATTATTGGTAGCATTATTATTGTTTGAAGAACCTGATTGGTTATTTGAACCAGATGAACTTTGTTGGTTGGAAGATCCTGATTGATTGTTTGATGCATTTTGACTTCCAACACTATTTGATGAGGTTTGATTGTTCGTCGACGATTGGTTTGAACCCGCCTGGTTGTTGTTATTCGACGAAGAAGAAGATGACTGATTACTGCTTGACGAGGTCTCTGTTGAAGAAGACATAGACGATGATTGCGTAGAAGATGAAGACGATGACGAAGACGAAGATGAACTTGAAGAAGATGATGATGAGTTGTTACTTGTTGAATTCGACCAAGAGTTCGACGACTGATCTTTAGTTATTTTATCATTATCCATTCTTGCACATCCACCAGCTGCCCTTACTTCTTCAATATGATTGCAGGATTGCAAAGTCTCATCCCAAGCAGTTCCATCGGCACAACGGAATCCAATCTTATTGTAGCTTCGACCATGCGAAATGCATCTATAAAATACAGTACAATCTTCTGGGTCGGTTAAGAATCCATCATCTTCGCATGGCAATGGATCCATTGTTCCATCGGCTAGTGCCCTTGACGATGATGTTGACATTGAAATTATAGATACACCACTGAGTCCGACACCAAAACTTCGCAGTGGTGATGCTGCCGTCATCATGTCGTTGTCGTTGTCAACTTCGTTCATGTAATTTAAACATTCTGTACGACCGGCTATCATTGGTGGGACGCATATTTTTAGCATCTTTGAGAATATAGCACCATCTTTGCACTTGAACGCATACGGTTTAATGAAATTTTCTTCTTCGTTGGGGTAATGTTTTTCTTCACATCTGTAGTATAATCTACAATCGGTTTCATCAGCAAAAAGTCCTTCACTAGGACAGTTGAATTGGACTTCATCTAAAAAGAAAACAAATATTAAAAACAAATTCAAGGTTCTTACAATAATAAGCTTTTATATACATAAGCTATTATATATATATATGTAGGTTCCTCGTCTTTGTCAGATTCGAATGTTTTCAAAGCTTGTCACTACTTATCAAAACTCCTCTAAACTATTCAGACTCACATCAACTTCAAAGTAAAAATAATAATCTATTCAATGCCAATCAAATCTAATCTTCTTATCCCAGTATCTCAGATATATCTACATGCCGAAATGTTCAGTTAAACATTTTGACAACAAGTGTGTCCACATTGGCACCCAATCAATAAATAATACTAACTTCAGCAGGACTATGTGGATGTGGACGCGATGGCGCTGCTTGAATAACGATACCTATTATTAAACACTTGTTCATTTTTGTCTGAGCCGATGCCACGCTGCACGTCTGCCAGCGGGACACAATTTGTAAAATGATTTATGCCATGTTATTATAAATCGTGTTCAATGAAGAAAAGGGCGGTAATAGTGCGAAGTCAAGCCACCACTATCCTTCGAACAGGTTCACTATATAGGAGGCCGACAGATATTAAAGGGATTCGACACGAATTGATGGATTATGTGTGTGCATTTGAGACATCAAGTTGGATTATGCACAATTGGTATTAATTACCTTTTTAAGGATGGTTTAAGATTTACCAACCTTACCAAGTTTATACAGGAAAAGTGAAGTTAAGCTGTATTGACTGTTTGCGCATACATGGATTCCTTAAGCGATCTTCAAATGCGAAAATGTATAGGTTTTAGAATGCTTGAAGACACAACACGAAGAAACCAACAGACGAAGCAAAAGGGAGTGAATACCCACGATAAAATATCTACGAGATGAAAGATTAAGAATAGCAAACTTCAAAATAACATAAAACTTATAATTGCAAGGCTCCTTCTCTTCGTCCAGCATTGCAAACTAGCGTACAAAAATAGTAAAATTAACATTTAATTTAATGGTATATGTTTCCATACCTATTTATACACAACAACAAGGAGAAAAAACAGGTTGCACTCCTTGTGTCCCTTCGGATGACACTCAATGTTAACTTGGCTAGGAGGATAAAAAAAACTTTGGTTGGCACTACCTATGGAGAACAGGCCAAGTAAGTATACCATCAAATCGGGAATGAATGTAACATTGATTGCATGCTCCTGGAGCTGTTTTGTTGAAAAGACATCTCCGATGTCTTCAGTCCTCAAGGTGAAGGTCATAATCAAGTGCAATTTGTTATCGCTTAGAGCCTGCCTCTAGACTATGTGGTACTTAATGCCCCCCCAGAGCGCGTGAAGTCCAATCAGCAAAAAACTTAATTATGGAATATTTCTTCGACTTACAAATGGAGATACAAACTGAATGGTAAGACAAAGTCTTAGCGTTTAATTAGGTAGTAGCATCTATCCATCAGAACTATGAGTACCGTGACTGATGCGGTGTAAATTTTTACTGTGAAGATGCATAAACCTATATAGTATGCTGGGTTAGGTACTCAGACATATACAATGATGTAAAGTAAGGTTGCAAAATTGAAGAGAACGGTAGCAGACATCAGAAGGAACATTTTATGCCTTTTAAAATTATAGTCTTTGTTTATACGCTATTTTGATGATCTATTTTCAGCTCCATCTGTCAAAGTTGGTAGCGCAAATGTAAGGATTTATTTCATTTGATATGTGATGTTAAGGTTGGTTCTTCCAGGAGACATAATAATCACTGAAGTGTTTTTTGTTATGAGCCTATGAGTTTTTTTATTTTTAAATTAAGTAGTTATTTTTTTGCTTGGAATATAGACTAACTAATGTAAAACCGAGGGTACAGGATGCACAAGAAAATAAATCATTAAGCGCTATTTTTGAACCAAACCATCAAGCTGTATGGGAAAAGTTGGAAGACATAGCCCCGTGAAACTAGATAAAAACGATCTGCATTCTGATGCCAATAAAATTAATGGCTCATTCTCTTTCCATTGACAAATTATCCATTGTTTCAAATGTTTCTGTGTAGGATTTCACAGTTTTAAGCGTGCATACTTTTAGAATCAAAAATCGGTAAAAAAGCTAAATATTTTAAAGCTTCAACAAAACTCAGATTTGTATGCATTGGATCAACCAGTATAACAGTATCGGCAATTTTAGAAACCATACTCGATTCTTGCCTTTTGAGCTCTATACACGAATCTGCATTTGCAAAGAACCCGCTTTAAGGTTTACCCAATCGAAATTATGGAGATGTATTTCAACTGATACCTAACTCTGAGATCCTCAACAAAGCCCCAAGAAAAAAATTAAAGAAGACAAAAAAAAAAAAAAGAACACGAAGCAACAACAACAAAATTCTCCGAGTTTTGAGGTGCTTACTTCATTTTTGTTGGGCCTAATTTCATTATGAAATAAGGTCCCAACATAAGTTTTGAGGGTTATTATTATATTATTTTGAAAAAACAATTTACAAACAATAACAACAATATTAAAAAAAAAAAAACAATTAAGCATTGTAAAAATCCGCGAATTGGGTACCCAGAAAAAATAGAGTTAATTGTAAACCCAGCAATCATGTTTCAACCGAGCGAATGACAGAATATCTGAAAATGCAGCTCTTAAATAAAGAAAGGTAAATTAACTTGGTTATTTTCTTTCGAGGATGGGTTTTGAAAAAAAAAAAATGTGTGGAGAACTGGAGATGCTTCAAGAAGACGATATTTTTAAAATATTCAGGTATCCTATGACACTAACGAAGAAAATAATACCACTTTTGTTGTCGACCATTCTGTCAATTTAATTTTTTTTTATTGAATGCAACATTAAATTTCATGCACAATCTATTGCTGAAGGGCAGAAGAACTACAAGTGTCCTTGTTGAAGAGATGATCAGAATACGATCCAAGTATTGATGTAAAATTTTGGGGTGTTATTTCATTTTGAAAAATTTAACTTTACTATGAAACAAAGAAATAATTGTGGTTTTATTTCATTTATCAAAATTAGTCAAAACAAAAAAAAAAAGCCTTTTTTCTGTCTTCTTCACAAAAACTCTAAAAATAGAAGGCTTAATCAGACTACCCAATATCAGTGAATTCCAAGCGGATTACCAGGGTTCTATTTTTCGTCAAAGCTCGCGCCGAAGTCAGAATGAAAAATATATTTTTAGTTAAATATTGACACTTGTCACGTTCTGTTACAGAGAGTAGGAAACTAAACAATTTTGGTTGTGGTAATAAAGTCCAAGCTTGTAAAAACCTGTCGCAAAAAGCTCAAAGTTCTCGCTACACAGCGCAATAAAAAACTGTGCCAGACATAATGTAGGAATAATTCAAAATGAAAAACGCGACGATTCAGCACAAAGCCGAGAACTCAAAAGATATTGTACCACCTCCGTTATGTGACCCCAAGCTTATAAAGCCTCGTATTAACTATGCGCGGCTGCCGCGCGAGCCATGTTCGACCGCGGCAAATCAAAAGTTTGGTTCGCGGGCCAATTGTTGAGAATTTTGTGATACAGCGCGGCTGCCGTGCGTAGGCACATGATCCAATGCTTGCGAGACAAAATTATTTATTATTTTTTTGTTATTTTACTTTTCTTTGGGAACCAAACGAACACAGTATACCAATTTATAAACTGATATTAACCAGAACAGGTTTTTTTTTTGTTTTTAACAGTCTCTGTTTTGTTTTCTTAACCACGAACATAGAAAAGCATTCAACACCGTCCCAATTGCTCGCGAGCCAAAAGCTTGCCGCGCACAAAAATTTATCGAAATTGGCTCGCGGCTAATCATGTTCGTGCGCGGCAATGTTCGAGCTGCCGCGCGCGGTAACCAGGTATCCATTAAACGCGGCTGCCGCGCGAGCCAATGTTCGATGGTTTGCCGCGCGTAGTCGATACGCGGCTTAAGGTAATGCTTGAAATTCTGTCAAAATCTAATAATGAAGATGAGCCACTCTGAACACCTGTGAGGTTGCTAAAAAGAAAACAATTATGTCCACAATACGACAAAAATAGAAGAAATGCAATCACGCAAAAACACGGAAATTTAGTTACGACGCATGTTGGTCATAACATGCTAAAATATCACACTTAACAAAACTTTTTTTTTAATCTTATGTAATTAAGGACCTTTTGCTGAAACGAAACTTTAAAAATTTTTGTTCGACATATGTACTTCATTTTATTATTATTGTTAAAATATACGGACTGTAGTTATGATAAAATAAAGTGATAAAGTACTGGAAAAATGATTGAACACCTAAAAATCGGCTTGTCAAAAATATCTCAAGATATGAATTTTGTTCAAACGAAGTTATAGAGACTGCTTTATATTTTAAAAATACGGTCCTAAGTGAAGGTTCTAACATGGGTAGGGTTACACGAAAAAAATTCTTGTTTAAATCGACAATGAAGGATGGCAACCCTGTCGATTTATCTCTAATGTATAGATCAATTTCTTTCTTTGAATATACGCAGTAATTATAACCTAAAGTATTGTCCTCCTTCCCGGGGACACTCTGTATAAATAAATAAATAAAGTTCCCTTTTAAAGTGAAATATTCTCAAAACAAGTATTGAATAGGAGGTAGAAGGTGCCAAACACGCAAAAACGACGATGCATATATAAATGTCTAGCATTTTAGACCCATAAATACTGGGTTTTCTAGAACTACGACTACGACATTAATTAAAATAAACTATCTGCAGTTTTATTTTGTCTCCTCATTTGCAATTAACATTCTTCACATGTTCAATTAATTTAATTAACATTTTTCTGAGAGTGTGTCGTCTCATTCGAATTGCTTTTGGATAATATCTACTGTTAAGAAAATCTAGTAAGTAAACAACTATCTTTGAGTTGAGATAAGTTCAATAAGCCTTCTTGTGTGTAGGTAGGTAACTTAATTTATAGTCAGGATCATTTTAAGATTGCTCCCTTCTTTATTATGTTGATTTATCAAAGAATGCTCGGAGGAATGATACACGATAACTAGAATTACAATGATTATCTTCTTAACATGCATTTCAAGTCTATACATTCTTTTGACCCATTAACCAAGTTTATATATATTTTTAAAGATAATTGTAACTACCTTAATATAGCTCGCAGCTCGTGAATTACATTAAAAAAAAAAAACAAGAAACAAGATTCCTCGGATCACTTTGATGTGGGTTGACGTTGAACGTATTTACGTTGAAGATTGAAGTTATTGCAATGTGCAGTGGCACAACAACTTGCGCGACTATTTATATTAACATCATGAATAATTAACATCATGAAAATAACATCATTCAATATAATATAAGTCCTTATTTTGAGTTTAGAAAAAGAATTAATTTTTCACAAAAGGACTTAGATTTATGAAATTATGTATTAATAATGTTAAGGCATGTACTTATGTAGATTTTATTTTATTAGTATTGAGTACTTATTGGGGCATATTCATAGATATTTACTAAGTTCCTGCCAAGTTATTACTTAAAAATTCCAAGGTTTTAGCTTTTCATAAATTTTAACCTATGCTTAGGGCTAAACTTGTGGTCTAACTTTAAACATCGAAAATGTTGTGTTGATGTCGTTATTATCACGATATTTTTTTTATAAACATAAGAAGTAGAGTAAAGAAACGATCACCCGTTATAATGAATTCGTTTAATATTGAAAATCGCGAAAAGTAAAAGACCTTAGATGTTTTTCTTGGATATTATAAATTGATTTAAATTTATAATATTCTTTAATGATAGAAAATATTTAATGAATGAAAATATAATAAAATTCAATTTGATAACTGATAAGAAACAAACTTAAATAAAAACAAGTCTACCCTAAATGTATAAGCGCTGAGTTGATAATCCTTTATATTATCCGTAGAAATGTCCACGAGAGTAATTTACGTACATATGTAAAAATAATGTTTTTAAGCTACAAAGTGGCGCCCAACGTGGCGCCATTTTTTCGAAGAATTAGTGTTATAGTGGATCATTTTTATTCCTTGGTCTTACTCTTACCTAATACCTGCTTATATAGTTGTGTGGTGTGTGTTTTTATTTTATTGACATTTATTTTTTTAGAACAATCGATTCGGTTTGTCTGTTTTGTTTGCAGGAATCTACTTAATTATTTTATAAAATTGATTTGGTGACATCAAAGATGTAATTGTGGTTGAAAAATAAATTATTCGTGAAGGAGTGAGGATTGAGGCACCTACCTACGTAGTACATTACATACGTTTATTTAATGAGCTTCACCCCTGCTGTCGACTCATCTACTATTTTTCGGTTACCTTTCAGACACAAACATTTGATGTGGGCTCTTTTAGACTAATAGTCAGGAATTCTTTTTGAATGTGGTCCATTATGTTTAAAAACATACAAACTTTCTAAAGCTAGAAAATTTCAATGGAAGAACATAAAACTGATATTTTTAGTAGAAAACCGATCCAGTAACTTAGGCGCGGGTTATAGCGATCAGGAAAACGCATCAGGAAAAATGTTCGAATGGATCTTTTATGTTGTTTTAAATCGATTTTAAACACAAATACTACACTAATCGACTACAAAAAACTCAAAGAATTTTTTTTGCTAATAAATTTTACTATAGAATAATTGTTTATTGTTTAAAACGTATTTCTTTATTTTCCTGACGAAAACTAATTTTTCGTGCCAGCTGATCGAAATTTCAAAAAAAATGGAACAAATCGTTCCAATTATTTGAGTTCAATTTTCACTTGTTCCACTGACAGATTTCTGTCAGATAAAGTTTTTCGTGTGCATTTCAATCAGGAAAACAGCCTGTTGACTGACACATTTTTCCTGATCGCTATAAACGCACATCAGGAAAAAATTCCTGTTCTCATTTGTTTCTACTTTTCCTGATGGTTTTTCCTGATCGCTATAACCGGCGCCTAATGTGGTTATTTATTGGTCGCAAAAAGTGCTTTTTATGATATATTTTTTTCCATCTTTTTTAGATAATGCGTTTCATTGGTTTAAAAAATCAAATATAGATTAGTTCTACAGATTGTCTCACTCTCGACTTTGAAGTTTGTACTCCGGCTTCAGAAAATTCCAAATTGTCATTATATAGAAGCCAAATTCGCCTACATATCGAAAGCCAAAAAGTACGTGTCTATATAGCTGACAAAAATCAAATGGTTTCGCCAGCAAAGGCGAATCTAAACTTACAATATGGACAAGTCTGAAGCTTCCAAGTCTGAAACTTCCATTAGCCTTGCCCGATCGTAATGCTAAATAGGTTGGCTTCGATAAATGAACGATGGGAAGAAAGCCAAAGGCTTTATTCCGAATCCACTAAAGTTAACACAACATTCATAATTTTTTGTGTTTTTTGTTTCTTGAATCTGGTATGAGGACTCATACTCAACGCACACAACACTCGTTTCAGTCAACTAGCCCTTTATGAACACAGATTCAAGGATATTCTTGTTTAAAGTCTATCCTATAGTTATTTAAACTGTTGCTGTTAATTGTGATGGAACTGACACGAACATGACGTGAATGAAGGTATAGGTATAGGAATAACGAAGAATGGTTCTTTAATCAGATCATAAATCAATGGATCAGAAAATCTGACAGTGGATGTTCCTTGTTCAATGTTCATTGTTCATATTTAATGGTCCATAATAAATTGTTAAGTTGTATAAGGAATCCAGTGCTGGTGCTAGATATAGATCTTGCATACGCTGCATTACCCTTATGAAAATGTATATGCATTAATTTACATTGTGCGTGGACAAAGGTATAAGGATTAGTTTTTTGAACCGAACGACGACGCAACATGGCATGTTGCATTTATGATACAGAACTTACCAAAAATAGAATGTTTGCGTATAAAAAGTATGTATAGCTAAGATATTTTGGTT
This sequence comes from Baccha elongata, assembly GCA_951217065.1. Taxonomy (NCBI): domain Eukaryota; kingdom Metazoa; phylum Arthropoda; class Insecta; order Diptera; family Syrphidae; genus Baccha; species Baccha elongata. Next base: position 36,397,955 of record OX578273.1, read on the forward strand.
AAAAAACGCATTTTATAAAAATGAATAATATATTTACCTCGTTTAAGACCATCAGCTGTTGCAAATAAACACAAAAATGACACTAAAAGTGGGATTTTCTTTACCCATCTCAGGTCCAGTGCTGATGCCATATCTTTGAATGGCAAGGTGCACAACTTATCTTTTTTGGCCTTTTGAAGCCAATGTCAGTAAATTCACTGTTGATTCCACCTGTAATTATAAAAGGGAATTATCTATAAATATTTGTTAGGTAATAACACTATACATATAAAAATATTATCTCTTAATTCATAAAAGTAGTAATAGACTACGAACCCATACCAATAAAATTGGTATTATTCGATAACACTATAATTAGCATTTTCAAAAGTCAGCATCTTGCAATCCAAACTGGGGGGCATTTGGAAAAAAGGCTGCATCAACAGTGCATTTTTTTTTTTTATACAAAATAAATTTGTTAAGCACTGAAAATTAATTTTAAAATTAAGTGCTATTTGCCCTGATCGCAAATATGATGTTGCAAGACGTTTTTCAGTGGGTTTTCTGCTTACAAGACGCATTCAAAAAAATTAAGAAAGCGCATTGAAAAACATCTTTCAAACCCAAATTTGCTATCAGGAGACATAGCTTATAACTAGTTTCTTAATAAATTTTAAAGGCTTGTCAATACTATTTTGTCTCTTGAAAAAATGCATTGTTGTAAAAAATGCATTCTCGAAAATGCCCCCAAAAAGGATATAAACCCAAATTAAATGTTTCTTTTATTTATTTAAAACACAAAATATAAGTTATTTATTATTAAAAAAAAAAAAAAATATATAAATATTTTATTTTTAAAATTTTTATAATTTTTTTTATTAAATAATAATTTATATTTTGTGTTTTGAATATATAAATAAAAATTAATTTTGCATCAATTTCTTTTATCAAGAAATATATCAAGAAATATTTACTAAGGCCTTTTTTTATGCGAGTTATATTATAATAGCTATAGTTTTTACCTTAACATTTATTTCAACTAAGAATAGTTTCCAAGAAATTTTCAAAAAACTGAATGTTGACCCCTTTAGCCGCCCCCTTAAAAAAAATAGATCCGGTCCTTCAGCTTACAATTTTACTCAATTTGTTTTTATTGGATCAAACGTTTTCGAGTTATAAGCGAGGACCTTTTTTAACAAATTCTAAAAATATTTTTTTAAATAAAGACGGGACGATCTTGACAGTATGCTTGACATGATGTCTGTTGTTGATTATTTCATCAATGATGACATACCACCATATGACAATTCTGACTGATCATTACCAAACCGTTCCTATATTGGTAAACACTTTATTTAGCTTTAAAAATAAAGCGGCCCTTACACGTCTTGTTTCGACGAAGATATGAACAAATTTACTTTGTTTAAAAAGAATAAGGATATGGAGTTCAAAGTCCACAAATTTTTTCTAATTGAATTTCATTCACTATATTTTTATCTTTCTTTAATTCTCTTAACTTTTCATTTTTGTTTGTTTTTAAATCGTGAAAAGTATGCAGATGCAGATTTTATGCATAAACATGATTTATAATGTCTATAATCTTAAGAAATTATAATGTACTTTCACTCTCTGATTAATAAGACAGTTGATTTTAACTAATCGTGATTGAGTTGGTTATTGACTATTGTGACCCATTCATAAAACAAATATATGATTGCAATCTCACTTAACCGAATCAAATTATCCCCATTTTTGTATCGTTCTGTATTATAAACTATACCTACCTATATTAAGTCGTTAATGAAATTGCTGAAATTCAATAAAAAAATTAAATTTTTCTATATAGGTAGCTATTTTTTAGAAGAATTTTTGAACTTTATTTTTGTTCAGATTATTATTAACCGATAGGTATTATTAAATCGCAATTAAAAATTAATAAATTATTACTTATTAAGGTGTATACAACTTAATTTGCAAAAGATGTTGCAGTGACTGTTGGAAAACATGATATACTTCTATGGATGATATGTCAGGCCGAATCAAATCTTTTCGGTCTGATTAATTATTAAACAGATCATTAAATAACCTTAACAACTTCACTGTCCTATGTATAAAATTTGGTTCATTCAATTTGTGATGGGTTCAGCGTCCCATGTATCATATTTGACAAATACAAATAAAATAAAAAATAAATTTGTATGGGGATAGTGAAGCGTACATGATACACTGAAAACCAAGGTACAAATTGAATGATGTGTATCAAATTTGATACATTGGACAGTTGCGCTTATAGCTAGTCTTTACGATGATATAGCAAAGTCGAAAAAAGTGGGTCTGGAAATTCTGTCTGTCTATCAGCACCTACAGCCTAGACGGCTGTACCGATTTCCTTCAAATTTGGTATGAAGAGTTTGTAGATCATTCCTTACCTAGAGGAAAAATTGAAATAATTATTGATCTTAATAAATAACGGTACTCGCCATATAACAGTTATAAGGAATCTTAATTTTCTTGATAACGGCTCCAACGATTTTCTTAAAAAAAAAATTGCAGATAGTTTTTATCTGATTGTCTGCGATTAATGGTATCTCTCATATAACCGTTATTTTTTTCTTGAGCTATATCTCGTGAACAAGTTAATCGACTTTAATCCCAACATTTTAGAAGGGTCTAGACAACTTGATACAAATTTTTTTGCTTAGTTCGAGTTATAATTAAATTTTTAATTTTTTTTGTAAATTATATATTTTTGTAAATTTAATATTTGGAAAACGACTTGACAAAAAAAGAATTATTTTTTGTGCATAAAATGCACTTAAAATTGTTGTACTTTAAATTCTATTTATTTATTTAAAAACCGCTCTAACGATTTTTTGATAGACTAATATTTAGGTAGAAAATTTTCTGCATACTTTGATTTTGGACTGAATATTTCTTAAAAGTAGTTTTAGCAGTTTTAAATAAAATCAATGTATATGATTTTGTTGGGATAGAGACAAAATCGCGACTGCCAAAATCCCGACTTGACAAAAGCCCTACTGCCAAGATCCCGACAGCAAAAATCCCGACTGAGAAAAGTATGATTTATAAATACATATATTTTTATCAAATTTGTACAAAATTTGCAATTACCCAAACTCGCACCTACCCCAAATCCTATAGTGAGTCCAGGCAGGGGGAATGCAGGGGGGCAGCATGCCCTCCTTACCTACCTAACTTCTTTTCTCAGTCGGGATTTTGTACAGTCAGCATTATGTCCAGTCGGGATTTTGGCAGTCGGGATTTCGTGCCCAACCCGATTTTGTTCGTATTTCTCATTTATATTAAAAAATAAATTATTAAATTTGTTTTTATTAAGTTTAAATTTATTTTTTAAGGCAACTTTAAACGTGAGGGTGTTAAAATTAAGTTTTGAATTGGGACTAGTGAAGCTGTTAAAATAGTTGAGGACTTTTAAATCAGAACAAAGAAGGTTTTGGTTGACACATGGACATGTCTTAGTTATAATTAGGTATCAAAGCTCAGTTAGAATCTTAGCTCCACTATAAATCCATTTGACAGTGATATCAAACATGTCATCTTGTACTTACAAATCACCATAATTCAAAATGTTTCTATTCAAAATTAATATGCATGGAGCGTCATAGAAACTACACAACTTTGATATGTCGAAGTGTCATAAAATTCAACAGGCACTTTCCATCCAATTCACACCACTAATGAATGCTCACATGCTACTGAACGCGGCGCACACCAGGTATCCATCTATCTTTCTTTACACGGTGCATGTTATTCATGTGAAACGACAGCGTGACGATTAGCCAAGTTAATGTCATCCGTCGTTGTCGTTGGCTACTGTCAATCGGAAGTTAAAATAAAAACGCATGCCATTAGCAGAGCAACTACAATCCTATGCTGAGTGTAGAAACATGTACTATATCTACTTCTGCAAGCCAAAAGACAATGCTGATTGCTGAATGCTGATGCTCGTTGTCGTTGTGCTGTTCTGCATGCAAATCGGGTTTGTTTTGTGCATAAAGCTCTGTTCGTTTTGCCTACACACTCAACCTATGCCAAAGGTAATCAACAATACTGCCAACAGTAACAAGTGCATTAACAATTTCATACAGCAGTATAGTTGTTGAGTTTTTTGTTGGATTGTTGGATGTGGGATGAAAGATTGTATCGCTACCGAACCGGCTGCTGGTTGGCCAGGCCAGTTGGTGTGGTGAAGGTTTCGCGCTTGGCTGGAGACAACCTTGACTTTGACATCTTCTCTGTGTAGATATTTTTGTGTGATGTAATAATTTGGAGTTCAGTCGGGAAACACTCATCAGTATAGTGACAAGGTGAGCATAAAGGTGTAAACGTGTTTTAAACAATCAGATGTTGACGGGCGATGACCGGAAAATTGATATTAAATAACCGGTACATTGGTACTTACACGTAAGAAGTAAAATAATGAAAATTGTACATAAATGCATATAGATTTTGAATTACTGGTTTTGAAATAAATTTTAAAATCGTAAAATGTTTATTGAATTTTTATTTGATTGCTGGGTCATTGTAGTTTATATGAAACATCGTTTTTGTAAGGTATGTAACTACGATTTAAAAACAAAGCGGATATTCATCACATCACCACAATGGCGAATGTTGAAATGCCACAGACTCGTACCCAAACCCAGGATTTTGTTTGGGGGCCTGCTTTATTTTATTCTGCGAATTCCAACTATTCAAACCCAAGTATAGTCGTATAGTGCATGAAGCGTGTGGGAACAAATGATTGATGTTGAGGACTTCATCCTTGGTATTTTCATTAAACCACAGAGAATAACACATATGTCGAAGATGATGTTCTGATGTTGCGAGTTGAATTTTTATGGGTGCCGGAATTTGAAGCCTCATGAACGTTTCTTTGATGATGATTTGGAACAATTTGAAGGTATGCGACACACAATAAGACGGCAAAGTACTTAGATAAGAAAATATCAGTTTGGAAAACTCGGACTTTACATAACCGGCAAAAAAACTAAAAGTTTAAACAAGAACTAGAAAGTCTCGTTACTTGTAAAGCTTTTAATAAAAAAGAGCGCTTTATTGGGCCTTCTGTATCTTCTGGTTGAAGTTGAAGCCAGCAGAGGGCGATACATATCATGTTTTAAAGGATCTAGCACGCAAATTGTTGCTGTTTTAAATTGAAATTCTTCCGAAAATAAATAAATAATTAATTTGAGTTCAGAGTTTATATGAATTTAAGATTTTATATTTCGGTTCGTTTCTATATTTTTTGATGTTAGAAAATTATACCGTAAATCATCTACCTACTGCGAAGTATCTACCAAAAAGTTACTTGTCAGGGTTCAAAAAAACTCAACTAATACCTTTAAAATGTATTTAATTTTCAAACTTCACAAAACGTTATAATTTACTTGACTTTCCCTACTATGTATGTCCCAATTACATGGTACTCGTATATGAGACACGACAGAAAATAAAATATAGATTTGTGTAAATCCACAGGCAAAGAGTGTAGAAATAATACCTTTATGGAAAAATGCTTTGGTCTGCTGCTGAAAATGTTGCTCAGGGGCGCACTACGTCCACAACAAAAGAAAGACGAAATTTAAATCTTCTGTTTCTAAAATAGGTACTATATTAGTTTTAATTAACAAAAACACTGAACATTATTAAAAAATAAGTAGACGTACCTTAAGTTATAATAGCTTTGTTTATTGAAAAATGAAGTCACCCAAAAGGGTTTTTTGAAAAACCTCAACTTTCCAGTGATCAAATACTCTGTTTTAAGACCTGTGGTCGCCTTACTCGGAAGTAGATCTAGTTTTTTTTTGCTGGGATGATTCGAGGTAACAAATAAATCATCAAAGTGACATGAGTTAACCGAAAAATCCAGGTTTTTTTTTGACAACTCTTCGGGGTGGCAAAAAATAGTTGGGACGAGCCTGGGGTAAAATATGGCTTTTTAGGAGGCTTTTTAGTTGGCTCTTTTACACCACAAGAGTTCTTATGCGTAACATTCTGTTTGCCTCCTAATTTATGCCTCCTAATTCTTGGATTGACAATCTTAGTGTTTGAGTATTTGGATTGACAGACATTTTGTAATATAAAGACAGAGAATCAATATTACATTTAAAAAGGTCAAACGCAAATAGAGCTTCAGATAACTCCCTACGATTAACGATACTAGACATACTAAGGAGTTTAAGACGGTGATTATAACTGGGTAACAAACGTGTCCCGACTCCATCCAAGACCTCTTAATGCAAACAACAAAAATTGCTTTTGCACTGATTCAAGGTTCTCAACATCAATAGCATAAAACGGAAACCAAATAACACTGCAATACTCTAACTAAGAACGAACCAAAGAACAGTAGATAGATTTGGTAATGTTAGGATCATCAAATTCCCTAGATCTACGTTTAACAAAGCCTAGCATACACATGCTTTTGAAGTGTACTTTGTCGATATGGTGCTTAAACGTCAGTTTATTGTCAATAATAATTCCTAAGTCTTTAATCACATCTTTTCGAGCTAATTGTATACACATAAAAAACGTTAGGAGCGTCTATGTAAACACATCAGGCATCAAGCAAGAAAATATCACATGTAATTGGCCAACTGACAAGTTTTTGTACGCTATGGAGCGCACTATTAAAAAATAGAAGATTCTATTTTTTAATACAAATAGAAGATTCCTTTCTATTATCTATATTGGTAATTCCGATCTTAAGGTCTTAGGGGATCTTAACAATTTACCGCCCAATTCCAAACGTCTATGGCATAGATGTTGACACCCTTCGGAAAACTTGTCACTTTTTCGTAAGAGGCAGTTGGTGCAATGCGAAATGCTTTATCTCAGTATCAAATCTCATTTTCCTGCTCAAACTTCTGAATTTTTTTCGTACAAAAAACAAACTTATTTTGCATACGATATCGGGCATTTAGCTCAGAAAAATGAGATTTGAGACTGAAATAAACCTTTCACATACCTACCAGTGTCCCAGAAAATAATTTAAGCTATATTGAATATCAAACTTGTGATGGAAATAATGCGCCCTATAAGCATTCTTATTCAATTTATTTTGTAATCCAGCACTGAAAAGATACACCAAATGTTTCGCTTATTCCACTAAAAACAGTAGATTGACCTCTAGGGCAACACGACTACTGATAACAGTTTCCACATTTGAAATAACACACAACGTCCAAACGGGGATTTGGACATTCGTTTGTTTCGCTTTGAATATTGTTTTAGAGGTAAAACTCAACCAACAGTTTGTTATAGGTAGGAGTTCAAAATCTTTTATTAAATTGCTGTTATTGTTACCTTAAAGTGGGTTTAGCTATGAATTTTAACTGAAAATGGGATTAAATAACCAACTTTGGTACATATAATCTGGATTTGGATATTTATTTTTACTCAAGTATGGTAGGTATTTCTATGTATATAATAGTTGGCACTTACCACAGTTTGGTGAGAATATCATTTTATTATGAAAAAATACTTATTACTTGAGCGTTTTTAAATTTAAAAAAAAAGCAACGACTTTTTTTCGTGTTTGGCTACAAGGCAGAACTATGTAGACGGAATTATGCATACGAATCAGAGCCTTCAGAACGCATACGGACAGTTCATGTTTTTTTGCCTGTGATACAGCGGGTTGGTCTGTTTTTGAATTGGCTTACGAGCGAAAATTGTTTTCAACTTGTACGTATACATTTTACAATCGGCGAAATTAATTTTGACATTTTTTTCCTTTCGACTATTATGCCAGATTAATAATTATTGAAGGAACTTAGGAAACTTGTAGATTTATGAAATTAGCTTCCGTTACCGTCCGCCCATCAAAGTTAGCTTTTACTTAAGATTTAGGGGAATTTATAGGTAGACACCCCTTATAATTATAACACGGGACACGTTAAATTTTACCGAACGTGGTTATATTGACGCAGATAACCTGAAGGCAAAGTTGGTTATTTTCTTTTATGGAAGAACTTCTGATGGAATGTGGCAATGTTTCAGTTTAGCGCCACAAAAAACAGCATTGAAGGATTGGTTCGTCAAATATGAGTGTTATAGGAGCGTTGCCAGCTTTTTAAAACTTCTTCTGGTTTAATTCTGGTTTTAATCGCAAACTTATAATTCTATCTTTACTATATATCTAATAGCTTCTTTACAGCTCAAGTCGGAGAAGATTTTGTTTTGTTTTTAAAATTTTAGTTTTTATTTATTTGGAATAAAATGTCCCATCAGTTTTAAGAATAATATCTGTTACCATATCAGCACTGAAAACAACGTTACACTCCAATATTTCTGAAAGAATCATTAAAACCGTCCCAATTATTATTAAACGAGGCAGGGTGCCAATAGCGTTAAAAAATTTATCCTATGGCTAATTTTTTATGGTTAAGTGGAGGTGAATACAATTTTAGTGAAAGAAATATTAATCAACTGGATTCAATCGGATTTTTTTAATAAAAATGTTTTTATTTAAATTTTTCTACAAGAATTAAAAAAATTCACTTTCTTATTACTTTGCAACAGAAAAATTTACCTGCAGGATTTTTTTGAATTTCATTTATAAAAAAAAGTCATCAAATTCAAATCATCATTGGTGCTTAAAATTCTTATTTTCTCGATATCTATGTATCTTCGTTGTAGAAACTAGCTAAACGTTCCTACCAAACCAAGTTTAAAAAAAGCAAAATTGAAATTTCAAAAACTAATTAATTAATTTGAATTATAATGAAATGCTTGTGGTTATTATGAATTTATGTTTCGTTAAAGAAAAGAAAAATAGAACATCTCTGCTGAACTTCTAAAATAAAAATAACAAATTTCTAAACCAATTTGTTAATATGAAGTTATTGTTAGATAAATAGAATTTTCCATAATGATAGGGATTTTATTGAAAATCAAGAACATGCTTCCGTTATTTTCGAATCTTTCCTGGATTCCCAGATCACGGTTATTCTTTTTGAAGAAAATGTTCAATACTTTGAAAGATTCTTCAGTAAATAGTCATACATCACGACCATGGTGTCCGGTTTAACGATGACCATAATGATGCCCGAAGGTGTGCAATAAATATTCATTGGATATTCTGTCTAAACTCCATCTCATCTTTTTACCGCAGACGTCCTGTCCTGTGACCTGTCTTAACAATATTCCAAAGGGCTGACCGGCCGGAAAGAATAAGCCAAATACGTGGAAACCAGATGTTCACAAAAAGTCTCAGCTGGCTCTTGGTTCGACCAACAATATTGAAAACGAGTGCTTTTTTCAACCCAACCACGTATTACTTAATTTTCACTCCACTCTATAGTACCATTGAACTCACAGCCTCAATCGTCATTGGTTTTATTCTTGAATCTATCGGAAGGATGATGGAACTATCATTAAATTTATGTACGTTCGATTTCGATTACATGATGGTTGTTCGTTTCCATCCAATTTGGAAGGGCATTGGTAAAGTGTGCTTCAGAACAAACTTCAGATATTCACTTTTGTCAAGAGAAGTATGAAGAGAGTGTACACGTATTTGTGAATAGAAGGAAATGCAACGCATCCACAATAGATGGAAATCAGACAGCGAGATGTGTCCGACTCTTTCTTCTTGTAAACGAGAAGTGAGGGAGCATGGCATTATAGTACATATTTGAATCTTGCCAGAAATAAATGCTGATGTTTTTAGATATTGGAGTCGATATGTTTGTTGGACCACAGTGTGGTAGGTAAAGGTAGTACATCCGCTCAACCTAATGCCACCATCGTCAACAAGTGTGTGTATCGTAACTGCAGCAGGCAGATCAATGCCGGTCAATTAGTATCTATTGGAGTTTATATTGACGGGACATATGGAATGGAACATATCAACCGAGATCTACATGGATATATCTGGAACAAGAATCATCGACTATGTTTGGACATATATGGCTGAAATATGTTGTCAATATGGCCAGTAAGTGGGCAGAGGATTATTTTTAAGATAATTTTAAAAGAAAAAATTATTGTTTGATTTAAATTTAGCATCAAAGTTTGTGATAAAAACTAATGTCATTCAAACAAATTAAGATTTTATCTAGGCATTGATATTGATAAGCAAAATAAATCGAGAAATCAAAAGTGCTAAACAAAATTGGATCTGCGAATCTTGTCTATGTTGTCGTACGTGATTCTGATTATCTATACAAAATATTTCAAAATATAACAGAACACTGATAACAGACATGACTACTAGAATCATAGCAAAAAATTATCGCCCACGATAATAGTATTCAAATTTATTAATTGCTTGAACAGAATGGTGTATATAGCTGTAGCAGTACCTTGTAGCAATCCTCTAATTCGCCCAGAATGTGTATAGATGCAGCTGTAGCTGTAGATTTAGTACAAAAGTTCACCAAACTTCAACTTTCGCCTATGCTGCTTGCTACTTTTTGACATTTGACGAATGAAAAAACAAAAACAAATAGAAATGCCTGAATGAAAGTTGACGTTCTGTGCTACACCATTCTGGACGAGTTTGCTACATTTTGACAGTTGCTTTGACAGCGCTACGTAATACAACTACAGGCTACAGGCTACACCATTCTGTTTAGCTATGTAGAGGCAACTATGTAATATGTACCTGATATTCAATGTTCTCACGTCCTTACTAAACTGCGCAATTTCAGCAAATCTTCCGCAACCAATTTCGAAATCGTTCAATTTCTCATAAAAATACACAATTTCGAAATCATCTCAAACACCACAATTTCAACAAAATTAAGTTTCATTTCAGTTTTTCTAATGAATAAAACGAACAGAGCTAACAAAAGTGTGGTATTTCCTCGTAATGTCAGGTAATAATAAATAAAACCATGATTTGGCTTATTTATGTATCAACATAAACAAGAAAGAGTAAACATAATATTTTTTCTTATTCTTTTGATTAAAATTGTCAAACAAAATCAGGAGACGATATTAATTTTGCAAATGGCTTCGCACGTCAATCATATTTGACATTTGTAAACTAGACAGCTGCAGAATACAAACAGACAAGAAATGGAGATCTCTGTGTGGAATAATTGTGTCGTATTGTATGACCAATTATCGGTCGGTGGTGTTGGCCGCAGTATGAATTTCGATGTCTGTTTCCTTATCTAGTCCCGCCAACTGGGCAAACATTCCGGGGCTTAGCTATTCGACTTAAACAGACTGTAACCACAGGACACCAAGCAGGGCGTGGCCGCCACCCGACTAGTCGTTCAGCCGAGAATATCGCGGCTGTGATTGCCGATTGTGTCGCTGAGAACGAAGAAACATCAACCAGACCAGACGACGGGCCACGCAATTGGGCCATGATAAAGACTTACTTGGCGAACATGTCGTTTAAAGAAGAAGGTGCAACCGCACGCACAGCATGAGCTACAATGGATATTGTAAATTAAGCGTTTCCTGGAACCTGGGGCCGAAGATTCTGCCCAAGCCGAATGTTGAATTCCCGTTACAATATGTTTGATTTCAAATCTACATATATAAATAAAAATCAATTGCTAAAAAGCTTTGTACGATCATCACTGTAAAACCGCTACACCTATTTGGATAATTCTTTTTTTGTTTTTCTGTAGAAAAACATTACAGAAAGGTGTATATTTAAGTTTAAACGTTTCTATAAAAAAAAAAACACTGAGTAAAAACAATATAAGTTCTAAGTAGGGAGATTTTAAAACCTTTTGACAGATTAGATTGATTTTAATTTCCAAATACAAAAATATTTGAATTTCGAATATTGTTGTCAAGAATTGACTCTTCAGACTTGGTTGATTGATACCACCATTGGATTTTTTTGTAATGGATTAAAGCTCTTGACTTCACTAATATTTCACAAATTCGACTTATCTGCTCGACTGAATCGCAAAGGTTTTCATTAGTTCAAGTTCGCGGGAAAGTGCGTAAATGGTAAGTAGAGTGGAAATATCACCGACATTTGTATTTTAAATAGCTCATAAATTGCATCAGCCATAGTCATATGTAGATGAAAGCGAAAGCTGGCGATGGTAAAAAAAATGTGTCAGCTATGTAAATAATACCGCTGTTTCTAACGGGAGCGTGGCCGATCGGTCTTAGGCGCTGGTTATTAAATTCATTAACGCATTACTGCACGAATGATGCCTAAACCATATTATAAAACGTTCACAAATGCAAAGAGTTGACATCACTTCAATAATCGTCAAGTGTTCACTATAGCAAATTTTCATAAGCCGATGTGCAAAAGTTAAGCAAACAAGCATCGTAAAAAATCGTGATAATCTGATATTGATGCCGGTGATCGACTGGAACAATTAAAATGGTATTTCATAAAGTTTTTGTTATTTTTAATTTTCGTGCAGTAATTAAGCAGTGAAAATAGTAATAAAACACAAAAATCTGTGTTATTAGTATCCTTAATACAGTTCTTCGCATATTTTATATTCAATAATGTAAATTAAAGTTAATTTTTCATATTTCCTCGACCACCAAAAACTTAAGTGTTCATTGATTGTACCTTTAAAGGGGAGATTTTATTTTTTAATTAGTTTTTTAATTAGCCGTGCGAAGCCGGGTCGGGCAGCTAGTATTAAATAAATATTCAGCATTTTTCATAATTTCAATATATCGACCCCATTTCTTATTAGACCGAAAGTCCACAGCAATTGTTGGTCGTGATTAAAAACCCAATAAACTTGGTATTATTCGAAAGCATTATACAGGGTGATTGGTTTTAGGTGCACCAAATAGCTTGAATAAGAAAAAAATCGTATTTGAGGGGGGGTCTATTTTAACCCGTTTAGGAGGGAGGGGCATTTTTCTAAAAAATTGACTTAAATCAGAAAAAAAAATATTTAAAAACAACGGTGAATGATACAAAGCCTTGTTATATCTTTTTGGAAAGCCAGAAAACTACTCATTTATTTTATTTTCAAATTAAGTTGTTTAAGTGAACAGTTTTAAAAAAAATTAATTTTCAAACTCAAAACTTTGAAAAAAAAAAATTAAAAAAAATTTGTAATCTAATTTTTTTCAAAATTTTATGTAATTAACTACTATTTTTATTTTCAAAATTCAATGCTCTTATTAATTTTTAGTCAAAAACAGAAAACCGGATGCCAAAATATATCTTAGTTTTTGAGAAACTGTGAAATCTGGTTAATCTGGTTAAAAACAATTAACAAAAACAATTAGCTGGATTTAACTTCAATAACAATATCAGCTAAAATTCATTATTTTTTTTTTAATTATTTTGAATTTTTGTGAAATTAAAAGTTATTTTATTTTTCTCGAATTTTATTAAAAAAAATTTAATTTGGCGATTTTTTGGCGATTTTTATTTTAGAGTTGGCGATTCCTCCTTTTAAATCCTGACAACCCTGGTAGCTATCACAAAACAGTTGTTTAGCAAAAAAAAAACTTATAATTCATCTTGTGTTAAATGTCTAAGTCAAATTTTAATCAACTGTTAAGCCGTTGTCAAGTTATGCCCAAATTTGTAAAAACTGTTAACACCGAATCTCCGTTATGTGCATTTTTAACCAAAAACCTGAAATGCAGTTACCTATATTAACCGTGCTCCAAATATAACGCACCTACACAAAATTTTATTAAAATCGTTAGAGCCGTTTTCGAACAATTTCACAAAAACTAAAACCGTTATATGGCAAGTATCCGTTTTAGCTGGGCTAAAACTAAAATTCAAATTTGTTCTCTAGGGAGTCACCAAAAAGTGCTATATAGACTAAGTTTGAAGAAAATTCACGATTTTTTTTTCTACACGAAACCAATACTTGCCCTATTGAGCAAGTAAAAATGTAATCGTAAATATCGTAATACCATCGGTTTTGGCATTGGCCAAAGGTGATCAAAAAGTCGATGTTCAGCTTCGGCTTCCGTCAAATAAGAGGCCACAGGATTATCTTTGTAACAACGGGAACTTACTAATCCTAATCTCAAAAACATAATCTAACCCACTTGTTTGTGAAGTTTCTTACTACAAGTAAGCTTGCTACCAAGAAAGAGGCAAGATGCAATCATTTTTGTATTGCATGAAATGGTCTGGAATATAATATTTAACATACATAATATATGAACCTTGCTTAAACCATTTAAGCCTTTCAAATGACCATAAACAATCAATGAAAAATATATGTATACATACATATAAATATTGCATATAATAGAGATTGAACTACAGATTCGATGAATCTACTTTGCATTTGATGTAATTCTCAGTGCCTTAAACTCATATTAATTCGTATGTTTATGTTTACTCTGGAATGTAATAAACGTTAAAGTTTATTTGTGTTGTTTACAAATCCACAAAAGCTGGAGTTGGTAGGTATTTTAATTGGTAACATCCATTCAAAGATAAATAGACTTTTTCAATTCTTTCATTATTAGTTATTTGTTTATCAATATCTCTCTATACGTGATAAAAATATCAAATAGTTTAAAAAAAAGAACAAGTGAGCGTTAACCTGCAACATTTATTGGATCGTTGGTGTGGCCGCATCATTGCGCAAAACGTAGCCCAATTCATTTTTTTATATTTTTGCCAGATTAAATGATGAGACAAAATGCCAATCGAAATAAATAAAAAAATACGTTTGCATTCAATATTGGATTGACTGCAAAAAAAATTAAAACACACAAAAAAAAATATATAAAAATAACTCTTTTGAGAATTGTTTGACGTTGCTTTTCGAATTGCCTATAAAAATAATACATACAAATACATGCAGGTGTATTGGTATTTAAAATGCTAATAAATGATGCAGGTGGAGGAGATTTCGACCCATTTCAAAAGGTTATCGCACGTGGACAGAAAAAGTGCATATTCGCACGTTTTATTTTGTAGACGTATTGTGATTTGTGACTATCGAGTGGAAAGCTTTTTTTTTTTAACTTTTTTGAACGTGTCCTTTTTTGCTGACCCAAATGTGGTGATGGAAAGTGGGCACAACAAAATTTCTTTTAAGACCTTGATATTCAAGATTTGGGTCGCAAAACACAATCATATACATAATGTCAAGTAGAATTTTCGTCTTTATTTAATTTTAATTTTTTATAATGAGGAAATGTTAAACATAACATGGTTAGAACATAATATAATATAAATAAACGCACGACGCATCACGGGTTGCATCTACTTGCTTAATAAGGTCAGAGACAATAGAGTGAGTTGTCAAAAATAAATCATTGTTTTTTTTTTTTGGTTTTGATTCTGACATTTCAGAGCTCTCAACTTGTGTTTTTTTCTCGACTAAAACTTACTCGAACGAAACGAAACTCTATATTAATCGATGGAGAAGACGCTAGACGAGCTCACCAGTTGGCTTCAGCTAATCGTGGAGAGGATCGGGTCAAATAAACTCTTCAGCAACCAGACCCGTGGGCAGGAACTGCTCATTGGGGGGGGGGGGGTTGCATTTTTTTCATGGTTATAAAGTTCATTAAACATGACAAGAAATTTTTAATTTTTCATAAATAAAAATTTAATTTTACATGAAGCGCGCTCTTATAAGTATAGGTGACGTACAGTATCCCAAAAAATATGGATAATTGCCATTTGAAAAAATAGGAAAACATCTTTACTTTGATCGGTTTTAACATCACGATTAACACCGATTTACACCCTATAACTATTTCCCCATTCAAACAATAAGTCGACGTAAGTGTCGACAAAAGAAATACAAATTAGTATCAGCGTGTAGGCCTATTCAATACCTATTAGCGCTATTGGACATCATCCATTTTAGGTAGCCATTTTAACGATTAAAGTCGATTTCAAAAAAAAATAATGCAAATACACCCTGTAACTGTTTTCCCAGTCAAAGACAAAAATCGAGTTAAGTAACAGCCTGAAGGACTGTGGCTATAATCGTTTAAATGGTTCTCTAAAATCGGGTGATGTCCGGCGATTTGGCTGAAATAAGTTTCAGCGAATAGGTCTTCAATAGGCCTACATTCTGACTTTAACCCCGATTTTATTAATTGACTGGAAAAAAATAACCTGATTTCGGTGTGCATCGTGTTTTCTCACATTGGCTTTAATCGTTCGAATGGCTCTCAAAAATCAAGGTGATGACCTTCGGATGGGTCTTAAATAGGTATGCCTACACACTGGCAATTACTTCTATTTCTTTATTTTGGCATCTACGTTGATTTGTTGGTGCACTAACGCGGAGTTACAGGTAGTTAGTATGTGCATTAATTTTTGCAAATTCCTAAATTTGACCTTCAGTTAGTTAGAAATTATTTTTAATTAGGAACACAAAGAGTAAGTAAAAATTACAGCCTATTATAACTCGTATAGAACCTTCAATCCGCCATTTTTGATTGGATTTTTTGAGGTGCTCCCATGGTCGAACTTTGTCTGCTTTTGTAAATTTTCAATTTAAAAACCTTCTCTGTAAATTTTGCCCACATTCATTGAAAAATCGCCTGATTTCTATACGAACATGTATTGAAAAAGACTGTTAGTTTTTTTCTGTTTTTCACAGGCAAAATTGACAGAACGTTAAGTATTTGATTGAAATTTGAAAAATGGAAACCCATCTTCGTTGCAAATGTCGAGTGCTTGGAGTGCATTTTTAGGCGTCCGTCGACGCTAAAGTTGAACTTCGTTTATCCAGAAGATTCTCGTGACTTCTGATAAACGATAAAATCTGCATAATTGAAGAGCATGGTGCAAATAGTTCACTTTTCATTGTTTCATTCTGTTATAAAAAAGGTAATACTTCAGTATGTTTATTATTAACATGGAGAGGTTTAGAACCCCCCCCCCCCTGCGCACGGGCCTGTCAGCAACAGTATCCCAGCGGTAACATTTCTGGAGAAGTTCCATAATGAAGGGTAGTGGATTAGTAAACTCCAGTTTTTTTTTGTTGCCCCAATGAACTATTGCATTGTACTTCCGTACATTTTTGATTCAGTTTCAGTGCATCAGAAAATCTGTCTGAATCTCTTTTTGAAAAGTTACTTAAGTAACTCTTTATATAAAATAAATATGTAGTTATGTCGATTATTTTGTATATCTTTCATTTTATTTATTTTTTATCAGAATAGATATCTTTTATAAACAGTTTTCCGAAAATTAATATAAATACATTTAAATAGCTACATTCTGAAGGAAACTTACCAGTTTTTTTTTTAACAATGTGTATCTGAAAATATAAAAACGTTTCATAAATGACAAATTAAAAAATGTATTAAGTCAGAAAATTGCCAAGAACAATATCATTACAAATTAAGTTATCTAAACTAACTGAATGATATATCCCGATTAGAAATCCAAATATATTCTCAAAAAAGAAACAGCATTTTGCCAGAAATATATAAGCTCAACCATCTATAAATCTAATTTTTAATCGGAAGTTATACTTCTGTGCTTGGATTGGAGATCTCATAACTTTTTTATAGGGTCATAAGTTTGCTCTCTTAAGCGAATAACATGAAAGCGACAATATAAAATTGAATGTAGAATCCTTAAAAATTCATATGAAGGGTTCATGGTCAATAAAGAGTTCATCTGCCTTAGGCTTAAAGTCAAGTATATTTGATTGAAAATTCTTCGTGATTCTTTCTAAGAATAACTTATCTTTTTTATAACTTCGCCGTTCGTGTCCTCAACCAACTTCTCTTAAGACAAAGTTGTGTTGTTGTATCGATTTGAAAAAAACTATTCTTCTATTGAAACTACATTAAAGTTTAATCTGAACAGAAAGAAAAACGTTTTGGTTTGGATTTAATATATACATACCTATACCCTATGATCTTCTTATCTTCTTCAAAATCTTTAAATAAATTGCTATGGGTAGATCGCATAGACGTTAAATGAAAACATTAAAACCACTTATTTTCACTTAACTTTTAAAGTTGAAATTAAAATTGCGTCTCTACCTGCCAATGCACTCATTGCCGGATCAAACTGTAATGATATTACAGGCCCGAGCCCGAGATAGATCCCCAAAGATAGTATGGGCTTACTTTCTTAAGAAAAAGAATAAAATTTAAAAAATGGCAAATAAATTATTACACTTCAAGAAGTCCCGGACGGGAATATTGCCACTGTGCCCGAAGATGCATAAGTATTAAAGTATAACGAATAGTGATACAATGACCTTTACTTGCTAAGGAAGCAAGATCAACGAGTCTGTATTGAAGCAATGTGATGATTTAAAAATTTTGACAAAAAATACGATGCAATTGCACAAGCACATGCAGCTCAAGAGACGACCTACACTTTTATAAGTATGCGTTTTCGGGGCTACAAAAACTGCCCAATATAATCACTTCAGATATTTGTTCCACCAAAAATTATCTCCAAAACAATAGAGCCAAAATGGACGTAAAAAATAGCGTTAAAGCCTATATTACGGCGAAGTGTTTTAAGGTAACCCCTGTAAGTTAAACTTATTTACATTTTTACTAAATTCAACTACTTAAAAAAACAGTAAATTTGACACTAAATAAAGAAAAACGTTTGAATAAGCTTTTTATTTGTGCCACGAAAGGGTTAGGCGCCTTGGTCAATTATACGATCCAATTAATCCGTCCCTGTAGACATCAATGATGCGAAATCCTACCCGCGAGCGTTAAATTTTATGCAAATTATAGATGTTATCACCTCTTATATTTTCGCAATGCCTTGGTTAAAAATAAAATGCTCTCCCAATATACGAATGATATTTTGTCCGGATTAAAGTAACTTTTGATAAGAATAAAAAACACGAGTTGTAAATATTTATAGGCCCATAAACTTAAACACCCATTCAGACCTTTAGTGGGACCTTGGACCTAACCTAACTTTACATTTTATTTCCAATATCGTTTAACATAATGTTATAGTTTTTGGAACATAATAAATTATGCAAAAATAAAGTTAACAGAACACGATTATTTAAATCAGCTTTGTATACACGCGCTTAAGAATTGGCTTTGTCAGCACCAAGGACTTACTTGTACGTGTCAATAATCATTACAACTCCTTGCTTGTTTAACCAGAACGATTACAAGAAAATATTCCAATTAACTAGACCACATAGACCCCAAAACTTAAAGAAGCTAAATAGCTCTCCATGATACTGCGACGTAGTGGCGCTGTTCATACGAGCCCGCAACCAGCCAACTGCATATAGTCATTCATCCATGATGTATATATCATCGAACAACAACCATAGATCGAGTACTTCCGTTTGTTTTCCAAGTGACTTACTCGTCGATGGATCCCAGTTCCAAACCAACATCAGTTTGGTGGAAAATTCAAAATTTTGTCAGAGTCAAGGAAAAGAGAATTTCACCAGGAAAATTGATATATAAGGCAAATGCATTAAATATGCTTATGGCATTAGAATAACAGTTCCCTACCATATAACCATTAATGACAAAAATGTTTTACTCTAAAACGGTTCCAATTATTTGAGTTAACTTTTTTGTTTGATGTGTTTTAGTTTTGGGCTGGAGTTTTTCTACCTTAAGTTGAAATTTTGGGTTGTAAACCAAACATCATAACGATAGTAAAGAATCTCAATAACACAGTGGGCAAACATAATCGATTTGCTGGCCAAAAATCAGTTTTTAAATTTTTTCAAAACACCATTATTGAATTTAATATCGAATAATAAATACTCATGCGTTAAACACAAGCCTCTAACTTGAAAACAAATTATAAATTGGTAGTTTTGTTTTCTAACCGCCACTGCTCTCACCATCCGGCGCGGGGGCGCAACGGTTCTGATAAGTCTTATAATAACAACTTCTGCTTGAGTCAGTTTTGCCTTTTGCCGAATAAGAAAAAATAATAAAAAGGTTATGTTTATTGCAAATCTTCTGGAGAAAATTGAACCGAAAGAAATTAAATTTATAGCGTCGAGAAAAATGGAGCTGGCTTAAAAATATTAATAATAATAATATCTTTGAAGACTCATGCAGAGTTTCAATTATAATTATTTAAAATCAGTGAAATTTTTATCATTAGTTTTAACAGAGAAAGTTTTCTCAACATTGGGGAGTTTTCACAAAAAAATTCTTTTATTTTTTTAATTCGAAATAAATGATGGCAGCACTGGAGATTTATCCTTACTGTAGAAGTGTAGAACCATTTTTGTCTATAAGGTTAAATTCGGCTTACGTTGTAATAGAAAAACAACTGACAAAGTTAGACGAATAATGCTCCATTGTGATACCAATACCACACGATGTATAGAGTTATTTTATTCTTAGAACATACCCAAAAAATATTTCATAAAGTACTGTCGCCATATAAAAGGGCACCTCTTTACTTGACAGATAAATAAATGAATATTTTAAATGGGTTGAGAAGTTATGGGTTGTTGTCGGTTGACCACCGCAAAACCACGCTCTTCGGTTTTAGAATAGACAACACACAACACACATCCTCACACCCGCATATCCACTCATCCTCAGATCTCCTAATTCCAAAACTACTTTTTTAGACGTCTTTATCATCGTAATGGCAGATTTGTATAAAATCTCTACTTCTTCATACCTACACTAAACGCGACTGGATCGATTTACGTCGATAACGGTCCAACCGTTCAAAAGATAGTTGGAGTAATAAAAAAACGGCTCTATGAAAGGTACCGTTGAAAAGCTGATTCTGAAAAAAAAATCAGACGAAAGACATCACCATTAACAAATCACTCACAAAAAATTTTATCGAAGTTGATCGTATTTTTTTCGAAAAAATGGGAATTATCGGTTTTTGCCAAAAAAAACTTTTTCAAAAATTACTTATCTTCAATTTTTTTTTGTAATTTTATTTCAGCTAAGCAGAAGTTTCCGAATATTAAATTTCGTTAAAATCGGTTTTGTCGTTCAGGAGATATTCGGCAAAATAAAAAACGGTCCTATTACAGGTACCGTTAATAAGCAGATTCTAAAAAAAAATTAAACGAAAGAAATCACCATTTTTAACAAGTGACTCATGTAAAATTTCATCGAAATTGATCGTATTTTTTTCGAGAGAAATAGCATTATCGGTTACGCTTATATGGTAGATACTGTTATTTTTATGCCTAGGTCAAAAATAAAAGCAAAAAAAACATCCGGAGATATTTCACTAGGAATAGTTTATGCCAAGTTTGAAGAAAATCGGCTCAACCGTTTAGGCTACAGACAGACAGACAGACAGACAGAATTGTCGGACCTACTCGTAATGTCATGTTTGATTGTTATCTCAACTTTTTTTTTACGAATGCATAACTTGGCTTGTAGTACCTATAATATTAAAAAGTAGGTAGGTACTCATAAAATGAAAGACATGAAAGTTAGAAACAAAGCCAGATATACAAATAAAAATTGCTAACAATGACCAAGATTAAGTAATGATTTATTCGCTCATTGCACGAGTTTATACATTTTATTAATTTGTTTCATTAAATAATCGTATTTGATTTAAAAAATATCTATGAACTTTTAACTTATCTTAGTAACTCTCGCACTGGTGAAATTCGCTTCTGTAACTTCAAAGATGCAAACCCCACCGCAACACCACCCGTCAGTATAGTCGCGCCAAGCAAAAATGTTAATATATTATGCACGTCCTAAGACGAGAACATCCCAAGAGTCAACTCCACTCAGTTTTCACATAATGAATGAAAATAAGCAAAAAAATTTGCATTTTTATCGCATTCCACCAGAATGGGCCATTTTAGCCCTCCCAACTGCTTTGCCCATTCCATACATTGTTTTGAGTCTCTTACAACAATGATAGTGTTCTTCTTTAGAAGCATTCCACATAGTATCATGTAGTTCAATGAAGCAGCTGTAATTGATGTGCGGCATGTGGCGCGGCTCGTTTCTGTATAGTCGGTTGGTTGCTTCTCTCTATAGCATATCTATCGACAGAATAGAAAAACCTCTTCAAATTGAAAACCGGGAAGCCGAAACTGTCAACATGAAGCCTCACAAACATGATGGATGGCCAAGTCCTTGATGGATCAATATGCGTTTTAAATTGCGGATTTAAAGGAAATCGAATTTATGCTTCTTGTGCGTACCAGAAGAAGAATACGTCCGATGATGGACGCCTCGAGAATAGCTGTTCGATGGTTTGCTTGTTTGGATCGGGGTTTGGTTCCGCCGCACACACAATGGCTCATAATTCAGCTCAGGTGGAACTCGGTTGGTCTTTAATAACACTTTATTGTGGCATGGAAAACACTTTGACGGGCGAATCTCTATACATGGGAAGGCAAACGGAGTGTAAACCGGATTTCGGAATATACTATGAATTTCAATTGTGGTGCATCATAGTTGTAGGGGCACTCAACGAGGAGAAATATTGACGAAGGAGCTGCAGCAGCAATAGCCCTGTTTTGGTTTAAGTCCGACTGACTATATAGCCAGCAGTGTGGTATTCCTCTGGCGGTGGTTATTTATGGCTTATTGGCATGGAAGCGACCAAGAGAGTGATATTGCCTTGAAGAATGCGAATTTAGTTCGTGCTTTGTCTCAAGGTTATCGATTTGCTGGACTTGTATGGTGTGTCTTGCACATGTTGGGCGTATAGACAGAATATATCTTATGCACCTGTTAAAGTGATCGCACAACAAGAATAACTTTGGTATGGATAGAAAATTTTCTCAGGACATTATCATACAAAGTGGATAGAGAATTGAAAGTGTTGACAATTTTCTAAAGAAGAAAGATGGTGCTAATTGGTATAAGTACCTGTGTAACCTTATAGGATGACATGCAATTTATTTTTACTCTAATTGGTCGTGTTTAAGTAAAGTTAAATGCTTCTTTACAGAGAAATCCAATGAAATCAGATTTTATGACACTTCATTTTCATGTCTGGATGTAATCAAATGTTTAACAATAAATTTATTTTATGATGATAATGACCCCACTTTGACCATGAGAAGAGGAAGAATGCTAGATGAAAATGAAAGGTAGAACCGTAGACATGAAGCATGAGTCATTTATGTATTTTTAAGGTTTTAAAAGAAAAAAGGTGCCTTTAAAAGGTGCCTTTAAGAAGAGGATGTTATTAAGTGTTGGTGAACTGTTCATTCCATCATATTAAAGTCATCATTTTTATTTGTAACGATCTCAGTCACATTTAATTTTAAACCTTCCTTAGGCATATCAATAAATATATATCGATTTGTCCAATATATACGCGAAAGAGCGGCTAGCGACTAAGCATACAAAGCATACAATTTCATAATATTTTTATTTTGGTTGCCGCTAAACATACGACAACTCAGTTTCTTTCTTATTAGAAAGAAGTTTAAAAATTATTTGTAGATCCGTTTCACCATACCGAAAATTAACTTAAACGCGATTTTCAAATACCACCGTTCACAAAGTTTTATGAAATTCGTATGAGTCGTTTTCGAAATAATAACTTCTGCAAAAAGTTAATTGTTTCCAAGAAATAAGCAAATTTGAATATCAACCCCTTCCCCTCGCTAAAAATTTAAGCTCAGATATATCTCATGGATATACCTAGGTTAGGTTAAGGTGGCTGTCAGGAAAACTACTGACACACTTAGACAACAGATAGGTCCATTGTGATACCAAGAACAGATATACCAATGTACCTATGCATCAATTTTAGAATTTAAGTCATCAAATCAAAGGTCTCAAGAAAAATCCATCTTTGGGTTAATATTATCAATCGAAGTGAATTATACGAATCAGTGAATTACTGTTAAAATTTTAAAAAACGTTAGCACCAAATAAATCTGCTTTATGTGAATTTTATCCAAAAACCGGAAATGCATTTACAAATATAAACAGCACTGATGATATAACGGCGATCACAAATTCTTTACAAAATTGTTAGAACTATTTTTGAAAAAATTCGGAAAAACTAAAAACGTTATATGAGAGGTACCCGTTATAGCCGGACCAAAACAAAAATTTAAATTTGTTCTCTAGGGAATTATAGTCTAAAAGCTGGACACCGATTTTTGGATATTATTTTGCGGCGCGCTTCAGTTTTTGTTCAGTTATTGCTTCAATATCAATAATCAATGAATATGACAATTATGGCTTCTGGAAATGGCCAGAAACCAAAGATACAGCCCTCCAAAGTGCAAACAAACGAACAAACTTTGATACCAAATTTTTTTTCACTAAAATGTAGTTTGAAATGTTTAAGTAATGCACTGCTATAACATTATCAAGATGGAAAAGGGTTGCCAGAGATACTAAAAATATTCGACAAATTTGTTTGTAAGTGTTTTTATATTTTTTTTGAGTTACTCTGGCAACCCTTTACCGACTTCATAATATTGTGGCAGTTATATATTATTATTTTAAACATTTCAAGTTCGTGCCAAAATAACTTACCAAAGTTGGATTTTTTTGTGATCTTTGGAGGGATGTATTTTTGGTTTCCGGCCATTTCCTCTAGCCAAAATTATTCTTCATTAATGAGGAATAACTGGAAAAAAAAATTCAGGAGCGCCAAAATAATGTCGAAAATCGGTCGCTAGCTCTCCTATTACGAAAATGTACTCTACATGAAATTTGAAGAAAATCGGTCAAACCTTTTAAAAGCTTTTTTTGTCATACAGACAGACCGACGGACGGCATGACGAAACCTAATTTTTTAAGCTTCTCTATCATCGCAGTCATAAGTTAAATTAAAAATTTGATTTTTTTAGACGAAACCAATACTTGCCCTATTGAGCAAATAAAAAATAAATAAAAAGTAAGAAAGCAAGACTTATAGATTCTTTCTAACCAGGTAACAAAATAAAATTTCACTTGTTTGAATATTTGATATCATTTTGATAATTATATCCTAATTAAAATTAATAAAATTATGTCGTCTATTTTTTTAATCAAAAGTTATGAATAAGATCCAGAAAGCTGATTAAAGTATTAAATAAATATTATCCGTCAACTTTATTTTAAAAGAACAAAGCGATTAAATAATTCTATTCGAAAACTATAATTGTATTCAAGTCAGTCATTATGACCATACATTTTTAAAACCTGTCATTCATAATATTTTTCATCACGTTTGTAGTTATTGTCTATGTGTATGAGAATTCTATTCATTTACTCCATCTATATGTATTAAAACAATCAGTCGAACTGATTACTATTGATTGAACAAAACCCGGAAAAAAAGAACACAACAGAATTATTCGACTTTGACCACACTGACAGCTGTAACTTGGTTGTTCCTGATTGCATGTCCAGGCAAACAGTCAATTGCCATTGACCAAGTCAAAATGGAATGTGTTGATTCTCGGAAGCACTGAGCAAGAAGGAAATTCAATAGAATAAATGTCCACACGGCACGAGGATGAACAATTTTTTCATAGAACTAAGAACTATCGATATACAGGATTGTCTTTCCGTAATGTGTATAGATATATTACTTCTCCGCAATGTGCAGCTACACAGAGTATACGAGTATTTGAAGCTTCGAGGTATCACAGAACTGAAACTGCTACAAATATCTTTTACCACCCAAGAATACATTTTTCCAGATCTATTTGGAAAAATTCTTTTGACCATTAAAAACCACCTGTAAGATGCAGTTAGTGCGCACTTATAAAATCAACTATTGGAGTGTTCGTTCTTGACGTATTTCATAATTGCATTGTGTTTCGAATCCTTTCGAAATATATGGACAGCTTACTGTTCTTTTTTTTTTGTCATATAACAGTAGGTTAAGGAGAATCCAAACTGAGTTATGGAAGTAAAATGCATAATTGGGAAAGTTAAAGCTTGTTATTGTTAAGGTTCAGATTTCATTTGTCTTTGTTACACAATGAAATGAACGAAAAGTTTCAATATCCTGCATCTATATAGTGAAGCATCTAAAGATGCTGACATTGCCTATGCGTAGGAAAATATTGAAATAGGCCAGTGGCTCCAGTATGGGTAGGAGTGAAGTCAGTAGGAGTAACAAAGCTTAATTGAATAAGATGCAGGAACATCAGTGGAAGCCTTCACATCTAAAATAGAATATTGTAAAGACACAGTTTGTGCTGTCATATTTTTGGGAGATATTTAAAGAACCCCTAAAAATGATTCAACAATAGGTTGAAGATGTTTTGGTATAAAATGCAACTACCACTAGCATTAACACTTCTTGAAGTTTTTTCAGGTTAACCATACAGGTGGATCCAAAGTGTGTATAACAATAAAGTGGGAGAGTCGATGACCCTAGTTAAAAAAAATTAATACTGTTGTAAAAGAAGAAGTATAATCCAAATTATGACAAAATTGTAAATGTATCTTCGTGTGATTGGCTTGCATTTTGCACAGGAAAACCTAGCCCTACTTACAAACATAAAGATGTTCGAATAAAGCTATATACCTAATAAAGAAAAAAACATGATGTTATGTCTTCTTATATTCTTTCAGTTTATTGGCATGTTAATGACATTAAATTGACTTAATTTTCTTCATAAACGGCTGTTTGAAAGCAAAAAGTATCTTTTCATATCACTTTCTTAACAAAGACATCAATCTTACAACTCCAGAAGCAATTTAGAATCAGGAATTGGTATAAATGTCTGTTCCCAGAACTACCTATTTTTCTGTCGTTTATTTGCTAGAAAATATGTTTCTCTTTCGTATATTCAATGGTTTTTTTCCACTATGTAAACGGAATGATCACCTTACTATCCGCACGCACTTCCTAAATGTATACCTACAACGCAACATTTATACCTATTTTTATAATTCAGATAAATACCGAACCGTTGCTCGTTGTCGTATGAAACTTTTAATGAAGTTTTTTTTACATTTTCATAATTTTTTGTCAAACAGAAAATTTTATGAAATTTTCGTTAACACATAATTAGATTTGAATTACGAGTTTAAAGTAAGATTAAGGCACAAATTAGCATTTAAGGGTGAAAAGAAACAAGAATTTTGTTTACTATTTTGTTTGACTCGACGCTTTTGATGTTAGAAATCAAATTACTTCCGGTAGCTGTTTGTAAGTTTTTATATTCGTTATAAATGGAAGTAAGTTCAAGCATACATACCTACATACTTTGAAAATATTATAAAAATATTGTTACGGAATAATAATAAAATTATAAGGTTGACTATTAATATATTTGTCGTTTTGTGGGTACTTCGCACTTAAGCTGAAACCGCCATACCCATCAAACGAATTATGCGTTGTGAAACAAAAATGCACAATTAATTTTTTTCATTTATATTTCTATCTGTTTTTGCATTTTAATTTATTTAACTATAGGATTTATAAAATTTCTGAAAATGATTAAAAGTAAAACGGACAGATAAGATCATTTTGACTTGCTCATCAAAAGCAAATACGCACCTGCCTTACATGCGTAACATATATAAATAATCCAAATTCTTCGAAAAAAAATACGATATTTTAGAAAATAATCGATATAATAAAAAATAATCGATATAATAAAAAATAATCCAAATTCTTCGAAAAAAAATACGATATTTTAGAAAATTACGAATGAGTGATTTGTTGCCAACAAAGATTAAATTAGATTTATCAATAATTTTGCTTAGGTTACAAATTTGTTTTACAAAAAATCGGTTAGCATGTCCTTGCCGTCTGACCGGTTGACATAAAGTTTAACATTTAATACAAGTAAAATTTAGTAAAATTGAAAATTAATACCAAATAAATAATGCGACTTAGAATTTTTTTTCAATATAAATAGTTAAAATCTTTATTGATAATTTGATTTCGATAGCCAATTGCAAGTTTATAAAAATAGAAAAGCTGGTTTATATCTTTTTCGCAGTCGTCATTAATTTTACAATTACCAACTTAATCCTATTTTTTTTTTTATATTATAAATATAATTTTTTTATTCATTGTGTTTTTCCAAAATTGGTAAAGGGTTTGAAAAATATAGTTTTAATTTTTAATTAAAACACAAAACATGCCTGTTATTAATCAAGTGACACGGAGTGTTACTTATTAAACTTGATTTTTTTTCAAACCCATAGTTTGCTTAAAGAGCAAGTTCGTGCATTTTATTTGCATTCCTTTCTAAAACATATTATACAAATAAATAGATTTATAAATTATTTGTACCTACGCCATAGGTTAGGAATTTTAATCATGTAGGTACCTCTACAAGTATTTGCAGTTACTTATGTTTCATTTTGTTATTTTCTCAAATAGTCCAGTCAAACGATAGTTTCACGTTATAAAAAATATACAAATGGATTTTTTTTTTGAATTCTATGTTTTTGGGTCGCTGAATTCGAGAAACTGCAGAAATCCAACAAAATTTCCTGGTGCGTTTTGAGATATCCGGAAAAACCTCGTAATTTTCGCACTTTTTTCGGTTTTTTGCTAACATCTCTGAAAATATGCGTCTTAACTGAAATTTTATCCATAAGATGAAAATGAAAGACCACTAAGGCGTCCCGTTAGCCCGTTAGAGCGCGTTGAAATTTATACATAATTTCCCATTTCTGTAAAAATTGTTTTTACATATGATTTTTTAACGGTTTGGTTTGCTAGTTTTTTTTACAGAAATGGGAAATTATGTTGAAATGTCAATGCTCTCTAACGGGCTAAAGGTACGTCTGAGAAATAAACA
Organism: Baccha elongata; assembly: GCA_951217065.1. NCBI lineage: Eukaryota > Metazoa > Arthropoda > Insecta > Diptera > Syrphidae > Baccha > Baccha elongata. Next base: position 36,426,529 of record OX578273.1, read on the forward strand.
ATACATATGAACTTTGTAGGAAATTTAATGGTCTTTAATTTTGTTGTGGTAAAATTTCAGTTAAGACGCATAGTTTCCGAAATCTAAGCAAAGATCTAAAACCGCGGTTTTTCGCAGATATTTGAAAACGCACCCGGAAATTTTGTTAGATTTCTTCAGATTTAGATTCAGCGACCCAACATAAAAACATAGAATTGGAAAAAAAAAATCCATTTGTATATTTTCTGTAACATGAGGGCGATTTTAACTACGCTTTGACTGGACTAAATTGGTAAAATCGAATTATAGTATTATATTATTTGCAAAGATTCTTTCCGAAAATTAAAAAAAAAAAAATTAATTTTTAAAATTTATTTTCTCTGCACAATTTTTAAGTTTTTGCGAGTGATTTTTTCCTCGAAATCTAGACTATTCTATTAAGTAATTACAAAAAAAAATTAATTTTAGTTTTTAAATTGGATCTCATTATAGCCGTTTGGATGCGACGAAAAAATATTCATAGTAATTCAGAAATTCCAGCAAAACTGCAACAATTGCAATAAAACTGCATATCAGCATGGGGGCTAAAACAACATAGCGGAGATTCAGTGTTGACTGTTTTTTTAGATAAAAGAGTAACGTTTCATTTGGCATTTTATTAACAGTAAAAAAATAAAGCTCCAATGTATTTTCGTTTTCTAAAATACTAGTAATTTTTTTCTTACTCAGAAAATTTGGTATACCTAAGTATACCTATTCGATTTGTTAAGTTTTTGACCGATTGTGAGAGGAAAATATATAACTATGTACCTATGTTGGTAAGTAAAACAAATCCCAACCGTCAATCAAAATGTACCGCAATCGTTTAATACATTTTTTTCCCCATGAGACAATTTTAATTCTCAGTGTGTATACCTATAAGATATTGAACCAACCTATACACGACGGGCACCGAGTTAAGAATTAAATCGCCAAAGTCCCCGGGCGTAATCTTATTCGAGATTGAAAAATCAAACCACTTGATCCGATCATATTGTAATCCTAAATTAATTCAAACGTATCGTAATTGCCAACATGATCAATCCCAACACATTAATCTACAAACCCATAGACACAGTCAATTAATGCCGCCTTGTCTGTCCCAAAACAACTTCTTACATACCTACTTACCATAATGTTGGTTGCCTTTCTTTTAAATTAGTCAGAAAAAACAAACAAACAAACTACAAAAGACCGTTAGTCAGTTGATATGTAAATAAAAATAAAAATATTGTAAAATTTATTCGATACCAATCTCTATAAGTAATTTGGCTTAAAATATATTTTTGTCGATTGCAGTCGTTCTCTCGCCTAAGATAAAAGAAATTCACACGAATTCCGAAATTGAAGAAACGAATCGTCACCTTATTTTAATTTGGCAAAACAAAATCATGAACATTATAATTAGCATTTCTAAATTAATTCAGCAGACACAGTTATGTTAATGAGTTTTCCTTCCTTTAAAAGCTTATTATTATTTTTGTGACAATAAAAGTGGGAACAGAATTTCCTATTTTATCAAAAGAAATTTTTATTAAAATTTGTTTGTTTTTTATCTCAATCTTTTTGCATCTTCGGTTTTGTGGGTCAAATTGAAAATAAATGGAAAGGAGATAGTATACGAGTAAATTTTGAATATGATCGGATTTAGTCACAGATTTTGGAATAGCTAATTAAATTGTTATTAATATACGACTTTTTTTTTATTAGGTATGTACATATATGATATCTGAATAAGAGTCATCAAAGTTTGAGGAAATGGCAAAAAGTCAGGTTAATGAACTTATATGCAAATATATTTGTCATCATTGGATTTGAATAAACTGACCGAGTTTTGTGAATGAGAGGTGTAGCTGATCTAGTTCAAAAATGGAGAGTGGTGTGAATTCGATTTACTTTTGATTTTTAGAAATGTTTCCGTTACAAATTTAAATAGTAAAGGTTATTGTTATAATAGAAATACCATTGACGTACTAGATATGGACCGCCAGTCGGTTGAAATTTTCATACAAACGGTAAAAAAATGTTGTTCCAGCTAAAAGCTGCCAAAATGCGCCATCATCTTTTAGTGTTAAATACGTGTACTAGTTTCGCCTTTAAATTTTAAATAAAACGATGACATATTCATATGCAAGTAACTTAATGCCATGTAGAGTGGATTTGTTTTGTAAAATAAAACTAGTTTGATAACAATTTCTACCAAAATATATTAAAATTAGATAATTAATTAAAACATGCATAGTACTTCTACGCAGATTATCTGCTAGTAGTTGATGGCGCCACTAGTTATGTTGGAACACGCGTGAAGTGGATTACTGGCGTTCCATATCTAATACATCAGTGAGAAATACATTATGAAGTTTTTAGTGGAGCATCATATGCTATAGGACTGCGTTAAGATCCGTAATACATTATTGCATCACAACCAAATGTTGCGGTTAGGAATTCAGTCTTGTACTACAGTGCAGCTGATGTAGTTGATGAGAAAAAGGCCCCTGATGGCAAGTGCTACCAGATGAAAGCAAAAACACTTATAGAAAAAATCTCTCCTTCCGATAAACTAATTTAAACTAGTGACATATTAATTGGGATCATCTGAATTCTCGGAATGAGAATTTTCTGTCCTCTGAATATTTATTCGTCACGTAAATCACAATTGTCTATGATTTTCCTTACCAACAAACGTGTTCCGTTACATAGTTTGGGTTGGTTCAGATTTCGATGCATGATGACTATACCGTACCGACTCCATTTTCTGTTGAAGTTGGTGGCAGTTGATATATTTGAAAGAACTCAGTTGACAACAATTATGTCAAAGCACACAAAACAGATCTATTTTGGTTAAAAGCGAAACCCAACTGCTTCTCATACTTGAATTGAATTTTCATCACAGAAACGTTTATTATCCTACCTTAATAATAATGCTTTAATGTATCAAATTATATACTATAAGTATAACTCGTGATACCAAAACTTAAATCAAGTTATGTTTTTAAATTTCCAATGAAGGCTCACTTCTTTTATTAATAAGCTAATTGAAGCTAGAAACCTTTACTTAATAATGTGTTGGCACATATAACTATTTAATTATTATTCTGTCCATGAGATAGATAACCTTTTGTACCAGTATGATCCTTCTATCAAGTAGCATTGTTTTGATATACCTATCATCGGCAGCCAACTAAAAGCAAACACTAACAACAGGGTTTAACAAATGCCTCCTGGCGATTAAAGCTCAGATATATAGGTACTATAATTTTATGTTCCTTAAGACAGTAAGGCATAATTTTAAAAAAATTGCAATTGGCAAGAGGATGTGTTTAAAAGGGTGAGAGAGTACACGAAGAAAAATTCTCAGACTTCCTTTGAGGTTGATTATATTATTATAAATGTAAATTATTTAGAGGCAGTAAGTTCTTCTTCAGAGTAATGTCTTTATATGTTTTTCATTATAAAGTATATTGAATTTGATTGATTTCGGGTAAAGTATAGCAGTGTACTTATTAAAAAACTTCACCATTTTCAATCAGTATTGAATTGTATATTGAAGTTAAAATGTTATTGATATCTATACTCCACCAGATGTGCTCTGATTGGTTTAGCGACTCTGAAAAAACGCCGGAACGCTAATTGTGTAATCTTCGTTATTGAAATATTGTCTTGTCTCCATATAAAATACCCGAATTGCTATATCTATGTTCCAGCCAGAAATATAAGATCCAGAAAATTGTTTTATATTCCCTTGCATAACCATGTAATTAACCATTCTCAAGATGTATGAGACTATACAGGGTGATTGGTATAAGGTGCACCAAAAAGCTTGAGTGTGTAGGTGGGGTTAAGACAAGAAAAAAATCGTACGGGAGTGGGGGGTCTATTTCCCCCCTTTTAGAAGGGTGCCCCTCCCTTTTCTAAAACATTGACTTAAATCAGAAAAAAAAATTATTTAAAAACAACGGTGAATGATACAAAACCTTGTTATATTTTTTTGGAAAGCCAGAAAACTACTCTTTTATTTAATTTTTAAATTAAGTTGTTTAAAGGAACAGTTTTAAAAATATTAATTTTCAAACTCAAAATTTTGAAAAAAAAAACTAAAAAAAAATTTTTAAACTAATTTTTTTCAAAATTTTATGTATTAAACTATTATTTTTATTTTCAAAATTCAATGCTGTTATTAATTTTTAGTCAAAAACAGAAAACCGGATGTCAAAATGTATCTTAGTTTTTGAGAAATAAAAAAAAAATAAAAGTAAAACTAGTAAAATAAGTAAAAAGTTAATTCGTTTTTTTTTATTATTTGATTAAAATCGGATGGTATGTAATGAAAAATAAGAAAGGAATAATTCCCTTATTAATAATTGACCTGAGCAGGTCAAATTTGGAAAACCAAAAAAAAAAAGTGTTTTTCTTGGAAAAAAATACTTCTAGTTTTTCTTATTTTCTCAAAAACTAAGATACATTTTGGCATCCGGTTTTCTGTTTTTGACTAAAAATTAATAACAGCATTGAGTTTTGAAATTAAAATTAGCACTTAATTACGTAAAATTTTGAAAAAAATGAATTTGAAATTTTTTTTTCAATTTTTTTTTTTCAAAATTTTGACTTTGAAAATTAATATTTCAAAAACTATTTCTTAAAATAGATTTATTTAAACACAGAATGAAAGAAAAAGTTATTGGCTTTTCAAAAACGTATCGCACAGCATTGTGAATGAAGCCGTTGATTTTAAATAATTTTTTTCCCATTTTAAGTCAGTTTTTTCGAAAATTGCCCCTCCCGGCTAAACGGAGGGGAATAGACCCCCCCCTCCAATACGATTTTTTTCTTGTCTCAACGCAACCTATACGCCCTAGCATTTTGTCGCATTGCTCATGACTCACCCTGTATAATGAACTAAATTTTGATCTAGATTTAAGTCTCAAGAGAAATGTATTTTATGAATTAGGAAAGTCGATTGATGAATGAATAAATAAATATATCTACTTTTTATGTTATTTTTACTTTTAAAAAAATTCAAGGCTGTTTTTTATATTTGAATCAAGTTAGTTTTTGTTACAAGCTCAAAAACTATTTCAGAAAACATTTTATTCTTATTAAAGCTTTTGAGTGCATGTATAACTTCGTTTTAATAAAGATATTCATTTAAATTAAATAAGCTATTATTTATTAATTCCATAAAATTTATAAAAAAGGTAATTTATGATATTTTTTTATATTAACAAAATCAAAAACATTACACACGACAAAAAATATTCTTAAGCAATAACGAATCATCATTTTAACATGGAAGACACACATTATTTACCTTAACAATTAAAAACATTTTTAAGAATTAGAGAAACAGAAAGTAGTGTTCAAAGTTTCACATTTAAAATCTTTTATTTTTACCCCGAAAAATGTATTAGGGCTTGCTGGAGGAAAAAGAACAGACGTCAATGAAATTTTCAGATGTGGTTTTCGGATGGTTGATTAAAATGTTCTCAAGTTTTGGACCCTGTGGACCCTATATTAAAAGAGGGGAGGAGAACTTCAAAACTTTTGGTCTTTTTATGGTTTTTCCTCTATAACTTTGTTTTCTTAAGTTTTAGGGCAAAAACGTCCAGCAATGTTTTGTAAAACGTTGAATTTGCTACAATAATGGTTACTCAAACATGAATGTATGACATGTCGTTACCAAGATATGGCACTCCAAAAATGGGTAATTTTTCAAATGTTGCTAAAACAATTTAAGAAAATTGCGAATTTTCATGTTTTTTCTTCTCTTATACCTTTTTTATCTTATGTTCTACGGTTAAACTGTTTAGGTATGTTTTGAAGAGCGTTAAATTGTCTACATTATTAACTATAAAAGTATGTTTGTATGTCACGTCGTTACCGAGATAAGGCGCTCCAAAAAAGTTACCTTTTTTTGGCCCGCCATATCTCTGTAACGACGTGACATACAATTATATTTTTTTAAACACAAATAAAACAACAAACAAACAGGAGTCTATTTTATAATAATTATGTATAATCGACACAACAAAAATACAAACAAAATCGAAATGTCAAAATTTCAGTAGCAATTAATGGGCCGAAAAATTATGGCCTTTTGATTGGTTGTCCGGAAGAGTTCAAACTCTCCCGGAACTCGGACACTCCGAACCCGGAAACTGTTTTATTGGATTTTGAAAACAGAATCAAAACCAGAAGCACTCACACATGCAAACGCTACTCGATAAATGTCATTTTTCTGTATCGCATTTTGATGTTATAATAAAGTTTAATCGAAAAATGTTGTTTAAAAAGATACCAAAATGAACACAAATAATATTGATAATATTCTTGTGAATGTTCCGCGTTATTTGTTGATTAAAATAAATTTGGAAAAAAACGCATTTTGGAACGGCACAAAATCGAAAAGACACTTCTGTTCTGAAGTGTAGGACTCAATTTTTTATAAAAGATTTCTCTCGACAAAAAAAAATTATCCAAGAAACTAGTTCTTCAATAGCATTACCTTTTCTCATTGAAATTGTGATTTGTTTGTTGTTAAAACTGGCATTGCAGGTTGAAAGATTCTTAACTTCCAAACAGTTCTGAGTATCCTACATATTTGAACTAAGATTGTTTTATGCTCATGTGATGTATATCTACATAAAAAACATAAAATCATGCGAAACATATTATTGAAAAAAAATAAGTTTTGACTGTTTTATTGGCGTCCAGTTCCGGACAGCTCTCCCGGATTACCAATCAAAAATTTCATAATTGTGTGCGAAAAAATGATTTAAAATTATTAGGTAATTTTTAACGCTATTAACACCGGGGAAGCCAGTTACAGAAATAACAGGAATCCCGTTTAATTGCGTCAGTTAAGAAAATACCGTTGGACTTTTGCGAACAACTTATAATAAAACTAGAGGAGATAAATAGTAAAAACACCAAAGTTTTTGAATGTTTACTATACCAGCCAGATTTATCGATGATTTTAATGCGCAGTGATATTTTTTGCTTTAACAATAAAATATAAAAATTTATGTAAATGCAGAAATAAGTATAATGATTGATTTTAAAGCGGGACGTAACAAATTATTATTATTATTTATTTTATTCAAGTTACAATATTTAATTTACAATACATATGCTATAAATACACTTTGAGGCAAGAAGTGTCAGTAGTAAATATCAAGTGTAGTTAAGTAAAAAGGAGTTCAATTCATTATTATAATAGTCTCGGTCTTTCTACGTTTTAATAAATCGAAATTTTGCATGAACACAAATTTTTGTTTTTAAATCCTGCTCTTCAAAATTCCACTTTCAAAATGTTATTTTTCAAAATTTTGTTTTAAAATTGTCTGGAAACAATAGAAAAAAAAATGGTTTGGTAAAAGTTTTTTTTATTATTTTTTTTCATATATTTTTTTTTTCATTATTATTTTGAGCGCTTTAGTTTACGAACTACAATTTGCCCTTAATTTTTGAGCGATAAAATTACGTTGAACTATCGAAATATCTAAAAGAACAAAAATAAAGCTCCACTAAAACAAGATCAAGATCATTTTAAAAATATATTTTTTTTCTGAAATTCTGTAACAAGAATGCCGTTGCTTTGTAATCGTTTCAATCTAAAAATTTCGGCAATTCCTGCTCTTCTATAGTTAGAAACAAAGTTTAAAACTTATTGTGCTTACCTAACAATTCCAGTCAAAGCAAACACAATATTCCCATTAGGTAGGTGCCTTTAAAATACAAACAAAAACGAAATCTTCAAATCTTACCTAAATCCAACATCTAAACAAAAATTAAAGATTCAAATTTGAATACAAAATGTTAAACAGATTGCGAAAGGGCTATAAATCCCCAAGAATCAACACACACCAAACTAAGAAATTATGCTATAAAACGAAAATGAAATTTTTGCAACCTAAACAAGATACAAATGGGCACATGGGGTCGCACAGGTAAAACATACCTTCAATCACCTTGAGAACAAAAAAAAAAAAAAAAAACAAATTTGATAATTTGGCAATAAATTTTAGAATCTATTAACTTTCTAATAATGGATTTATTTACACACAAAAAAAAACTTCCATTAAGTTGGGTGTGACTGCAGCAAGTGAAAAATTGGGTCAATCAAAATTCGCGCACTTCTAATTTTCTCATCATAGACGACGACGAAATTTGTAAACCAATTGAAATACACGACCTAATCAACATAAAATAATCTCACATCGATCGAGAGGATTAAAATAACACATCCAGACTACTAAATTGAGACATTCATTGTCACGAGTTGATAATCACCAAAACGACAACAAAACATTCATTCAAATCACGTACTAGTGGTTACTCTCCAAGCCACCTGTGCTGTGGTGGAAATATCTTTTGTACACCAAATGAATTCGACCTACACATACAGAACGTTACATTTGGTATGTAACGCAGGGATTAACAAAATAAAAGAATCTCCTTTGCACTTGTTCACTTTAGTATAAAAAAAAATCCCAGAGAACGTGGAGCTTCGTTGGGGATTTATGCAAAGGAACCCCCGGATGTCAAGCACCTTAACTATCCACCAGACTGTCCCACAAAAAACCGGACAAAGACATGACTTACAAAGCCCCGTGAAATGTCCATTGATGCTTGTAGTCTAGTGGTGAGTCCGAGAGCCAGACCCATCCCCAGAATGATTGATTTATTATCCTGACGTGCAAATTTATGTTGAGCTTTTTCAGTTTTCCGCCCCCCCCCCCCCCCAGCAGGATTGAAGGAGATGAAATATATTTTTTTTCTCTGACGAAAACATACCTGGCGTGAATTATGTGAAATTATATTCCCTTGGTTGTAAACCGTTGTTTTATGTGGTTCGATGAAAAGTCCTTGAGTTAGGTTAAGACCGTGTCCTTGGGTAATTTTCGATTAAATTTCTCCAATGGGTTTTTTTTTTTTCAAATATCGACGGATTTTTTTTTTTAAATAAATTATTTTGAGGTTTAATGGCACTTAAAATCCTGAAGTATCCTTTAATCCTTGAGATACAAAAAATAGTTAACACCGGAAATACCTCACTTCACTGTCAGAATTCTGTTCAAATGAATTTAACAAAGAAATTCCTTATTTTATAAATACAAAAATTTGGGAATAAAACTTTTTAACCTTTTAAGGGTTGATTCACTTTTAATTTTTTTTTGTTTTAATTTTTTTGTGCACCACAATTTGAGAAATTAAATACATCCAAGTTACAGATTTTCGTTCTCTAGAACTTCATCGCGATCCCACAGTCCCGTCGTAAGTATTGCTCAATTGATGATTGCGGCAGGTTCTTATATACCTTTTGTATCTGTATAGCTCATCCGTAAAGTCCATCTGTACAGAAGGTATAAGCAATAAACGCGCGTTCCACTGTTGGAACCACGCAAAGAATCAGAAGTTAATTGTTGTTGTTGTTGTGAGATTTTGGTTTGATCTTCTTGAGGTCTTCTTTCTTTTTCAGTTGCATTCGCGAATGGGCTTTTGGGAGGGTTTTTTTTTTGTGGCGAATTTGCCATGTTACATTAAAGAAGATGATGATTACCAACCATATCGCCAATATATTCATTTTGCCACTCACCTATTCTTAGAGAGCTTCTGTGTCTTTTCTTTGCGTTCAATCGTCATCTTCATTTATGAACTACCATCTTGTTGTTTGTATTTGGTATATGTTTGGGCTTTTGAGGCTCTCGTTGGCTTTGTTTTCTGCAAATTATTGTTATTATTGTTGGTGTGTCCCAACTGCCGGTAATGCCAATTCTTTAGGTTGTTGTTATACATTTGAGAGGTTTTTGTTCGTATGTATCTTTGCAGGTTGATTGTTTTGTTTTTAAAATAAAATCCATTCTTTAAAAAGAGATACTGTTGATATGAATTCGCCGCGAATTCTTTGTGTAACTGTCACTACAAATGTTTATAAAAATAATTGAGAGAGCTTGGGTTAGTGTTATCTTTGATGATTTTGGTAATATCATCACGGCTAAATCATAGAACGTGATAATTATTTTCAATCGTTTTTTGAACGACCTTCATTTTAATATATAATTAATATATTATAAAATTAATTAATACATATATATTTTTTCTAAGTTTTTACCCTTTTAGAGAATTTAAGTATGCATTGGTAAAACTGGATGTAAGAATATATCTAAACCGATTTTGATGAAATTTTCAAGAAAATAAAAAACAATTCATAAAACAATAGATAGAGTAAGGGCGGCGAATATGGAATGGATCACTCGGGTAGTATGGACCACCACCTTTTCTCCACAGATACAAATACAGTCGAAATGAAAAGTGCTTACATTTATCTGCGCACTCCTTAAACTAAACTTAGTTATATTTCATTCGTATCTGAGAACGCTCTTATGAGTTGTGTCCAATTTATTAAAATTGATGTTTCCTTTTTATTTATCAACCATCAAAATTTTCCCTTGTTTTATTAGTTAAATGTAATTATTATACTCCACTTTTTTAAAATCTAGTTTTTGAGTTATCTCTGTCTCTTATTTTTGTATATGTTTGTATTTATATTGGTTTCATGTTTTTGTGTTAAAGAATTAAGAAAAACTAACCAGCCTTAGTTTTAAAATAAACTGTCATGTTAAAGTGTAGATATAATCTTGGCTTAATATTATATGTAATATGGTATGTAACTACTAGGTACCTACTTATAGCAAATTTTTGAGTTTGTAAAAAAACATTGATATAATATATACATATGTATGTATAACTACATATACAGGGTGATTGGTTTAAGGTGCACCAAAAAGCTTAAGCGTGTAGGTGGAGTTAAGACAAGAAAAAAATCGTATGGGAGGGGGGGTCTATTTCCCCTCGTTTAGGCGGGAGGGGCAATTTTCTAAAACATTGACTTAAATCAGAAAAAAAATTATTTAAAAACAACGGTGAATGATTCAAAGCCTTGAGCATTGAATTTTGAAAATAAAAATAATAGTTAATTACATAAAATTTTGAAAAAAAATTAGTTTCAAAATTTTTTTTAAGTTTTTTTTTTTCAAAATTTTGAGTTTTAAAATTAATTTTTTTAAAACTGTTCACTTAAACAACTTAATTTAAAAATTAAACAAAAGAGTAGTTTTCTGGCTTCCAAAAAAATATAACAAGGCTTTGTGCCATTCACCGTTGTTTTTAAATATTTTGTCTTCTGATTTAAGTCAATGTTTTAGAAAATTGCCCCTCCCGCCTAAACGGGGGAAATAGACCCCCCTCCCATACGATTTTTTTCTTGTCTTAACCCCACCTACACGGTCAAGCTTTTTGGTGCACCTTAAACCAATCACCCTGTGTATAGAATAGTATATAATAGATACGACGAAACAAAATATGTCTGTCTTTTTGTCTATCCGACTGTATCGACACTAGAATAAGCCGACACTAGGCAATTTGCCTCAAATTTGATAGGTAGCTATATATAGAGTTTTTTGGGTATTGCGCCCCGACTTACTTTTACTTAATTTTTTTTAATTATTTTTAACATTTTTTTTCAATATTTTGAATTAACTTTTAATTTAACTTTTTTTCAAAAAAAATTTTACAAATTATTTAAAAAAACGATTTTTGAAAAAAACTGGTCTCAAGATTTTGATTACTTTTTTCATAATTTCATATTTACCGATAAGATTTTTTTGTTTTCTTTCTCGAGAACGGTTCCACCGATTTTCCTGAAAAAATTATACAAGTTAATTTGTTATTTTCTTTATTGCCGTGTTAAAAATCAAGGTTTTAATCAAACCTGGGATTGTAGTGATAGAGAAGCCCAAAAATGTAAGTTTCTTCATGCCATCCGTCGATCTGTCTGTGCGCATATGCAGATGTGCGGTTGTTTCGCTCTCGCGTACAGTATTTTTTGTTGTAGTCCCATAGTTTGCCACTAGAGTCAAGTTTGTGCGACCTAGTCGTACATTTTATTTTATTTAGCTTTCTTTCAAACGGGTTAATCGATTTTAACCTCAAATTTGCAGTCCTCCTCTCTTTTTCTCGTCTCTAAAAATGATGTGCGGTGAGGTGGTTTTTTCCAGGATTTACTGGTCGATTTCATACAAGTGCCTATTTGAACAGAGCATTAAAAAGAAGTCATTGAGAAAAACACTGAGTATGGATAGTTAGGGGAGAGTGGGGCAACAAGGACTACTTAAGCTTTCAGCTTTTATAACTTTCTAAATATACACTTAAACCGAACAAAATTTTAAGAAAAAAATAAGCTTAGTGTTTAAACTTAATTATTCTAAATGTTCGAAACTATTTAATAAGTATATAAAACTATATAAGCTGGTTTGATAATGGCGGTTTTTAAAATTATACATAGACGGTGGGAATGCAATTTACAAAGTTAGTGAACCTCATAATCGTTTTTGGCAAAACCGACTAGTAGTCCGTTTCGGCTCACAACGCTGTGGTTCTTTTTGCCCCACCCACAAGGACTTTTTAACTAAAAATATTTTTTTTTTATAAAATATTGATTAGTTTGCCTTATTTTTTTTTAAATAATCTGAATGAAAAAGGGCATGACATAAGTTTAATAACTCAAAAGAGATAAAAGAAATATGTTATTAAAATAAGTACTTATTCAATTATATTTTTGAGCAATAATTAAGCAATCATTCATCTATTTTATTCATTACTTTAGTAATGTCGATTAACTTTATAATAAGTAATTTTTTTTTAAGACAAGAAAAAATCGTATTGGAGGGGGGGTCTATTTTCCCCCGTTTAGGCGGAAGTGGCAATTTTCTAAAACATTGACTTAAATCAGAAAAAAAAATATTTACGTATCAACAACGGTGAATGATACAAAGCCTTGTTATATTTTTTTTGGAAAGTCAGAAAACTACTCTTTTATTTAATTTTTAAATTAAGTTGTTTAAGTGAATAGTTTTAAAAAAATTGATTTTCAAACTCAAAATTTTGAAAAAAAAAATTTTAAACTAATTTTTTTTTAAATTTTATGTAATTAACTATTATTTTTATTTTCAAAATTTAATGCTCTTATTAATTTTTAGTCAAAAACAGAAAACCGGATGCCAAAATGTATCTTTGTTTATGAGAAAATAAAAAAAAAATTAAAAGTAAAACTAGTAAGGAAAGTAAAAAGTTAATTCGTTTTTTTTATTATTTGATTAAAATCGGATGGTATGTAATAAAAAATAAAAAAGGGATAATTCTCTAATTAATAATTGACCTGAGCAGTTCAAATTTGCGAAAACAAAAAAAAAAGTGTTTTTCTTGGAAAAAAATTAATAAGAGCATTGAATTTTGAAAAAAAAAAAAATAAAAGTTAATTACATAAAATTTTTAAAAAAATTAGTTTAAATTTTTTTTTTCAAAATTTTGAGTTTGAAAATTAATTTTTTTAAAACTGCTCACTTAAACAACCTAATTTAAAAATAAAATAAAAGAGTAGTTTGCTCGCTTTCTAAAAAGATATAACAAGGCTTTGTATCATTCACCGTTGTTTTTAAATATTTTTTTTTATGATTTAAGTCAACTTTTTAGAAAATTGCCCCTCCCGCCTAAACGGAGGGAAATATACCCCCCTCCTATACGATTTTTTTCTTGTCTTAACCCCACCTACACGCTCAAGCTTTTTGGTGCATCTTACATACCAATCAGCCTGTATATTATTCCTGAAAATGTCCAAGTTATCTTTAATGTATACATGTATGCTGTTTTCGGTATTTATGAAAAAAATTATTCACTTATAATCTTTCGTCCGACAGGTCATATCTGTATAGCCAATTTCAAATTAAAATACGATAGAGTTATAGTTCAACGTACTTTATACTCACTTGTCAAGCGCTTGTTAACCCTTCGAGTTATGACTGAAAATCAAGCAATTATACTCTCAAAAAAGAAATATTTTTGTATGATGAGAAAAATATAAAAAAAATGTACTTAATTACAAAATAAATTTTTAAAAGTAACCACTTAAAATGTTTTATTAGTTATGTATTTATATTTTTCGTTTTAAATTGAATTTACTGAAATGTTTGTACCAACTTGTTCTGTGTGTCACCGCATCATTCATCAAAAAAGTTCAAAACTTAAATTATAATTTTTAACCTGTGCATTATCATGATCCCCATTAATTATATCCTTTCCCAGGAAATTGAATGCGCACTCAAACAAAGTTAACTAACCACTTCACCGTTCCCGTTGAAAATCTTATGCGTATTCGAAGCTTCCTCATTATGTTAATCATCCCCCACTCAAATGTCATTTACCTCATCCAAGCTCGTTGAAGTAGGTAAGGTAAGGTCATCATAATATAAGTATTCATAAATGTATGTATGTACAAACATATATTTTTACGACATTGTTTTAGTCGGAAGCACCAGGTGAATGCATTCACAACGACTTTACCTGGAGTCCAGAAATGTTTTTAAAAAAACTCATCGGACAAAAAAAATTAAGAAAACAAATTGAAAACATTATAATCAGATTTGATTATTCAGACCAAAGTGGCAAAGTCCCATTCAAAAGTCTCCTTCGCAACAAATGCACAAATCAGTGTATTTTTGTATCGAAAAGAGGACCAACCACAACAAAAATAACAACGAATTTCGGTCAACCCAAATTGAATTCACAAATTTAATGATCAGAGGGGAAACCCTGACCACCGACGATACGGAATCATCATTGTAAGCAGATTAAATCAACAAGCCCCCGCCCGTACGAGCTGGCCCGGATGACCAAATACGTGTATTAATGAGCTATCACACCTCTGTTACGGTATTCAAGAATTTCAATTGAATTATTGAGATTCATTCGTGAGATTGCCGATTGTGTTCACAAAAAAATATTTATATTTAAAAGTAATAATATGATCGGTTTTGTGGGATTTTTCCGGGGATGATTGTGGGGTATTTTATTATGCATTGGCACTCCTTTTATTTATCGATGCAAGTAGCCGAATATTTTAATGACCCCAGGTTAATGATATAATGATAGTCAGTTGAAAGTATCTCAATAAAACCGAAGCTGACACGATATGATGTTGATGTCTTTTTGTTCGTAAAACTTTCATATACATCTTACAGATGGCATATGTACGTTTGAGTAGAGAATTTGCCAATTAAGGAACACAAATACATTATTATTATTTTTGCGATTTAAGATGTTCATAAATAAATAAATATAAAAAAAAAAACTAAAACATTCTTTATCTTAGGTAGGTACATGTATTATTTTTACATGCGACTATTTATGCACTATATATAAGGCAAGTTAAGTTATGTGTTCGAGTGCACGACTGTGTCGCACGAACTTGCTCTTTTTGCAAGTTACCTTCGTGTTAACGATTTGGAATTCGTTTGAAAAAAAAATTGTTTTAAAATTACTTACTTTTTTATTGGAAATTATTTCACTATTATAGGTGAAGTTGCACTTTCACACAAAATGCAAACAATATTCCATCCCCGATTTGGCGTTTTCATTTTCTGGATTTTCTGCTAACTTGTTTAGCTATATGTAAGTACATATATTCAACGTAAGTTGAATATATAAGCCTAAAATTTATTTTCCCGTTGACATCAAATAATTCAAAATTAGTCTTTTTTTTCGAGAAAAATAGAATTAAAATAAGACAACTTTTTAGAATTTATTTTAAACATTTATATAGGTATTAATTTAATGTTTGGAACTTCTTCGTTTTCTTTTTTTTAATAATATTTTAACTATGTGTCTATAAAGCACATAGTCCAGTCATTTAGGGTTTAACCTAAAAATTTGAGAAAATAAGCTGGAAGTTTTCCAGGGCACGAGTACGATAACTTGAATTGATAACTGTTTTTTGTAAAACAGATCAATACAAGCGTTTTTTGATATGGGTGGGGGGGGGTCTATCTCCCTCCGTTTGGGCGGGAGGGGCAATTTTATAAAAACAGTGCTAAAAATTTAAAACAAATATTAAAAAATAACGGTAATACTTACAACTAAGTTTTATATCTTTTTTTAAAGCCAATACTTGTAGCCAATACTTGTAGCTTCATGAGCAGGCGAAAACTTAATGTAGCTTTCAACTCAATCGTTCGTTATGTCTTTGGATTGCGACGGTATGATAGAATATCTGGTTTTGCTCCGCAATTATTGGGCATGCCTTTCGAAAAATATATAGAACTTCGTAGTTTGATTTTGCTTTCTGATATACTTCTCACACGCCAACCACAATATTGTTTTGATAGAGTAAGAACCGGGTCTTCAAACAGATCTCATCAGTTGATTATCCCTCCTTACGCATATTTAACATCGGAACGTCAATTTTTTGTAAATTCTATTAAGCTTTGGAACACCTTACCTCGTAATATAAAACAAAATCTGAACGCAACAAACATAAAAAGAGTGCTTAGATCTTATTTTTCAGTATAAAAACTTAATGTACTTTTATTTATATTATGATAGTTTTAATAATTAAAGTAACTTTTTTTTTTTCTTCTTTGCTCAGCCATTGTTTTTGTATAATAAGCTTACAGCTATCTTATAAGATTTTAAATCTTACTGTTGTCAAGCATTTTCGATATTGAATAAATAAATAAATAAATAAATAAATAAATAAATAAATAAATAAATAAATAAAAGAACTTTTTTCTATTAGATGTTTTTTAAATCAAGTGAAACCTATGTATAGTCTTTGAAAAAACGGACTTTAAACTCAAAAATTGCGAAAAAAAAGGTAAAAAAAAATTTGAAGTGTGATTGTTCAAAACTGTAAAATAAAACACTATTTTTTTTTATAAAATTCGTTGCTCATATTAATTTTAAATCATAAACTGAAAACAAAATGATTTTATGTTTTCTGGTTTTTGAGAAAATGGAAAATTACTGAAGCGTATAAACAGTGAGGTATGTAAGGGGGGGCATGCTGCCCCCCTGCAACCCCCTGCTTGGACACACTATAGGATTTGGGGTGGGTGCGAGGTGGGGTGGGTGCGAGGTTGGATGTATGCAAAGTTTCTGTTGCATTTAAAGATGCCCAAGCATCATTATAAAAACGAACCTACGTACAACATTCACCGTATACCAAAAAAAAAGAAAACTCTTATAAGAAAGTAGTTTTAGTAATTTTCCATTTTCTCAAAAACCAGAAAACATAAAATCATTTGGTTTTCAGTTTATGATTTAAAATTGATATGAGCAACGAATTTTATAAAAAAAAATAATATTTTATTTTACAGTTTTGAAAAATCACACTTCAAAGTTTTTTTTTACCTTTTTTTTCGCAATTTTTGAGTTTTGAAAAATCACACTTCAAAGTTTTTTTTTACCCTTTTTTTTCGCAATTTTTGAGTTTAAAGTCCGTTTTTTCAAAGACTATATTAGGTTTCACTTGATTTAAAAAAACATCTAAAAGAAAATTGTATTGGCTTTAAAAAAAGATATAAAACTTAGTTGTAAGTATTACCGTTATTTTTTAATATTTGTTTTAAATTTTTAGCACTGTTTTTATAAAATTGCCCCTCCCGCCCAAACGGAGGGAGATAGACCCCCCCCATCCATAGTAAAAAATGCTTGTATTGAACTGTTCTACAAAAAACCGTTATCAATTCTTGGCGCCAAAGTTATCGTACTCTCCCCTTTTCTAGAAAGTCAACAAAAATCTCGTGTCTGCAACATAAGTTATTCAAGGTCAAAGGTTACGAAAATCAGTTTTTTCGGGAAAATCACGGTTCCCATGGCTTCATCAATGTCATCCGTAACAAAATTACAGAAAATAAAAATTCCAACAAATTTTGTAGCAGACATTTTTTCATACGATCAACCGTTTTTGACATAGGGGGCGTAGAGTTCTGCACGTTCAGCAATACATAGTAATCTACGCGTTAGCCCATGTCACGTGGGGCTTTGTTAAGGACCCATAAGGGTATAATTCAACTTGGGTCAAATGGTCCGAATCATGGTCGTTTGGCCGCCATTTTTAAAAATTGACGCCAAATTGATCGTTTTTGGTTTAAAGATATTTCCGCATCCAGTGGTCCGATTTTCATTTTTGAAGACTCATTTTATTTCCGTTTTCAGGCCAAACAAATTTTATCAGACAAAGTTTTTGCTTGATCAAGACTTCCCGAGATACTTAAGATAAAATTAAACAAGTACAGTACAGTCGTTTTAAGCAAAACAAGGGGTCAATCTAGAAATGAGAAATAATACTTGTTTACTTTTATCTTAAATATCTCAGGAAGTATTGATTAAGTAAAAACTTTGTCCGATAAATTTTGTTTGGCTTTAAAACGCAAATAAAATGAGTCTTCAAAAATGAAAATCGGACCACTGGATTCGGAAATATATTTAAACCAACAAACGGTAAATTTGGCGGCAATTTTTAAAAATGGCGTCAAAATAAAAAATATTTTTTGGACCATTTGAAACAAGTTTATTTATACCCCTATGGGTGCTTAACAAAGCCCCATGACAAAACTGAGGGGACATATAACGGCACACCTGACATGGGCTAGCGCGTAGAATACTATGTTTTGCTGAGCGTGTAAAACTCTACGCTCCCTATCTCAAAAACGGTTGATCGTATGAAAAAATGTCTGTTACAAAATTTGTTGGAATTTTTATGTTCTGTAACTTTGTAATGAATGCTCACATCATTGGAGCCATGGGAACCGAGATATTCCCGAAAAACTGATTTTCGTGACCTTTTAAAAGCGACAGGTGTTGCACGACACTAGTTATAGAAGGAGGAGAAAGATAGGAAAGAACTGTTTTCGTGAAATGGATAGAGAGCTAGTTGATTTTCATTTTTTAGTGCATAATTCATGGGCGGAAAGAAAAAAATGCTATGTAACCGCCTGCTATTGAACTGGCAATCTCTGGGTTAACAGCCAAGCACTCCATACATTTTACAATTGTATATGGTGGGCATTTGATAGCTTACTATTTCATACTATTTCAGTCTAATTACAAAGAAAACAGAAAAGGCAATATGAAAATGACAGCTCATAGAATGCTATCTCTAGCATGCTATGCGCTGAGCAATATATTGCAATAGAATGCTATCTTGCATTCTATGATATCTAGATCGTGGAGACACCGTATTACATATCCATATTCAACCTTTAAAACTATGACATAATGTTTCTTAAAATACAAACTTACTAAAAAACATTAAAATTGCAATAAATGTTATCAATAATTTTTGTTTTATTGAAAACCTTATTTAGTTCCTATTCATACTACATGTCATATTAAACGTACTTCCCCTAATGGATATATAATATGTGACTTATCAAAGATGGATTATTACCAACATATTGAATTTGATTAAGTATATTTATTATTGATTGTACGTGATTAATTGTTAGTAATTTAATGTATCTACTCGACCAGACATTTATTAACAATATATGGGCACGTTAAACTCTACAAGTCAGTGACTGTTTTGATTTCGCTTTGACATAGTTCATATTTTTTTTGCAAATTAACATATTTTGGTTTTTACGTCAGAAACGTGAATCGAATAGATTTATCGGATTTAATAGTATTTA
The DNA here is from genome assembly GCA_951217065.1 of Baccha elongata. NCBI lineage: Eukaryota > Metazoa > Arthropoda > Insecta > Diptera > Syrphidae > Baccha > Baccha elongata. The sequence continues at coordinate 36,446,070 of OX578273.1, forward strand.
CTCAACAAGGTCAATATACATTGATATTCTTATTGACGGCCAATTTCATAAAATTTAGTTCTTTTCTGCCGTTTGATACATTACTCCTACATGTGGTCGAAAGTTAAAAGAATGCTTTTGATACAGAAGGTCTAGCAGGACAAGTGCTTTTGTGAAGTTTTATTTAAGATTTCTTGGATCTTAATATTATATATGTATATTATATTTGGAGGCAAATACTTTGATATGCTTTTTTTCCATGGAAAGTGTAAGTTGTTTTTTTTTTACTTTCTGAATAGTGCCACTTCTAAAAGTCAGCACTTTTAGAAGTGGCACACATTGTTCTGTGGTTTTATTCGAGTTCTTCCAATTTTCCATATTCGATTTAAATGTCAATAATTCTTTCTCAGTTGACCGATAAACACAATTGAATTGGTCTTAAAAATAAATCCTCAAGGGTAGACTTGCGTAGTGCGAGTAATCATGTGGATAGAGTCAGCACTGTAAAGATCGCTTCGAGTTTCGGAAAACAAACCCAACTTTATTTATATGTCGACCGAACACTGCAATATAAAACTTATTGGAAATTTAAGCTGGCTGATTAAAATAATCGAGCTGGCTGAATAAAATGTACATAAAACATATGCTGTTTTGTTGGTAAGTGCTGGCTGTTTGTTGCTGTCAAATACAATACAAGTGCCATCACGGTACAAATAACATGTGTGAATTCGAATCCCGGCATCGGCATAATCAAGTCAAGTGTTTTTCAAATAAACATGAGATTATAATAGTCCAGCAACTTATCCAGCACCACTAACAGGACTCAGATGATCGACTAGGACTATAGGCTATACCGCTATAGTTCCAGAAAAAACTAGTTCGTGCGTTCATTGTTTGTTTTTAGTTCATTCACATTTCTCAAAAACATAATTTCAAAAAAATATTGCTTTAGCCGTTATTTAAAAAAAAATTTTTGATTTTTTTTAAATTTCTGTCTTCAAAATTTGGAGTTTAAAAATTAATTAAAATAAAAAAAAAACTATTCACTAAAATAACTTTATGATGAAGGTAGACATTTTCTGACTTTTTTAAATCCCTCTCCTTTTTTCTACTATAAGGCAGGTACCGATGATAGAGAAGACGAAAAAAGTAGGTCCGGCAATTCTCTCCGTCTGTTTGTCTGTCAATCTAGATGTATCGACACCTACAGCCTAAACGGTTGGGCCGATTTTCTTCAAATTTGGAACTTGTATTTTCAGGGTAATATGCCCAGTTGTATTTTTGATTTTAATCCAAGATCTAAACATAACGATTCCTGCCATACAAGCGTTACATATACATATGTAATTCCATTTTTCTCGAAAAAAAAGTATTATCGATTTTGATAGAATTTTACATGAGCGATGTGTTGCCAAGTGATGTTTTTCATTTAAATGATTTATTTTTTGAAAAAGTTTATTATTTCAATTATTTCTTAAAAGGCAACGCCGGATTTGACAAAATTCATTGCTATAGAAGTTCTGATAAGGCTTATTACATATTACTGCACTGCAACAAACAATTTTTTTTTAACCGCCTAAATCTATTTTCGTAAAAAAAGAAATACTATTAGTTTTGATAAAATTTTATATGAGTTATTTGTTGCCAATGGCAATCGGAGTTGTTTTGTCATTAAAATATTATTACTTATAATACTTAAATTAAAACCATTTATTTTAAATGTCGAATACCTTTTTAACGGCTTCATCGATTTTGATGAAATTTAATATTTCAAGAGTTCTTTTAAACCTGATTCATACTGCAAACAAAAGTTTTGTTTTGAAAAACTAAAATACTCAAAAAAATCTGAATAAAAGATTTGGCGGCAACCATAGCATTGAAAACATAGATTTTTTATATTTCCAGGAATAAGGATGCTTGTCATGAGAGCAAGTTTGTGCGACCCAGTCGTGTAGTGCCCCTTATTTTTATTTATTTCACGAATTTGGAGCTATTTTGCCTGTACCTAATACATATATTTATTTACATCGCAAGAAGAAGAAGAAAAATATTTAATATACCTAACCTAAAATTATATACTAATATCCTTCAAGCTACATCCGGAAAAAAAATGTTTGGTCAAGCTTAGGTTGAATACTAACATCGAAATATTATGTGCTTTAATTCAATATCTTTTATAAATTCTGGCACTAGCTTCAGCTTTTTTCACGTCTGCTGTTCATTGTTAATAAATGTTAATGGACACTGACCTATGTCTTGTCAAACTCAAGTCATAAAACAAAACAACCATCCAGAAGACACTCAGTCAAAACTTAAAACTATCTGTCATTGCCAATGAGAACAAGTGCGGCTGCCCTGCAGGTAGAGTTGTTCTAACATCCAAAGTAGGCCTCTGTGATATATCGCCCCCGTAAAACTGTTAAACAACAAGCAATGGCTGATAACTTGCATAAATATATTCAACTCTGGCAGAGAAGTTTATTTTATTTATCACAAGTCGAATTCGCATGAATGTCGCAAACTACGTCATCCCAATCTAAAGGAATTTTAAGTGATTTGGGGTTTCTTTTTGTTGTTATTTTTGACGAAAGCTATCAGAGTATATCTACACAATAAGAATTCAGTTTCATGATTCTGATTCAGGTCTACCTCTACAAGAAGGTGGGATTGTTGAGAAAATAAAGTAGATATGGCTTTTTGTTGGTCTGCTCTCATACCTTATAAGTTTATTTATCTTGATTCGGTCGCACAATTTGAATATAGAACTAAAAATTATTCTATGGCGATCGGGCGTAGCCCACAGCACGATGTCATTGCGAACTTTCTACGTGATCATTATTTTTTTTCGATGGTGAAAGTTTAGCGACAAAAAATATTTAATTCTATAGATATAAAGTGCCTTGTTTTGACTAAATCATTTCTTACTGATGATCGGCGCAATTAAGAGAAATCAAAAATTGTAAAAAACACTTTCTATGTAGAACAAATACATTTAATTGTTATTCATATATTCAAAATAATAGACAAAGATAATAGTTCCTAAAAATTTCAGCAAAATATAGTTTCTTTTGATTAAAATTAAAATAGTTACTTTTAGGTTAAAGAGTTTTAAATTGCCCTAAGATACACAGACCAAATTTGGTTGAAGTCGAAAAAGTGTTTCATTTTGAGAAAGTAGGATTTTCATGAGAAAATCCAAATGGATCATAGAGGAACAACATATTTCTCCCATATTTGATCACGCTGCGATACAAAATATTTTTGTTATTTCAAAATACTATTAAGGCCCACTTGCACGAAACTTTTTTGACAGTAGTAACCACTGATTTATTCATGCATAGGCACTAACCAAGATATACAGAAAACAAGGTAGTATATTGCGCATGTCGTTATCCTATCTCCCTCTTTTGTGTGACGTCACTCGAATTCTATTTCTTGAAGTGAGTGTAGACTTTAATATAAAAGTAAATAAATGTTTGTGACAAAAGATGCAGATTGCAATAAGTTTTCATCTCTCAACGAATAACTGCGACACCTTTAACTTACCCATTTATGTATTTCTGCGTAAATTATCATATTTAATAAAAAAAAGTATAACACGTTAGGTATAACTTTAAGAACAGATTTTATTTAATTTTCTTTTAAGTTGATCTTTTTTCTTCCAAACATTGTTTATTATGTTTTGATTTTGAATTCTGATTCTAAAATACATTTTACACCTAAAGAAAGTTCTTATCATTTCAGGATCCAAAGAGCAGTCGGCTGCCAAAGAAAACAAATTTTGTATGTATGTTTTAAACAAATTTAAACTGTGTTTAAAAACCCAGGATTGACATCTATATTGGATGCCCATTTTTTTAATGTGATCACAGCAGGAAAGGGGTAGCCTTTTTGCAGTAGGAATCGGTAGGCTTTTGGACCACTGGCATGGATTGCTATACACTTGGATATATCATCTTTACTCCACTTTAGCCGTGCATTCCTTTTTCCAAGTTTTTTTTTTCTGCGTGGGAGTAAAGATGGAACTTGTTGCACTGCATTCTTGTTTAAGATTATAGTTTTCCTTCAATAGCGATATTATTCATAAGCGAAATGAAAGAAAGGAAGCGCAGCTGTCAAACGACAATAATTCAGATGACGTACATGCGCAGAACATACACAAAACAATGTGCGGGAATATATTACCTTTCTATTCTGTATATCTTGGACACTAACCATCGATAAAAATATAAACTCGTTGCAAAATCTTAAAGATTTATCCACTAATTTTTCTCTGGATAATTTTTTACAACCGTCAAATAGAATTTGACAAGAAGTTGCTATCGGTGAAGTTCGCATTAGTGTGTGTAGCAAATGTTGTTGTTGTTTTATGGAGGTTTTCTGTTTCATTCCTGTTTTTATTTTTTTTTTTATCTTTTGTTAGCTGTGTTTTCATTCGTGCAATGTAAAATCAAAAAAAAAAAACATTTATCTATTTAATCCTGGATAGCTAACTGCGATTTTATAAATTGTATCCTTTGTTTTCGTGCAAGTGGCCCTAAATTACATAATCCTACAAAAAAATCGAATATTTATAAGTACATCGCTACTGCTATATAGTTTCTTTCATCGCTGCTGCTTTTATTAAATTTGATCGCTCATTAATTAATTATTCAATATTCTTGTTATCATAGTTTTTTGATTTATTAGCCATAAAAGTAGGCAGAAGATGAGTTCGATCGCCCATTTACTTATTTATCATTATTTGTAAAGTGATGAACTTAATTAAATATGATGAGAAACTAACTGGTTAACGACTCATCGAACTTAAAATGAAAAATCGATCGGCCTTGCCCGTAGCAAGAATTTTAATAAGATGTGTTTTTATCTGGAATATTAAATCAAAACTATTTTTAAATTTGCTTGATAAAGATGTCGTTAAGATTTTAAATTTCAGATTTTGAATGAAATTGATTTAAATTTATTGATTTCCATTTTGTTCGTTCAATATGTTAGTTTTTACATCGTAAATTTGAACTGGTCTTTTCAGTGCGAGTTTTCTTAAAACAGGGTTTTGCAGTTGTGAGATTTCGTAATGCGGGATTTCGAGTGCGATATTTTGATTTGCGAAATTCGGTAACCAACTTCAAATGAATTAACCTAAACAGCTGATCACATTACTTCACTTGCGAATATAAATAAATATATTGTATATATTAAAAGCAAGTTATGCATTTCTAAAATAAAGGTCACGAATAGATCGCACAAACTTGCTTATGTGGGAAGTAACTTTCGTGTTGACGACTGGAACATTTGACAAGATATTCGGTTAAAAAAAACCGTTCTATGGCAGGTACTGTTAATAAGCTGATTGTGAAAAAAAAATCGACGATTTTATCGGAATTGATCGTATTATTTCGAGAAAATTTGAATTATCGGTTTCTCAAAAAAAAAAAAAACTTTTTCAAAAACCCATAATTCACTTTTAATCGAAAAAATGCGATCAATTTCGATAAAATTTTATATAAGTGATTTGTTGGCAGTGGTGATGTCCTCCTTCTGAATTCTTTTTTCAGAATCAAAATATTAGCGGTACCTGCCATAGCAATGTTTTTTATTATCTACTCCGAATATCTTTTGAACGTCTGTATTAATTTTGACGATATTTAATTTTCTAAAACTATTGCTAAGCTATATTACTACAAAAAAATGATAAGAAGTATTTTTTGGAAAAAAAAATGTTTCCTAAAAACCGATGGATAATTTCTTTTTTTTTTCAAAAAAAAAAAAATATAATCAATTTTGATAAAATATTATATGTTATTGAATTTTTGACGAAGTGATGTTTTTCAGAGTAAGGGGGGCGAATATGGACCACAACCTTTTATCGGCAGATACAAATACAATCGAAATGAAAAATATTATACATTTACATGTAAAAATATTATACATTTACATGTATAATGCTTTTCATTTCGATTGTAACTATTTGTATAACGGCGCACTTTATTTTTTTTATTTTTTTTTTATTTTTATTTTGTGAATGCTTATAAACTGTAAGATACAATATCTTATAAGATAGTCTAAAGCTAATTTTACAAAAAGAGTAAAATAGATTAAGTTAATAGAATTTAAACTAATTATGAAACAATTTTATATAATCAATAAATTATTTACAATTTCATTACGTGAAAAATGATATCTTAAGATCTTTTTGATGCTGGTAGCATTTTGGATTTCTTTGACATAGCGTGGTAATAAGTTCCAAAGACGGACGGAATTTACAAAGAATTGACGCTCAGATGTCAAAAACGAACAGCGAGGATAAATAAACTGACGAGATCTATGCGAGGTTGCGATTGTAATTTTTTCAAAGCAGTATTGTGGTTGGCGTGTAATCAATATGTCAGAAAGCAGAATTAAACTCCGTAGCTCAATATAATTTTGCGAAGGCATACCTAGGAGATGGTTTTTTAAACCAGCTAAACTGTCGTATCGACTAACACCAAATACATAACTTACAGTACTATTAAAGGCAACATTGAGTTTTCGTTTGCTTACATAGTTGCAGTTGCAGTAAATTTCGCAACCGTATATTAAAATAGGAATAATTAAGGTTTTTGCAAGAAGTAAACGAGTTTTTACTGGTGTAAAAGACTGAGTTGCCCATAAGGAACGTAGCACACCATATACTTTCTTTGCAGTTTCAACATATTCGATTGGAGTAATGTTTAATAATTTCGGAGAAAAATAATTGATATCTAGACTTTTTCTTGATATGACGATACATTTGGTTTTTTTGGGTTTAATATAAGACCATTAAGATGAGACCAATTTAAAATTTTTTCAAGGTCTTTGTTGACACAATAAACTCCATGTTCAATGAGCCCAAGGGGGCAGCAGACGTACAGTTGTCATCTGCGTACATATGAGAGGAGCAGTTATCCATTATGGATGGAAGTTCGTTCACGTATATTAAAAACAATAGTGAGTCTAGTATGGAGCCCTGAGGAATACCAGTAAATTTCGGAAGGAAATTAGACAAGTTGTCCCAACTTGGACTGCTTTCTTTCTACTATTCAGGTATGAAAAAATAAGCTTTGTAGCACTAGATGAAAAATTGATATTTTGCATAAGTTTTTTACACAAGTTAATGTAATTGAGAGTGTCAAATGCCTTCAAAAAGTCGAGCAGAACCAAAAACGTTACCTCATCTCTATCCAATGCTTATCTGATGTCTTCAGTTACGTTCAAAAGTGCTGTGATACAACTGTGCTTTTTACGGAATCCAGATTGTTTTGGTGTGACATTGAATTCGTTGTAAGATAAACATTAATCTGTTTTTGTAAAACTTCTTAAACTAAACTGAGTTAAATTTTATTCGTATCTGATAACGCGTTTATGAGTTGTGTCCAATTTATTAAAATTGATCCTATTAGGTATTTATGAATCATCAAAGTTTTCCTTCTTTTTTTTTTAACTACACCTATGTTTAATTATTTTGGGTAAATGAATTTTTAAACTTCTATACACTAAATTGTAAAAGAATTTATGGACAAGCATAGTTTTCTAGAAAAAGAAAATTTCTCTAAAACCATGTGATGAGGCTTATATGGATTAAGGGTGTTTTGTATTGAAAATTTCACGTCGGGTAAAATCCAAAAAAAAACACCTCCACAGCTGGTCAAGTACATTTTTTCTATAGATCCATATTACCACCATCTACTTTTTTAAAATCGTGTTTTTGAGTTATCCAAGTATTTCATTTTCGTATTTCTTAATTTATATTGGATCTCTGTTTTTGTGTTAAGAAATAATTAAAAACTAGCCAGCCTTAGTTTTAAAATAAACTGCCATGTTAAAGTCTAGAACTATATAATCTGGGTTTTATTTGCCAAAACATGGATTTATTAATAAAAAAATCTTGTAAAAATATTTCAAAATATCAAATACTGTTTTTTTTTATAAAAAAAACTAGTCAACACGAACGTAACTTGCCACAAGAGCGAGTGCCCTTAATTTTCAACAAAAACTATTAAAGGATTGTTGTTTTTAACTTCATTTTCAACAAACAATGACTTAATTTTTCTACATCAACTTATCTCTGGACAAATTGATTCGTCTGACCTATTAGCCTTTATTGGTTTTAACTACCGCGGACGGTCGTACCATCTTCGAAGTTCTGAGCTTTTTAATATTGAACATCACAGAACCAATTATGGCATGCATGAGCCTCTCACGCGGATGAGTAAGTTATATAACTTGAATGGGGGTGTGTTGGATTTTAATTTAAATAAAAGTAATTTAAAAACTATTTTCAGAACCAGTGCTCCACGATCCTAAATGTTTCTGTGTCATTTTGTTTAATTTTGACTTTATATGTTTTCATGTTTTTATGTGCATGTGTTTTTGTTTTTGTTGCATTGTGCTTACTAACAACTAACACCTGCACTAAGTGATGAGCCAGTGGGACACATTATATGTGTTGGCAAATCTTCTTTCATCTGCTGATGCTTGCTTTAAGCTCCATTTGAATAAGATCTGATAGTGTAAAAAAAAAAATAAAAAAAAAAAAAAATACAAAATTGTTCCCCCAAAATATAAGTAATAATTAAAATAAATAATAAAAAAATGATTTTCGAGGTAGCCGCGTTTTACTTAATTATGTCTACAAACTACCGTCCCTATACCGGATGCCAAAATGTATCTTAGTTTTTGAAAAATTAAGAAAAACTAGAAGGATTTGTTTTCCAAGAAAAATACTTTTTTTTTGGTTTTCCCAAATTTGACCTGCTCAGGTCAATTATTAATTAGGGAATTATCGCTTTTTTTATTTTTTATTACATACCATCCGATTTTAATCAAATAATAAAAATAATAAAACGAATTAACTTTTTACTTTACTTACTAGTTTTACTTTTAATTTTTTTTTATTTCTCAAAAACTAAGATACATTTTGGCATCCGGTTTTCTTTTTTTGACTAAAAATTAATAAGAGCATTGAATTTTGAAAATAAAAATAATAGTTAATTACATAAAATTTTGAAAAAAATTAGTTTAAACATTTTTTTTTTTAGTTTTTTTTCAAAATTTTGAGTTTGAAAATGATTTTTTTAAAAACTGTTCACTTAAATAACTTAATTTAAAAATTAATAAAAGAGTAGTTTTCTGGCTTTTCAAAAAAATATAAAAAGGCTTTGTATCATTCACCGTTGTTTTTAAATAATTTTTTTTCTGATTTAAGTCAATGTTTTAGAAAATTGCCCCTCCCGCCTAAACGGGGAGAAAAAGACCCCCCTCCCATACGATTTTTTTCTTGTCTTAAATCCACCTACACGCTCAAGCTTTTTGGTGCATCTTATACCAATCACCCTGTATAATAAAAATAAATAATTAAAAAATGATTTTGAAGGTAGCCGCGTTTTACTTAATTATGTCTACAAATTACCGTCCCTATATAAAACAAATCTATTTTATGAAGCAACAAACAAATAAACATTGAACAATATTTGCAAACCACCAAGCCCTTAAGTGACGCCGCGTGCCGCCCGCCCGTGCGTCGTCCGGATCAGCTTTCTCAATGAATTATATGACTTAAGGTTTTTAGGCTTTGCACATACATTTTAGCTGCGATGCAACCAATATAGGTGCGATAATTTCATTTCAGTTTAATTGTCTACCATAATTTAAAAAAAACCTCCCACATTGCTCCAGCAAAAATTTCTTGTTACAGTTTAAATTGCAAAATATATAAAAATAGCACCTTTACAGCATGCACTCAGTAAATTACTCAAGCCAGAGTAGCCCTCGAAGCTAAAATGGTTTTATCATCAGACACAAGCCCAAAACAGATTCTTATCAAATTTCATTAAATGCACACTTAAACTGCAAGCCCTCATTATACGCATTCGTGGCTGGCTGCAAAATCAGTTAACAACGCTGCAGTAACCAAAGAATCCCCTCACGCAACAACTTCATAATCCATTTTGTTTACCCTTTTCCAGCATTGAGGTATACCTTACCTATACGAGACTATTAATTACACGCGAAGAACACAAGCAATTAGTCATACAAATTCGGTCTCCGCGCAATCATTATCGGACGCACTGATGCTGCGCGTGGTCTAGTCATAGAAATAGCCAACGCGCGACGTCGTTTTCGTCGTCACCGTTAACAGCCACTTCTTCCAAGAAGCAGACATCTTCGTCGTTGTTGTTGTTGGCTATACAAGCAGGTATACGCACAACACTTAGTCCAGTTTGTAAGTTTTGTCCCTTCGGGCAACTGTTGCGCAGCCTCCAGGTTCTATAGATATACAGATTGCTTGTTCACAACAACTAGATGAACCTATTTCAGTTGGACTCTACGACAACGAAGACGACGCCCGACCGACGATGAATACCTAAGAAGGAATCCGGTTCTTGGTTTAATTCGAATCCTGACAAGTGGAAATTTTATGTGTTAAGGCAATGTAAAGTTTTAACCCATATTCGTTGTTGTTTTTTTGTCTTGGATCTTTGGCCAAGATGTTATCTTTCGGGCAGCCAGTTAACTTTATGCGGTGTGAATTTCCCTGGGATAGCGAAAAAAAAAATTTGCATGATTCGTTCATTGGAGTCATAAGTAAGCAAACTAGTGTGATGGTTAAAATGGGGCAATGGCCCTAACGCCATCGCTATGGAAAAATGTAAGCCCATTAAAAATAAATTTTAATGAAATGCTGCGACAAGTTGTTGCACCTTAATGAGCTCGAATACGCTCGACACATACTCACAAACCAATCAAGACTCTTGTTGAATTTACATTTAGTACGCGACACATAATTTATTTGAAGAAGGCATAGCCATCGGAGATGCTGCAAAAAAAAAAATGTTTCAGTTGAAGAGCCACAGACAACTTAACGGATGGGATGGCTTTAAATTAGCTGAATGATGTTATAAATCGTGTTTAGCGTTTTGTAATGCAATAAACTATCTGTGGAATAATTCACACTTCAAGCTAATAAGAACAGATGGTATTTTGTTGTAATCGTTTTATTTTTTGAAAATATTCTGGTTTTTAGACGTTTGAAATTGATTTCCACTTAAAATGTACTTTGAAAAAAGGATTAGATACTAGGTGCCTTTTTAATTGAGTCGTTGACACTTAAACTCTGTAGGTACTGAAGATTTTGTAAAGCTATAAAATGGTTTGGAAGTGAACTTCTTCTCTGTCTAAGACAAGATGAGACTTGTAAATGTTCCATGTAATAGTGAAGTAGATGGTTATAGACACAAAAAAAAAATGTCCTGCTATAGGTTTTTGAGAAGCTAGAAATCTCTTCTTAATTATTTTTTTAATTATGTTATTTAAGTATGTATATGATTCTTAAATAATAATTTTCAAACTCAAAATAAAAAAAATAATGTTAAATAATTTCTTTTAAAAAATTTACGAAATTAATTATGTATCTACTGTTTTTGTTTTCAAAATAAAATTCTCTAATTAATTTTTAGTCATTTCTCACAAAGTTAAGAATAACGAAAACATCTTTTGAGAAAAACCTACACCAAAGGTATAAAAAGCACGACTGATGGGTTGTACAAACATGCTCTTAAGAAAATTTACTTTCATGTCCACGACTGGCAAATTCATTTGACCAGTAAAAAAAAATTTAGTATTTTATTTTTTTTGTTTTTAAATCTTTTGAAAACAGCTATATGGAATAAAAAAAAATTATAAGAAAGGCATCAGCATTAGCTACAAATCACTCATATAAAATTTTATCGAAATTCATCGTATTTTTTTTCGAAAAAATTAGAATAAACGGTTTTTTTGGAAAAAACTGTTTTAAAAATTACTTTTTTCTTGCAGTATTATTCAGGTTTATGAGTAAAATTATACGAAGAAATCACAGTGACAAGTTTCGCATTTTCGCATCGAACTCAATTAATATTCAATAATACGAGTAGAATATAAAATAAGTATAAATTTAGTGCTTCACATACATAACCAAGAAATAACAAAGAAAGTTTCACTTGCATTACGGGAGCAAAAGTTAATGAAATATTGCAGAAATTGAGCAGTCCGGCATTATGTGCGCACCATACGAATTCTTTGTACTTGATTTTTCGTACTGCACCTATAACCTACCATTTTCTTCTATTATTTTTCTACCTTATGTTGTATCAGGAAGATTTTTAAGGAAGATATTAACTTGAGAACCGAAAATTTACAGTAAATGTTGTAAATTGCAAAACTCATTTTTGTTATAATTCTTGATATGTTTTTTTTACCTTTACCTTTCTATCTCCACTTATGTACATCCTTTTCACAACAAAATACTGTTTTCCCATGTGGAATATGAATTTTCCACCTGAAATCTCATATTCACATTCTTCATCTCTCTGATGTTCAAGAGTGGCAAGTACTTGTGATTTATTGACTCTCGGACGAGCGTACAAATCGACGAATATATAAATGCTAGTGCCTCAATTCTGTTATTTTGATGAATCATCTTTAAAGAATTGTTACGCTGAAAGGCGAATAAAAACAAAAAAAAAATCGAATATCCATAAACTTCCTTTTATTTTGAGTGATAAATGGCTGAGCAAAGGCGAAGAACTACTTTTCTGAAGTTTGATTTCTTGACGTATTACAATAACTTGCACTCAGCAGAACGTGAAATGAATTTTAGGGTTAGTGACCTTGAGCTTATAAGCTCAAACAAAGATTGTATAAACTAATATACATACATATGAAGAGCTAATTTATGAATTCAATTATTTCTTAAATTTAAGTTGACACCTGTTTGAACAAATTCAATGAAAATAAATTTATCTTCCAAAATGGGGAACTGAGTGATTTGTTAAATATCATTATTATGATAAATTTATTTTGTAATTTAAAGTCGTTTTTGAACAGAAATTATGTAGAGAAAGTAAAAGTAAAACAAAAATTAAAATTAATTTTTATCAACTGATTAATTCCAAATAAAAAGAAATAAATTAATTAAAATTCGAAAGAGTTGTTTTTTTAAGTATCTCACTGTTTAGCAAAGATTAGCTTTGTGGGAATGTGGTGTTTTTGTCGAAATCAACCGAATGTAATTTTTTTATTTCTATGTTCAGCATATTCGTTTTCACTTTGAGTATTTGAGAATAAATTTAATATTGCTGTATGATGAGTGGATATTATAGTCATTTGCTTGGGTAGGTTTAGAATAGTAAGATTTGAAACAGTGAGTAAGAAAGAACGGGGGCGTATGTGCCCAATTTAAAGGAGGTGGAGGGCGCTAGATTATTGTTTTCGATTTCTATGGAACTTGTATTATAATGTAATTATGAAGAAACGATCCTGTTAAATATACTGTGAGTAAGGCGATAATGAACCGAATTCCGTTCCTATGCAGATTGCACCATTCCAACTGGACGACGAACTATACAGAGCAATGTCTAGTTTTGATATCCCTACCAAACTCGTACGTTTGTGCAGGATGACGCGATGAAGAACTCACGCTGCTCCATCAAAGTTGGTAAAGAACTCACCGATACCTTCGATGTCAAGAATCGATTTAGACAAGGCGATGCACTGTCATGTGACTTCTTAAACATCATACTTGAAAGAATAGTGCAAAATTCTCGCGTCAACACCAGAGGCACAATTTTTCAAAAGTCAGTCCAATAACTGGCGTACGCCGACGATATTTACATAATGGGAATATGATGTCAGTGGCGCTTTTGTGAGTATTGAGAAGGAAGCCAAGAATGGGTTTAAGGGTGAATCAAGACAAGACCATATATATGCTGTCAACAAGAAAGGACACCCAACACCGACGTCTAGGACAAAACGTCACCACAGACAGCTACAACTTTGTGTATCCGCTATCAACTCAGTGAAAAACACCAGTGCTGAGATTCAACGAAGAATTACTCTTGCCAATCGCTGTTTCTGTGGGCTAATAAGGCAACTGAAAAGCAGAGCCCCCTCTCTCAAGCAACTAAAGTGTCCCCTTATAAGGCACTTATCATCCCTGACCTTATTTATGGTGCAGAAGCATGGACATTGCTAAATGAAGATAAAAACGCTTTAGGCTGCTTTGAAAGAAAAATTCTCCGTGTGATTTATGGTCCTATCTGCGTAAATGGGGAATGAAGAAGAAGATATAACAACGAACTATACGGGCTGTACAGCGACACTGACCTTGTCACAAAAGTAAAAAGCCACAGACAAAGATGTCTCGGTTGCATAGAGCGAATTTACACCAATGCTCCGGCCCGGGTGGCCTTTGAATCCAACCACGTGGGACGGTACAGTATTGAAAGACAGCGTAGCAGGTGGCACACTCAAGTGGAAGAAGACCTCAACCAACTTGGCGTGCGAAACTGGAGACAGCAAGCTAGAGGCGGCACCCTCGAAGCTTGTTGTTTGAGGCCCTGGTCCAACCCGGACTGTAGCGCCACCTTAAGTAAGTAAGTAAGTAAGTATGAGTAAAGACAGAACCATAATAGAATAATTAGTACGTACGGCGCCGTACGAAATTAGCGAGAATGAGGAATTTTTATAGTGCGCACATAATGTCGTATTGCTCAGTTTCGGCAAGTTTTCGTTCACTTTTGCCTCCGTACGTAAAGAGCGCTCCAGAGCGCAGTTTACGTACGTAAATCTGACAGCCAGCCAAATACATGTGAAATTGGCTTGCGTGTGCGTTCGACCATTATGGTCGATTGAAGGTAATGGCGGCACTTAAGGAAACTTGACGTAGAACTATGACATTAGCTTTCGTTTGCTTACGACTATTATGGTTGGCCCTTAAGGTATATCATCACCTAGGGCCTAAGCGCATCGGACGATTAGATTATAGTGTCATATCAGCAAATTCATGTAAGTACCAAAATAATCCGCAAGGCTATCAGATTGAGAAAAATAAGTTTCTGCTTTTAGCCTAAAAAATAACTTGAAGAACAAAAGTTTCTTTATGAACGGCAATACGGCTTTCATAACCATAGACCCACTAGTTTAGTTATCTGATGGCTTATCTAACCAAAATATGAAGCCAGGGGTGGAATCGCGTAAGATGATAGTTCAATTTGTCAGTGACATTTGTGAAAAACATTGTTCCCGTTGTCATATTTTCAAGTAAATTCTTTGAAATTGTTAATTTTTTAGTGAATAAATGCAATAAATCTTATTTTAACCATTTATTTTCGATTGTTGTATACTCATATGGTAAAAAAAATATTGTTTTTGTTGATTTGGTGACTAAAATTGAAAAAAAGTTGAAAATTTTATAATGTTTTGTATGCGTGTGGTAACTTTAGTCACATTGCAACAAAAATAAAAATGAAACGTCAATTTCATGAGAAGGTGACTATCACAATATTTTTGTGATTGGTTTTTAGCTATCACTATGATGATCACCTTACGTAGACAGAAAGTGTAGATTTTGACTGTCACTTATCACAAATCACCTCGTTGCGACGTTTCGGAAAAAGTAAGAGTTGGTAGAGTTTGGCACCAATCTCTTTTAACAAAAATTAATGTAGGTATTTATTTATCTCTTTTTCGTTGAGTTAAAAATTAAATTTCAGGCCTTCTCAAATACAACTATATGTATATTATACTATTAGATAGTTTAAACTTTCGTAATTTCGTAAGTGAAACTAGATCGCTTCTGAGTACATGCTATTTTATTAAACAAATTGAGATTATATCATTAAGTATTTTTTAATGCGGTTTCACTTCTTAAAATCAAGTGTCCATATTCCCTTAGACGGAGAAATTTTGTTTTTGAATTTTTCTAGCTACGTTTGACTTGGATATCGAAGGAAATACCAACAACGAACGAATGTTAATCATATCACAAAATGTAATGTAATGTAATTTGCAATAACAATAGTCTTGATTATTCGAAGGGATATTTACATTCGTCAATATCACAAACTTCCTCTTTTTATACAAATTTGTTTTCTAGCTTAAAAAACAATAGCATATTCCACATAATACATGAATGCATATAAAACATAACTAGGTAATGAAACGATAATCCAATTTTTCTCAATGAAACAATAAATTTAAATTTCGAAAATAGCTTATACCACCAATAAGACCGTTTTTTATTCCGTTTTCGTAAATTTATTCACCGATTTTGTTGAAATTCGATATTATGATATAAGACTTGTAATGTCTGATAAATATTACACAAAAGTATTTCATAAAAAGTAGCAATTTATTAAAAGATTTTTTTTTTTGAAAATTCTAAAAACTTTTTTTATTTAAAACTGGTCAATTAAAGGTAATTAGCCATGTTGCAAAGTTTGTACAACCCATCGTGCTTTTTATTTTATATAAAAATAAAGGTGGGTAAATCTGGGTGAAATGCATTAATTTTACTAAATTAATAAATTCTTCCAGCCAATAAGCTATAATACAAAGCACTTTTATACCAATTTAAATGAAATGTTTTGGCTACTGCATCAAAAGATATAAAAATTTAAGAGCGTCTTTTAACCTCGATTTACAGTCCCTACCCAACATTTGATTCCCAGGCATTAAATTTGTATGTATGAGCAAAAGACGCATACCACATCGGCACACCATCCAGATGAGACCCACTGACCAAATTCTGATGAAAATGCACACCAATAACCTTTCATCATGTCACCGAAAGTAGTTCGCTATATCTTAAAGATACAAGACGCCTTCCTACCATAATCCATGCTGTTTAACATGTATTATGACTTGTACCGGTTAAATGTTTAGGCTCACGCTCGACTACCAGAATTGCGTACCTGATCAGAATAGTTGATTAGCCGCGTGCGGGTTAAGCTCGCGCAAACCACAGTCAATATTGTTGCCATTCAAAAAAATTCTCCACCTGATAAAAAAAATGCGCGGTGTCTCTGAAGAGAAATCGTAGGTGAAGGTGACTAACAATAATATATACATCACCATGCCATTGCTCAATCAAAAAAAAAAAAAAAAAAAAATTGGATCAAATTCATTTGACATAATTCCAAGAGTTGTTTTGATGATTTTATTGTTTCTAACATGAAAGCATAAATTCGAAGTTCTTGTTTCGAATTAAATTCCAACGAACGGAAAAAGTGTCAGAATGACATCGAAACAAGAGTGAAACGTCTTTAAAATATTTTTCAATGGCACCCTTCCTACATAAATTCGGCAGCAACAGCTAGTGGATTGGCTTGATTGGTATTCATGGCGAGACACTATGCTTTGTCTGAGAAACTCTTGGATTCGATTCTGAAAGCGAAAAAAACAAAACAAATTTATTATTTTACGAAAGTCTAAAGAAATTGAAATGAATTTGAGTATTATAATCTTAGGACAGAAAGAAAGGACACGACCATAATTGGGGGCACCTGATGGAATGATTGACATAAATTGGGCACTGGAGTGGCGACTTGTATACTTTCTTTTAGATATAGTTGATTTACAGATACAAAAGTAAACCTGATGTCGATGTTATCTAATTTCATATAAAAGGTCTTAAGTTCAACAAAAAGCTAATCCAGTAGAAGTTAAAAAAAACTTACAAAAAATACTGAAGTCGAGATAATTTAAACGAAAGTGTTTCAAGCACCTACATAGAATGATCGTGAGGATCTTTAAAGTTCCATATAGTATCGCTTTAACATTAAGATGCAAAAATTTTCGTGGGACATATTTTCATAATGGACTCTTATTTATATAGAAAGGTGTAGGTATGATGTTATTTAATATAATAATATAATCGATGTGTTCTATAAAAAAAATCATAAAAACACACAACCAAATGACATCAAAGTTAATGGAACTTGAATACATTTTGAATTAATAAGACATTCAAAAACTGCATTACCAAGTTCAATAATTTTTAACTTTTTATGATTATACACCTAACCTCTAGATATTATATAAGAGATATCTAGTTTAGTTGTGTGTTATTTCTTTGTCTTCGATATGTTATAATACAAATACATGAATTTACAAATGAAGTCTGCTTATATGGAAGTCTAAGAAGATCAAAAGATTGTAAAATTTAATGCTTTGTATGAAATCAACAACAAAACAAAAACAACTGAGTCATTAAATATCCTGAGATTCTTTAAGCACAACGACCTTTTATCGAGAATTCACAATGTTATTTCAGTCTTAGTTCTGGTCTTGATCAGATGATGACGATGGTTTCATGTTGCTTTTTTAATGGTGAAATGAAAATGGGGGCAAATAATAACCGTAATGAATTCTTAAAGCATGAAATAGCGGCATCTTTTT
The DNA here is from genome assembly GCA_951217065.1 of Baccha elongata. Taxonomy (NCBI): domain Eukaryota; kingdom Metazoa; phylum Arthropoda; class Insecta; order Diptera; family Syrphidae; genus Baccha; species Baccha elongata. Next base: position 36,464,283 of record OX578273.1, read on the forward strand.
GCAGGAATAAAACAATGACTGATAAAAATATAACATTTTCCATTAAACTCTTAAATTGTTAAAATTATTTAAAACTAATATATATTTCTTTTTGGAAAAAAAAATTAAATTTATGTTTTATAAAGAATCAAAACAAAATCAAACTGTGCAAAAAAAAATTGGATCAATATTCGATATAAAAAAAAGCATTAAAGCTGTTTCTTATATCAATTTTTTGATTTTTTTTATGTGTTAAGTTTATACCAATTTTAGATTTTTACCAGGCTAAATGCCTAAAAACCGTCTTTAAATATTGTTTTTCCAATTTTGCACTTCGCAATGATTTTTTGCATTATTGCAATATGCAGGGTGATTCACCTAAGGTATGCCAAGCCAAAAAGATAGAGCGAATAGGTTGAATTGAGACAAGAAAAAATCTGTATGGGAGGGGGGGTCCATCTCCCCTGTTTAGGCTGGAGGGGTAGTTTTTAAAAAAAAATTACTTAAATCAGAAAAAAAATTGAAAAAAACAATGGTTCAACATACAATGCCATATTATACCTTTTTTAAAAGTTACTAGTCTATTCTTCTTCATTCTTTTTAAATAAAGTTTAGTTTACTGTTTTTGAAAAACCAATTTTCAAACTCAAAATTTTGAAAAAAAAATTAAAAAAATAAACTATTTTTTTTTTTCAAAATTGTATGTAATTAACTATTAAGTATTTTTCTTTTCAAAATTCAATGCTCTTATTAATTTTTAATCAAAAACAGAAAACAGGATGATAAAATGTATCTTAGTTTTTGAAAAATTAAGAAAAAACTAAAAGCACTTTTTCCAAGAAAAACACTTTTTTTTTTGGTTTTCCCAATTTTGACCTGCTCAGGGCAATTATTAATTAGGGGATTATCCCTTTTTTATTTTTTATGACATACCATCCGATTTTATATAAAATAAAAAAAAAATTAAATTTTTACTTTACTTACTAGTTTTACTTTTAATTTTTTTTTAAATTCCCAAAAACTAAGATTTATTTTGGCATCCGGTTTTCTGTTTTTGACTAAAATTTAATATAAGCATTGAAAAACAAAAAAATAGTTGATTACATAAAATTTTGAAAAAAATTAGTTTAAAATAAAATTTTTTTTTTTTTTCAAATTTGGAGTTCGAAAATTGATTTTTTTAAAAACAGTAACTAAACTAAATCAACTTTATTTAAAGAGAATGAAAGAGAATACTTCTGGCTTTTAAAAAAGGTATAATATGGCATTGTTGTAGGTTGAACCGTTGTTTTTTAATAATTTTTTTTCTAATTTTTTAAGAATTTTTTTCTAGAAAATTGCCCTTTCCGCCTAAACGGAGGGAGATACCCCCCTACCATATAATTTTTTTCCTGCCTCAATTCAACCTACTCGCTCTATCTTTTTGGCACTCCTTAGGTGATTGCATTTTTTGGCACACTTATATATTTAATTTTTAGATTTTAGACTATTTTCATCGTGGTTTTGAGAAATTTTAAATACACGAAAAATTTAACGAACTAACCATGATTAATTATTTATATAAAATTTCTTTTTGATGTTTGTTTGTCGCATGTTTCAACTAGGTTGCACTAGTCGTGGTCACGGGTTGACTGATGGCTTTTAGGAGGGTGTTGTTTTTTCTCTCTAAACTTAGGTTCTTGTGCATAGATTGTACCGGTGCACTGTATGAGATGATAATTCCTGTTGTAACTGCACTGATTGTTGTTGTTGTTGTGAAATTATATAAGTTTGTGAGCATGAAAAACTAATAGCATCAGTTAGCAGATTGTTTTTATTTGTGTGTTTGTTTTTATTTTTGATCCTGTTAAGCTTTAATTTGCTTATTAGATGATCCCACGCATAAGAAAGATTAAAGCTCTGATCTCGATTGAAATTCGATTGCATTTTTATTTCAATTGCCTCTCCCACCAATTAAGGTACGTAAAATCTTTCAGTGGAAATCAATTAAGCTGGATCAAATCGTATGTAATAAGCTTCATTATAAGCTAAATGTTCACAGATAGCCGATTTTGCCACTTCTTTCTTTTGAATGGCTCTAATATGTTCCTTATAATCCTTGTTGTTATATAACCTATATTGCATTTTATCATTTTCCATTCGTTTTGTTACGCAAGTTCTCATTTTGCTTTGTAATCAACACCATGCACCATGTTCTTGACGACATTAGGCGACAAACGTGAGTATTGTTACCACTTCTACCACTTTCTGTCTATTAACCTCTATGGTAGTCAAGCGAGAAAGTCACACCCGAGTCTCGAACGGCAACTCTAACTCACAAATTTTGGTAGCCCGAGCGCCTGCTTGGAAGTTTTTCAGAAAAATATGAGTTTCTTATATATTTATTTCTAAGAATTTTTTAAATTATTTCCAAAATTTAATTGCAGTTGCGCTTTTGTGGAACTTAGGTTGTATCGTTGTTTCCATAACTTGCAAATGATAAGTGATGCCAACGCAAGTCCTAAATACAACTGCTAAATTACACAAGAGTTTTATTACAACTCAATACTAAATTTAATGTTTTTAAAACCGAAATTGAAAAAGTTCTTCAACACTTTACTTCGCAACATAAGAAGGTATAATTCAAAAAAACTGATGTGCAAGTGCAGTTGGGATATGAAATAAAAAAAAACTCATCTAGTTAATATTTTATTAGTGTAAGTACTTTGTTTTCTTTTATCAAATTGTTTAAAATAGTATGTGTCAATTGCTGGCTGAATGTACAGGCAAATTAAAAAAAATATTATTTTCAAAACATTGAATTCATTAAAAAGTTCACATCGCATGCTTTTAAATTAAATTTATCCTGAGCACTGATCGTGATGTGAAAAAAACGAAATAAAAGGCACGACTGGGTCGGATAAACTTGCTCTTGTGTAAGATTTCTAACCTTTGGCTCGGGATACTAAGCAAGAAACTATAAAAAAATCGAAAATAAAACACACATTATTGGAAGTGAAAATAGTTTCTATAGCGTTTTGGAATTGTCTAAAACGCTTGCATGGCAGGTACCGTTAAAAATCTAGTTGTAAAATATTTTTTTTTGTCGAAAAACATCACCGTTTTCAAAAAATCAGTCATGTTAAATTTTATCAAAATCGATCGTATTTTTTCCGAGAAAAATTGAATAAGCTGTTAGGTTTATATGGCAGGTACTGTTATTCAGACCTAGGATAAAAATCTGGGTATATTACTCTAAAAATACAGAGTACCAATACAGTCGTTCAGCAACCGTGGAAGAGTGCACATCGTTGGCGGCTTTCACAGTGATCATTTAATATAGAGACGCGAGTGTGTTAAATTGTTAATTCAACCTACCATTTTCAAGTGGCAAGTTAGCCTAGGTGGTAGAGTGGCAGACGACGGATCTGGTCGGCGTGGGTTCGAGCCCCACTGTGGTCCTGGCTTTTTTTTAAACGATTTCTGGGAAAAGGTAAATAGAAATCGAGAGCAACTAGAAAGAGAGATGGGAAAACCAACGGGGACATCGAAAGATGGTCCCCCAACAACAAGGAAGACAGTTGGACCATCAGGTGATGTGTCATCCGACTATCAAGTAGCGGGGCCATCAGGCCAAGCACTAAAACCAACTGTAGCAGGGCAGTCCAAAGCCCAAAAAGCAACAACAACAGCAGCAGCAGCAGCAGGACTAGTAAAGCCCAAAGTGGCAACAACAACAACAACAGCAACGACAACTACAACAACATCGTCATCGGCACGTGCCGAGGTCGGAATCAGCAGCATGGCAACTGCAAATACATCGAGCCCTATTAAAGGGAAAAATGCAGGACCGGCATGTGTCGATGAACAAGACCCTTTGAAGAGAAGGCGCCACATCAGGTACAAACCAAACCTGGTAGTTAAGAAGCGTACCTCAGACATAGGAGGGCGCGGGCGTTCAGCCAAGGCCTCGGCTCAGGCAAAAATACAGAGGCAGCTGGATAGCTCCTCTAACGACGATGACGACAACGACAACGACAAGAACGTAGAAGGCGACGATGAAGCGGAGGTGGATGACAGGCACGTCAAAGAGGCTGACGGAGCTATCGCCGCCGTCAATCCAAATGATAAGGACGCCAGTCTAACCGGCGAAGAAAACGCCGCTGACGATAATGCGTAGGACATCTCCTACATGTCTGTGGAAGGAGAAGGACATTACGTCAGTGGCGAGGTAGTTGAGCTGTCCGACGAGGAAGAGGACCAGCAGATTGAGGCGCTGACAGAACAGATCTCTTCGCTCACTGAGCTGGTTGAAGCGCTCAAAAAGAAGCAGGAGGCAAGACGGGAGAAGGAGCGCATAGTTGCTCTTGAGCAGCGCACCCGCCAACAAGCGCTCCAAGAGCAAGCTTCGCTACAACAGAGGCCTCCTAAGGAACAAAAACCACTCCCAGACCAGCAGCAGCCTCAGAACCAGCAGTCGAAGAAGCAGCCACAGAAACAGCTTCAAAAGCCACAACAACCGTCTCAGCAAACACAGCTTCAGCCTCAGCAACAGCAAGCAAAACAAAAACAACAACAACAACAACCACAACAGCAACGACAACAGACACAGAAGCAGCAACAGCAGCAGAAACAACAGCAACAGCAACAACCGCAACAGCAACAACCACAGCAGTCACAACAGCAGCAGACCCAACAGCAGCCAATGCAACAGCAGCAGAGACAACAGCAGCAGTCACAACAACAGCAGCAGACCCAACAGCAGCCAATGCAACAGCAGCAGAGACAACAGCAGCAGTCACAACAACAGCAACAACAGCAACAGCCACAAGCAAAGAAAGGTAAGGTGCCACCTATTAATACTTATAAAATGCATTTAAAAGACACAATTGAAATATGTAGGTCGGTCATAGGCAACAATTTCATAATTAAGCGGCTTAACGCAGACAGGCATTCCATTCAGTGCTCATCTTTAGAGCACTACAAAAAAGTGAAAGACCTTCTGTCTCAAACTAGAACAGAATATTATAGTTTCACCCCGAAGGAAGACAAGCTTCAAACAGTCCTCCTGAAGGGTATCGAATCCTCTACGGATCCGCAGGCGCTCTTAGCTGAGCTCCGTCAAGTGGCGAGCGACGATCTCGAGTTTATCGGGGTTAGACCGTTCACCACAGTCAAAGCCAGACGGGAGAAACGGAATTTACCATTCTTCCTGGTTCAACTCTCGCCCCAAAGCAAATTGAGTGGTCTAAGGAATATAACAGTCCTGGATTACCAAGTTGTACGATGGGAAAAACTAAATAAGCAGAAAGACATGCTTCAATGCATGAACTGCCAAGGGTTCGGACACGTTGCAGTTAACTGTGGTATGGACCCAGTCTGCGTTAAATGTGGAGATACCCACAAAACAGTGGAGTGTAAACTCGGGCAAGATAGGGTCACAGACATGACCCAGTTAAAATGTGCGCTCTGCCGAGGCTCCGGGCACCCCGCAAACTATCGGGGATGTCCGAAGTTTCAGGAGATAAAGCAAAACAAAGCCCAAAAGAAAACAGTTGAGGTGAGACGCCCTGAAGTACGCCAGACAACAACTTCCGTCAATCCCGCAATTTCCTATGCCCAAATGGCGTCTGGAAAGGGAAAAACGGTACAGCCTCAACCACAGGTAGCCAAACAGGTCCAAGTGCCTACGGCTCCTGTGCCAGAGGCAGATCTGATGCAGGTGTTGCTGACCATTCATGGTCAGTTAACCGACGTGCAAAAACAGATCAGGGAGCAGGCGGCTAGGGTGGATTACCTCTACTCTATTCTGCCGGCAACGCGAAATGGTTAAAGGCGCGCTGCCTGAGCGACCCTTTAAGATCCTAGCTGTGAATGTAAATTCGCTGATTAGGACCGAACGTAGAGCAAATCTCTTCCATTTGCTGCAAGACCAAAGTCCTGATGTGTTTATGGCTAGCGAAACTAAGCTAAATCAGAAACACAAACTGACTAATAATAATTACAATATCGTGCGAAGGGATCGGCCTAACTCCTCTCAAGGGGGTGGGGTCGCAATCTTCATACGAAAGGGCATTAAATTTAAGGTTATATATAATAGTGAAGTGCGAAGATTTGGGCAGTTAGAAGCCTGCGTCATTTGCATTCCGCTCCTTCAGGGGAAAAGAATGTACGTGATCGCGGCGTACGCACCCGAAGCACCTCAGCCTGCTAATTTTATCGCAGAACTCGAAAAACTTTTCGAATACTTAAGACTGCACTTGGATGAAAATTATTATCTAATGGCAGGAGATTTGAACGCCAAACATGAAGATTGGGGAAATCAAATTCAAAATCCGAGAGGGTACCATTTATTTAATTGGATGGGTCGTCACAGTGTTGAGTGTAGGATCGATCTTTTTGCCACAGATAGACCTTCGTTTCCTAGGAGCGGTGGCTTTCTGGATCTTTTACTGCTTGACTCACGACTTGTTATAACTGACGCAACAAATCAACAGACAAGAAACTGTTTACGAACAATCGAATACGACAGCGATCACTGCGGACTTGCCACCGTAATACAGCTTCCGAGCGAACTTGTGGAATTGGATGAGTATGTGCCTGTGCACTCTTACAATTTCAGTAAGACGCGCTGGCCACGCTTCTCCAACGCCTTGGCAAGAGAAATACGTTCCGAGGACATTTCTCCACCAAATGACAGAAACCTGACGAACCTCGAGATCGACGGGTTTCTGACTCAAATGGATACGACTATAAAACGAACAATGGACAAAACAATCCCAAAATATAAGGAACAAGACCCAAACGGTTTATACAAGAACGCGACAATCGACGCACTACACCGACAAAAAAGTGGACTGCTGACTAGGTTGAAACTTCTTTATAGACGTTTCACGGACACACGTGATCTGGAGATTAGGACATTGAAGTCGTCGATCAAAAACATTAACGTTCTGATTAGACAAAACTATAGATTATCTATTAATTTATATTGGGATAACAGAATTCGGGCTGTTAATTCTAGCGACCCTAGTATGTTTCCCCAAATAAATAAGATATTTAGAAGAAATGATCAAAACGATCTTCCATGTCTTAAACTCCAGAGGACAACAGATAACGAAGACGTACTAACGATTGCGGGAATTGATCCGGAAGGTGCCGTTTTCGATGACAATTTTTATATGATAGAAGATCCTCAGGAAAAGGTAGAAGCTGTGGGGGCTGCTTTCCAGCAAGTGTATAAGGTGAGTGCTAGCATTCGCCCGAATCATGACCTGGAGAACAGAGCCTTGCTGCACAATTTCTATCTTGGAAATAACATAACGCAATGGCGATCTGAGAATACTGGTTTCACCGGGTTCAATGACGAAAATTTGGCAAACGCCACCATCGCCGAGCGAAATGGACCCAGTTCATTGTTAATTTCGAAGGTAGAACTTCAGTTAATTTTTCAAACATTAAAGAAAAAGAAATCTGCGGGGGTCGATGGTATACCCAACATTGTGTTACGACATCTCCCTGAGGAAGCCATAGACATTTATACCACACTGTTCAACAACGCACTGAATAATGCATATTATCCAGTGAGTTGGAAGACAGCTGTGGTCCATCCTCTCCCCAAAAAGGGAAAGGACAGCTCCAATCCGGCAAATCTTCGGTCGATAAGTCTTCTTCCAAGTATCAGTAAGGTATTCGAAAAGATTCTCAATAGAGCTCTGTTCAAGTGGGCTGAGGACAAGAATATTATTCCAGACAATCAGTTTGGCTTTAAGGCGGGACATGATACTATTCATGCCGCGTCTAAGTTAGTTTCTGATGTTCAATGGAACAAAGCGAAAAATCAATGCACGGGTGCCGTTCTTGTTGATTTAGAGAAGGCTTTCGACACCGTATGGTTAGAGGGTCTTTATCTGAAATTAACCAGATTTGGCATAAGTAAACCACTGTTGTATATGCTTCATGACATGCTCAATGGTAGAAAGTTTGTTGTCAAAAGTGGCAATGTAACTTCCACCACAACTTTTGATATTAAAAACGGTCTACAGCAAGGAGCTGTGAACTCGCCGATTCTTTTTAGTATTTACACCAGCGATCTGATAGGTAGTCTCACTCATGCGATTGCGTATGCCGATGACCTTGTAGCGTACAGGACGGGTCCAAAAGTTGAAGTCATCAGAATTCTCTTGCAGCGTGACTTCGACAAGATTCAGCGATATTGTGATGACTGGAAGTTAAAAATTAACTTTCAGAAATCAGAAACTATCCTGTTTAGAACCCCTTTGTCTAAGGCTTCTAGGGATACAAGAAAGAACTGGAGAAATCTAGTGATCGTTGGACCAAGTGGACATCCACTGGCGGTTAAAGATGTAGTAAAGTACCTTGGTATCTGGCTAGATCAGTATCTATATTTCAATCGACATATAGATGCTGCTCTGGCCAGAGCTAGGGGAGCGTTTGCTCTGACAAGACGGTTGTTTTACAGCAGCCGCCTTGAAAACAGAGTGAAGGTGATTTGCTACATGGCCCTCATCCGGCCGATGATTGCCTATGGGTGCCCTGTGTGGTTTAACGTTGCCCCATCTCAAATGGAAAAGATTCGGGTGTTTGAGAGGCAGTGTCTTAGGACCTGTCTTGGATTACACAGAACACCAGAGTCGGAGTACAAACATTATTATGCCAACGAGGTCTTATACAACGGGGCCAATATAAACAGGATAGATAACTTTTTAATTAAGCTGATTCGGGGTCACATTGCAAGAGCGATGACCTCAGCCAATGGACTTATTTTCGGGGCTTATTACCCCAATGAAGAATATAGTGAGAGCGTTTGTCTTAACGGTTTCATCCCGCCCGAGACATTCCTCTATTTAGACAGTCGGGGGCTGATACAGGATAGATTGGCGGTTCCGTTAATCTACCACGTCGGCCGTAGAACTGTGGATCGGCGAATCCTGTATGGTCGAGACGTCGGCTCTGGGAACGGAGCAGAGCGTCTGCGGTTCAGTAGAGCTGTGCCCCTTCGGGACAAAAGGGACTTTTGTAAGCAAGTTCAAAAATACTGGTGGTTGGGTGACCACCTTGATATTGATGGTTAGTCGAAGTTGTTGCCTTGACTGACCTACGTATTTATAAGGTATAACTAGGTAGATGAAGTAGGACAGTGACGGTGGCACCAAAAAAAGATAAAAAATCCAAGAAATTGCTGTCTGTTGTCTGTGGATATGTGCTTGAGCGCATACATATGTATATGTGTTAATGTATGGATATGTATGGCGTGTGTGCATGTGCGTAGGCTGATGACAAAAAAAAAAAAAAAAAAAAAAAAAAAAAAAAAAAAAAAAAAAAAAAAAACCCTGCTGGTGGCTGTTCTAGTTTTAAGTTATTTTAAGTATTTTTAAGTAGTTTTAAGTTAATTACGTATATTTACGTATATTTTAGTTTTATTTAGGTTAATTTAGTTTTATTTAGGTACAGGGTAGTTTTAAGTTTTTAAATAAAAAATGTCATAGAAAAACAAGTTTTTTTAAGGAATTTTCTTGTTTAGGTTTAAGTAATATAGATTTTAATTTAATTTACATTTGAATTTACGCCGAAAGGCATTTTTAATATATAGCTATAGTATAATTTAGAGCGCCCGTATGGGGCCAGTAAGTTAGTTAAGTTATTCTGTAAGCTAGTTTTTAAGATTTTTGTCTAGCATTTAAGTTAGTTATAAGTTAAATGGAAAATAAAAATGAATTTAAAAAAAAAAAAAAAAAAAAAAAATACAGAGTACCAAGTTTAAAGAAAATGGGCCCAACCGTTTAGGCCGCAGGTGTCTCTACATCCAGACAGACAGACAGAATTGTCGGACCTACTTTTTTCGTGTTCGATTGTTATCTCAATACTTTTTTTTTACGAATACAAAACTTGCCTTATAGTACATATAATCGCAAGTAAAAAGAAACGCAATGAATGTCATGATCTGAAAGCTCTGCCCGAAGAAAAAAACACAATTTTATTTTTGACAACTCAGAATCTGCTCTGAACGAGAAAAGGAAAGTTTTATTTTGGAAAAAAAAGTTTGAGTTGTGGAGTTCTTCACCTGGACCCTTCAAATATTTTTCTATAAATCGTATTTATTTTTTTATTACTTAAGTGTTGTAGTCTTTTGTCAAGAAAATGTTTGTTAAAAATATAATCCGGTTTAAAGAAAAAAATTGTGACGCTCTTAAATAAACATTTAAGTCAAATAAGTGTTTTTATAGAGAACAAAATCAAAAACAATTTTTCTGTACAGGTAGTTTTTAAATTGTTTTAATTTGAAGTTTTAAATAAAACAACAAATTTAATGTGTTTCTACGGTTTCTTTCATTAAGCGTATTTATCAGTGCGTAATAATATAGTAAAATAGGGCGATACTACGAAAAAACTGATTTTTTTTAACAGTTCAACACTTTTTTCTTGAAATTGGTTCATGATGGTACTATGAAAAATATTAACACCTTTTTTTGTAGAGAATCATATAAAACTCCAATTTTTACCATATCATTTTTTGCAATAAGATCATATGTTCCGAGAAATTGGCAAATAATTGAAAAAAAATTAGCTCTGGGCCAAATCGTAGGTATTTTTCATGAATTGCTTAAGACATCAAAATAAAGGTTTTCAACAAAATCCAGCTTCGTCAGAATTTATTCGTTTTGTTTTTTTTTTATTTAAATTTTTTGGGCTAAATGTAAATTAATTAAAAAAAAAACCAAAAAAAAAACTTTGAAAATAAATTTTCGACTACGCGAACGCAAAGTTTTTCGAGAAAATCGCGATATGCCAGTAATTTTGTTATATGACAATATATTTGACAATATTTTTTATTTCACGAAAATAAGCATTCGTCCAGTTATTGAAGAAATCAATTTTTTAAACAATTTTTTTAAAGTATGTTAAACAATTATTTTGTGTGACAACTTTAAGAAACTAATAATTTAAATGTGAAAAAAATTATGGTGCCATGACATTTGGCCAAGCGTCATATGGCCATATTTACAAATTTTGCCATTTGACACTTTCACAATGCGTCGTATGGCCATATTTGTAAATTTGGCCATTTGTCGCTTTGCCAAAGTGTCATATGACCTTATTTTTTTGTGACTTTTAGCCATACTCTTTAAGAGGGTCAAAAGGCAAACAGTGAAGGGTTATTAAGGGCATGCTGCCCCCCTGCAACCACACTGATGTTGGATCTTACTGTAAGATTTGGTCTATGTGCAAGGCTGGGTACGACAAGAAACAAAGAGCGTAGCTGAAAAAATTTTGACGAATGAAGGATCAATTTGGGGTGTGAAAATTCTATTCATCAAATATTTTTTCAGCTACGCTTTTCGTTTCTTACCGTTACCAAAACTACATTCGCCACCACTTTCAACTGGAAGATTAAGATATTAACCATCTTTTGGATGAGCGCTATTTCATAAACTGCACTTAAAAGTGACATTATGCAAAAATGGCCAAATGACACTTTCGTATGGCAAATGGTCATATGTACAAATATGGCCATATGACGCAAATATGGCCATATGACCCAAATTTGTAAATATAGCCATATGACGCTTGGCCAAATGTCATGGCACCAAAAATTATATCTCGTTATATGCCATGAACCGGTTAATCTTTTTTTCTAGGAAATATGGCTAAAACAATACAAATGGCCTTCAATATCATTCATATCAAGTTTAATCAAAATCATTGGAGTCGTTTTCAAGCAGAACAAGGTTTTTCTTAGCCGCCAAATGGCATTTATCGTTATTTTAAGACCCATATTATTCCAAAAAGACATCTGTAGGTCACCCTACATGATCCCAGATACCTACTATGTTTGAAGGACATCGGCTTTGAGGTTAGGTGCTATTGGCAGCCTAAAAAAATGACAGAGAGGCACACAGACACAATTATAATTTTCAGACCCATTTTTTTAACCTCGATAGCATTGCAATGTCATGCTTGATAGTCATCTCAATATTCCTCAACTAATTCTATAAATTATAACCGGATAAAAACTCTTATAAATACATTTTCTAATTCTTTTACAATTTATTTTCTAAATCAAATAAAAACTCTTTTTAACATAAATTGACATGAAATTGTGTGTAAGTTAATAATATATCCAATAAAGTCATGATCCATTTAAAAATTAAAATCTGGTTCCGTTCGTTGTAATTTCAGTAGATGATTCTTCTGCCAATCCCAGACCCGAAATCAAACCTCCCAAAAAACTTGTTAGAACGTTTTCATTTGGTCCCTGTGCCCCAGGTGCTGAGCCAGATCCAGGTCCTACAGAGTTAGAACCAATATTGCAATTGTACATAGCATTAAGTTTCTGTACATCCATTGGAGAGAAACCATCGCGTTGTCCCATTTGAACTCCTTGTCTCTGAAATGAAAAAGCATATGATTTATTTCACCGATTATTACACCAAAAACCTCATAAGCAAAACTTAAATTCATAAACCAACTCTGCACGATAAGCGCTGATAATCTCACATATATTTATACCTTTGGAACAATTGTGGGATTCCTATTGGTGGAGAAGGCATTCGCTGAGTAATGCATTACACTGCCATAATCATATGACACACCAAATCCAGTTGTTTTGTCCGCAGAGGCTTTATCAAAGTTTGAAACGGCCGAAGGCAGAATATTCTCAAACAGAATCGTTACATAACCATCTCGTTCGTTGCGATTCTGCTCGTGCAGGAAACCCACCGCATGCATCAGCTCGTGCATCGGAGTTCCCTGTTTTGTTAGGCAACCAGGTGACTGCAGATTAACTTCCTGCTTGCCACCAATGCGTCCAACCGACGACCAACAGCCCGAACTTCCGCTAACAATCGATATATAGTCAGGCTGATTCATTCGTGGAACAAATTTAATGCAAGTCTTGCTATGGAATTCGTTGATGGCCCGTTCGATAAGAGCCATATCCCGTGCATTGAAGTTGCCCCGGATCTCGAAGGGGACAATGCCGTTTGGCCATCTGGAACTCTGCGACCTTAGTCCATTGCGTCCCATTTGGCGAGGGATCAGAATGTCACCCTCGACATAGGAGCCCAACTCTTCGGGATTAGTGTTGGATTCTGCGGTATATTCAGCTACTGCCTTGCCGGTTGCTTCATTGTCTGGTTGACCATACAGGGCAGCACCATATTGGCTGAGGTCGATGTAATCCGTGTCGGTATTCTCATCGTCAATTGAATTATTTGCCACTTCGGAGATGGCATTTTCTTCGATAGGCAGGCAGTTAGCGGATAACGCTAGGGTGGCAAGAAGGAAGAAACAAATCATTGTGATTTAAACTTTGAAAAAGGATTTTTGGAAATCTAAATGTAAAGTTTGCAAATATAACTGCTGTTCAGTTTGAAAGTTGTCTGACTGTGATTTATTGAAGACAGAGTTTGGTTTTTATAGTAATAAGTGTTTTTGGGAGTTTGTCATTGTCACGCTAGAATAAGAATAACACACATGGAAGTCCGTGAACCCTTATCAGTCAAAAAGTAGTTTACACAAAGCTAAAAGAATTTCGCGTGCCCATAATTCATTGATAAAACAATTTCGACCTAGGCAGGTGTATACACATAAATATGTGTGAATTTCTTTCTAATGGTTTTATGTGAAATTTAGTATTAACCGCTTAAGATAAGAAGTGAAATTGATTTCACAGGGCAAAATATTTATGAACTTATAAAAACTAAACTGAAAAAATGTGATAAATTTCATGCATAATGTAATAACTTTTTTGTTAATTAATCTGAATATTTATCTGATGGTGTATTTACAAAACAGTTGTTGAAGGCGGGACTACTTCTGCCTATTTAGAACGGATTTAACTATCATAAAAGATGATAAATGCAATGATAATGACGCAGAGGGATTGGATTTTGAGAGAGGGATAGAACATTTACAACATCCACATGAAGCAGCTGCAAATTGCAGCGTGAATCAGATGGTAAATAAATGGTGTTGTGATGGATGCAAATCATCATCATCATCATCTCTCCTTCAACAAGTCTCTCCACCTATCCCGGTCTCGAGCAGACGCCATCCAGTTTCGCACCCCAAGGCTACGGGCGTCCTTGCAACGCCAAATCTCCAGCGCAAGCATGGTCTACCACGCTGTCGTCTGCCATAGAATATACCACAAAGAACTTTCCGAGCAGGTTCCTCTTCGCTCATGCGATCTAGGTGCCCTGCCCACCGGAGTCTACCGAGCCTAATTTTTGTCACGATATCTGCTTCAAGGTAAATCGCGTACAATTCATGATTGTACCGTCTCCGGAATCGTCCTTCCTCGCATATGGGGCCAACAATTCTGATGGATGCAAATGCACTCGGGAAATCAAAGGAAACCAATTTCGTAGTAGAAACTAGTAACACTATTATGATGGTATAAGCTATTCACAATGAATGGAAATCTAGATTTCGAGCAACAAGATTTCGAAATCTCGTTGAGGCGTTCACACCGAACGAAACTCAGACAGTTTATGATTTTACCAATTAAGAAAGCTTAACTCCTTTAAAGTGGAAACTATTGAACGAAACTTTTCTACCCAATTTACTGAGTAAGTTGAAGCGTACAATATAACCGCTTAGTCCATAACTTGTCTCTGAGTAAGATTATTATTATTATTATAATAGATTTTTCCTTGGGTTTTGTATTAACGTTCTGTATCATTTTGTAAACTCTCTAGTTACAACTCTATTACTGTTAGTGTTAGTTAATTATAAATAAAATGCAAGACTGGGTCGCACGAACTTTTTCTTGTACCAAACTATGTACTTGAAACGCGAAAATATCAAAAAATGGCTTAAACGTGAGATCAAGTTGTGTATGGTAGCGATCATTAAGCGATATTGCTTATCCAAAAACTTTAAATGTCATTTTGTTTTAAATGTTTTATTCAAGTGTTCCATGCTGAATATGAATAATTATAAAATTATAGCCAATTTTGTAAAAAAAAACGTTACCGCTAAATATCCGTTTTGTGCATTTTCAACCAAAAAACTGAAATGCTGTTCAAAATGTTAATAGCACTTTAAATACAGGGTGATTGGTATAAGGTGCACCAAAAAGCTTGAGCGTTTTCTTAATTTCTCAAAAACTAAGATACATTTTGGCATCCGGTTCTCTGTTTTTGACTAAAAATTAATAAGAGCATTGAATTTTGAAAATAAAAATAATAGTATAATAATAATAATAAAATTTTGAAAAAAAGTAGCTTAAAAAATTTTTTTTTAGTTTTTTTTTCAAAATTTTGAGTTTGAAATAGACCCCTTCTCCCATACGATTTTTTTCTTGTCTTAGCTCTACCTACACGCTCAAGCTTTTTGGTGCATCTTATACCAATCACCCTGTATAACTATAACTATACTAAGTCTTTTACTTAGTTGAAATTATTTTTTATTTATTATTTAATATTTTCAATACATAGTACACAGTAGACAAATTTACCTGTTTCAAGCTTAAAAACACAATTAAACAGTAAAATTTTTATTTGCATAAATAAATGTTAGTTTTATTCCAAGAGAATTGCAACAGTTTTTACAGAATTGCATAGAGTTTTTTCGGACCAGGCCTGTTTTATGGCTTTAACTAACTCTTCCGTTTCATCATTCTGCTCCCCTACTTAGTAGACTTTTCTTGAAAGCCAACCCCAGACGTTTTCCTTGATGTTAAGGGGGTCAATATGGTGGCCATGTAAGTAGATTTACATTTTGGTTCTGAATCTAGGCTTTTGTTGTCCGTGCGGTATGTATCTGTGTATTGTCTTGTAGGAAAGTCCATCGATGTCCACCAAATATTTCAGAAAACTGCTGAAAAGCTCTCTGTAGTATCAATTTGTAAGTGATTGCGGTCATTTTGGAGCCTTGGAAAGCCAGCTCCACAGTTACGTAACAGCTTATATTGCTGCCCATACCATTACACCACCTCCTTTGCTGTGCCGCCTTTGGAGATGCATTTCTTCATTTCTCAAATCATGAAAATAAAAGCTGTATCCATCAATTCCGTCCAAACTAATTTTTTTTTTAATCAGAAGAGACTACGGTATGCCACTCTCGATTCCATCTGATGTGACTTGTTGCAAATTCAAGCCGTTGGCTTTTACGTGCGGCATTTAGTGGTGGTTTTCTCTTCATTTTTTGCCTTCTGTATCGCCCGAAAACGAGTCGATCTACTAGCTTTAACTCCAGTTTCTGCCTTCATTTTACTTACGGAGAGCCTTGAATTTGAAGCTGTTCTCAGTATCGCCCGCTTCTTCCTTTGCGGTTCTTTCCATATCTTTTCGGATCCTTAAAATAATTGTTGACATAACACACTTGCTTCTTTCAATCTTTTTGGCTATAAAGCCGATGGATTTCCCTTCTTCCCGGTAAGCCCGAATTTGGCCGATTTACTGTTGATGTTGCAAGGAATAACTAAAGGTTATGTATGAAATGATCAGAAACAGAAACTGAAACCGATTTTGACGAGACTTTGCATTGACAGATAGCTGACGCTGTAACTTAGGCTATTTCAATTACCAAATAGATGTCGCTGAGTCGCTTTTTCGATTTTTTTTTTTTAGATATGGACCAATTTGACTCAAAGTTACACCATTTCAGCCAAGAGCCGTAGATTAATGATAGTCGGTTCCTTATACAGATTTTAACGCTTCAGAAAATATCATTAGAGTTAGGATCTCTTTATTAAATAATCGCTACAGTTTATCATTCACATCAATCCCTTCTCTATACCATCTTTAAAAGGTATAGATGAAAGAATAACAGACATCAGGCACTACCTGAGATAGAATCATCTAAAAAAATCAATAGTATTTACAGTTTTTAGAATATAAATTTATATCGTACTAGAGTTAATAAACCTACAAAATGTGGGAATCAACTTAACAATAAAATTGTGAGCCTTCAAATAAAATGATGTTCTTTTTATCTACTACATCTTTGTTTTTTATGAAATATTAAATGATTTTAACTTTGGAAATAAAATACAAATCATCTGCTGAATAATAAAAGTAAATAAATTAATAGCTTAAATAAATTAATAGCAGTCTGTCTTCTTAACAAAAAATGTAAATTCCTATCCTCTTATTTTTAAGTATACAAAGTTCTGATTTCAACTCTTTTGTTTATCATAGTGATTACAAATGATAAAAAAAAAACAAAAAATTAACCGTTTTGGTCTCATTTTAAAAATTAAATGGAAACCGTTAAATATGTCTGCAAAATGTTAATATAATGAAATAAAAACAATAACGAAATAAAATGAATCATTGAATTTTGAATCATTATATTCCTTCCTGGTCATCATATACTTACACTAATTTTAAATAACATACATTCAATATGCAAAATACCTTTATGTTTTGATTCCAAAAGATGCACTATATGACATGCCATAAAAGAATAAAAATAAGAAGTATGTCACCTCATCAGAAAACTTAGCTGGCCAATTATGAGTGCACTCTAAATAACAAAAAAAAAATATAAAAATGCATCAAGTGGCATACTACAACAACACTGGCATTACAATTAATGCAAACAATTTATAAGCCATATGAAATGTGCACATAATTTAAAAGGTGTAAACCACAAATACGTTATGATAATAATCAGGATCTGCAAGGGGTTACCGAACTACGCCTCTTGACACAGTTTATAAGGCTTACAAACAAGAATTACCTATATTACCTTATAAAACAAACAAAATCGTATTCCTTTTGTTGTCCCGCTTAAAGTTCTGTTGTTTATCTTTTTGTCTCAGATGAGATATGTTTACACAAGTTCACAAGTTAAACCTATACACTTGAGTATTCAAATACTCTAGAATGTAGGTAAGTATTTATGTACCTACTGCCATAACGAAATGTTGCTTCTGCTAAAATTAACTTTTTTGTAATGCGAGGCACAGCTTCTTGTAAACGACAGTCTGTATGAATAATAATAGATGTTAAACGGTGCTTATGAGTTAACTTCTTCGGTACAACAATCTGTGTTTTTTTTTCAGGATTTTAAGGGGAAGTAATCTTATTGGTAGGTATATTTTATTGTA
Source organism: Baccha elongata (assembly GCA_951217065.1). Lineage (NCBI taxonomy): Eukaryota > Metazoa > Arthropoda > Insecta > Diptera > Syrphidae > Baccha > Baccha elongata. The sequence continues at coordinate 36,482,323 of OX578273.1, forward strand.
AAGTGTAAATTGTAATTTTTTGTAAAAATAATGATTTGTAAAATTGTTGTAAAATCTGCTCAAAACTAATTTTAATTAACAAACAGTTGGGTGTTAATATTTTTATTGTTTGACGAAAAACGTTCATCAAATAATATTTTTCGAACTTAAGTTATGAGATGTCGATATTTTTAAAATACAAAAAAAAAAATAACATGGCCACTTAAGACCCAGTTTTTCAGTAAAAGATTATTACAGGGATAGATTATCCTAGAGTTAATTCTAATAGATACACGTTTTTCTGCCAGTTTGATTAATTTAGCTGATGAGTTAACTCGGCATCTCAAACTGGGCAAAAAAACGTGTTTCCATCAGAGTTAACTCGAGCTTAATCTAATTCTGGGATCTCTCACTGAAAACAACAAAGTCCCAATGATGACGCATCAAAAAACTGTTTTATGTTGATAACAATACTTTCTGGAAAATTCGATACATGCCATACAAGGTTTTTTTTAAATTCTCCATCTTTACCAAATTCAACTATCTTAGCTAACTTTAATAAAACGGTGTGCAAATTTTTTTCCTAATTTATTTTTGTACCTAAGTTTTAAATAATTTTTTTTTAATTTTTTCATACTGTTATTTTTGCACAAATACAAAACTTGCATTGTAGAACCTATAATCGAAAATTAAAATATAGAGTTTTAGTTCCGCGACACCTATTCGACTTAAGTTATTCAAATCCTCAACAATAGTAACCGTTATCTGATGATCTTATTCATTAGTGTATTAATTATTAAATTGGTTTGTGTATCTACTTACTGCTTTCTACTCCTAAAAGTATATTATCCCTTTTTTGAATGCCTCACTGGTGGGTACACTTACATTCGAAATTATTATATTTTAAAAAAATTATTTAATATTTGTATGTATAAAATGATTAAAAAGTACGTTTACGTAGGTAGGTAAGTAGATTGTGGATATAAAGTAAAGCTGTTTTTGTAAAATAAACAAAAAAAATCTGCAAAATTGTGAAAAGTTCCAAGTCTATAAACCGTAATGGACAAGGGTTTATTCCCTCCGCTTAACCGGGAGGAGCAATTATCAAAAAAATAAAACCGATAAAAGAAAAAATGATTTAAAAAAAGGGTAATACCTGCAATGACGTTTTTTGCATTTTTGTAAAGAAAAATCCTTTCTTCTCTTTTCTTTTTAAACAGTTTTTTTTTATATCAAACAGTTTTTGAAAAACTAATTCTTAAACCAACAACTATGTCCAACTCTGTCTAACTTTGATTCACTGTAGTTAGTTAGTTAGTTTTAGTTGACTCTTTATTTATTCAGATTAACAATAACAATTCATTAATAAATCTTACATAAGTCTTTATGGTTTGGCCTATGGCCGTCTACCAGACTGACATTTTGGAGTATAAGTACAATATTATTATTGCAAAGACAAACAAAAAAAAAATAAAAAAAAATAGTAAATATTAAATAGTTAGTACTATTATCTAAATTAATACCTTAAAAATCTTCATTAATTATACAGCTTCTATAACGAAAGGCAGCACCAATATAGTTCCACTATATATGATCCACTGTATCTAGGTTAATATTGGGCTTATTGATCAGTACACACTATTTGAGCATCCGCTTTTCTGAAAAAAAAAATAAGAGCATTTAGTTTTGAAAACAAGAATTATAAACTTATGTTATATATTATATACTTATGTATATAAAATTTTGGAAAAAAAAATTATTTATTTTTTTTTCAAAATAAAAATTATTTTTTTTTCAAAAAACTGTTTCATAAAAAATTTTTTTTTCAAAAAGAAAACAAAGGAAGAGATTTATCGCTTTACATAAAGGTATAGGGTGCCATTATAAGCGTTACCGTTTTTTGAAATCATTTATTTCTTTTTATTAAGTTTTTAATTGCGACTAGGTAGGTAGGTACTTTAATACCATGTTCCCACCGACGTGATTTAGCACTGCACCCTTTTAAACTTATTTTATTACACCTTAAAATTAAATTTCATAATAATCCGTCAACGGGTTTTTAAAATATTGAAGTCACAAAACAGTTTTTCAAAAATTATTTAAAACTTAACAAATAAAAATTAAAAAAAAAAATTGATGCCAAGTTATTTAGAATAGCTACCACAAGTTCAGTATTTAAATCGTTTTAGCCGTTGTCGAGATAACTGAAATTTAAAAATATCGTTATATTAAGGTTTGGTTTCCACTTTTTGATAGATCTTGTGAAATTTGGTTGAAATCGTTAGAGTTGTTTTCGAGAAAAATGAGGTTTTCGATAACGATGGCAGGTACCGTTATTTTTTGACTTACAGTGACCCACAAACCAAAATGGGCGTATTACCCGTTATTTTTTGACTTACAGTGACCTACAAACCAAAATGGGCGTATTACCCTCAAAACCATACCTACCAAATTTGATGTAAATCGGCCCAACCATTTAATCTGTAGGTGCCGAGACAGACAGACAGACCGACAGACCGACAGACAGACAGATTTGCCGGACCCACTTTTTTCTTCTTCTCTATCATCGTAATGTCATTTTTAATTGTTATCTCAAATATTTTTTTTTGCACGAATCCAAGGCTTGCCTTATAGTCGCAAGTTAAAAACTAATTGCAAATGATTTAATTTTCCAGTCGTGAAAACGAAAGTAACATTCGGCAAGAGCAAGTTTGTACGACCCAGTCGTGCCCTTTATTTTCTTTGACGTATAGTTTAGGGAATTTCCGTGTTCCCAAATATCAAATGTGATGCACTTTACCAAAAAAAAAAAACTAATTTTAATATGTAACTGTGTATGCCTAAAGCCAACAAAGAGAAAACCAAAAAAGAATATGTGTTGTGCATGAAACGGAAGATTTAACTTATATTAACATAATGAGTACCTACATAACGTTGTTTTAAAATATCATACTGTTCCATATTAGGAACGAATTCCAAACGATTCCCTCGGTACTTCACAACGTTAATGTTTTTATGGACAAATCTTCTTTCGGATTCATACAATTGCAATATTACTCACTTAATCTAATCCGCTGGTCAGAATGGTATAAAAATAAACTTTAGCGTAAGCTTTTCCAATCTATCCTTTTTCCTGCTCTTCCCCCATTAAATATGAACCGATTGCACTTATGTCCTCTTTTCCAAGGTTATTGAAACGAGGATAACTTGTGATTTGATGTCTTATCTCTAGAGTCTAGATCATGGCGCTACACATCTTTTCAGTCTTGGCATATGTGTGGCTATGAAAACCTTTATTTATTGATAATGTATAAGTTTGTTTGGCTTCATGCTTTTTGAAATGCATTCACCTTAGTATTATTGTTATAACGTCAATTGCGTCTATTTTCCAGGTTTTTGATTTCAGATATAATAATAATTACAATATAATGGGTTGGTTACGAAATCTCGCAAATCGAATTCTCGCGATCTCATAAACCCGCTTTTCATAATCTTGCAATTACAAAATTTTGTTTCTTAAAATCTCGCAATTACAAAAACCCCCAAACAAAAAGCTCGAAAACTAAAATCTCGCATTTAAAAAAGGATTGTCAGTTTAAGACGGAAACAGTACGATTTGTATGTGCGGGCATGTTGCCCCCGTGCAACCCTCCTGCTTGGCCTTATTATAGGATTTGGGGTGGTTGCGATAGTTTGGGTGTATCCAGTTTCTTTTGGATTTAGTATTTATTAAGTGCGATTTTAGTTTGCGGGATTTTGGTTGAAAATTGAAAAACAATATTTTGTGATTGCGAGTTTATGAAAAGCGGGATTTTAAACTTGCGAGATTTCGTTTTTAGAGTTTTTTTTTTTTAAATCGAGATTTCGCTATTCGAGATTTTTAATTACGAGATATTGTAACGCTCCCAATTATAATATATGCAATTAAGCATAAATTTGTTTAAACCGTTAGTTGCAAATTATTTTAAAAATTGTTTAGAAATAAATGCTATATACTCAAAAGCTTTTCTTAGATTCAGCACTCAGATACCAAAATAGCTATGCTATACTCTTCAAAAAAAAAAAAAAATACCTGAAATTTGAAAGAGAAGAAAGGGCGAGAATGAGTGAAAGAAGCGCAAATGGTATTGGGCCATCTGTTCAGCGCATGTTTTGATTTCATTCTCTTATAACAAAAAGCTTTGAACTCTTGCTTCCAAAATAAGTGGATTCTTGATGATTACATTTTACAAACAAAAATAGTTATTACCTTATTGCTATCAAGTGAAGATGATATGGGCAGGAAAGATTTTTTACTGTTAAACATTTAGGTACAATATTGTCGCTGTGTTTATTTTTATGTAATAAAAGTTTTTTCATATTTTTCCTTTTAGTAAAGCTTAATGAACGAGATACATTTACTCAGTTTTATTATATATATTTTATAATTAAACCTTAGCTACATATAATTTATGATCTTATAGCTGCTTAGTTGCACTGAATTTTGTATCAGGCAACCATTTATAATAAAAATAATTTTTCATAAAAAATAAACACTCATACCGTCATACGCCATAGTGTACTTTACGATTATTTCTTTCTATAAAGGTCAACTAGTTGCCCTACTTGCCTTTAAAGGCAAGTATTCTTTCGTATTGAAACACAAGCAATTTTTACAAAACTATACAAGGGAGAACTTAAAATATTAGGTTTTATAAAATTTTCCATTTGTCTGTTAAATGTTCATATACGGATGTGTAACTTCTTCTCTGATTTGCAAAGGTTTCAAATTCTGACTATATGCACAAAAAATAATTGAATAGTGATGTTAGTAGCAAACTTAGCCTTAGTTCTTCTTCATTGTTCATAGACCGGTAGCCATAATAACAACCAATTAAATAAGAATATCTGGACTTCGATATTGGAAGGAAATTTCTCAATTTACCAAGCTGAGTCGACATACAGAAAGGTATAATCTGTTTTTCGACTCAGCTTGGTAAATTGAAATTTTCTTATTTTTTTGGTTGTTATTATGGCTACCGGTTTATGAATAACGAAGAAGAACTAAAGCCAAGTTTACTACAAAATCAATATCATCATTCAATCCGTTTTCGTGCATGTAGACAAAATTAAAAACCTTCGTTAATCGAAGTAGAAGTTACTTCTTTACCTGGATATTCCACACGAATCATGAGAAGCAAAATTTTGTTCTATCGTCGAACTGAAGTATCTCTGTGGAGAGTGGTTTGTAGTATTTACGACTTGTGTTTTGTTATCATAAGTACTTTTACTCAATATTTTATTATTATTCAGTTTTTAAGCACTTAAGACTCCATCAGGTGATACCCAGGTGGCTTTGTAGATATCTTTTCGCGGGAACCTTGTACTCGCAACGACCATGTTTTTCGATGCTGCCAATTCTAAGACTCGAAGTCCATTGTCATTAGTGTTCTCATTCAAACTATGGGTGCCTGCTTAATGCCTGAATACCGGCTCTCGACCTATTTTTGCATTCAAATCCCCAATTATGATTTTTTATGTCATACCTTGGACAGGCATTGAGGGCCCTCTCGACTTGTTGGTAGTAAGTCTCTTTTTCTTCCTCGGAGGACTCCTCCGTAGGTCCGTGAACGTTAATGAGGCTGATGTACGCTTATATCGTTAAAGCCGATGATGGTAAACTTCATTTTTTCACTGACTAGGAAGCCTACCCCGAGCACATGGTGTTTTGTATGACAGCTGTGTTATACGTCATATTCTTTCTTCTGTAAAACACCATTCCCTGTCCATCTGATTTCTTGAAGTGCTGTTATGTCAGCTTTATATTTTGACAGGGAATCAGCTAGCTGCTGAGCAGCTCGAGCTCTATAGAACAATCGTACGTTCCATAAGAAAATTCGTAAATCGTTTTGCCGTTTTCGTTGCGTGGGTTGTCGTCGTTAGATCAGTCCGTTTCCGAGGCTTGTTGTCGGGTTCGTAATTCTAAATTTTACGGAACAGGTTGTTGCCAACCTGAGGAACCAGCCTGATCATATTAGCCAAACCTTTTTTTAAAGGCTTGTTACTAGCGGCCGCCGCGAAGAGGCTATGATCACACTTCCACCAGTCCAAAATAGTTACGGCACGTGCATGTTTTCGTATTCTACATGTTATTCCCCCTATTCGTGTGACTTCTTTGACTGCGATGTCGGCATTTTTTCGTAGTTTTGTTCGGCTATAAAAAGTATAGCCTGGAAAACTGCCAAAAAGTCCTTCACAATAATCTTCCCACCTATGTATGAAGAATTTAACCGTCTTTTTATAAACTTCTATGAACAAATCTCATGATGAGCATTTCTCCTTTTTTGAGGGTTTTCAAACCGTTTTCTTTCATGTATGTACTACGAAATTTTTGTTGGTTCAGTTTATGGTGCCCGCTGAACCTAAGTAATTGCTTGATTTGTTTGAGGGCTACTCCGGAACTGCGCTGGGCCGCACAAACTTGCTTTTGTAGCAAACTATGAGTGCACGGTTGTGTTTTACGCTGTTGTACCAAAAATTAAATAAAATTCAAACAAGTTGAAACCCAGCATTTGAAGTAGAAAAATATTTTTCATACCTAATAGTTAAAAAACTTGTTTGTTGTGTGAGAAAAAAGGCAAGGTGTTTGGAAAACTTCAAATAAAAAAAAGTAATTTACTAGTGAAAATAAAAAAAAAATATTTTCGAATTATCAAGTACGAAATATTTAAACAAAATATTTTTTTAATTCACTTTGTTTTTAATATTCTCAAAAACTACAAGCATTCGGTTTTCTGTTTTTGATTAAAAATTAATTACAGCGTTTTAAAAACGAAAATAGTACTAAATGCCGTAAAAATTAAAAAAAAAAAACTAGTTTAAAAAAATTTTTAAAATTTTTTTTTTTTAAACATCGAGTTTGAAAAATAATTTTTCAATAACAATTTACAAAACCAATTTTATTTAAAAACAAAATTAAAAACGAAATGTCTGGCTCTTATAAAAAGTACAGCAAGGCATTGCAGCCGTAACCGTTATTTAAAAAAATTTTTTTTTTCTGTTTTAAGTCAATTTTTAGAAAATTGCTCTCTCGGCTAAACGGGTGGAAATAGGCCCCCCTCATAGAATTTTTAACGTGCGGTTATATACATAGGTACTGTAAGAAAAAAAAAACTTTTGAGATAACAATCAATCAAGCCATTACTATGATAGCGAAGTCGAAAAAAGTGAGTCATCAATTCTGTCTGTCTGTCTGACTGTATGTATGTATCGAGACCTGCAGTCTAAACGGTTGAAAAGAATTTCTTAAAACTTGGTAAAAGTATTCTTTGAGTAATATCTCCGGAGTTTTTTTATTTTTGAACTTTGAATAACGATCTTTAACCACCATACAAGCGTAACTGATAATTCCATTTTTCTCGAAATAAATACGATCGATTTTGAAAAAAATTTATATGATATGATATATGATTTTTTACCAATAATTTTAATTTTTTTTTTAATCGGAAGAACCATATTAACGGTACCTGCCATAGAACGGTACTATACTTTGATATCGATAATCTTCTCTAAACGGCTGCTCTGATATTGACGAAATTTCATATTCTAAAATATTTGTTAAGTTTAAATAATACTGCAATCAAAAATTTCGGAAAAAAGTTTTTTTTCTAAAAAAAACTAAGTTTTTTGAATTTTTGTTCATTAAAAAAATACAATCAATTTTGAAAACATGTTATGTGAGTGCTTTGTTGTCGAAGGTGAAAAGTTGTCGAATTTGCCAGCTGTTAACACGTAGGTTACTTATTTGCCACAATAGCAAATTTATGCAACTCAGTCATGCCCTTTATTTCTTATCTTGACCCAGCCTATACTCGTTCCAGCTTTTTTTTTTTTGCATTTTATGTAAATCACCTTCTATAAGTGATGAATAAGTGGAAAAGTGAGATACTTTGAGATTAAGGAGTTACTCAGCCAATTGACATAGAACTTTGGTAGTAGGTATAGCATATTGGGTGGTATACGAAAGACTTATCACAGTCTCAAATCTCATTTTTCTGAGCTAATGCAATGTTTCGTATGAAAATAAGTTTACTAAAGCTCAGAAAAATAAGAGATTTAACTCAGGAAAATGGAATGTGAGACTGAGGTAAAGCATTTCGCATTCCAACCATAGTTTGCTTCACCTTTCTCTTCATATTTACAAGCAAGCTACATACGAGCACGGATCGGATCTGTATAAGTAACATATAGTTTGCTCTTTAATTATTCTCTATTTGTTGAGCAGAACCTCAGCACAGTGTATGAAAATCTGTGCAGGTATACAGTTTGGCAATCCGCTGACCGATCACATAAATTTATTTGTTGAACTCAATAAAATTTTATTTTGGATTGTAATAAAATTAGATATCTTAACTGAAACATACAATTATCTTGTAATTAAATTTAAGTTTATCATTTTCGTAGATCGAATGTGCTATTCTAAACTGTCACGTTTCGATTACCGATTACACTTAAGAATTTCACTCATAACATTTTAATATTACATTTTTTTTTTTATTAATATTTTGATAAAGTTTTTGAAAGAAAAAAAAAAACAAAACAGTTTACGCAACTTAAAAATAAAAAAAAAATAAAATATATTATAAACATCACAAAATTACTAATCTTTTAAGCATGATACATTAATCTAATACCATGCTGCTTATCTTTAGTATTTAAATGACATCTTTTCTTAATGAATTTTATTTTCATTTTCTCTACATATTTTTTATGTAACAAATTCCCATCAAAACGGTCAGATGACCTCACTTCCTGGACCTAGGTGCAGCTAAATACACAAAAAGCCTGTGTAAACATGGTGAGCGTAATGATTGCGTGACATCACGTCAGGTTTGTTTTTCTCATCATATGTCATAACGTGTCTACTTTCCTAATTATGTACTTGTTCCTTTTTTTTTGTTTAATTCTAACTCAGTACCTCATTCCACGCTATATAAATGAAAATGCCTGTTGGTCATATAATTCCCCACAGGACGAATTAAGGCCAGAGAAGGATGTGGATTAAGCAAAAAGGCAAACATTTTCGTGTTTAGTGATTCAGAAGGTCATCTGACAAATAGACATTTATTAAGGTAGCTATATGAAATTAGTGTTGCTTTATTTTATTTTGTTTCCGGTCGGATGTCACGTGGACATCGTTTATTTAATATTTCAGCTCAATGGTCAGTAGATAATTATTATGACACTGTTTATTTGGATTGGAATTCTGTCGCACAGGTAGAATGGGGGAATTGTTGTGGACTGCAGAGCAGATCTGATTATATGGCAACATAATCAAAACATTGCCGCAAATTTTTTTTTTTTGTAAACAATGCGAGAAATTCGGTTTAATCAACTTCAGCAAATTTGATTGCAATTAGGTTTGATAAACAAATTATTATACTGATTTCACTTAGTAATTGGAGAATTATTTGTCAAAAGTGGACTTCAATTAGTTGTAATACTTACAAATCAGATTGACATTGTTTTGTTGACAAAATTGTATGTATAATATAACTACTAATTAAAAGTTTAAAGCATTTCCTTTTATATGTTCTCCTTCCAAAACATCTGTCACATACACAACATATATTCATAACGTTTTCAACCAAATTTCACATGTGTAATAAAGCATAAGAACTCTCGTAACCAACTCTGCGGTTCTATACCAAATTTTATTTTTAGAAATGCCTAGATAGCAAAACGATAATGGCGTACTTTATTTCTTAATAACTTTTCTAAAAAAAAAATTATACTAATTAAAGAATTTTTTTTTTTGAAAATTAAATATTTTAAATATCAACTTACGAACTTTTTTTTAAAATTTTTGGCATTCTTAAAATTTTTCATAAAAATATTTAAGAAAATGTTGTTTGAAAAAAATCTAGTCGTATGATTTTGGTAAAAATAAAACTCGAAAATATATTGTAATAATTAATAACCACGGTTTTCCCGGAAAAATGATTTCAAAAGCTTTCATTATTCTTATTTTTGAATTATTTCTTATATCAATTATTTCAAAGAATTTTAGAAATAATTTCATATGAAATAATTTCGTGGAAGGTTCTTTTCAGTTCTTGGTATCTTGTCACAAGAGCAAGTTTGTGCGACCCAGTCGTGCCTTTAATTTCATTCTCAGACCCTGATCATGAGGAGTTTAACCTTAAAAGCTAGCTTTAGCCTGAGAACAAAGATTTACAAACACATTAAATGAGTTTCACTGGCTCATCACTTAGTACTGGTACTACTTGTTATTAAAAATCAATGGGAACGACTGGGTCGCACAAACTTGCTTCTGTGGTAAGTTCCTTTCGTGATAGATTTCCGACTGGAAAATTCATTTGAGTTGTATTTTTTCAGAAAAAATGATTGTTTGCATTTTATATTTTGAAATAAACAGTATTTAAAAAAAAAAATTAAATTAAGACATCACCATGGCACTTCTTTAAAATCTATTATTTAGGTTTAGCAATTGTTTTCAAATTATTCGGAGTAATTAAAAACGTTTCTATGGCATGTGCCGTTAATAAGATGATTCATAAAAAAAAATTAAATAAAAAACAACACCATTGACAATCATAACTCACTCATATAAAATTTTATTGAAATTGATCGTATTTTTTTTTTTTTTTGAGAGATTTGGAATTATCGGTGACGCGTATATGGCAGGTACCGTTGTTTAATGATCAATGATAAAAATAAAAAAAAATCCAGACAGACAAAACTGTCATAGAACCGTTTTATTTTACACCGAATATATTTTGAACGCCTGCACAGCTTTTAAAAAAATTTAATATTCTAAAATTCTTGCTATAAATTCTTGTATAAATAATTGGATTGACTATATGTGGGAGTGCCAGGTTCGAATCCCAGTCAACACAATTACTAATAAAGGAGTCTGATGATTGGCTGTTGATGTGCTCATGTGACTGTTGGTTAATTTACCCACTTCTCAATTTATTTTTTATTTTATTTACTATAACTCGAAATAATTATGTATAGCTACACAAAGACAATTGTCTTATAACTCAGTCATAAGTTAAAATTTAACATTTTAGTGAAAGCTAGTTGCAGACAAATTGAAATTGACAAAAAAAAATATTCAGTAAATTTGTACCGATATCTAAACAATGGAATTATCATGTACATTGAATTTCGGAGCGCAAGCCACACAGTCTAACTACACCCTTCAATAACAACAAGTGTTTTCACTTTATTTTTACTTGCTCAAATAGGGCAAGTATTGGTTTCGGGTAAAAAAAAATCAAGGTTTTAATCAAACATGACATTATGATGATAGAGCCTAAACGGTTCGATGGATTTTCTTCAAACTTAGTGTGTAGTACTTTGTGGTGATTCCCTAGAGGAGAAAATCGAATTTTTATTTTAGCCTGGCTATAACGGGTACCCCTCATAAAACGGTTTTAGTTTTCCCCATTTTTCTCGAAATCGGCTATAACGATTTTGATGAAACTTGGTGTACGTGATATTTTTAGTAGTCCTAATATAACTGCATTTCAGGTTTTTGGCTAAAAATGGACATACCGGAGATTTGGTGTTAACGGTTTTTAAATTGATAACGGCTGAACCGATTTCATTTAAATTTGGTACAGTATTTAATGGAAGCATTCAACATAAAATGGCATTTAAATTTTTTGCCTAAACAGCCATTTAATGATACCTACCATACAACTTTATTTCATATATAGGACACTTTTCCACCTTTCAAAATAACTTAGTAAATTAAATTTTCCCAACCCCATAGTTTGCTACAAGAGCAAGTTCGTGCAACCCAGTCGTGAATTTTATTTTAAAGTTTGTTTGTCAAAATTTTAGCAGTAATTAGCATGTGTTGTGGCAGTTCAGCCACAAGAGCATGTTTGTGGATTGCACAAACATGCTCTTGTGCTCAAGGCTCATAGCTCATCGTCGTCGATATTTGCTGCGTGTAAATCAGGAGGTTTGCAATTAAAAATTGTATGTTTGGTAACAGATGGTTGGTTGTAAGCCATCAGTGTGCGAGACACGATCCACACTTACAAAGTTGCTTGAGTCTTTAAAAAAACTATACCGTCCAACAGGAAGTTGACGGCAAAATTCAAATTCGACAGTAAGTCGATATGTGCAGACGGCATACGAGATGATAATATGCATGGCCACCGAAATGTTCGACGGCAGATCGACACCCAACTGAAAAGTTCAGGCTTCTATGGTTTTTCGTTTTCTTTTTTATTATATTGGAATTGAAGAAAAGGAACTGAACTCGTCCATTTAACCATATCGAATTACCACCAATAGCTTGGGATATTCGTAGTCGTCTCTGAGCAAATCGTGGTTTGGATTCAACAACGAGCAGACCTCAGCTAATTAGCGGGGTCATGCGAATAAACCGTAGCCGACTACCGCCACACAGTTGGTTCGAAAGAGACGACAATATGGTCGTCGATAAATGGATGAGAGAGGTCCGCCATTATGGCACTTCTTGGAAGACTGAGCAATAGATAACTGGGTGATAAATTTGAAGACGAAAAATTATTGCGAATTTTAATTATCGTTTTTTTTTTTGTGAGTTTTGAAATTTTTGAATTTGGGAGAAAAAACTAGGCAGTTCGAGCCGAGTTTATTTACTTTTGTTTTGGTTAGAGGAGTCTTGGGAGATTGCGCTGGCTTAAGCAAATACTCGGATAAGATTGGATCTGAAAAAAAGATAAGAAGCATTTGAATTGAGTTTACTATATTGTTTGGGTTTAGTTTGCGTTAATTTTGTTGGCTTAAAAGTGGCGAACTCTGCTAGGTCTTCGCTCCGTTTTTAAATTATCCCGATATTGCGGGACTCGCGACCTTTTTAATAATCTTTTGTCTGTTCGGGAACGATACAGAAAGTCATTTTTGGTTGGTGTGTTTTATATCACAATTGTTATTTAATTTATTTCATCGATTGTTTTCATACATTTTTTATTTTTAAAATTGGCCTTTTGCCATTTAATTTACTTTATACATTATTTTATTTATTGAAAAGATCTTGGTTTTACGCCTATATCTAGAAAGGTTTTCCCAGGCATAATTAACTTTTTAAAATTTGGAAAATAATAATTTCTTTTATTTGTTTGATTGGTTGAAGATTATTTTAACTGTGTAGGCAAACTTTTCAATTAAAGTTTCCTGGCGGCCTTTATTGTGAGCAGATTCTTACGACGAGGTACGTTGTCTTTTATATGCAGCATCGTGTTTTTTTTTTATCATTTAATTGATTTCAATAGATCGCTACCTGTTTCTTATCTGTTAGCGAAACAGATTTTATTTTTGTATGTATGCCTATATTTTTTTTTTTACATCGACCCACCCCAACCACTTGAGCTAGTTGGGAGCAGCACATAACAAGCTGCTGTGTGGTTGCATTATTTACATACCTACCTGTCGTTCTTTTGTCTCTTAATTGTTTTGACGTTTAATCATAAACGAAAATATTCTTACGCATTGCAGTCGGGTTGCACATTATAATTAATTCGTTTTGTTTAATGTTTTTATTTTGTTGTTGGTTCGTAAAACCCAAAGTGCCGCGGTATTAAAGTTTCGATTCTCATCATAAAGTATGAAGTAAAAATTAAATACGAGAAAAATTTTGCAACAAATTGGCGCCCAACGTGGGGATAGAAAATGTTGACAATGAAGGTATCTGATGTAGGTCTTCTTAGCTTACTAAAGTTTTCGCTAGTTAATCAAAGAAAACTCTCAAGTTAATTTTTATAGGAAAAGCGGTGAACCTATTAGAGTGGCGGTGAGTTTTGTGGTCATTCAATACTGGTTTTTCGGAGCTGTCAGTGATTAAAGAAAATCATCAAGGAAATAGTTAGTTTTTCGGAGCTGTAAGTGACACTTAATTAAAGAAGATCATCAAGGAAATAGTTACCCTAACAAAATTTAAATAAGTACTTAGAATTTCATCATAGAAAAAACTGCATCTTTTTCATCTGTGAAACCACCTGTTTTTTAATTACATGTTTCGCGTGATAAGTCCTCATTTGTCAACTTTACCACAGGAATTATACTTTCTCTTGCAACGCACTTAGTTCTGCAGCAATCAAGCAATAGTGTTTTTTTTTGCTAAATAGCAAGGTACAGTGTATAATTAGCAGTATCCTGACAGGACTTTATTATCATGGCGTTTCCTTTTCACTTGGAAACAGTAACTATACACCAAGTCCAAGACATCGGCATCAGCATAACCATTCACTTTACTTGCAGTCAGAAACAAGGACCAAGCAACTTCTTACTCTCTAAATGGGGAGTTACCCTTGTGATTTGTGTCACCCTTTATAAGTATATTTTTGTTCTGAAAGGAAGAGCGAAGGTGTTTCATGCACATTGCAAAAGAAAATCAATGTCAAAGCAATTTCTGGAATTAGTTTCGTTTTTTTATATATATATTTTTTTTCTGCAACGCGGTGCACTTTTCCCTTTGCAAACCCTCTTTTGCAATATTGGATTTTAATTTTAACTTCTGGCCTTATACCATCATCATCGGCGTGCGGCACGGAGTGGCGCTCCCAATACCTTTGGCGCGTCTTCGCACTCAAACTGAAAGACTGCTGATTCTACTTGACAGTGATGCTTGCATAATTTAGAAAGAGGAGAGAATTGATTACACTCAGATTTAAATATATTTTGTAATTACGCGATGGGAAAGTTTTGCATTTTCTTTTGAGACACAAACGCTAATGCAGTTACAGATATTTGGCTATAATGCTGCATGAGAATTTAAGTGCCACCCTAAAGTGCAATAAATTTTTTTCTATAAGAATAATGAAAATGTCAATAAACTAGATTAAAAAAATAAAATTTAAATTTCTTTAAAGAAACTCTTTTTTTTGTTTTGCAATTTGGTTCAGTAAAAATCACAGATGGAAAAAAACATGGCGATTCTTCAAGTGATTTGCAAATTGTGTTGTTTGATTTAATAAAAAGTTTATAAAGCGGTAGGAGTCGTGGTGCATAGTAGTGTTAAAGGTGTGGCTTTGGGCATTTGGAAGAAGTGTTGATCGAAAGTAATCGGTGTGGTAGATTGTAGATAACCTCTGTCCCAGGAACTGACCGATGAAGAAATACAATCCTTGACACAACTATCCAATAAGTAGTAGCAGTTTTGTGTGTTAACATTTTTAAATGGGTTTGTTCATAGCACCAACAACTGTTAAGAAAACGGTAGGCATCAAAGTGACCAATCTTGCATCGGGCAATAAGAAAAAGTGCTTATCGAAGAAAATCGTTAGGTGACCCTTGTATCAACCAAACCAAACCTTTGCATGGAGAGATCAGTTAAAAAACTTTCTAGCAGTAACTCACCTGCCACACCACAACTAAAACTCAACATTAATTAATCATCTAATGAGGAATCCGGAATACAAAACATATCCAAAAGTCTGAAACAGATGTGCAGACTTGTTGCACGCAACGCAAAGCTAGTTTTACTTTTATTTTTTTTTTAATTTCTCAAAAACAAAGATACATTTTGGCATCCGGTTTTCTGTTTTTGACTAAAAATTAATAAGAGCATTGAATTTTGAAAATAAAAATAATAGTTAATAACATAAAATTTTGAAAAAAATTAGTTAAATTTTTTTTTTTTTAGTTTTTTTTCCAAAATTTTGAGTTTGAAAATTAATTTTTTTTAAAACTGTTCACTTAAACAACTTAATTTAAAAATTAAATAAAAGAGTAGTTTTCTGGCTTTCCAAAAAAATATAACAAGGCTTTTTATCATTCACCGTTGTTTTTAAAAATTTTTTTTTCTGATTTAAGTCAATGTTTTAGAAAATTGCCCCTCCCGCCTAAACGGGGGGAAACAGACCCCCCGTCCCATACGATTTTTTTCTTGTCTTAACTCCACCTACACGCTCAAGCTTTTTGGTGCACCTTATACCATTCACCCTGTATAGGGACAGGTGTCAATGTTCGTGGCAGACCTTTTGTACAATTATAAGTTGTTTGGGCCCTAAATAACCCAGTTTTCTTTTCTCATTAAATTCAGAACTTTTAATACATCCCCACAAAGTTCTATTCCTTTTGCTGTTAAAATCGATTTTGCTCAGACGGCTGCTCTGATGCTGACGAATCCAAAAGAATTATCAAACTTTTTTTTTTAATTCCCGACACTGTGTCCTACTAATTAAGGAAGGATGCTCCTAATGTGCCAACCTCAAGGCAATCCAATATCAGAGAAACAAATAAGTAACCATGTTTCATTTGTTTTTTGTAATTTTAGTGTAAAATATATTCATATTCATAGGGAGGGGTGCTGAACAAAATGTTTTTTGCACCCCATAGTCCATTAGAAAAAGCTAGTTTTTATTTTTTCTGGAACTGTCCCTGGGGCAAATTTCGTTCGAAACAAATGTAGCCTATTTTGGAGATATTTTTTTTATTTCAATAGAACGAGAACGTTATTATCATCTATTAACTTTTATACGTTCATGCTTTGTCAAATTCAAAGCCAAAAAGGCTTGTTGCTCGACCTACTTTAACCATACAAAAATGATATCCTTTTACAAAGGACTTGTTAATGTTTGTCTGTTTATGTTTGTTTCTGTCATTCCATTGTGAAACAAGCTTCAAATGTTTAAAAATATGAACCGGATTTTTGTTTTGTTTTGCTAAATAATTTTAATTAGTACACACTCTATTCTCACAATTTGGGTTAAAATTCATTAAATGACTGATATCCATATTACCAAATGACAAAAAAAAAATGAAACTACATATAGTACATTGATTAGTTTTTCTAATCGTTTCAATACAGAATTAATGAAGAGCCGATATGAAACGCATAGTGGGGTTTTTAACCTCGAAACAAACCAAAAATAAAAATCGCATTATTCGCTGGAAAAAAAACTCTTTCAAGAAATATTAGGAAAAATTTGGTTGTGATCTTGTGCAGGTAGTTAAGTTTGGAATTTAATAAAGAAGATTTTAGAAGGGTGGAGAAGAAACTAGGAGTCACTAAGAAAAATTAACACTAATTTTCAACTTAATTTTTCCAAAACAACAGAAAGATAAATTATTTATTCTTTTTTCTACGTTGACGAATATAATTAATTTACTGTTATCTTTTTTTTTTAATTAAAGCGATTTAAGCAAACAAAAATAGAAAAAAACAACATTTACATAAAATGTTGATCACTTCAGCAAATGATATTGAAATTTCTACTATCAATTTTCTACTTTATTCCTTAATTTTCTAAATAAAGAACAGTCGGATAACTAGAGCAGAACCTCGATAAGTTAAGTGCTGACGTACCTGACAACCATTTAGAAAGTGGTGGTTACTGCAAGGATCATGGACATCGCCCCTATAGTTGCGTGGTTTTGTTATAAGAGAAAGACTTATGCCCAGTTTCACCAAAATATACCTACAAGCATTTTAGTTAACGGAGTAATAAAATTTATTGGCATTTTAACTTAAAAAAGTTTGCACCAACATTAGAAGGTTAATTTTTAAAAATCAGCAAACTTGATTCAAACCCCGAATTTTTATTCACCACACAAGGGTCTCTTTCACTAGAGCAAGCGAGAGGAGATAATATCAATCGGAAAATTTAAACGTTCTCTTTGTCTTGCATTTTTAAGACGCCTTTAAAATATGTTTGGAACAAAATGGGACTTTAGTTTATTGGCTCTTTTAAAATTGAAAGTGGTTGGTGAAATTGAAAAATGCCATTTTAAGATTTAACAACCCAATATATATTTAATAGTGTTTGGAGAAACTGGCCATTAGTCAATAAGTTTTGAGCTTTCAGAATGTAAGCAAGTGCATGGTAATGAATGATCCACATCAAAACTGCCTGGCCACATTGAGGCAAGTGCCCATTGCATAACTGTACATTTCGTGGCCAATCACGAAAATAAGCTCACAACGTGATGCAAAAAAAAGAAGGTTATGTCGTGTCGAAAGTTCTATTTCTTTTTGAGATAAAATAATTTTTAATATCAGGGTAAGAGATGGCCTGGCGAATAAGGAACGGAAATAGTAATGAAACTGAACGGATAACCCAATCTATACAACCTTTCAGTTCAGCGATGATATGCAAATGAAATTTTCTATCAAAAGCAAAACGATATGAAAACGAAACGTGCAGTGATGCACGAGTTTCATAAAATTTTATGGGCATCGTCCATTCTTTTCATTTTATAAACAATCTCTTTCCTTCTTACGTAAAATCATTCCCTCTCTTTTTCATGTTGATTTAAGCTGCCTGTGTAAGTTTATAAGAACACAGCGTTGGCTCGAGTACTTCAAATGCTCGAATTTAATTGGTAACCATAAAAACACCTACAAAATCTATGATTAACAACTGAAATAACGAATGGCTACACATAACCAGAGCTGAAAAGAAAGACAATCATCAACATCAAGTTCGGAATACCTGAGTAAAAACTGCCCACAAGCTATTAGAAATATCACCACTGAGCACTGATGCAAGGCCGTAGCCAGGGGGGGGGGGGGGGGGGTCACAGGGGTTCCCCCCCCAATCTTTTTAGAAATGCATCTGTAGATCAACCTTTTCCGCATAAGTATGAAATTTGTGTTCAAATAATTAGTGATTATGTTCAAAACTTTCTGATTTTACATGAAACAATATGTATAGTAAAAACGTATATTCTTATTTCCCTTCCAAATAAACTAATGGTGTCCTTGTGCGCATTAGTTTTCAACTTCGTTATTCCACTTATATAGTTGCAATTGTAACTTGCAACATTTAAGCCGGTTCATTCCATGCGTTTCTATTCTCTTGCCAGCAATAGGTAAAAAGGAATGAGGAACCCATCGTTGATTTTTTTTTTATTTTTATTTCTACATACACATTTCCAATGCAAAATAAAAAGTCATTCTCAAGCATAAGCAGAATGAAACTAGTACCGCTACCGCTACGGCTACTGTGCTGTATAAAATGAGAAATTCACGAGAAAAACCGAGACAAAATAGTAAGTAAGTAAGTATAAGTATACACTATAGTCTGTCCACTAAAAATTGGCAGTACAGGAAAGATAGGGATGTTTGTCTCTCATTCGCACTTCTTTGCTTTCCATAAGGTTATCTTCTTTCAAAAGCTCTAACAGGGTTGCCGTAGTAAGCATTTTAAATTGGAAAAAACTGAAAAAATATTATGTAGGGTTACCTTTCTTCTTTTTTAATTAAAAT
This sequence comes from Baccha elongata, assembly GCA_951217065.1. Classification (NCBI taxonomy): domain Eukaryota; kingdom Metazoa; phylum Arthropoda; class Insecta; order Diptera; family Syrphidae; genus Baccha; species Baccha elongata. The sequence goes on from OX578273.1 coordinate 36,501,515, forward strand.
TATTTTCTTAATTTTTATTTATAAAAATGAAATGAAATGTATCTTTTTCCACACCACCAAGATTTAAGGCCCAGGAGGCCTAATCCCTTTTAAATAATTGAGTCTTACCTCATGCAATATTTTATCAAGCGTTGGAAGTTCATTATTTGAAAAAAACTGATGCACGATTTGTCTGATGGCGCACTTATCAAAATCATCTATTTTCCTTCTGGGGCCAGATTGGTTTTCCTTTTTTGGTGGTGAGTTGTGGCCTTTGGTATCATTTTCGCTGAGAAGTCTGTAGACTGTTCGCATAGACACCGAAAAAATGCCTGCTACTTGCTTCACAGTTTCCGTTTTATTTTGCAGGTTCTTGTAAATCTTTTTTGTCGCTTCTACAATTTCTTTTTTTTTTCGGCGCTTAAGTCTTTCGATGTTTTTGAATCCATTATAAACTAGATGAAGGAGCCCAACAGTAGCAAACTTCTCAAAAAATTTACGTTTTTAAAAAAAGTAATATTTACAACACTTCACTTCACATTAATTTCAAAACACTAATCACAAAAATAGGTACACGAAACATCAATACCGAACGCCCGCGCGCTTTAAAAATCTACGCAAATAAGAAAAAATATACACGAAATATCAACCGACCGACCGGCACGAGAATCTACGCAAATAAATTCTTTAAAGACAACAGCTTACCTACATTTTTGTAACTGCATTTTAAGATTTTCCCCACATAAAAAACACAAACATGATCAACAAAAACACTGCACGATAACACTTTTGTACTAGTAATATGCTCATCTCAATATCTCATTATCATTTCATCAATAAAAGGTATTTTTTAAGCTCTAAAATCAAAAGTTCCCAACAGAAACTCAACATAAAAAAATACGAAATGAGTTACCAAATTAACAAAGGTATCTCTGTTCGAATGGATGTTAAAAGAGGGTTGAAGTGCATTAGCCAATCAGTGCGTATTCAACAGTACGCTAGGCAGGTCGTTGTGGGATCTATGTCGGATGCGATCGAAAAATCTTTGGCGGGTAAACATTTTTTAAATGGGGTTTCTTTCAATTCAGTATGGTGCACAAATAAGGCGCGCTACTGATTTTGAAAAAGCTTCCCCATAAGGCCTGTACTGCCAATTTATAAAGGACAAACTATAGACACAGTAAAACAAACAAAAAAAAAAAAAATTTGTGCGTTATTACTTTTGTTACACTACCACATTGTGATTATGATTATATGAAACACATATCTTTTTCAGTTTGTTAATATTTTTTGAAAGCTTTTGAACATTCAAAGGAATGAATGCAAAGCGGTCGGTCGTATATGCATCGATAATATTTTAACAAAATAATTTTCAAGGTCAAAAATTAAGTTTTCTTTCAGACAAGTAAAAAAAATCGATATTCAAAAAATCTAAAAAGTTATGTATGAACTTGATCATAAAAACCTTCCTAAATTTAATTGAAATCAGTTTTATTGTTAGCGAGAAATTCTGATTTTAAAAAATCGGTTCTATGGGAGGTACTGTTTTAAGATAAATCTCGACTGTTTTATCAAAATCGTTAAGGCCATTTTTAGAAAAATTAAGTTTTAACAAACTGTTATATGACATTTACCATTGTTTTAGAGCTAAAATTCCAATTTCCACAACGCCTAGTGCGAGACTACTAAATAAACACTCTGAACCAAGTTTGCAAATCAGCCTATCCATTTAGGCTGCAGATCTGCAAACAGGCAGTCGGACTAACAGAATTTTCCAACACACATTTGTCTACTTCCCTATCATCGCAATATCATGTTTATTTGTTATCTCAATTTTTTTTTTGGTTTTGACGAATCCATAACTTTGCCTTATACATAGAATAGTATCATTATCGCAATTAAAAGTCGGGTAAAAACGTATTGTACTAATTTTATTTATTACATCTACAGAAAGGTAAAGATTGATTGGTGTATGGAATAAGTATAAACCTCCCCCCCCGAAATAATTGTCTGGCTACGGCCTTGCACTGATGTGCTAGGTTTCACAAGGTTTCCATAAAGAGAAATAAAGACTGGTGCTTGAAACATAGAAATGAGAATTTTTAAGCAATTTTTCATAAAATAAAATTAAAAATACGCCGATTTTTCAAGAAGAATATGAAAACTGAGTTATCACATAAAAATAAAATCTATGGTGAACACTTTGATTGGCCGCTGTCAGTATGCGTTCAAGTCAGGTAGGTGAACTTCGAGCCAATGCTAGAACTTCGACAGAAATCGAAAAAGATCTCATCAACTACTGATCGAAACGAACTGCCATCTTCATATCATAAAATTAAACATGGATGAATAATTATTTAAAGCAATATGTCGGCAACGCTGAAAAACCAGTCGCTTATGCCAGAATCCATCAGATGAAGATGAAGAAATCTCGCTATTGCTGTTAAAGTCAGTATAAGAACGCCACTAAACACTTAAATGTTGAGAAAGGAACTGTAGGCTTCAAAGTTTGTAATAATTATTCTCAGTTTAATATTCAACTACATAGTTGCACTTGCACTGTAATATACATATATAAGCACAGAGGGAGGAGCACGAAACTTTAAAAGAATGAGCAAATATACTTGGGTGCTTGCGGATTTTGCTTAGTTTATTTCAAATCCTCATTTTGATTTAAAATTACAAAGGCGGCTCACGTGCTCATGTAACAAAATTCCATGTTGTGGAGAAATACCCGTTGTTTATGCTGTTATTTAATGGATTGACAGGAAATCATCATTGGTTATGGTAGTTTCTTTAGGATAAAGTTGGAAATCGTATCTAGTTCAGTTGATTTCTAAGGCCGCCCGCTGTATATCAGTTCTGCAACTTATCCGGGTCTGGTAAGCCCAACGGTTTACTCTGGATCACTGGCCGGATTATTATTTCTGAATATGATGATCTCGGTGTCTGCACTTGCCGAATTGTTACGTTGACTTCTTTAACAAATTCAGGATCGTTTGGTAGGCTTGGTACGAAATTTCTTTAAAAATATTCGGCAAACGCTTCAGATTTTTTCTGTCTCTTACCATTTATCTGGTTGATATTTTTAAATGCATCACCGTTGTGCGTCGTTTCTGTACCTATACTTACTTATAAGTTTGTGGCCGAAGCATCAATCAATATAATATTTTTTATAGAAAAACAAAATCAAACATTTGTTTACAGAGAGGTTTATACAGTCAAATTCTGCTAAATTTTTATTTCATATTTATGTTTGTATGTTGCAGGAATCTAAATAACATTATGATACAGATCTTAATATCCTTCATATATGAACCCAATTAGATTCTTATGTAAGGACATATTTGCTCAGGTTGAATAATATTCAGAAAAAAAAACTCCCCTTAGTCAATTTTATAGGATCTATTTTTTCAGACTTATATTATGCCATTTCGTAACCAAATCTATAAATTATCTCATTTCTATAATGTTTACATAATTGTATTTTATGATCTTCGAATTTGTAATTTTATTGAAATATTACCTTAACGTCGAGCTCCGAAGGCGCCCATATATCCTTTTAGTAAAAACTGTCATAAATTTTGGATCCATAATCGCTTCATGCACACATCTGTGACGCGACGTTATATTTTGAATCGAAACCCTCGGGATCCTATACATATATTTAACATACCGTTGAACATTGTGTGTGTTCTTTCGTTGTTTCTCGTGGGTTTGCCTATAGATATACATATACCTAACATCGAATCGGATCCTATTCCTGTATAAAGATGGAAAAAATGTTTGGGATACGAATAATAATCTCAATTTTATTTAAATTTATATTCGTTGGAATAACATGGAGCCAACATCGATTTTCAGTTTATTGGGGATGCTTCAATAGTTTTCAATGCTTCCTGCCACACACTGTTTGATAAATCTTTTAATGCGTGAACCACCATCGCCATCAATATTTGTTCTTGTACAATTTTGTACAGCTAATTGAGTAATGTGATAGTTTTATGAGGATCCCCTCTATGCACGGAAGTTGTTATTTAGCTGGAAATATATAAATTTGATATGGTCTATAGGTTTACTGGATTTGATGTTGATTTGAATATAATCAAATTATTTATGCATTCATATTTAAACTTAAGAAATTATTAAACGGTGTATTGAAAAACATGCTCTAATTTGTCAATTTTACACAAAAGGTGTTTTTTAATAACTGAGCAATACTTTGGGAAACGATTTATGGACAAGTTCTAATAGAACAAAATTGAAGGGTCTATTTCGAATTTATTTTTTAGAGAAAAGTGCGACTCCATTTTCTCCTAACCTTAATTTGATAGACTACAATTCGTAGCATATATCAAAGGGGGAGAGGTTGGAAAATTGGTACGACCAGACTATTCAAGTTATCATTGTTGTTATATTGTACTATTTGTATTATAGAATGTCAGTTTTATTACTGACCATTCTGTCAATTTCTCATATATTATTTCTATTTATATATTTATATTTCTCATTGAATGTTTGAACAACAACAACAACTTAAAGGTAGACCTTTACTGTATTTGACTATTGGTATGTATTTAGTATCCAGGCAAGTTATGCGTTCGTAAAAAAAAAGTTTTGAAATAACAATCAAACATGACAAAACGATGATATAGAAGGCGAAAATAGTAGGTCCGAAAATTATTGTCTGTCTGTCAGGATGTAACGACACACATACAATTTTCACGGGTGGGCTGCTTTTCTTAAAATTTCGTACAAATATCCCAGAACCTTTTTTTTTACTAAAAGGTATAAAAAAAACGGCGTTTAGGTTTAAATATAATATAAAATCGTCCAAAACACATAAAGATGTCCTATCATCTTTTTTTTTTTTTTAGATTTTTGGACTTTTGGCGATTTGTTTTTGGACCATTATACAAACAGCTGTGAAAAACTATGCGAAAAGCCTTTGGATTCATTATATAAAGAGTGTTTTTTTAAGAGGTATAGAACTTTAAATTGCAATAAAACAACGATGGAATATTCGATTGACATGATTTTTTAATTATTCGAAAGATAATCTTGTGGCATTACATTTTAAATATGATTTCTGGCATATGACTGCCACGGCTGACTCGGATGTAGTCCAATATGGACGTTCAATTTTCGTATATCGGCAATAACACGACGAATTTTTTTTAGTATACCCCTTGCAAGTGTTAGTCGTAATTAATTGTGTCTATTTTGATTATTTTTTTTCGTCTAATTGAAAAGCTGTATATTTTTTAATTGTTGACTTTTGCTATTATTAAGCGTTTGTGTATCTGGTGTTATAGTGTTTTTGATTAATAATTGTGTTAAAAGTGTTTAATTGGTAAATAATTTTTTTTGCCAAAAACTTGAAATTTAATAAAATTCTAGAGTTGACATTTGGGAATTCTCTCCTGATTCAGCAACAATTAAGTGTGTTTATATTGCATACTTAAGTGAGTTTTATATACAATACAATTTTGACTACAATTTCAATTGCATACTTCAGTGATCAAAAAACTTACAAAATATATACAGTAAAGTCACTAAAATTTAAACTTTAATAAAATGGCATATGTGTGTTTATCCTGTTTAAGTGAGATTAAAGCTGATGAACAGTATGTTTTGTGCAGTGGTATATGTAAGTCCTTGATTCATGTATCATGTGCCAAGATTGATTTTAACACCTTTAAATTAATCAGTGAAACTTCGAATGTTCACTACTTTTGCGATAAATGCAATTTTAGTAAGTGTTTTTCGCTCTATTCGATGGTAAACGAAAATTCATCTGAACTTATTAAAATTTCAAATGCAATCGATGAAATGAAAACTGCAATGGAGGGTTTTTCTTTGCGTCCTTTTACACGTTCTGCAAAACGTAAGGCCGAAAGTCAAACTGAGCCAACTAATAAAATACAAAATAGTAATGAAAATCATTCTGAACCAGTTAAAAAAAGCAAAAAAAATTCTGAAAGTGCTTCGTCATCATCAAAACCTAATCCTATTAATGTTCCTGATTCGTTGAAACCCGTTAATATGTCTATAACTGAAATTGATGCTAATCCTCCAACACAACAGAAAGTTAGGGTCTCAGAAGTGCCTAATAACCCGATTTCTGAAACTTTGAGTGATAGTGTAATTCTTGTTGATAAGTGTTCTTTGCCCCTTAAGGATGTGGTGTTACCAACTTTGAGACTAGTCCCTCCACAAAAAACTATCTTTCTTTCGAGGTTTGATTCATCTACGTCGGAAGATGATATTACTAATTATATCAAAGCGGTACTGAATCTTGACAACACTAATGGAATATCATGTAATAAATTTAAATTTAGAACTGCCCGGGAAATTGCATCTTTTACTGTAAAACTGCCTGATTCCTTGTTTAATTTAATTGTTGATCCGTCAAAATGGCCTGAAAATACTGTTGTGCGTGAATTTGAAACTCGTCCGCGTGAAACTGTTAATCGTGTTCATCTACAAAATACAACACAGATTCCAAAAAACTAAATAATTTTCCTGTATCTGCTGTTTCTATTTTTTACCACAATATTGGTGGGATGAAATCTAAATTAAAACAATTATATGTCAAATCGTTTACTATTGATTATGATGTTCTTATTCTTTCTGAAACTTGGTTAAATGAAACTGTCCGTGATAACGAAATTTTGTGTAATGACTTCAATGTGTTCCGTTGTGACCGAAATTTATATTCAAGCAATAAATCTGAAGGTGGTGGTGTTCTTATTGCCATAAAATCTTCTCATCACTCAAAACAACTTGCTGGAATTCATAATGATATTGAGTTTATTTGTGTACAATCTGTTATTTATGATAAATTTTTCTTGTTTACTTGTTCTTATATTCCTCCGATGTCTGGAAGTGATATTTACAAAAAGAACGCTGAGAATATTTCAAATGTAGTTGCAAGCTCAAAAAACTCCATTCTCTACATAACTGGGGACTTCAATTTGCCGAAAATCTGTTGGATTCCTGATTCTGAATACGGAGCCTTTCTAATACCAGTTTTACCGGAAACAAATAATGATGATGCTTACTGTTTTATTGATGAATGCTCCGTTAACGCTATTGTACAAATAAATAATATTTTAAATTCAGACCTTGTTTTTACTGACGAGCCTGAAATGAACTCAATTGTGAAAGCCGATTATTTTCTATTTCCTGAATCTGAACATCATGTTCCAATCGAACTTAAGCACTTCGTGGATAGAATTAAAAGAAGAAATAAAACTGAAAGTAGATACAAGCTGGATTTCAAGAAAATTGATGAACAGAAATTTAAACAAATTTTCTTGACTTATAATTGGAATTCAATTTACACTGAAACTAATATTGATAAATGTTGTAACGAATTTTATATCCACTTAAATAATTGTTTATCTGTTTGTACACCGTTAAGAAAAATGTCTAACAATTTTGACAGGCCACCATGGCTAACTAAACACATAAGAATTATGCGTAACAAGAAAACGAAACTGTTTAGGAAGTATCAGCAGTCGTCCTCTGTTTCAGACTACGTTAATTATAGTACTGTCAGAAGGGAACTTCAATCATGTTTAAAAGTATCTTATGAGAACTACGTGGCTAGTGTTCGACGTGAAATTCCAACAAATCCACGAAAGTTTTGGAACTTTGTTAATACAAAAAGGAAGTCTTCTAAGTTCCCAAGCTTAATGAACTACTGTGATAATTCTACCAATGATTCTGCTTTAATCTGTGATATGTTTTCGGACTTTTTTCAACAAGTTTATAAGAAACCTGATTCCTGTGATACTATTAGCTGTGATACTTTGAAAGAAAATGTGCAATACTTTCCGCAACTAGGCTTTCCTTCTCCGGTAATCAACGAAACTGTGATAAAAGACTATATTTTAAGACTGAAAAACTCTATGTTCTCTGGACCTGACGAAATTCCATCTTGTGTTTTAAAGCAATTCGTAACTGTTTTAGTACGTCCTCTATGTTATTTATTTAATTTGTCGTTAAAAAGTGCTGTTTTTCCTACACAATGGAAAAGTTCTTTTATTATACCTTTACACAAAAAAGGCAATAAATGTAATATAGAAAATTATAGAGGAATTGCCAAACTGTCCTGCATTCCAAAAATGTTTGAGAAAATTGTATTCGATGCCGTAAAGAATAATTGGAAACAAATAATTTCTCCTTATCAGCATGGATTCACTGAAGGAAAATCTACGGCTACAAATTTAATGGAATTTTGCTCGGATGTCATAAATAAAAATTAAGACGGATACCAAACTGATACCATTTATTTGGATTTTTCAAAAGCCTTTGATCGTGTGAACCATTCCATTCTATTGAAAAAGATAAAATGGATAGGACTGCCTATCTGGATTTTAAATTGGTTGGATTCTTATTTATCAGGTAGAACTCAATTTGTGTTGTTTAAAAACAAAGTTTCAAAACAAATAAATGTCTATTCTGGAGTCCCTCAAGGAAGTCATATGGGACCTCCCCTATTTTTGTTGTTTATTAATGATATGTGCAATGTTATTGTTCGGTCAAATATACAAATGTTCGCTGACGACGCTAAATTGTATTTCTCTTACAAAAATGAAAGGGAAGCTAACTGGTTACAAAGTGATCTAGACAATGTTGTAAAATGGTGCCGTACTAATAAAATGGAGCTTAATATGTCGAAATGCAACGTAATGACTTTTACTCGTCGAATACTGCCGATCCAGAAAAACTATAAAATAAATGATGTTCTATTGGAAAGTGTAAATTATGTTTGTGATCTTGGTGTTATTTTGGATCAAAAACTGACATTTAATAAACATATTGACTATATTGTGAATAATTCGAATCGAATGCTTGGTTTTTTGCGTCGGTGGGCTACAGATTTTCAAGATCCGCATATACTAAAAATGCTATATTGTTCTTTGGTGCGATCGGGTTTAGAATACTGTAGCAACGTATGGTGTCCACGTTACAATGTTAACATAAACCGCATTGAATCTGTCCAGAAAAAGTTCCTGTTGTTTGCCTTGCGGTATCTTCCTTGGGATAGATCGACCAACCTACCATCGTACAACAGTCGCTTAAAACTTTTGAACCTTGATACATTAAGTAAAAGAAGAAATATATCTAACATCCTTTTTGTTTTTAACATATTAAATGGAAATATCGATTCAAATAATCTGCTTTTTAAAATAACCATTAATGTTCCAAACAGAACTTTCCGTCATTTTGAACTTTTAAATTTAAGATTTAATAGAACTGTCTATGGTATTCATGAACCACTTTTTGCTGCTTGTGTCGATTTTAATAATTGTTTTAATTTAATAGATTTCAATTTAAACTCAAAAAATTTAAAAATAATATTAAGAAACAATTTACAAGACTAAAATTAAAATTATATTTATGTTCCTATGTATGTTTACTTTAAAAGCTAAGAATTGAATTTGTAGCTAAATAAATAAATAAATAAATAAATAAATAAAGAATGTTGTCTTCGAAATGGTCAAGCGTTTATGGCTTATCCGCATAGACCAATGACTTTACATAACCCCACAGAAAATAGTCTAGCGGTGTTAAATCACAAGATCTTGGAGGAAATTCACAGGTCCAAAACGTGAAATTAGGCGGTCACCAAACGTGTCTTTCAATAAATCGATTGTGGCTCTAGGTGTGTGACATGTTGCGCCGTCTTGTTGGAACCACAGCTCCTGGACATCATGATTGTTCAATTCATGAATGAAAAAGTTAGTAATCATGGCTCTATACCGATCACCATTGACTGTAACGTTGTGGCTATCATCGTTTTTGAAGAAGTACGGACCAATGATTCCACCAGCCCATAAAGCGCACCAAACAGTCAGTTTTTCTGAATGTAACGGTGTTTCGACATACACTTGAGGATTAGCTTCACTCCAAATGCGGCAGTTTTGTTTATTGACGTAGCCATTCATAACATCGCTAATGGACGTAGTGCGCGATACGTATTCCGCACAGAACCATTATTTTCGAAATAAAATTGCTCAATTTGCAAGCGTTGTTCAGGCGTGAGTCTATTCATGATGAAATGCCAAACCAAACTGAGAATAAATCACTTAACAGCTGTTAAATCGGTCGCCGCGCCGTCTTAAAAAGAAATGCCAACTTAAAGTTCTATACCTTGAAAAAAAAAACCCGTTATTTATATATTTCGTCCGAACAATAAATAAACCAAAAAAAAACTTAATTGTTTTTTTTTTCTTTTATTTTTTTTTATTAATTTATTTTATTTAATCGAACATTCTTAGTATTATTTTCTTTTTGTCTTAATTAAATACAAATTAGTAGGCCGTTGTGTAGACCAAATGGCTGCACCTATCTAAGTTGTTTGTCGGATTAGAACTGACTTTACTTGAGCTAATGAGCTATTCTACAGGTAAGTAAGTTAAAAAATGCATGAAGTGCTTTCCGTGGGAATGGAATTTAGTTTTTTATAAAATATTCATATGAAATATGATTTAATTATGATTTCTGTCTATGTTGCTGGGACATGTGGACACGTTTTGCTGTGAGCGCGAAAATGGTGGGAAACTTAAACTAAAATGTGCTGTTAGGCAAAGGGCCGTGTGTGAGATAAGGGGGATACCGTTATGGCTAACGTCTGAGACGTTATTGCTGTAAGTGCACAAAATGGTGGGAAACAGTAAAATGTGCTGTTAGACAAAGGGATGCATGTAGGATATAGGAATTACCGTTATTGGTAATGGCTAAGACGTAATAATATTTTTGGTGTTTTTGAAAATATTTGTTTGGCTTTCCGACATTTTTCAAGTTTGCCAAAAAACTTTGGTGATTCTTTATTTAATTTCATTTTTATTTGCAATTATAACAACCGAATAAATAGTACAAAATGAAAAATCACCCAAAAATAATTTTAGTTAATCTTGATTTTATAACTTTGGGCTATTATTCGCATAGCAAAACCATTAACCATAACGGAGTACTTATATTTTTTTTAAGCTCCCTCCTTTTTATAAGTCATAAACATCTGCTATTCGATATGAACAAAACTCGTTTATTATATAAGGCGAAGTATGAACCCCAAATTTGAATATTTAAATAGAATACTTTATGCGAAATTCCCCTTTCAAACTCACTCAAAAGGAACCAACATATATTATATCATAAGACCGTGAACTGTCATTACATCATATTTCGAACACGAGAAATTTCAAAACTAAGTTAAAAATATCCAACAAACAAAAAAAAAAAAAAAAAAAAACAATGACATCGATCGAAAAATGGGGACAACCGGACAAACATGATGTTTTAGAAGGCTAAAATTGTTGTGTGCATTAATTAAACTTCATTTCATTATCCACCGTTAAATATTTTGTCAATTTTGCGGAACCACCCTGGTCACTCCTTTGATTCATTGCAACCTTTCCGGTCATGTGTCGTGTGTTATGTTGGGTAGGCGATGTTGGCGGTTATGGTGTTCATGTGGTTTGTTTGTGCATCCGCTGCCACATGAAATCAAAGTATTTCCTACAACAATTAGGGGTTGCGGAATTACATCAATTCATTTATACAGTGGCGCCCAAGCTCGAAGCTGTATTTGTGTTATGATGGGGATCTCTCTCTGGTGGTGGTGATGGTGGTGGAAGTTGAGCGTTTATTGTCGTTAAGGGAACTGGTTATAGTGGGGGTGGCTATTTGCTGGAATGGACGTCATGTCAAGTTGAAAAATTGCTTTTTGACGTTGCGCCCAGTTCATTGTTTTGATGATTTAACTTCTTTTTAACTTCCTCTTGATGCTCATAATACTCAACTGACTATTAGGACTGAAGTTATCCTTGTATATTTTTATTTGTTGTCACCGGAAAGGAACTGAAAAAATATTTACCATATTTGAGCTGCACATGAAGTGGGTCAACGTTAAACGCGAATCTATTATAAGTCCATTAAAAATTCATTGTGATTATCAACTTTTTTTTTAAAGCTTAGAAATTTATAATGGAATAGGTATATATATATATTTCAATTTTGTAAAGCTTAGATTCAAGAGTGATTTGTTTGTATGATGATCATTTTAGGTTTGTGGTGTTCTGTCGGTGACGATAAAAGTCGTATTAGGTGACGTGAAATAATACCCAACGAAATAAACACAAATTCCAAAAATTTGGCTTTATTTTGGTTTGAAAAACAAAATAAGCCCAAATTCTCAGTTTGGCTTTATTTCGCTTTAGAAAACGAAATAAAGCCAATTTGATGTTATTTCGATTTAAATTTTTGCAGAATTACGAAAATAAACTTAAGCGAAACACAAGTTAGATTCATCTATCTTTTATCTTTAATGTAAATTATTATTCACCAAATATTAAAATAAGTTCATTATAGTATAAAATAAGGAAATCAATGTTTTGCTTTTCGGATTCTTTATTCAAACAAATCAAAACAAAAATCTTTGTACAAAGCTTCACTGTACGTTACAAAAAAAATGAAAACTTATTTACAGAAATAGCATCATTAATTAATTAACGTATCATTTAAATAATATCAAGTCTAACAAAGCAATAAATAAAAATTCAGAAGTAATTCATTAAAAAAATTATCCAAGTTGTTTTATTAGCAATACACTTTGGTCGTATTTTGTACAAGTTGCCTGCAAACTGGGGACAAAATCGGAGTATTGTTTTTTGTGAATTTTTCGGCGATTTTTGTATAGCAATTTAAGCAAAGCTTGAAATGATTACACGGTTGCAGTAAAATGGAACTTGGGTTGTCCATGAAAACCAAACACACAACTTTGATATCATTAAAATTTTGCTCAAGCAAAGGTTCACAATCAGTGTCATCATTTTCCATCTTCTGTTGATCCTGATCATTAAAATTATGGGAGTATACTATTATTTCTATTTGAAACTTGCTTCAGAAAGTCTTCAATATAAATGTTTCCCTGATTTATTTTGGTCGTAACACTCTCCATCATTGCACTTCGATCTTAAATTTTTTTCTTTTTTGGTTGATTTTGGCATGATTATGTCTCTGGAAACAGCTTGGTCTTCCTCAAGAAGATAGTCGAGAAATTTGAAGAAGTTTTCTCTAACTTTCTACTTAATTTGCTGTTGAAACCTTCTAGTACGCTAGTGGTTCGTATGGCTTTTCCATGGACAGATATCGTTGTTGGTGTTTAATATAATTATTTTTTTATTGGTTGTTTATTACGTTTTATGTGAATAATTTTTAGAAAGTGTAATTGTTTGATTTGAGTTGCATGGAAGTCCAGAGTTTAAAATCCGACTGGATGGACAAACATAGATATTTTTAAACATTTAACATACATAATGAAAAATTGCATGAAGAAAGTAAAATTATAATAACTAAAAAAATCTAAACTGACTAAGCCATTACGAAAGGGTCAATTTGGGGAATGGAAAAATTCGTGCAAATTTTTCGATTAATTCATTAATTAAAATTAAGAAATAAAGCCAAATTTTTGGAATTTGGCTTTATTTCGTTTGGTATTATTTCACGTCACCGCTTGCGAGTGGCTCAGCTAAATAACTCGTCGGAAATTAGGAGGGATCTTGTCATCGCATCCAATCTAGCTTAGCCAACAAAATATAGATCATGTCAGGTTGGAAAGACCAATATAAGGTCAAAAAAAAAAGAAAAGGTTAAATCTCTTTGAAATGTATAATACCACGGGCGGACGTTACCATCTATATAGAGGGTGTTGCAATGTTAGCAACTAGGCTTATCCCACCCTACCTTGGAAGCATATGGCCGACGTTTAGCATCACCTTGACTTAGTTCAATTTAGTCGCCATCCACATCCCCTGTAATTAAAGTCTTAAGAACCCATCAAGCGCTTGGCTTGAGTGAAACACTTATTTTAAACCATATTGGCACAATTAACAAAATAAAAATTTTATTTTATATCTTAGGGCTATAAGTAAATATATTGGGTAATGAATAATAACAAAGAACAAATAATTAGAACATATGTAATGTATAAGCATACAACTAAAAATTAATGAAAAAGAAAACTAAACCTACAATAATCAAAATGTCCGCAAAAATTATATATTTGCAAGTTATTTATATAGCATCAAATATCACACAAAAAAAAAACCGAATGATCAAAATGAATCTAATGGATTCCAACAGAAATTATTTTGTTATTTTTATGGAAAGGTTTGAAATAATCTGAAAAAAGTATATATAAAATATCGATGTAGGGAATTTTAATTGTATGTTTATATACATATATTGCGTTCAATTACTTTCGCAACCCTGGCGCTTAAGTTTCTATCAACAAAAGGGATCCCTACCTAACCTGAGCTCAATTTAGGTCGTTTCAGGATATTCCTCTGTTATATATGTATCAATATATTTAAGAAGCAATGACTCGCTAATTGCTACAGCAAAAAAGTTAACTATCCGATTATTTCCTATATACTTTTTACATACATTTCTTTCGTATTAGCAATTTCTCTTCTCGTGTTTTTCTTAATATAATTTTAATTGATATAAATTAGAAATATCCTTTTTTTTTGTTTGACACAATTGTACCCAAAATTTACAAAAAAAAAAAAAAAGAATTACGTGAAGTTGAATATTGTGACAAACACAAAAAAAAGATATAAAATAAAATCGAGGCCAAAGTCCAGGCTTACAGATTATGCAGCTATACTATGTGCTTTGGTACATGTTTGTGTATATATATAGGCAAAAGTATATATATATAATACAAATACATATAACTTTAATTTGTTCTTGGACGACCTTCAGGTCACTTTCATTTCCTTTAGATGGAGAAAATCACTTTAGATTTTCCACTAAAACTTAATGTTAAATATTTGCCAATTTTCAAATTTTAATAATTTTCATGATATCTACACTCTGAAAGTAATTTGTAATGTAGATTTTGAAGTGTCGCAAAATATTGTGAATTTTAACGGGGCGATCACGACTCCAACGGGACTGCCGTGGATCGCCGAAAGTAATTCCTGATGACATCACATAAAAAAAATCGTTTTAAACTTACATTAAATTTATTCGAAATAAAAATCACTCACCAAAAGGAATTCAATTTAAATCAGAATTTAAACACGGTACTTGATAGAGGTATGTACCTCTATATAGTATCTTATCATTATACAAAAATTTACTAGAAAATTTTTATCAAGTAGGTACTTTATTTAACTTTTCTGCATTAAATTAGACAATATGGAACTATATTCAATTTTTAAATTCGTATTTGTAAATTGTCACTATGATTTTAATTCATAA
The DNA here is from genome assembly GCA_951217065.1 of Baccha elongata. Taxonomy (NCBI): domain Eukaryota; kingdom Metazoa; phylum Arthropoda; class Insecta; order Diptera; family Syrphidae; genus Baccha; species Baccha elongata. The sequence goes on from OX578273.1 coordinate 36,516,776, forward strand.
ATAGGATGTTTTTTGGACTTCTCTATTCGACAGTTTAATTCAATTTAACCTCTCACATCTTCAAAGGCATTTCATTAGGCTTGTGTACCATAATCTATAAAATCTGAATTCTAATATTTCGATTGGAACTACCAATCAAATTCTATACAATGAACGTCTGGCCCAATTTAACATCTTGGATTCAAGTGAACGTTGTGAATCGGGCTTAAGGATAAGGATCCTTCTATTGCTCGGTGCGCCCCCTTTCCCTGTTCTTCAAACTTATTTGAAGCGGCCATCATTATTTTCGAGACAACGAACACAATGTTTATAAACAACAACAAAAAGCAAGTTGTCAAAATAAGAAAAACCACTCACAACTATGGCGGTGTGTTCAATTAATTTATTATGTTTTTCTTAACTTAGATTCTCTGACAAAGGCCAGGCGATGCTGTGTTCATTGCGGCGACACTGAGGCCCTATAGGAGCAAAGGCTTGCTCAATCGCCTCTAATCGAACACCACCAGTTACATTTACAATCGCTCCTGGTTCAAAACGCAAAGTTCTCTGAATACCACCATCTACAACCCTCAACAACATCATCTTTGCAAAACACTTCTAGCACTCATGTACTCTTCAACTTCAAGCCATTTGTCCATGGTAAATTCATCGTCGGCCAGATTGCTTCACACCCAAGTCAAACACCTATTCGAAATCATTAAACATGCTCTTAGGCTCAGTGAGCAACTGGTCACAGTGGGAATTGACTACGGTGAGGGAAGATTCATGTTCATCTGGTCAACGACAATTGCAGGTATGTAGGTAAATTCAATAAATAGAAAAAGTTTTATTTATTAATTATTTTTTTTGAGCTTTCTTTTGTAGGAAACACAGGGTGTCTTACTAACAATGATGATCACTAGGCTCTCCAACAGCAAGTGAGAGCAGGTGACAATATAGAGTGAACCAATTACTGCCGGTAAATTGCAATGGTGTTACCAATGTTCGATGACTATAATATGCATTTTGTATTCCATAGGTGACCATAACAGACTACCCATTTTATTTTTTTAATATAAGTGCCTTAACAAGAAAATTACTTTAGTGGACTTGTTGAATTATTGATTCAAATTAGCTTTTTATGGCCTTAAGTCCATGAAAAAATGACGTTTCGTGCGGATGCTCAATTTGCACTCATCAGTTGACGACGAGTGAACACCTTGTCAATACGCAAATTTCCGCTTGTTTCAGTTCAACTTGCAAATTTACCTTCGTCATTTTATAAAATTTGAAAGTTTGTCAGCACATTACCGTAACATTTCTATAATATGAAATTTGGATCGTGGTAGCTTTGACAAATAACTTGAACCACGCGAAGGTGTAAATGCACTTAACTTTCGGCAAAGTATAAAGCTTAATTTTTGTATATGTATGTTCTTCGGGGCAGTATTAGAAATCACGTTTTTCACTGCCAGACACTTTAAGTGGTGGAAAACCCCCGCCAGACATTCCTAAACTTGAATAAAATGAAATTCTGCTTCTGTCGTAATATACAGTCACTGTATACACGTTGGTTCACATAAGATAAAGCGTGTAGGTTGAGATGAGTCAAGAAAAAAATTGTAGGGGCCGTTTCTTTTCTCCCCCTATACGGGGGGAGGTGGGAGGCAATTTTATAAAAAAATTACTTACCTACAACCGAAAAAAATTGTTAAAAATCAATGCTACAACTTACAATATCATGCTATACTTTTTTAAAAAGCTTTAATTTAATTCTTTTATTTTCTTTTTTAATAAAGTTGTTTTAGAGAATAGTTTTGAAAAATCAATTTTTAAACTTAAAATTTTGAAAAAAAAAATTAATTAAATAGTTAAATTTTTAGGACTAGAACGCCCTAAATTTAAACACTATGGCGCAAAATTTTAAATGATTTAGCATCATACTTAAACATATTTAGCATCATACTGGGTTAAAAAACTATTGTTTAGTAACTTAGTATGCAGTTTTAATATATGCTAAATCGTTTAAAAATTTGCGCCAATATCTACAAAGTTTAAAGCAAATCAACCCGGCAGTTAAAGCTGTACGTGTCAATAAAGACATACAGACAGAAATCCAGATGTATAGACAGACAGACAGACATACAAAATTGTCCGACCCACTTTTGTAGGAATCTAATCTTAGGGGCCAGTCTTGCAACATCATAGAAACTCATCAAAAAAAAAAGGTAATGAATCATGGAATTTTTCTACGAAAAAAATAACGCAACTTGAGCTAAATTCGCGAAACATTAATACTTTTGTGTTTTTAATGATGAAAATAGATTTTTATGATCCTTGAAATAATTACTAAATGCTAATATTTCGAGAGTTCAGCTTAAATTGCGTTATTTCTTTTGTCTTTTTTTTCTGTTTCATTGTAAAATAAAACAGGCTTAGCTCTGGAAAAAACTAGCTTTCAAATGGGGAGCGCGTTCAAATTCTGCTATGAAAAAATCATACATTAAACAAAAATCTGTTTTGCGAAATTCAGCTTTTCAAAATTCTGGATGTTAAAAAGTCAAAAATTCTGCTTTTTTGCGACCACATCGTAATGTGTTCTTAACAGGAACAAAAACTTTTTTCTTACTGCTCAAGGCAAGTCTTGGATTCGTGCAAAAAAAAAATTTAAATAACAATAGCCGATTTTCTTTAAACTTTCAACAAACTATTTTTAGTTCCATAGTTCCATTTATTAGTGATTTTGTTGCCAAAGATCATGTCTTTCATGGGATTGAACGAGTGCACCGGTTATGACAAAATTCAATATTCTAAAACTACTGGTTAACCTGAATACTACTGCAAACAAAATTTGAAAATAAAAAAAAAATAATTACAAAAATCCCGAAAAACTAATAATTCTATTTTTCCCGAAAAAAAAAACAACTGCGCGGCGGTGATGTATTTCATATAAATCTTTTTATAATTCCATAATTATTTTTTTTGAAAAAAAAAAAACATCATCATCATCGGCTCGACAACCGGGGTCCGGTCCTGGCCTTCTTCCACAAGTCTCTCCAACTATCCCGGTCTCGAACCGACACCATCCAGTTTCGCAGCCCAAGGCTCTCCAGCGCAAGCTTGGTCTACCACGCTGTCGTCTGCTATAGAATGTACCACAAAGAACTTTCCGAGCAGGCTCCTCTTCGCTCATGCGACCTAGGTGCCCTGCCCACCGGAGTCTACCGAGCCTAATTTTTGTCACGATATCTGCTTCAAGGTAGACTGCGTACAATTCATGATTGTACCGTCTCCGGAATCGTCCTTCCTCACATATGGGGCCAACATTTCTCCTTAAGACTTGCTCGGTTCTTCCGATGATGTCAATGTCGTCTGCGTAAGCCAGTATCTGGCTGGACCTGTTGACTATGTTCCCTCTTGTTGCCGTGCCAGAGTCACGGATTGCTTTCTCCAACGCCAGGTTGAAGAGGAGGCAGGCCAAACCATCCCCTTGTCGGAGTCCATTAAATCCGGCTATTTTTATTTGGCTTGATACGTTGGTCATGGTCAACCTACATAGTCGTGTCAATGAATTCTCTCATGGCTTTGTAAAGTTCTACCCTGGCTATGCTACCATAGGCGGCCTTAAAGTCTATAAACAGGTAGTATGTTAAGATGCTAAATTCTAGACATTTTTCCATCGCCTGCCTAAGGGTAAAGAAAAAAAAATATTTTAAAATATAAAATATTGAATTTGTGTTTTCATAAAAAAACTGGTGAAATGAGTTTTCCAGTCATTAACACGAAAGTAACTTGCTACAAGAACATGTTTGTCCGACCCAGTCGTGCCCTTTATATTTCTTTTAAACTCTTAATAATGTAATTAATAAGCTCTGATTATCGAAATTCTGCAAATAATAAAGCAAAAAAAGGTGGTTCATTTTAGAAGCGCGCGGTTTTTAACATTTGTTTTGCTTTATTATTTGCAAGTCTTTGAAAGTAGCATTTTAAAAGCAGAATTTTAATAAATGAATTTTGACGATAGCAGAATTTTGACCGCAACCTTTTTAAAGAATCGACTGTTTTGAAAAGTAAAACCGAAAATTTCGCAGGAGAGCGCTTTAAAGTTTTCAAGTTCCATAAGCCTGTGGCTGGTAGCACAATGTTAAATCCATTTTACAGCAAGTGTTAAAATTAAATTCGTAGAAATCTGTCCAACCTCCAACCACAAAGTGACAAAGCGCAAAACTGGAGCAAAACTTCAAAGCTAAAACGAACTTTAATTTTATGTTTGGCAAGAGAATGTTTATTTTGTTTTTTATTCGAGGAATTATGAAAAATACAAGATGGACACATATTTGGATGGAAATAATGATTCTTTAAATAAATTATTACTCAAAAATCTTTGATTTTCCTTTGAAACATGAGATAGTTTTCTTTGAGATTTCAGTATTTTTATGGGCATGAAAACATAAAACAAGATCACAGTTTGAAAACCACTACAATTTTACGTTATATGAACGTTCAAGACAGAACGTAACAAAGTCTTTGTTCGATACTCAAATGAAAATCAAAAATCAAACCGCAGTGAAATTTAACTGATCCGCATTGATCAGCAGTAGCAGTTAGATGTTTGTATAGAATTCTACTTCACTACGGATATAGGTTAATAGGTTATTTAATTGGATCTTCGATCCAATTGAATATTGAATTGGATCTTCGATCCAATGATTGCAGTTGGCATAAAAAGGTACTATAAACATATTACTCTGCAGTAAATTTTTAACAATAGTATGTCCACACAGATCCATGAAATCGTAGTTTTCCAAAATAGAGTTTTTAATACCAAAGAGGCTTCCTCCACTTGCGCGGCCTTTTGTTGCTGTACGGGTTACTGGTGTCCAGTGTATTTTAAATCCCTTAAAGTATTTACTAAACTTGTTAAAATGATCTTGGACTACATGCGTTTCGTATAAGAAAAAAAATTTAAAACTTTGTACATATTTAAAAAAATCTACATATAATAATTTATTTTTTAAACCTGATATGTTATAAGATAAAATATTTTGAAAACTAATACTATCTGAGCTGACGGCATTTTTACATCCCTTTCTTAAATTAGTTTCCATCCCTGATGTAGAAGCTCCATCTGGCCCATCATTTGTCATCAACGTCAGTTTGACAGCTTCAAAGTTTAGTTTCCCAAACATCTTTATCAGCACCTGTTCGCCGTCATTATTGTTATGTTTTAATTTATTGTTATTAGATAAATAAAATTCATAATTTCCAATTTTTAAAGCGTTGTTTTTTAATTATAATTGGTGTACTGGGTTGTTTCGATTTAATAATTTTTCTGTAATTCAGTAGTATACGACGCTTAATCCGCTTTTATTTTGAAAGATCTCGCTGAATGAAAAGGTTTGTTCCTTTTTTAATTTGGATGCATTTTTAAGCATTTTGGTTGCGAGCATATTTAAGCAAGTGTTAAGTTTCATTTTAACTACAGATTGATTTTGGATTATTTTGATTGCTGGTGACATTTTGTGTACTTCATCGGTACCAAGCAAGAGATCGGTTATGCTTTCAATAGTTTTTTTGCGGATCATTATCGTTTTTGGGAATAGTAAAGATAATATTACTGCCCTTAAATTCACGACTTTGTGATTCTAATTCACTTTCCAGTGCGTTGCATCGAAACTCGAACTGTTGCACCCTTATAGAGAGTTCTTCATTTTGTTTTTTCAGTAAGTTTATTTCAGATGTCAGATTTTGCAAGTCATCTTTAGTAGCAAGATTTTCTAACTTTTTTGTGATCTTTGTATCCAATGAATCATTAACAATTGCTTTTATTTTTATTAAATCCAGTTCGGAAATTGACATTTTGGTTGTTGGTTAAAGAATCTGCAATCTTTAGGTGGTGTCAGGCAGTTTTTTCTTTTGTTATCGCTCATGAGAATATGCGGTGTAGTACAGCTCTCGAATACAATGGGATATTGCCTTATACTTAAGATTTCTTTTTTGTACAAAAAAAAATAAAAATATGAATTTAAATGGAGCAAAATAAATTTCAACTTTTCACTTGTGCACAGCGTTGCAACGAAAGTACTAGAAAGCACTTTCATATAATAAGGCTTTTGAAACCCAAATAACAGTTCCAAACTCAGCAATCATTTTCTGAAAATAAAAGCCCAAGGAAATATGTAATTTTAATATTTCTAAAGTTAAAATGTTCAATAGATTCTATTTTTATTAGCTTTGGAAAACCCTTTAGTGAATACCAAAACTTAAAGAAAACTGTCACTTCGACATGTCGGACTCTTTCACAACCAACTCTCGGACAACTTCAAATAAGTTTTCACATTATTTCACCCGAAGTTTCAAAAACAAACAAGTATAGAAACAACAGAAAAAAAAACTGTTAATAAAATGATAAATTTATAGCAAATAACATTCGGACCATTTGCTTCGACTTCCCAGGCAAAATTACATTAAGAAAACTTTCTAAACTGTTCACTGTGTTACCCTAGAAGTTTGTCCAATTTCGGCAAAAATTGAAGTCGTGGCAAAACTACCAATGCATCCTAAAATGAAAACGAAATCTTCTAAGACTTTGACTAAATTTGATAGCAAAGATATACCTAACCTTGCAAAGAGGGTGTGCATTTTTCTAATAAAATTACATTCAAGAAGGGTTTCTTTTTATACCCTCTCCATGTCAACTTATTGGGTCAGAAACAGAAGCTATAGGTGGAATATTATATTTGATGATGGAAAACTTTATTCCCCGAAAATGCAAAACGCTTACCGGATTTGCAGAGATAATATTATGGTGACTGGTAAGAGAGAAAGTGCCAACCTCTTGTGATAGTTAATTCTATGAAGGAAGTTTCTTTATTCAGTTTAAGTCTCTTCTTGGTTTGCGTTGTTTTAGGGTGTCGGATTGGAGAGGGTAATTTGCATATTCTTCTTAATTTTGTTTCGAAAACGATATTGTATGCTTTGTTCGGATAATCATATTCCAGATTGGAAGAAGAAGTCCTTAGAAGATAACAAGAGCAACTTGATTATTATAAAAGTGGAAAGAGGAATTGTGCACTTTGTTGAAAGTCATCTTCTACCATAGTGTCTTTATATTGTCAACTCTGGAAGTTTAATTAAATATCTTCGGGGTGTAATCTGAAGGCTCGACAAGTGGTTGAGAATGCAAAGTAATTCAGAAGATTTGCTTAAATGAATGAAATCTCTCTTTTCTTTTACAGAATGTATAACAACTATGAACTTGGTAAATGTCGAAGAAAGGAAATGTTCTCGTTGAGATTATTAGAAAAAAGTTTATTTAGACATTGTTTCATTTATTAAGATATAAGACTTAAAATTTTTCTTCAAATATTTTAGTGCTTGAAAATAAGTATATAACTGATTTCACATTTGTTTCCATAATAAAGGTAGTAGAAAAATAATCAACAATACACGGTTATGGGTCACATCAAAGCTTTAACCTATTGAGGTGCTTTTAATTTCGTTACTCTGCGTTTATCTTTTCGCATTCGATTTTATACCTTTTAAAATTGATTTAAAAGTTAATGATTTGAGCTCAAATCTTTTGGTATCTTGATATCTTGGTATCTGAGCATGATCAACAATGAGAGGGAACAATTGAGACGTTAAAGGATTTAACATTCGTGTAGTGCGGCTAGGTTAAGAATCTCTGTACTTCGGTGTACTTCCGATTCCAAGCTCTATCGTTAAATGATAAGCATTTCTCACAATGCGAGAATTACTATTGTATTTGATTTAGGGGATAAATATAACTGGTTATTTCTTCGGAAGACTTTTTCAAAGTATATCGCTACCAATAAAATAAACAAAGACAAGAATGACTACAACGATATTCTACCAGATTTTAGGAGCACCCGCCCAAATTTGAAAGGTGTAGTCAAGATTTTAATCATTTTATGCTTAATAATAATTAATAGCCATATAGATCAGCATAATTTCGTGCAAATGCACACAAAAATACTGTAGCAAAAACATACCTACTGTTAGTTATTCTTGGCGATATCAAAAAACTAATATGAATATTGGCATACGGCATACCCCTAATGATCCCCTCTTGCCAAAAGAAGCCCAGCATTAAGTTTTCAAAGCATTAAATACCACGCGGTATTTGGACATTTTGGACAATAATTCTAACAAGATCGGAATTCAATAAAATTATATCAAATGATACGCCGCGCCACGCCGCGCCGCGACGGGCGTTTCATTTTAACATTTGAAAAGTAATGGTTGTAATATGAAAAGATGAGGATGCTGTTTTCAGGGAAATAATTAAGCAGATTAAAAGTTTCAGCCCGAAGACTGTTGATTATATTAAGGAAGAGAGTTGGGCACTAAACGAAACACACCCGTATTTTTTAATTGCGCTCTATAGGTACTAAAGGCAAATTACGTATTCGTATATTTGAGACAACAATCAAACATGACATTACGATTATGAAGACAATGAAAAATGTTGGCCCGTAATTCGGTCTGTCTGTCTGTTTAAACCGTTGAACCGATTTTCTTTAAAGTTAAAACACCCAAAGAAAAATGGAAGTCCAATTATAAGCATGTTTAGATTGAATTTAAGTACGCGTCCTTCTTATCATAACATTCTCAATTTAACTCCATCTTTCTTTTTTTTAAAAAAAAGTACTCATGTAAGCACGAACGGAGTTAAAATAACTTCTATACAATTTATTTAACTCCGTTTTTTCTTAAACGTTAAAATGCAACTACTTTAAGATAAAATGCGTTAATATTGATTTAAATCCGACGTACTTAATTATAGTAGAAACACTATTGCGATGAAAAGAAATTCGAAATTTGTTAATTTAAGTATGTTTCTGCTTAGTTATACTCTTTTTTTTCTCTGAGTGTAGGTCATGAAATAACAGTACCTACCATATAAGCGTCACCGATATTTTCTCGAAAAAAATACGATCTATTTTGATAAAACTTTATATGAGTAATTTGTTACCAATCTCTCATCAAAAAAAAATCCAGAGAAGTTTATTATAGGTAAACCTACCATAGAACGGCACTTTTCCAATGCCGATTATCTTTTAAACGACTCAATCGATTTTGACGAAATTTCAGTTTATTAAAGTTCTCTTAAAATTGTTTAATAGATACTATAACTAAATATTTTGTATAAAAGTATTCTCTAAAAAGTAAGTTTTTTTAATTCCATTTTTCTCGAAAAATATCTGGATATCCCATGATTCATTAACGCGAAGGTAACTTGCCCCGAGAGCAAGGTTGTGTAACACAGTTATGCACTTTAATATGTTTTTCTATAATTAAACTGAATCCATTCAGTACTTACTATTTGTATTGAACGGTCCGAAAGAAATGTTTTTATCCTTCGAAGAAGATATACATAAACACCACCGATTGAATGGCACTCTCTGTAAAAGTAAAATATCAAGCGCGTTGTTTTTAGATTTCCCAAAATGATGTAAAGTTCCTTTTCACTTTTCGTTGAGATTATAGCCATCAAATCATTTGTTGACCTATTGGTACCAAAGCCGTATATACTACCGGTTATTAAGAAGTTTTTCTTTTTCGAAATATTTTGTGAGCTAATATTTTATCAGTGATTTTGACACTTCTTGCTTAAATTAGAGATTATCCGGGCCAGTGGATTTCTGTGGGAGCGGGTCGAAATTCATGGTTTCAAAATTCAATTTTCCAAACCCATTCTTGTTTTTCTTATTTGCAGAATTTTGAAAAAAAAAAAAAACGTTTTAACCCCGACTTTTGACTCCATCCCAATTTCTGTATGTTGTGTCTATGTCTATACTAGCCTGGCCACTGTACGAGTACTAAATAAAAATCATCCCATAAAACCGTTAATAAAACAGTTTTTATTTTCAATAGGTTCTCTCACTTCGTGACTCGTGATGCTAAATGTCGTTCATTATTATATAATTTTCGGGGTGATGATATCTTCAGATCCTCAAATCATTTTAAATAAAGTGCACGACTGGGTCGCTCGAACTTGCTCTTGTGGTGCACGACTGGGTTGCACGTACTTGTTCTTGTGACAAGTTGACACGAAAATAAAATTAAATTTAATATTTTTTTTTTTAATATAAAAAAAACAAAATTAAGTGAATTTTTCACAAAAGTGCTAAAACTTCTTTTTACAAAGATTCGATGTTTACTTAATATTTTTTTATAAAAAAGTTTTTTTTACGAATTTGAAAAACGCTATTTTTAAGTGCTTAATTGTTTTCAATTTATACACAAAAAATAAAACTTTTTTGTAAAAGCTTTTTCCAAATATTGAATTTACAAAAAAAATAAATTAATAATTAATTTAAACTAAAATTTTGCTGTCTTGCGAAATGTTGGTATTGAAATTTATTCAAGGAATCTAGATCTTTCTAAAAAAATTTTTTGGTTTAAAATCGACTCACCCGTTCATGAGATAGCTCAAGAAAAATATAACGGTTTTATGGGAGGTACCGTTAATAGACTTGCCAACAAAATTTGTTTGCAATTAAACAAAAAGAAATCAGATAAAAATTATCAGTAATTTTTTTTTCAAGAAAATCGTTGAAGCCGTTTTCGAGAAAATTAAGCTTTTCCAAAACCGTTATATGGGAGGTACCGTTATTTCTTGAGCTAAAAAAAAAAATTAATTTCTCCTCTAAGGAATGGTCTACAAACCCTACATACCAAATTTGAAGTAAATCTGCCGTTTAGGCTGTAGGCGCTGATACATACAGACTGACATACAGACAGACAGACAGACAGACCCACTTTTTTCGTCTTCGCTATCATCGTAATGTCATGTTTGATTGTTATCGCAATTTTTTTTTTTGCACGAATGGAAATTTTGCCCTATATTACCTATAATCGCAAGTAAAAATCTGTTCCCGATTGCAATAAAAGTCGTAGACCCTCTTATACTTATACTCATGATAGCTATATTGTCAGCAAAGAATTATCATTTTTCATAAAATAAATCACAGTTTTTTCTTCTTTTTAAGTCAGACCCAATCAACCGCTTCTTTCATTTCGGCTTTCCACCAACCACCATTTGAAGAACAATAGTAATTTACTTTGTCGTAAGTTAAAACAATTGAAATTTGAATTAAACATTTAATTTAAATGCTTAGTGAATTTATTGATAGAAGATTTAAATGCTTCATATTATAAAAAGGATTGACCGTAGGTATAGTAATATCAGTTAAACAAACAAATCCGCAGCCAGAGAGCCCCCATATTCCCGTTTTATTATAACAAGGGTATAATATGATGATGGGATAACGAAATCAGTATCATTTGCAACTAGCTTAAGTAAACTTTTCACCAGAATTTTACCAAAATTTCACACTTTCAAAACGTCAACGTTTTCCAGAGCATGACGTTTATGTTATAGCCATGCTTTGTACTTTCCAAAATCCTGCTCCTCCCTCTTTCCATTTGCGTGTTTATGCCAAAAAACAAACTGCCTAATTCAAACCTCTCGTTAACAAAAAAAAAAAAAAAAAAAATCCGCATTAACTGTATACAAGTATAATACTACAAGGGTTTTTGGGGCGAATCTCGGAATCCAACATGAAACGTCAGTGGCGGTTGTTTGGTGTGGTTATGGCATAGCTAATGCTATGTTTCTGGCCTTTTGTGAATCCTGATGTGGCTTCTATACCCCCAGTTTAGTGGTATGATTTAAGGATTTTATCGTATACAATAGACATGTATATATATATTGTAGCATTTTGCCTATAGTTTTGGCCAGTGGTCCTACAGTAGTTGTATTTTGGTAAAATACTTTTGTCTATGAGATAAATCCTCAAAATCCAAACATTCCCATCTGAAAGTAAAGACATTGAGGACATTTTTGAGATACGATGGTTTTTAGGAATGGGCAAAGATTAATTACCATGTGCTTTGTGATGGATACTTTGACTTTTGATGTCGAAAGTGGGTCTAGGGCGTATATTTATGTATATTTGTATTTGGCAAAATGGTCTCATAATATTAAATTTTACTTAACTTTATTCTGAATCCAGATATAAAGCTTTGTCATGTGCGGAAGGATTCCATTTTGGCCCATTGTGGGAACATACCATATACCTATACTTCTTCTTAAATGCAGACAATTATTTATGAGTGGGATTTGAAAAAGATAGTCATTTATTGCAGAGACAGTCAAAATGGTTTTTGAAGAGGTACATTTATAAGGAATTCTTTGGAGTCTATATGTAGATTGTAAATACATATGTATGTACATGAAAAGATATTATTATTGACCAGAACATTCTGAGTACAAGATACAAAGAATGATTGTATTTTGATTGGTTCTGTTAAATAAATTACCTATACCTACGTGAATCAATAAAACCTATGCATTTGTTTTGTTATAATTTTAGAACTCAAACGACAGAAATCGTTTGTAAATTTGAAGTGCACCTACATATAAATGACAAAATATTGAAGTTATTTTTATTATAGAGTTTAAATTAAAAGTTACTTATACGTACACGATATTGTGTATATATATTGGAAAGCAGATACAACTGATTACTAAATTATCTGACATGTTGTGTTATTATGTAAAATGCTATTTAAGGTGTAGTGTTCATTTGTGATATTGATTGATAAATTTTCTTTTCAGTCTTCGAAAAAATGTGCAAGTTTTTTAGTAATTTCAAATTTTTTTCAAGAAAAAGTGTCATTTTTTCAGGCTAAAATTGTTTCTTTGGATTCCACATAAAAATTTTTACAGTATTTTAAGTGCATATACTACAAATATAGGCCAAAACTAGTAATTAATTTTTTTAATGATTTAGTAAAGTGGAAACTAAAAATCAGCTATAATCGCTTACCAATAAATAAGTCGTATCAAGTCATGGCATTTTCTGCAAATTTACAATTCTACAAGATGGTTTATTACTCTTAACCTAATTTGTTTGTATAATTGGAACGACTGGATCCCGATCACGGGGAAACATCTAAGAAGTTTGCAATGTTATGGTTGCCAAATCGTGAAGCTGTTTTAAAATCATCGGTAAAAAAAAAGTGCGGTTCTATGGCAAGTAGACCTACCGTTAATAAGCTTCACCGGAAAAAAAGTTTTGAATGCAAGACATCACCTTTGACATTAAATCACTCATATAATTAGTTTTTCAAAATTTATTGTTCTTTTCAAGAAAAATAGAATTATCGGTAAAGCATATATGGTAGGTAACGTTATTTTCAGAAGACGGCTGTTTTATTAGTGTAAATACAGTGGATCGATAATCACAAATTAAATTGAGTTAACATATACCTATACAATGGTAGATTTGCGTAGTGCGATGACCATCTGTGGGAGAGGCACAGGTTCGATTCCTGTTGCCGGCAAAAGTTCAATAACATGTTTAAACATGATTAAACATGGGATTGTAAATATAGACGAAACATGAGATTTTAAATATAGACGAGCGGCACTAATTAAAAATAAAAGGCACGACTGGGTTGCACAAACTTGCTCTTATTACCTAAGAGCTTTAAAGAACCTACCACTATTTTATATGGAACTATTTATAGAATTCTTTCGATTAGTTAAAACAAATCTTTCAATATGTGTATACCTATGAATTTTTTTTTAATTCTTTCAGCTAATTTAGAGTTCAATATTTTTTTGAAAATTTTGGAGAATGCCAATTTTAGCTAGTAATTTTCATCCGAAAAATAAATCTTTTTTTTTAAGAAACGTCATTACCTAAACAATTAAGTACGCCATTATTATTTGGCTATCTAGGTCTTCTTAGGAATGAAATTTAGTGCAAATCCACTCAGTTTTTAACGAGAAAGTCAATATTTAAAAAAACCGATATATGACAGGCACCGTTAAAACTGTTCCTAAAGAACTATGGTTCATGCCATCTGAAAGGCTTTTAATTTCGTATCACTTATGTCAAATTTTATCAAAATCGTTTGAACCGTTTTCGAGAAAAAGGATATCGGTCCAAATGTTTAGGCTGCAGGTGCGAATGACAGACAGACAGACTGACAGACAGACACACAGACAGATTTACCAGACCCACTTTTTTCGACTTTGCTATCATCGTAAAATCATGTTGGATTGTTATCTTAAATTATTTTTTCGCACGAATTCATAACTTGCTTTAAAGCACGTATAATCGCAAGTAAAAAGAAGTCTGATGATTGGCTGTGGCAGCCATGAAATAGCTATGACTCCTGCCAAAAACAGCGCTGGTGTTCACAGGTTGTTGTTGTCTAATTCACGTACCAATTAATTTTCTTAACTGGGACAAATATTTTGAAGAGAATAGCTATACTCCCGTCATACTTCAGTGCTTCCTTCGGTAATGTAAGCATTTCAATAACTTCAGATAATTTGATAAAGCTGACGTCATTTCAAGGATTTTAAAATTTGTTTTTGACAAATTTGTAGAATATAGACCTTGAACGCTTAGCTCTCCGTCCATCATATTCATGAAGCAATAAGGTATCTTGAGCAAGAAGGTTTTTTTCTTCTCTAAGTCGTGCAACATGTGGAACGAATCTATTTGTGAAGCCATTCTTTAAGCTGCAGTATAATTTGGATATCTATAAGTTTCATAAATTCCAAGAAATTATCTCTATTTGCGAACTCGAAAATAAAGGTTTTGACGAGCAAAACATAAAATAACGTGCACAAGTCATCTTAGAATATTGCGCCATTTCTTTTTTTATATGCACAATGCAGACATTTCCAATTACAATTTTTTGTCGATTGTGTTTTGTAGGTTCAAACCCATTTTTTCAAGGTTTTCCATTTTTGGAATTTATAGAGCTATTTTTTTTTGACAGTGGTATAAGTTCACTTTTTAAAAAATATTAGATAGCGGATATTTTAGTTATAGACATCCTTCTATCTATATTTTTCAACATTCTTTTGACAGCCTTCAATATTTTCGTAAATTTTTCCGTTAAACGTGATTTTTGCGTATATTCCAAGAAAACATCGTTCTACAGTTAGGGTTTGTCTGCAGTTTCCATAGTTAATTATCTATATCTATCTATTCTATAAAAATAAAAATCAATTGCTAAAAAGCTTTGTACGATTATCATGAGTAAGTAGTGTTAGTTTTAGACACCAGTTAGAAAGAGGGAGGCTCCCACCGTTGTAATGTTGGCGTTTTTTAAATAATAAAAAAAAACTAATAATATCAGTAAATCTTTCCAAGATTAAAACTGTTGCTCTCCAAACATTTTGATTAACTTTTTAAAATCAATTTTTACAGCTTTCAAGTATAAGACGCTATCCTTTTTGGGGTTTGTTATTTAAGTTTAAAATTTATATGAGGATGTGAATGCAAAAGTGGCGTAACCCATTTTTTTTTTAAATTTTGATAATAACAAAAAATTAACAATTAATCAATGCGAAAGAAGGGCAAAACTCATTTAAGCTTATAAATAAATCAAAAAATGTTAAAATGTTGTATATGCCCTTGAGCATTTCTATGGACGCGAACATTATTTGCCAAAAAATTTTGCACTCAACGGCTCAAGCCCTCAATCATCTCTATTGAAAAACAGTAAAAACAGTAGGTTGACATTCCAATGGCCTTATTTAATTTCACATAATTTTTCTCAATTCACAGCGTCAAGGAAAGAATCGATTTCGAAAGTGTACCCAAATATTGTTCAAAATAACAAAAACCGTGCTTGATGATGGTTAAGGGAACGAGTCATTTTAGCAGTGCTAATTAAATATGTACAAAGACGATTGAATATAAAAATTCAGAGTGAAATTAATGGCCGAATTCACTTGTTTACCTCGATCAATTCCATTACCGATCCCATTGAAGTAATCAATAGTCCAACTGAATTCCTAGATTAATTGGATTTGTCAGGAATACCGCCAAGTAATTTACAGCTCAAGGTTGGTGCAGTGGTAATCGTGCTACGCAATTTTAATCCACTAAAATTGTGCAATAGAACGAGGCTCATTGTTAAAAGGATAATAAACAACTTAATTGAATAGTTTCAAAAAAGTTCAAAAGCGAGGAAGTTTTAATTCAAAGAATACCATTTAATCCAACTGACTTTGCTTTGGAATTTAATCGTGTCCAGTTTCCGGTCCGTCTTGCATTCGTAATAACGATCAATAAGTCACCAAGGTCAATCATAAGAACTGTGTGGAACAAATCTTGAATTGTCATGTTTTTGAAGTAAATCTTCTTTACCGGGGGTGGATATACACAAAAGTATTTGTCCGTCGCCGATGATGTCATCCTTTGATAGAAGTACAAGCAAAATCAAAGGAATAGACATAGAGAATTAAGAAAATGAAAGATAATAGGCGTGCGCCAACAAATGATTCCTCAGTCCCAATTTCCACTAGGCCTCACGTGGCGTGCGACAATGAAGTCCGAAAGAGAAAACGAAACAGAGGAAAGAGGATGCAAAATAAACTTCCCGGTGAGTTGTGGGCCGAATTTTTGACGTTTCTCTTTTCTTCTGTTCGCAATTTATTCGTTTTTTCATGTTTGCTGCATTTGTTTTCGTTGCTCGCGAAGAAAAGACATTATATGCGATTTATTTATTATCCTCTGAATGAGTATGGACGAGGAAACTATTTGGTCCAAGGAAATAACTTTGGAATTTATATATCTTTATGAAATGCATCCCTAACAAATTATTTAAGTAATTTTGTTCCATGTCTTTGATAATAATTTGATAATAAAAATTAACATTGATAAATTAACGAATATAATAAGTAAAAGAGAACTGTCAAACTAGAGCTTGCGTAAAGAGGCCTTGTGCAATAGCGCGAGCCTCACGGGATGAAAAATGGAAAGGGAAATTGAAAAAGATATGCCGCGAGGCCTAGTGAAAATTCAGTCTCATTGAGGAATCACTGTCACTTTGACGGAGGAGGAGTTTTTTGTTTTCAACGGTGGCCGTAGCACTCAAAAAAATATATTTCCGGCAACCCTGTCTGTAGTTGAGTTGAGATAGAGAAAAGTACAAGCAAAAAAAAAAAAAAGAATAGGTAGAGAATGAAAGATAATGAAAATTGTAGGAGAGAAAGAGAGAAACGTATGTGATGTGGTGGCCTGAGAAGACGGAATCGCTCGTGCCTCGTGTAATCGTGTTGCAAACTCGGTTTGTACTCTTTTTGTTTTTCTTTATGTTGCGTTTTTCTTTTATTCCATCTTCGTCTTTGTAGACGGATAGTTGATTTTTGTATGGGATTTGTTCGTGAAAAAATCTAATTTAAATTTTTTTTAAAACATTGGTTTGATGCGTAGGTAGGTATAAGTATATAAGTTTGTACAACAATGTATATAATGTTCACAGTTCTGCAAAATCTTGCAAAATGCCATTTGATAAGCAAACATTTTTGTTCTTAGGTAAATAACAAACAAAGTTTTTTAGGTAAGTACATTATACTAGATAGGTTTAGGTATATAGCAGTTATAGCGATCAGGAAACAATTTCAGATAGATATTTTATTATGTCTTCATTCGATTTGAAACAAAAATGGTACCTACGTTTATCGATGACATACCTATTACTTTAAACTCGAAACTCGAATATTTTGTGATAGTAAAATTTTGAGTGGAACATAATAGATACCAGCTTTTGCAAAAAATGCATTTATTTATTTTTTTCATGAAATTTAATTTTTCGGAGGTACCTACGGAAATTCCATCACCAATGGAGTTTTTTCATTTTTAAATGTTGTCGCTATAATATAGTTTGCGAGTTTGTTTTACTTCAGTTGTGTGGTCTAATAGCACACTCGTGTTTTTTTTTGGCATGGACATAGTTGTACATTTTGTGCTCGGTGGTCGGGAAACCATCGGTGCTATTCGGTTTCTCTCCGGATAGAAAGGCAAACAATATTATAAATAACAAAGCATTGCAATAAGTATGTTGTTTTTATTTAATTGTCATATTATTTCTCATTTATTATTACTGTAAAGGGTAGATTTAATTTTTAAATAAGTAGAAATATATCTACCTATAGCGGTGCGAGGCCGGGTCGGGCAGCTACATATTATATTAAAATAAAAACAAAAATCACTCTGTTAATATACGAATGGTAGAAACTGGCTTATTAATAGAACAAAAAAAATAAAATTTTCAAACTGGTATCAAATAAAATTGTTTTCTTATTTAATTATAAATATTTAAGTAACCTACAAATATTTGTTGACAATGATAACTCTGGATTTTTAGGTCAAATTTTCTCTGAAAAATGTGTTATTAAAATAAAGTTTAAATATTGTTTTTTTTAGGAACGTAAGAATAAAAATTTAAAAACAGTTTGTCAGAATTTCAAATATTTTTTTAAGTTATCATTACGAAATTATTTATATTTAAAACTTATTTACCTAAATCGTCTTTAAAAAATCGTCTTTAAAAAAAAAACGGAAATTATTTCTTATATCAATATCCTCATTGCAATCACTTTTTGTTACATCAAATATCCATTTCAGTGAAGCTAATTACTCTTGTGTTTATTTCTTACAAAATTTTAATTTTGAAACTGTTATACATAAAGTTCATTTGGAATTACAAAATCGTGTTTTTTTTTTAAATAATTTTAGTATATTTTTTTTATAATAAAATTCAAAACGTCTTTAACAAAAAAACACAATTTGACTTGATTTTGCGTTTTCCAATATTTTTAAATCAATGCAAATAAAAAAAAAATTATTTAACTCTTATTTAATAAATTTATTGGATATATGTGTTTTTCTTTTGTGTTATTCGCAAAATAGTTATTTTGCTGTTACTAGAGGACACCCCCAGAGGCTGCCACACGGTGCAAAAATTTTGAAAAAATATTCAATCATAATTCAGTAAAACAAGTTCATAAAAATAATCTGCATACAATTTCAAATACCTATTTATTTATTCACTCATTAAAACAGAAAACATCATTATCCCCTTTTCATAACTCACTAAATTTTGTTTTTGTTTTAGTAGTTTTCACTTTCAATTTTTTTAGTATCGGTTTAGTGGAAACAGTACAAGTGTATTTCAATGAACATTTAATTCATGTTTATTCTGGCGAACATCCTAATCGTGTATTTATTGATACAAATTCAAATGAAAGGATGAATAGAATGCAATGCAATGGAAAACATTGAATATTTGTTTTTTTTTATGAAATCGATGTTTAATGTTTTTTTTTTTTAGGATAGGTATTGATTCGATTATATTATACATACTATAAGCATTTGCGTTGTTCGAAAGCCTAAGCGTGATAGAATTGTTTATAGCTTGATAAAAAAAATCATATAGCTATAGCTATTTATTATTTATGGAATTAATTTTCAATGAATAAAAGGATTCAATAATATTTGTGTTTTGTGGCGGTATAGATTATTTTCATCACTAACAGTCTTTAAATATTTTGCATGTATTGACTTAATGAAGAATTTCTATTCACATTCTCGCAATTTAAACTGTTATTGATTTATATGCGTTGAACACTTTATTATATTGGTTGAATCAAATGAAGCGTCAAATCCAATGTTCATGTTAGTTTTGTGATGTAACAGGTTTATTTCCATCATTAAAAAAGTATTAAAGAATTTTAATTTCTAACAGTTTATATATATGATAAAATGGATTACAATAAGGATATATTTGCGCAAAAAATACTAATGGATTTAATAAAATTTTAAATAAGAGTGATGTCTTTTAAAACTAATTTCTACTTCCTTAAAGTATTGGTTTCGTAAAAAAAAAATATCGAGGTTTTAATCAAACCTGACCTTACGATGATAGACAAGCCCAAAAAAGTAGGTTTTGTCATGCCGTCCATTGATCTGTCTGTGCGGATGTGCGGATGTGCTGATGGGTATTTCACCGAGCTATACAGTCAAAATGGATTTTCTTCAAAATTCGTCTATAGCATTTTTTGATGATTCCCTTGAGGACGCATTCGAATTTTCATTTTAGGCTGGCTATAAGGGCAAATTCCCATATAATTTAGTTTTAGTTTTTGCTAATCTCCTCGAACACGACTTAAACGATTCGTTATATTTAGAGTAGGTTTACTGTGAGTGTGAGTATCACTTATGTATTCCAGGTTTTTGGTTTAAAAAAATAACATAACGTAGATTCGGTGTTAAAAGCTTTTCATTAAAATTTGGTATATCACTTAATTTGGACATATCAAGATGACATTCAAAGTTTTTAGTTAAACACAAATACTATATCATTAATGAGTTACTCGATTTTAACACAAAAAAACTATTTAAGAAAGTGACTTGATTAAATTTCAATATCAAAATTCTGCAAAAATGCTTAGTTTTAATTTTAATTTATTTTTTTTATTTATTTTTTAGTAGAAATAATATTTAGAAATCGGCTTAGCTATAAACTTCATGTATAATAAATGTAAACTATTTAGCACTTAGAATGAGCGACTTTGAATTTGTAAATAAAACTTTTGTGCAAATAACATCGATTTTGATTTTGGCTTGAATCATTGTTAAAAGTACT
Organism: Baccha elongata; assembly: GCA_951217065.1. Classification (NCBI taxonomy): domain Eukaryota; kingdom Metazoa; phylum Arthropoda; class Insecta; order Diptera; family Syrphidae; genus Baccha; species Baccha elongata. The sequence goes on from OX578273.1 coordinate 36,537,248, forward strand.
TTTAGCACTTTTAAGAAAAAATCGTATGATTATTTTTTCATATATTCTCTCTATAATAAAAGCCAGTTGGTGCTTTATTGTTGGGAAAAGCTTTTCTATGTTCTTGGATTCTGAACATATATAAGTAATAAGCTCAAATTAAGCTTATCTGAAATCCAAACTGGAAAACTATTATTTTAATTTTAAATTTTGACCGCAAGCTAAGCATTTTTCGGAGATTCGGTAGACACATCTTAATTTAAGTCGTTTTTCGGCGTGAAGTGCTTACGCAGCAAACAATAATACGGCTGTGTTCACTTTAAACTCATTTTTTTGTTTTGGAAAAGATGACGTACAGATGGCGTTGCAAATGGTGTGGAAAAAAATATTTTTATCAGACCCAAGCTCCAAAACCAATTAAATTTATCGGAAATCCGAGCCGGAAAGGCTAAATTTAAAATTTAAAGTTTTACCGGAAGTTAAACCTTATAAAGACCAATCTTAATCAGTCTGTATTTTAGCAATCACTGAACCGATTTACACGCTTCACATGCTGTTGGATAGAGGAAATGTCAAACTAGGTCGACAGCACTATATTTCTAAACAGATGTTCACAGTTTAGCTAAGAAACGACACAAAAGTTTTACTTCCGGAATTCCAAAAAAATGGGCATACAAATATTTATTTTACCCAATATGGTGACAGTTCTTCAAGTTCTTTGCAGTGTGTCTGCAAAGAATTGAATTCAACACTGCCCATAGCAGTGCCACCAAAAATTAAGTGACAAATATTTTTCTCCATTTCACTTGCAGCGCCATCTACACTTCAACAGTTAAATCATTTATATCCACTTTATGTTAACTTCTGATTGCTGACTTATTTTTTAAACACTTTTGGTTTTTGTTGGGATTAACATGTAAAATTTTATTTAGCTTGCTAATCACTTGACGCCGAAACACGGCATGTACATATTTCCGTGAAGATGTCAACGGTTTGCCTGGAAAACGACCCCAAAGTTGCATTTTCAGAACAAAACAATTAAAGCTATTTATTGAGATTTTTTAGAAAAACTGACCAAGCAGAGACAACCACCAAAATTAGCTATGGTCCATTTTTCGTTTACTTAGGCCCAGTCTTTTCAGCTCTGGTTACTTGTAACCACTGGTTATTTCAGTTGTTAACCATAGATTTTGTATGTGTTTCTATGGTTACCAGCATATGGTTAAATTTAAAGCACCATAAACATCGAAAAATAGAGTTTAATGTTTGAGGAAATGCTAAGCTAAGACACCACAATAAGTTTTTAAAATTAATTTTATTTGAAATCCAAACCGGATATAAGAAATTTAATTTTTTATTTTAATTATTTTAAGTTTTAACGGGAAGCTTAGCATATTTTGGATATTCAAAAGATGTGTGTTCTGAAAATGCATAAGTAGAGGCAAGAGTTGAAATGAGCTTTGAAACGCTTACCGGTAACCCCGTAAATGTTTTTGGGAATAAAGTGTTTGTTAATAAGAAAAAAGGTGTTAAAAAAGGAAATGTGACTGTGTTAAAATAATACTTTGTTCGAATTGGATTAACTTTAGTTAGTAAACCATTCATTTGGACTTTTCGAAAAGTTTATTTTATTTTAAAGTAAACTATGGTAGCAAAAAGCTACAAAGTGTCTTTTTGAGATTTTCAAGTTCATAAAAAAACACATCCAGTCACGATTAATCTTTTTTAACAGGAATAACAAATTTACTTAGGTTATAAAACCCCTTAGAATCTTCACCAAGAATAATTTATTTCCACCGTTGTTTTCGACGGGTTTTCAGCTAGTATTTAAATAAAATGCAGGACTGGGTCCCACGAAGTTGCTCTTGTAGCAAACTATGAGACTGGGAAAATTTAATTTTCTGAATTATTTGGAACGGCGGAAAAGTAATCTATAATGTATAAGATCAAGTACAAATGGCTATCAATAATTGGGGTTTAAAGCAAAAACCTTAGAAGCCGTCTTCTGTTGAATTTTAAGGTTAAAAGAGAAATCGGTTCAGCCGTTATTAATTTATTGCCAAATTTAAAAAAAAAACGTTAAATCCAAATCTACGTTATGTGCATTTTAAGCCAAAAACCTAAAATACAACTGCAGTATTAGGACAACGAAAAGTATAACGTACATCAAATTTCAACAAAATCTGAAGATTTGGAACAACTTAAACCGTTATAGCCGCCTAGCCGGACTAAAACGTAAATTCGAATTTATCCTCTAGGGAATCAGGCTGTAGATCGGAGCACAGACAACCGCACATTCGAACATACGCACATCCGCCCATCCGCTCATGCACACATTCGCACATACGCGCAGAAAGACCTACGGAAGGCATGACAAAACTTACTTTTTTGAGATTCTATATGGTTGATTAAAACCTCGATAACTTTTTACACGAAACTCTTGTCCTATTAAGCAAGTAAAAATAAAAAAAAGGAAGAACAGAACAGCTGATTTAAACATTAATAAAGACAAGGTAAAGGTAAAATGTAAAGCGCATACGTGAAGTGAAAGAAATTCGCAGCTGCAGCAACATAATATATTGACGATTTCACGACGATCGTAAACTTTCTACCAAATGGTTAATTTGTACTGCGTCAGTGTCAGATCTATTAGAAAACCTATCAAGAATTAAATATCGATAACATTTACATTAAAATATTTTACACACTGATAATGATCCTGCAGGATTCAGTCGTAATTTAAATATGTATTTTTGGCCCAAAACCTCTCACTTCCCATGGAATGTGCCCCTAATTTTTCGTTTTATACCCTTCATTGTATGAATTGAAAAGTATATATTTCTTCTGTTAAGGTTTCCTCTTAACACTATACTCAACTTGAAGTCCTGTAGACAATATTCCGGAAAGTTATAACTTATATGTTGTGCGATAAGCTGCAAGGTAGAAATTATCAAAACAACAAAAGTTTGTTTTCAATTCATGTTCTCTGTCCTCTGCATCCTTATGCCATATCAACTAAAACCGACCAAAACGCAGACAGGAACGTGCTTTGCCTCTAGCATGACATACAAGTCGTATATGTGATAATATAATGTGGAAGAACCTTAAGGATTCAGTGATACAAACGAAGCAACTATATGTGCAACACTTCACAACGACGACGTGCAAGTAAATTTACTAAATTAAACCATGAAGATGGAGTTCATGATGTTGACAGATATTTTATATATAATATGTGCAGGACGTCATAGTAAAGCATAACTACTTTTGCCAGCGAAATTAGTTGAGGTACAATGTTATGTTCAGTGTCTTAGTTTACTATATTCTTGGTCCTGCATGTGAACTATTAAGGACAAGCGAAATTGTCTGTCATCTCTCATCTTCTTGTCCGTTCGCTCGTCCGTATCGTGTCCTCTTCACTCAACTACATTGTTAGCATAGTATTTTCTATCTCAAAATGCAGACTTGCTTTGCTGGCGGCAATATTCACTAGTTATCCAAAGAAAAGAAAATATTTTATGTTTCAAAAAGTCCTTGCAGGTATTTTTATCTCAAATCTTTTTCTTTTCTTTTCTGTCGAATATATATATAAAAAAATAAGATTATCCTCGAATATCATTTTGATACGATAAACAAATTTAATTATGCAGAATTGAATTAATGCTTTTTATGGTGCATATAGAGTCTTTAGAAATAGAAAGAGTAAGGAAGTTGTGTTCAAGATATTTCAAAGTTAATGGAATTTATTAAATAGATTTTTTTTATTATTACATAAGGGAAAATATTTGTTTTTTAAAAAGAAACAAATTTTACAAAATATTATATACAATATATATTATATTGTGGTTCTTAGCTGATAAAAATGTGTCAAGACAAGAAAAAAATCGTTTGGAGTACATCTCTGTTTCCCATCCCCCCGTTTAGGAAGGAGGGCCAAATTACTAAATTGAAATACAAAAAAAAAAAAAGATTATTAAAAAACTTACAATGCAATGCTTTATTTAGATCAATCCCGTGGGGATGATTTGTTTTTCGGACTATTCTGTGGCCATATATAGAGTTTGATTTGAAAATTTTAATGAAAGACGCGCAGATATTAAAACGAACGATTTTTTAATACTATTTTACATTATGCTTGATAATTCAAAATGTTGAAATTTAAATGTATAAGATATGTATTTACAGATCTTATAGCTCCGTTTTATTGTCACAAAACATAAGTAACGTAACACGCAAGATACTTGCTCTAAGCTTTAGTTAGCAAAATGTATACCGATATACTCCTATATGCTTGAAAATTAAAATGTTGATATGTATAAGACATGTATGCATCTATATACTTTTAGAGTGACCGCAACGCTCGAAGAAATTTTTTTTTGTAAATTCTTAACGGGGGAACCCTTTAAATGATCAGCTTGAGGTGATATTCAGATAGCCAACATTTGAGATTAGATAACTCTAAATGGTGCCGATAATCACTCAAAGTTTCAAAAAACGTGATATATCAGTGTTTTTTTTCTTGGTAATGTGTTTTTAAGAGCCTTTATAGTCGTTAAGTTGCATTGTTTTTGTATTTTGACGAAATTCAATCTTTTTTTTCACAAAAAAATTACTCCTCTCATGAAAATTCTTTCTGATTCTTTCAGGTTTAATTTAAAATTAAAATTAAAATAATTCTGATGCCATAACTCGACAATTTGAGGGTTTATTTCGATTAGACGCATGGCCTATAATCTTTTCTTTTTTTTTTAATATACATACATATTATATATCTGCACTGTGTATACATCAACTCTACTTAATAGTCGCTTTCACAAGTTAATCTTTGGTGTCGTTTTTTAGCCAAACTGTGAATATCTGTTTAGAAATATAGTGCTTACGACAAAGTTAGACATTTACTCTATCCAACAGCATGTAAAGCGTGTAAATCGGTTCAGTGATTGCTGAAATACAGACGGATTAAGATTTGTCTTTTAAAAGGCTTAACTTTCGGTAAAATTTTAAATGTAACCTTTTCCGTTCGGATTTCCGGTAAATTTAATTTACTTTGGAGCTTGTCTCTGATAATTATATTTTTCTCCACATCATTAGCAACGCCATCTGTATGTCATCATTTGCAAAACTAAAAATGAGTTTAAAAAGAACATAACCAGGCTTAATTTGAGCTTATTACTTATACATGTTCAGAATCCAAGAACATAGAATAAAAAAGCTTTTCCCAAAAACATAGAACCAAAAAGCCTTTCCCAACAATAACAAACCAACTGGCTTTTATTGTACTTGGATTTTGTTTCAATTTTGTATACCAAAATGGGCAAATTGTATATTATTTATTAAAGTTTTAAGTCAAACCCAGTAAAATATTTCCACCTAATAACACTGGCTTTGATGGTAATCTTCCTAATTTTTTTTTTTTAAATTCTTATAGTTGTCCTGCCATTGTAAAACGTTTTTACTTAAATTCCTTCACCTTTATAAAAGTGTAAAAATAATGTGTGAAATGACGGCTAAATTTCCATGGAAATTTAGTTTCCGAAAATCATTCACGATACCAATTTATCGAATAAAGGAAACATTTTAATGGGAATTTTTTTGGCGATAGCACCCAATATGAAAATAAGATTGTTGCGACTCCGCGTATAGAAATTTGATCCTGTTATACATTATTGAATTTACTGAATAACTAAATAGTAGAAGTGACATCAAGTCTTCCGGTTGAATGCGCCTGTTTTTATAATTATACCAAAAGCTTTCATTAAATAAATTTACAGAAATCATATTGTCTAGACTGCGTTCCTTGCATCACTTCATTCAATTGTTAATTGCCAATTAAATTTGAACACCTATTTAAGTATTCCAGACTTCTAACAAAGTCTATTAAAATATGAATTATAATTATTTGTCGATTCCGTATAAAAAATAAATCACCTCCAAAGAAAACTTTGATCATTGAGCTTATGTAGGTAGGTACATACCTGTTCCACACAAATCATCGTAATAACGATTTCTGTTAAGAAGAACAGAAGAAGAACATAACGGAACATTTCATGTTATGGAAACATTTCTATAGACACGAGATGATATTTTCTCCCTTCCAAAAAGTTAAAAAGAAGTAAAAAGAAGAACGTTTGATCTTTAAACAAGCTCCCTGTGATTGGTGTTTATTCAATCGAAAGGATGACCTTTTAACAATAAAGCTTTGAATATATCTGATATCATACTGATAATGGCCTATCTCACAATTATTGTGTTCTTTTGAAATAAATGCCTAAACAACCGAAGATGTCAGTTCTTATAGTCTATCAATCGATAGCAATTATTTTCATTTCGTCCTCATTGGTTAAATTTGTTGATTCATGTAATATTTGGAAAGGTATCCAAGAAAAAAAACACCCCAATTCAAATAAAGTTGAGGTGATTGCTGGGTGTAGCTTTCGCATTAACCTTATTCACTTTAATCCTTGAGCTAAAAGTTTGCAATGAATATAGCCATACCAATTCAAATGATGTCAATTGAAACGAGAATGAATTTGCACCTGTTAAAAGTCGAAAAGTATATAAAAAGCAGATGGGCTAGACAGCAGACGAAAAGGACGAGATATGTAGGTGCAAATGTGTTACGTCAATTGGGGGAAGGAATTCTTTTGAAGAATAGGAGGTGAAAAATAAAATGTCAGGTCAACATTGCCAAGGTGTGTTTTTTTTTTTGCAGTTCATGTCTTGCTGTAGGAAGGACACCAGTATCCTTTGGATGTGTAAATTTGAATTGACTCACTGAAACAAGGAACTGACCTAGCGAAGAAGTGAATAGAGACATTTACTTTTTGTTCGATGGACTTCATTAGTTCTAGTGAAAGTCTTTGTTATCTAAAAGTCGTATAGGTATTCAAAAGGATATATGTTTGAGAAAATGTTTTAACGTGACATTTAGAGATCTGTACGTTTATTTTGATGCAGAAAAGAGAAAGAAATGTATTTCTTATGAGTATCCTCTGATTTGACAGTTTGTCTATATTTTTATTCTTCTTTTCCGTCAATAATACTTAAAAAAATCTGATGGGACACATTTTTTCAGTCACAAAAGATGAAAAAGTTCTAACGCAACATAGTCAACCCTTCGCTTAAGCGATAGTTGACGCCGTCATCACAAGATCATATAGATCAAAGATGTTCAAACTTCACGCACTTGGGTGGCACTGTTCGGTTGAAGGAAATGCGTAGAGTATTTCTAAGTGGATTAGAAAATTTTCAGAATTAGTAATCTCACTTTTGGTTTTTATGAGATATCCTTTACAATTTCCCTTCAATACTTCCATCCCAATCAAGTGGTCGACGATAGAATAAAGGACTCGAAAGACACTTCCTTGGTTTATACTTACCTTGTATTTTCGCTGACTTAAGCAGCCCGCAGATCATCTAACGTTTGTTTTCATTTGCTCAGTCATATTCAAGATCATTCACATAGATATAGATTTCTGGAACTCCACGTTGCCTTAGGGCCGCACTCATATTAGATCTCGTGGTTGTCTATGGAAGTGTTTTTCAAAATCAACAAACACATCGCGCTAATTAAGGTTTCGTAGATGAGAGCCGTAAGCCATCTTAGTCCGATATTTTCCACCATTTTCCAGAACTTATAGAATGCACCCCGTTTGGCCAAATCGTCTTCTTCGACTTCGTATGTGATGTCAGCATTTCTTCGGATATTGGAAAGGTCTGAAAGTAAACGACATTTACAACACTGTCACAATGCACAATATACATATTTGCTTTAATTTTTAGATATGAATTTTGCTTCACGTTTTGCGCTCGGGTTGATTCTCAGCACCTTTTGAAATACGTCTTCATTGCAAATGCAAGACGAATCGGAAATTGAATTCATTTAAAGGCATATCTGTTGGGATCATTTGGAGTCCTCGGTATGAAAACTGCCTCAAGTTTGAATTTTCGGCTGCGCGAAATTAGGCCCCACATTATGCTAAAAATGCAATTTTCAGCCACCTGATTCCAATAAAACCACCTCAAAATATATTACAGTAATGCGTATTGCACAAATCACAAAATGTTTCATAACAATCGGATAAATGGTTCAGGAATGCACAAAAATGCATTATCACACCATCTGATTTTCTGATATTTTAATAATTATTCTGCTATTTGGGACGGAGACGAATCCAACAAATAAGAGATCATTAAAATCGGTTCAGCCGTTCTTAAGTAATAAATGGTGTTACTAACACGACTTTGTTTTATGTATATAGATATAGTATATATATAGATGCACGGCATCCAGTAGTAAATTTCTTTCAGTAAATTGATTTCGCTTACACTAGCCGTGTTTCGGCTTCAAGTCAAGTGATTAGCCAAGTCAGTAAAATTTTACATGTTAATCCCAACAAAACCAAAAGTGTGTATAAATAAGTCAGCAATCAGAAGCAGCGTTGCCGCGACAAAACACAAGTTCTTAATAGAAAACACTAAGGAACAGTTCTGCCGTTAACTTCGTAAAGGCCCTAACTACATTTTCACTTTTTGAAGATGAAGAAGAATTGTTTCGCCTACCGCATTAAAGAACGTGAAAAATTCCAAAAAATTATGTGTCATTAAGCTGAAGTTGTGCTTTATTTTTAATAATAATATACATCATAATAAAAATACCCTGACAATAAATATGTCATAAGCTCAAAAAATAAAATTTTGCAGATAGCTCCTCTACGAAGTTAGCGGCAGAGTTGTACAAATGTGGTTAAAATGTTTACACCACTGATTCCATATAGCTTATCGCCAAAATCGTTGAGATAAAAAACTTGAACCATGATTGTACAACTGGCCCTAAGCATAGGTACTTATTACTGCTTTTAAAGTATAGTTTTTTCCCCAAAAATCAATGTTTACAATGTTATTAGCTTATTAGCATTTTTCTAAGAAATTTGGTAATGTATTTTAAGATTCTATGGGTTTGACAGCGTCATAAAATGCTGTATTTTCACTGTTTTCACGCTATAAATTTAACTTTAGATAACAAAATGAAAATGAAAAACACGTACCATATTGAAATTTTTCGTGCCACGAAAAAAATTTCGTATCAAAAAAGCACGATTGTGCCACATCGGTAACGCTGATCAGAAGTGAACAAAAAGTGGATATGAATGATTTAACTGTTGAAGTGTAGATAACGACAGGTCAAACAAAAAGTCGACAAAAGAAATAAAAATTAGTATCAGCGTGTAGGTCCATTCAATACCTATTATATCATCCATTTTAGATATCCATTTTAATGTTTAAAGTCGATGTCAAAAAAAGTAATTCAAATACACCCTGTAACTGTTTTCCCAGTCAAGGACAAATATCGAGTTTAGTATCAGCCTGAAGGACTGTGGCTATAATCGTTAATATGGTTCTCTAAAATCGGAAGATGTATGGCGATTTGGCTGAAATACATTTCAGCGAATAGGCCTTCAATAGGCCTACATTCTGACTTTAACCCCGATTTTATTGATTGACTGGAAAAAAAATTAACCTGATTTCGGTGTACATCGCTTTTTCTCAAATTGGCTTTAATCGTTCGAATGGCTCTCAAAAACCAGGGGGATGACCTTCAGATGGGTCTTAAATTGGTTTCCCTACAAACTAGCAATTACTTTTATTTCTTTTGTTGGTGCACTAACGCGGAGTTACAGGTAGTTAGTATGTGCATTAATTTTTGCAAATTCCTCAAGTTGACCTTCAGTTAGTTAGAAATAATTTTTAATAAGCAACACAAAGAGTAAGTAAAAATTACAGCCTATAATAGGAGCTACACGCCTAGAACCTTCAATCCCAAAGATGTAGGAATCAATTCAATTAAATAACAAAAGATATTTATTTAGAAATAAAAGATTATCATTAAATAATTATATTTCACAAAAAATGTAATTAAAGTGCTTTGCACAAAAAAAAATAGGTTTAAGGTAAATGGACAGCTGCTTAAACGTCTTCTCGGCAAAATTCACAAAACGTTAAGTATTTGATTGAAATTTGAAAAATGGAAACCCATCTTCGTTACAAAAGTCCAGTGATCAGAGTGCATTTTTAGGCGTCGACGCTAAAGTTGAACTTCGTTTATCCAGAAGTCACGAGAATCATCATGCATAACATAATTGAAGAGAATGGTGCAAATAGTTAACTTTTCATTGAAAATTTTAATTATGTTGAGGAAAGTTATATACTTCAGTATTGTTATTATTCCCATGGAGGGGGTTAGAACCCCCTAGCCCCCCCCCCTGCGCACGGTCCTGGTATAAGTATAAGTCTTTCTTCATCAACTTACTTTTGATCGACCTAATTTTTGATCAACCTATTTCATTTCTCAGTACATAGTTGCTTTGTAACTTGCTCAATTGTAAAAAAATAGTCCTTGAATTAAATTTTCAAAAAAAAATATGTAACTAACTATTGGTTAGTCATTTCATTAATTAAATTGTTCATATCAATTTCAAGAACAGAAATATGTTCCGAAAAAACCAAATCCCTCTGGAAAACCGAAAACAAACTTTGACAGTTTAAAACAACATACCATATGAATGCCAGTTGCATCAGTCATTTTTATTGACACAAACCAACGTTCATTAACTACTAAAGCCTTCAAAAATAAAAATAAAAGAAAATGCTGTTAAAATGTGCTGAAGAAACCAAATAAAGCTTGATTTTAAAAAACACGTTCACGCATTCAACATGAGGTAACAACAAATTCTGATTGCACCATGGTCCATGAATTGGTTTTAATTTTCCTCCACCACCCTGATGTTCTGAAAACTTTCCTCGACCCAGATGGCTTGTATTATTTTCGAATAAATGTTGTCCCGTTGATTCAACATCGTCAGATGCGTACATATATATAGCAATTAAAATAAATAAAAAAACACCCTTTTTTAAGTACATATAAGTCACCTATAATCTGACCGTAGAGAGACACATGAAATTGCAGTGTTTCCCATGCCCCCAATATGAGGTTATAGTGTATTGAATGGGGGTACTGTATGAACCCTCGTGGTCCTTGATTATGGGAAAAAAATAATAAAAGGAAAATGCATGAACGCAGTATTTCCATTTCATAACATTCGCGAAATTTTTGTTTTTCTGTTGAGAATAAGTTTCATTATAATTTTTGGCTTGAGTTTATTTTTGTTTTCAGAACAAAAGTTTATTTTTCACAGAAATTGTTTGCTGACTTTTCGTTGGAAGTAATATGACGACCATTTCACAATGTATTTTATTTTGATATGCTGATGTTGGGTTGGGATATTGCTGGTAAATGGTAACCTACTTGTCAAGGACTATTACCAGATTGTATTGTAAAGGTATTATTTGTGCATCGGACACGTTTCATAAGGGATTCAATAAAAAAAAACAGGTGAACTCATACCCCCAACCTTGTAAATATAGGAACTCAGTTATCGGGTATTATTTTATCTTAAATGTCTCTCTTGTGGAAATAGTTTTTAGGCCAGAGCTTTCTAGGACTCACTTGTACTTGCCGTAGGTATCTACATAGTAATACCTCACTGTGAATGTTTTGAGCGGGAAGAACTGATGTTGTGTAGGTATTCAAATTTACAGCTTCATGTTGATCAATAATTTGTGGCATCAAAGCCAGATACATGGTTAAAAATATTTTAATATTTTTTTGTAAATTACTTTTGGTAATTATTTCTTGTTGGACATTTCTCAAGTCGTAGAAGAGAGACTCAGGCCTAAAAACATAAAAAAAACAGATAAAAAGTATAACCACAACTTTGATGAAACAATCCACAACCGAGAAGCTTAGCCGCGCGGCGTTTGTATGAGTTCAACCCGGTGAACCCCACAAACGGGTCACCATTGTTTGGCGAAATTCATTTGGCATTTCCTTGTTTCACCTTTGTCGTTAAATATTTCTTTTAATTCTCACTACTTAGTTAGTCCAGTCAACGAATGATTCTAGGTGAAAAAATCAATCGCAGAAAAACTAAGTATGCAGCTTTGCTTGGACTATAGCGAGGAGGTAATACATACTAAAAGACCCCTATCAAAGGTAGGCCGCAAATGTGGGTGCCTTTTTTGGTTTTCCGCTTATATGTCAGAAACCCTTAAACCTACAAACAAAAATATTAAGTAAAAAAGGAAAAATACTTGCTCTTGGGAAAAGTACTTTTGTGTTCACGACTGGAAGTCTCAGAATTTTATATTTTGAAATATTTTCTTAAATCTTTTTAAAACAAATGTATTAAATAAAAAGAGATATAAATGTAACACACTACCTACCGTAAAATTTAACTACAGTCAAAATCGCTTATAACGAACTCGATGGGACTGGAGAATTTGTCCGTCATATCCGGGGTTTCGTTGTAACCGATTAGTACCTACAACTTGTATGAACCTTTGACGGGACTTCAAAATTAGTTCGCAATAACCGATATTTCGTTATAATCGATGTCGTGATAACCTATTTTAACAGTACATGATATTTTATAAAAATTAATAGTTTTTTTTTGAGAAAATTTGAAATAAGTACCGGTTTTTCATCAATTACTTTTTTTCACGAATTGTTATTCGAATTATTCAGCTTTAGCAGTAGTCTTAGAATATAAAATTTCGTCAAAATCGGTGCAGCGGTTCAAAAGATAGTCGTAGTAGTAATAACGGTTCTATGGCAGGTGTATACCTAGCGTTAATAAGCTGATTTTGAAAAAAAAAAAAAATAAAATGAAGGACATCATTATTAGCAACAAATCACTCATGTAAGGTTTTATTTATTTAATTTTTTTTTGAGAAAATTTATGATTATCGGTTTTTGCCAAAAAAAAAAATTTCAAAATCAATACAGCTGTTTAAAAGATAGTCGGAGTAATACAAAAACGGTATGGTACCGTTAATAAGGTGATTCTAAAGGAAAATTTCAGACGAAGGAAATCACTGACAACAAATCATTCATATTAAATTTAATCGAAATGGATCGTAGAAAAATGGAATTATCGGTTATGCTCATGTGGTAGACCGTTACTTTTATACCTAGATCAAAAATAAAAAAAAACATCCGGGAATATTTCTCTGAAAATATTTTGTACCAAGTTTGAAAAAAAACGGCCAAACCGTTAAAGCTGTGGGTGTCGATACATCCAGACAGCCAGACAGACAGAATTGTCGGACATACTTTTTTCGTCTTCTCTATCATCATAATGTTATGTTTTATTGTTATCTCAAAACTTAATTTTTGGACGAATCCAACACTTGCCTGCCATATCGCAATAGCAAGTAAAAATAATAAAAGCTGACCAAATTTTTTACAAAAAATGTTGGCGATTTATCCCATTCCCTTACGAGGGATATACCAACGAAGAATACCTATACCTAAATAAATGACTTAATAATTCGAGCTTTGTAAGTCTATTTCGTTGAAGTTATTTTAAATTTCATTTGTTTATTTCTATTTCTATTAAATTATGAAACAATTTTAACAAAAATATCCTTTTAGTTAAAAATTTATCAAAAATTATAAAAAAAATAGGTACAAAGGTATATCAATCTTAAAATCTTACCAATAGACAACACAACTAAAAATGTCAACTAAAATGTATCCTTAAAACAAAAGTAAAACTTCTTCTTCCGTCATCGTTAACGTTCTTTCCATCCACTAAAGCAACAACTTTAACTCCAAAATTTCAGCACTTATTTATTCCGCGAGTTGTTTCACATTTTACTTCACTTGGGGACTATATCGTTGAACATGCATGAACTCCATTCCGTCATCTTCCCATGAACGTTTATTTTCTCGCTTTTATTGCTAACACAAATAGCGCACCAAAAACCAAAAACAACAACAAGCAATGTACAAAGTGGAACATTGCATTATCGTGTGAAGACGACTGACAGCTTCAGGCAAATGAAAGACAAATATTCACTCTAACGACGAAGCTAGTCTCGAATGAAGCCGGTGGTGGTGTCAGAATGGCAAATATTTGCGAAAAGCCACTAACAACATTTCCAAATTTAACCTCACTTAAAAAAAAAAAAATTGAAGAAGAAAAAAAAAAAAAAAAAACACAATGTGTGATATAGGAAACAGGAAAAACGAAATCCATGAAAAAAATTGAGGTATTGAAATCTAGGACAAGATGGGTTCTTTCATTTTGTAAAGGTAGTGTGAATTTCACAACTTGAATTTATTACTTCATTTTTAAATATACATAGGTAAATCAATTGCAAAGAAAGAAAATATTTTGAAAATTTTCTCACAAACGCTAAAAGATAAAGCAAACGCTTTAACTTTATACTCGTAGTTGGTTGAAATATATTGAAACAAGCAAAGTGCACAAATTCACAAATTCTAGTATCTTTTTGAATTTTAAAGTAAGCATAATTGTCTAACCGGAAATTCTCAAAAAAAGCAAAGAATTGCTTACCAAGGAAAATAATTCGAAATAAATATTTTTTTCAAATGCCAAAATCAAGTTCGTGCATATCTGCCCAGTTAGAAATGCTTCACCTTTGTATGTGTGTTAGAATTCAAATCAAATCTTAGTCAAATATTTTATTCACTCTTTTCTTAACACTAGTCAACTGATTTGCAATTCGAGTTCTGAACCAGTATCACATGGAACTATTTCGAAAACTAGTGGAGTGGAGAGAACATATATTTTCCTTTTTTCAAAAATCATCTTATCTTCTTACTTTCTATAATAGATTTTATGACGATGCATGCTCTCCCAGCAGTACTAATATTTTCTGCATAACCACAAAGTAAGTATGTTCCAAGGTGGTTTTCAACCAGGTTTTTCAACCATGGATCATATCTTTGGTCTTAAAAGTATAGGCAAGAAAATTTATCGACCGTAAGAGAAAACTGTATACCTACTTTGTGGATTTTAAGGCCCCTATTACGGTTGTCAAATATCAAAACGATAATTGATGTTATTCAACAAAATTGATCCATCGGTATTATCGTTGTCAATTATCAAAATTTTTGATAAACTGTGAGTGCCACTCAGATTTCAGATCTATTGTGAATTGTTTTATTGACTAACTTGGTATTATCGTTGTCAAAAATATTGGTGTTTATCAAATTTTCAGTCAAACGCAAATTCGCTGTTGATAATTTTGATAGAACTAATTCGTTTAATTTTTTGTAAGAAAACGCAGTGTATTGTTCACTTTTATATTTATTTATACAATATACAATAATAAATACTGTTTGGTTAACTTATTTTTATTAAAATTCACTTGCACAGACTTTTTCTTTTTGTTGTTTGGTGTCCAAATAGGAGGTACATGTATGTACGTACATTGTACCTACATAATGCACATTCCTTTGCCTGTTCCATTATTTCCACAAAATGTTTTATCACTTTTTTATTTCACTTTTTTAAAACACAAATACCTATAATAATAAAAAAAGACCAACGATATTTACTTCATTTACTCGAAAATAAATTAAAACAATAAAAAAAACGCAATACAATCGCAAATGAAAAGAATAGAAAACTGAAACGTCAAACAAAATGCCCGTTCACAAGAGAATTTTGTTAATCATTCACAATAGATCAAAAATTTATCAAACGACAATCATAATACCGAAATTTTGTTTGATTGATAAATGTTATCGTCTATCAAACAAATGATCTTTGACAACCGTAATAAGGGTGTAAGGCTGCCTTTGATAAGGTTAATAGACAGGGTTTAATCTATACAAACTCTCTTTGTTCCTGAATGATTTGGCAATTATGGAATTGTTTCATGCCAATTCGGGGATTTATTTCATTTCCTAATTTGGCGATTAATTTCAAAATGCAATAAAGCCCCTATTCGGAGGGCAACAAGGACAGAAGTATTGCCATGTCCTTTTTCTTAGAAAATCTGTTTGTTAAACTTTTTTGAAAAAATAAAGAACTTATATCTATTCTAATCTACCTTCCTTTTTGATAATAAAAAAAAATACTCTAAATTCCAACGCCAAAGAAATGGTATTGCGTGTATTGTTCTTTTTTCCGAGTTTTTTCAATTTTTTGTCGAAAAGGGCGGAAAGGATTTTGATAAAACTTTGTGAAGCTTCAAATGGACTTATATCAAGATCACTGCAAGAGTGCTTGCTTGTCCTCTTGATATAATTCCATTTCAAGCTTTTGGTTAAAATTTAGGTGTTATCGGTTTTTTTTTAGAAATTTGAAATTGATTTCATGACCGATTTCATTTAAATTTGATATATGGCATTTAAGCCCAACACATTATAGCATTTTTAGTTTTTGACTAAAAAACAGTTCGATGCTTCTATCATAAGAGATGATTTCACATTTAGGCTATTTAAAAAATTTTTGTCTTTGTATCAGCGATTTGGAGAGCGTAATGTTTTCCCGTATTCGTTATGCCGTGGTACGTTTGCCCGCCGAAAAAAAAAACTGACTGACTCCCTGCAGAACGATTGCCCGTGTAACGTTTGCCCGCAGACAAACATCTGACGGGATTGCGTAATCGCAAGTAGGGTATTCACTACTTTTTGATAAGTACTATTTTTGAAATAAAAAACTGAAAAAAATTCGTGTCGGACCTTTTTGTTCGTTCTTGTTCTTATTCTTGCAAATGTAATTTGGGGATTCTATCGATAAATAAAGGGTTTTCCAATAAGAGGTGTTATTTTGATATTCAAAGAAAAATGTCTTTTTTTGAGATAAATGATCGGATGTTTATTTCATTATAAAGAGGAAGGTATGCCGTTAATAATGGAACACAACATCAGTCAAATGGCCGCCACGACCACGCTTACAGGGCCATATCCTTTTCATGAAATTTTCCATAACCAAATCGCAAAGTGGCTGCCCTTTGTCCTCGATAGCCTCACGAATTCCATCTTTGAGGTCTTGAATCGACGCTGGGCTGTTGGCGTAGACCTTATCTTTCACGTGACCCCAAAGGAAGAAGTCGCAAGGTGGTAAATCACAAGATCTCGGTGGCCAATTCTGATCACCTCTTCGAGAGATAACACGGTCCGGAAACTTTTCCCGTAAAAGATCGATGGTTTCATTGCTTGTGTGGCACGTAGCGCCGTCTTGTTGAAAGTAAACGTTGTCCAGATCAATAACATCCAATTCCGGCCATAAAAAATTATTTATCATCTCTCGATAGCGCAATCCATTGACCGTAACTGTTGCTCCAGCCTCATTTTCGAAAAAGTAAGGTCCAATGACCCCGCCGGACCATAAACCGCACCAAACAGTCACGCGTTGAGGATGGAGACGCTTTTCAACAATAACTCTTGGGTTTTCCGAGCCCCATTTGCTTGTTGACGTAGCCTCCGAGGTGGAAATGGGCCTCATCAGTCAAGATGATTTTTCGATGAAATTCCGGATCATTTTCATGCATTTCAAGGACCCAATCAGCAAAGACACGACGTTGTTGATGATCAGCCGGCTTGAGTTCTTGTGTTAACTGAACTTTATAAGCCTTAAGACCCAAGTCTTTATGCAAAATACGGTGTAATGACGTTTGTGAAATGCCTAATTCCAAAGAACGACGAGGAATGGACAAACCTGGGTTTTCTTCAACACTTTGGGCTACAACAGCAATATTCTCATTTGTTCTTGAGCGACGTTCACGGGTTTTATTCTTCACATCACTAACTTGTCCCAACAGCTCGAATTTGTCCACCAATTTCTGTATTGCGGTCCGACAAGGTGTTTCACGACGACCCAAAAATGTTTTAGTTTTACGAACCGTCTGTGCCAAATTTTCACCATTTTTATAGTGAATTTTAATAATTTCAATGCGTTGTTGAAGCGTGTATCGTTCCATTTTTATTAATGGCGTAGTTTCTACTTGTCAAATGTCAAAAAATGACAGCTTCAAAAGTGACAGCTACCGATATAGCGGGCTATTCAAAATAACACCTCTTATTGGAAAACCCTTTACAATCAAATTTGCATTTTGTTCGCGGGCAAAAGTTCCACGGGCAAAAGTTATCCAACTGAGAATTTATTTTTTTCGCGGGCATACGTTGCACGGGCAAATGTTCCACAGACAAACGTTATCTATACACATAAATAAAAATTGAGTGTCTGTTTGTAATGTCAAATAAACAGTATTTTAATACACGCATATGAAAGCATACACAGCTCTTATAACAAAACACACATTTTTAAATTTTGTGTCTGTCTGTCTGTCTGTTTGTCCTGGCTAACCTCGAGAACGGCTGGACCGATTTCGACGTGACTTTCACTGGCAGATAGATAATACTGTAGCGCGGAACTTAGGCTATTTCATTTACTCCCTAGATGGCGCTCAGGTCGCTTTTTTTCTAGAAAAATCGTTTTTATGCCCGGTCAGAAACTATGCTTGACAGATTTTGACGGGACTTGCCACTTACATATAGCTGATGTTGTAGGGAATGACTTTGGTTATTTTAATTACCCTCTAGATGGCGCTGGGGCTCCCTAGATGGCGCTCTCGTAGCTTTTTTAAAAATCTTATATATGATCCAAAAAGCTTTTGGCAAAATGCTGCAAAAAATATGATTATATAGTAACTTTTTTGAAATCAATGCTTTCTCCCTTATTTTTACTTGCGATTATAGGTACTATATAAGGCAAGTTTTGTACCTATTCGTAAAAAAATAAAATGCATGACTGGTTCGCACGAACTTGCTCTTGTAGCAAACTATGGGACTACAAAAATTTAAATTTAATAAATTCTGAAGAAATTTATTAAAAATGGACTAAACGTGAGATCAAGTTGTATGGCAGCTATCATTAAACGGTTGTTTAGCGAAAAACTGTGAATGCCATCTTGTGCTACATGTCAGGTTGAAAATATGTTCCGAATTTAAAAGGAATAGGCTCAGCCGCTATTAAGTTATTCCAAATTTGTAAAAACCGTTAACACTAAATCTCCGTTATGTGCATTTTAACGAGAAACCTGAAGTTTTATTAAGATTATTGCAAATATAACGTACACTAAATTTAACCAAAATCGTTAGAGCCGTTTTCGAGTTAATTTTGAAAAGCTAAAACCATTATATGGCAGCTACCCGTTCTAGCCGGGCTAAACCAAAAAATCGATTTTCTCCTCTATGGAATCACCAAAAAGTGCTATGTGCGAAATTTGAACAAAATTCGTCAATTCGTTTAGGCTGTAGGTCGCTGCACATACAACTAAACATACGCACATCCGAACATCCGCACAGACAGACCGACGGACGGCATGACGAAACCTACTTTCTAAAACTTCTCTATAGTATCGTAATGTCAGTTTTGATTAAAACCTCAAATTTATTGAGATAACAATCAAACATGACATTACGATGATAGAGAACACGAGAAAAGAAGGTCTGACAATTTTGTCTGTCTGTCTGTCTTTCTGTCCGTCTGTCAGTCTGGATGTATCGACACCTACAACCTAAACGGTTAAGCCGATTTTCTTCAAACTTGGTACTCTGTATTTTTAGATTAATTTGCCCCAATCCAATTTTTCTCGTAAAATATACGATCGATTTTGATAAAATTTTAGTGTGACTGATTTTTTTCCAATAATGAAGTTTTTCGTTAGAAATTCATTTTAAAAATCACCTTATTAACGGTACCTCTCATATAAACGCTACGGAAAATCCAATTTTTCTCAAAAAATACGATAGATTTTGATAAGATTTTGTGTGAGTGATTTGTTACCAATAAGGAAGATTTTCGTTAGAATTTTTTTGTATAAATCACCTTACCTGCCATAAAAACGTAATAGAAACTTTTTAAATTTCGATTATTTATTATAGTTTCTTGCTTAGTATTCTAAGCCAAAGGTTAGTAATTGAACAATTTATATACACCTACAATTTTCATAACACTAAGTTATCTTAAAAAAATATCTTATGATCTTAATATTATGTTGGCACAGAAGCGGACTAACCTAGTCAATTGTTTTTTATTTTTGTTATATTAATTTAACATTTCATTAACTATGATGGTTTGCAACTCTTCTTGTCTTGTCAGTTGATTTGGATGGCGGGTCAGATTAAGTAGTAACCTTCTTGCGGATATGAGAAGGTATCTGTCAAGTTGAATGATGTTGCCTTTTTTATATGACTTGCTTACTTCTTATCCTGTAGTAATGCATACCCTTGCAGATTCGTATAGGATCTTTCTTTAATATAATCCAACAGAGTTTATTTGCTTCGCGGGCAAACGTGACACGGACAAACGTAATATGGAATATAAACCAACTGAGAATTTATTTTGTTCGCAGGCAAACGCGACACGATCAATTGTTATATGAAATAAAATCAAACTGACTTTTTCTTTTAACACACTGTACCACAGATGAGTGTTCATTTTGTTGGTGGGCATTCACTACTTTTGTACTGAATATAAAACCAAAGAAATCGCGTGATTTATTTGATTTTATTTTCAGTACAAAAGTTGTAAATGGCGGACAAACGTGCACGGGATAACGTAAATCGGGTTATCGTTACACGGGCAAACGTTTTACGGGAAAATGTACAAGGAAAAACGTGCTGCGGGAAACCGTACCACGGGCACGGAAAAATATAGCCAACCCGAGAGTATTTCTGTTTTTTTTTTTTTTTTACATAAGCAATAGCAACCTTTAACATACAACGGCCTTATTTATCTTTTATTATCCTCGTGAAATTCACATAATAACTTGTTTTCCTTTATTTGAAAAAAAAAAAAAATATCAACAAATAAATGGAAATGGATGTTCTTGAGGAAATCAGTGCTCGTCTTGCTCATATACAATTGGGGTACAGCACATCGCACATGAGGACCTGTGATTTGTGGGTCTCTCTACAATAATAGAAAGAGCAAAAAGATTTTTTCCGCACTCAAAAACTGGCGCCTGTCTGTGCCAATGCCTAAGAAGACGCCACCAATTTCTATTCAATAACACACCGGATGTGGCTCATAAGACTCGTTACGTGGCACAGAGGAGATGTGAATAAAAGTTTTGCGCTTTACGCTTGAACATATACAATAAACCAAAACCGATTGTTGAAATACGAAGGAGGTTTATTGAATTTCACTACACCTCCCGCGGTTAGGATATAAAGTGAAGTCTAACCTTTGTCACGGGGACTGAATGATAGAAACGAATTTTAGCAGTTTGCATGATTAAATTGGATAGAATAATATGTTTTGTAGATTTAGAGATGCAATGAAATTGGAGTGACAGCTATTGCACGAATGAAACATTTTAAACAAAATTGTAAAAAAAAACGGAAGTGCTCTTTCAATTTTATTTTAATCATTTTTTTTTTTGCAATTTATCTAATTAACTGAATTAATGAAATTGAGTCAGTCGCCGTACGGCACGGCGTACCTATAATCTAAAAGTATGTACAAAACTATTGCAAATATGATCAAAGGTATGGAAGAAATAGAAATCCTTTGGTGGATAAAGAAAGGGAATGAGAAATAACTATTAGATTGCACCTAATCTAGAAAGCATTATCCATTGACGTAGTAGATATGGACGGCCAGTCGGTTGAAATTTTCATACAAACAGCCAAGAAAAGTTGCTCCAGCTAAAGACAGCCTAAAAACGCCATCATCTTTTAGTGTTAAATACGTGTACTAATTTCGCCATTATAATTTAAATGAAAACGATAATAAAGGGTTATCCAATAAGAGGTGTTATTTTGAATAGCCCGCTATATCGGTAGCTATCACTTTTGAAGCTGTCATTTTTTGACATTTGAAAAGTAGAAACTACGCCATTAATAAAAATGGAACGATACACGCTTCAACAACGCATTGAAATTCACTATAAAAATGGTGAAAATTTGGCAGAGACGGTTCGTAAAACTAAAACATTTTTGGGTCGTCGTGAAGCACTTTTTCGGACCGCAATACAGAAATTGGTGGACAAATTCGAGCTGTTGGGACAAGTTAGTGATGTGAAGAATAAAACCCGTGCACGTCTCTCAAGAACAACTGAGAATATTGCTGTTGTAGCCCAAAGTGTTGAAGAAAACCCAGGTTTGTCCATTCCTCGTCGTTCTTTGGAATTAGACATTCCACAAACGGCATTACACCGTATTTTGCATAAAGACTTGGGTCTTAAGGCTTATAAAGTTCAGTTAACACAAGAACTCAAGCCGGTTGATCATCAACAACGTCGTGTCTTTGCTGATTGGGTAATTGAATATCAAAATAACACCTCTTATTGAAAAACCCTTTAATTCATCTGTAATTAACTCATGGCATAAGGAGTGGATGTGTTTAGTAAAATATAAGCCGTTTGATAATAATTTCCGCCATAATATTTCAATAGTAAATAATTAATTTAAAAAATCATATAACTTCTACGCAGATTCCCTGCTAGTAGTTGATGGCGCTCCTAGTTATGTTGAAACACGCGTGAAGTTGGCTACTGGCGGTCCATACCTAATACGTCAATGGCATTATCTTTCCCGGCTTAGGTTATGCTAAAAACTCATTATCAAAAAACCTTAACCCTCACTTTTTATGATAGAAACTTAGAACAAGAACGCACAATGACAGAGGTATGAAGAATATGGGAAAATTCAGCCAAAGATCTATCCAAGCCAATATTTCTCGAATGTGACTAAGAATCAATGCCACAATTACTCGATGCAAGAGTATATCCCTTATTAGGGTAAACGAAGAGATCTTGGGAATTTTCTAGCAGTAAATCAATCTACCACGGTATTAGAAAGCCCAAAACTTCAACTGAGACCATTCTTAAAAAATCGGCAATAATGACCTAGTCCTATAGTATTTCGAATACCATTCTTAGAAGAGTCGGGAAATAAGAAGACACTCTAGTCTAGAATCCTTCCTTGACACTGAAAATGGGCTTTAGAATGTCGGATATGCTAATTACTTCTACAAAGAAGATACATGATGAATAAAATCATCAACATGATAATTTGTTTTTTGCATTTAATGATTGAGAATGAGTGCAATGACAAAATTACAGTTGTTAATTGGCGTTTGTCAATATGATTACCGAAATAGTCAATATAATGATCGTGATTGTCATAATTATGAACGCTTTTTTTCCAGCCCTATTAGGGAATCCAATGAATAGTTTCGAAGTGAGTGTAACTCACCTTAGCGACCTTTACACGGTCAGTCATTTGACATCAATCTGTAAAATAGTGTTTGTAAAAATAAGTCTTTATGCGTGCATTTGTTTGACGGAAAATCTAAATCCTTTTGATTTTGCGTCGATGACTGATTATTATGTTTAGATGAGTGACGTCTTCTGACTGACCCAGTGACCGTGTAAGGGTCGCTTAACGCTAAATTGGCCATAAGCGATCTGAAACTGAATTTCGATTCAAGCCTAAATCAAAATAGAAACAATTTGTTTGAATTTGAATATAAGTTTACAAAACAAAAAAATTCCAAAATCGTTTTTTAAATAAATCGGTGTTTATTACTTAATAATTTTTATATAATTCTTTTTTTTAGGAGTTTAAAGTACGCAATTTTAAGTATGCTTAATAGTTTTCATTTTATGCATAAAAAATAAAAACAATTAGTCAAGCCTTTTTCATAATATTGAATTTACAAATTAAAATTTCGATTAAAATTTAATCGAAGTCGTTTTGCAAAATTTTCGTATCGAGGTTGTATCATGTTATGTTTTACTTAAACGGATATCGTAATTAGTTTGAATAATTATTATTAATCTTATATAGTACACTGCCCCTTTTTGATTTCACCTATGAGCATTGCCTTTTATAAATTCGATATTGCAAATTTATGTTGGTACATACTTGAAAATGGATCAGTCTATTGACTCAAAATGTATTTGTGGCTTCCATGAACTGAAATTTGCCGTTTATTTTACACTAGGACGATTGATAATATGCTGGCTGATTTAAACAGTGTGAACCTTATACTGAACTCGAAACCCATCAACATGCCATCAGCTATAACTGCAAGGAATTCCTAATTAATAATGGAAATTGCAGGGAAATTAATTTAAATTCCCGTTGACATGGAATCTCTTTGTGCTTGCAATTTGTTAATAAATCCCATGAAGTTTAACCACCTCACTCACATACCATGCCAGAAGTGTATTCATTTACATGATGATGACCTACTTGACACATAAATATCCTGTAAAATTTGCATAAAAGAAAAGGTAGTTATCTACTCGCATCACAACATGGAGCCAGGCATTACATCAGCCTTCGTGTGTGCTGCATGCTTTTTAAAGTAAAATTTAAATTTAAAAAAATTTGTTTCAAAAATTTGATTTGTATACTGTATGTTTTTGGGGGAAAAGTTGAAAAATAAAATTATATTATAGTCTTGTTCTTTTTATTTAAATGAAATAGTAAACTAATTTTTTATTCACAACGCGTTTCGGTTTGACTACAAACCATTATCAGGTAACAAACAAAATTAAAATTAATAAAATTTATGTTGAAGCTTATATAAAATATTACAAAATAAATTAACAAATTTTTAAGTTTTTTATAATTTTTTAAGTGTGGAGTCAGCAAAACCAAAATTGCCATTATAGGCCAGTATGCAGAGACAAAATTAGGGTTCCATAATGCAACAGAATACCTATCAATTTTAATATTGGATTTTTTGATAGCACAAAAAAATCCAATTTTAAGAGTACTTTTAAATTATAAAATTTTGTCAAAATCGGTTCAGCCGTTTAAAAGATAATCGTTATCGAAAAAGTACCGTTCTATGGCGGGTACCGTTAATATGATTCTCAGGAAAAAAAATTTAGATAGCAACAGATCACTCATATAAAATTTAAAAAAAATTAAAAAAAAAAAACTCCTAAACTTTTGATTGCAGTATTAATTAAATTTAAAAGTACATACTTTCAGAATACTAAATTTTTGTTTAAAAAATAAACGGTATAAAAAAAGTACCGTTCTAAATCAGGTACCGTTAATAAGTTCCTAAGGAAAAAAATTCAGATGAAAGACATCATCATTGGCAACAATTCCCTCACATAAAATTAAAAAAAAAATCTTTTGATTGCAGTATTAATCATATTTAAAACAACTTTGCGAATATTAAATTTCGTCGAATTCGGTTAAGCTTTTCCAAATACAATCGCTATCGAAAAAGTACCGTTGAATGGCCGGTACCTACCGTTCCGGGAAAAAAAATTAGATGAAAGATATCATCATTGACAACAAATCACTCATATAAAATTTTATGAAAATCGATAGTATTTTTTGGAAAAATTTGGAATCATCATGGAGTCGGTACAGACAGACAGACAGACAGACATGCGGACAGAATTTTCAGACCCACTTTTTTCGACTTCGCTATCATCGTAATGTCATGTTTGATTGTTATCACAAAAAAATTTTTTTCACGGATCTAAAACTTGCCTTATAGTACCTACCTATAGAGCAAGTAAAAAGGCATTTTTACTGCGATGTTGGGTACATTATGATGCTTTTTGATTCAACTGAGAATATTAACTAGACGAAATAAAGGGCACACACTTCCTCTTTTATCAAGTTACTTTCCTGTTAAAATTTTTATATTTTTTTTCCAAAAATGACTCTTGAAAAAAAAACTTTTTCTAAAACTACTTTTTTCCAAAATTTTGCTTGCAGTATTATTCAAGTTTAGCATTGTTTAAGAAATTTTAATTTGGTTAAAATCGGTGCAACCGTTCAAAAGATAGTCGGAATAATAAATAACGGTTCTATAACAAAAACCGTTAGTAACCTGATTCTTAAAAAAAAAAATTTACATCAATTGACATCGGACATCATCATTGGTAACAAATCACTCATATAAAAATTTGATCGAAATTGGTGGTATTTTTTTTTTTTTCAAGAAAAAGGGATTATGGGTTACGCTTATTTGGTACGTACCTTCCGTTATTTCTATATACCTAGATCAAAAATAAAAAAAATTTCCGGGTATATAATTCTCTAAAAAATAATTTGTACCAACTTGTGAGAAAATAGGCCAAACTTTGAAGCTGCCAGGTTTCGATACATCCAGACAGACAGACAGACCGAATTGTCGGAACAACTTTTTTCGTCTTCCCTATCATTGTAATAATATCATGTTTGATTGATATTTCAATTCTTTTTTTACGAATGCCTTATAGTATCTACAATAAAAATTGAGATACTGAATTCAAAATCAATGGGATTTAAATCATTCAATCCAAAATGAATGGGAATTCAACTCGTTGCGGTCTTTATTCAAATGAATGCAATTACCAAATTTAATGATTTATCTTTTAATAGCTCTGTTCTGTGAGGTAGGTGATCTTAGGTCGCCTCTTTTATTTTTAAGAGGTCTCAAAACCTTAATCACGAAGATCCAAACTATAGTCAAATACAACCCGAACGTTCCTAATTAAAAAAATTCTTAAAACCTGACCATTTTAAACGCCTGTAAAAAAGGGATTTGCTTCAAAAGTTGTTTTACAATAATTTTCGGGATGCCTTGAATTTGGGTGAAACAAATTCAATATGAGTTTTTTTATTCGGTCAGTTTAATATCATCTGCAAGTTTCAAAGAAGTAGGCATTTATAACGTACGAAAAATGGAATCGATTTAACGCTTTTCGTTTGAAAATTAAGACCATTTATTAGGAAACTTCCATTTAAGTCAAAATGAAAGATTGTTTCTTTGAACTAATTTTTGAATTATATTATTAAAATCATTTGGCGGACCTCATTAATTTTATGAATTAATTGTACTTAATATGTCAATTTATATTTAAATACTCTAAATCAAGAGAACAATTATTTTCTTGTAATTTAAAGACAGTGCCAATCACTGTCTAAAATAATTATATAGACAAATCCTTTTGAACTTATCATGCATATTATGCTTCAATTATGTATTTCCTTTAAAACGTTTATAAAAGCAATAAATGCTTTATTATAAAATATTTCACTTTAATTATTTTCCATCTTTATAGACATGCAAGTTCCGAGAGAGAAATTATTTTATGAAAGCAAGCAAACTACAAACCCAATTAACATCAAGCATCCACGCCATTCGCTGCTTCATCATTGTTTTTAAGATGAATAATTTTACGAAAAGTTTCCTCTCAAGCACCACCGAAGAAAGTTTTTTTTTTTTTGTTTACATTGTCTACTATAAGTGATGAACAATGAGGAGCGTGCTTCCTTGTTTTTTTTTTTTTTTTTTTGGTTTGTAGTGGGAATATAATTCCTTGATGAATGAATAATGGGATAAATAAAAACAATTCCTGAGATGAAGTACAACATGTTAATGCACAATCAATTCAAGTCAAAAATAATATATATATTAAGATAATTGTTCGGATGCTTAAATATAAATTTTAATGCCTTATAGTTAGCATTAACATTTATATTTAAGCTTATAATCTCAGTGTAACAAAAATTTAAATCAATATTCTTTTTTTGCTTGCAAATAAATTCACGAACATATTAAGTTTGTTGTAAGTACATACACAGATAAATATATGACCCTTATGTAAACAAAATATTTTCACAAAAAAAGAAAAAAAAATATGCAAGGTTGCACAGAACAAAATGCATTATGCTCCCAGGGGCGTACCAAGAGGCCAAGCCGTGGGGGGGGTGTTTTTTACTGAAATGCCGGCTTTTATTAGGAATTTGCCGACTTATATATTTGGGGAATTTGCCGAATGCAGTCATCGCTATACTAAAAAGTAAAAAATTACTGGATGTTTTGAATAATGAATAAATTTCCATTAAACTATATAAAAATATTGAGTAGATAGATAGATAGATAGATAGATTACTTCTTTATTTTTTCGAAAAATGATTTTATAATGTGTTTTCTTAAGAATAAGGACATGGCAATACTGCCGTCTGCCTGATATGACATTTCTTGATGAATTAATACATACATGATATAAAGAAAGTGTACAGAATATTACATGATTTAAATAGAATGACAAATATTGATAAATTTCATTACAAGTAGCAAAAAAGAAAAATTAAAATTTTAATGTAACAATTTTGATGATATATGAAACATAAAAAAGGAATCAATTTTAAGTGATTTGAAACACAAAAGAATAAAACAAATTTTTTAAGATTTTGTGAAACCTAAAATAAAATATGTTTAAAATGCAATAACTAAATGAGTGACTTTAAAACGGAAAGCTGTTACGGTAAGTAAGTGCATGGCGGCAATATTTATAAAGGCTTAGCCATCCGAATTCTCCATTTAAGATTTCATGTAGCCGTTGCAAAGATAGAAAACTTTCTTGAAAATATAACCGACGGATTTCCTGTAAAATTGGGCAGATAGCTAAGAAATGATTAATATCTTCTGTATCTCTTCTGTTGCACAAATTACAAAGTTGCGGCAAATCATTACGGTGTGGTATAAAGTTTAAATTTAAGACTTCAACTCTAGTTCTAAAAATTAAACTTATAACTTCGGCTGAAAATTCTCTTCGAAAATAGTTGGCATCAGACCCAAGTACATGATTTAAGTGTCGGTAGATATTTCTGGATGTAGAGGAAGTTGCGCGGTAAAGATTCTGAGTGTACATTTCTTGGTCAACTTTAGAGATTAATACCGCAAACTGGTCGTGCCATTCGTCAACATTTGACTCTAACAAATACAGAGGAAATTCGTGGGATACGGCAAGATCATTCCATTCTTTAAAAGGGGAGGCATTCGTTAGAAGAAGTTTTTTCAAAAAGGCTTTCTGAAGACACCGATTACTCCTTTTCATTATGCTAATAATAAAGTCGGCATTTAATTTTAAATTTCGTATATATATAGGCGTTACTCCTGACTCGACATAAATAGCATAGTTTGGTGTTGAATTTGGCAAACGGAATAAGCGCTTAAAAAAAATCCTGTGTACGCTTTCAAATGCTTCCATGGGTATATACCCGAAAACTTGCACTCCATAGGACATGCAGGCATTGACTGTTGCGTTAAAAACTTGGTATTTAGACGACAAGTCTATATTTTGGTTGGAGAAAAATCTTGGCCACATCATGTTAAGTGCTAATTTAGCTGCATTACTCTTTACGATGGAATGCTTTACAAAGTTAAGATTATGAGTCAGTAAGACTCCTAAATACTGAAACTCCTGAACAATTTCAATAGGTTCATTATTAAGAAACCAATTTTCTTCCGGTAGTCTTCTACTTCGCCTTGATTCAAAAATTACTATTTTAGTTTTTTGGGTATTTACATGGAGACCCCAAGTATCACAAAATGAGCTTAGTCTGTTTATTTGGAGTTGAGTATCAACTGTAATATTGAAAAAAATATAACACGTGAATTCTTTTAAGAGCAATGTATTTTTTTAAAATACTAATAAATATGTATCTAGTTAAAATATTTTTTTTTATGAATAGTTTTCAATAATATAAATGGAATAAGTAAATTAATAATTAATGCAACAGTATTTTATATAAGAAGAAAATAATAATGAAATAGTGTCATGACATTTATATTATACATATATCCTATTATTACATTACATATTACAAGGGAATATTTATTATTTTTAATGAATATTTTGAAGTTAATTAATTAAACATTTTATAATTAGAAACACAATTATATGTATTATAATGCTAACCAGCCTGACAACTAAGCCATAGCTTTAAAATTCACAAATTATTAAAAAAAATTAAATACATTTTGTTAATAAATGCATTTGTTACTTACTTACTACTTATTATTATTTTTACAGTAAAGTTATAAATTCCTTATACACAATTCGATGCATTATGTAAATAATATATACAACAATTATAATTTTTTTATATTAGACTTTAAGTAAGGACCATTCTTTTACGACTTCGCTTAGATAAATTTTGTCCACTATATCTTTTGAAGAATAGAGCAGCATCAATGCATTCAAACGTTCATCACCCATTGTTGTTCGCAAATGATTTAAAATTAGTTTTAGTTTACTGAACGAACGTTCACATGAAGCTGACATCAGGAGATGTCAAAATGAAGCAAACAAGTTTGTACACCAACGGAATTACATTTTTTAAATTGAACACTACTTTGGAAATGTCTTCGAAGTTCGTACACTTCGTACATGAATCAAGAAGTATTTGCAGCTCAGAAAGCAAACACTCTGGGTTCCTCTTAAAATAATTTGGATTCCAATTGCGAAATGGATTCGACTGATTCTATTGTAACCAAAGATTAATAATATATTTTTAATCTTTGATCGTAACATTGTTTCTATTAACTGGAATTTCAAAAATCTTTTCAAGAGATTCGATAGTTGAAAAAGTGTCTTTCAAATTATTTGTAATGCACGTGGTAAAAATTTGCAAAACCGTTCTAAGCTCCTTTTCTATAAAACGTAAGAAAATCAAAATCGAAAGCGGTTTCTGGATTTTCATCAATTCTTCTTGGTACACGGCGAGTTCTGTGATTCTCGTGAATTATCTGTAATTTTTCAGCAAATGAAGAGGAACTTTTTATTAAAACATCGATTTGGCTGTCATCGTCATTCATTTTTTGGAATGACCCTGATGTGCTTTGAATCAACAGTAGAGCATCAATGACGTTCAACTCTTCTCCTTCTAAATTTTCTGTCAAATTTTTGACTTTAAACATGACATTTTTACAAAAATATGAGGAACTGATAAAATCGAAATGCAAGATTTGTTGAAGCAGACCAGAAGCGGAGGTACGTGAATTGTTATCAAAAGAAATTGCATCGGTTTTAATTTCTTCCAAAGCATGAACAATGCCATCGAAAGAAATCCACACAGCCTTAACTGTTTCAGCTCTAGCTGTCCATCGAGTTTTTGATAAGTTTTTTTTTAATTGCAATGAATTTTCAATGTTTTATAATTACGCATGCGTTGATAACGTTTTGTGCTGCCATAGAAGAACACATAAATGAAAATTCAAAAAATTGAAAATGCCGATTTTCTTGCTGGAATATGTATAAATACCTGCAAAAATGCTGAATTTACACTGAAAAATTGAAAATGCCTACTTTCTTGCTAGAATAAGTATAAAAACCTATGAAAATGCCAACTTCCATACTTAAAATTCAAAAAATTGGAAATGCCGATTTTTTTGATTTGTAAATTTAAAAACCTTTAATTAATGCTGACTTGCTGAACTTAGTTTGAAACTCTTGAAAATGCCGACTGCAGTTTTATAAATTTCAAAATTTTCAAAATTGCCGACTTGACCGACTCTGGAAATTCTTGGGGGGTGAGACGCCCCACCACACCCACCTCTCGGTACGCCTCTATGCTCCAATTATTTTCACATGAGATGTTCTGTATTTTGCATAAGGATATGCTAAGAACCAAAATAACATGAGAGAACATTACCTTATTAGGTATCTTTTATGTTTCAAACTGTTGCAAAGTGCTTCGTATGTCTAACAATTGAAAACCTATAAAGTGCCAGGCGATGCGTATAGATACATTTTAAGTTGGTACAATTTCCTACAGAGTATATGGTATAATGTATCCGTATATGAAATATGATGAGCCAAGGTTGTTTTTGTTACTATACAATTGAAAAAATAATGTTAAATTAGGAAACAATTTGTCAGAATTTTTAACATATTATGCGGTTGAGTAGGTTTACTTCCATTGCCAGAAGGTTAGGGAATGAAGATATGAAACGTTTTTGCATGGTTAAATATTATATTTATTTATAATGTTAAACAAAAATGTTTTGTTCTAAAAATTGCTTTAATGAATACGTCGGTCATTCTACGAAAACTGGAATCAAATGCTCATGATTTCGGCAATTTGTTTTTCGAAGCTTTAACCTTTAAGTCATACAAATTAGTTCTAGTTATAATGTTAAAATGTCCTTTAACGTCAGAAAAATAAAAAATAACTAATAAACGGCAAATTTTTAGAAAAAAAGGTGGTCAGGAGATTGAGATTTTGTTACCAGAGGACTGATATAAAACAATTATATCTTATAGTCCAGTAAATTTATAGATACATCAGTGTATGCGTCAAAATCGGTAGTTCTGATATTTTTGTATTTGTAGATTGTTTGTGGTTTTATCCAGCAAACATACATATTTATTTTTGATCTAGATGTGTTAAAATCCTTATTATGACAATTTTACATTCTACAAAATAATAAAAAAATACAATAAAAAAAATTATTAAAAAATGACTTTTTATTTTAGGGCAATTTTATCTACCAGGTAAAGTTTAAAAAGAAGTTAGAGTAAAAAAAAAGTGGCCAAGGGCGGCAATTTACAGCTCTGCCTTGGGAGGCAAAATGTCCTAATCCACTGACTGGGAAAGACGATTGGGCAGCAGCATTGCTCCTTATCTTTGTAACCGTACTTTCTATATGAAGATGAAAAAGATAACCAAGCGCAAAAATTTGTGGAATTCTCTGCAATAAACTCCAGAAATCACACAAGCCGATCTGTAGTGATGTGCTGAAGTGGGAGTTGTAATCATAACATCTGAAATAAAATGCTCGACTGGGGCGCACGAACTTGCTCTTGTAGCAAACTAGTATTGAAATAATTTAATTAAGCCAATTTTAATGAAAGTTGTATGGGGCTTTGTTCACACTTACACTTTTATAATACAATTTTAATTCAAATTAAGCTGTTTTAATTCTGCTTTATTCTAAATCGACATTTTTCTAAATTTTAGAGCTAAAATATGGTATCGTGCTAAAAAAAATGATAGCATTATTTGAAAAAATAAACTGCTAAAAGCAAAATAATAATGCTAAATTTAGCATGAAAAATGCCAAATTGGTCACACTGAGTACCTACAAAAAGTTTTATTTAAATCGTTTTCGAGAAAATTTTGAAAAACTAAAATCGTAATATCGTACCCATCGGAACCAAAAAGTGCTATATACGAAGTGAAGTGAAGTCCTGATAATTACCGACTGCCTTTTCATTGATTTCAAAGCCGCATGCCTATAATAAAATTCATCGACAAGAGATCTTTGTTATGACAATGGTCGAACTCAGGAACCCGGGAAAACTATTTGTCACGTGATTTTGAAAAATACACGATGGAGGTGTGCAACTGCGAAATAGTTCTTAGCATGGACGTATATATATGGACTGCTACTCCAACGTCAGTTCCATACAATAATTGTCAAAAAAAATGTCGCCAAAATTGTATATAGCGATGCTAGCCCTCCATACACCACTGTAGGCAAAACAAAAAACTACTAAAAATTCTCACGTAGAATCTCGCGACATCTGTCTTAAAAAAATTATAAAGTCGCATATTCCAGCAATTTTTTTAATTTCATTCATAGAAATATGCGACACCTATGAGTATTTACCTTCTTTTTTTTTGAGTGAATGTTTTTGTTTTGACTCAGTATGGATTTTGACAAATTTTGTAAAATAATTTATCGTGTAGCAAAATTTCCTTACAATTTTACGGTGATTTTGTTTTATTTAATTAAAAGTGAAGTTTTAAAGATATTCCGCAATGATCGACAAAAAATTGAAAAATAGTGCATTTTTTTTATGAAATAACGAAATTAGATAAAATGTGAACTACGTCAAAATTAATGTTAAAAAAAAAAACTTGAAATCTATGCAGATATTGTTGTTTTTGTGATACAAATATTTATTATTATTTTTATATGTAATTAATTTAACTCCATTGACAAAAATGTTGTTATTCAAATGAAATGAGAAATATTTATTTGTTTGGCGTTTGCCATAACAAAAATGAGATTTCATGTTTTTTCCGCTAGTGTAGTTTCGAAGGCTAGTGTCGCTAAAAATGACAGACTTATAAAAGGAACCAACATGAAGTATGCAACTAGCAGTCCATATCTATTACGTCCATGGTTCTTAGTATCTATCGTAATGCCCTTTTCGATAATTAAAAAAACAAACAAAAAGCTGAGTCACCGCCTTAGGCCTCGGACACGCAATAAGCGGTGAGCATCAGAGCGTCTGAGCGACCAAATGCTGAGGGGCGAACAAAAATTAAAACATATAAAATTGGATGGTTGAGCCAGTGTCCCCAGATTCCTGGGAAAAGCACCATTTTTGCATAATTTTTATTGAAAAAGGGGGAAAAAGAGACAAGTCTTAAAAAAGGGGAAAACAGCATAAGTCAACTTATTCAAAATTTAACATATTAAGAATGTTTTTAAGTTCTGAGAACCATACAAAACAGTTTCTTTAAATTTATTTATTTATTTCTTTCGGCTCAGGCCCGGTCAAACAGAATCTCTGGTTAAGTTTGTTTATACTGTTTTTTTTCTTGTTCTGTCATTCATCAAAAAAAAAAAAAATGTTTAAAAACTTCAAACAAAATAAAAAGCAATTATTTTCCCGAAATGTCACAAGAAAGTATTTTGAATAACCAAGAGAAAAAATCCAGCGGATTACAGTTATCGGATTGTTAAAGTGTGAACTCGATGGTGTTTGCTGCAAAATATAATATATCGACTTATGACTTTGAACATCGCATCGCATGTTGCAATGTACATACATATGTATGTAATGTATATTATGATACATAATTAATAATCGTCTGTTATTAACTTTAGGTTTTTTTTTTTTTTTTTTTTTTTTCTTTCGGTAGGTGGAAATCTTCAAAAGACACTTGATAATATTCGGTATCAAGTAGTGTGGGACTTCTACCGCACTAAAACCACCTAGAATCATGACCAATCTATAAAAGATCGACAAATGATTTTAGTTTCTCAATTTTTAGTTCACTTTTTGGGAAGTTTGATGATTTAATACTTTCCCATCGCTTTTAGACCATCAGCTCATGAGGCTTGGTTCTTCTTAGTCTCCGAACATTGGTACGTACATTTAAGACTGTCTCCATTTCAGAGTTAGTGTGACTAAGCAGTCGCTGATTGTGTGATACAGCGTGTTTTCTAATTACTTCTGTAACCATTTCTACTTGAAGGTCACGATGTAAATCGCTGTTTCTTATATACCAAGGGGCGTTTACTATTCCACGAAGGACTTTATTTTGGAATGTTTGGATGGTTTCCGCATTTGTTTTCTTTGTACAACCCCAAAGTTGGATGCCATACGTCCAAACAGGTTTTAATACCTGCTTATACAACATTAATTTGTTTTCAATTGATAGGGCAGAGGTTTTTCCCAGTAACCAGTACATTTTTCTATATTTTAAGTTAAGTTCTTCCCTTTTTTTCTTGATGTGCTCTTTCCATTTTAGCTTTGCATCCAAAGTCATCCCAAGGTATTTGGCCGTATTGGAGTAAGGTACTACTTTACTATTAATAAAAAGTGGAACATTATTAATCTTTTTATTAGTAAAGTTTATATGCGTTGATTTTGTTTCATTGAGTCTGATACGCCACTGTTGCGTCCATTCTCTTATCTTGTCGACTGCATATTGCAGTTTTTCTGTTGCCTTTACAACGCATTTATCTGACACTAATATCGCAGTATCATCTGCAAAAGTGGCCATGATCGCATTGTTGTCCACTGGAATATCCCTTGTATACAACAAATACAGGGTTGGTCCTAAGACACTTCCTTGTGGTACGCCGGCTTCGATTTTCTTAAGTTCCGAATACTCTTGCTCGTACCGTACTCTAAAAAGTCGGTCGGTAATATATGATTTGAGTATTTCATAGAACTGCCTGGGAAGGTCCCTGTGCAGTTTGTACTCGAGCCCCAAATGCCAAACCTTGTCAAAGGCTTGAGCAACATCTAGAAATAGAGCGGAACATACTTGTTTTTCTTCAAGTGCTTTTTCAACAACATCCGTAATTCGATGTACTTGGTCTATCGTGGAATGTTTGTTTCTAAATCCAAACTGATGATTTGGTATTAGTTTTCGTTCTTCTATTATTTTGCTTAGTCTATTTAAAAGCAGTTTTTCGAAAACTTTTGCCATAATTGGTATAAGCGATATTGGTCTGTAAGATGTAACTTCGGTTGGTGGCTTACCTTGCTTTGGTATAACAATGACTTCTGCAATTTTCCAATGATGTGGAACATAACGGAGCTTAAGGCATGCATTTATTATGTATTGGAATTTTTTGAAGGCTATTGTTGGCATTTCTTTCAAGACCTGAGCCGTAATTAGATCATACCCGGATGATTTTTTATTTGATAAATTGTGATGGCACATGCTTTTTACTTCTTTGAGCCTTACTAAGGGAATTTCTAAGTCATCATTTTTATTAACAAATTGTAAGTTATTTGCCCCTGCACTTTGTGGAAACGGCTTAAAGACATTCGAGAGATGATCTGCGAAGAGGTCAGCTTTTTGTTTCGGATTTGCAGTCCATTTTCCGTCTTGTGCTTTAATGGGCGGATTTTGTTGTTGCGGTCTATTCAGACGTTTGGTAGCTTTCCACAGTGAGTAACCAGTAGAAGCATCCGTCGTCAAACTTTCAAGAAAATTGCTAAGTGAATCATTTTTGAATTCATAGATACTTTTTTTCAATTCGTTATTTAGTCGATTAAATACTCTCTTATCGCCCGGAAATCTCGAAGTTTGCCATTTTCTTCGAGCCCTTCTTTTTTCCAATATTAACTCTGTTATTTCTACAGGGTATTTTATTTCTGTTTCTCTTCTGTTCAAAATAGTTGGCGTGCTTTCTTCTGCAGCCTGTTGCACATCAGCAATAAATTGTTCAACTTCGTGGTCAATTTGTTCACTAGTATCCATTGGGGATCTAAGGTCAATAAAACTTTCCAGTTTTACTTTAAATTCCTCCCAATTTGTTCTTTTATTCACGAGCTTTGGATTACTTTTTTCTTTTATTTCTACTTCACTCAGTGATAAAATAGCTGGAGTATGATCTGATGAAAGATCGTAACTACCTACAACACTTACATGATTTCGCTTTATACCTTTGGCCACGAAAAAGTCTATAAGGTCTGGTATTTTGTTAGGATCAGATGGCCAGTAAGTTGGCGTTCCAGAGGAAAAGAATTCACATTTGTGTTTGCGACCTGCTAGATAAAGTCGTTTACCTTTTGTATTTATAAGCCTAGATCCCCATTGGGTATGTTTAGCATTGAAGTCACCACCAACAATAAAGTTATTTCCAAGCGAATTAAGGAGTTCTTTATATTCTTCTTCTGTTGGAGAGCGCCTCGGTGGACAGTATATTGCAGCTATTTTAAACTCTTTCTTTTTCATGCCTATACTGATTGTTGCCACTTGCATATTTTCATTTATTAACCCGGCTTCCTCATGATGTACCAAGCGCTTTTTTATTAGTATTGCCGATCCTCCTCTAGCTTTGTCAGCTGGATGCGGAGCGTGATAGCACGTATAGTTTGGCATTTTGTTCTCAAAACTTTGTCCAGTGGCAAAGTGTGTTTCAGACACGAGACAAATGTCTACATTCTCTACGTCTAAAATGATGTTTAATTCGGATGCATGTTGCAAGAGGCCGTTTGCATTCCAAGTAGCAATTTTAAGTATTCTGTCCATCATTGTTTTTTAAGAGCGACTTCTTCGCTTAGCTGTTTGATGGTTAAATCCTGTTGGTCGATCCTTTTGAGAATAAGTTGCAGCATTTCTTTTACGGAAGTTTCTTCATTTTTCCGTGCATTTTTTACTATAGTCGAGTATGTTTTTTCAACAGTTCAGCTTTGGGTAACTTCCTTAGAGGGCTCTCTCTTAGTTTTATTTTCCACAGCTATTTTTACTTTTTCTGCGTTCCTAAGTTTTTTTCCAGCAGACGTGTTTTTTCTTAAATTACTGCCTTTATATTCTTGGAATTTTTTAGCAACAGGACATCCTCTATAACTAGCAGGGTGATTACCCAAGTAACATCGTTGGAGCTGCAAGTACTTAAAAAGTTTTTAAACAGCTCTAAAAAAGTTAATCTCAAGGCTTCTGTTCTATTTCGAAAACCTTTGCAGCTGTTGGCGTTTTTTTCTAAAAGACCGTCTCTATATTGAAGTTCGACAACAACTTGCAGCTCTATTATCTTATAAAGCATTTGGCTCTAAAAATATGCTCCTTAACTACGTTTAAAATGACACTATAAAAGCATTTACGCACTCAACGTCGTTGTGCTGTAGAGAAGCTTCTAAATAGCAAAAAAGTTCTTATAGAGGCTCAATGGAACTGTTTGTTTTTGAAAAACCGTCAGCTGTTTAACACACTCTCGTATTGTTTGAAACCAATGTTTGAAAATTCAACTTTTGAATAATTAAATTAATATTAATATTGTTTGTACATAGAGTTCTTCTGGCGATATTAGTTTAAGCGCTTATTGGTTCATAAGAAATTAAATAGTTTTTGGTTGAAATTTCAATAAAATTTGCATTGTTTATGTTTTCTTGGCGGTTTTGCTTCTAAAAAGTTCTTTTACAGCTCTAATAAATCTGTTAACTGACAGCTGAATGCCTGCTTTGTCTATGTATTGTATGTGCCTTTTCTATGTAGGTACTTTTATAGAGTTGGTTTAAAACACAACAGCTCTACAGTGATGTAATTATAGTTCTTAATCGAGTTTCTAGTTTTATAATAACACAATCCACCTCTACTTAAGGTCTATTTGCTCTTATTAAGATGTTTAAGAGTTCTACAAAGCATGTTGTATGTTTTTGGTTTTAAATAAATTTTTTCTCATAAGAATTGAAAGTGTGGGTACATTTTTACAGGGTGTAGGTACCTACATTTGAAAGAAACGAATATTTGTTTTTTTTTTTTTTTAATAAAAAAGTTTAATTAAAGTTTCTTACACATTTGATCAATAACAGCATATTATTTAAATTACTACTTTCTTAAATATTAAATGCTGGATAAGTAAAACTGAGAACTAATAGGTTGCATGCGAGCCAAATATACAAACAAAGGATTGCGAAGAATTCGAATAGGTAAATAAACTTGGTTCAAATGGAAAAACATCAGAAAATGTCCTAAACGTGGGAAAGTTTGGTTACCCAGAAACTTTAAATGCTATTTTGTGTTAAACAATAAACTTAAGGAAAGACGTATACCCTTATATAGGATGTGCAGTTCAGTGCACATACGCAAATACGCACATACGCATACGCAAATACGCACATACCCACATCCGCACAGGCACAACGACAGACGGCATAACGACACCTTCTTTTTTAGGCTTTTCTGTCATCGTAATGTCATGGTTTGATTAAAACATGGAAATCTGTGTTTACGCAAAACTTATGCTTGCCCTTAGGACGTCCCTTGCCATTTGTTTTACCGTATGTAGTTTTTGTTCTTTTTTCTAACACATTATAACCAGTTTCGTGTTATTCAGCTGCTTTCTATACAAGTTAAACTACATTTGGGGTTCTTCAGACAAGAGCGGTACATGTCGTTTTTTGTTGTTCATAGCGTAGAAAAGAGCTTTGCCACGCTAAGCGAATCAAGTCTTTTATACATGTGTTTTATATTATGTTCCTGTCCGTTTGTTACAAATCGGGCGTTAATATTCTTCACAAGTATTCACGAATATGAATACTTCAACTTGCAAAAAAAAAGGAAACGCTCTAATTTTTTATACCGTGTTTCTACTAGTGACACCCTGTGCTTTATTATTGAGCTGTCATTGATGTCATCAAACAGCTCTAGTGCAACAAAAGACAAGTCTTTTGGCGATAAAAGAGCTCCAAAAAGTATTAATTTTTTTCAACAAAAAATGGCGACAAAACAGAATGAAACAATAAAAACAACATTTTTTTTTCTTCTTTTTACTTTTATTTTATTTATTCAAAACAATAAAAAGATGTTTTCATTGTCACTTTTTTATTTAGAATTTATGAATTTTTTTCCAAATGATTTCTCGTTTATTTTTCGTAATTTGTAATTATTTTTATATTATTTTATTTCCAAAAAGTAAACATTTCGAAGGCGCGTTGTACTTTTGCTTAGTACTTTACAAACATTTGTGGAAAAATCAAAACCGCACTGAGAAATCACTTTGAAAAAATCTGTATTGCCATTTTATTAATATCTAATTCACTTAATTTCGTAATTTGAAATCGATTTAATAGATGGTAAATTTTATCACAAACACAAATAACTTTTTTCACAGACGATGATAATTTATCTATCTTTGTTTATACATATACTAACGCAAAATATTTATTACACTGTAAACTTCTATTCACGACGCGACATACCACGAATGATGAAAAGGAGTAGGTAAACAACTGTCAAATATGCATATGGCTTTAAATAAGCAAGACACCGGCTTCAGAAGCACTTCTAGAGCAAACATTAAAGCATACAGACAGTAAAACTGCTTTTCTAGAGTTGATAAGGAGCAAAATAGTGCTCTCAAACTCATAAAATTGACTCCAAATAAGTCGTACAGTGGCTCTAGAAGCGTATATAGAGTTAATTGTGAAACATGTAGCTACGAAAAATAGCTTTTCAAGCGCTGTTAGAACTTACAACGAGCTTAAAATGTTACTTGGGTACCTTGGCAGTTCACACATTTTGCTTTAACTTCTTTGCTCACTGTACAGCTTTTCGTTGCATGTTTTCCTCCACACTTTACACAAGCAAACTCATGGTTGCAGTATTTTTGAGTGTGACCAAACGCCTGGCAACGTTTGCATTGTGGAACAATCTTCGGCTTTCGCAAAGGTTCAATTTTAACAATTATGCCCATAATCGATCTAATATTATAGATCTTTTCGAGACTTTCTTTGTTGTCAAAAGTGAGCATGAATAAAGGAAGAGATCTTTTTCTTGTCTTGGTTTCCCCAGAGGAGTCTTTCGTTGTTTCATTCTTAAAAAGATTGACTGCATCAACTGCTTGAAAGCCTTTTTGAACAAGGTTCTCAACTATTTCTTCAGCACAGCATGAAGAATGGAGGCCTCTGGCCACTACTTTTACGGCTCTTGTAGCTTTGTTCTCGTACGAGTGCCACTGAAATTCGTGCTTGCTTAGTTCTTCAGTGACAGATCTATACTCATCGGCGTCTACGACAGTGACTTTCCAATTGTTTTTATTGTAAGATGTGTATTTACACTCTTTTTTTGTTACATTCTCAATTATTTTCTTCAAATTTCCAAATATTGGCAATCCAGAGATCATAATTGGAGGTGGCAATGCTTTTCTATTGCCTCTAGAGTTAGATTCTGCTCGCACATTAGCTGGCACATCTTTTACTTTTTGTTTTAATGTACTCAATTGTTTTTTATTTTCGGTTGGAGAACTTTTGTGATTAATGGGATCAATCTCAGGGCTACCTTCCGCTTTTCTTTTTTTAGCATTACGCCTCTTTCTTTTACTTTCGGTTTCAATCAAAAGTTCTTCTTCATCAGTTTGATATACAGTTGCAGATTTGTTTGCATTTGTCTGTATTGTAGACTCCGACTTTTCCTCGTCTAGCAAGGAAATTTTCTCTTCGAGTTTTTTGACCTGTTGTTGAAGATTCTGAACTAAAACTTCAAGTTTTTTTCTAGCTTTTATTTCTATTTGCCATTCATCAAAGTAGTGTTTGGATTCAACTTGGCACTTTTCTCTAGAACTCTCTTGATCTATATTAACTTTAGGTGATAATCAAATATCTTTTGTGTTATTGTTATAATTCCACAAATTTCAAAACATATATATTCTCTTACCATGAAGTTTCAATGGTTAACCAACCAAAATCGCCTGGTTAACGAAATTTCTGTTAACCATAGATTCATTGATTAAAATTTTGCTGAAATAACCAAATCGCTGTTAACCGACTGGAAAATTAAACTATAATCATTGAAATTCAGCTGTTTGACGTAATCTATTGGAACCATATAGAACAGCGAGTTCTATATGAACTGTCCCAAGATGGGAATGAGGTTCAGAAAGTCCAAAAATCTGAAGCACAGTTTTTTCGACACATTGGCTGTTCCCATAGATCCCAGCTCTATATAAAACAATTCGTCGCAGACATCTTCTCGTGCCGTGAAATAACGGCAAGCGAAATAATGCCGACTTTCGAGAATCGCGCTTATTACACTTTTCTAAATGAAATAACGATGAATCTTATTGAACAGATGGAACCGAAAATCTTTTTTGCGTAAAGGTACCCAAGATCACACAAACCCCCCCCCCCCTTCTTCTCTGCAATAGTTCGAGATCAAGACATCGCATCGTCGGAAAAGAAAAAGAAGAACAACACTACGCCCCTTAAGCCCATATCTGTTCTTCAGTACGATATTATCCCATGGTTAGATTTACCTCGAGTTATACTTCTGATGGAAACAGTTAATTCGAGATCCCGAGTTAACTCAGAGTAAAATCAGCTCAATAATTGGTGAGTAAACTCTGAGATAATTCGGAATCTCAATCTAACATGTTTTTTTATTAGTTTAATCTTATCATGAAAAAATATCGAACTGAAAAACTGGACCTATGGTTAATATCAGTGCAGTCTTTAATCGTCATACATACATACATAAACATAGAAATCCAGTTTTTGTTATAATCGTCTAAAAAAAATATCTGCCTGTAATCTGTAATTAAAAACCCTTTGTAAAAAAACCAGCATTATTTGAAATTACCTAGAAATGGTAAACTCTCCATTTCAGCACTCAATCAAAAGCCCAACTAAATTGTTTTCTCCATTAAAGTGGAGTAATTAATTTTCAAATCCCACCATTTTCAGTTTCAGCGTAGTTACATTATACTTTCCTCTTATTTTCAAAAAACAACCTATAATATAATTTTACAAGCATATAACGGAATCTTTTGTATACCTATTCATATACAGCATACCTGCAAACCGAATTCCCATTGCATTTTAATGCATATCGGTCGGAGGCCTGGAGTGGTGGTATTTTGACACGTACTTAATGCGGTTAAATTCAGCGGTTTAAAATCTGATTGCAGTTACTTCATGGTCCACCACTGCCATGGGTCGTGACTGTAAATTTTAAAACTCTGTAAATTATGCAATTTTATTCAGAGTCGCTGTGTCATGCGAGTGTTCTGCCATGTATATGTCCTCCAAAGTCCAGGCTCATTCATTCGAAGGTTGGCTAGCGTGGGTGGGGAGAGGAAGCCTGCCAGCGTGCCAGGCTGGGTAACAAAATGCGGCTTTGTGGATATTTAATTCTGACGCCTGCCAGCCTCGGGCCTATATGTGTTTGTATGGCTCGGTTAATGGGTTTGTATAATATGTGCATGTAAATGTCTAGAATCAGGTTGGCGTGTCCTGTACAAACAAAAATTGGCCATACGTGCTTTTTATGCTGGGTCCTTGCTGCTCCTATAGATATGACAAACAAACAAAATATCAGATGGCCTGGAAAAAGAGGATATTATTTTTGTAACTTTGTTTTGTTTCAAGGCTGGAATAACAGAGGAATGGTGGTGTTCTGAGGTCCGCCAGAGTTTGGGAATATTTACAATTAGCAAAAGCGGGTGCGGTCCTGACAACAGAGAGTGAAGGCTGACCTCTATATGTACAAAAATACACATGTATGTGTGTTGTCGGGTGGATATAATATATTCGCTTATTAATTAGGTAAATTGTTTGCTTTCTGGTATAACGAGGGAAAGAATATGAAATGGAAATCAACGGGTGCGTAGTTACTGCGTAATTGATTGTTGATAATATTTCAGCGAATCTGTCAAAATTAAAATGTTAATTTGCTTCAGAAATGGCTACAGCGGACGACCGGGTGTGACGGCGGGCGGCGCGGTAGACGTGTTGAAAGTCCGCATGCAAAATTAAATGTCAGCATTTGTGTGAGATGGGTAAGTATATTGAAGATAATTATATTATTAAGCTGTAAGGACAAAATGAGCGAGAAATATTGGCAGAAATGATATTGTTTTGGTATGTTATTATGATGGAGTTTTATAACCAAAGGGTACGTATTTTGTTTGCATTCGGACATTGAATGTCTTAATTATGATGATATGGTATATTATGCTCTTTATGTTTATAATTGTAATCCGATAAATTCGGGAAATGTAATTTGGTTGGTTGACTTTGTGGAAATTAAGTCATTTGTATAATTTATAATGATTATATAATGTTATGTGAAATGACAGCATTTGTTTGAAATAGATAAATATAGGTAAATATGTATGTTCCAAATGAATAATTGCATTTAAACCAATTGCCAGAAAAAAAAGGATAAATAACAAAAACAATTCCGACAAAGCAGCAATTTGGAGTAGGGGAGAGGTCGGAACAGTGAGGCACTTTTTTTTTTAACCAGTGATATCCCTTTGAGCTTTCAAAATGATTTTTTCGTTGTTTTTTAAGACACATTTCTCCTACATTTTGCCATTAAAAATGTACTGCGTAAATAAGAAAAAACTTACTTATTAGTTAAAATGTTGCAGAAGTTCAAACTGTCTCACTATTCGTTGGGGGTTCGAAGAGTGAGACAGCGTCGATCGAACAGTGGGACAGTACAATAACTTTAAATAAATATTCGTCTTACAACTTTTATAAAAAATTATAAGAACTCCACATCTATTAAAATATTTTTGTTTTATTAATTAAAATAATAAAAAACAACAAAAAGCAAAATAAACATTATTTTGCTAAATAATGTAAAATTAATAAAATTAGTTAAAAAAATTGCATTATTTTATGTATGGATATCTATATGTATAGAATATGTATATATGTATGTATCGTTGGTTTCAATAAGAGCGCTTCAAAAGTTTTTTTAAATAAAACAAAAACGGTTTTGAATATCAATGAAAGTTTTTATTCCTGTGAAAGTACGTTTGATGCCATTATGGAAGGAACTCGATTTCTTTGCATGGCCACCACGGACACGCTTGCAGAAGTCCAGACGCTGAACCCAATTTTCGACGGTTTCCAAGCATAAATCGGCCGATACTGCTGCATTTTCATGTTCGATATTCGTACGAAGTTCATCAATCGTCGCTGGCTTGTTGGCATAGACCATAGACTTGATGTAGC
The DNA here is from genome assembly GCA_951217065.1 of Baccha elongata. Classification (NCBI taxonomy): domain Eukaryota; kingdom Metazoa; phylum Arthropoda; class Insecta; order Diptera; family Syrphidae; genus Baccha; species Baccha elongata. The sequence continues at coordinate 36,582,029 of OX578273.1, forward strand.
CCCACAGAAAATAGTCTAACGGCGTCAAATCGTACGATCGAGGCGGCCAAGCGACTGGACCATTTCGTGCGATAACACGTTCTCCAAACTTGGTTTCCAATAAATTGATTGTTACATTCGCTGTGTGGCTTGTGGCGCCGCCGCCGTCCTGTTGGAACTACATGTCCTCCAAGTCCATATCATCCAATTGGGGCCAAAAATATTCGGTTATCATTGAACGGTAGCGATCCCCATTCACAGTAACTTGCCAATCTTGATCATCACGGAATGAGTACGGCCCAATGACGCCGCCGGCCCATAAACCACACCAAACCGTAATAATATGGTGATAATCTTTCACTTTAAAATGCAATGTTGAAGCTTACAAAAAAAAATTTAATCTAAATTTAATTCCTATTAAAGCAATCCTCGCACTTTAAAGAAGATTTATTGCTTGACAAACTGGAATAGTATGAACTAAAAAAGTTGTTTTTTTTTTTCCAAAATAAATTACACTGTTTGCACTGTTTGCACATATAAGACTAACTGTTGGTTTTATTTCACTTTACAAAAGTGAAATTTCACTTTACAAAAGTGAAATAAGGCCAACTTTTGAAAGTTGGCCTTATTTCACGGCAATTTTTGAATAAAAGCAATTTAAATTTTTTACTTCAGCTAAAACAACAGTCGGCCCCGCTTAACTGAAATTTCAATTTGAACCTTTTTTTAAACATTATTCATTAACAGTTCCACAGTGAAAACATTTAGTGGCTTTGTTTTCTTTAATATCTCACGAAGTCATGAAAAATTATGTTGAATTTCTGTGACCTTCACAAAGTCATAATTATCGATGTGTTCTGGCTCTACAGAACAAGTTTTTGAGATCAGTGATGAATATAAAACGTTTTATGCTGCTGCTAGAAAAAGATTTCTATAGGTATACTTATAATTATTTTATATAAGCATGTTTATTGTTATATATGGGGTAAGAGTGCGCAGGTTAAAAAGGTAGGGTAAAACTGTAAAAGTGCACACGTCCAATATCTCTCATATGCTGCGCGTTCTTTCCTTTGGTGCTAATATTTGTTTCAATATAAAAAAACTCCAGGCATAGACAACACAAACACAAAATGTTTATCAAAAAACATATGTAACTATAATACACACTGCAAGTCAAAAGGATAGAATCAGGCATATTTGAGAAGTGAAACTGATGAAAGAAAAGGAGTATTTAGGTCAATAGAGTAGTGCATTTATTTACAACAAAATAGAGAACTTGTCAATTTTTGGAAACTTTAAGAAACTGGGTTAATGAAATTTAGAAGGCTGGCTTGAAATGAAGTCAAAAATAAATAAATTTAAATCGCGTCATAAGAATAGAAGCAGTGCCAAAATCAACGTTTTTTATTAAGTGCGGTAAGATCTTTTTCTACATTGACGGATAAGTCGTATGTTTTACGAAAAATGGGAAGAAAGAGATGTTTAATATTGAAGGAATGAGTGAAAATTAATGTTTACTTCCGGAATTATTTAGGAAACCCGTCATTTTGCAGGGCTAAATATAAAGAAAACATTTTTCATTCCTTAAATCTTTGAAAATGACAAAAGAATCACAATTCTGCCACTATCAGCAGCAAATACAATGGAAAAGGCTAAAGTTGAAGCATATTTATGAACGGTTCTCCATGTTACTTGCAGTGCTAAACATTTGAAGTGTTTTAAGCCTAAGAAAGAATGCCAATAAAGAATGTCAGTATAAGTAAAGCATAGGATTTGTTTCGCCAGTATTTTGTATTGAACATTCAAATTTCTTTCTTGTGCACAAAAACTTTGTAGGCTCTCTGTCATAATATGGGAGAAATTTGAGTTCTGCTTCTATCCTTATGTTTTGCAGTGTATTTATACGTTATATGCATATCGTTGGGTCTCTCACACACAAACAAATTAACACTTTTTACTTGCGATCATTATAGGTTACGAGAATTTTATGAATTAGATTATGCATTCGTGCAAAAAATTAAAAAAATTGAGACAACAATCAAACATGACATAATGAAAAAAAAGAAGACGAATTTTGTTTTAATTTTAATTAATTTTTTTAATTTTTAATTTTTTTGTAAATTTAATGGCGCAAAATTATAGTCCATTTAACTCCAAACTAAATCAAATTTAGTTTGACACTAGTCTAAAATTACATTTTTGGCAATTATAGACAAGTTAAACTACACTTTATCTTTAAAGACTTGCATCAAAATTAAAATCATGAAAACCCTATTTTAATTTTGATAGTGTCACACTTTCTTCTCTCTGACTCCTGTCAATTTGTCATTTTCTATGAACCAAAAAAAAAAATTTTGTTTTCGGAGGACGAAGATTTTGAATTATACCAAAACATCCTATCTTCTCTTCATTGATAGTGACTACATTGTGGCCCCATTTCAAGCAAAACAAGAATTCTGAAATAGCTACTTTATTAAAAAAACTAATGGATTGAATAAAAATAGACAGCATTATAAATAAAGTGATAAAAAATGATATGGCCAAAGCCACAAATAACGAAAGTTTTATTATCTTATTTCTTTTATTTTTAAAGATAAAAGCAAGCATAAAAAAAAGTAACGCTATAGAAATAAAAGTTACAAAACAATTATTATAGAATACTAACAACCAAGTTAGCATCCATACCCAACTAAGATATAGATAAGATTTAACCTTATTTACTTCTTGAAACCTACTAAAACAAAATATTCTTCATCTTTAGTTGTTGCATGAGTAATTGAAGCAGAACCAACACCTGCTTCGCTGGCAAAGATTGCCCTTTGAATTCCAGCAACAAATGCTCCTACCATCCCTCCGCCAACAGCATTGAAATCTATCATAGTGGACAAAAATATTTTCAACGTATAACCAATGTTATGAATATTAAATTCAATAATAATAATACAACTAAAGATATATATAAGTGACATAATAGGCACTAGTGCAGAAGATACTCTAGCTATCCTTTTAATTCCGCCAATAATCACTAGAGCAAGCAGCGCAGAAATTATGGAAGAAAGAAACCAAGAGTGACCATCTACCCAACTTGAATAGCCAGATAATATTGAAACCATTTGGTTGGTTTGAAACGCTACACTTCCACCAAGACCTGATAATACAAAGAATACTGCATACATGGCAGCCAGCACAATACCAAGTATTGTTGAGCTATAATATATAAAAGTAGCATTATCAAGAATGACAGTCTGTCCAGGTTCCAAGATCGGTGTCAAAAATTGCTCAAACCATCCATTAAAAACATCCATATTACAGTGGCCTTCAAAGGTTAACGGAACAACTATCTTTCTTCCACTTAAGGCTGCAACCATACTGATTTGCCATACAGGCTTTCAAGAATTTAAGCATCCAAACAGCCTATCACGATGAACCTGAGTTGGAGAGGCTATAGTCTTATTGCAGCAGATGGTTCTGGTATGAGATTACCCAGCTCTGGGGAAATTGTATCCGAGTTTGAACCAAATGGAACAACAGGCACCATTGGCAATTTGTTTGTTGATTTGTGTACTTCGCTGATTTGTAGTGCTCGTCTTGCAGCTTGGAATATAGGTGAACAAACGTTGGCGGCAGAGCAATTACTCGAAGTTATAGCATTTCTCATAATAGTCCGAACAGGTCATAGGAAGGCAGAATCAACAGCACGACGAAAGGATTCGAATAGAGGAATGTTTTTCCTGGCTCTGTTGTAATTCAACTAACAATACCAGTGTATTGAAAATAAACAAAAAATTATATTCCGGGCTGATGACATTTGACGACAGATAGAAAAGTGTGTTTGCTTTGTTTTCTTAGCGAACTGTCACTGTTTAAGGTGTGTTCCGCACAAATAATTTAGAGAAATGTTTTAACCCCACACTAGTTGCCAGTACATCAGAAAGAGTCTATAATTACTTTAAAGTTAGAGAACTGTTTCAAAGTTAAAATTAAGTTAAGAAGTGTGGCGTTAATTCCTTAAACTTAGGCTGACTATAATTTTGCGCCATAATTTTTAAAACGGTTTAACTTACAAATTTTATTTTCTATGCATAAAATGAAAACTAGTTGTCGGTTAAAATTGGCGTACTTCAAATTTAAAAATTATTAAGTAAATATTTTAAATTGTTTTTTGCTTTATAGGTATTTACAGATTAAAATTTTCTGCAGATTTGGATTTTTTCTTGAATCATTGTTAGTAAATTAAAGTAAAATAAAGTAAGTATATCTGTGTTCATAAACGTCAAACTAGCTAAGATCTGCAATCAAAAAATTGATAAAAAACACTTATTTTCTGAAGTTTAACATTTTGTTTTTTATTATTTTAATAGCTATGTAATACTTACAAATAATAAAACAAACCCCTTTTTTTGTTTAGAAAGTGTGTTTTTATTCATTTTTGTTATTGCAGATCTTAGTTAGTCTGACGTTTATGAAAACACCCTATGTCTTTTAAATAACGGTATTAAATTTTATTAACTTTTTGTGCCAACATGCCACAGGAGCAAATTCGTGTGACCCAGTCGTGCACTTTATTTTTAACGAAACCCGTTGTTTCTGTGTTACTTGTTTTTGTCTTGATTTGAATTAATTATTGGATTATCGGACAGTGTCGTTAGTTGAAGGTTCATAAATCATAAAACACTTATTTCTGCTTTAACAGATTTTTTTTTACTAAAGATGGCGAAATAAATATTCGTCAGTTTTATGGACCTAGTCGTCAGTTAACTTATGCTGTAAAAATAAAAATCAGTGTCTTGGTATGTTAAAATCTATAAGTATCTATACAATTTGAGTTTTTTCTTCTTCATATATGCTCTATTTCGAGCATAAAAATATACAACTTTAACTCATTAGATTTCCATTGAATAATGAACGAAGTATCGACAAATCTAATTTTTATTCTGATCAAGCCTTCGGTTAAATTGTGCCGTCCATTCATGTATTGAATCTTTTGTCTGCCAAATCAACTCTGTAGAACACAGCTTCGGGGTTAACCAATCACCGATTTATATACATATCTACATCTTAGTTCACAGTATTATATTTCCACTGATGACGCACGGCAACGACAACGACGACGATAGCAAGGACTACGAGAACGAACAAACAAAACAAAGCCAACTAAGGCTACCTGAACCTGCACTTTCACGTAGATACCTTTACCAGTCTCTATACACATAAGACCAGTGTATTAGAAGGATCCACTCTGAATGGCAATCGTATTCAATGGACTGGACATTTGTGTTCTCTCTCTCTCTATTTGCAAGGACCTAACACAAAAATAAAAATATAGGTAAAAAAAAAAGGTACCGGATTCACTAACAAGTAACAACCTGTTCGATAGCCCACGGGCGGGGTGGCACAGCGGTTGCCAGTGGTCATGTTAGACTACATTTTGAACCTTCTTCCTGTGGCCACCGGAATCCTATTTGTTCCGACCTTTCGAACATATTCAATGCACAGCTCAATTAATCTCTGACACTAGGTGGCAATGGAGGCTTGTGCGGTGGTTGTTCCGCTTCACCTTATGAGGAAGGATAATAATCGCCTGTAGCGCGAACTATGTAAGGCGGTTTGAATTCTCGTTACAATTATTTAATGAGTTAATAAAAAAATATTTGTGTAACGGAATGTAATGTCGGGTTAGCATTCACACACTTTTGATTATAAGGACGTTTCCACGTACATATACAATTGAATCAAATACGTGCTATACAGTTAATAACCAGTGTCAAATGAAATATACTTAACCTCTGGCTGTGGTTTGTTTACCCAAAAAGGACTTATTATATTCTGCCAGAGGAATCAGGAAATTAGCGTATTGACAAGGTGTTCACTCGTGAGCATCCGCACGGAACGCCATTTTTTCATGAATTAAAGACCATAACAAGCTGATATGAATCAAAAACTTTTAAATGTCATCTTGTGTGAAATTACTTAATTAAATGAAATCGGTTCAGTCGTTATCAAGGTATGGCCAAATTTGTAAAAACCGCGTTAACAACATATCTCCGTTATGTGCATTTTTAGCCAAAAACTTGAAATGCAGTTATATTAATTTTGCCCTCCAATCTTGCCGTCCGTCAGTTTGTCTGTGCGGATGTGCGGTTGTTTGTCCACCGACCTACAGCCTATACGGTTTGACGAGTTTAATTCAAACTTCTTATACCTATAGCACTTTTTTGGGATTCGGGTATAACGAGCTATAACGGGTAACTCACATTCATGTAACGGTTTTAGTTTTTCAAAATTTTCTCAAAAACACCTTTAACATTTCAGGTTTTGGTGTTAATGGTTTTTACAAATTTGGACATATAACTTTGATAACGGCTTAACCGATTTTATTTAAATTTACATTTTACGCAAGATGGAATTTAAAGTTTTTGCCCAAAAAAGGTTTTTAACAAAAGCTGCCATACAATTTGATCTCACGCTTAGGCCATTTTCTGATATTTTTTGCATTTGAAAATAATTTCTTAAATTGAATTTTTTTCAATCCCATAGTTTGCTACAAAAGCAAGTTCGTGCAACTTAGTCGTGCTCTTTAACCTGATGTTTTGGTGTGAAAAGTCTATAAGCTTATTCCGTTTTTATATCAAATTATGAATAATAAAATATACATCATATAAATATAAAATACATCATTTAGACTTAGGAACATCATACAGAATAAATAATAAATGAAATAAAATGTTTCATTCTGTTTAACAAAACAAAAAAAAAAAAAAATACAAACAACTTTAACAAAAAAAAGAGCACATCAAAGTTCATCTAATGAACTTTTTTCATCGAATTCCTGATTTATTAAGTACGCGTAATTTGTTTGTACACAAGAGTCATCATTTAAAATACATGTACACAAATTTATTTCTACATTTTAATTATAAATTATATTTTGTATTAATTGGTTTTATTATATACTATACCACCATAAAGCAATATGAATATTGTAAAAAGCACTATAACGAGATAAATATGCATAAATGTATAATGAATTATTTTAATAAATTTTTTGAAATTTTTGTATAACTATACGTGTTGGTATTCCTGTTTTGTGGTTTTACCGTTTAATTATTATCAGCATTTTAATTTAAGAGTGTTAGTGGGTGCGAATAAATTTGGGTTAGTTAAGCGCATTAAATATATACATATTTTGTTCAGTATGACAGATAAGTACACTATTTGTAGCATAATATTTTTGAAAGTCCACTATTTTGGGAGACTAAAATGTTGCAATCTATTCAATAACCCTCAATTCTATTAACAATATCTCTAATATATTAACAGCAGTGGATGACGTGAATATAGTATATAAATAAGCAATTTAATTTTACAAATTACTTGCACGCATTACATGATCTAATTTATTTTTTGTTGTTATTGAAATGACTAATACCCGTTGGAAATATATATAAACTGCTCAATTTCAGTGGTTTGGGTCAATTTGTGGCGAAAAACATTGAGTAATGGAATTTGTTAAAGCTTAAAAGGATTTGTTATGAGTCAAGGGTGTAAACACAATTTAATGATGGAGAATCAAACAGGGTTATTTTTGTTGCATATAAAATTTGTTTGAGTGTGCGGATAAAATTAAAAATTTAAGGTAGGTATATTTACTTTCTAGTACCATAATTTTAAAATTGAATTGAATTGATGGGTATAAGTATCTATACTTACTTATTTACTAACGACTAGCAGCTGTTTATGTGTAGTTCAGTCAATAAAGACATCGAAGGTTGCAAAAAATCGAAGACCGCTGATTTTTTTGACAAGTTGTTAGGATAGATACCAATAGTGTAAAAACAAGTTTGTAGCTTCGAAAAGCTTGTGCTAATTTGGTGGTGTGGTCAAAATTTTTTTTGAAGTTTTTCAGTTTTTGTCTTATAACTTCATAAACGTGCAATGTGCATACGAGGAAAAATGATTGTATGTACTTTTCAATTAGACAAAATTAGTTAAAATTCCAGCGCAACAGCAGTAGTTCTGTAAATGGGTGAATATTTCAAAACATTAAAATTATGGACCCGAAAATGGACATTTCTTAAAATAAACTGATTTTGTTTTATAATGGTAGGTTTTGGCTCATATTGTATTAGGAAAAGTTTTTTAGCAATGGGCCGCCATTTTAATATTTTATAATAGCTTTAATTTTAATAGGAAATGAAACTTCTGCCACAGAAATAACATGATAACATGATTATTGAACGTAGCCATAAGAAAATAAAACAATTTTTTATACAAAATTATACAAGAGTTTAAGACTATATTCAAAATTATTTGTTGTTCTTTTAACCCAATTCCGGGACTTTTCGTCATTGAAGCTTATAGAACGGCCAAGATGAGTAAATGCAACTATTCCCAAGTGGTATAATACTCAAAATATATCTTGATTTTGCCATGCAAGCAAAGACGACCATAATAATGGTAATGACGGCTTAGAAAACGAGGCATGGCAATGATAGCGAAAGGTGTTTTACGAGAATATAATCGAAATTAAATAAACAATGCAAATCAAAAGTAAGTAGTTTATAATATAGCTGCGATCAAAATACATGCATTGACAAAAAAATTTGATTTAATAATTCTATATTTCATAAAAAATCACTTATCATGGTAATAATGATATCAATGAACGAAAACTGTAATCAGAATGAACAAATAAAAACAAGAAAAAGACTAAAAATAGTCGAATTAAATTTTATTAAGTGGAGTATTTATGAATGAAATTAAATTTTAAAGTTTTTGTGGTTTTTACTCCAAGCATTGCGTTTCGCCATAAAACTGTAATCGTCCATACGAATTAAAAAATAGCACATTTATGAATGTTTTTTTTGTAGTTACAGCGCCAATATTAAAAAAATAAACAACAAATACCGTAATTTTTAGGGAAAAAGTGAATCTTTTTCGATCGTAGATTGATTTTTTCAGGTTTTTAATTCTGGTAGAGAATTTATCATTTTATGTGGGACACTCTTTAGAAAGCTCTTATATTACTTGATAAAAGTATTAAAAATAAACTTACTGCACTAAATTAGCTATTCATATTTACCTCACTAAACATTGTTACTAGATTATTCGAAAGTTTTCTTATTTCACTAAAACATTCTGTTATATAACAAAGGTAGGGCGTGGGACATACCATGGTATAATGATATTTTTGGTGTTCAACTTGAAATTACGGTTATATTTTATAACAAAATAAAAAAAAAATTATTTAAAAACAACGGTGAATGATACAAAGCTTTTTTATATTTTTTTGGAAAGTCAGAAAACTACTCTTTTATTTAATTTTTAAATTAAGTCGTTTAATTAAACAGTTTTAAAAAAATTAATTTTCAAACTTAAAATTTTGAAAAAAAAAAACAAAAAAAAATTTTTTAAACTAATTTTTTTTCAAAATTTTATGTAATTAAATATTATTTTTATTTTCAAAATTCAATGCTCTTATTAATTTTTAGTCAAAAACAGAAAACCGGATGCCAAAATGTATCTTAGTTTTTGAGAAATCAAGAAAAACTAGAAGTATTTTTTTCCAAGAAAACACTTTTTTTTTTGGTTTTCCAAATTTGACATCCTCAGGTCAATTTTTAATTAGGGAATTATTACTTTTTTATTTTTTATTACATACCATCCGATTTTAATCAAATAATAAAAAAAAAACGAATTAACTTTTTACTTTACTTACCTACTAGTTCTACTTTTTTTAATAAGAGCATTGAATTTTGAAAATAAAAATAATAGTTAATTACATAAAATTTTGAAAAAAAATTAGTTTAAACAAATTTTTTCTATTTTTTTTTTCAAAATTTTGAGTTTGAAAATTAATTTTTTTTTTAAAACTGTTTACTTAAAGAACTTAATTTAAAAATTAAAATAGTAGTTTTCTGGCTTTCCAAAAAAATATAACAAGGCTTTGTATCAAAAAAAAAAAAAAAATTCTCCGTCATTCGCAACAAAAAATACGATCGATTCTGATAAAATTTTGTGTGACTGTTTCACCCAAAATTTTATCACAATCGATCGTATTTTTTTCGAAAAAAATTGAATGGTCTAAAACGCTTGTATGGCAGGTCCCGTTAAAAATCTAGTTGTAAAAAAAAAAATTGTCGAAAAACATCACCGTTTTCAAAAAATCAGTCATGTTAAATTTTATCAAAATCGATCGTATTTTTTTCGAGAAAAATTGAATTATCTGTTACGTTTGTATTTTAGGTACCGTTGTTTTCAGACCTAGGATAAAAATCAAAAATACGCCTGGGCATATTACTCTTAAAATACAGAGTACCAAGTTAGAAGAAAATCGGCCCAACGTGCTTAGGCGGTAGGTGTCGATACATCCAGACTCACAGACGGGTAGACTGACAGACACACACACAGACAGATTTGTCGGGCCTACTTTTTTCGTGTTTTCTATCATCGTAATGTCATGTTTGATTATTATCTCAAAACAATCGCAAGTTAAAATAGTCATTCTTTGAAGTGCTGTATTTTCCGAGATACACAAACCCCAGGACTCCATTTCTCTTAGATTTCTTTTTGGTGACTTCCAATTTCACCATTCTCCCTGATGAGTTCCACAACTATGCGTGTGTGGCAAATGATGACTTTGACCATCTTACAGTTTAACTAAGTATGTGTATGTTCATGAAACATCGGATAGGAACAGAACGACATGATCTCGTCGTGTTCGATCAGACAAACTGATCCAGATTCCGTCCGAAAATTCCCCTTCCGGGAATGCTTGCAACCAACAACTTAACCAACAGCGATATCGACAATGCTGTTCACAGTTTTAAGGCAGTGGTCAACAGTGCTCTGGATCGGCAAAAAACTCCACGAACCAGCAGAGACCGATAATTTAACTTGCCGCAGCATACACAAGTAATATATGTTTATCGACGACAGCGACGAGTGCCTACGAATAAAGTCAGAACTTAAATGAACAAACACTATGTTCAAGCAAGCAGTGAAACTTTATCAGGAGATAGATTTCAGGAAGAGATTTCTAGAAATAAAATTAGACCCCAACCAACACCTTCAAGAAAATAAATCTGTTTTGTTAGAAGGATCAGTTCAAATCCAGATACCATTTACTTCACGTATACAATGAACGTCAAGTCTCCTGTAGAATTTCACATCATTCTAAATAAAAATTCTAAGAAGTTGACAGGAAACGATAAGAATTCTAACTTTGTGCTAAAAAAATTACTAAATTTAGCTGTACTGCTGCTGATAAATAATTTCCAACAATTGCCAATACAATAGCTTTTTCCCTTCGGCATGGAAAAGTTGTCCCTGTCTCAAAAAAGACAAATCACGTGTATGTGAATGAATATGGACCGATCTCGCTACTCTGCTGTGTATGTAAGGTGTTGGACACAATCATTTAAAAAAAAATTTAATGTTTTCTGCAGGGAAGGAAATGTTATACCGGAATTCCAATATGGCTTTCGGAATAGACACTCTACTTCTCTACCATACATCCACTACTGAGACTTCACATTAAAAACCTATGGGACTACTATCTCAAATATGGGGTCTTAAAATCAACAACAACAAAACCGAACTCACTTACTTTCGGACATCAAAACATCGTCCGTTTCGAACATCAAAATTAAGCTTCCACACAACATAGAAGTAGCAGTTCAGCAATCCGAGAAATATTATTGTTATTCTTAATCTAATCAAATAGAATTTTATTAAAAGTCCTAAATCTTAGAATGAACAGTGTAAACATTTTGGTTTTTTATATTAAATCTTTAATATAATATATTAGCCGCGTTTTTTTGCATGTGTTAAAAAACGACATTGGGATTTAGCCCACAACATTACCGACGTTCCCATATAATCACATGTAATTGTGTCGGTAACGCATTAATCTATATGGACTTAGCTAAGTCCCGATAATTATTGAGAGGTAGCTAAGTCTATATGGACTTATGTTGTTGTTGTATTACGACTGTTGTCGTTTTTTCACACATGCCTAAAAAAACACGGACTTGCAAAAAAACACGGCTATTCTTATATTTTATTAAAAGTGATGTTTTGGCGTAGCGCTACGTTTTGTATTTCTCAACGTTAGATCCCAATACTTAACACGCCACAACTTCCATCTTAATAGAATAATAGAAGTGCAAAGATATAGGTCTTTTCTCAAACCTACCTCAATAATAATTTGAACATCATTTTACAGATGGCGCCCAACGTGAGGCCTGAATTTTGGACCTTTTGTAACTTAAAGCACCTTTTAATATAAAGTTTTAACTTTTTTATAAATTCATGGGGTTTTGTAGTATTATGTTGTTCAATTTATTTGATCTCTGTCGGAAAGTTTCCTATACATTATACAACTATGAGTAGGTCTCAATACTATTATATTGTTCTATAAAGGCCAACATGAGACTGTCCCAATATGAATTAGACTGGGTTGAGGGACAAATTCAACTCATATTATAGGTGAACAAAGGAAAAGGAAGCAATATTATAATCTTCAAATCTTTTTGAATTTATGTTCAACGACATCCAGAGAGGAAAATAATTCCCCATTTAATTGTAGCTCTAGTAGATGTACTTATCAAAGCACCTATATGTATATCCGGTTCCCTATTAGCATTTGATGACTTATATCCAACTTACTTTGGACCAATAAAAACGTAGTATACTACTACGTTCTACATACGTATTTGAACTTGGAATATCCCTAAACATTTAAAATATCATATACATAGAAAACATTGATAAATTTATTCTCAAAAATATTTAAAGAAAAGGTATACAAATCAACTAGAAAAAAATTTCACTAATGCACCACACATAATCACCAATTCACAAGCAACAGTTCACTTAACAATCAACACAATTCCCTTACCCTATGACCTTGTTTGTCTTTTACAAGGACTCTATATTCCTATTTCCCTATTGTCTTCAACAACAGCTCAATTTGCATCCCTTTTGAAATAATGTATTGTTTAATGTTACCAATGACAGTTCAGCCGCAGCCATATCCAGAGTGTCTTCTACATAACACCCTTTGGGTATTGAGTAATTTTCAAAACCTCCTTTCATCCGCATTTCAATTCATTTCCAACGACCGACGACAGCAACAGTACGTATATATACAACAAACCGACCAAGGCCATCAGACTATCTAAAGATAGATAGAATACCGCCAATGTGTGTATACCAAACACGCACACACGAATGGCACTTCTTAACAACTTGTTACAACTATTTATGCTAATATAAACTCTAAAGCTTGGTGATTTCCCACATCCTTCCACTTGGTTTTGTCCCGTCCATCACCCAGGATATTCGCACGAAGTAAAAGTAAAGACCCACGAAGCTCGTTCAATTTGCGTTGGTTGGGTGTTGAGGGTGTGTTACTCTTGATGGTAAATTGGATACGAGTGTTGGTTAGGGAGTTTGGTATAGTAAAATGTGTTTCTTCTTCCACTCAATAATGTATGCAAATAGATGCAATTATGAACTTTCAAACAACATTTATTTTCCCTTCTTCATCAAACACTATAGATATCCTTGGCTCTGTCTCACTCTTACCCAGTTCTAGCTGATGATGGTATAGCCTTCTTTTGCCATAAATTTACATGCGTCTTAGACACTGTGTTTCCAAACCGCAAAGCCATTCAACCATTTCTTTCGTCCCGTCCGGTTCCACTGGGTTGCAATAATGTTGGGATATCAGTGCTCGTTCACAATGTCGAGTAGAGAGATCGTTTCTTGGAGTCTTGGTTAGGTTTTTGGTAAAGTTACACAAAATGTCTGTAAATGCAACCTTAAATAAACTTCTTCACACACCATAATAGCCTCTTAATATCAGATGCTGTTTGGTTAGGGTAACTGCACTTGTATAACGAGTGTAGGGTGCTTGTAGTGCTGCTGCTTCTGCCAAAGTGGGTTAAATTTCTCCGTAGTGTACTTAAGGCAACTTCAGATAAGAAGGATAGGAACATCCTTTTGTGTGGTATCTTTCAGCCTTGTGGAAATGCGATTTGCTTTTGGTATGCGGTTAGAAAAGAACTTTAATTCGTCCTTCATGATTTTAAACTACACTCGGAAAAAAAAAATCTTATTAAAAATATTAAGAAATTTTGGTTTTTAATTGATGTCGTAATTTGGTCCGGCGTTGAAGACCTTACGGATTGGAGCGTACAGGACATATATATAGTTCGTCGTTGTATCATCTCCGCCAGATGTTGTTATCTTTATCAAAATAAACAGAACCGAAAATCGTTGAATTTTTCTCTCGAAAACATTAAGGGAGCTTTCTTCAGATCGAGAATAAGGGTACATGCTTCAGAGTCATATAGAAGGACCGTGATGATTATTGAATTCTACGGCGTCTATCATTGGTTTTTCTCGAAAGAGCTTTATTCCACAATTGTTTACTTAGCCCAAAGAAACAACGATTATAGCAAGACATATTCTACATTTGAGCTCTGCGCCGATACTGTCTGTCCGAGTTTTCAACAGTGCACCGGGCTAAGTGAGACAAAGTCATAGACTACATCGAAATTATACTCATTAACGGACGTTTTCTGATCAAGTCTTTGGTTTGATCCGACTTTTGGTGATAAGAACATATATTTCGTCTTATCCTCTTTAGCTTCCAACTTGAAATTCGCGAAAATACGGGTTACTGCTCACTTGTTTCTCCTTATCACATCGATGTTGCAGCATACTCAATTTGTTAAAGATATAGTACCAGATGTATTTGGTTGGGCGTTGCGTACAACTTTGTCAAGCTAAATATTGAAGCAGATACATGAAGGTGCATCTACTTGTCGTGGACGTCTGGTGGTGCTGAAGGTTTCAATATAATCTGCCCCAATTTAATATGGGTTGTTTAAAAGGCGTTTTGCCTCTAGTAGTTGATGCAATAAGTATAGACCATCGGCTCTTTTGTGGAATTTGGGACGTCTTCGACATTTAGCAGTTGGTTGCAATAGCCTTACCAGAGGCTTAACATCGACTTCTTGTCTACCACAATATTCCCTTCGCTATCTTTATAAGCTCTAGGACGAATTGTTCCTCCTGATATGGCTTTATTTACACTTCTCTCAAAGCTACGCACCTGTTTCCTGTTGTAGCATTTCTATGACCCTGATTACACCAGTCCTTTATTTCGTACGTGACGTGTTTCGTCTTTCTGACAGGTACGGCGTACTATGGTGATTAGACGGTTCGTTGATATTTGCCCTTTTCCATTCGTCATTTTGACGCCGGAAACCGAAGTTTGACGCCGGAAAGCGAGTTTGTAAAAGTTGTGGTAGTTTTTTTGTTGAAAAAAACAAATTTTTTTGTTAAATATCATTGCTTATAGTTTCTCTTCACATTTGTTGTTCACATTTACAACAAAAAAATATCAAAACAGTTGCAATAATTAATATTCTAAATAATTCAATTTCGCTTTCCGGCGTCAAACAAGAAACGTCAAAGCTTAACCAGAAAAAGTCTTAAAATTTTCATATATGTGCTTGCGTTACTTCTTTCCTCCTTCGTTTCGACACCCCTCACCCAAAATGTCAAAAAGACGTATAACGAAACGTACGGAAAAAGTACTGGTCTAATCAGGGTCTATGATCTCCTCGACATTTCTTCTTCTTTGCGAGCGATCGTTTTTCATCCCTTCTTTTCTGTCCACGTATTTATAGCTTGCGATTCATACTCATGTTTTTTTTCTATAGCCAAGTCCTGTAGATCTCTGTTTTGGCTCTGTTTGATTAATCACACTCAGACGCAGAGTCAAACCAATGATTCTTCTGAGGTGGTTGTAAAAAAGTCCTGGTGTGCTCTGCAGCAGAAAGGTATGGTCGCTTGTAAAAAAACCAGATAAAATCCAGACTGAAAATTTTGTAAAAGATAATTTTCCACGATATTAATTTGCAAGTGGTTTTGAATAAGAATGCTTGAGAAAATTTTTAGTGTGGTCCATTCCAGAAAAAAGTTTTTCTACTTTCATATATGTATATAACAGTTGATTGAATCTAAAAAATCAAGTTATTGTTGAATTTTTTGATCTAACAACTGAATTCTTTCCAGCCAAACTTTAAAGATGCTCCAACTACACCATCACCCCAGTTAATTTTTGGATAAGAACTTCCAAGTCAACATCCCACCAAAATCCAATTGGGAATATGGGGAATTCTTGAGATATGAATCAGTCCACTTTTATTTAATATGATGGCCTAAAAATTAAGAGAGAGTGGGTGTGTACTCAGACACACTAAATCTTGGTCTGTAGTTCAGTCTATAAAGGAAAACGTGATATCCAAATCGGAGTTCCGTTTATTTTTAGATACCCAGAAGCTCTTAAAATACTAATTGCTGTTTCCGCACAAATTCGGCAATAGTTGTAGGTTAAAATAAACTGATGCTAAGGCTTCTACTGTTGAATATTTTTAATATAAAAAATAAACTTTTTAAATTAATTTTTATATTAGTATATAAAATTTGTATCATTATTTATTTTATTTCTTTGTTATATGTTGTAGGTTATCTATTATGTAGAGTTTAATGTTCAACTTTATGGGGTGCCGGAACATAGAGACATTTCAGAAAACTGCCAAGCCGATGAACTCGCCAGAAATAAAACCTTAATTCGAATTTTACTCATATTGTCAAACCTATCGCTATAGAAGCAAACTTATTCTAAAGCAGGATAACATTAAGTTTGTGGTTAACCTGATAAATTATGTGGTTCATCTCTGACAATAAAAAACAGCTAATGATCATAATAACACTACCCGGAAAAGCTATCTTTAGTGAAGTTGGATTTTCCACACAAAGATCTCACTGCGAATCACTACCGATAAAAGGAGAAGTCAAATCTCACTACCGATAAATTTTCGGCTTTCATTCGAGTACCGATAAAATTTTTTGTTTTTGTTAGTACTAATGATAAATTCATGAATCTCGATAGGGGTATGTTCGAAAAGTTGTAGTGGCTTTTAAAGTGTGATCTTGTTTTATGTTCCATTGCCCGCAAACATACCCAAATCTTGAAACAAATTATCAAAAATTTTAAGGAAAATAATAGGTTTTTGGAAAATTTATACATAGGAGGACATTACATCTGCCAGTTCCATCAAAAAATGTACTCTTTTTGCATTTTTTATATTTCCTCGAGTAAAAAAAAGGAAACAGTATCTTGTCAAACCTGAAATTTAAGTAAATTTTTGTTTTAAGGCTTTTCTCAGTTTTGAGCTTTGTCACTTTGTGGTTGGAGAGATTCGCATTTGCAGAATATTCAGTGAGAACTAGCTGTCATCAGCAAGCAATAAATGTTTGACACTTACTCTTTTAACAGATTTTTAGGGCCAAATTTGCAAATATCAAATCTAAGACTTAACTACGTTTGGTTAACATACCTTTACAAATCCAATTTGGACATTTGCAGAATATTTAGTGCTAACTGCAGTCATCAGAGGCAATATATTTGATATTTTGTAGTTTGAAAGATAATGTTAGAATCTTATCTTGAGATTTGTAAATTATCTACCTATTTAGTGTGAACCGTAATCTCAAAGCTGTATATAAATCGTTAATACGTTTTGGTTTAAAGTTAATGCTTAAATTGGTTCAGACTATGGAACAGACAATTAAAATCTATGTTCAAGAAACACCAATGGAATTTAAAAAGAGTGTACCCTCTAGTGAATTCATGACATATGTGATAAACTTATCTATTCTACGAACAAACCCCATTTGCTCTTGTGTTCATTTTTGTTGCTGCAAAATAACAAAATTGCAATTACGTCTGTAAGAATGCTTATTTGCCAAAAACATTCAACTATTTCGATTTGTTACATTTTCTCATAGAATAATAAATAATTAGAACATCAACTCAGGAGGCTCCACCCACTATTGCCTACAAACTCTCAAAACTGCAGAGATTTAACTCTGTATGCGTGCCCGCGTGCATTTTAAATGGGACTGTCAAATTTGGATAGACCATACATTCTTACAATTTTGCATTTTGCTGTTCACACGTATTCTTGTATAGAAAATCGCGTGTAAACATTTTTTTCTACGGGAGGATACGTAGGATAACAAGTTGATGACCTGTGCATTTTCTTTAACATTTTCCGTTTTAGTTTTTATAAGTGTTTTTAACTTTAAAAATACTTGTTTTATGAATTGTTTTTTTATTTCATTCATGTCTGACAGTTTAGTAGTACCATACTTCAAATACAAAAACGCGGCTGCCGATGCGGCTGCGGATGGTTTTTACTTGCGATTATAGGTACTATAAGGCAAATTATGCATTCGTGCAAAAAAAAAATTTGAGATAACAATCAAACATGACATTACGATGATAGCGAAGATGAAAAAAGTGGGTCTGGGAATTTTTTCTGTCTGTCTGTCTGTCTGTCTGTACGGCAGTTTATGTATATATCAGCAAATTTGGTATGTAGGGTTTGTAGACCATTCTTTAGAGGAGAAATTTTTTTTAGCTCAAAAAATAACGGTACCTGGCATATAACGGTTTTGGAAAAGCTGGATTTTCTCGAAAACGGTTCCAACGATTTTCTTTAAAAACATTACCTACTGATGGTTTTTTTTAATTTCCTTTTCAAATCGCAAAAAAAGATTTTAGCAAGCCTATTAATGGTACCTCCCATATATTTTAGAAAGGTCTAGATGACTTGAACAAACTTCAATACCAACATTTTGCAAAAAAGGTTAATTTTAGTTTTAATAAATTTTTTAATTTATTTTTTTGTAAATTCATTATTTGGAAAACGGCATGACAAAAAGTTTTTATTTTTTGTGCATAAAATGCAAACAATTACGCCCTTAAAAATGGCATTCTTCAAATTTGTAAAAAAAAAACTTTTTTTTATAAAAAAAATTGAGTAAACATCGATTTATTTAAAAACCGCTCTAACGATTTTGGAATAATTTTTTTGGTAAACTTATATTCAGGCAAAAAAAAATTCTGCATACGATTTTGGTTTGAATCTTTGTAAAAAAAGAAGTCTTAGCACTTTTGTGAAAAATTCATATGATTTTTTTTCCTTTACTTATATTAAAAAAAAAAAAAATATTATATATAATTTTATTTCCGTGGCAACTTGCCACAATAACATGCACCACAAGAGTAAGCTCGTGCGACCCAGTCATGCACTTTATTTTTTGAGAATTTCCCACTTCACTATGTAAAGTTTGCCAAAAAAACACGGGTACTGTATTATTAACTAATTGTTCGACAAACATAATATCATAACTTATGACTTAAGAGGCGGCATGAGAAGATATAAAGTTTATTTGCAAATGTAAATTCCTTTCGTTGCGTTCTTTAAGTTTTCGTTCACAATTTTAATAAAAGTTATAAGCTGATAAACTCTTGAAAGAAGTTTTTATGATTTGTTTCTACTTGAATTAACTCCCTAAGACCCTAAGACGAAGTCTAAAAATCATTCTCAAAGTTTTCTTCAAGTGTAACTTTTACAATTACATGCCACATCACTGTCCCAAAAACACCATGTCGGAATCGCTCTATGAAAATATATTAATTTCTATATATAACTGGGCTATGAGGGCGGCTTTACCATCCCTGTTCGCCCTGCACAAAAGTGTAATTGTAACGAGGGAAAGAAGAATTCATAATGAGCGTTTCATTGGATCTCTATGCAAATGCACAAGAGAGTGGTTAAGTCGCTAAAGCTCCAGAAATGTTTCTACAGAGCAGAAGGAACCAAGAAAGGATGTACTCACGTGGTAAAGTAGGTGTACTTAGGAATATATGTAGGTATGTAAGGATATTTTTTTCATAAAAATCACATATAAGCACTGTGACATCCAACATACCTATACATCTACAACGAAATGCAATTAAAATTGAATAGAAAGAGAAAATTTAACGTTAAAGTCACACTCCAATGGAAATTATATCTAATGACCTGTGATTGAAATACTTTCAAGTGATGTCATGGTTCCTGCGTTGAAAATTAAAACAAAAATTAAAATGAAAGATCCTTTGCAAAGAAATAAACCAAAGCAGGGTTTGAGCGAGAGTTCTTCCATTTCATTTAAATCCTTCAATGACTGGGTTGCACTTTCGACACCATGATGTTCTGTACATGTAACTAATGACATGTAAATTAATTTTAGAATTTTGCACTTGACATAGATGTTGAAGTAAAATGCCTGCATGTTGCATTTTGTGAATTTTATAGAACGTTAGTTCATTTCAATTGCTTACATATTTTTTTCTGTTACTTATTTATTCAAAAACTAGGGCAAGCTAATACGGTTTCAAGTGCAAAATCTGACTAAAGTGATAGAAATAAAAGGACTGGGAAAGTAATCCATCAATTTTCGAGTGCTTGTTTATTTCATACGATTCGGTTATGCTCTTTTGGAATTGTTTTGATTTAAACGGCCTTGACCAGCCATCATTTTGAGAGGATACTTTAAAAAAATATGGAACACTTAAAAAAAAATAAGAAAAGGTTATTCAGGATAGTGTCCCCCAAGTTAACACGCAGTCGATATTAAAGGATGCTAGTTCAAAAAGCTGTAGTCAAAAACTATTCAAAATGTCAAATCACGTACTCTACTAACTTATTGTATGACTTTAACTATCGACACCTATTCAATTATTTCCTTAACTGTATTACTTCATGTCCTCATGTTAATTCAAAATAACTTATTTGAAAGAAAGGTTCAATTATATATATCATGAGCAAGTGCCCGAAGAACAACATTCATTTATTGTTTTTTATAGGCTCAGTTTTTTAGTGCGAAATTATTCTAAGGTTAGATTAACCTCGAGT
The DNA here is from genome assembly GCA_951217065.1 of Baccha elongata. Lineage (NCBI taxonomy): Eukaryota > Metazoa > Arthropoda > Insecta > Diptera > Syrphidae > Baccha > Baccha elongata. The sequence goes on from OX578273.1 coordinate 36,602,839, forward strand.
TAACGCTGGTGGAAACACGTTTTTCAGTCAGTTTGAGATCGCTATATAATTCAGAGTTAACTTAACAATTTAGCTGAGTTAAAACGAAATATATGCTATCAACAAGAAAGGTATCTCAACATCGCCGACTTGGGCAAAAAGTAACGATGGATAGATATAATTCTGAAGTAGTCAAGGACTTTGTCTACCTGGGATCCACTATAACTACGCAGAACGACATCAGTGCAGAGATCAAACGAAGAATTGCACTTGCACAATGCCTGTTTCTTCGGGCTCAGAAGGCATTTAAGTAGTAAGGTCCTCTCTCATAGAACCAAGCATAGGGTAGAAGCATTGGATGTTAAAGAAAAGTTACATGGGTGCTTTGAGAGAAAGATTCTTCGAGTGATATTTGGTCCTGTGTGTATCGAAGGAGTATGGATAAGAAAATCCAATGACGAGATATACGGGCTAAATACAGAGATATTAACCTGGTCAAGAAGCTGAAAATACAGCGGCTGGAGCGTGTGAAAACCAACGCACCAGCCCGACGAGTTTCCGGGTCCAATCCGGATGGTGTACGCAGCATTGGAAGACCCCCCAATAGATGGCACACACAAGTGGAAAACGACCTCAGCCAACTTGCGGTGCAAAATTGGCTAGCTAGGAACAAAGCTGGCTGGAGACACTTGTTGTTTGAGGCCGAAGTCCATCCTGGACTGAGAGCGCCATCTAAAGTAAAGTAAGTAAGAAATTTTGAGTTAACTCCTGATACCAAACTGACTGAAAAACGTGTTTCTATCAGCGTTAACTCGAGGTTAATTGTTATTTTACTCTGGAATAATCTCGCACTGAAAAACTGGGCCTTATAGGCTCGCTTATAGGATTGTTCTGGAGAGTTTTATGAAAGTAATATTGATGAGATCTTTCTCAAAACTACTACTACTGCTCCCCAAGTGCAAAAAGTTTAAATATCTTGAATCTATGATGATGAACAATAAAGAATACTGCTCTGGCGACATCAACAATCGCTTAAGCGTAGGGTGGATGAAGTGGCGAGAGAACTTTGCCATTTTCTGTGATCGAAAATGCCCCCTAAGCTGAAATGAAAGATCTACACAGCAATAGTTCGTCCAGCGCTTAGAGAAATACTGCTTCTACTGAAGTAAGAGAGTAAATTGACGGGAACTGAGAAGAAGATGTTTCGCCTGACAGCAATAGGACTAAAAAAGCTAGACCAAATCAGAAACAAAAAGATTCGAAGATTCATCAACAACTACCAAAATACTAACAAACTAGGCTGGTACTGTCATGTAATTAGAGACGCTGCGAACCTTGTCCAGAAAGCCATTCATACAACTTTCCGGTACAGTCGCAGTAGCCAGGCAGGAGCCAGCATGCCGAGATTTTCTGAGGTCAATCCGATGAACTCCACAAGCACATCATCAGTAGGTGAAGTGGAGAAGTGGGAAAGGTGTGATAACATTCGAGATCATAGCATCTTTGGAAAGGGAGAAGAAAAACATTTATTACGGCAAGTGGGTATAATGCACGAGTCGGATAGTGTCATCATAGCGCAGGCACCTGATTCCTCGGTCAATATTAAACAATATTCCGTCAACAAAATTGATCATATTTTGATAGACGCCAGGCATATGCGTCCAATATCTTCGATGTCCCAAGAATTAAGTTACTCCTGGGTGATAGCTCAAGTATACGTACTAGGATTTCTAATTCAGCAAAGAAAACAGATTCTGTGAAAAGATTTAACATCGCGAAGCTTTAACTGCAAGAGACGCCAAAACTTTTGTTGCCACAGGTCTCTCATAAGCTTTTAGCAAGTCCCTCACCATCATCAGGTGCAGAGGCTCTGTGAAAAAAAAAACTGTACTTAAAAGCCATCAGAATCCGCCACTGTCTAAAAGACATCCGCCACTGATGTATTCTTTTTCACTAGGTGCCCACGACAAAAATCTTTGTTCGACGAACTGTACCGACTGGCGCATATATGCAGTAGGGTGGGGCATCAATGTATGGAAAAATAAAAAAGTTGCTGTATTAAATTCGAATACCTCCATTTTGTTGCGAGTTGGTAATTTTAATAATTAATAATACATTAAAAAAAATAATTCGGATAAAGTCTTTAGCCCTCTACCTGAGCTCAAAGTTTTGACTCATCATATTGAAAAATAGTGCTTTTTTTCGTTTGATTTATATTCATTCACAAGTGTGAAATAACTTCATACTTATTAATTTATGAAATAAAACACACGAAAATTATGATATTATTAACTTTATATTGACAAAAAACACAAAAAAACTTAGTAATAAAAACTTAAAAATTCATAAATAATTCAAAAACTAGCCTTAATATACCTTCCTTTTTTACTGTTTAATGTTAAATTTTTTTTTGTGTGGAAAAACGGCAAAATACTTCGCGAATATATTCTTGATCTTATAAGCCCGTCTCTTGCTTTTTCACCAGCTACTGTGCTTGAAGCTTCGGTCACCATCTTCACGCAGCGCTCAACTGCTTGAGTGTGACAAGGGTAGTTTGGAAATGACATGTCGATTGGAGTTTTTTTTTTGTAGAATGTCTTCTAAAGCCTGATCACTCATTTTCTCCAATAATAACTTGTGATTCGGTCCAAATAATTAAGTCAATATAATCTTTGGCATTTAAGTTTAATTTCGGTAGTTTGAAGACTCTATGTTTTTTTCTAGCTTGAATAATTCTTCTTAACCCCAGTTCTCTGATGTTAGGTCTTTCATCACAAAGCATTGCCATTAATATGTTCTCCGGATGTAAAAAATAAGAATTGCGTTGAATAACGGGGTCAATTATTTCTCTTACGCTCGAATTGAAGCATCTTGACAAATTTACTAATTCGAAAACGTGACTTTGACCATTTTGGAAAGAACTGTCTTTTTTCACACTGAACCAAACTGGGCCATACACTTTTACAATGTATTCTACAAGTATATTTAAGTTTTCACTCGGATTAGATGTATGGCAACATAAAGCCTTAGAATTCTATTGGAAGTTGTCAACCACCTAGAGTGTGCCATTTTTCCTGGGTTTCTGTTGGAGAGATTTCTAGGACAGGATCCTTTACTTATAGCGTCACACATTTGAAACAAATATTTTTGATCCGTACTTAAAGTATCTTGGATTTCTTTTGACAAAGCAGGTAGGTTCCCTGGGATTGGTAAAAACTCAATAACAGGAAGGTCACAACAGTTTTCCAGCGCCTTTTCAATGTGTCCTGAATAGATTTGAGGTCCTAATGTAGCTCCATCCAATTTAATAAATAAATGACGCAGAGGCAATTCATTAGCATGTAGTTGGCATATGAACAATTGCAGTGGTCTCCCCAGCTTCAACTCCATTAGCCGGATAACCCCACTTTTCCAACCAGTATTTGTAGCAGTACCATCGCAACCAACAACAGACAGTTTACTTAAATCCAGTTCTCTGTCCGCAAGAAACGAGTTAATAGAATCCGCTATATTTTTGCCTTTTCCAGAGAATATGGTAAGATGTCCTAGGTAGTTTGAACCCGGCTCCGTTATTAGTGAAATATGTTCCATTACTTTAGTCACTCTGTAAAATCGTTGGCCTCGTTTTTCACAAACCAATGTCCTGTCTTTTCTTCCATCGAAATAAATGCTTTCAATGTTCGAAAGACAGTCTTTAGTTTGGAGAACTTCTCTTTGTCGTTTTCTGGCCCAACGAACTTTACTTCTATCTATGACGTTTTCGACATTTGCTGCGGTTACCAAGCCAACATCCTGTAAGACTGCACTCGCAACTGCTGCTGCGAGCGGCGCCAGAAAATCATTTCCAATCCGGACCACCAGCTGCACTTGCAACCGATAAACCAAATCGGAACCGCACTACGAAATTCGGTACATTCGATTGGCGCGAAAAAAAAATTCTTATTGAATAAGTAAAGTACCTGCTGCATTAAAGACCGACACCAAGAAACAATAAATTGCAATAACAAAACCATGTGTGAACCCTTTTTTCTTCTCAAAAAAAAAAGAAACGATTTCGTAATGCAGAAATATTCAAATTTTATTCTATGACTTGGTAGGTATTCAAAAAAAAAAAAAAAAAAAAAATGGCTTCATGTAGTATTCTTAGGATGCTTTTTAACAAATATCTTGAGAACAGCTCATCGCAATTTCAAGTTTTTAGTGTTATTTCCATAGAAAATTAAATTGTCTTTCTTTTTTGTCAAGAATAATTTTTTGTATGATTTATACTTTTATTGTCGGTCCATCCAATATTTGTATTGTCTCCTGCATTGGGAGAGTAAATTTTTCAAAATACGCGACCCTCTTATGTCCAAAAATTGGACATATGCTTATAAAGTGAAAGCAGTCTTCTTTGGATCTTGTATTACATAGTGTGCAGAACTGGTTAAAACTCCCATTTTAAGTTCGTCCGTTGAGACACAATACTTCGCTTCTTGCTTTGAAGATTAAAGAAATGTCTTTGGTCTTAAGATAATCATGGAAATAATTATTGTTACTCAGATTATAATTCAGCTGGCTATATATTATTCGGCTTTCTGATTCGATAGCAGTTTCTACAAGTTGATTCCGAATCGAGTTTTTCTTTCACACCAAGAATGTTGTTTGGATCAATTTGCAAATATTCACCACATGCAGTGACGATCGGTTGTCATTTATCATACCACCAGTCCTTGTTTCTTACTTCGTACAGCAGCATCATTTTACTTAATCGCTCATTTTGAAAACCTAACACTTTAATGAGATAATCAGTTTGTAGTTTCAGAGTGCTGGTAAATATCTTTGGTAGGCCGGTTTCTAAGCAAATCGCATAATTCGGTGTGTTGATTGGTAAATTCAAATTTTTTTTGATGAAATTTCTCTGAAGTTTCTCAACTTCTTCATACCTACTCTTCCATTCCCCAAACTTGAGCTGCATAACACAGAGTTGACTTCACTACTAAATTGAAGACTTGGTATTTGACAGACAAATGTATTTGGTTTTTTGGAAAAAAATTTCTCCAAGTTAAGTTTATAAGACTTTGAGACGCCTTGGCTTTTCCGACGAGGTGCTTATTAAAATTCAGCGTTGGATTAAGGTTCACTCCAAGATATTTATATTCCTTTGTCACTTCTAAACTCCTTCCATTGTACTTCCAATTGTTTCCAGCTTTAGTCACCAGTATTATTAAATGTGTAAATTCAATAAAATATATTCTCTGTTTACATTGCATTCAAGGAATTTATCAAAATTGGCACTTCAATTTCAAAAACTAACAATTTGCTTAGAATTTCTTCTTCTTATAGAATCATCAATTGAATTTCACCTCAATTTTTTTTTTTTCAAGAGGATCTTCAGATGCATAAATTGTGAGAATTGTTTACTTTTCTGAGGATACTGGTACAGCACCTACATAAAGTGTGTATTGTGTAAAATAACTGCTCTTACGAAAACAATTAAGGAAAAATATATGAATATGTATTGTATATGTAAAATTTAATACAAATAAAATATAAATAGATTCCCTCTGCTTTATTTAATTGAAGCACATGAGTAAATGTACAATTTACACATATTTAGACAAAATCTAATCAAGAACCTTGTTAAGAGTTTATAGAAAGATGCAATCTCATCCTATTACAAAAGAAGTTAACATTAATATAAATCAAAATAATTGCTTTTTAAGGCAAAGGTAAAATTTAAATTTGAAAGTCTGCTAAGTTATATGTATGCAATCGACATAAAGTTGGTTTGTGGTTAAAGTACCTACAATATAATAAATTGCTTGGAATACAACTTCTTCGTACTTACTTTCAAGTTGAAAATATTAGAAATTGTATTCATATTGACCTAGTTTGATTATGTCTTTAAAGAAAAATAAAGTAAAAGAAAAATAATTGTTTCGTTTTCCAAATGATAATAATTTGTGGATTCATTGAATATGTTTTTGAGAATTTCATTATTGCTGTGTTCAGATGGCTAAATGTTATAATCATGCCTATTACTGAATTCGCAAAATTTCACTCCCCGGGAGTGGGTTGGATCCGCAGTAAATCCACATTCGCATAAAATTCTATTACTGAATCCGATGAATGAGCTGCATTATCGATCCGCGAACTACTTTTCCATTTTTGAAACTGTATTATCGGAGATGTCAAAAGTTGACATTGGGAGCGTTCAAGTGCATACGAGAAAAGCAATCTAAAATACTTTAGTATCGTAAAATATCTAATATCGCAAATTAAACCGTTTTTAATGATTTTAACGACCAAACTTAATCCGTCTCTTTTTCAGCAATCACTGGACCGATTTAAAAGGTAAATATGCTGTTGGATAGAAGAAATGTCAAACTAGGTCATGGGGACTAATATTTCTGGACAGATTTCCACAGTTTGGCCAAAACCCGACACCAAAGTTGTACTTCCGGAACAAATAAATAAATAAATAAATATAATAGGGCAAAAAATAATTATTCTGAGTAAAATAATTTTTTTTACAGCAAAATAAGGCATTTTTAATGATTCTAACGACCAATCTTAATCCGTCTGTGTCACAGCAATCACTGGATCGATTTTCAAGGTTCGTTTGCCGTTGGATAGAAAAAATGTCAAACTAGGTCAAAGGGACTATATTTCTGGACAGATGTCCACTGTTTGGCTAAAACACGACACCAAAGTTGCACTTCACAAAAAAAAAACGCATATATGATGTTTTCGAAAACGGCCATTATTGTCAATTAATTATTAGACATACTGTAAAAAAAAATGTATGCGTTTCAACGATCCAAAAATTTTTATTTCTGTTTTAAAAAAATCAGATTTGTTAACTATCTGCTTTTCTTTTTTTTGCATAAAAATCTCTTTCATTTGCACCAATTTTACTGCGGATTCGGTTTTCCAACATTTGTATGGAGCGCCGATGTGGTGCTGATGCCTTTTGTTTCCAGTAATACCAATTTCACGAACAACGTTACTGACATTTATTCCCGCGTATGGCTTGCGGATTCGCTAATAGCAAATCTACCAAAAGTGAGTAAGACTCCCTCCGCAACTCATTCGTCGGATTCCCTAATAGGGCTGAATATAAAGTCACTCTTCAAAATTTTACGTGAAAGTTCAAAATAAGAAAATTACTTTCACAAATTAATTTTTAAATTTTTATTTGTGTTTAAACACTGGTAAGATATTAATTTGTGAAAATAACTTAAAAATAACGAAATTAGAGGGCCTTCTAAGGTGGTTCGAAAGTTGAGGTAAATATTAAATGGTAATTCGATATTGCAAAGAGTGTAATAGTCTCTATAGATATGTTTCCCATTTTTGTTTAATAGCTAAGTGTTTTCTATTTGAAAAATCTTGTTTCATGTGTTGTTTTTTTTTTCAATTCATTCCGTCTGTAAAACCATATTTCAAATTTAAAAGCTGCCAATACTTCCGCGGATGGAGTTTTTCGAAAATTTCTAACTTCATCTATGTGACTGTAGAAGGTAGATTGCAAAAGAAATAAAATACACGACTCGGTCGCACGAACTTGCTCTTGTAACAAACTATGGGACTACAAATAATTCAATATATTTAATTATGTAAAAAGGCAAAATATATCGAAATGGCCTAAACGAGAGATCAAATTGTATGGTAGCTATCATAAAAAACGTTGTTTAGCCAAAAACTTTAAATGCTATCTTATGTTAACTGTCTAATTAAAGTGCCATTCCAAAAAAACTAAAACCATTATATGGGAGGTACTCGTTTTAACCGCGCTAAAACAAAAATTCGAATTCTTCCTCTAGGGAATTACCAAAAAGATAATTTTAATGAAAATTAAAGGTTATGGTAAATTGAATCTGAAATATATTGGAATATTAACGTTAGGTATGTAATTTTTAAATAATTTTTGATACCGAATATCTTATAAAAGTGATGAGAAGAAGTGATACCAGTCTCCATAAAGTAAACTTGGTTAGGCTTTTGCAATCTAATGCTTCTCCCTTTAGGGAATGGAATCAGCTAGCTCCATCCAACGACCATACTTTTTCACAAAGTATAAGTAATTTTCACGAGTGGCAAGATATTTTTGAAAAAATCATCGCAAAGATAGTTGATAAGATATTTGACCTGCATCTAACTAGAGCATCTATGTCTGCCTCTATAGAATATTGTACAGAAACCTTAATCATCAAATAACAAAAAAAGAAAACTATTTTAATGTTAAGTGTTCATCCGAAGCAATAAGCATAATTTTCCGAGCTGGGTGGAAACGCTTAACCTGAATTTCATCCCTCATAGAAATGACTTGTAATCTATACAGGGTGATTAGTATAAGATGCACCAAAAAGCTTGAGCGTGTAGGTGGGGTTAAGACAAGAAAAAAATGGTATGGGAGGGGGGGTCTATTTCCCACCGTTTAGGCGGGAGGGGAAATTTTCTAAAACATTGACTTAAATCCGAAAAAAAATTATTTAAAAACATCGGTGAATGATACAAAGACTTGTTATATCTTTTTGAAAAGCCAGAAAACTATTCTTTTATTTTATTCTTAAATTAAGTTGTTTGATTGAACAGTTTTAAAAAAATTAATTTTCAAACTCAAAATTTTGAAAAAAAAATTAAAAAACAAATTTTTAATCTATTTTTTTTCAAAATTTTATGTAATTAACTATTATTTTTATTTTCAAAATTCAATGCTCTTATTAATTTTTAGTCAAAAACAGTAACCGAATGCCAAAATGTATCTTAGTTTTTGAGAAATTAAAAAAAACTAGAAGTATTTTTTTCCAAGAAAAACACATTTTTTTTGGTTTTCCCAAATTTGACCTGCTCAGGTCAATTATTAATTAGGTAATTATCCCTTTTTTATTTTTCATTACATACCATCCGATTTTAATCAAATAATAAAAAAAAAACGAATTAACTTTTTACTTATTTTAATTTTAATTTTTTTTTAATTTCTCAAAAACTAAGATACATTTTGGCATCCGGTTTTCTGTTTTTGACTAAAAATTAATAAGAGCATTGAATTCTGAAAATAAAAATAATAGTTAATTAATTAACTAATACAATTTTTTTTTTGAAATTTTTTTTTCAAAATTTTGAGTTTAAAAAATTAATTTTTTTAAAACTGTTCACTCAAACAACTTAATTTAAAAATAAAATAAAAGACTAGTTTTCTGGCTTTTCAAAAAGATATAAAGAGTCTTTGTATCATTCACCGTTGTTTTTAAATAATTTTTTTTCTGATTTAAGTCAATTTTTTAGAAAATTGCGCCTCCCGCCTAAGGGGGGGAAATAGACCCCCCCTCCCGTATGATTTTTTTTCTTGTCTTAACCCCACCTACACGCTCAAGCTTTTTGGTGCATCTTATACCAATCACCCTGTATAACAGAAGAGAACGTGAAGATAGTTACCACTTCATTGCTGTATGCCCTATTTTACCAGAAATACGACTCAAATTCTGCAAACATGTTCTGACCTATCGTAATAGCTTTCATTACTCTTTCTTAGTCCTACCAGCTATGAAGTCTAACTTTAATGTTGTTCATCTTAACATTCTCAAAAAAAATTTCAGTTTTTTGTTCATCCATTTTGAGTATTTTTCAATTCTAATTTGTATTCTATATCAATTCTTTATTAAATTTTTATTTTATTTTATTTGTATAATCAAAATCTTTCTCTTTATATCTTCTTATTAAATTTTGTATGTTATGTCATATCCGGCAGACGGCAGAATAGCCACGTCCGTATTCTTAAGAAAAATGTATACCAAATTTATTTGAATAAATCGAGGAGTTTGTCACTAGCCAGTTTAGTGGTTCAATAATTGCAATATTTCAAATGCGACTTCATATGATTTCAGGTGATTTCAAGCAGTATTTAAATTGATTTCAAAATTTTGTGATTGCATGGATTTCAAATAAATTTACTGATTTCAAAAGATTGTAAATTAATTCAAGTGATTTCATAGTGATTTCAATTCGTGATTTCATTATGGCATTTTTGATTTCATGATTGCAAAAAAACTTTTGTGGTTGCATCAATAGTCTTTCGACAACTAACATGTGTATTTTTAATTAAAAAAAAAAAAAAGATCTGAACCTTATTTCCCTCTCAGCAAAATTTTCGAAAGGATCTTAAAGAATCGCCACTTATATCCTATAGAACAATTTGGTTTCAGAGTAGGCCACTCCACAACAGTATGTTAAAAACAACCTCAATTTAAATTTAAAACATTCAACTGGTCTAGTGTTGCTATAGACATTAAAAAAGCGTTTGACACAGTATGGCATGAAGGACTTATCTACAAGCTAATTCAGTTTAACTTCCCTGAGTACCTTGTTAGATTAGTGTGGAATTTTCTAAAAAAAAAAACAGAAAATCGTGAAATCTAGTATTTTTGATATAAGTCAAGGATCCGTACTTGGGCCCATCCTTTTTAATATTTTTATGTCATACATACCACGTTTTGAAAATAACACCGAAGTGGCCATGTTTGCAGATGATACTGCACTTTTTGCGTCGAGCATACTTCCTCAAGATGCGCTTACATGCTTACAGAGTTCTTCTTGAATTCTTTACCAAGTGGGAAGATAAAGGTTTATGCTGACAAATGTCAAGCTATATGGTCTCTAATAAAATCTTAATCTTTAAGACTATTTTCCAACCGGTTCCAACTTATGGTGCCCCACTATGGTTCGACTGTGTTGAGACACAATTTAAAAAGCTTTAGATAAGCCAAAATAAAATATTGAAATTGATTTTAAATTTGCCCCGATATTACTCCACCATACGCTTCCACAATAGAGCAAATGTCAACCCTATCAAATTTGTTTTATTTAAGTTGCAAGAAAGCTTTTTTGAAAAATGTTCTTATTCAGATAACGATCTTATAATACACTTATTATTATTATACTTCTTTTCAAAAAATTGGGCTTCTTTGCAATCTTAGTTTTTAAGTGTTACATAAGGGTTTTTCCTTGTAGTGTTTTGCTTGGAATGTTACATTATATAAGTATATTGTCCTGGGTTTGTTTTCAGCTGTCGATGCAATTCTTCGAATATTCGACGGACTAAAGGAATATTTTCTTAACGACAATAGTAGTCTAGTATTGTTAAGAAACTTTTCAAATAACCTTTGGCGGAAATTTGGCTGCTTTTCCTTCGCGACCAAGTACCTTGATGGTGCTCATATAATTAAGCCACTACAATCAAAATTAGGTCTAAGCTTATAATAAAGTATTTATTAGCCCAACTTTGAAAAGTTGTTTTAAAATGTATTAACAAAATAGTTTTTAATCATATTAAGTATGTTTTACAACAAATTTGAATATTAAAAAAAAGTTTTTAAATTAAATTTGGTCAGATATCAACAACCCAAGTGGACATATATAACTAAGCCATCTGCAACGAGGAACTTTATTATGGTATTTAATGTGTTTTAAATCACGTTTTACCTTTTCTGCAGTTAATACTTCGTTGGAAATCCTTTCTGCCGAATAACTTCGGCACATCTTTTTGACATTGAACCGACCAGCACTGCACATTGAGAGGGAGTTATTTCAATCCACTCTTGTTGGATTATTTCCCAAAGAGAGGCTTTATTTATCGGTTTTTGAGCCACAACTGGCCTTTTTATAATGTCCCATAGATTCTCTATGGTCTTCGGGTCGTTATCCTGTTGAAATATCCAAGCTAGCGGTAAATCATCAGCATTATCCCTGTTCAAATGATTGTCCAGAATGTCTCTATATCTTTCACCGGTCATCTTTCCATTGATCTGTATAATGGGACCAACTCCTGATAATGTGAAACATCCCCGAACCATCACAGATGAACCGCCGTGCTTAACCGTTTTTTTTTTTGGTGTATTTAGGGTCCAATTCTTTTAACGGAGACCCCTGACATACGGTTTTCCATCATTCCCAAACACGTTGAACTTCGATTCATCACTCCAAACGACCAAATTCCAGAAACGCAGGCTCTTTGGAAGATGTTTTCTCGCGAAACGAAGTCTCCTTTTAATATTTTTTTTTCGACACGTATGGTTTCCGTCTCGCGATGCGTCCATTCAGGTTGTTTTCTTTTAATCGCCTTCCTACGGTTTGTGATGATATCTTCACATTGTAGTCCGCTTCCATTTGGGCTCTAATTTGAACGGAAGTCAAGAAAGGGTCTGCCTTGCTAAGCCTAGCAAGTTTTCTGTCATCAGCAGGTGTTGTTTTACGCGGCTTTATTCGCGGTAAATCCTCAAAAGTTTTGTGTTGTCGATAATAATGAAGCGCATTCCTCACTTTACCACGAGAAAAACCTAAAATCTGCATTACTTTCATAACGGTTTGTTGGGTTTGGAAGCATTCCCATATTATTTTTCTCTCGCATGGAGTCGAGCTTTTATTTTTTCCCATTTTTATTAAAATAAAATGTTTTTCAGTTGAAAACCTACTAAGAATTATTAAATAATTGATTTAATTACAATTTTAATAACAAATCGGTTAAGAAAATAATCAAATTACCTGGAATCGATGAAATGGCTTAATTATATGACCACTTGCACTTCGACCGTATCACAGACAACCGCAAGCATTTTGAACAAAAGAGAATGTTTGTATCCATCAACATTGTGTTTCTCTTACACAGATAACAGAAGTAAGTAACAGTAAAAAAAAAACATAAAGAGTGATGCAAGAGAATGTAATTGAAAGCCAAAGTGAACTTTCGGAAAGTTTATTGCATCGAAGAATCGCTTTGACATCGAGTCGTGTGGTAGTGAACTCTTTGACCAATTTACCTTTTTGGCTAAATACGTTACCGTTGAAAAGATTCAATCATGGGAAGAAAACAACGTTGGTACTGACCAACGATGGGTGGAATGCTTTCAACACTTCGATAAAAGAAACATTCCGTACAATCTTTTATTTATAATCGTTGGATACATTCTTTGTTTGCCAGGCACTTCAGCTACCGTTGAAAGAGTGTTCTCTTTAGTAAATGAAATATGGACCACTGATAAGAGCCGATTAAGTATTGCAACGTTGAAGGACCTTCTGTACATCAGGTACAACATAAAAATGTCATGCTTTGAGTTCTTCGAATTCTTAAAAGACCAGCCAAAAATGCCCGAAGAAATAGGGTCTGATGGAAAATACACATTTAAAAAGCGCGACGATAACAATAATGCAAACACTTAATATCAACATGTATAATATTAAAATAATGCATGTAAATACATATTTAATCACGTTTAGTAAATAAAACTAATATTTCTTCAAATTGTTGTTTTGTGTACCGGAATCGGCTTTTTAAAAGGTGGTCTCCTTAAGTATACAATATTTGTTTAAAAATTGTCATAAATTGAATGTATTGTAAATGTAAAGAAATTTACAAGCTCCAAAATTACATAAAAATCTTAATGTAATGAAACTGTCAAACTGCAAATAAACTGAACTTATTTTACACTTTTACTAACCTTAGTCAAATTTTCTAGAAAACATGTATTTTGATGATATTATATAGGTTATTGACACCTATCTTTTCCGTTTTTTTTTTATTTCTCTTTTGATTTACATGTGTAAGTACGCTCGGATTGACAAATATATTATCTTACATATTATGTCAAGTCGATTTTAAAAATTAAAACAGTAGAGTCCAGTGTTTTTTCAACTTTTTTATACCACATTTTATTTAATGCCTGCCTATATTACTTTATGAATCAATAAAAATGTTCAATTTTAAATAAATTGAAAACATGTTTTTTTCTTTCTAAGACAACAATAATTGTCAAATTGCGGTGCTTTTCTAAGTATATACTTACACTATATAAGTATATGTATAACTTTAGCTATAACTACTTCATTCGAGACTTATTTGTTCCTTTCCTTTATATGTATGTTTCCATCAGTTCAAATAAACACACTAGCTATATGCAATTTACAGCGTTTAAAGTTTTTATTCAGATTTTTATTTTCAATATTTCATAAGCATACAATTATACACTTTGAATTCTTTGGTTATCTCAAATACAGAAACATTTTTGAATTGTAAGTGTTATCTGTGCTTACGATTAACAAATATACAATTAGTGTTTTTTTTTACAATTTTTTCTATGATAAACTTATGCGTAAATATTTAAACTTAATTTTTATTTTATATTTCTCAAATTAATTAATTTCTATTTTTGTGTGTTTTTAAATATTAATCTAAAACGTAATATTAGTTTAATTTAATTTTTTTATTAAGTTAATTATTTACACAATAATAATTATAATAATTTGATTTTAAATGCAATTTACATTCTAACATAATATTTATAAATATATATACTAGAATTTTGTAAAAAAATTATTTAAAGGCATTAATAAATTTTTTTAATCCAAATTGTTAAAACAAATTATAATTTATATTGTTTTACTGCATTTTTTCTATGTAATTTTTTTTAAGACTCAAGCATTTATTTAAATTAACTTTTAAAAAGTAATTATTTACACATTTTTATTTTCTAGAAAATTTTAAATTAAAAAAAAAATGTATAATTCTAAAATTAAATTATGCGGTAAAAAATGTGTGATTAATTAAAACTTATGATTTTTTCACTTAAAGAACACAATTATCGATTGTATTTATTTATATACAATTCATACTAAATATGATTAAATCACATTTAAATACAAAATTTAAAATTTACGAATTTTAACACGAAACATACATTTGTCTTAAATATATAAATTTAGTACATATATACGATTTATAATTTTGTAATTAACATAAATATTTATTAATCTACCATCACTATAATTTATTTTTTTTTTATAGCAAAATTTAAAAATTTAGTTTAGTTTTTATTATTTTTTTTTGTTTTAATCTTAAAAATATTTTTTTTTTCACATTTGAACATAGTTTCTTATTTCCTTTTTATATCCTGTTTTTTTTTTATATTTTAAATTTCGCATTAATTTAAAGCATTCAAAAATAAATTCAACTATCTGAATATATATTGCAGCCAGTGAAAACTTCCAATTACACCTGAAGCTATACTGATTGCCAGCAACTTTGTCTGCAATGGCGATGGTGAGGATGAGGATGATGAAAAATACAAATTGAAGAAACTTTTCAAGCCGGAACCGGATGAAAGTGTCACTGAAATAAAATAAAAAGTACAAATATAATTATGAACAGTATAGGTTTTATGAATAATGGAACATTTTGAAATAGGTAAATGTTTATTCAACAATGCGGTACCAAACGGTAATGATATAGTTTTATACAGAAAATTAAAATGTTTATCGAAAAAGTTAGGAAGTTCATATTTTTACCAAACATTTTGTAGAATAGAATTAAGGTAATTCGTGTTTTTTTTTTATTTATCCAAAGAAAGCCTTTGTTAATGCGGAGTTTGTTGCAATGTCAGATGGCGGCTATCGAGAAATAATGAGTGTATCATTGTATATACATTTTTATAGCACAATCATGGAGCAGCGCCATCTAAAGAAAGTTGTGAACCGCTTATTTGATGGTTCTTACATTTACTAAGTGTCTATTCTGTATGCCTAACAATAGTCGTCAACAAAACAAATTAAAAATATTTATTGTATTTTATTGGCTCTAAAATCCATATTTCCTTGACAAGAGTCGTAAACAAAACAAAAATTATATATGTTTACGACTGTTGTCAGGGTAACAGGGTAACCTAGTAAATGCTCGAACCTAAAAATATGTTATTCACAAGTTTCTTAAGATGGCCAGGCAGTGATTATTCAGCATGAAAATACTGTAGAAATGTATATAACGGGTGATTTTTTAGCTGGTGGCAACACTGGTTTTGACAACTGACGTGTGTTTAGTACCTTGTGTCACTGTCAAACAGCTTCAGTTGGGTTGCAATTTAACCATGGATCGTCTTACAAATGAACAACGCTTGCAAATTATTGAATTTTACTATCAAAATTCGTGCTCGGTTCGAAATGTTCATCGCGCGCTGCTTCCATTTTATGATCGGCATTCTCGACCTTCTGAGCAGTCTATTCGGAAGATTGTGACCAAATTTCGCACCAAATTTACTTTGTTGGACATTAAACCACCAACACGTTTACGTACTGTTCGTAGTGAAGAAAATATTGCGGCCGTATCAGCTAGTGTGACAGAAGACCGCGAAATGTCGATTCGGCGCCGTTCCCAGCAGTTAGGCCTTTGTTACAGCACTACGTGGAAAATTTTGCGGAAGGATTTGGGCGTAAAGCCTTTTAAGATACAGCTGGTGCAAGAACTAAAGCCAGCCGACCTACCACAACGCCGAATTTTTGGTGAATGGGCTCTTGGAAAGCTGGCCGAGGATCCGCTTTTTTATCGAAAAATTGTGTTCAGCGATGAGGCTCATTTTTGGTTGAATGGGTACGTAAATAAGCAAAATTGCCGCATTTGGAGTGAAGATCAGCCAGAAGCATTGCAACAGCTACCAATGCATCCCGAAAAAGCCACTGTTTGGTGCGGTTTATGGGCCGGCGGCATTATTGGGCCATATTTCTTCAAAGATGATGCGAATCGCAGCGTTACTGTCAATGGTGAACGCTACCGAGCGATGATAACAAACTTTTTTTTGCCCGAAATGGAAGTTCTTGACTTGCATGATATGTGGTTTCAACAAGACGGTGCCACATGCCACACAGCACGCGAAACAATGGCGCAATTGCGAGGCGAGTTTGGTGAACAGTTAATTTCACGTTTCGGGCCGGTCAATTGGCCGCCTAGATCGTGCGATTTGACACCATTAGACTATTTTTTGTGGGGGTATGTCAAGGCTAATGTCTATAGGGACAAGCCCGCTTCGATTGACGCACTGGAAGCCAACATCCATGCATTCATTCGTCAGATACCGGCCGATATGTGTGAAAGAGTATGCCAAAATTGGACTCAGCGGATGGGCTACCTGAGACGCAGCCGCGGTCAACATTTGCATGAAATTATCTTTAAACATTAAATTGCAAAGTTCAAAATATCGATTCAAATAAATATTTCATTCATTTTTTCGAATTTTTTGTGTTTTTTTTTTTTTTAAAGTTCTAAGCCTCTTAAAAAATCACTCGTTACAATGGTGTGTTTATAATAGCATTGAATAGTTTTGGATGGTTTTGATAAAAGGTATTTTTTTAAAGAACCTTTGTTCAATAAAAAAATATTAATAAAAAACATTCAATTGTTTGAAAGGATCATGAAATCCGAATGATCAAACTTTTTTTTCACTTTAAGAAAGAGTTTGATTTTTTGAAAATTTGAATAATACTCATTTATCCTGGAGGCCTATTCTAGTTCTGTGAAAACGTGAATCGAAAAAATCGGTCATTGCTTTTACCTTTTCGATTCACTTAATACAAAAAAGCGATTCTCGTTCAGTGAATGAAAATTTAGTGGTGGATTTCAATTCTTTTCGCTGTGGTGATTATTTTTTGTATATTTTCCTTGTTATTGAGGTTGCTAGCTGCCGATTCTGGTTCTATGAAGAAGTGAATCGAATAAATTTATACAAATTTCGAATTTCTTTTACTTAAAAATTCATTTGCAAATCAAGTCGTGAAAACAATTTATTTAAATGAAATTGTTTGACTTATGGTTTCACTTTTTCACAGAACTGGAATCAAAATCTATTCGCAAAATATTTTCAATCTTCTTGATTTGGAATTAAATTGTTATTCAGAACAATATGTTTTTGAGAGGCTTATTGAATTCTTCCAAAAAAGCTAATGTTGATTGATTTTTGTATAACTTTCGTTGTTTAAATATGCATCACATTTGAACTTGTAGCACATTAAACAATATTTTTAATGAATCTCAATAAACAAATATTTTTATAAACGATTGTAATACAATTTATGAAATTGAACCTAAACACCACGAGAAGATATATAATAGGTCGATCTCAAAACTCTGTAGTACCGAAACATGTTTTAAAAGTTAAGTTGGTTATGTACTCAAAAGATTCTACTTTTTAATATCAAAAGCATAGAAAAAACCACAAATGTGTGCATTGTTTCTATTTGTGTTTAAGGGGGCAGTTATAGAGATCATTGAAACTCATCATTGAAAATTTTAATTTTCATTTTGCAATATGAGCTTAATTCGCAAACTATAAACAACTAGCATACACTCGCCTGCTTCGTTGGTCGTTAAATAAAAACATAAAAATTATCTTTATGCATATTACTTTTTTCAAGTACACGTACGAAGCGGTAGGTTTGCTTATACATAAGTACGCTGCGATATAAAAATTAAGCTGATATTTTGTGTGCTTACGTATTCTTAGTTTTCAACCAATTTCCTTGGTTTTTTTTTAAACTGTTCAGAAACATAATGAGAAGAACATAGGATAATTTAAAAAAAAATAATTGACTTTTAATTCAAAACAATGCAAAAAAGTGCTTTTTATAAAATTTCATAAAAAAAAACATTGGTGTGCTGCATAAAAAAAACATTGGAAATACATGGTACACAAAATCGTTGGAGATATCGTCGGCTGTACGATTGTAAATTATTAAGTTGTACATTAAAACTTATTTAATTAGTAACTTTTCAATGATAATTTTGATTTTCTTTCAATTCCCAAACTTTTCTTTGCTGTTGCGTACCCTATTCAATTTTATGATCGGATAAGGTTCATTAGTTATTCAGGAGTACCGGAAAAATAATCGCGGAATGGTGGGGGTTCGTGTTATCCACCCACCGTTTGTAAAGATTAGATTTTGTCCTTCAGGATCATATATGTCTTTGGTGATTTCGTTAAATGGAGATTATGGGTGATTTCCAAACTTTTTTTAGTCTCAATATTTAGAAAATAAAAAATCAATATAATTTAAACCGAACCGAACAATTTGAGAAATTAAGAAAAACTAGAAGTATTTTTTTCCAAGAAAAACACTTTTTTTTTGGTTTTCGCAAATTTGACCTGCTTTTTTATTTTTTATTACATACCATCCGATTTTAATCAAATAATAAAAAAAACGAGTTAACTTTTTACTTTACTTACTAGTTTT
Organism: Baccha elongata; assembly: GCA_951217065.1. NCBI lineage: Eukaryota > Metazoa > Arthropoda > Insecta > Diptera > Syrphidae > Baccha > Baccha elongata. The sequence goes on from OX578273.1 coordinate 36,621,847, forward strand.
ACTTTAATTTTTTTTTTTAATTTCTCAAAAACAAAGATACATTTTGGCATCCGGTTTCTGTTTTGACTAAAAATTAATAAGAGTATTGAATTTTGAAAATAAAAATAATAGTTAATTACATAAAATTTTGAAAAAAATTAGTTTACAAATTTTTTTTTAATTTTTTTTTTTTTCAAAATTTTGAGTTTGAAAATTAATTTTTTTAAAACTGTTCACTTAAACAACTTAATTTAAAAATTAAATAAAAGAGTAGTTTTCTGGCTTTCCAAAAAAATATAACAAGACTTGGTATCATTCACCGTTGTTTTAAAATAATTTTTTTTTCTGATTTAAGTCAATGTTTTAGAAAATTTCTTCTTCCTAAAAGGGGGGAAATAGACCCCCTCCCATACGTTGTCTTAACCCCACATTCACGCTCAAGCTTTTTGGTGCACCTTATACCAATCACCCTGTTTAGCGAAAAAAGTTGACATGCATTTAAAATGAACAAAACATATCAATTCCATAGAATTCTTTTTTCCATGTGTAATTAATTTTTAAATATCAAAACTTTAGCATTTTAAGCGTACTTACAAAACAAAATTAAAGGCAAGAAAGAAAGAATATCACTTTCTATTAAAACGCACTGGATATTTTTTTTTTGTCCGATAAGCCATTATTTAGTTATTTTTGAAAACGCGTTTTTCAAAATGGTTACTAACGTGAACCCTCACCATACCCGAATCCAATCACAAAATGATATTTGAGTCGTTGGAACCTAAACGATCCATTTCTGAAATTTTAAATTTTTTTTCGATTTTTATTATGTACATATATTTATTTTATATGTACTCGATACTCGTACATAATATTGATTTATATATTTGTTTTATATATGTCATAAAATAAATACATACATATGTACAGCAAAATTAAAACTCACACTAAATTAACTGCTCGCATCCAGCAACAACGAAAAGTAGGGAAAGGATTTGAAAACGGAAACGGAAAACTATGTATAACGCAAAAAATATCACATTAAAAAATGAACATTTGCATCTACACAAATTTAATACTCACACTCTTATTTTGGTGTTAATTGGTGAATTACCAATTGAATTTTTAAATTAATTGTAATTTTATAATTTATTCCAAATTATGAAATGTTCGTTGATTATCTGACTTTTGTAAATTGAAAGAAAATCAAAATTATCAGTGAAAAAGTTTTAAAGTGTTTTTTGTTTAATAAGTTTTAATGTAGGTAAACCTACTATCAATTGACAATTTTCATGTTTTCATTAACTGCACCTGCAGTTCGCTCAACGATTTTGTGAACCATGTATTTATTTTTTTTTGTTAAATTTTATACAATGCATTTTATTTAGCCTTCTTTTGACTGAAAAGTCATTTTTTTCGGCCTATGTCCTTTTTATTGTTTTTCTGAATAGTTTAAAAGAAAAACCAAGAATATTGTTTGAAAATAACATGAGTTATAAGTAAAGGCAAAAAATATCAGCTCCATTTTTAGATATTAGATTTTGTATTTTCAATGATGAACATCGATTGCAATGAATAGCTGACTTTAGTTCCATAAAGTGGAACACAATCGTTCCACTGATGGTCTTCGATATTCCCACTGATCTCAGCTGTCAGTTTTTCGTTCAATGATGAATTTCACTGATCAACTCTTAGGGGCTGGTTATAGCGATCAGGAAAAAACCATCAGGAAAAGTAGAAACAAATGAGAAAAAGAATTTTTTCCTGATGTGCGTTTATAGCGATCGGTAAAAATGTGTCAGTGGACAGGCTGTTTTCCTGATTGAAATGCACACGAAAAACTTTTCCTGACAGAATTCTGTCAGTGGAACAAGTGAAAAATGAACTCAAATCATTGAAACGATTTGTTTAATTTTTTTAAAAATGGCAGTCAGCTGATACGAATAATGAGATTCAATCAGGAAAATAAATAAATGCATTTTTTACAACAAATATTTGTTAAATTGAACATTTTTTGGCACAAAAAATTCTCTGAGTTATTTGTAATCGATAAGTGTAGCATTTTTGTTTTAAAGCAGATGAATTCATGGCTAATTATCGACTTGAACATTTTTCTTGATTCATTTTCCTGATCGCTATAACCGGCCCCTTACATCTAATCGTTGTTCACTTCTATAATTACTAACTTATTTATACACACTTTTGGTTTTAGTTATTATTAATATTTAAAATTTTACTGAGCTGGCTAATCACTTCACGCCGAAAAAAACGCGGCTATTATTAAACATAAATTAAATTTTGTGCAAAAAATGTATTGGATGTGGGACGTGTTTTTATCACTTTGTATAGAGACAGTGAGGCGTCTTGTGTAGAAGTATCAATAATGATATATAAGATGCTGAGAACCAGGGTGACGTGAAATAGCGCCAAACGAAATGACGCCAAATTGGGCATATTGCGTTTTCAAAAACGAAGTAACAACAAATTTGGAGTTTGGCTTAATCATACAATAAATAAGGCCAATTTGGCGTTGTTTCGTTTCCAATCAACAAAAACAAGGTAATTCAGGCTTTTGGCGTATAAACAGTGAGGTTGGTATGGTTTGGGTATATGCAAAGTTGTTTATTCAAAAACTTTGCATTTATACCAAACTAGCACCTGCGCCAAATCCTTTCGTAGGCCCAGGCAGGAGGGTTGCAGGGGGGCGGCATGCCCCCCATACGTATACCTACCTTTCTTTTTATTATAAAATGATTTGGCTCTAATTCCAAAACTAAACACAACATTTTTGGCATAATTGCGTCTACCACAACGAAATAAAGCCAAATTGGAGTTATTTGGTTTTTGAATACGAAATACGACAAACATTGAAATTTATTCTTATTTCGTTTGGCGTAATTTTACGTTACCGAGAAGCAGGTACAAACTGAATGAAGTGTATCAAAAATTATACATTGGACAGTGAACTTGTTAAGATGAATGTTTCTCTGTTTTCCTTTGGCGATTGGCAACTTTTTATGTGTCGCAAATGACACAGGTTTATAGTACATATAATATTTGGTGCAGGGAACATGCTCCACGGGCAAGTGCTCCACATGAATTCACTTTTAGTGGGAATCTATTCCACTTTTCATGCGGCACTGACCTACTTGGGAATACAATCACACACTATAGGAGTGGGAATCAACTCCACATATAAAAATGGGATAGATTCCCACTAACAGTTGAACAAATTCCAATGTGAGCACTTGCCCGTCGAGTACTTTCCATGCACCATAATATTTATCGTTGTTAAAATGAAAATTGTAAAATGTCACGCGACGCGAATGACAATATGATGGAAAACACAAAATGCATCAGAAAAACTCATGAAGAACATTTTTGTCATGTTTCTGGTGCATTTTGTGCGTTTTAAATCATATTGGAACTCGTTTCTAAAACATTTCAATATTTCTTGATATGTTTAATTGGCGTGGACACACCTTAAAAATTCATTGTAAACAATTTCTTTTAGCTTTACGTTGCCAATAGTTATCTTATTTTCTGCCATGTCTGCAGTTACTAGGTATTCTTTTTTTTTTTTATAAAACTAAAGAAAACTAGGTCAACAGAATTAAACTCACCTCTTGCTGGGATTGGATCCCTCTGCGGCGTTCCCAGTTCCAGTTCTTTATACTCTTGATACAAATCACCAATCTGAGCCGTACACCGTAGAACCAGACTACCCCCAGATGGGCTGGCGCCACTACCCAGCTGATTGTTGTTGTGGAAAGAATTCAACATTTGATTACCATTTAAGCTGCCTCCGTTGATACCATTACCACCATTCAATAATGAAGGACTACCGCCAGCAAAATGAATGGCCTGCAATTGAAGTTTTAAACTTATCCTCGAAGCCATTAAACTGTCAACCGTCCGGATGTATTCTGTTTCACCGGAAGACACCTGCAAATAAAACAAACAATCATATATCAGCATCAGGTATATGTTAAATAATTTTTCATTACTATGCTATGTGTTTGTGCAATAAGAACACAGAAGAAATAAATTATATGTATCTTCTTGGGGAGAACTCTATTACATCAGATTCAAGACCCTTCAAGTCAAACCATCGCATCGCAATCCGATGGAACGTGCATTCAATTTAAACTTAATTTTGCGCATTGTGACAGCAAACGATACAGATACAGTTACAATATTTTGTATATATATGAATACAATTCGAGATCGGTTCGTAACATCCTTTATATGATGCATAATACAAACAACATTGGAATGCAAAAGCCATACATGCTTTCTGTTGAAAATATACGAGCAACGTTTTCGTATAGCGAGGTCCTGATGGTCGTCGGTGGTCCTTTGTAAAGAAATCAATTTCGTTTATTGGATATCTATCGAAAGCACTTGGTCTCTTAATATACTTTAGACTGTACAAGGGAGCAGTGCATTTAGTTCCAGTGTGTCATTCAAAATGCTATTTCTGTTATTGGTCTCGGGGCAGCTTGATGCAGGGTTAAAAGATGACAAACATATAGCTAGGTATGGAAAAAAAAAGTATATTTTTGTGAAGGTTTTTATTTTATGTTTAGGTCAACCATCATCATCATCATCGATAAAGATGAAAAGAATGTCAAAAAGAGCAAAAATTCACTAACGAGCATTTTATTTAAAGGTTGTTCAGTTTATTAGATTAAATGAAGGAACTAACAAAATGGTTTGGAGAAGTCCTGCATGATTTTTTATTTTGTTTTGATATATTTTTCAATAACAACAATTTTTTTAAGAATTTCAATGATAAAATGTAAGTGGAATAAGAAATTTGCTCGCGATCGAATGCATTCAATTAATTTAATGAACTACAATAGTATATAACGGGTGATTTTTTTCGAGGTATAGAACTTTAAGTTGGCATTACTTTTTAAGACGGCGACCGTTTAACAGCTGTCAAGTGATTTATTCTCAGTTTGGTTAGGCAATTTATCATGAATAGACTCACGACTCAACAACGCTTGCAAATTGTGCAATTTTATTTCAAAAATAATGGTTCTGTGCGGAATACGTATTGCGCACTACGCCCATTAGCGATGTTTAGCGATGAAGCGCACTTCTGGTTGAATGGCTACGTCAACAAACAAAACTGCCGCATTTGGAGTGAAGCTAATCCTCAAGTGTATGTCGAAACACCGTTGCATCCAGAAAAACTGACTGTTTGGTGCGCTTTATGGGCTGGTGGAATCATTGGTCCGTACTTCTTCAAAAACGATGATGGCCACAACGATCGGTATAGAGCCATGATTACTAACTTTTTCATTCCTGAATTGAACAATCATGATGTCCAGGAGCTGTGGTTCCAACAAGACGGCGCAACATGTCACACAGCTCGTGCCACAATCGATTTATTGAAAGACACGTTTGGTGACCGCCTAATTTCACGTTTTGGACCTGTGAATTGGCCTCCAAGATCTTGTGATTTAACACCGCTAGACTATTTTCTGTGGAGTTATGTAAAGTCATTGGTCTATGCGGATGAACCAAAAACGCTTGACCATTTGAAAGACAACATTCGCCGTGTTATTGCCGATATACGGCCACAAATGTTGGAAAAAGTCATCGAAAATTTGACGTCCACATTGGATTACATCCGAGTCAACCGTGTTCCGTGGCAGTCATATGCCAGAAATCATATTTAAAATGTAATGCCACATAAGATTATCTTTCGAATAAATAAAAAGTGTCATGTCAATCGAATTCCATCGTCGTTTTATTGCAATTTAAAGTTCTATACCTCTAAAAAAGAACACCCTTTATCTAAGTTAATTGCGAACTTAACTGGAAAAAATTAATCATCAGTAGCTATAGTTTCAATTTTTTAAATTTAATTGGCAGAATCAATATTAGTAGCATAATCTAGAGCAGCCATACTAAACCTGTTTTGTATAGGGGCCACAATTATGATTTAGTCATGATGTCCGGTCCGGATTTTTTAGTTTTATTGAGATTTTAAAAATTGTTGCTAATTTTTCAAAACATTGCATCCGGTCTGCTAATGTGTGCTCAGCTTTTTCTATCATTTTTGTACATATTTCATAGAACAATGTTAATAGGAGGATTTGCGCACTTCTTTGAACGGTTTTATATTTTTGGGGAACAATGTTCAAAATTTCAAGGATATGAGTCGTTATCATAGTTGAAAAATTATTCACCTTTTTGTTTTTATATTGATCCACTAAAGATAATAACTTCGCTTCTCTGTGAGAATACGCTATTTTACCTTAAAAATTCTTTTATTATTCTGGGATATCAGATTTCACCATGCATAAATGCCAAATCTGGTTTAACTTACATATTTTTCTTGAAAAATAGTATGTAACTATTTCGTAAGTAGAAAAAAAAACGGTTTCAAAACTTTTCTGCAGCTGTTTAGGTACTCAGTATTTCAATTTTTCAGACTGAATAGTATTCTAATCGGAGTATGACACTTCCGAAATTTTTGCGATAAAGATATGTCGGTATAAGCTAAAAAAAAAAAAGAAAAAATTAAATAACAACAACAACTATTGCTAGTTGTTAATTTTTTTTTTTTTTTTGTTTTTTTTTTTTTTTTAATTGCTAAGCTTTTTAATTGGTATAAGCTAAAGCTCAGTTGGCTGAATAAGCGAAGTAGTAAATATTCTGTGGTTCAATTCCTTTGCTTGTATTATTTATTATTCATAATAATAAATACCGATTTCTTCACAGCTCTTTTTTCTGGATTGCCGAAAACAAAAAAAGAACAAAAAAAGGAAAAGTTTTCTTGACGCTTTTTAAAGTTGCGAAATCTTGGCCAAGGCCTTGTTTTTGAACTTTCATTAAAAAGAATTTCAAAATTCTTTAAATATTTAATACCAGCATTACGATGTTGCAGAAGTATCGGTATCCAACGCCAGACTTTGTAAATTTGGAAATATTCAATAATTCGGAGTCGGAACAATACGGAGTCTTCTAATAATACTTCCATCTGTTCAAATGACCTCTTAGAAAAGCCAATTTATTACTTTAGTTTTTGTCTTTTCAGAAGAAAAATTACTATCGAATTTTTGAACAACAACAACAACTTAAAGATGCTACCACCAATTGCTTATGAATTTTATTATTCATTGTTATTTTGGCTGGAGATATAGCTATTTCAAGGACTGCTATGTCCTATTATCAGTCTTCTTAAAAACGGTGCTGAGCTTTAATGGAATTTTATTATGAAAAACTTTTTACATTCGCAACATAATATTCGAACCCACGCATAGCAGATTTTCTCAGTCTTCGACTGTTATCTTTTTATACATATTGCTCTCGACCATACTTTTCTTGATCCACATGAAATTTAAATTTTTGTAACTTTGTCAGGTGGGCCACATATAAAAGCTCGACGGGCCGCATGCGCCCCGCGGGCTGCAGGTTGAGTATAGCTGATCTAAAGTGTTCTGGCCCAGCGGCTGGAGAACGGTTCTGGAGAACGTCAATGTCTAGGGAAGTGTTCATGATTTAAATAACGAATGATTTGATTGCCAGATTCTTCTAAATTCTGTTTTAAACACTAAGTCGTAAGTTTGCATGAATAGTGATCACTTTTGATAACTTTATTTGCAAAAGCAATCGTTTTAAAATGAAAACAAATCATTGAAAATTTGAATTTTCCGCAAAACAAACTGCGAATAAATATAAAACAACAACAAATAATGCAAAAGAGAACGACAAGAATCGGGTTGTTTATTCGGACTCTCTTTTCACCTCCTTTTCCAACACATTAAGACACGCAGAGTTCAGTAAAACTTCAGTATTGATCTCCCCCTATGCCTGATTAATTAAAATTTTTAGCTTTTGTACATCTCTGTACTGCTTCCTATTTTAATACAGTTTTCTTACATTGATGCACCACAAGTGTTTGACTTGTCAGGACTTCATAAATGGCCTTTATGAAGTCCTTGGTAAACTCCTCGCCCCACTAGCTTCAAGCCAATCACGCAATGTTCTTGAGCTGTGAATAGGAGCTTTATCTTGCTGAAAAACAAAGTTTGTCTCCAAGGCACCCCAAAACATTACACCATCACTATCAGATCACGCCAACAATTACTTAACCTGTCGAATTTTGAAAATAACGAATTACAAATCTCTGATCCTTGCCATATGATCTGTTACAAACCTTAGCCTGGTCTTTTTATGATTCTGCTGCACCACAGACTTTTTCATAATTTTGATGTAATGGTTAGGATTCATTGTTAGTACTTGCTCCACTTTTCTTACTGAAAGTTGGTTCCAGTATTCAATATCTGCAGGATCAATCGGAAAATCACGTTTTAAAAAAGAATAATCCAAGAACTTTCTATTAAAATAACACATAAAAGAAATAAAAGACACGACTGGGTCCGACAAACTTGCTCTGGGGTCTAACTTTTTTGGCTAAGGATACTAAGCAATAAACTATAATTAATTATCGCTAGTAAAAAATAGTTTCTATAGCGTTTATATGGCAGGTACCGTTAATAAGGTGATTTAAAAAAAAATTCTTACGAAAAACTTCATTATTGGCAAAAAGTCAAAAAAATTGGATTTTCTTTAGCGTTTATATAGCAGGTACCGTTAATAAGGTGACTTTTTAAATTAATTTCTAACGAAAACTTCATAATTGAAAAAAATCAGCCACACAAAATTTTATCCAAATCGATCTGGCTTATTTGCCAGGTACCGTTAATATGTCAACTTATTCTGAAAAAATGAAAAATATAACCTTTGGCTACCAAATCCATTGCACGAAATTTAATCAACATCGATCGTATTTTTTTCGAAAAAAATTGAATAATCTGTTACGTTTATATGGCAGGTACCGTTATTTCAATAATACGCCTGGACATATTAGTCTAAAAATATATACACCGATTGCCGAACATCTCCAGTTCTCGAACTATTTAAGATCCCTCATTATATTTTCGTTGTTTCTTGGGTTTCCCGCTTAAAAACTATTCCAACATAGGTTTTCATACTCATTTAAAAAAATGAAACTCAAGAAACAACTAAATATAAAGAGTTTTCCTAAAGAGTTCGAAAACTGAAGATGTTCGTGAACAGATGCCACTACCCTACCAAGTTTGAAGAAAATCGGCCCAGGGTGTCGATACATCCAGTCTGACAGACGGACAGACAGACAGAATTGTCGGACCTACTTTTTTCGTGTTCTCTATCATCGTAATTTCATGTTTGATTGTTATCTTAATACTTTTTTTTTACGAATGCAATACTTGCCTTATAAGTTATAACCTATAATGGCAAGTAAAAATCGTCTTTGGTTGTGTACTCGAAATCATTTGTCAAATACACTGTTCTCAAAAAATAAACTTCGAATATTTCGATTATCATTTCGAGGGGGAGGGAAGTTCCCAAAAATAAAAACGCGTTTTCAGTACCGAAAAAATTCCGATTGAAAAATATTTTTCAAAGACTGATTGGTCAACGATTGAATAAAAAAATTGTATTACCTACTATTGCAGATTTGTAAAAGAGTATAATATTTTGGTATTGTTTTTGGAAAACTCCCATTCCATTGATTCTTTAGGAGTGTAGTATAATTCTTTATTTCGTTCTAATGTTGATATAGCATTTTCCAAAAATGTTCTGATAGGCACGGAAACTACCTAAGCAGTTAGTAATTTATTATTGCTTATTTATGTTTTAATTGCTAATTTAAGAAGGAGTGACTAGAAAATATGTTTTGTATGTGGTTCACAGTCAACGAATTATATGGTTTTAATATTGGAAAACCATTTAACGTCCTATCGAAATAGTGATTAAATTTGAAGTACGGTTGTTTAAATTATTTCACTATATCGAGCATCTAGCCATTTCAGGTTCAAGGACGAATCCTAACAACTCATGTTTTGTTGTGACTCACTTAAGGTATCGTTTCAGTTAAAACCAATAATATGGTTTATACTCTTAAACACTCAAACAAATAAGCAGGTACCTAATAGTACTTTTTAATTTACCTATTTAATTATTCAAGTGTTTTTGATGACTTTTTCAACAATTTTTTATTTCCAATTACATTGCATTTTAAACAATACCTTAGCTTTACCACATTCACTTGTTGCACATAAAACGTCTGTCGACAGCAAACTTCTAATGAGCTATTCTTGTCTTTGCCATTTCCCTTTATTGCGATGGCGACATTCAATTCGTTTGCTCATGACTTGAATTTCACAAACTTTTTGCATTTTGGTATTTGTTTTCCTCCCCAACGACACGTTTATTCTGTCGTACTTCCAGGAAATTTCTTTAATCACCCCAATGAAGACAAAAGAACAAAAAAAAAACGAATATCTATTAGAAGAAGGAACAAAAATGTCAAAAACTTTTTCCAGGCATCTCCATCAACGAAAGACGTGGTAAATTAAATTTCAATTTAGCTAAAAGTATTTCCACCCTAACCAGCGAGACTTCCTGGCGATTTAAGGACACTAGCATGTATGTATGTATGTATATAAAAATGGATGTCTTACATATATACTTAGTTTTCATGGTGGTACTTTATACATATAAGTACATTTATACAAAGGTACATATAACTTTTTTTTACCCTTTTTTGTTTTCCAAAGTTTCATTATTGATTTAGGACACATTTAGGACATGTTAACACAATGAAAGCAACTTGTTCCTGAAATATATTAATAATAGGTATATAAAAGATATTAGAAAAGACTTCAAGGAGGTGATGTATGAATGAAGAATGATTTGGCATTAAGAAAGCATTCTTGACAATTTGTTTGCAAGATGTATACAAGGGTATGAATTTCAGAGCACACAAATGCTGAAATATGGATAAATAATTTGACACGTTATGTCTTCAGTGTGAAACAAATTTAAACTTGTTGACAGGATGACATACAAAAGTGATTGAAATATTTGAATACAGTATATTTTTTTTAATTCGCAAAATATTAAAAACAAGGCCTGATTCCGTAAAAATAAAACGACTGAACGATATCGTTTTTGATATTACTTTCTCTATCTTACTATTAAGATATAATAAAAACAGTATCTATATGAAACGATTATCGTTCGATTGTTTTATTTTTACAGAATTAGAACATAGACAATCACTTTCAGTTTAAAGTAGGTACCTACCTTTTGGTAAATTTCTTTCAGCAAATATTTCACAAACCCTGGATACAAATTGATTTCGAACTATCATTCAATATCATATGAAAGCAATGATCTACATCTGTTCTTAAATGTCCTATTCCTTCTTCTAAGCTTAACTGAAGTGCACTAACATAAATATATAATCCACAGTACGCAGCGCCATACTTTAAAGATGAGATACTGGATGCACCATTTTCTATTGATGAAATTAAAAATGTGATTGAAAAATCCAAAATTGGAAAGGCTCCGGGAGATGATCGTGTCCCAGTAGAGTTTTTTATAAATTGTTCAACGGAATTTTTGTACGTATTGACAGAGGAGTTCAATAGAATATTCGAGAGTGCAGACGTCCCAGAAAGTTTTAGAAGATCAATAATATTCCCCCTACACAAAAAAGGCTCCTATGACGTACCGGAGAATTATCGGGGCATTTCCTTTTTGAATTCGTCCGTGAAACTTTTTAGCACCTTGATTTTTAAAAGGTTAACGAATTGGATCGAAGAGAAGAAAATTCTTAATGAATTTCAGGCAGGATTTAGGAGAAACTATTCTACTATTGACCAAATATTTAGTCTTTTAAACATTGCGGAGAGCTTTAAAAGAAGAAAAAAGAAACTTTACGGCTTTTTCGTTGATTTTCGAGCCGCGTTTGATTCGATCGCCCGAGAAGCTATTTTCTATAAGCTCTATAAATTGGGTATATCAGGTAAAATTGTTGCCTTACTGAAAGCGTTGTATGACAATAACGTTGCCTATGTATGGGATGGGGAGGCAATATCTGAAGAATTTTCAACTCAAATGGGATTGAAGCAAGGTTGTGTCTTGAGCACATTACTATTCATTCAGTTCATCAATGACATAGTGGAGGAGATAGGAGAAGGAATCCATTTTGGAAATAACCGGATACCTGGCCTTATATTCGCAGATGATATTGTTTTCCTATCAGAATCGGTAGAAGGAATGCAGCGAATGATTAATCGACTGGAGAGATACTGCGAAAAGTGGAACCTGACTGTTAATTTACAGAAGTCTAAAATGATGATATTTAGAGATGGAGACGGCATGTATGCAAACAACGAAAAGTGGAAGTATAAGGAAGAATATGTTGCAATTGTTCGAGAATACAAATACCTAGGCGTAATAGTTACATCAAATCTCAATACGAGTAAACATTTCGAATCCAAGCTGTCGGAAGCGAAAAGAGCTGTCTCTTCAGTGTGGGCAAGTTGTATCGACAACAAATACATTAAACATAACTCAAAGCTTAAAATTTTTCACGCGACTGCAGCTTCTATATTGCTTTATGGTGCTCAAGTTTGGGGATTTTGCCAATACGAGGAGGTGGAAAGGTTCCTCAGATATTTTTTAAAGCTCATTTTTCGGCTGCCACTTTGCACGCCAAACTATATGTTGCATTTGGAGATAACTGAGCAAAAATTATTTTTAAGGACCCTAAAGCTGCATTTTGATTACGTTATGAAAGTGATGGAAATGGATGAAATAAGACTTCCGAAGCAAGTGCTTAAGAAAATTTTGTCAACAAGGGGGAAATTAGTCGAGAGATGGGAGGAGCTAGCTCTTGGTTTAGGCGAAAGCATACAGTTTTCAGCTGATTTGAGAGAGAAATTCAATTTAGTAGAATTTTTAGAGAAAGTAAGCCACTTCGAATATGAAAATTTTAAACAAGAAGCACAATCTTCTCAATATAGAATGATATACAGTCAACTCAATTTGGATCTTCGAGAACAAACATACTTGCTCAACCGCTGCCCCATAAGTATGATAAATGTAATATTTAAAGTTAGAGGCGAACTAATAAATTTAAACTACATTCCACATCGACCCGATCTGCCGATAAAATGTGACCTATGCAACCTCAAGGAAAGGGAGGATGTATATCACTTTATTGCCATATGTCCTATTTTGAGTGAGTTTCGTGTGAGGTACTTTGGAGTTACTTCGATGGCATGGGACGACACTTTGGAAGTGCTGAATGGTAAATTAGGCTGGGAAATATTATTTTTCTTTTCTTAGACCCACCTGGTGGGACCGGTAAGACACGTACTTGAAGCAAAGATATTGACTGGAAAGTTCAAAGGAGAAGTTGTCCTGTAACATCGAATACCCATGATACCGTCCGAATCTACAATACCTTTCAAAATGCTACAATTCCCGATTTGTTTGGCTTTCGCGATGACGATAAATAAATTGCGAGGGCAGACAACGACGATTTGTGGCTTGGACTTGGAGAATCCGTGTTTCTCCCACGTACAGCTTTATGTTGCATGCTCACGTGTTGGAAAACCATCAAATTTATTTGTGTTAGCGAAGGATAAATTAACAAGAAACATTGTTCATCATTTAGTTCTTAATTAATTTTAACCCTGAATGCTTCAAATTAGAATAAATTGTAATAACAATTAAATTAGTAATAAATGCAACATTTTTTATTCATTAAAACTTATCTTGAAATTTTTATCATTCCTTACCAATCACTTCCTCAACCATACTAATTTTAATTTCTGATACTTAAAAGCAATACGCAATAAAGCTGCAGCAAAGCGCGGCCGGGTCAGCTAGTGTTACATATAAAAACAAAGAAATATTGTTTATTTTCAATTATATTTTAAACACAAAAAACGTGTGCCATCTCACCCGCTTTTACCTTATATATTTTTGTCCGTACACAATCTAACTCATATTAATTTTTTTAACAATGTATATTGGAAGTATGTACTTATCAAAGTTTTTCAAAACAAAAAATAGGGGATACATTTTCAATTTTAAAATCTTCTCAAAATATTTTTAGGTATTTTATTTCAAGAGGCAAGTCCTTAGGATAAAGGAGTCTAAATAGACTTCTTCTATTATTTGAACTAAAGATACTTGAACACAATGTTCTGAAGGAGTTATATAGGTAGGTATAGTGTTCTTGAGTTTCAATGTTCTTGTTTACAGTTATTAACATCTGTTTCCTCTTATGTAAGTGGATAAATCCTTCGTAAGAATGCTATTATTTAAAATTTACGAAAATTGTATATACCTTTTCTTTCCAATTTCAAGGATTTCTATAGATAGTTGTTATATTTGTTTTCGAGGACAACACTTTTACTCTATTTGAACAAAGTGGATTGCTTGTGCAAATGTCAGTTCCTTTCCTTACAATACATAAATAAATGTAATCTTTATTGTGACCTTTAGTTATAGTAATTGAATTGTTTTGAAATAAAATCAAATCTGTTCCAATAAAAATGCTTGACACAAAAAAAAAAAAATGCTTAACATGATATTTTTATCCTTGATGAAATAAATTTTGCTTTAAAATTTCTTACCTTCAATAAACAGGATTAAAGTGAATCTAATGTTTTCATGTCCTTAAAAGGAAAATGCACCCAAAGTGAATTCACGTTCAACAAACAAAAAACTGACTTATCCCTCCGCTATATCCTTATATGCAAATTCTAGACACTTTCAAAAGCTCCACTGGACATGAGAGCTCTTAAGTCTATTTTTGTTAATTTTTTTTTTTCCTCTATTCATCACCAATGTTTCTAGGTGCAATGAAAGTGGCCATCATCATCTGGACACTAGACAGACAATGGCAATGATAATGATGAATGGACAAAAGGGTCAGTGCTAAACCAACCCTGATAGAAAAAAAAATAACATTTAAACTGTGCTTCACAAAAAAGTTTTTGAAGCACACCATATGTATGTGTGTGAATTGCATAGCTTTAGAATTTTTTTTGGTAACAAAAAAAAAAGGTGTAAAGCAAGGGTTTAAAAGAGGTTGGATTCTATTAAAAATATTCCTTTTAATGTGTGCTTATAGGTATACCTATGGAAAGATAAACTCTGGCGGTTGAATAAAGTTTTAGTACAAAATGTTTTAAGCACTAATTAAAAATAATTGGTAGCTTTTTGTGTTTTTTTAATTATCGATGTCTTAGCACATATAGGTATCCGTATGTGTTTAATCCTTAAATTTTTGGTCAAAAATGAGTTAATTTTGATATTCGACTCAATACATAATGTACAATTTTATTTTTAAATAAAAATTAGCCTGACTGAGCGAAAACTATCTGAAACACTCATTTGACATCAATCTATATCTATAATATAGTGTTTGTAAAAATAAGGTTGTATGCGTGCATTATGTTTGACGAAAAATCATTGATTTGCCTGATGACAGATTTTTTGTGTAAGATGACTGACGTCGTTTGACTGACCGTGTATAAAATTTGTCAGTACAATAAAACCCTCAGTCGTTACTGTTATATTTCGTTAAGATTTCCGTAATGTCTTTTGTAAGTCCCAAAACCATAACGTATTAGAAAACTTATTGCTTCACCACAGGGTAAGCTGAAATTTATTTAAGTGAATTTAATAATATTTTAGAGAATCAAATACCTAGATTTTCATGAGATGATGTTATTGGTTTTAAAGAGCCTGTGAGAAAAATTTGAAGGGAAGTCATTAACATTATTTAAGGGAAGTGTGGGATAATCCACTTATAGAAACTTCTAAAATAAAACAAAGAAGAAAATTAACGTTACAAAGTTTATTTTATTAGAGATGATCTCAGGTTGAAAGTGCACAATCGAATGACTATGTTAAGCTTCACAAAAGATAAAAAAGCATCGTTATCTGTTTTACCAAACTGTACATTACTGCAAAAGTATAAACTGTTCATGTTACAAAGCTGCTTAACGCAAACAGTGTGTTGCACAAGTAATGCTTGTAGCAGCGAAAACAGTGTGGTGGACAAGTAATGCAACAGGAAGTCATTAACATTATATTATACCTTATATTACGACACAACTTTTAAGAAAATGGTAGACGGTACTTAGTGCGAGTTTTTTTTTATCTTTTGTAAGTCATCTAGAAACACGTTTGATGCACCAAATTATTAAGAAATGTTAAATATCAAAATTTAAAATGAAAATGCTTATGAAAAATACTGACAAAGTTAATTTTTTTGAAAAAAATGGAAATGGAGTCTGGTTGACTTAGGTTTTAACATAGGTGCGTTAAAAAAAAATATTTCAGTTTTGGGCAATGTAACTACCTACCTTTCAAAAAATATATAATGAAATATGTATTTATACCATTAGGTATATTAAAAGCTTTGTTTAAAAATAAATGATTTTTTGTGAAATACTCACAACACAAGCTTGCAAAATGCCTTAAAGTCAAAGTACGTTAAATTGATTTATGCAAAAAATAAAAAAAAAATTGTTCAATATTTATTACTGTTAAAAAATTTTTTTTTAAGAACAAATTAAAAATAAATAAAATTTTTCAACTTTTGCCTTAAATTTTAATAATTTAATGGTATAACATATGACAAAATTATATTTTAAGCATAGCTAAATATTATTTGGCGTCATTAAAAATATTTTTGACGTTTGTGCAATGAACAGTTAATTAAATATAAAAAAAAATAAATGCATGTAAAAATGCATATTTTAAAAGTTTGTTTTTAATAAAAACGGTTTTTTTGTAGCAAAAGTCTGTGGAAATTCTCAAATTACGCAAAAATAAATTGTTGATAAAATTTAAAAAAAATGTAAATTGGTCTTCTAATTTTCTACTAAAAAAATTTGTTTTTAACAAAATTTAAAAAAAAATCAATTTATATAATTTGAGCAAAAATTTTACTAATTTAGCAACATTATATATATAACAAAATTATATTTTTAGCTATGCTAATAAATGTCATACTTTTCTAGTTTGTTTAGTGACCATTAATTAAATATGAAAAAAAAAATATTTTTCACCGTAGTGAAACTTGTAAGTTTAGTTCACAGTTAAATTTAAATTTTTTTCATAACGGCTTACCCTTACAGTAAAAGCTTGCAAAATTCAAACTACGCATAATGAAATAAAAATACTGAACATTTATGATGGCAACCCTACTTGCATACTCTTCTCAACTAGCTCTACAACACTGCCAAATTTGATTCCTATTCAAATTACGTTCGTTACTTTTTCACAAAATTCGTTAGCTATATATTTCATTTCTCACAAATATTTCGGAAATATTTATAAAACTTCTTTATTAAAACTAAAATGTTTCTTGGCATTATAAGTCAAACTTAAAGTAATACAACACTAACTTAAAGAAAGAGTATGATTTTAATTTGTTATAGAAATGTATAAAAACATTTCCATTTGATTTTAATTTCCTGGATTTCCTTCGAGCGTTTACATAGGCATATTGGATTACATTATTAGATATCTTCCTAAATTAAAGTATTGCAACTTTATGGCTTTTTTGTTATTTTATATCTTCCCCATGTTTTTTTTTTGTACCCAAAATAACAACACACAAGACCATATGATGATAAACGAATTTTCAGCTTGCTCAAGTCCAAAACACTACACACTCGCTCTCCTTAAGATTGACACACATGCTCCTGGCCATATAACAAAAAGCCCAATAAAACTGCCACCATAACCATAACATTAAGCATCGCAGAAACACATGTTTATGACATAAAAAAAAAGATTATAATGCGACACTGAGTTTTTATCATTTGAATTTGTGATAATTTGATGTCATATTTTGTGGCTATTTTGATTCCGTTTATATTTATGCATTCACTATACTGATGCCATAATATGTTATAAATTTGTGTTGACCTTTTTTTTTTATTATATGAAGGACAACGAGAAAAACGGCTTTGTTTTTTAAGGACTTTGAATAATACTTCTTATGGAAATAAATTGACAAAACTTTGGATGTATCTTTTCATTGCCATTCTACTCCCCCAATGTTGTTTGTTCTGCCAAAAAGTCCATATGTCTTCGTGAGAAGGATAACCTTGCTCTAGAAGGACATAAAGGTTAAAACAAAATTGTTGAAAAAAAAAACTTTATGTTAAATGTGATATATGAAATCTTAGTCTACCATCAACTTTATATGAAATGTTTGAGCCATCTTGTGATTGAAAATATTACGTCTAGGTTTTTTAAGCCCATTAAAAGTTAATGGTCGACCGTTATTCATAGTTAAGTATTTTTGCTGTCCTATTTTATTTTAATTCGGCGATGCGATGTTTTAAATAAATAATTTCAAAATATAAAGAAATGACGCTTCCAGCTTAAGAACCAAAATATCAAAACAGATCATATAGGCAAGAGAAAGCAAATGTTTTGACACTTATCCCAGGGATAATCTGGATTAATATGTGAAAATAGCTTTGCCCAGAGGATCAAAGTCGCACCTGGCACGGACATTTAAGTACGCATAAGTGGTTTTGAAACACCTTATACTCTCCCCAAATCAGTCTACAATATATAAGAAACGTTTTAATTAAGGACACTCGTATCCATACAATATATATATTTGTATTCATACATAGACAAATGTGTGAGTATATATGTATATCTGGATAAGGACGACTTATTCAAAAGGTTCTGTGTGTGCCCATTTGAGCGCATCGCTCTATATTATATCCTGAAACACACAAAATAGTTGCTTCGAGTGTGGGGAAAGAGGGGTCTTTTAGCAATTAAAACAAAAGAAAGGACACATCGCTTCAGGTAGATAGATATAGTTTACCATTGTAAATGGATGTCTTTGAAGAAAAGCTTATGCTTCGTTTATAAGTATGAGGTAGGCCGCACAATCACACATATCTTCCCTGAATTCCTATATCGAGTTTTGTAAAGGCCTATTTTGCTGTCATTCGTGTACGCAATGGGACATATATGTTAGACTTTAAAACATAAAACTTTCTTTATGTACTGTGTAAAAAGGGTTTTATTGTGATTTGTCTTTGGATGATAATAATGGATACCAATCTCTATCTACCACTAACTCAGGAAAAAAATAAAGATTGTGAGAGGATTAAAATATGTATATCTATAGGTATACTCAGGATGCCTTTGAATCGTTTGCTCAAAACAGATAAAAGGACTCAATATTGTAAATCATAAAGATATATATATATTTGAAGAGGGGTTCGCTTGCAATCATTCGTCCGAGTTTAATGCATAAATGTAAGTTATTTTATGACCCATTTTAAACCATAATTTTGCCTACGAATGATCAAGATATAAGATTTATTTTTTATTGGAACATAAAAAGTGTTAAAAACACTTTATATAAGTCAATAGAGCTTAGATTCTGTATAGGATAAAGTATTTGTGTTTTTAGGTACATCTGAATTTAAATCGAATGTACTTATTTAAATATTAAACTTTATTTAATTTAATATATTGGAGGCCTAACTTAAAAGTTTAAAAAACTTTTCTTAAAAACTAAAAAAACTATGGACAACATGAGATTCCATGGCTCAACTCGAAATGTGCCTTACATTACAGATAGCTGTTATCTTATTAATTGATTATGATGGTATTGATAATCTGGCCAAAATGCCAAAATGCCGACGCTGTTTTTTTATACTTAATTCATATAATAGATATATGTACAATGTACATTCATACATAATATAGAATATTTAAATATATATATATATATATATATATATATATATATAAATATATGTAAATGTCCATAAATATATGTAAATGTCAAATAAATAAATAAATAAATAAATAAATAAATAAATAAATAAATAAATAAATAAATAAATTAACAAATAAATAAATAAATAAATACATAAATATATAAATATATAAATAAATAAACAAATAAATAAATAAATAAATAAATAAATAAATAAACAAATAAATAAATAAATAAATAAATAAACAAATAAATAAATAAATAAATATATAAATAAATAAATAAATAAATAAATAAATAAATAAATAAATAAATCAATCAATAAGTATATAAATAAATAAATAAATAAATAAATAAATAAATAAATAAATAAATAAATAAATAATTAAATAAATAAATAAATAAATAAATAAATAAATAATTAAATAAATAAATAAATAACTAAATAAATAAATAATTGAGTAAATAAATAAATAAACAAATAAAAAGGCAATTAAAATAAATAAATTATTAAATAAATAAATAGAAAAATTAATATTCGACTTAAAAATTTATTCCAATTTGACATTGCCCAAGTAGCATTTTGTACCTATTAGGTTACAAATTTATTGTATGTCGTTTACAATTCATATACAGATGCTGAAAAAATGTTTTGTATTTTTACATTTACTAATTGGATGATTGGTAAACAAATTGTAACACACAAATGTTGTTGAAACAACACTTCTTCAAACGTAAACGTACTGTAAAGCAAATTTCGTGAATGTAAAACCAATATCACAAAACATTTACATTTGTAGCACTTTTGTAAAGCTATTATTAAAACTTTACTGTTACAAAACGTTTACAGTAAATAGTCACAGTACATCTTCAAACGTAAACGTACTGTAAATCAAATATCGTTAATGTAAAATCAATATCACGAAACGTTTACATTTGTAGCAGTTTTGTAAAGCCATTACCAAAACTTTACTCTTACAAAACGTTTACAGTGAATAGTCACATCACATCTTCAAACGTAAACGTACTGTAAATCAAATATCGTTTATGTAAAATCAATATCACGAAACGTTTACATTTGTAGCAGTTTTGTAAAGCCATTACCAAAACTTTACTCTTACAAAACGTTTACAGTGAATAGTCACATCACATCTTCAAACGTAAACGTACTGTAAATCAAATATCGTTAATGTTAAATCAATATCACGATACGTTTACATTTGTAGCAGTTTTGTAAAGCCATTACCAAAACTTTACTCTTACAAAACGTTTACAGTGAATAGTCACATCAAATCTTCAAACGTAAGCATACTGTAAAATATTTCATTTACAGATAATGTAACACGTATAGCATTGATAGCGGCCATTATAATGTTTCCATTTTTTATCAAATTAGAAAACCCAAAACATTGAAAATCTATTTTTGTTGATATTTAGTAAAAACAAAGCATGTTTAGGTTTTGATTGAAATAAGACTTTGAATTTTATCTGACAAAATATTGAAAAATATGGTTTTTGTGGGAAAAAAAAATTGTCTCAAATATTTTTATTAGAAATAATTTCTAAAATAAGAAAGTTTTTACAGGCCCCTTATTTTTATCGACCTGTTTTAATATTTCTCGCGTTCGATATTTTGCCTTTACTTGCACGAAAAATATAATTATTGAATATTTGTATACCTCCCATATTATAATAATAATGTCAAGAACAAGATGGAAATTGTTTAAGTTTTGGTTTGTATACATAAAGTAATATGATCTCAAATGGCATTACGTATTTACCTATACAGTTTAATATTTTTCTGTAAACGATTTGTACCTAAGTTTGTTTTTATGTTATTTATTTCGAAATGTTTTTGAACGTTTACATTTGTAAACGTTTATATACCTAGTCCAGGAATAGTATCTGTAAACGATTTGTTACTAAAAAGTAGTTTGTCTGGTATGTGTTTTGAAGAGTTTTTGAACGTTCACATTTGTAAATGTACAAATCAGGTACATCAAATAGAATTTGTTCATATACTGTCAACACGACATTTCATTCCCCAAAACCGTTTACATTTTGGGTACAGGGAGTAAACATTTCATATACGCCTGAAACATTACAGCTACGATGTTAACGTTCAGTAAATGTTATGTAGCTCTGAAATGCTCCTTGGGTGACCAAAAAGTGAATAAAAAAAACACAGAGAGCAATAAGAGTAGGTTGGTTCTTGGTTGTTAATTTGAGTATATTGTTCCAGTTTGATATCAGAGAAGTAATAGAGGCAGATATTTGTCATGCATGGTCGTTCACATATCGACTGAAAACATAGAATGTAATCAATGCGTTGTAAAACTCAAAACAAGATGTGTCTTTTGTTATTTAAGTCGATGTTTCCTCCTTATTAAAAAATACAGATTGTATTGAATAAGCAAATAGTATTTTTGTACTAGAACAAATTTATTTGTATCGAATTCGACACAATTGTTTTGAGCTTTCTTTCAATCCATGTCTTGTGTCGTTGCATTTGATTTCTTCAGGGGTTTTTCTACCTGCTTATTTCTTTTAGCGGCTTTAACGGAATGTTGTATATGATAATGCTTCCCTACTGACTTCTCAGTGCCTCTCTTCCTTTTTCATGATAGCATACCAACTGATTTGGCTTGTGCTGTACTTTGTTCACAATGGTGTTTTTGACATGAAGGCTTCCTCGTACTTTCTTGCCATTATTTTTTTAAGATATTTTTGTCACTCCATCTATTATGTGAGGCCTTTTCGTTTCAATTAGAGTCAGAATAAATTCTCATACTGTATGATTTACTGTATGATTTACCCGAACAAACCTAAATTACGAAAAAAGCTGTGGTCAACCGAAAGTCGAATCATTTTTCGCAAACGGCTATGCCAAATTATCCAATACCTACTTCAATATTTTCATATGATGTTCAAATTTTGTTTGTAACAGAGATGCAGCTATTTATTCCGATATATGTATAGTGATATGTTATAGGTACATGCTTATTCGACTCTATGGTTTATGTTGCAAATCAAAATCGTTATATGTAATTTTAAAATTTAAAATTAAAAAAATCTATTGAGATGACAAAATGACTGCCAATTACTCAAGTAGCACAAATGTCTAAAATACGCCAATATTTTTGGTTTTTTTTTTGCACATCCGTGATATACATTTTAAATATAAAAAATGTTCACTTTCCGGTACATTTTTTGACATTTAGTTGCGAACCAGTGTAGGAAATATACTGCGTTCCTGTTTATAATTTACACCGAGTGTACACATATTATACCGATCAGTATATAACTTGTGGTAGTGGTATAATATTCGATATTAATTTAAAAAAAAAAATCTACACCAATGTGTATTTATTTAATCGTCATCAGTTTAATTAATTTATATTTACACCGTTGTTAATTTTCTGATCCAAAATGTATCTTCAAGTATCTTGAATTATTTCTATGATTATACGCCAGAAAATCATGAATAAATATGAATCTGAGTGCCAAATTTGAAAACGGAACACATTCTGTCGACTGATTTTCGGTCCTACCCCGTCGAAAATTCGAGCGCCTAGAAAATGTTAATGAATTAATGATTTTTAATTCGATGCTTGAAAATTAACTTTTTAAAATTTGTTATTTTTTGTTGGCTCTTAATTTTTGTAGAGACGTTTAACAGTTAAACACTTCAAAAATACTATAATGAAATAATTAATCATTTTCGGTTGTGTAAAATATACTCTGTTTACTGAATTTAGATGAATAAAATGCACCAATTTAAAAAACGAGAAGAAAAATACACAATTGGTGTTTTTATATGCCATCCATATTATATTTTGGGTTCATTTATTTTACTGGAAACTGTGCAAAACATTCACTAATTTGTATCAATCCAGGAAATCGATATAAAAAATTCGCCAAGTCAAAGGAGCAATGAGAAAAATGCATCATTGTGAAAAATGTATCTCAAAATTTTGATTTTTCGTGTATTTAATTTGTTACAATAAAGTTTTTCCTGCTGCAATAACGTTTTAGATAAATTTTGATCTTCTCATATTTTTTTTAATCTTTCTCACATACTCACATGAAATTCTTATTAATAATCTAGAAAATGCTGTTTTGTTCTACTAGAGAATGTTTTTTCGAGCTAAAAAATATTAGGTATCAATTTCATTTACAGAAGTTAAATTTTCCAACTATTGTTTGGATATTTATTAAAAAATCATGTATAAGGTAATTTTGTTTATTGCGTCAGATTTACTTTCTCACTTTTTGAACACCTGTCATACAGAATCATTTTACTTACCATAGTAAATTCCAGTCAGTATACCAAACGTACAGAAGTCGTATTTCTGATAAAAAGGATAACCAAGAATGTCCATTTGTGGAAATGAGGCCCGAGAGTGCGAACTAAAAGTTCTTGTGATGTTCTTCACATCGCCTCTCAGCCAAGAAAATAATCATTATAATTACCCAAAACTAACACACATATATGATATATATGTATATGTATCAACACAAAAAGCTTGAGTGAACCAACATCAGAATTTTAAATGGCATTTACAATGATTCTGCAAAGATTCTTCTCGGTGTCATAAAGGATATAGTTTTAATGTTTCCAAATGGCTTTTCTGCCACACGCATACAACAACAACTGACACAAATAGCTCCCCGTTCGTTCTGTTTGACTGACGGAGCTCCATGTAAATTGTTTGGTTTTTCGGTATTTTCAATAGTTACACCTCAGGGAGTGCTCTTGATGTCCTTTCTTGTGCAGGAATAAACCTTATACAGAAATGAGAATGGTCCGCCGAGATATGCAATTTTATAATGGCTTGGTTATTGTAGAGTACAATTAAAGTGATATTTCCCTCTGAAAATACCTTGTACTTCTGTACTGGACAGTTTTTTTTAGACAGGTACCATATACGTGGTAGAATAAGGCTCTCATATTATAGTGTCCAAAGGGATAAAACGTATGTTTTGACCCCAAGCTAACTCGTTGTTATTATTTTCAAATGCGTTCATCTCAAAGGATGTTATACGCTTTGTCTGAAATCCAAAACTTCTTTGGGGCGAATTGCAAAACGATTTTCCATGTAATATTTTATATAGCGTAAATAACTTAGGATTGGGACGTTTCGTTCTTTAGAAAATGTTTTTCAATCCCTTCGAAAATGGTTTTACGACGATGTAAGGCTATTTTTAGTTGTCACAGTGACATATTATACATACATAATTAAATAACACTAATTGATATGGTATGAACTTAGTTATGATATATTTTAATTATTTTATGTTGTACAGAAACTTTACATATACAGATATGTCGGAAATTTGAAGTTCTATCAAAAATCTGTTATATTTTATTTTGTTAAGATGAACAGGAGGCGAGATAATTGTTAAAAATGATTTCCATCTTCAAAATTTTGACAGTTTTTTGGCAATAACTTTTTATGGAAAAGATCTGTCAAAAATCGTTCTCAGGGGCTTACCACATAATCTCGAAAGCAATAATCTAGAAAGCAAAAATCTCGAATGCAAAAATTTTGAAAATAAAAATCTCGAATAGAAAAATTCTAGAAAGTAGCATAATCTCGAAATACAAAAATCTCGAATGCGAAAATCTCGAATTTCTCGCGAATTGTAACCATTGTCTCAAAAATTAATTTACTGTTTCATAAACTAAATATGTAGGTAATGTGTTTTATTTAAGTTTGAACTCTTTAAATAGAAAAAATAAATCTCGAATAAATTTTTTTTTCGAGATTTTTGTGCGTTCGAGATTTTTGCATTTGAAATTAAAAATTTGTTTTTTAGAAATTTTTGACATTCGAGATAACATCATGATCCCAGTTTTCAGAAAAAGTTATAAAAAATATTTTTCTTATAAAAATAAAAAAATTATACCAACAACCAGAAGTCGAGAAAATCGCATTAATGCATTTTTTTTTTTCAAAATGACGGAAAAATGTTATTTTTACTTGCTCTACCTTTGTGGGTCCGGCAATTCGGTAGGTATGGTTCTTAGGTATTTACGCCTAGAGCTTTTGTTGTAAGTCTTAAAAATAACGTTATCTGTCATATAACGGTTATGAAAACGGTTCTAACGATTTCAACCAAATTTCACATGCGTAATAAAGTGTAAAAGAGCTATCAAATTGTGAAAATCAAATTTTCAAGAAAGTCCGTTTAACGGTACCTGCCATATAACGGTATTTTCAAATTTCTACTATCTCGATAATGGCTGAAGCGATTTGAATGAAATTCAATACTTTAATTGTCCTAGCTATTTTTAATAACCCATCACGAAATAATTTTTCAAAAAATATTTTGTTTGTTATTTTTGAAAAACTTTTATTTTGTGAATTTAATATCTCAAAAGCCAGGTGACGGATTTTTATGAAATTTTTTGTTTATGTATAGTAAATTAAGTTAAAAAAACCTGCTTACTCACTTTATTTTAGACAAAAGTTTTCGAAAAAATATTTTTAAAAAAATCGATTCTTCGAAAACCAACGATTTTGAAATTTTTTTTTCTTTAACTCATATTTAATAAAGAAAATTCGGTTTGAATATTTCAAAGACATGGATTTACAGTATTTTTTGCAGACATTTGTTCATTTGTCGGCTAAATTTAACTAGACTATACATATTTAGCAAGTAAAAAACAATAAAGCGAAAGCAATTTTTGCTTTTTCTAACAAAACTCAAGCAGGAACCTTTATCATGAAAAGTTTAGAAAAGTTGTTTCGTGTACTTGTAGGTAGATATGTTGTTATAAGAATACCAAAATATCAAATGCCGAAAATTTTCATCTCCTCAGTTTAAAACGTCAAAGTCTTTTGAAGTAAGTTATTGAAATGGTTGCTATTTTTCTAGTCTTTCTATAAGACTCTGTGACTATGCCTTCTTTCATCTCCTTCTCAAATTCACTGATTTTTTAATTTCATTTAAATGCCAAAAGAGAATCATATAATCAAATCTGAAAACGAGACTTCAAGAAGAAGAAGAATCTCAGAAAATAATCCATGATGTGTTTTTTTTTTTTTTAAGAATGATGGGGCTTGAAATTTCGCCAGTGGAGTCCTTCACTAATTTAATAATGTTATCCCTGCGATTAACAAATCTGAAAATCTCTCTCAACTTCTCGGTCACGATTTCTGATTTAAGGATTCTTATTTCTTTTTATTTTGAAATGGTTTTCGAAAGATACCTCTTGTGCTCTTTTGCACAGACATTTTGCCTTCATGTATTTTGAAGTAGCCAGTTTCATGAAGTCGAATTTTATATTTTTCTTTCTTCTTCGGGGATATTTTTTTTTGTCTTATAAGTAGGATACTATTATCATGGCTTGGCGGCCGCATCTCAAGGACTTGTTAAATATAAGCAATAATTGTTCGTCCAAAGAAATAAGAAGAACAAAAATCGCGAAAATATTTTAAATGAATAAGTGATGAAATTAAGGAGGAAGATAACAAATGAAAAAGGGTCTGTGATTTTTTCCAGAAAGAAATGGATGAACAGGCAACCCCTGAGGGTTGTAATTTTATGATGACAGTAAGAAGTTTTACGATCTGCTAAAGTAGGTTATTGGCAATTTCTTTTTTGAATGGTTCTTCGTGTTTATCAGTGGAACATTGAGTGTAGGTCATTTTGATTGGGAAAGTGTTAAAGTCCATTTAAAGGACGATTATAGTTATTCCTTTCAGAGATTATTTTATGTGTTAATATTTAAAATAAGAAAAATGCTTTTGAAGACACGTTTTATTAAATCTGTTTAACGGTATTGAGTTTTATATCTAGTTTGCAACTAAATAATAAATATGTTATGACTCGTGCAACTTTGGATAATTGTTATCCTCAAATGACAACAAAACGCCGAATTGGTGCTTAATATTATGCACACACCTCTACCGAAGAGGTTGAAGTCAGATGAGTTAAATAACCCCCTGTCTGCGTTTCAAAAGCTATGTGTTCATAAATCAACCTGGGCGCTTCCCTCCATCCAGATGGTCAAATAACATGTATCCATAACATCTTAGATGCGCCACATTTTGCTAAACAGATTTTGACTATCAACATTTTATTGTTTCTTAATGAGATCTCAGAGTCTCGCTTACCAAAACAACTCCCGGAGGTTTTATGAATATGTTTAAGCAACTAACTGTAAGTTTTAAACTTTTAAGCCCAATGCAGGTGGAAGGTAACCTATATAGTCATCATTCATCAAATCATATGAATGGTAGATTAATTCAAGCTTCATTTTCAACAGTTGCTAAATGGCCAACATGTATAGAGCGAGTAATTAGGGTATGCTGACAACTCAGTTATATTTAATGAAGAATCACTTTCAGAACCAAGGTTGATTATTATTATGTCTTATGTCTTATTTGATGTCTTATCAAATGTTTTAACTTTGATTTTTAACTTGCGATTAAAAGTTAGTTCTGAGATAACAATCAAACATGACATTGCGATGATAAAGAAGACAAAGTTCGTTCGACAATTATTCTGTCTGTATCTGTCTGTTTAGATGTATCGACACCTGCAGCCTCAACAATTGGGCCTATTTTTTTCAAATTTGGTAGAAACTATTTTTAGAAAAATCCTCGGATATTTTATTTTTGACCTATAGGTTTACAAATAATTGTATAAGGAACCTACAATTTAAGCGTAACCGATAATTCCATTTTTCTCGAAAAATTAGGTATTTAAAAAAAAAAATTATATGAGTTATAATTTTGTGAGTCTTTCATCGGAATTTTTTTCAGAATCAGCTTATTAAACGGTACCTGCCATAGAAACTACATCGACTATCTTTTTAACAGCTGCACCGATTTTGACGAAATTACATATTCTTAAACTGTACTGTACTGCTAAACCTATATAATAGTCCAGTCAAATTGTCGTCTGAAATTATATGGGTTTCTGATTTTTTGCAGACTTGTTTATGATGTTGACCTAATGAAAAATCCAAGTTTCTGACCTCGAGCGCGCAACTTTGTCAAAAATCGAAAAAAAAACTTCGATAATTTCGATTTTTTTCAAATTTCGGCGATTATAACCCTAAATGACTAGTTTTTGATAGTTCCTTTTAAAGTTTTTAAAGTTAACTAAATATGAGTTTTTAATTTCGAACTTTTCTATTTTTTGCAATACTCTGTAGAGCACTCTTTGTCCAGCACCTCAAATACAGGAGTTCTGATTTTTTGCAGACTTTTTTTTTATGATATTGGCCTAATGAATAATAAAATTTTTTGAACTCAAGCGCCGAAGGCAACGTCTAATACATAAAAAACCGAAAAAAACGCGAAAATTTAGCATTTTTGTTCAAATTTTAGCAATTTTTCCCCAAAAAGACTAGTTTTTAAAACGGTTTTGGGTCTCTGTAAAATTTAGAAAAAAAAAAATTATTTCAAAATACAAAATAGATCTGCAAATCTTTTATTTTATTAAAAAAAAACTTGGTGAAATAAATTTTCCAGTCGTCAAAACGAAAGTAACTTGCCACAAGAACAAGTTTGTGCGTGCCCTTTAGTTTTTGTTTGACTGGGAAAAATGTTTATCGGTGTGCATTTATTTTTCTCATATCTTCACCAAATCTCTGAATTTTTGTTCGAAATTTGTAAGAAATTATATGTTAATAAGAAACACATAAATGGAACATAAAACCGTAAAGTTAGCATATGATGGTAGTGCAGACTTAAATTTTTCAAATCAAATTACGCTAGTAAAATGCTTAATTAACTTTAGATTGGGCTTAGGTTAAAGGTGATTATAAACTTGCGCCAATATATTTGATTTTATAAATGTTTTTTCTCTCCTTAAAATTAAACAAGGAAAACAACCGAACTTCTTTTATTTGTTTTCTTTTAACGTTTTGCTTCCTTTTGACGTCCATCTTTTCATTTGCTGATTTTCACAACCATAAGAATACAGAATTTTATATATTTTCCATTTTTTTTACAACTTACAACAATAAATTCGTGTGATTCAGTTATGCACTTTATTTGTATGTTAATTTAATGAAAAGGGGGCCTATATTCTCATTCTCTGTGAAGAAAAATAAAAATGTTTTCACCTTTTCACCCATATTTCGATTCCCGATCTGATGTGAAAGAGGGAACCAAACGTTAAAAAATTTAATTTAAATAATTTGTCTTCACGCTCTCATTCGCAAATGAAGGTTTTAGTTAAAGAAATTCCAAATTTGTCTAAAAGTATTCGATTGAATTTTTCAAATTTTTCAAAGAAACAATAACAAGGAAAATAAGTAGGTACACAAAAAATAATACAAATTAATTCGCAGAGCGAAAATAATTGAATTCACCACTAAATTTGTATTCACTAAACGAGAATTGCTTTTTCGTGCACTCAGAGAAAAAAGTTTTTAATGCGCTCGTGTTAAAATTTACGTTTTTTAGCTTCTTTGAAAAATATAGACTTTGAATCAATTGAAAAAAAAGTTATTTCAAAGATAAAACCACTTCAATTTAGACTAGAAAATGTTTATTTCTCATTCAATGAATCCTAATTTTATTTTAAGGTGACTTTTGACCTAATGTTTTTTTTTTTTTTTTTAAGTTGCACCATGAAGGTGCATTATTATTTTAAAAACCTCGTTAAATTGTAACGATTTTACTTGATTTAAAGTCGTTTTCTTCGATTTTACGTTGTTTTTTTTGGCTCAGTGTATATCAAGTAAATCGAAAAGGTATGAATGAAATGATTGGAATACAATGATTGAAAGCGAGTGTGAAAATGATTTTTTCGATTCACGTTTTCACATAATGAGAATAGGCCCCAAGTTGAATAATCAAACATTGTGTATGTAACATTTTGTTTTCAGTGTACTTATTTAATATTATGTTATCTTCTATTAGTTTTTTCTCTTGTAGCAAACTTTTAATCTGGCAACTCTGCAACTTGCATATTTGTACTGATCATCAAAGATGACTAAAATTGGCAATGTACTATCTATACTATATTTTCTAGTTAGTAGCATTGTAAACGTCGTGACACATCCCACACTAGTTAAGCTAGCTATTTACCTAACCTTATAAATTTGTTAAATTCTATAGTTTTTATTTTAAAAAGTCCATAATTTAAGTTATAAAGATTTTCTTGTTTTACTTTGCGAAAACTATGATATATTTTTATTAAAGCTTCCACACTCTATTATTTTTAAGGAAATTTTAATTTAAAACCCACTTTTGAAAACAATAACAATAATTAATGTTCCTTTACTTTTCCTTTAAAATTTTTAACTTATTTAGTTTTCATTATAACTTCATTTTTCTTTATAATTTTCTAAGCTGTGGTAACTGCCGCCTTTCTATTACAAAAACTACCTTTCTCCGGATAATAAAACAAAATTTTATAAACAACTCTTTTCGTATATGTATACATGTAGATTGTAGATGTGTATATATGGGTTGACAGTTTTGTTGAACGCAAGTCCTTGTCACAATTTGTGGGCAGGTTTTCGGTTCGTTTGCCATAACCCCACGCCATTGTTGTAGTCGTTCCAGCTAAAATCATATTTTAAGAAAATGTCTTTGTCATCGTAGTCATTGTAGTCGTCTCTAAAATTTCATGCCTTGAATCTCTAATTGCATTTTCTATGAAAAAAAAAAACAATTTTCAGAAAATTGTGGATTCTTCTCTCCTGGCATAATAACTTAATTTATAATGTCTGGAGTTTGAGCCAACGAATGTCAATTTATTTTGACAAGTTGTCGTGGGATAATTATTCAGATTTTCATTCTATCTTTAACTTATACAATCAAACACACAAAATTTTTGTTTTAATTCAATAGGGACACATTTTTTTTTGTAAAGGTGTGGTGTTTGTCAGATTTAAATAATCGGTTTTTTGTTTGAAAATATCCTTTTTGTTTAAATGAAGTGTCAGAAATAATAAAAAAAAGACCTTTAAAGATTGATTTACTAATATTTTCGTATTTTCTTGGAAAATAATTAATTTTTTTTATTAGTTTCTGACATTTCACATAGCTGTCTGCCCATGGGAGGAAGGAGTGTCTGTATTAGAGAAATTGATGGCTTTATTGGTACGAGTACGATAGTTTTGGCGCCAAGAATTGATAACTGTTTTTATAAAACCAGTGCCAAAAATTTAAAACAAATATTTAAAAATAACGGTAATATTTACAACTAAGTTTTATATTTTTTTTTTAAGCCAATACTTTTTTCTATTAGATGTTTTTTCAATCAAGTGAAACCTATGAATAGTCTTTGAAAAAACGGACTTTAAACTCAAAAATTGCGAAAAAAAAGGTAAAAAAAAAATTTTGAAGTGTGATTTTTCAAAACTGTAAAATAAAATACTACTTTTTTTTTATAAAATTCGTTGCTCATATTAATTTTAAATCATAAACTGAAAACAAAATGATTTTATAATTTCTGGTTTTTGAGAAAATGGAAATTTACTAAAACAACTTTTTTATTGGGTACTTGTTTTATAAACAGTGAGGTATGTACCCCCCTGCTTGGACACACTATAGGACACACTATAGCATCATGGCAGTTTATATGTATGTCCTATTTTTGATTTTAACTACTTCGGTGGACTTCTGTTCAGATTTGGGGGATTGTGACTAGCAGAAAGCGTTCCATCTTGTACAAACTATATTTAAATTTATGACGGGCTCTCGGCCATTTTTTAACAACATCAACTTTGGTTCTTGGCTCACCAAATCAATACTTTAATTGCATGACATCCGAAGATCTGTTTCTTCAAAATACTAAGAGATAGTACCGATGTCTGATGGACCATGGTTGCCCTGCTCTCTCTCATTAGATTTAAAGAAACACATGAGAAGATAAAAATTAGTAGGAAGTAATGCAGGAATAAGGAATGGGACTGAGATGTAAAGAACAGTTTTTGTAACGGTAAATTTTACCGTGTCCTTACACTGGTTATCTCAATTTATTCTGGTTAACCTCAGTTAATCTTATAGAATTAAATAGTTTTTTTCCAGGAAGTCGAGCAGGAAGTCGAGGAATGTTACTTCCGCGACTATTTTGGACCTATGATTTTATTTCAATCATTTCGATTTCTATGAGTTTGTGGATTAAAAAAAAACAAACTGTCTTAATAAAAGTGCATACCATCTTATCCGTTCGGACTTCGCGTTAAATTGCAGGCAACTCAACCAGTCTTTATACCTAGGTAATACTAACAATACATGAAGATTATGTTAGTTAAATTCACAGCTGCTTGGCTCTCGTCATGAAGTTGTCCTGCCATTGTCACGGTAAAATTTACCGTTACAAAAACTGTTCTTTACATCTCAGTCCCATTCCTTATTCCTGCATTACTTCCTACTAATTTTTATCTTCTCAGGTGTTTCTTCAATCTACTGAGAGAGAGCAGGGCAACCATGGTCCATCAGACATCGGTACTATCTCTTAGTATTTTGAAGAAACAGATCTTCGGATGTCATGCGATTAAAGTATTGATTTGGTGAGCCAAGAACCAAAATAGTAGTTGGACGTACTACTATAACATAGACATAAAAGCTGAAGTTACTCTCCGAAACCATAAACCTTGCCTAGCCAGAAGGGCATACTGATGAAGATAAACACGGATGACATTTTGTTCCCGAAAGTTGATGTTGTTTAAAAATGGCCGAGAGCCCGTCATAAATTTAAATATAATTTGTACAAGATGGAACGCTATCTGCTAGCCCCAATTCCCCAAATCTGAACAGAAGTCCACCGAAGTAGTTAAGATCACAAATAGGAGATATAAACTGCCATATTTTCCTTCGAATGGTTTTATATTGTCTGCTTTGAATTTTTTGTTGTTTTGTTTTTTTTTTGCATTGTATTAGTTTGAGGGGAAAAATGATTGTAAGCCGACATTAGATTTTTCAGCTTTCAATTGTTTTTCTTTTTATAAAAATGTGGGAATATGGGCTGAATGCATTCATCGAATAGCTCTTCACTGTAAGAAGATCAGTGGCCGGCGAATTCGATGATGAATATGCAGTAAGCTTGGGTTTTATATGGGAGTAAGCAGGACCGCTGAATTTCGATGACGACAGCACATATTCGCAAATAATGCTATGTGATTGCTGTATTATCTCGTCATCGAGATTAGCGGGTACTGATTGGCCGAAACCATAGGGGACAAAAAAAAAAGAAGATGCTTTCCAAACATGGTAAAAGTTTGGAAGGACACTTCTCAAGTGACTAGAAAACGAACGAGAGGTTCAAAAATTTGTAATAAAGAAAAATTGTTGATAACTGAAAAATTTGATTTGTAGATTAAAATTAAAGTAGAGTAGTGAGATTAGATATTTTAATTTAAAGTGTTGTAGTGAAAATTCTAGGCAGACAGGAGAAAAAGGAAGGAAAATTTTGCAGTTGGTACAGATAAGTACACAGTGGTTTTTTTTGTTGTTTTGCTACGTTTTATATTGAGTTTAAAAATAAACATATTACCTATTCGGTTGACTTCTGCATCGAATTTATCCTGAGATTGCAGGACACGCGACCTGGTTGTAATTGTATTTTCTATATTTCGGGACCAAGCGATAGTGGTCCATCTTAGTTTAATTGTAATACCTATACCTATTTAAATTGTTAATTTTTGTTTTGTTTTAAAAGATCTCAGGTTTTTATCCTGCTTGAAAGGTTTCCTGAGCTAAATAAAGAATAATTAAATACCCTACTCGGGAAGTTAAAATAATTATTCATTTTGTTTTTATTTTTTTTCTTTGGCTTTTCACCGTCGTTTCCGCTTCGAAGGTTTGGAATTTCCTTTTTCAAAAAAAAAATTTCTGGCGCCCTTTACCCTTTTGACTTTCTTGTATACGTACCTGCATTTGCATACGTATACCAAGTAA
The DNA here is from genome assembly GCA_951217065.1 of Baccha elongata. NCBI lineage: Eukaryota > Metazoa > Arthropoda > Insecta > Diptera > Syrphidae > Baccha > Baccha elongata. The sequence continues at coordinate 36,656,344 of OX578273.1, forward strand.
GTACAAATAGGTACCTATACCTCCTTTTTTATATTTTCTTTTTATCATCGATTTGTTTTTTTTATTATCAATCATTTTATCGATTAAATAATTCGCGAACCTGCGACCAGCTGAGCTAGGCTGAGGAAGCAGCATCATCTTTGCTGTTGGTTACAATTTTTTTTATTCGCCGTGTTGCTTATCATAAACAAGGAAAACCAGTTTTTTTATCGTCACATCAACTACCTATTTTTTTTGGTAATTGTTTTAGTTTGATCTTCGTCGTCGCGGTCGAGCGTGCTTTTTAATATTCTTGTATTGTTCGCGTTGATAAAGTAATAGTTTAAATAATTTAATAAATAATATATATTAATATTAATAATAATATACCTCGTTTGGTATTTTGTTCATTCGTCGTCGTGCGGGAAAAAAAATTGTAACAATTGGCGCCCAACGTGGGGCTTTCGGAAAAGATTTATTGTGTTGTTATCGGTGGAAAGCCAACAAAATATCTATCCTCTGTGATTAAATTTAGTTTTAATATTTTGTTAGTCAAATTATATATCTAGTTGTGTATTATTTTAATTTGTTTATTTTTTTTTTCTCTCTTTCCTAGATAATTAATTGGCAGTGGCCATATTAAATAACTATATAAATTACTGTTGGTGGTGTCGATACACCTACATATATATTTAAATAAAATAAAGTGTTGTGCTATAATAAAGGTGAAATATTTGCATTCCTACCTACAAATAATATACCTGAAGTTTAAAGTGAGTTTTTTTTGTTGTTTAATTTTTGTTTATACTTAATTTATTAGTTTTTTCCTTTGAGAGGTTATTTACTTTCAGTAAATTTCGCAAAATATTGTTGTCTCTTTCTTTCTTTCGAAAGAGAACCAAAATTATATTTTGCTGAGTTGTAGGTACCTACATCATTTTAAAACCCGTGTTTTGCCGCCGGCAAATTGAATTTCGTTCATTTTTGGATATATTTTTTTTTGTGTGCGATTAATTTATTTTAACATTAAAATTTTCTAAGTAGGTAACTAAATTCATTTTGTTTTGTGTAATTTTTTTTAATTTAGTTTTTTTTTTTTTCTCTACTGAATGACAATAAATATTTGTTTTTCTTAAGGATTCGCATTTGGATTAGACTTTTAATTGAAATTTCATATTGATATAAACTTTTTTGATATAGGTACATATTTGGTTAATGAAAATTGTTCGACAATAATTTTAATTATATTGTACATTTTGTTGTTGTTGTTTTGTTATAACAATTGTTTATCGTATATTCTTTTTTGCAGGTATCTTAAATTATAGGTATTTACCTAGATATATATATATATATATTTTCTATCTTGTGGTTCTTGGTAGTTATTGTGCAAACAAATAAAAATATTTTCTCTTTCGGAAGAAGTTGTTGGGAAAATTTTTGATTGGAAATTTTATTGATTGTTAGTGTTACCATACTGATTTTTTTTTTCTTCGATTTTTTTTTAATCGCCTTCGATTTTTTTTGTTGTTCTAAAACAAACAAAAAAAAAAAATAAAAATTGGTTGTGGCCAAATATAAATATTGATATTTTTTTTGCTTTATTTTTGCAGTAATTTTTTTTCTTTCTCTTGAGAAGTTTTTTTTTACATTTTTTTTAAAGTCATCGTATTGCTTTAAAAGAAAGAAATGGATATTAATCGTTTGTCAAGAGAAGAACTCCTCTATGAAATGCAGGCCCGTGGTCTTAAGGAGGGTACGGTGGATACCATGAGAACAACATTAAGATCCTCAAGAATTCTTGAGCGTGCAGGTTCCATTTCTGCCGAGTCCCCTCACTACCCCTTTTCTTTTGAGGATGATTTAAAGGCCGTTCAGGCCAAAATAGTAGAGATTAGGAATCTTTTAAAAACCCCGCCGGGAAATTCCAAGTCGGCAGAATTCTTAAAAATTCAAACGAAAATCGAATGGTCTTTAGGTAGAATTTGTAGGGCAAAGGCAGAGTCTTCTGATGAGGTGAATGGAGTTTCGGATTTGAGAGGTGAATTATTGATGCTGATGGCAAGTTTGATTGAAGGAGAAGAGACAGAACCCCAAGCAAGTGCAGGAACCAGCAAGTCAACAGCAGTTATAGATGCGTTGCCACCTGCGCCAGTCGAACGACGAGAGAACCCAATTTTTCAACATTTGGATGAGCGTAATTCGGAGCGAATTGAGAAATGGGATGTTAAGTTTTCTGGTGAGCGGTCGGGCTCATCAGTAAATATGTTTTTAGAGAGAGTAGAAGAGCTTCGAGAGTCCAGAGGTGTTTCTGAGGCGCGACTTTACAAATCAGCTGTCGATCTTTTTACTGGGAAGGCTCTTCTTTGGTTTAGGGCGATTAGGGACAGCATAAGTACTTGGAGAGAGTTAGTTAGAGAATTGAAATTGGAGTTTTTGCCATCCAATTATGATGATCTCTTGATGGATGAGATCAGACGACGCACCCAGGGGAAGGATGAGTCAATTGGAATGTACATTGCGCTCATGCAGACTCTTTTCAAAAGATTTTCGGAGCCGTTGACTGAGAATAGAAAATTAACTATTCTCATGAAGAACATCGCTCCCTTCTATCAAACGCAGTTGGGGTTGGCTGATATAAAATCAGTCAATGAACTTGTTGCGTTGGGTAGAAAGTTGGAGACGATAAGAACTAACGTCGAATCTTTTGTTCCCCCTCCTACATGTCGCAACAGGCAGGCTTTAGAGCCTGATGTTGCATATGTTGCTTCAGTTGAAGAAGCAACAGTTGCAGTTAATTTTGAACCACCTCCCACTAGAAATACTCCACCCAATAGGACCATTCGTTGTTTTAACTGCAACAGGGAAGGTCATTTGTCAAATACCTGTTCCGCTCCTAGGCGTTGTTTTGGCTGTGGTACTTTGGGTACTTCACAGCGTAATTGTAGACGCTGTTTGGGAAACGGGCAGCGGACTCTTGGGCCAGCAGGGCAAGAGCGCCGCCTTCGTCATTAGCTAGGTCGCCTGCTGACGACCAGCTGGTAAATGTAGTTAGATTAGGTTTCACGTTAGACACGTTTAGGGACGATAGACGTCCATATTTAGGGGTAAATATTTATGGGATTAGGTTTTTAGGATTATTAGATTCTGGGGCATCGCGAACAATAGTTTGTAGAGACGCGTGGAGAATTTTGAAAGATTTAGGGCTACAGTTAGATAAATCAAATGTTAGGCAGGTTAGTTTAGCAGATGGTGCAGGTGTAGGGGTTTTAGGGGTTTTAAATCTACCTATTGTTGTTGAGAGCAAATCAATTTTGATTGAATGTTTAGTTATACCTTCCCTCCCACATGCGATGATACTCGGTGCAGATTTTTGGGCACTATCGGGAATCGTCCCGGATCTTCGTTCTCGCATGTGGAATTTTTCAAGCCAGGATATGGTGGCTTCGATAGAAACTACATCTATCACAGAAAAGTCTGAGTTGGACGATATTCAAACGGCGAAACTAAACATTTTAATTGATGATTTGTTCAGGGGTATGCCAGAAGGGCTGGGGGTGACAACAATGGTAGAACATAAGATTAGAACGTCGTCAGAACCTATCAAACAGAGGTATTATCCGGTTTCTCCGGCAGTGCAGGTCCACATCGACAAATCCCTTCAGGAAATGTTCGATGATGATGTGATTGAAAAATCAAAAAGCCCTTGGGCATCTCCCATAGTTTTAATTAAAAAGAAAGATGACACCTTTAGGTTCTGCGTCGATTATAGAAAGTTAAATCAGGTAACAGAGAGAGACGCGTATCCACTTCCGAGAATTTCAGCTATTTTAGATAAGCTTAGGAACGCGAAATTTTTGACGTCACTTGACATAAAATCCGCGTATTGGCAGATTCCAATGTCGGAGGAATCTCGTAAATTTACTGCTTTCACAGTACCGGGTAGGGGTCTTTTTCAATTTAAACGTATGCCATTCGGCTTACACAATGCTCCTGCAACTTGGCAAAGATTCATTGACAGCGTTTTAGGGCCTGAGTTGGAGCCGTTCGTTTTTGTTTATCTGGACGATATTATTATCGTTACAGATACCTTCGAAAAACATCTCGAAATTCTGAACGAGGTTTTAAAAAGATTGCGTGAGGCAGGTTTAAAAGTAGGTCGGGAGAAGTGCAACTTTTGCAGACCATCCCTTAAATTTTTAGGTTATGTAGTAGATCGGAATGGGTTACATGTGGATCCAGAAAAGGTAGATAGTATGGTTAGAATTCCTGCACCTAAAAATGTAAAAGAAGTGAGAAGTTTTGTAGGGACAGTTTCGTGGTACAGACGCTTCGTACCAAATTTCGCTATGTTAGTTAGTCCATTAACAGATTTGCTTAAAAAGAGCAAAAAGTTCGTCTGGTCACAAGAATGTGAAGACAGTTTTAGAAAAGCTAAAGAATGCTTAATAACGGCTCCAATTTTGACATGTCCGGATTTCAGTATTCCATTTGTGGTCCAAACTGACGCGTCCGATTACGGCATCGGTGCCGTGTTATCTCAAACATTTCCAGAGGGGGAAAAAGTAATTTGTTACTTGAGTAGGTCTTTGAATAGATCTGAAAGGAACTATTCAACTACTGAAAAAGAATGTTTAGCAGTTTTGTGGGCAATTGAGAAGTTGCGACCGTACATTGAAGGTGTTCACTTCACGGTCGTAACTGATCACTACTCATTGATTTGGTTGAGTAACCTCAAAGACCCACAAGGTAGACTAGCGCGCTGGGCAGTACGGCTACAGCAATTCGACTACATTTTAATTCACCGTAGGGGAAAAGAACATGTCGTACCCGACATGTTATCTCGGGGAGTCCCAGTAGTGGCTGGTATTTCGGATGAGGATATAGACCCTTGGGTGGCTAAAATGATTTTGGCAGTTGAATTAAACCCGTTAGCTTATCCGTCGTGGAGAGTAGATAGTGAAAAACTTTTTAAATTTGTCAAATCCAAACATATAGTAGTTCATGAAAGTAACGAAGAATGGAAGTTAGTTGTAGGTAGAAAAGATAGATTAGCTATTCTTAGAGAGTGTCATGACAGTCCATTAGCTGGACACATGGGGGTTAGAAAAACATTTGCTAGAGTAGCTGCCAAATATTATTGGTCAAAAATGAGATCAGATGTAGCTAAATATGTAAGAAAATGCAGTACGTGTCAACAAGTGAAGCCAGTTAACGACAAGCCAGCCGGTCTTATGACTGAGAGAATAGGTGTTTCTTCTCCGTGGGAGATGATTAGTGTGGATTTAGTGGGTCCATTACCCAAGTCCAGTAGGGGTTTCATATATATCCTCACAGTAGTAGATTATTTAACCAAATGTCCATTATTATTTGCATTGAGATCTGCCACTGCAAAGGCAGTGTGTAAAGAGTTAGAAGACAACGTTTTTCTGTTGCTTGGTGTTCCAAAAGTTGTCATTTGCGACAACGGACCCCAATTTAGGAGTAGGGAACTAAAGGCCCTCTGTGATGGATATTCGTCGAAGATTAGATTTACTCCACACTATCATCCTCAGGCTAATCCTGCGGAGAGAATCAATCAAATTATTAAGACAACATTAAGGGCCTATGTATCTGAGAATCACAGAGTTTGGGATTCTCAGCTTGCAAAAGTAGCTTGTGCCATCCGCACTTCGCAGCATGAAGTTTTAGGAGTTAGTCCTTATTATGCTAATTTTGGTAGAGAGATGTCCACTAGTGGGCAAGATGTAGTACAGCTTAGTGATGAGATTGTAGATAGAACTAGTCGTTTAGATTCAGGCAGCGATGTAGGAGATAGATTTAGAAAACTAAGAATAGAAATCGCTGCCAAAATTCAGGCAGCATCCAAAAAATCGTCGGAAGCCTACAACCTCAGGAGGAGAGATGTTCAATATCTTCCAAATGACGTTGTGTGGCGGAGAAATTTTGTCCTTTCAGACGCTGCAAATTATTATGCGGCAAAGTTGGCACCAAAGTTTGTGGGCCCTTTTAAAGTAAGAAAAAGATTGTCCCCCTGGACATATGTCCTTGAAGATGAAAATGGTAAAGATCGTGGCACTTGGCACACTAAAGATCTAAAACCGTTCACTTCATTGTCCGAAAATGATTGAGTCTAAAAAGTCCCTTTTAGAGTAAAGTTGAGTTATATGATTAAATTTTGTTTATTTTTGTTGGTAATTTTAAAATTTTAATTTTGATTTTTTTTTGTTTTGCTTGAAAGACTGCCATATTTGGCCTGATGGGATCCACTACTTTGTTTGTGCTGTTTTACCAGATCGAGCCGTAGGAAATGACTTATATTTTTTTTTATAAAAAAAGTAAGACATTTCCAAGGAGGAAAGGGTGGGATTTGTCACGGTAAAATTTACCGTTACAAAAACTGTTCTTTACATCTCAGTCCCATTCCTTATTCCTGCATTACTTCCTACTAATTTTTATCTTCTCAGGTGTTTCTTCAATCTACTGAGAGAGAGCAGGGCAACCATGGTCCATCAGACATCGGTACTATCTCTTAGTATTTTGAAGAAACAGATCTTCGGATGTCATGCGATTAAAGTATTGATTTGGTGAGCCAAGAACCAAAATAGTAGTTGGACGTACTACTATAACATAGACATAAAAGCTGAAGTTACTCTCCGAAACCATAAACCTTGCCTAGCCAGAAGGGCATACTGATGAAGATAAACACGGATGACATTTTGTTCCCGAAAGTTGATGTTGTTTAAAAATGGCCGAGAGCCCGTCATAAATTTAAATATAATTTGTACAAGATGGAACGCTATCTGCTAGCCCCAATTCCCCAAATCTGAACAGAAGTCCACCGAAGTAGTTAAGATCACAAATAGGAGATATAAACTGCCATATTTTCCTTCGAATGGTTTTATATTGTCTGCTTTGAATTTTTTGTTGTTTTGTTTTTTTTTTGCATTGTATTAGTTTGAGGGGAAAAATGATTGTAAGCCGACATTAGATTTTTCAGCTTTCAATTGTTTTTCTTTTTATAAAAATGTGGGAATATGGGCTGAATGCATTCATCGAATAGCTCTTCACTGTAAGAAGATCAGTGGCCGGCGAATTCGATGATGAATATGCAGTAAGCTTGGGTTTTATATGGGAGTAAGCAGGACCGCTGAATTTCGATGACGACAGCACATATTCGCAAATAATGCTATGTGATTGCTGTATTATCTCGTCATCGAGATTAGCGGGTACTGATTGGCCGAAACCATAGGGGACAAAAAAAAAAGAAGATGCTTTCCAAACATGGTAAAAGTTTGGAAGGACACTTCTCAAGTGACTAGAAAACGAACGAGAGGTTCAAAAATTTGTAATAAAGAAAAATTGTTGATAACTGAAAAATTTGATTTGTAGATTAAAATTAAAGTAGAGTAGTGAGATTAGATATTTTAATTTAAAGTGTTGTAGTGAAAATTCTAGGCAGACAGGAGAATAAGGAAGGAAAATTTTGCAGTTGGTACAGATAAGTACACAGTGGTTTTTTTTGTTGTTTTGCTACGTTTTATATTGAGTTTAAAAATAAACATATTACCTATTCGGTTGACTTCTGCATCGAATTTATCCTGAGATTGCAGGACACGCGACCTGGTTGTAATTGTATTTTCTATATTTCGGGACCAAGCGATAGTGGTCCATCTTAGTTTAATTGTAATACCTATACCTATTTAAATTGTTAATTTTTGTTTTGTTTTAAAAGATCTCAGGTTTTTATCCTGCTTGAAAGGTTTCCTGAGCTAAATAAAGAATAATTAAATACCCTACTCGGGAAGTTAAAATAATTATTCATTTTGTTTTTATTTTTTTTCTTTGGCTTTTCACCGTCGTTTCCGCTTCGAAGGTTTGGAATTTCCTTTTTCAAAAAAAAAATTTCTGGCGCCCTTTACCCTTTTGACTTTCTTGTATACGTACCTGCATTTGCATACGTATACCAAGTAAGTACAAATAGGTACCTATACCTCCTTTTTTATATTTTCTTTTTATCATCGATTTGTTTTTTTTATTATCAATCATTTTATCGATTAAATAATTCGCGAACCTGCGACCAGCTGAGCTAGGCTGAGGAAGCAGCATCATCTTTGCTGTTGGTTACAATTTTTTTTATTCGCCGTGTTGCTTATCATAAACAAGGAAAACCAGTTTTTTTATCGTCACATCAACTACCTATTTTTTTTGGTAATTGTTTTAGTTTGATCTTCGTCGTCGCGGTCGAGCGTGCTTTTTAATATTCTTGTATTGTTCGCGTTGATAAAGTAATAGTTTAAATAATTTAATAAATAATATATATTAATATTAATAATAATATACCTCGTTTGGTATTTTGTTCATTCGTCGTCGTGCGGGAAAAAAAATTGTAAATACACGAGCTATGCAAATACGCCAAATAAGTTTAAAGGCCACATTTAGGTAATAAACTTATTTAAATAAAAAACAGCAACGACTTCAAGTAACTCCCTTTGCTTTCCAGTTAACTCTCCATTATATCATAAATTTTAATTTTTTTTTAAATTCTCATCACAAAATTGAATGGCACTATAAATAATGTTAAAGGATAAAACTCATTCGGACGTTTGCCAGCAAAAGTAGCTTATTTTATGGGATATTCCAAATACATAAATTTTATGTTTTAATGTAATTAACACTATTTTGGGCACTCTCATTACACTAATTGCAATCAAACTGTATGGCAATGGACACAATAAGGATTCAAAGGACACATACTATATATAGATAGTAATAAATAGAGAGTATCTCTTTCCTGCTGCCGCCATTTTACTGCCGTAGGGTCTGCATGGGAAGGTGCAGTAAAAAAGGTAGCAACATTTCAGCACAATAGCCAGGATGTTTTGCTGTTGCTGGCTCTGCTGGGATGCACACTGATGGAATAATTTTTGGCACGTGTTCAACAAACCACTTTAGAACTATTTCTCACCCTAACCAAATATGGGATAAGGTCCAAGGACGTAGAGGGAGATGTTTAAAAAAATAGCGCGACCAATAACACCATTTCTGTCTAAAATGTCCTTTCGTAATGGATATTCTACTGTTTTATGTTTCTTGTTTTTCCTTCTTGGAGAGACAAATTTTTTAGCATGCATTTTTGTTTTGTCTTTCGGTGGTCGAATTGTGTCCCCAAAAGTTGGGACTTGAGATGAAGATATCTTATCCTGTGACTTTATCTACAATGTATATCTTTCTTCTTTCCTTTGAACCAAGTTTATATAATATGCAAACACTACATATCCGAACTTGTGCTTATATGGATCATCATAGTGGCGTCATTTATTGCTCTGTAGATCCGACGGTTATTCCTTGTTTTTAAGTCTTTTTTATCGTTGTACCACACAAAGCCACACGGCATTAGCTATATATGCATACATTCTACAGCATGCAATAATTCCATATGCAAGACTTACTCATTTATAGCAACTACAGCTATAGAGTGAGAGAACCAGAAGCTGTAGCAGTAGCACACGGCATTCTTGAATTAAGATGGTGTCTGTGTAATCTGCATTATATCCTTGCAATCGTTTTTATTTTCAATGCCTGGATTTGAGGATGAAACTTCGAAAATGTTGTTTGTACCGTCAGCTGTTGTTGGGTTTGTGGGATAGAAAATGGGCTAACAAAAAAAAAAAAAAAACTATTGGATTTAAGCCCTCGAGGAGTACCTACGTACGCTGCACTATGCACCACAGATATAAATTCTTGAAGCGCATTAGAATATCAACATAACTAAGAGTCCTTGCAAAAGGACAAAAAAAAAATATACAAAAGAGAGAAATATATGCATAGATAGATACACATGTATACAAGGATACCTATGCATTTTCATACAACATGAGGAAAAACAGTTCTGAATATTTTTTAGTTTCTTAAATCCAAGTAAAGAAATGGATTATCTTTTAGACAACGTCGTCGTCGTCGTCGTTCTCTTTTTTTGGGAGATTCTTTTTTTTTTTTGCTTGTAACATCCTTTGCATGGCCATCGTTCGAGTGCTAATTTGGATTGAAGACGTTGCTTGCCGGTGCTATTTAGTTTTTTCTTATACTTACAAGGGCTATTAGGATTGGAGATTTTTGGCGCCATTAAGCTATTTTGTTAATTTAGGGCATTTATCAATGTTTTAAATTAGGTTTATTGTAAAGGAAGTGTTTTTCGTTTTTATTTTTTTTTTGTTTTGGTTTAAGTTTTCCTGGAATGAGTTTTGCACATCATCCAGAAGGAGATTGTAAGCTTAAACAAAGATAAAAGGTAGGGACAAAATTTACACCAACATGGAGAAAAAGCCAATAAGGAAGAAAAGTTTTAATTTGTATTTATTTTAAACTAAGCACTGGCCAAGTGGACGAAAAGTATCAACCTACATTTTAAGGAAAGAAATGGGAAGCAAGCCATACTGAAAAAAAGTTTAACTTTCCTATCTATTGAAGACAAGTTTAATAGTAGTAAAGAGTTGCCTTTATAGGATATCTATATATTGTTACTTTTTATACCTTTTACACTGTTGGGGAAAATGTACGCTTTGCTTCAGAAATCAACCTGACTTCCATAAGGTTCCGTAGATTTTAGTTTTCTTTTACTTTTAACATTGTTTGTTTATTTTTAAATATGGTAAAGAGTAACTTGAATAAGACTACACTAAAAATAAAGGGCATAACTTGTTCTTGTGGCAAGTTACCTGAGGGTTTAAAGTACAAACGGAATATACGAAAAAATCGTATGATTTTTTTTTTTTAAGTTTGAAAACTATATCTTACAAAGATTCAAACCAAAATCAAAGTATACAAAAAAAAAATTTTACTAAATGTGAGTTTAAGAAAAAAAGAAGTTTTCGAAAAAATCGATTTTTTATAAATATTTTTTTGAAAACTTTTTTCTAAAAAAAAAGTGTATGCAGGTTTTTTTAACTTAAATTATTACACCTCAAAACTTAATTTCATAAAAATCCGTCAACTAGTTTTTGTAAAGTATCACTTTGAAATTATAATTGAAAAAAGGTTGTAACTTCAAAATCAATTCAAATAACTTTTAACTTTTTAAAATGCAACCACCCACAGATAAGCATAAAGCTTCGTGGGTAACACAAAAACATTGTAAAATCTTTAAAATTAATAAAAAAAAATAATTTTATGTCATATTATTTTAAACAGCTAGGACAATTTTAGTATTGATTTTCGTTTAAATCATTATCGAGATAATCGAAATTTTAAAATACCGTTATATGGCAGGTACCGTTAAACGAATTTTCTTGAAATTTTGGTTTCCACTATTTTATAGAACTTATACATTTTATTACACTTGTGAAATTTGGTTGAAATCGTTAGAGCCGTTTTCGAGAAAAATAAAATGTTCGATAACCGTTATATGGCAGGTACCGTTATTTACTTACAGTAACCTACAAAAAAACGGTCTGGGAGTATCACCCTAAAAACTAAACCTACCAAATTTGAAGTAAATCGGCCCACCCGTTTAGGCTCTCGGTGCCGAGACAGACAGACAGACAGAATTGTAGGACCCACTTTTTTCGTCTTCTCTATCATCGTAATGTCATTTTTGATTGTTATCTCAAAACTTTTTTTTTCACGAATCCAAGACTTGCATTAATAATGCTTCATATACAAAGTTGTATGGCTGCACATTAGTGAAGGTAAAACAAAGTACATGGTGGAGTCGAATGCGAGAGGAACAGTTGGTCAAATAATCAAGGTAGCGGAGCACGAATTTGAAGTGGTGCAATCCTTTAAATACCTTGGGTCAATAGTAGCAGCCGATAACAATATAGAAGAAGAAATACGCGGGCGGCTTCTCAAATCCAACAGAGCCTACTACAGTCTGTCAAAGCTCTTCAAATCCAGAAATCTCACCATAACTTCAAAACTACTGCTGTACAGGACCATGGTTCTGCCAGTACTCACATATGGATCCGAGACTTGGGTGCTTAGCAAAAGGCACTCTGACCTCTTAGCCGCGTTCGAGAGAAAAGTCTTAAGGAGAATTGTTGGCCCCATATGTGAGGAAGGACGATTCCGGAGACGGTACAATCATGAATTGTACGCAATCTACCTTGAAGCAGATATCGTGACAAAAATTAGGCTCGGTATAGACTTCGATGGGCAGGGCACCTAGCTCGCATGAGCGAAGAGGAACCTGCTCGGAAAGTTCTTTGTGGTACATTCTATGGCAGACGACAGCGTGGTAGACCATGCTTGCGCTGGATAGATGGCGTAGACCAGGACGCCCGGAGCCTTGGGGTGCGCAACTGGATGGCGTCGGCTCGAGACCGGGATAAGTGGAGAGACTTGTTGACGGAGGCCAGGACCGGACCCCGGTTGTCGAGCCGATGATGATGATGATACAAAGTTGTTATTATTATTGCGTTCCTACTTCTGCTGATATATATACCTATTTGTATATTAGATGAGTTGTGTACGAAATCCCGTATCCCAAAATCCCAAATGTCAAAATGCCGACTGCCAAAATCCCGACTGACAAAATCTCGTCATACTCCTTTTTTGCACAGAAAGTTAAAATTTGAATTTCGAGCTAAAGAATGTGTTATTCTATAAATATCAAACTTAAATCTCAAAAAGACCTACCAGGAGGCATCGACTTCAATATTTTTCTCCATTGCTGTTGCTCGCAGGCTCCGGTGTCAGTATTGTTTTCTTATTCAACAGTACCTGGGTGGCCCGCTTCGCGAGTTCAAGAGATTATAACTCCCTTTCTGTAGTCAGTCCCGCTCACGCAACTTTGGGAAACTTGGTGCGGGTGCCAACGCCAACCCCGAATTTTTATTCACCACACTTCAGTCTCTTTCATTAGAGTTAACGAGAGGAAATTTCATTTAGCTCCTAGCGCTCAACTTGTGTTTCTTTTTTCGATCAGAGCTTGCTCTATGAGCTCAGGATAAAATGATGGAGTAGACCGAGCACGAAGTAGAGCGCATCCAACTTCATGCAGTTTTCATGTTATTTGACAGATTGTGAGTTGATTTCTATTGATATGACAGTGAAGTGATCAAGTGTGTTTCATAAATAAATCTGAGCGCTCGGAGTGTACTTTGCTCAGAGCTCACTCGAAAGGCTTAGGCTCTACTCCGTGCTCTGCTCAGAGCTAAAAAAGAAAAACGCCTAATATTGAAGAAGTTCATATTGTTTGCGAATTGCGAATCATCGTCATTGCATTTGTGGACCGAGAAGGTACACCACAGCTTCTCGGTCCACAAATACATTTGTTGTTGGTTTTTTCGGACCGAGAAGTAAGCGCTTGTCATGCCTTGCTGACTCAAACGTCACCATTAAATTTCAAAATATGTTAATCAGCAAGAGCAGTTTAACAAAGTTATAAGTGTCAGCTACGAGGCTAAAATCATTAAAAGTTACATAAAGAGTTGCTATTTTTCGGTCGCAACACCCGTTAGTTTTTTGTTGCTGATAAGAAATTATCCTTCATCGTCGTTGCTCATGCATGATGATTGTGAAATTCATCAAGAATTTGATCATGCATTTCGTTTTAGGTTTTCGTGCTAAAAACTACAAAGTCTATTTTCATCTATGTAAAGAATCAATTCATCTAATATATGATTTACATCACGTCTGATTGTCTTCATCAATATAATGAAAAAAAATTGTCCTCTTAAATATGATAAATCCATTCATCATGTTCAAAATCATTCATAATATTATAAAAAAAAAAACAATTATGAATTGCATGAAAAAGAAACTAAATTCATTAAAATAAGTGCTTTCATTCTATTGATAAAAAGTTTTGATGAAGTGATGAACAAAATTCATACCAAATAACGACGAAATTCTTCTAAAAAAAATTGATGAATGCACTTTCATCTGATTGATGATGGGTTCATATTTCATCAAAAAGTTTTCATGAATTTGTGCATCATACGGATGAAAAGTTCATATTATTGATGATTTTCAGTTGACGAACGCCATTCATAAATATGATGACTTCTTTTTTTTCAGTGTAGGTACCGTTATTTTTTAATCTAAAAAAAAAATAAATTTCTCCTTTAAGGAATGGTCCACAAACCTTACATAGAAATTTGAAGGCTGTAGTTACTGATTAAACCAGATTTAAATACAGAAATACAGAATTCTCAGACCCACTTTTTTCGACTTCGCTATTATCGTAATGTCATGCCATGCTTGATCGTTATCTCAATTTTATTTTATTTTTTGTGAACGAATGCATAACTTGTTCTAGGGGCCAGTTTAGCTATCATTAAAATTTGAAACTCATCATTGAAAATATTCTTTTTTTATTTTTATTTTTCTTTATTGGTATGGTATTAAAATAAAGTTAATGAATTATTTAGTAATTTCAATGATTATAGAAATTTCAATGATCATTGAAAAAACAAAAGTGTTAATATTTCGAGAATTCAGCCCCGATTGCGTCATTTTTCTTAATAGAAAATTTCTATAATTCATTTTTTTTTTCATTTGAATACCAAGTATAACACTAACAAAACAATGTTAGATAATTTGCCCTAAAATTGAAAAGAATATTTTTCATGATATAGCTATAACTGGCAACTTATAGTTTATTATAGTATACTATACCTATAATTGCAAGTAAAAATAATACTTAGTACGTAAATTTTTGAATAATTAAAAATTGATTAAAATTACTTAATTTAAAAAAAAACTTTTCTTTAGTCGCTACTGTACAGTGTACATAGTATACAAAAAATCCATTAAAGAAAAATATTTCAGAATGAAAACCCTCACATACAATTTCTTAAAATTCTTTTATTGCTGAAACCAATGCAATGCTTTCTTTCATAATTATTTTCACATTTGAATAAACCAAGAATATGAAAAATAAAAATAAATTTTATTAAACATCTCATAGAAAGCGAACAGTTTTCCAAACAGGACACGAATTTCTCTTGCTTGGTGTTTATTCATTTTTATATTTTATTATTTCTTGTAAATACAAGAGTATAGGTAGAATGCCCCAGGAAATCTTTTCATATTTATTTTTATAGATTTTTTTATATTGTCGTTCTTTCATTTATGTGAATTTAAGCATAAAAAAGAACTGAATAAAATATCCCAACATCCTTTTCCGATTTAACAATGAATCAACAGGAAAAGCATAACTGCCGCATACCGTGGACAACAATGACAATGACTTGCACGTTCCCCCTGCGATATTCTTAACCCTTCATGGATATAAGTTCCAGTTTTATGACTTTTTATAAAAAAAAGGTGTTACATCCTGAATCTCACGAGTTCCTTATTTTTGTTTATGGCTCTGCTGAGAATCATTTTTAACTAAGATGAAGTTTCGGAACTCTTAAGGATAGAAACAAAACGATGGTAAAGCTATAGCTCTTCGTTGACCTGCATTTTTTTTCTTCTTCTTACAGAAAAGAAAAATTTATTAAATAAAAATAACAGCTTTTTCCTCCTTTTTTTATTTTATTTTATTTTATAGTCCTTTTGATTGAGATTTTTCCTTTTTCATAGACAATTTTGAATGGAGACTATATGATGGTGTCTGAAAGAATATTGTAAATTCAACCTTGTAAAACCACCAACTAACCTCGGAAAGGAAAACATCCTTTTCGATTTTTCACTGCGTCACCGTTGCTTGGGATTCCTCGGGTTCAATTCAGTTGTTCGAAATATATATTTACCATAGAAAATGAAGGGGCTTAAGAAAATGAAAATAAAATTGTTTGCATCCTTTTAACAAAGGACTTTATTCTGGAAAAAATATAACAACACCAACATAGTATTCCAAAGCTTTTGTAAAATTCGAGGAAAGAACTTTTTTTTTATATATCCTGGTCCTTTGATTGTTGTTGTTGATATTGTGTCTCTCACAGTTCATTTATGATGTCTCTCATGGTATAAGATGTTGGGAATATGGATTTTTCTTTTGAGAATTTATTACGTGAAGTGTCTATAGCTCTTATGTAAATTGTAAAAAGAAAAAACGATTATAGAATGCTTTTAGTTGTGTTGAGTGTGTTAAACTTTAAACTAAAAAAATTATTTGTTTGCAGGAAGACATTTTTTATTTTGGAAAATGGAGTTCCTAGAAAAAGGCACAGCGTTTTCGTGGTAGATAATTTTGATATTTTCCAATAATAAGGTATATTTTAAAAATTATTTTCTTTACATCAAAGTCGTAAATTAAGTTTTCTTTTTTAAATCTTTTTTTTGGTAGAAAAACAAAATATTTTTTTATTATTACATAAAACAAAATTTTTAAATTATTATCCATAGTTTAAAAAAGAAAATTATTTATAATAATTTTTTTGTAACTTAAAAATAAAAAAAAAAAAATATGAACAAATAAAGTGTTTGGTAGGTATATTCTGGACGTCAGATATAAAATTTGGTTAAAATCCGTTGATTAGTTAATGAGAAAATTAAAAAGGATCCTTAAATTTTTTTTACATTCTATTGAGTAAACGGCTTTATTGTTGGAACCCCCCTCTCCAACAATAATTTGAAACCTGTGCATTCATTCAATCCGATTTGTTCTTATAAATATAAATCTGATCGAAATATATATACCAAAATAAAATGTTGAAGATCGCAGTTATTTTACTTGATCAAAAATGTTTTCATTATAGGCTCTAATTTTCCGTCCCCTGGCATGTCAGCATCCCGTTTTAACATCATAAAAGTAGTGACATTCTTCTATTTTAGTTCCCACACTAAAAAAAAACCTATCATTGTAATATCAAATAATACAGAATTGTAAATATTAAAATAATGTAAAATATTATATTACAATTCATTTTATTGAGAGAAAAGTCACTAAACTTTGCCCCCCACATTTCTTAACAGTTCCCTGAAAGATTGAAAACATCAAAAATATCGGTAATTTCAAATTCGATCGAATTTCAATCTCTCAGTCGTGTGTTTGTTTCATAGGTATGTTTGCTATATCACTTGAGAAGAAACATTTGTGAGGGAGGTCGTTGATTTTCCGTTCAGTTCAGTTCAGTTCCCTGGTGAATGTTTGTTTACATAAAAAAAAATATGTAAGCCGGCGTATTTTTTAGCATTATAGTGTAAGCTAAGTAAAACCTTAGTAATATAATTTCCTATCAAGAATATTTTTTGGTTTGAAAAGAGTGAAAATCTCAGTCAACTGGCAATTTTATGAAAAAAAGGACTAAAATTATATCCAGAGGTCTGAGAAATTTTCAAAAGATGATTTATTTTAACGGGTTTTGCCGAGGATTGTGCTATGCAATCTTGAATTGATAATCCAACAAAATTTTTAAACGGTGATGTTGAAGCTATAAAAAAGCTATTTCAAAAACACACTTATAGTCCATTAGGTAAAAGATAATGCCATCTTATTACGATAAATCATGCTGATAGCGATCAATTGTTCCTGCCATTCTTTTTATTTGAATGATATATTTTGAATGGAATAGGTGATTATTTATAACTTATAACTTATAACAGGTCGAGATGTTATGTTTGTTTGTTTTTCAAACGCATTTGGAGCTTCAACATTTTTCTAAGCGCCTTTAAGTATGCATTTTCTCCTAACCTTAATTTGATAGAATACAATTCGTATTATATATCAAGGGGAGAGAGGTTGGAAGATTGGTACGACCAGACTATTTAAGTTATTATTGTTGTTATATTGTACTATTTGTACTATAGTCATCGTTACGATAAGTCATCTTACTATAAAGAACAAGTTTTACCGTAAGCTGCAACAGTAATAGATAGATATTGAATGAATATTGAGCCGATGAAAAATGTATGCAGTGTGTTTAGTTTACCCAAGATCAGAAATAAGAAACAAGTCTAGAGTATTGGGGGAGTGACCTATAATGACATAATGTCCTCTTAATATAATTAGTCATATTCATATTATGAACTACTTATTTATATCCAACAACACAACACAGATGTGGTGAAAGTTAACATACAAAAGCATAAGTCAACTTAGTTTAAAAACCCATAAAATTTTCCTAACGGCGCCATTAAAGTTGGAATGTTAGGTACACCTATACCCAAAATATTTGTATAATTAGTTTCTTAACTATAATAGCGATTTTTTATTTAAATCTAAAAGATTTGCCCTCAAAATCGAGAAGTGCTCTTTTAAATGAAATATATTTTAAATCAACTTCCGCATATTCAGAACCTAGAAAAATGTCAAAACCAAGTAGTCAATTAAATAGAAAATGCGCTTTCATAAAATTTTGTGTACCTAAACTGACGGTAAAGAAATTAAATTCAAGCTATTAATCAAAAAAAAAACTATAACTTTCTAAATAATTATCAACAGGACAACAACAATTACGAGAAAATAAATTAAATTATGTTTTACATAAGTTTATGGTCATCTTTGTGTTTTTCCAACAACTGTTGTAACCAACAACCATTTATTAACAATTTCAACTACGTAAATTATTTTCATTTGAATGTAATGTCAAGTGAATTATAATAGAAGAAGCTTATTCAAACTTTACACAAAGCGGAACCGATGTTTCACAAAAGCTAATGGCTGATGTGAGTTTCCATTTTTTTATTGGCTTTTGTTTCGCACTTTATTATTGTATATTGTATTGAAGTAATCTAGTAGGTTTCTATAGTTAGTTGAAGCTGTAAAGAGTAGCTATCCAGAAAAAAAGGAAGAGGAAGTAAAAGTTGGGGTTAGACAAGGAATAAAAACTGTTCTAAATGAAAAGAAACACAACAAAAGAGAAAATATGCACCCGGAATTCAGAAATTCTGTTATGAGTTATACGACGATGTAGTGTAGGAATGAGGTTAATAAAAATCATGAATAAAAAAATAATAATCGGATGCAGCAAAGTGTTTCAATTAAGAGTTTGCTTCTTTTTAAAATGGTTTTCTTTTTTTGTAAGTTGCTGCGTTTTATTTTATTTATTATACTGATTCAGTCAAGAAAAATGGTACATTCTTTTGGAAATTGCATATGCGTTATTAAAGTATTTTAAACCAGGAAATTGAATGTTCACAACAACAATATGTAAGACTTGATAGATTTTTATTTTCGGTACACATTTCAAAATAAATCTTTTAAGCTACATAAAGGGATTTGATATACCTTCTATAATGACCCAAAGTCTTAGTAAATCAATGAAAAATATAAATTACCTTTTTAAGTGATTTTTTTTAATTTTTTAATTATTGCTAAATTATAGTTCATATAACACGAAACTAAAAAACAATTCAATGTGAGACTTGGGTTAAAGTATTTTTGTTTGTATTATTATAAACGTACATAGTATTTCGTATATTGTTGGTATCAGTGATATTTTGTATCAATTGTTTTTCGGTAAAAGCTAATTAACGTTACCTGTCATACAATGGTATACTTTTTTGATACAGATGTTTTTTGAACGGCTAAACCGATTTTAACGAAATTTAATATTTTAAAAGTTCTGCTAAACTTGATTAATACTGCAGAAAGTATTTTGAAAAAAGTAATTTAAGAAAAAAGAAAATTTTTTAACCGATAATTATCGAAAAAAAAAACGATCAATAAAATTTTATTTTTATAGTGATTTGCTGCCGACGCACGGTAATGTCTTTCATTATTGTTTTTTTTATTGCATTCCTATCATTTTTTAAAAAGAAATATTTAAAAATATAAAATACTTATTATTGAAAATAATGTATGTATAATATTTTATTGTAGCCAAAACTTTACAATATTTTTCTTAAACTTATATTGCACAATATTACAGAGATCGGTACTTAACCTTTACCTTACTACTGACAAGTTATGATTTTTTTACATAAAATATTTACTTGAAGCTAATTATAAATATTGAAGGAAAAGCTACTAGAAAAAACCTTCACTAAACAAAAAAAAAAAAAATAAAAGAAAAAGAAAATTTGCGAAGAGTATGAGGAAGGAATGGTTGGAACAAAAACGAATAATGTCTCATTCAAAACAGCTTACACAATCAAGCAAAATAAACAATAGTACATCAGTCTTTAACAAATAATGTACGTAAATAAATAATAAAGATATATAAACAAAACATAAATACATAAATAAGTTAATAAATAAATAAATAAATAAATAAATAATTGATTAAGTAAACAAACAAATAGATAAATAAATAAATAACAAAATAATAGATAAGCGAATATATTTAAATAATAAATAGGTAAATAAATAATATATTAATACTAAAATAAATAAATTTATTAAAATAAACAAATGAATAAATAAATATATAATATGCTAACACTTATCAGTCTTTTTTACATAAATTAAAAAAAAAATTACAAGAATACGAATTTTGAGAAGATACAAACGAAAAAATCAAAAAAGAATATGTAACGTGCCAACATATGAAACCAATATATAATAATAATTTAACAAATAAGTAATACACATCTGCAATTTACATTTAAGAAGCTAGGTTTGAAATTAAGACATAAATGATGATATATATGAAAGATTATATATCTTTCTTTCATTATCAAAATTTTGTTTGCAACCATTTCAATATTTGTTTTAGTATGCAATTCGTCTGTTGAAAAACACCAAGGAAGGTTTAACATCAATTTTAAAAGTTAATTTTGTGATATTTGCAATTTCCGAATGTGGCTGACTGCGCAATTACCCCAAGCTGGTGAACCATAAAACATTATTGCCTGGAATATAACTTTGTATATTATCAATTTGTTATCAATGCTCAATTTTGACTTTCGGTTTATGAAAGTGTAAAGTGTTTTAATAGTTATGTTCATCTTTTTTACAATTTCCTGCACATGTAAACTGAATGTTAGTTTTTCATCTAAATGTATTCCTAGATATTTGGCACTAGATTTCCACTCTGTCTCGACACCATTAACTGAGAGCCTGTTGTTTGGGAGGAAACAGGGTTTTCTTTTTCGTGTGAAAAAGATAGCCTGAGTCTTAGAGGCGTTTATTTTTATCTTCCAGTCATTAAAATATACTTGGATCATATCTAAAGCCGATTGCAAATTATTGAAAATAATTTTTCAGAAAAAAAAAGGATTTTCCGAATTTTTTTCTAGAGGGAATAACAAAAAATTACCACAGACGAAGTTTGAAGAAAACCCGTTGAAACCGTTTAGGCTGTAGCTCGGTCAACAGTAAACCGAACATCCACACACACAAACGAACTGACCATGACGAAACCTATACTAAACAAGCTTCTCTATACAGGTTGATTGGTATAAGGTGCACCAAAAAGCTTGAGCGTGTAGGTGAAAATAAGACAAGAAAAAAATCGTATGGGAGGGGGGGGTCTATTTCCCCCCGTTTATGAGGGAGGGTCAATTTTCTAAAACATTGACTTAAATCAGAAAAAAAATTATTTAAAAACAACGGTGAATGATACAAAGCCTTGTTATATTTTTTTGGAAAGCCAGACAACTACTCTTTTATTTAATTTTTAAATTACGTTGTTTAAGTGAACAGTTTTAAAAAAATTAGTTTTCAAACTCAAAATTAAAAAAAAAATTTATTTAAAAAAAATTACACGAAATTCTCTTGAAAAATAAAATTTTTCAAAAGTTAAAACTGGTGCTTAATAAAGGAACGTATAGTATTTAAACACAATATGCAAATCATTTAATGTATGTTTTTGTATAAAATATATTCACCCTCATTCATGGTTAGTCATACCCTTATCTCCTTTTCACATTGAGTTTTTGTAGGTATCATTAAAAAAGAACCATAAATCAAAATCATACGAATTCAAAACACATTATTGATTGATTGATAGATTTAATATAAAAAAATAACAAACGCTAATGGGTTACTTCTTTACATAAGTACGTTTTTTATGTTTATCGCATTCATATAGGTAATCCTTAAGTACATCATCTTTCAACCAGTCTACCTGATCAGGAGAATTCTAATGCTAAATTTATATGTTTAATACTCCTAGATTGTTGTGTTCTTCATTTTAACAATTTCAAATTAAATTAATAACACGCTCATGCGGCAAGTTAATGCTCTTGGAAAATCATTTAAATATGATTCATTATCATAATTTAAGAAATACATATATGTTAACATAAATAAACTTCGTCATCATAATATACATAAACCTTCCTATACCCTATCCACCTAAATAAATAAATAGAAAGTCACAATATTGTATGTAATCGAATGGAAAACTCGAACAATGAAAACCCACGTCTTCATTTTGAAGACGTACCTATATAGATCTATCTATAGTACTCTTCTTGAACACAAATTGGTTTTCATTTCCCCGCTACCCTTTAAATTGTGCCAATGTAACATCCTGACAAAATAAAAATAAAACACCCACTCATATCATATATTTTCTTTTCATACATCAATGTAGAAAGCTTATGAAATTATTTGGATGGGGTTTCCATAATTCAACCCTCCAACCCCATATCCGTGGTTGGTAAAATAATGTTATTATAATCGTTAAGACATTCAGAGAAATTGATATGCGTATTTGTAGAGAATGAGCAAGATTCAGCGGCTTAGAAAATTTAGGGAAAATTCGAATTATATACGTATAAGTATTATCTACAATACATGCATGTAATCATAATCATATTAGGGATTTTAAAGAAAAAACAAAAAGTTGAAAAAATTGTGGTATGAGGATGAAAAACAAATGATGGTGGTGGATTTATTTCCTTGTTTTGACTTTGAAACAGTTCAATGATTGATATTAAAATAAACAGACTTTAATGTTGATGATATCGTTAATTAAATGACTACATTAACCTATGGGGTTGGTAAGGTATTTAAGGTTCGTTTAGGTTTATTTGTTTCAATTAACACAACCCTTCGATTAAAACTTGTTATTTTTTTTGTTGACTTGGGATAGTTTTCATATCGTTTGAAATTTATTTTGACTGTGAGATGACCAAACGATAGGTGGGGGAATATAAAACAAACCCCAAAATTGAATAGAAGCAAATATTTAAAGATGAGGAAATGATTTGGTTTACAAGCATAAATGACATATCCTTGGAAATTGTTTGAAATATTTCAAAAGGTGACAAATTAACATCTATACCAACTATATGATTTACTTACTGGTGAACTACTTATATCTATAGATTGGAACAATTGACAATGACGAAGGATATTTTTAAGATCTCATTTTTCAGCGAGAAAACAAATTTAACAAATAAGTTAAATTGAAAATTGAAAAAAAGAAGAAGAAGTAGAAGAAGAAGAAGAAGAAGAAGAAGAAGAAGAAGAAGAAGAAGAAGAAGAAGAAGAAGAAGAAGAAGAAGAAGAAGAAGAAGAAGAAGAAGAAGAAGAAGAAGAAGAAGAAGAAGAAGAAGAAGAAGAAGAAGAAGAAGAAGAAAAAGGAGAAGAAGAAGAAGAAGAAGAAGAAGAAGGTGCAGTAGCTAACCAACTTCCTTCTCTTCCCAAATGTTCTACTTATTAATTTTTCAGTTGACTGACGGAGCATCAAAAGTTTTTTTAATAAGTTTGTATGGTACCTTAGGGCCAGTTGTTCAATAGTGGTTCAAATTTTTAAACCACTGATTTTCATAGATAATCTGCCAAATTCGGTGGGTTAAAAACTTGAACCACGATTGTATAACTGGACATTAGTCTCTTATACCTCCAGTATAACAGTGATCGTTTAACTTTAAACTATTGTTCAGTGCCTTTAAGTTCTGTAGTTTAAACCAACATTTTAGTTTAAACTCTGACTGTGAAACTGGTTGTTAGTGATTGTAAAATACATGAGCATTGCGCATGCATTATTGTCTAGTAGTAAAAATAATAGCGAAAGCGAAAAAATATATGCAAATATTTAATTTCACGCTACAAACGATTTGTATAATTGCATAAGCCCGTGATTCAGTTGTCAAAAATGTCGTTTAATATTTAATGTTTCTTTTTTTGAAAGCTCGTTACAATTTTCTCGGCAGCAGAAATAGAATTTTCAAATTTATTCACGAAGTCATTTAGTCTGAGCAAAATTGCAAAGTTTCTTAATTTAATGCATATATAGGGTTAGTTTGGATGTGATTGCATCCCATTTTGTTTATCTTCATAATTCAGAAATAAAAAAAGTGTCCGGTGCCAAAATTCAATAACGTAATTTTTTGTTTAAACATGAGATTGTAAATAGACGAGCAATACTTATTCAAAAAGAAGTCTGATGATTAAGGGTGGCGGCCATAAAATAGCTACAAATCTGCCAAAAATAGTGTTGGTGTACACAGTTTGTTGTTGGGTAATTCAGCCAATTCTCAAGAAGTGTTTATTTAAAACCAAATTTGTACTGCACTAAAAACAGGAATATAAGTAAAATTCGCAGACATAAAATAAAAAAAACCTTAACAAAAAATCGAATTTCAAAATATAGGGTGAGATGGCACCCACTGGTGGGTTATATATGACACCCTACGCAAGGCCGTAGCCAGACAATTATTTCGGGGGGGGGGGGGGTTATACCTATTCCATACACCAATCAATCTCTACCTTTCTGTAGATGTAATAAATAAAATTAGTCCAGCCCATTAACCAAAAATCCACCAAACACGACTTTTAATTGCGATAGTGATACTATTCTATGTATATAGCAAGTTATGGATTCGTCAAAAAAAAAAAAATGAGATAACAAATAAACATGATATTGCGATGATAGGGAAGTAGACAAAAGTGTGTTGGAAAATTCTGTTCGTCCTACGAACAGAAGTGTGTTGCAGATCTGCAGCCTAAATGGATAGGCTGATTTGCAAACTTGGTTCAGAGTGTTTATTTAGTAGTCTCGCACTAGGCGTTGTTGAAATTGGAATTTTAGCTCTAAAACAATATTAAAACTTAATTTTTCTAAAAATGGCCTTAACGATTTTGATAAAACAGTCGAGATTTATCTTAAAACAGTACCTCCCATAGAACCGATTTTTTAAAATCAGAATTTCTCGCTAACAACAAAACCGATTTCAATTAAATTTTAAATTTAGGAAGGTTTTTATGATCAAATTCATATACATAACTTTTTAGATTTTTGAATATGTTGGAAACGCGAATATCGATTTTTTTCAGATTTTTTTCAGATGAACTACAGATTTCGATGTATTGAAATACTCAAAAAATTGCAAAATATTTTTCAAAAATTAGAAAAGAAAACGGTTTAAAAAAAACTGCTTTAACGATTTTCAATATTTTTTCCTAGGTAGAGTACTGCTAATAAAATACAATTGCATACTTAGTTTTTCAAGAAAACTCTCAAATAAATTTGAAAAACTAAAAGTTTTTTCCAATATTTTTTTAAAATAATTTTAAGTTATTATTTATTAGGTAGGTACATTTATCATCACTCTTTAAGATTTTATTATAAAAAAAAGTATTAAATAACATATAAGTATATCATTTTTATAAAATTAAATTTAATCTTCTGGCCTTCTGTGCTGCAAATATGTCTAAAACTTCCTCAGTGCCAATCTCAATTTGTCGATGAATTGACATAAATGCCAATCCTGTTAGTCTTTCTTCGCCGGTAGAATTTCTAAGGTAAGTTTTTAGACGTTTCATTGTCGAAAATGTTCTTTCCGGTGTACACGTGGAAACCGGTAGTGTTGCCAATATTTTGAGAAGCTTGTGGATGTTAGGAAACAGATCCTTATTACATGCCCCAAGAGCTGTTATTGCACTCTTTGAACGCTCTGTATCTTTTTGTCTATGGCATTTTGTCTTCCATAACGTAAACTCAGCTTCTAAAGTGTCCCAATTCAAATAAGATCTATAAAATTTGAAGTTTTCTTCGTTGTAATTTTGTTCATATTTGCCAAGTATCGATGGAATTAAAATGCACAAAATCATACGGACTTATGATTTTCAAATCTTATTTCAAGCTGACTTAAAAGTCATCTAAAAGAGGAATCATTATACTTATCCTAAAATAGGTTTCAGGATCCGTTGTGCTCACGTTTTGTCTGTGCTGTTGCCTTGACACAATTCGTGTAATTTGGAGTTTTTCATCCACAACACATACTAAGTTTTGTGCAGTCTCAAAAATTATTTTGAATTCCGGAACGATATTTTCACGTTTTTCTTGGAATGTGTTTGTTATTAGTTCCACATGTTCCAATCCAAACACTAAGTCACATGAAGGGGATTGTATGTTTGAGGTTTGTATGTTTGGGGCGGTGTTGTTTGAGGTTGTATTTAAAAACTGTTAGAGCTACCTTACTTAAATTCATCGAAAATTATGTTGGTACCTAACTACGTAGGCTTAAAACTAAAATCAGAAAGTTTTGAACATAATCACTAATTATTTGAGCAGGTTGATTTACAGATGCATTTCTAAAAAAAATTCGCGGGGGGGGAGTTTGAACCCCTGTGAACCCCCCGTGGCTACGGCCTTGACCCTACGTACGCTGGATTATTAAAATAATCCAACACAAACACACACGGTTAACTCTTCTTTTTTTTTTTTAATTAATTTAAAAAAACATGCATACATTTCAGATCAATAGAATAATTGAATAGAAAAAAAAATAATTCATTTTTTATAAATAAATAACAGAAAATCGAATAGGGTCAGCTTGAAGGCTGTGTCCTGCATTTAAATTCCCTTGAAATCATACATAGCTATACACCTTTCATATAGAGTATGTACAAATCTACTCCCATATACGTTAGTTGGTATACACACACTCATATCTATGTGAGCTTAATAATATATTCAGGTGCATTGATATCGTAGAGAAAACTAATTTTCGATTCCTTTCAGTTAAAATGTTTTCAACTCTATCAGCACTTTATTAATTGAGCGAAAGTTTTTTTTTTTTTATTTTATGCCATCGATTAATTTCAACAATGGCTGGATTTAACCTCTTTCAGTTTTTTTTTTTTTAATTTTACAACTTAATATTTTTTTGCGGTAAAGTTGCGCGCTTAAAAACTTTCAACGGAAAAAGGTGTGCAAAATATGATTTCTCTGGTCGAATTATATGAACTTTTATGGCATCCATGCATGTGGATATGTGATATAAGACCATTTATATATTCGAGTTTCCCGCTCTTGAAAACACGTACACAAAAGTTGACCCAGCAATGTGTGTTGAAAAAAAGATTTTTTAAACCATTGATGGTCGGATGAATTGAGTCTAATTAATCTGTATACAACAAGGGAACTAAAGCTATAAAAATAAAAGTAATAAAAAATAAGTTTTAAAAAGTGATTTTTTCACTAGATTTATATAGTTTATTGCTGGATTGACTTTTAATTGGAATTTAAGGACTAAACGAAGCTAAGGTAGAAGCGTATAATATCATTAAACAATGTGTTTTCAATAAACTAATCTAGATCGGAATAAGATGGAAATAGTAAGAGTGAGGTAAAACTGTCATGCAGAGAAGAATTAAATTAAACTTCGGGTTTTACGATATTGACGGTCGTACGATAAACATATGGGACTAATCTTTTTATTCTTAGGATGACCTATGGATATAAGTCGAGTCAATAAAGCTTTTTGATTCTTAATCTTGAGGGACACATTTGATTATTTTTACTGGCTAGGCATAAGCAATAAAAGGCTCGTTATATGCAGTCATGATAAATTAAGACATAACAAACAAACAAAATAAAGGAATCCATAAGAGTATAAAAGAAAAAAACTATGCCTGTTTTACGTCCGATTACTTATACGCATCATCACGCATCATAATTGTGGGTCTAATTTTTTTTTAAACTAGAGAATATTTCTGATGAATTGACGTAATTGACGTTCTAGTTTTCAGATTCTAAATTTACGTTACCTGCTGCATTGGTTTTTAATAAAAAAAATGGACAAGCTAATGAAACTTTGCTAAGAACCGTTTTATTTTCAGCACAGTTTTCTAAATATTTTGATCCATCTATTTAATATTTGCAAGTTTAAGGGACTCCAGTCAATCGTCATCCTGCATAAACGTACGAGTTTGGTAGGGATGCCAAAACTAGACATTGCTCAATATAACTTATATATATGTTAGAGAATCATCCAGATATGCTTCAATTCTATTAATTATTTCTCATCATGCAAACAACGGCATCGGAACAATATCTAGGACTGATCCGTAAAATATCAATCTTTCGATATTTGCACTGCTGACAAACACGACAATCCAAACAACATGACGATCACATATCACGATCTTAACACGACATGACGGTCACATGTCGACCCAAACAACATGACGATCACCATCATCATCATCGGCTCGACAACCGGGGTCCGATCCTGGCCTCCTTCAATAAGTCTCTCCACCTATCCCGGTCTCTACCCGACGCCATCAATTTTCGCACCCCAAGGCTCCGGGCGTCCTGGTCTACGCCATCTCTCCAGCGCAAGCATGGTCTACCACGCTCGTCGTCTGCCATAGAATGTACCACAAAGAATTTTCCGAGCAGATTCCTCTTCGCTCATGCGAGCTAGGTGCCCTGCCCACCGAAGTCTACCGAGCCTAATTTTTATCACGATATCTGCTTCAAGGTAGATTGCGTACAATTCATGATTTTACCGTCTCCGGAATCGTCCTTCCTCACATATGGGGCCAACAATTCTTCTTAAGACTTTTCTCTCGAACGCGGCTAAGAGGTCAGAGAGCCTTTTGCTAAGCACCCAAGTTTCGGATCCATATGTGAGTACTGGCAGGACCATCATGGTCCTGTATAGCAGCAGTTTTGAAGTTATGGTGAGATTTCATGGATTTGAAGAGCTTTGACAGACTGTAGTAGGCTCTGTTGGATTTGAGAAGCCGCCCGCGTATTTCTTCTTCTATATTGTTATCGGCTGCTACTATTGACCCAAGGTATTTAAAGGATTGCACCACTTCAAATTCGTGCTCCGCTACCTTGATTGTTTGACCAACTGTTCCTCTCGCATTCGACGCCACCATGTACTTTGTTTTACCTTCACTAATGTGCAGCCCCAGATTTTGTGCCGCCTGCTCGATCTGGATGAAGAACTCGTGTACAGCTTGCTCGATTCTTCCGATGATGTCGATGTCGTCTGCGAAATTGAAATTTCAATGATCATTGAAAAAACAAAAGTGTTACTATTTTGTGATTTTAGCCCAAATTGCTTTTTTTTTTAAAGAAAAATTCTAATAATCATTATCCTTATTTTAATACCATTTTACGTCAATAATTTGCCTTAAACTTGAAAAAGAAATTTTTTTACTGATACGTTTTACTGATAGTTGTAATAACTAACCCCTTAAATTAGAAAATATCACTTTAAGTTGTGCTTGTACACTATGCTTCCCCAAATGACCGACAAACCGTCTGCTATAAAGAATATCCGCTTTCTAAAAAAATATTATGGGTGTGAAAAACACCAGCCCAAAAATTATAGTCAAAACTTAGCTTGAAACAAAGGCATATTTTCGGCATAGTGTCAAATTAAATTTGTCGTAGTTTCGAGTTAATTTGACTATAATTTTGTGCCACTGTAAATAGCATTAATTGTTCAGAAAACTGTTTCATCATCAAGAATCGAAGTATCGAAGCACGATAGAGACTTGACAAAATTGACATTTCACGGAACATGTTTTCCAAACTGCGATTATTTTTATTGATGGAAATGGGTTTTTTCATACATTGTTGCAATGCTCGAACAAATTATGGTATACGTTTATATAAGATGCTATCATAAACGCGACCTTGAAATTCATGAAAAAGTGGTAGGTATCGATTTGAAATTCCTGGTATTTTCCAAGATCTTTCGTAGTGAGAATATTTGGTCGATGGACGATGATAGACTTATACCTGGTCTGAAACCGCACTGATGTGATATGAATGGCTTCAAGCGTTAACATAGTATATGGCAGAAAGGACTAGTTAAGTCCAGAGGGTCGTCTTTCTTTAGGATCAAGCAAACAATGCTGAGGTTCTATTCATTGGGCCGCATTTTTCCTCCGATTATATTTTGCAGATTATACTCTTTACCAGTTCATCACCAGCTGCTTTGAACAGCTTGGCTGCAGGGCCATTTGCTCCAGCAGCTTAATTATTCTTAAGTTTATATATAAAGCTACATATTTATATGTAAGCTGATTCTTTAGAAAAATGGAGGCGAAACAAAACAACATACTTAAAGGCACTTAGAAAAATGCTGATGCTCCAAATGCGTTAGAGAAACAAACATCACATCTCAACCTGTGAAGTCAGTTCAGTCAGAAAACAACGAATGGAAACGCAGCAAACAACGAATTTAAGTATTTTACTTGAAACTTATTCAGATATTTTGAAACAAGCCCTACATAAATTCCATTTTATTTTTATTTAATAGTTTTAAAAAAACACAACTTATAACTGTACTCTCTCTAATCGCATTGGTCTATAAAACAGATTAAAGAGTTTGCAAGTCGGCTTATCAAAATAAATTGTATCTACTTCAAAATTGACTTATAAAATAAAAACACTATAGATTACCTATGCCCCATCATAGGAAAAACCAAAGTAATATACTCCTGCAGGACAAAGTTATTAAATTACCTGCATAACAAAATTTCCTATAAATATAATTATAATAATATCCTCAGAAATGAATCCTGGCTGATAACTTTGTGAAGACTTATCTTATGTTGCAATGGCAAATTGTTTGCTCAAAGGTATTACTACACTAACTTCATACTTAACTGAACCAAGTCTTTTTGGTTACATCAAAGAAGTCCGATGAAAAATGAGGTACCTATTGTTCCCAAGAAGTTATAATTATATTTTATAAATAAATATTTAAGAACATACAAAATCTGCACGATATAATGAAAATGTCAATTTTATAAGAATAATCTTTTGAATTTCACATTTTGACAAAAACTACAATTTATAGTTTATTATAAAACCTAGGAAACCAAAGCCTATGCAATCATTAAATGCAAGGAGTTTGTCACGAATGAAATCACCTGACCACTTATACTTGCAATCATTTGAAATCACACTGATATCAGGTGCAATCACTATTTCAAGTGATGAAATTTATAAAAAATTTGGTGATCAATTTCAAAAGATTTCTTGCAATCATTAAAAATATTTGAAATCACTCAATTTTTTTGCAATCATGCAATCAAAAGTAATGAAATCACGAATTGAAATCATAATGAAATCACTTGAATTAATGTGTAATCATTTGAAATCAGTAAATTTATTTGAAATCAAGGCAATCACAAATTTTTAAATCGTTTTAAATACTGCTTGAAATCACTTGAAACCACTACACTGGCTAGTGACAAACCCCTCGATTAAATGCGTTTAATAAAAAAAATAATAAAATAAATACTTCTGTGATCAGATGGCAGAATGTTATAAGAGTGATTTTTTTTAATTTTACGTGCATTTTGTTAAAATGTGACAAAAAATTAGTTGATTTCACATACATATATGTATATACAAAAAAAAAGAAAACTTAAAACTTTAATTTTTGAAATAAACTTTTTGATTTTTCATAATATTTTGAACTTTAAAAAAGCACGTAAAAATTTAAAGATTCACTTAAGAATATTTTTCCATCTGACCGCAGTCATGTTAGACTATATTTGAACTGGTTGGTAACCCTGCAGTATGTCTTAAGTCTGTGAGTTCAAGATCCTTCTATGGCAGCAAAAAGATAACAAAATATTTATAAATCTGAGTAGGTGCTTATACACATCGTATATTAACCGTTATACTTATGATTCATTCTATACTATAACACTCAAGCAAAGATTCTTTCAGTAAAGTGAAAAATTATTTGAACCACCAAGTGGATTTAGTGGTGCGGAACTCCTTTCAAGTGAAAAATTTAAGAAAAAGGATTCAAAGGAGTTTTAGTGTGTGTGTGTTTTTTTTTTTGTTCTTATGTGGTGACATGGTACAAGTAACGAGCGTATGATGTATAGTAGCATGGAGACAAGGCGAAAGCAACCGGAAAGCATCGACGATGACACTGTTTTGAAGAAAAATAAAATAAAAAAAAGGAAGAAAGTGCAAGAAAAAGAAAATTAAATTTACAGTCATATGAGCTAAAGCTGTTAAGTGCTAAAACGGTCCATTGGTCTTTAAGATCGACGATATTCTCTAGAGTATAGGTACTTGGGATTGGTTTAAAGTATGTATAGGGATGTGAATCTTGTAAAAAGACTTTATATAAGCGCAGTACAATCTTAACATCCATTTGCTTTTCTTTAAAAAATAAAAAAAAAAATATTATTAATGTGTCAGGTCAAGATGAACGAGTATATAGCTGAGTGGCTTATACGCAGTTAGCTTATAATGGAAAAAAGGCACTCAATTTGATAGTGTGAGGATAAATAGCTGTTACATATAAATATATTTTTTTGAAAAATCAATACATTATAAAATACTTTTTCCTTAATAAATCTGGAAAGAAAGCACGAAAAATCGTCAACATTTAGATTTTTAAGACAAAATAGAATTTACGAGTATCTTTATACAGTGAATTGATTATGGTAATTGGAATTACTGTCACTTGCATTTCTTTCAATTTTGGTTGAGTATTTACAGTAATCGGGTATTTGTTTATAGAAGAAACGTACACTACAAAAGTCATGAGGATAAAAACAGGCATATTTGAGAAGTACAACTGAAATATGCAAGTGATACAAAAAAAAAATGTGTAGAGGTCAATAGAGTAATGCATTTACAACTAAATAGAGAATTTGTATCAATTTTTAGAAACCTATGTTAATAGAATTCAGAAAGCTGGCTTGAAATTCAAAAATAAATGAATTAAAACCTCGTCATCCTAATAAGAGGCTCCGTTTTCTCTCCAACTCACTTCTTGATTGTTATCAATGATCTTCTGTCTGACACTTCTAATCCACTTAATTGTTTCGCTGACTACAACACCCTCAGCTTTTCATATTCGTTTCTAGATTCACAACCCGCAGCTCTTCGAAAAGCTTTCCATTCTCGGTATGTGTGTTACTAACCACCTTTTGTAGAATGATCACATATTTGACGTGGCCAAAAACGCTGCGAAATACGAAATTTTGTTCTCCCAATGATTTGACTGTTGTCTAATAAGGCGAATATTTGTCCTAAACTAGAGTACCTACAATTTTCATGCTTGGGCAGGAGCTCCTATAACCTTGCTTCCCAAGTTTTCTAAGCTGTTTGAAAAATTAATTAAAACGCGCATGCTATCTTTTCTTGAAAAAAATAAAAATAAGTATATGTACTGAAAAATGCGATATTGAAAGTATGCTGTGATTTACATATACAAGGGGATAAACTATAGTAATCCAACTATGGCACTTTTTTATTGACATGACAAAGGCGTTTGACATGGTCGACCATAAAATTCTTTTAAGCTAGTTATAATAATGCTGGCTTTAGAGGTTTATTATATTATTCGTTTAAATCGTACTTGATTGGAAGAGAACAAAGAGTTTTAATAAATGGAATTTTCAATAATTTGCAAAAAATAGATAACGTATGTTCCACAGGGTTCTGTTTTAGGCCCATTACTTTTCTTAATCTATATTAATTCACTGTTCTTTCAAGATTTTTTCTGGAAAACGAACAGCCTTCGCAGACGATATAGATTTTACCTATACAAATACAACTTATTTTGAATGCATCGTTAACTTGGCATCAGATACAATTATTTAGTGAAAAACCAGTGTTCCCAAAACTGTTTTCAAATTGAACGAGTCGACTCGTTTAAATACTCAGGAATTTTATTCGACAGTAATCTAAGCTGGAAAGATCATGTAAATTCTCTAAGAAATTATATGAATCTTATTACTCGTAAGATGTATCTGTTAAGGCCGTTTTGTACAACGTACTTAGTCAGTCTAAATTGCAATACGGTAAAGTAAGTTGGGGGGGAACTTTTATGAACACTTTACGTTCCATTCTGATTGCTCAAAAGCATATAGTTCGAATAATTTGTGGTAAAAATCAACGTGCACATAGCTGGCCTCTTTTCTGCAATTTAAGGATACTTCCCTTGCGTCATCTGTATGTTTTTAAAGTCTTAAAAGAATTTTATCAACAAAGTGGTAATATTTCTACCAGGAACTCTTCAATATATAATTTACGTGTTAACAATTTAGAACTTGTCACAACTTTGATCGCACATAAAACATATTTTTTGAATTTTTATCTAATGACATTGCGTACTATTTTCAACAATCTTCCAATCGTTACAAGGATAATTAACAATTTTAACTCTTTTTTAAGAAAAATTGAAAAAATGCCTTTTCACTATTGACATTGAAAATATTGAATTCATTTATAAAGTAAGATTATAAAATGCAAAAGGATCTTTCATTCTGCTTTAATCTGTATATTATATTGAACGTATAGTAAAATTTTCTCTAATTTATATATATTTATTAAAGGTAAAGATTAACAAAAGAACAACTGTAAGTACCTACCCCACGTCAGTTATTCAATTGTGTGCTTAATTATTTTTTTTTGTCAGAGATTCAACACTAATATTATCTACAGCATAATTACTGAATGGCTCAGATTTTATTCTGTTTAAACTTAACTCTATTTTTATAAAAACTTTGTTATTATGTAGTTTTTAAGTGGAAACTGAATAAAAATTTATTGAATTGAATTATTTGAATTTACTGAATCGGATCCAGAAAAGAGCCAGGATTACAACTGAAACGTTTGTCACTTTGAACACCGCCGAAATGTTTCTTGTCTCTCTTTATTTCATCCCTTTTTTTTTATAAAGAGTGTTCCACCAAAGTAGCCAGTTTCGTTCCTCCACTGAAACAATTCAACCGCAATAATCGTTCTGCAAGCTATGCCCATCAGTTCATCCTTGAGCCCAGCTTCGGAGGTTTACAGAGATTCTTTTTTTAGCCGCACTACACGAATGTGGTGTACCCGGATCTGTTTTTCCCCTCCATTTTATTCTTGAAGCATTCAAAACTAATTTGGATCGGTATCTCCTGTGTTAATCATCTAAAGGGTATTCATAATCCATTGAGTGTACGCAAAATATAATAAAAAAAAGTGACGAAATCCTAAGTTTTTTGTTAAGTGGTCTTTTTTGACATTGATGGATATTTTTATAGAGAAAACTCGTGCCATTTTGCTGAATACAAAGAAAAATGCTGATGATCCAAATGCGTTTAAGAAACAAACATTACATATCGACCAGTGAAGTCAGTGGTCATGAGCGGTACTCTACATACGACTTCGAAGACTGAGCAAATCTGATAATGCGTGGGTTCGAATCCTATGATGTGCATGTAGAAAGTTTTTGATAAAAAAATTTGTATTAAAGCTCAGCACAATTAATAAGGAGACTGATAATAGGAATTGGCACTCCTTGAAACAGCTATATCTCCAGCCAAAATTAAACAAAAAAACGAATAGTAAAATTCGTTAACAATCCGTGGTAGCACCTTTAAGTTGTTGTTGTTGTTGTTCAAAAATTCAATGACAAAGAAAACATTTGTTCGGCTTTATAACTTTGAAAAGGACAAAAGAATCAAAGAATCGCATCGAATTTAGACACAATCAGCAGCAAATATCAGGGATAAGGCTATATTGTTGAAGCAAATTTATGAACGCTTCTTCATGTTATCCGTAGTGCTAATCATTTTTAAGCCATAGAAAAAATGTCTCAAAATGATGTCAGAAGGAAGCCGCGCATAGGATGTCTTTCCCCAAAGAGAACATAACGTGAAATGTTAAAATATGGTAAACTCAAACGACTTTCGAAAATATTTGTTTCTGATAAAAAAAAAAGTTTATCTTTGATGGGCTGAATATTCAAAACTATTATTTTCACTTTCTAAGAAAACAAGTGCGATTTCTCAACAAAAATCACAGCAGGGAAGGAGGCATAGGTAGCAATAACATATTATTGCTTGAATCAATTTTTACGAAAATGTTTGAAATTTTCGGGCCCACTTCATGGATTTTTCAAAACGACAAAGCCCTTTAACTTACATCCCGAGGAGCAAAATCATTCATTAAGAGACAATATGTAATTTTTTTGTCTCATCGTAGTATACTAACTGCGGACCTCGATGCAATGGAAAAAGTATGGGTCTGGCTTACACATATGAAGAATGTAGATTACGGTAGCAAGGAAGTAAATTTATTTCATTAAAATGGCCTGGAATACGATTTGTCTGAACTGTTTGACCTTGATGAATACTCCGCTTAAATGATGGAATTTCTTAAGTTATTTTGAACTGATATTATTGAAGAGAATCAATTTTGACTTAATGATTATGATGCGTTTTCATCAAAGAAAATTGTGGGTATATCGTTTATTTTTTCTATACTATACCGTTAAAATTTCTCTTGAAGTTCTAATGCACTATTTTATATTGAAAATTTAAATTTCTTTCTTGTGCACAAATTTTTAGCATTCATCAATATCAAACAATTTTACACACAAAAGTATTTTGAGAACTTTTAAGAAGCAAGAATATTTTACGTAAGTATTCATATTAATTGTTTTGCTTGAAATTTCAGTATTCCCCTTTAAGGTTGCTTAAACTTATTCTTTGAAATAAAGCATCACATGTGCACAAAAAATAAAGTGATGTATCTCTTTAAAATAGTTTCACCAAAACAATAAAGATAGAAAACCAGACAAATAAAATTGTGCTGCTTGCAGTTCTTTTGTTAGTTTCACATGACTGCAACTATATCATGGGATTGTTTCATTACGTGTATATATATATATTTTGTTTAAATATTTTGGCAATCCTTTTCTAAAGAAACAGCACGTAAAGGTAATGCAAGAACGTTTCCTTTCTTTTAAATTCCTGCGCGGCGGACACGATACGCTTTTCAGAGTTCAGACAATGGATGTTGTCATTAGAGCCAAAGATTTCAGCAATCTACAAATGGTTCTCCTTTAAGTTATGTAATCATTTGAAAAGGAATTTTAAGAATTTTTCGTGCGAGTTTAATTGTAAAAGGTATATTGCATTAAATTCAATCGATGAATTTATTCTTGTGCAAACAACAACCAACTACAACACTATATCTAATGAATGTACAATAAATTCTATCAATTATTCAATTTATGTAAACATTAAATCAGCTTTCAAATTCTTGTGCATACTAAGGTGGTTCTTGTCATCCCATATTTCCTTATAGAATAACAATAATGTTGGATTAGTATTTTCCTATTACTTTATCAAAATATACAACCTAGAACAAAGAAATTAGTTCTCTAGAATTTGTAAGGCATTCATTACCGTTGTGTATCTATATACATGTATTATAATCCATGTGCCTTCTTGACAACATGAAAATTTACCCATCAGGATTGTTATAAGCACTCTGTTGCAACTGAACCAACCAAACGAAGCAAGCTTCGTCTCAACAATTGAACCCTTTACATGATGAAATGAATAACTTCACGGAAGTGGAACAGAAATCCAGAAGAAATGTGACTTATTTCAATTTCCACTTTGAATGTTCATATTGTCCTAAGGGTGATATAAGAAGGTGGAGGTGGAGAATATCGTTGCAGATACACCATGGCGATGATAGCTTTCTTCTTTAAAATTCTGCATGGATATAGTTAGAAATAATGTTGCCAATCGCGTTTATTTCTTTAAAATTGTTCATTTACAACAAAGAAAATAATTTTGAAATATATTTAAGTAGGTACCTAATATAAATTTCTTAAAATTTTAGATATAGAAATGAGAACTTGTTCCTTCATCCTATCTTTTCTGGTACAGTTATGTTAATCACTACAAAACATTAAAAAAATAATTTTGCTGAAAAGGATGAAGATGGAAAAACAATAGTAGAGCGAAAACCGTGACTGAGGATATGGAAATACCATTCAGTGAATTCAATGGTGTCATTAAACCAACAAATGAATTATTGGAAATGGACCTCGATACCACGAAATTAAAATTATTGAAGAATAAAATATTAAAATGCTAAGCAAGCACCGATAGACCCGGGCTGATGATGAGTTGATAAAAACCCAAATCTGTGAAATGGAAAGTTTTCTTGTTCCAGCTGATTAGATTTAGAGTAAAGTAACCTGTGATATTAGGATCGTGTTCAAGATATTCAGGGCAGCCTTATCGAGGTTCGGAAGAAAATTCTGACCGATTCGTACAAAATCGGAAAATTTTGAAATGAGGTATCCGTTCTGATATACACAAATCTGAGAAGCTTGCGAAAGAATTAAACGCAGGCTATTGATGTGCGATTCCGGAGACGGTACAATCATGAATTGTACGCAATCTACCTTGAAGCAGATATCGTGACAAAAATTAGGCTCGGTAGACTCCGGTGGACAGGGCACCTAGCTCGCATGAGCGAAGAGGAACCTGCTCGGATAATTCTTTGTGGTACATTCTATGGCAGACGGCAGCGTGGTAGACCATGCTTGCGCTGGAGAGATGGCGTAGAAAAGGACGCCCGGAGCCTTGGGGTGCGAAACTGGATGGCGTCGGCTCGAGACTGGGATAGGTGGAGAGACTTGTTGAAGGAGCGGACCGGACCGGACCCCGGTTGTCGAGCCGATGATGATGATGATGATTGATGTGCGATGCAATGTGTTGCGCAATATACTTTTGACAGATAACACCACAAATATTTTCCGAAGTTCCCCGACAATAAATTGCTGCGGAGCATTAAATAAAAAAATATTTATAAAAAGTTGTAGCTGATTTGATTGAAAATAAATGGATTTTCAATGTTTGTTTTTTTTTAAGCTACAAAATTAAAAAAAAACAATCTTTTCGAATTGTTTTTATTTCATTGTGTTATTATACATATATAGAATGTATGTACATTTTTCTTTAAAATTATCAGAATAATTATCACACTGTTTTAAAATTTCAGATGATTGCGTTTATTTGATATATGTATACTGTTCCGAAAGGGACACATCGATCGCAATTTGAGTTCCGATCTGAAATAATTTCCAATCTGAACTTCTTCTGAACGGATACCTCGATAGGGCTGATTATTTGATGTTTTGTGTATGACTGCATTTCTAGAAGTGAGCTCTACAGAACCATGTTTAAGTTTAACCTTGGTCTCCCTAGGAAACATGTTCTGATTTGCATGACGAAGCGAGATAACACCGCGGTTACCGTCGGAAACGGTCCCACCGAGATCTTTGATGTAAATAAAAAATCGTATAAAAAAGATGCTTTATATAATCACTTAAATACAATTTTGGAAGGAATCGTTCGAAACTTGGAGCTGTTGGTATACGGGCAATATCTTTCAAAAATTGATGGACATACACATTTATAGAAGGTTAACGCTGTAAAAATCTAAGGGTTCAACGAAATGATAGAAATTTTAATGTCGAGGTCGAACAGGACTTTACCTTGGGCTTATACGTTGGGAAAAGTTGTAAATTTAATAGTTTTAATACAGTTAATAGTCGATAACTCCAGTTTGCGAATTGAATGATGAAAGATAATTCTTGTAAAACGCTGTATTTTTAAGCTAAGAAAACAATCGAGCAAGGAAGCCCTCAGTCGAAAAACTAAGCTATATCATTATTATATAAAAACTTATCATCCTATCAGTTTTTCTATATACTACGGAGACGTGGTCATTGTTAACATCTTCTTAAAAAAAGTTTAGACATTTTGGAAGAAAAATCCTTCAACATCGGTCCATATGATGACAGGGAAACGTGGATATTGTCAAGTTCTTATCAAGAATTTAGACGCTTCGAATCAAAAATTATTCAACTTTGATCCAATAAGTGTGAATAACGTGTGCCCAGAAAGTTATTTATCCAACGACTGCAATAGTTCGGTTATATAAGCAAATGGAAAATAATGCTTCTACACGATAATCGTGTTTGCTTTGAATCTTTATATCTGCTACAAACTATATTTTACTAGAGTAGAATTTTTTTCTCAGTGTATAGAATCTTCGAAAGCATTACATTTAGAATTCACAAAACAAGAAGAACATATCTGTGGTTGCGAAAAAAACAGAAAATAATTTTAAAACCCTTGTTGAGGAAAGTGACGAAGTGTGTTGAAATAATAAAGCTTATTGGAAACATAAGCATTTCGAATAGTTTTTGGTGACACTGATGATGTTACTATGCCTATAAGACTATTATGTAACCATCAGCAAAACTTATTATGAGAATAGTTGTTTCAGACAGAAGAAACCGTTGATGAAAATAAGAAAGAGTTTCAGGAAACAGACGTTCGCATTAGTTATGTGAATTTCAGAAATATAATGAGTTGCTTGTGCGAAACCTCTTCTCTAAAATCATATTCCCTGGTGTTAAGATTTAATCGGAAATCTTCTTTTTCTTGCAATGACGAAAGAAAATTCCAAAATAGAAAAAAATCTTTAAACAGAAATTAATTTCTTGTCAAAAATAAAGTTCTTCCATATGAGATTTTAGAATTTTGTTCGTTAATTGAATGTATCAAAATGTCATCTTGTTGTATACAGGGTGATTGGTTTAATGTGCACCAAAAAGCTTAAGCGTGTGGGTGGGGTTAAAACAAGAAAAAAATCGTATGGGAGGGGGGTCTATTTCCCCCCGTTTAGGAGGAAGGGGCATTTTTCTAAAAAATGGACTTAAATCAGAAAAAAAATTATTTAAAAACAAAGGTGAATGATACAAAGCCTTGTTATATCTTTTTGGAAAGCCAGAAAACTACTCTTTTATTTCATTTTTAAATTAAGTTGTTTAAGTAAACAGTTTTAAAAAAATTAATTTTCAAACTCAAAATTTTGAAATAAAATAAAAAAAAAATTGAATCTATTTTTTTTCAAAATTTTATGTTATCAGCTACTATTTTTATTTTCAAAATTCAATGCTCTTATTAATTTTTAGTCAAAAACAGAAAACCGGATGCCAAAATGTATCTTAGTTTTTGAGAAATTAAGAAAATACTAAAAGCACTTTTTCAAAAAAAGGTGAAATCTGTTTAATCTGGTTAAAAACAATTAACTGGATTATTAACCAGATTTCTCCTTTTTTTTGAAAAATTGCTTTTAGTATTTTCTTAATTTCTCAAAAACTAAGATACATTTTGGCATCCGGTTTTCTGTTTTTGACTAAAAATTAATATATGCATTGAATTTTAAAAATAAACATAATAGTTAATAACATAAAATTTTTAAAAAAAATTAGATTAATTTTTTTTTATTTTAATTTTTTTTCAAAATTTTTAGTTTAAAAATTAATTTTTTTTAAATTATTCACTTAAACAACTTAATTTAAAAATAAAATTAAAGAGTGGTTTTCTGGCTTTCCAAAAAGATATAACAAGGCTTTGTATCATTCACCTTTGTTTTTAAATAATTTTTTTTCTGATTTAAGTCAATTTTTTAGAAAAATGCCCCTTCCTCCTAAGCGGGGGGAAAAAGACCCCCCCTCCCATACGATTTTTTTCTTTTTTTAACCCCACCCACACGCTTAAACTTTATGGTGCACCTTAAACAAATCACGCTGTATAGATGACATTTTGATACATATTTTAATTCTACGAACATCTAAAAATAATTTTATAAAAATTCCTGCAACCAATTTTCACAAAACGTTCTTACAAACAATTGTAACTTGCGCCACCACAGAACAATTCTTTTATTAGAAAAATGACCTCAGTTGGCAATAGTGTTCAAAAATGCAGTACCTCTATGCACATTCGGTATGTAAATATCTATATTCATAGATATAATAGCTAGTTCTGTTGAATACCGAGATGTTTTGAATATTTTACAAATTCACATAACGTATTGAATGTTACGTGGCGGATATACGAGAGTCGATTTCGTGTGCAGATGCAATATAAAAAGCTTGCTTGCACAGACAGAAAGAGGACGAATTTATCCAGAGAGTCACATCACTCAGTATGTCGCCCTTTTATCGTTGCTGAAATGGCTTAAATGCAGAAAACAACGTTTAGATATCAAATAGATTTAGTTCACAAACAGCAAACCAAGTCATTGGTACACTCGTTATCGCTATCGCAACCGTGCTATATACCGCTGCCGCACCGTTTGTCGTCATCTATAGTCACTTACAATTGCAATACAACCATCTCGATCCTTATATATGTACGTACTGCAATCTACTTCTTGTTTCGAGAAAAGCAAACAACAACAACACAAAAAGGAAACATCAACGATTCAACATCCTTCTTCTATTATAAGTATGCTTGTTTGCCTGCGATTTTGTTGTTCGCATTTTCAATCATATTGCTAGTTAAGTTACATAAACGAAACGATGCGATGTAACGATTACGATATGTATACTTCTAAGAACCATATCATTGACTCCATTTGCAATTTCGAGCACAAGTAGATATAGAATGGATGGAGTTGGTAGTTACGTTCCTGGAAAAAAGATTGCATGCAAACGATCAAATTAATTGGCAAAAGACTTAAGTTGAGTGTATGTCATGCGACATTTATGTGTGTGTAACGGTCACAGGATCTATTAAAAGTCAAAATTCCCTTTTATATGGTAAAAATTAAATTCTCGATTTTGTCTAAGTTTAAAAGATTAAGGCTGTAGATGTGTATATACGTGTCAGATTTCCGTTGACAAATGATTTCGTATTTGTATTTTAAACGAAAAAAAAATTATGTCAAAAAACACATATATACCTTATGAAACATTATGATATAAAGGCCAAGCTATTATAGGTATACATAATCAACAAGGCATTCTAACAGACTTAGAGCGCCATCTGGTTTTGTGACACGTTAATTGGAAAAGAAAAGTGTAGATGGGTTCGTTTCGTATAGAGGAATGGGAATGATAAAATTTTCTTGCCTTGTCTTTGCTTTTCACCTGAGGATGTGACAAATGACTTCTTTGTTATATTTTGACATATGAAAGAAGGTCCTTGAGGCACAAACTTCATAAATTACTATGTGATGCTTATAACTTTTGAAAAATATGTTAAGGTAGGTATCCATATGAAGACATAATGTAAATTAAACTTAATTCTGAATAGGTATATTTAAGGAAGGTGATTTGGTTTTATGTACGGTAAAATAATTAAAGGATTTACATGAATACACTTCTGATATAGAACGCAAATAGTTCATAAAACAATATTATTATAATGAATGTCGAATACAAAAAAAATTACTAATTTATTAATAAGTTTGTCTTGGCAGAAAAGGATTGAGAATGTAAAGAGTTCTTAAAATGTTGGTGTCGAAACGTTTCAATGTAATCAGAGGTATTAAACTTTTGATGGAAAAAAGATTATTTTTGCTATTTAGACGATAATTGTTAAGCCCAAAGTTTAAAATTACGATATTTGCGAATTTCTTGGAAACTGTGAACTTTTTGGAAAACAAAATTACAGGTAAAAATTATAGCTTATACGAACTTGTAATTCTCTACATATAAAAAAAAGGTCTTAGCACTTTTTATTGTATCATCAATTAATTTCGAGAAAAAACTTGTCATTAATCTCAATGTGTAAGATTTATAAAAGCAAATTGATAGCAACTGAGATAAAGAAGCTTCGCATGACACTATGAGTGACACAGATTGATCAAAGAAGAAGATCCGAAGAAGTCTTTAAGTCAAAAATAAAGGGTGTTTTTTTTAGAGGTATAGAACTATAAATTACAATAAAACAACGATGGAATATTCGATTGACATGATTTTTTATTTATTCGAAAGATAATCTTGTGGCATTACATTTTAAATATGATTTCTGGCATATGACTGCTACGGATAGCTCGGATGTAGTATAATCTGGACGTATAACTTTCGATGATGAATTTTTCCAACATTTGTGGCCGTATATCGGCAATAACAAGTCGAATGTTGTCTTCCAAATGGTCAAGCGTTTGTGGCTTATCCGCATAGACCAATGACTTTACATAACCCCACAGAAAATAGTCTAGGGGTGTTAAATCACAAGATCTTGGAGGCCAATTCGCAGGTCCAAAACGTGAAATTAGGCGTTCACCAAACGTGTCTTTCAATAAATCGATTGTGGCACGAGCTGTGTGACATGTTCCGCCGTCTTGTTGGAACCACAGCTCCTGGACATTATGATTGTTCAATTTAGGAATTAAAAAGTTAGTAATCATGGCTCTATACCAATTCAACTAGAAGTGCGCTTCATCGCTAAACAAAATTCGCTTATGAAACGTATTGCGTATTCCGCACAGAACCATTATTTTCGAAATAAAATTGCACAATTTGCAAGCGTTGTTCAGGCGTGAGTCTATTCATGATGAATTGCCAAACCAAACTGAGAATAAATCACTTGACAGCTGTTAAATCGGTCGCCGTCTTGAAAAGTAATGCCAATTTAAAGTTCTATACCTCGAAAAAAAACACCCATTATTATCGTGAATAAAATGCAGCACGAGCCACTCAACTGGGTACTGTCATGAATTAAGGAGTGACGCTGAAAACCACTTCCAAAATTCATTGTGTTATAAAATTTCTTCCCTACAATCCTGAAAGACAGGTCTACGTCTAGGAACTCATGAGTCAAATCTAAAGTTCAAATGCTTATGTGGAAAAGTAGTGTTGTCGGGAAAATAACAAGAAGTATTTGTTGACTTCATTATTAAATAAAATCTATAATCGAGTTCAACTTCCTCATTACTTACATATAAATAAGCTTAATACATATATATATCAATAGTCAAAAAGATCCCAAGAGCATTTTTTCTTATAATGGAGCACAATATGCTCAACATTTTTTTTTATCAAAGAAATCCCTTGCTTTACATTTATAAATTATAATTTTTACATTTAAATTCATCTTCAACATACAATTCATACATTTATAGGAATTCACAACTAGGATAAGGACGACAAATGTTCAAAGAAACGAAATTTGAACTTTTGAAACATAATTTAATTTTTTTTCCTTAACACAAAATAAAAAAGGACTACCTAAGTTATT
Source organism: Baccha elongata (assembly GCA_951217065.1). Taxonomy (NCBI): domain Eukaryota; kingdom Metazoa; phylum Arthropoda; class Insecta; order Diptera; family Syrphidae; genus Baccha; species Baccha elongata. Next base: position 36,701,177 of record OX578273.1, read on the forward strand.
ATAAACCATTAAAAATTTAAGTGCCTGCAGCTAGCTCTTCACTTAGTTCGAGAATCAATTATCGTTAAAAATTGTTTCAACGGCAATTTTAAATTTTACAATTAAGATAAAAAGCAATGTTTCTCTGGATTGTCGTTCGTCCATTTCGAATCTCTATGATGATGCCAAAAACTTCCTCATTCTCATGCGGATACTCGAAGAAAATAAAATAAAATAAACGAAAAAAAATATTTATGCTTGCTTCTTTCATTGTGAACCCATGATGCTCAATGGTGGTCTTTCTCTGAACTCTGCAAAACGGAAATTGAGGCTAGCATTTAAAGGACTTTTAAATATAATTCCGGATGTTTATAATGAGAGGACGATCATAGGAAAGCCTACCCAGTGCGGGATATATATACATTTTTGTGTTTTCTGTATGTTGGGGGCTTGTTCCATTTCCTTATTCATTAATGAAACTGGGAACTTTAAGTGGCGTGAAACTTTCCTTTAGGATAAAACTGGAATTATATGTAATTGAAAATTGAATGCTTGTCTTGTAATAATTGATTGCTAATTTGAATTAAGACAGAAATAAAACAGAGATAAATTATTTCTACAGTACATTTGGAAGAAGGAATACTTTTTTGGTGTGTTTAACGTACATTAAACTCTCGCAGGTCATTTGCGAAATTAACAGAAATGAGATCAGAATTTTTGAACTTAATTTTAAGGACGAATAAATTGTCAAAATATATCAAGATGATGTTAATTAAAAGGAATCCAAAGAGTTCTTTTAATGCTAGTTTATTTAAGTGAAACATTAAATGTTTTATGAAAAACTAGATATAGGTTATGGTGAATGTATAAAAAAAAACACATCGCATTTTATCTTACTTTAGTACGTATATGAATGTATGTACGAACACTTAGAAGAGCTACTTTATAAAGTGATCTTATTAAATAATAAAAATTGATAATATTCCTATTGAAAATTGTCACTAATTAAAAAAAAGAAATACTTGTTATTTTATCACTAGAAAATATTTCAAACAAGGTTGGAACCACAACAGGAATAAAAAACGAGGATATTAAACAAGAAAGCGGATGGAACGTCAAATAAACCGATCCCTTGGTGAATATGAAAGCGATTAATCGAAAATATTAAACTTTCGGTACTATAAATCTACTAAAATATTTCTCAAAAACGACTCGAACGATTTTGATAACTGAAGGACTGAACAAATTTTATTCAAATTTTGAATGGCTTTTAATTTTTAAGTTAATGGCTTTTAATTCTTAAGTTTTAGTTTAGTTTTAGTTTAGTTTTAGTTTAGATTTAGTTTAGATTTAGTTTAGTTTTTGTTTAGTTTTTGTTTAGTTTTAGTTTAGTTTTTGTTTAGTTTTAGTTTAGTTTTAGTTTAGTTATAGTTTAGTTTTAGTTTAGTTTTGGTTTAGTTTTAGTTTAGTTTTAGTTTAGTTTTAGTTTAGTTTTAGTTTAGTTTTAGTTTAGTTTTAGTTTAGTTTTAGTTTAGTTTTAGTTTAGTTTTAGTTTAGTTTTAGTTTAGTTTTAGTTTAGTTTTAGTTTAGTTTTAGTTTAGTTTAAGTTTAGTTTTAGTTTAGTTTTAGTTTAGTTTTAGTTTAGTTTTAGTTAAGTTTTCGTTTAGTTTAAGTTAAGTTTTAGTTTAGTTTTAGTTTAGTTTAAGTTTAGTTTTAGTTCAGTTTTAGCTTATTTTTAGATTAGTTTGAGTTTTACTTTTAGTTTAATTTTAGTTAAGTTAGTTTTAGACGAATTTTATTAAGAGTTTGTCGACTTAATTTGGGAATATACTGACTGCGTTCAGCTGAAAACTTTTGAAAAACCAATTTTCTTGCAATTTAATAACTTTAAAAAATGCGAAAATGCCGATTTTATAATATTAAAAACTTTGGAAATGCCGACTTTCTAGCTTTCATAAGTTTAAAAACTTTAAAGAATGTCGATGACTTGCATAACTTAGTTAAAAACTCTTCAATAATGCCGTCTGGCACGCCTGTATAAGTTTTAAAATGTTCAAAAATGATGACTTTGCCGACTCTGGAACTCCTCGGGGGTTCGGAATTATTTTGTTATGTCCATAAAAAGAAAGCAGAAAATTAACACAAGACATATCTTCAACAATAATCCTGCATTTTGTATTTCTGCATAGGTTCAGTTGATTTTTTAGGCCACATGTTCAATAATGATATTTCATCATAATGCGTTGCCAATTATAAGACCCCATGTTCTGCTGCATAGCTTTATGGTTTTAAATAAGGTGATTATGGTTTTAAATAAAGTGCTTCTGAATGGCTTTTTAAATGTGAAATTTTGTATGAAAATTGGGTAAATTTTTTATATTGAGGATATAACCAGACGTCAAGACATTTGACTATATGTCGGATTAAATGAGATATTACCTTTAGGAATATGACAAGGGCTTGCTTTTATTATTACCTTTGTGTTATTAAATGCATTTCTAGAAGGATTATACGATAATAATCATTAAGTGTCTTTAAGTGTCATTTTAAATAGTATCACAGTGCTATAGCAGCTCATGAAATTTGCCAGATCTAAAGCTTAACCGATGTAGATCTGGTGGTGTATCTATGTATATAAATGTATCTAGGTATGATTCTTTTAGAATATTCCATCCTGTGGACAGTCTCTGAGTCCCTAACATCCTTCGATGAAGATTGTTATGATTTGCTTTTAACATTGTCGTTATTTATATACATATATATCTATTGATTGAATAAGCAATATGTCTGGTTTTTGTAGCAATAGAATCGCAGTCGATATTGTCAGAAGAATAAAGCATTATTATTCCATATTTGCCATACACAAACTTACTTGAATGTAGACCGTAAAATATACCTAAACATTGATAACTGATAAGTATATTCATGGTCTTGAAAACAAAAGGATGTTATAGAAAAATATTGTTCCTTTACAGGACTTTGATAGATCTTACTTGGATATAAAGACCGTTTATTTGTTTTCAGATGAAGGGGATACAGAATTATCTCAAGTTTTTAAAATGAGGTGAATATATCCAACTCCCATAAATAACATTTTTTTTTTATTCAAAAGATTAGGGTTTCGGGTTTTCGTTTAGAAAACCAACCACCTTATCTTATCAAATATTAAACAAAATTTAAACAAATATTGTATCAAGTTCAGTGGCTCCAACCAACATAATTCCAGAACTAAAAAAAAATTAAGGAGGAATGTTAAGTTCACAAGAAGATGAGTATATAAATGCTACTAATGAAATGCGATAATGATGTCTATACAACAAGGACAAAGAACACCCAACACCTTTCCTGAAAACGTATACAGCCATACTGTCTATTGCATGTAAATGCATCCGGATTGTGTTGTGCAGTACTTACTGTGTTTTGTGTTGTCTCATGTTATATCCTCAAATGCGAAACTATATACACTTTGCACGTACCCCAAACACGAAAAGATCCTCATTTCCTAGAAAAAAAAGCATAAATCGTGTAGTAGTGGTGTTTGTGTAGCTCAGCAGTTCCCATCTACAATGTTTCGTAAAAAAAAGCTCATAACTCTTAAAAAAAAAGGAAGTAGGTATGTAGGTGCTCAACTCATAGATGAAACAAAAAAAAAAGAAGATATAAATGTAACCATATAAGCCGTCTTCGTTTTATAGCTCCTTTTGAATCCCGAGTGCATTTTTTTCGTCAACAGTTGCGAAGGATTGTCATACATGACGACACAATGCCGGCATGAGGATATTTCACTTTTTGAAAAGAAAAACGTAAGGAACGTGCAGCAACAACAATGCAACCGCGCCACATTGAGGATATGGTATAAAAAATGAATGAAACTTAAATGTTGATAGTTAGATACCTAGACGGATGAATAATTTCGTTTTGTTTGGAATTTTTTTGTTTTTTGTTTTTAAGAAAAAGATATTTTTTTTCTTTCATTCATTGAATATCTTGTAAGCTTTTGACGGACGCATTTCAAACTTCAACTTCTGGTGTAATAAATAATTGTGGTTCTGATTACAGCTCACTGAATAATATATACAGTTTGGTTATTATAGTACGTACAATTTGCTTTTCTTAATCCATAGTGTTTTATCTGTCCATAGATTTTTATCTATTTCTGTCGATCATACAACACAAATGTACACACAAGTGACAGTGACAGTAACCTCAAATTTTGTGTGTGTATGGCCTAGAATCGTTTTTTATTTCATTTAGCACGTCTAATTGAGGCTGTGAGTGCAAAAGTGGAGTAACCCCAAAATGCAACAACAGAAATAATCGTGTTTAAAGAATGCTCGCGTCCATAGAAATGCTCCCGGGCGTAAGCAAAATTTTATCATGTTCTGATTTATTTAGGTATAAGGTAGAATTAGTTGCACTAATTTTGTATCGATTGATTGTTAACTTTTCGTTGTTATGATGAGAAAAACTCAAATTTGAAAAAAATATGGGTTACGCCACTTTTGCTCTCACAGCCTCAATTATAGACAGGTTTGGCGAAATTTACAATGACGAGTGTGTTCGTAACTATGGTAAAAGTCGTCCTTTGTCACTCAGCAGCTAAGGTGAGAAACCTGTTTACAATTTTAGTTAGCATTTTCGGACTACCCAACCCCCTCCATCAGCTGTGCGATTAATACAAGCACACCTTTTGAAAAAATATATATCGTTTACATAAACTGGATGGTGCTCAATCAATCATTGGAGAAGTTTTCGAGAAAATTCAGAAAAACAAACAATTTTTTTCGAAAACGACTCATACAATTTTGAAGAAACTTTGTGAACTGCATTCGGCTTGAACTGCACATAATGGAGATTTGGTGTTTAAATTTGGCCAGAACTTGATAACGGTTTATCGGATTTCTTTTATATTTGGTAAGGCATTTAAGTTAAACATTCAACAATATGACATTTAAAGTTTTAAGCTATAAATAACATAAAAACTAAAATACAATGATACATCATTTCATGGTTTAATATTTCTGTAGTTTTATTGTGATTGTTTGCGACGCAGTCGTTGATTTTATTTTTTTCTGTAGATAACGTTAAATAGGAAAACCACAAAAACATAACACAAAGGCGCAAACATAACACAATTGAAAACGTACTTTGTAACAACTGAACACTTTTTCCTCGAATTGATTAACCATTACTTTTTTTTCGAAAAGAGAAATTTGCCAAAAACTGAATTTTGACGAAACACCATCAGGACCCCGGATGAAACACTCAAGATCTTTTCAAATTATTTTTTTTTTATTAATTTTTCTTATTGATTTTTAAAACTTATTTAAATTAGTTGACAATTAAAAAATCTCAGCACAACAAAAGCTGTGATAGACCAAGGCCGTAGCCAAGGGGGGGGGGGGGGTCACAGGGGTTCAAACCCCCCCCCCCCCCCCCCCCCCCCCGAATTTTTTTAGAAATGCATCTGTAAATCAACCTTTTCCGCACAAGTATGACATTTGTGCTCAAATAATTAGTGATTATGTTCAAAACTTTCTGATTTTAGTTTTAAGCCTACGTAGTTAGGTACCAACATAATTTTCGATGAATTTAGTAAAGTAGCTCTAACAGTTTTTAAATACAACCTCAAACAACACAGCCTCAGGATGCCAGGTTACTTTTGCTTCGATTGCACATGATGAATAACTAATCGCCTCAAGGAAATTTAGTATAGGTACCTAGATGGGTATGTGTATGCATCTACATGAAACAATATGTATAGTAAAAACGTATATTCTTATTTCCCTTCCAAATAAACTAATGGTGTCCTTGTGAGCATTAGTTTTCAACTTCGTTATTCCACTTATATAGTTGCAATTGTAACTTGCAACATTTTAGCCGATTCATTCCATGCGTTTCTATTCTCTTGTCAGCAATAGGCAAAAAGGAATGAGCAATTGTGTCAAGGCAACAGCACAGACAAAACGTGAGCACAACGGATTATGAAACCTATTTTAGGATAAGTATAATGATTCCTCTTTTAGATGACTTTTTAAGTCAGCTTAAAATAAGTTTTGAAAATCATAAGTCCATACTTTCTTCGATCCATCGATCCTTGGCAAGTATGAACAAAATTAAAACGAAGAAAACTTCAAATTTTATAGATCTTTTTTGAATTGGGACCACTTTAGAAGCTGAGTTTACGTTATGGAAGAAAAAATGCCAAAGACAAAAAGATACAGAGCGTTCAAAGAGTGCAATAACAGCTCTTGGGGAATGCAATAAGGATCTGTTTCCTAACATCCACAAGCTTCTCAAAATTTTGGCAACACTACCGGTTTCAACGTGTACACCGGAAAGAACATTTTCGACAATGAAACGTCTAAAAACTTACCTTAGAAATTCTACCGGCGAAGAAAGACTAACAGGATTGGCATTAATGTCAATTCATCGACAAATTGAGATTGACACTGAGGAAATTTTAGACATATTTGCAGCACAGAAGGCCAGAAGATTAAATTTAATTTTATAAAAATGATATGCTTACATGTTATTTAATACTTTTTTTTATAATAAAATCTTAAAGAGTGATGATAAATGTAAAATTATTTTAAAAAAATATTGCAAGTCTTTTAGTTTTTCAAATTTGTTTGAGAGTTTTCTTAAAAAACTAAGTATGCAATTGTATTTTATTAGCAGTACTCTACCTAGGAAAAAATATTGAAAATCGTTAAAGCAGTTTTTTTTAAACCGTTTTCATTTTTAATTTTTGAAAAATATTTTGCAATTTTTTGAGTATTTCAATACATCGAAATCTGTAGTTCATCTGGAAAAAAATCTGAAAAAATTCGATATTCGCGTTTCCAACATATTCAAAAAATCTAAAAAGTTATGTATTTGAATTTGATCATAAAAACCTTCCTAAATTTTAAATTTAATTGAAATCGGTTTTGTTGTTAGCGAGAAATTCTGATTTTAAAAAATCGGTTCTATGGGAGGTACTGTTTTAAGATAAATCTCGACTGTTTTATCAAAATCGTTAAGGCCATTTTTAGAAAAAATTAAGTTTTACCATTGTTTTAGAGCTAAAATTCCAATTTCAACAACGCCTAGTGCGAGACTACTAAATAAACACTCTGAACCAAGTTTGCAAATCAGCCTATCCATTTAGGCTGCAGATCTGCAAACAGGCAGTCGGACGAACAGAATTTTCCAACACACTTTTGCCTACTTCCTATCATCGCAATATCATGTTTATTTGTTATCTCATTTTTTTTTTTTTTTTTTGACGAATCCATAACTTGCCTTATACATAGAATAGTATCATTTTCGCAATTAAAAATCGTGTTTGGTGGATTTTAGGTTAATGGACTGTACTAATTTTATTTATTACATCTACAGAAAGGTACAGATTGATTGGTGTATGGAATAAGTATAACCCCCCCCCCCCGAAATAATTGTCTGGATACGGCCTTGTGATAGACTATGGTCAAACTGTTATTCCAGTACACGAATAAGTTATTTAATTTTCTTATTCTTATTTTTAGATGTAAATAATAATCTTCTCAACGTGACATAGACATTTTTGAAAGAAATTTTTCGTTGCGTAACAATTAAGAGTAGGTATAAATCAAAGGGTGTAAATGCAAACCCGACCATGTATGAAATTCGCCATTGAAATACCAAAACAAATGACTATTTAATTTGATTACAAATCACAAACAGAATTTACATTATTTGCATAATAATGACAAAAATAAAACGTTAGCATTTGAAAGATGTCTTGTCATCCTATAGCAATTCAAAACGAAGTATTTCTTCATCTTAACCAAAATTTATTTTGCCTTGCTTAGAGTAAGTATAGATAGATGAATTTATTTTCCTTTCGCATTCTGACTTTTTCCCAAGAGGACACCAAGAAAGACGCAAAAGAAGCATATCTATTATGTATTTATGTCCTTCCGAAAATTAAGTTAAGAGATAAAATCTTAATTTTGTCGTTGACGCCTTTCGGCTCAGAGAGTGAATTTATTAAAAGCATTCCTCGAAATGGCATAAGTAAAATACGAATACCACTAACAGCAACAACAACAACATTCATTTCAATTGGCCAAAGGCAACGTAAGGATATATTTTACATAGAAAATGTGTATCTTTTTATTTATTTAATAATTTCTTAGGGTGACTTATGGCATAACAGTTAGTGAAGAATAATTGAATGTTTTTTTTTATTTTTTTTTTTTTTTTTGTTCTATCAAGTAAGGCTATCATTTGCATTTTCGTCCCTTAGGATGTCGATTAATAAATTTTATTTCCAAGATTAATGATTGCTTTTTGGGGAATTTAGTTGCGTAGTGTTTTCATTGATGCGAAAGGGCAAGAAACATGACAAGAAAAGGGTATCATTATTTAACAATTAATTTAGGAATTTATATCTTTTTTCGGACTCATATAGTTATAATAGAAAAGAAAATCTCTGACACAAGATTTATAGCAATAGATTATGTACATGTTAATGAAAACAATAATTACTCATTGGCATAACAGTATACCAAATAGGTACCTATAGATGCCGGATATTATAACATAAATTTATTAATTTTATTGAAACAAATATACAAATTCGTAGCCAGGAAAAAGGTGTTCCATTATTCCAGTTCAGTGGAGTTCTTGAGCTCAGTAAAGACTGAAAGTATATTTTATAGTTTTCGGACGTCAAAATAAGTATATGTATAATTAGAAGATACTGGAAGGACTTTAAGTTCTCAAAAAACTTAAGTTTTCATATCTGTTACTGTTACGAACTCACAATTTTTAATCGTTAATAATCGTTCATAAAGAAGTTGGAGAAACTGAATATTCTAATACAAAGCTGAAATAAAAAAAATCGATGGTTAAGATCTATATCGTAGTATATAGTATCTATTCTATTGGAAGATAGAAAAGGATGACATATTGAATTTTACATTACTTTAATGTAATTATTTACGACGAAATGTAAAAAGAACTCATCGATCAACCTGTAATTTTTCTAGTAAAAAACTATGTGATGACCTCAATAATAAAGTGAAGTGAAGTAAGGTAAAATCCAATATAAAACAAACTTAGAACGTTAGATTCATAAAAAAAAAAAATCTGCGTTTCTACAAGTTGATTCTGAATCGAGTATTCATTAAGCTGAATTATTCTATAAAGTTTTTCTTTCACACCAAGAATGTTGTTTGGATCAATTTGCAAATCTTCACCACATGCAGTGGCGATCCGTTGCCATTTATCATACCACCAGTCCTTGTTTCTTACTTCGTACAGCAGCATCATTTTACTTAATCGCTCATCTCGAAAACCTAAAACTTTAATGAGATAATCAGTTTGTAGTTTCAGAGTGCTGGTAAATATCTTTGGTAGGCCGGTTTCTAAGTAAATCGCATAATTCGGTGTGTTGATTGGTAAATTAAAAATTTTTTTGATGAAATTTCTCTGAAGTTTCTCAACTTCTTCATACCTACTCTTCCATTCCCCAAACTTGAGCTGCATAACACAGAGTTGACTTCACAACTGAATTGAAGATTTGGTATTTGACAGACAAATGTATTTGGTTATTTGGAAAAAAATTTCTTCAAGTTAAGTTTATAAGACTTTGAGACGCCTTGGCTTTTCCGACGAGGTGCTTATTAAAATTCAGCGTTGGATTAAGGTTCACTCTAAGATATTTATATTCCTTTGTTACTTCTAAACTCCTTTAATTGTACTTTCCAGCTTCAAAATCATAATTTTTGACTTTGCAGTGTAGATTTCAAGTCCCCATTTTCCAGAGTACATAGACAGCCGGTTAATCATCAATTGTAAATTTTCTTTCGATTCTGACAATATGACAATGTCATCAGCATAAAGCAACACATTGATTTCGATTCCTGCCATTCTCATTCCTCCAGGAAGGTGGTTAACAATGTCGTTTATAAACAGTGCAAATAAAAGTGCACTAAGCGGACATCCCTGTTTGACACCTGAATCAATTTTAAACCATTCAGAAAAATTTGATCCATCCCAAATGTTAGCTGCTGTATCTGTATACATATTTTTGATGACATCTAGAAATCTGGTTGAAACACCTAACTGTGTAAGTTTGTATATTAGAGCATAACGATTTACTATATCAAACGCTGCTTTGAAATCGACAAACAACGCGAACACTTTTTTATTTCTAGCTTGACTATTGATGTCAGTGAAAAGATTCTGTCAACTGTGGAATAGTTTTTCCGAAATCCAGCTTGGAAGTCCGATAATATAATTTTTTCTTCTACCCACTTCTCCAATCGGTCAACAAGAACTCCACAAAATACCTTAGCTATGATATTCATAAAAGATATACATCTATAGTTGGCAACTTCATTCAAGTCATCTTTTTTATGAATGGGAAAAATGACAGTTCTTCTGAACGAAGATGTAACTTCATCATTCAAAAGAATTTTGTTAAACAGCGCGACCAGTTGGATGCCAAAACTTTGAGTTGCATCATAAATGCGGATTATGTAAGCCATCCATAATTTTATAGGTAGCATTTGTGCTTTACAAACAAATCAGAACGTATTTAATTACCGAATTGATATTTTTTTTTTGTTTCGTTTTCCTGATCGCTATAACTGGCGTGCGCCTTAATTTGGAAATAAATTCAAATAGAAAATGTGTAATTATTTTCGTTACGTTATTTGCTATGAAGTAATGTATTTCCCTGAGGGGTAATATTCTTCATTTATTTCTTTCCTTCTGTTAAGGGGCCAGTTATAGCCATCATTGAAAATCATTATTGAAAATGTTCTTTTTCAATTTAATGGTAAATTATCCAACAATGTTTGTGTTAATTGGTATTAAAATGAAGGTAATGAACTAATTTGTCTATTTAAAAAAATAACTCAATTTGATCTTAATTCGTGTAATATTATTTCTGTTTTAAAATTTCAATGATCATTGAAAAAACTAAAGAGTAAATATTTCGCGCACTTAGCCCGAATTGAGCTATGAAATTGATTATTTAAAATATTAAATATTGCAACTGTTTTGATATTATTTCGTTGTAAAAGTGAACAACAATTGAAAAGAAATTATTAGCAATGATATTTAACAATAATATTTGTTTTTTTTTCAACAAAAAAAAAAAAACTACCACAAACTCGCTTTCCGTCGTCAAAGTTCCCTTTCCGGCGTCAAGTTTTGCTTCCCGGCGTCAAAATGACGAATGGAAACGGGCAAACATCAACGAACCGTCTAAACACCATAGTATGTACCTGTCAGAAAGACGAAACACGTCACGTACGAAAAAAAGGACGTGTAATCAGGGTCTTTAGCATCGTTCATGCAAAGCTCATACTGATTTCACGTTTACAATCAACTTAATGTCAAATAGACAAAATCAAAAAGTCAGTAATTAAAAAAAAATTGTGGATTTTAGCTTTTCAATTTAAAAGCAAAAAATAAAAACACTCAGTTGTCTTAACAACAACACAGTTGAGAATTTACGATTTGGCTATAACGAAAATTTAGTTGCACAGAAATTAAGAGAAAATGGGTTATGGTGTCATGACGGTATTATTGTCCCTTAAACAAAAAATACATTCTTTATTTCGTCATATTCTACCATGTTATAAATTCCGAGTTTATAACCCAAGCATTTATGTAAATATATAGGACTCTGTAATCAAGGTTTTAAGTCCTTTTGTTCCTCTCGTTCTTGGCGTCGCGCGGTGATTTCCATTGATGTTTGAGTTGATTTAACGGTATATGGTGTAAGGTTCGTTCGATGTATTATTATTATATCACAAAGTTTTTTTTTGTTTCCTTCTTTCCTCTCATTTTTTGATTATTTTTCTACTTTTGTAAATATTTCGAAACACAAAATTTGTATTTCAAAGTTCGTAAAAGCATTTTATAGTTTTTTCGCTAACTACACACGAAAAATAATGTCCAAAAGCGTGGGCTGAATTTTCAATGTTTTATATTATACGAAAATGCGCTTCGATAGTAATAAAATTAAATTGCCCGATAGATATGGTTAGGGACATAGTTTACTGGCTTTGAAAGTTGTGACACAAGTTGATGTAAAAGTTTTTATATATTTTTGCTATTTTACGAGTTCGGGGGAAAAATGAATAGCAAAATCGTGCTTGAAATATAAATAATTCTATAACGAAAGTATCGAGAGTTTGGGGGTATTAAATATGGTAAAGGTCAAGAACTGTATAGGAATAGCCTGCACGGATATTCAAAAAGTTTACTTTCCTTTTTTGATGGCTTTTGGAATTTTTTTTTTAGGATAGATATTGCAAAATAAATTGACCGATTCGAAATTGGACAAGGAAACAATTTCCATTTTGATTGCTATGCCAAAAGTTTGATGTATTTACTGCTTGTTTTTACAAGCTATAAGAAATGAAGTTCATATTTTTTATGTTCATAAAGAAAATGTTTAGTATTTGATTTTATTGTGAAACACTTACACTTGAGTTTTTTTTTTATGTTTGTATATTTTGTTTTGGAGTTATTTTGATACTTACATATAAGGATTTGTGAAATCAAATTATATTGTTGTATAGAGAATGTTGACTTACCTGTAATAAAAAAAAAGTGATTAGTACCTTATGATGTAATTACAGAAAAGAGCAACATTTATTTAAAAAAAAAATGATGAATAATTTTAAAGGGGAAGAATTTCACTGATTTTGTTCAGATACTTCGATCGAACCTTTTATATGGGGAATTCTTTTTAAAAGTTGCTTGTGCTTTCAACCGCGTTTTAAGATACACTTTGTGAATTTTTGATTTTTGATATTTGTTCAAATCTGAGTTATTAGATATATAGTGGGATCGTATTAAACTTTAAGCAGCCGATTTAATTAAATATTTAAAACAGATTTGTTAAATTACTTTTCGACTTAGTTATAATTTGAGATGGAATTGATTGTTTTCGATATTTCATACGATCAGATATAGACAGTAATTACTTAATGAGGGATTTACACAAGAGAGTGAAAAAATACAGATAAATTAATAAGATTGAATTAGTGAGCTGTTTTTCTAGAAAATCTTATTAAAGTGAGTGAACAATATCATATATCCAATATGATATTAATCATCGACATTGTCATTTTGCCAAACGCGTTTGATGGTTTAAGATTTTTAATTGTGCGTACCTACGTTCTTTTTTCTAAATAAGAATATCTTAGAACTTGATAATAATGAAAATGTAACACTTTACGTAATTGAAAATTTTGTTAAAATTACAACTGCAGCGAAATAACAACAAGTGTAAGTGATTCTTACATTACTTAAAACGAAATAAATTTTCAGGAAATCAAAAGAATTGGTCCTGGTGAAGCTCGATAATGCCGTTTTTAATTTTTGAAATTAATAATTTCAACATCTCATATAAAAAAATGTCCATCAAATATTTTAATTATTTATTAAAACGCTTGTCATTGTTAAAGGTATTTAATATAATAACAATTTTTTTTAACTATAAATGAGATTATAAAAACACTTTTTTCAAACACCAATTCATATTCAGTAAAAGATGGCATTGGCATATTATATTAAAAAATGTCTGCAAAATTATTTTTTTTTATTTATTTAAATGGTAATATGCTTTAGGCGCACATGGACATAATATTTATGTATCAGTCTCGAGTCCTACTCGGAGTAAAATAATCTCAATGCTTATTAACATAAAAAAAAACCGTTGATTCAGCATCAGGTACGAGCTAATAAGACAATAAAAGGAAGAACTGGGTCACACAAACTTGCTTTTGTGGACAAGTCAAGTCACCCAAGATCTTAAATGAACGTTCCACGAAATTATAAAAATATAAATTAATTTCTTAATTTTTTTCAATCGATTTGATATGAAATCATTAAAATATAATAAAGAAATAATACAAACAATTCTTTGAAAAATAATTTCTTACAACCAAGAGTTTTTTGATTAAATATTGGTAAGCACTTCATTTTTATATATTAAAATTTATTTTATGAATATTTTTTACCAAAATCAAATCCATTTTTTTTTATATCTATTTTGTTAAATATTTTTTATTTATTTTAGAAAAATTTTATTTAATGCCACTTTTAAAAAATAATAATTTTGACAAAAAAAAAGACATAAAAAAAACTTTAAAAATAAATATATAGTGTAAATGTAAATAAATAATTTTTTTTTTAAAGTTCTGAAAACTTTAAATATGTAGGTACGCCATTATTATTTGAGTATCTAGGGGTTGTAAAAATAAAATTTGCGTTGATTTCGTAGTTTTGTAATTTTTTACTGGGATTAAATAAACATAAGTAATGAAAATAATGATCTAAGTATTTAGAGACAAATACATATTTCCTTTTGGAAAAAAATAAAAAAAACTAATGAGAAACTATATTTAACACTAGCCCCACTAACATGCGCAAGTGTTTATCTTAATTTTATGATTTTGAATGTTTCTTTCGTTTTTTTAGAATAGAAAAAAAATTTAAATTTATATAACCTTAGAAATATTTAGCCCAATAATTTTCCAATCGGAACCCGTTTGATTCATTTAAATACTCAAAAAATTGTAAACGCTACAAAGATTTTTCAAAGGTAAACCTAGCCTTAAGATTCGGCTTTACATCATGCTTACATCACTCATGACAAGTTTAATCGCTAGAGCTGTTTTTCAGAAAATCTAGCCTTTTCATAAACGTCATATTATTAATACCGTTTTTTTTAGCCCAGAATTAAAACTTTAAAAACTCATCTGAAGATAGGATAGCTATACGCTACAATTTTTTTTTAAATATTTAGTTTAAAAATAAATTTGTCAAAAACCATCATTTACTTAAAGAATTTTATATAAATGTAAGACCAAAGAAGAGATTTCTGACTAATAAAATATATATCAGGGTTATTTTTTAATAGCCATAGGTATGTATCGTTCTGCTTATTTTTCATCAAATCAACCATGCATCATTGTGATTTTAGATGCAATGCGCCACACGGTCAACTTCGTGCAGTTCTGGATCAAAGTGGCAATTCGGTCGGGGTTCTTATCTGATCTGATGTCGTCAACTTTATCAGGCTGCAATTTGTTTAATAGCCAAATCAGAATATGTTGCTGTCAATCCGACCGAATGCATCCAACTTCAACACCTTGTAAAGCCAAACATTCGATGCTTCACTATCACGTCAACGTCGACGTCCATTCCACCATCACTTCTAGCAGTTTCCGCTTGAATACTCTCACAGTTATATCCAATGAAGAATATATATTCGCTCACTCTCAATCTCAACTTTGTCATACCTACGTGTTGACCGCAGCGACACTTCGAATTAATATTCTCATATCTCAATATCACCCTGTAACTGAATGTTCACCACGCGCCATTAGACTTTAATAAAAATCACAGTTTGAGTTCATTCCGTCATAAAATATTTTAATCAAATTTTTGTTTGCATTAAGAAAATTTTTGCAATTGCCAAATGACGTTTTTTATTGCCCTCTATACCGCCGATTAACTTTATCCAACAATATGAAGTACAACTGCAGATATTGCGGTGTTTTTTCTACCTATTCATAAACCTGATATAAATAAATCTGCAATACGAACAAAACAAAAAAAGAACCATGAATTAGGAGGTACCTAACCTACCTACTTTCGGTTTTTATCTTTTTTCCGAAGCAAAAATATAAATTAGTTACGTTTTTGCCATAATGCCAAACAATTTTCAAATTTCGTTTTATTTTGTTCGGATTTATTTAAAGTGTACAAAAATTTCGATTATAAATTAGAAAATGAAGTCATATTTTTTGTTACTCGGATAAAAGCAAGTATGTAGGTAGATATATCTATTTAATAAACCACCATATCAATTTCTAATTTTTGTTTTCCAATTATTTCGTGTTCTAAAAATTAATTACGTGTTGGACTTCAAAATAGTTGAAATATTTTGCATATTCCTTTGACATTTTTGATTAAACAAAATCCAAAATATATTTGCAGCACATGCCATTCATAACAAAAAAGCAAATGTGAACCTTTTCTATGAATTTTGTTTGTTATTTCTAAAGAACAATTTTTTTTTATCAAAAAGAATGAATGCATAGAAAAAAATTAATTTTAAAAACATACAACGAAAAAGAATTTTTTTAATTAAATGTCAACTTGTGATCCTATTTTGTATTATAGTGTATAGTGATGGAATAACATCTATGTAACTTCAACATGTTTCCTCTATTATACTGACAAATTCGTGGTACACCCCCTATATATATAGCAACCTCTCAAATTCTTTATAATATGTGATGAAGATGCCCGCCAGATGAAATTATTGGAAACACAACAGAAGGACTTATAATGAAACATCATTTGTCAATTTCACAACAAAAAACAAATAACAAAGGAAACAAAAATCCCAGAAAAAAAAATCTTCTCAAGTTTTTCAACCCCATAAAATAAAAATAAAAACAAAACTAAATTGGGGTTGGTGATGGGGAGTCAGGAAGTTCGAGAGGGTATATAATTTTTTTTTTATCATGGCTCCTCTTTAGACTCCTGTGACAGGATTCTTTTATTGCTCTTGTTTCGATTGTTGTGTGTCTGTCTGCCTGTTATGTGGTTTTGTCTCTCATTCATGGGAAACGAAACGAATAATAATAATTATTCCCATCATGTTTTACAAAACGAACGGACACACACATGACTTGATGCATGAAGTCACAAGGACCATGAGATTGGAGTAAGCTGGAGCAAGTTAGGATGGACGTTTGTGATAGAATGTTTTACAATAATATTACTATGTCCTTAAATAAATTGGATAGGAGGAGTAGGTATCAATTTATTTATTGGCCTCATTCATATGAGGTTTTTATTTTTATTATTTATATTGTGTAACAAGTTAGATATTTGGTAGGTAGGTATATGAACTAGTAATACACAAGATAGGTATTTCAGTTTACAGTAATTTTAATTCTAAATTAGGAATTCGTTTTTGTCTATTTTTGTTAATTTTTAATTAGAAACTTTCCAACCGGTGGGCTTTATTATAACGGTTGAATGAATAGTTTAAATTACATTGAACCAAAAGTAAGCTTATTATAAGGAGAAGGGTTCTTTTTTATTTATTTTTCTAATGAATAGGCGAATTATTTACATAAAAGCATGAATGATCAACGAGCTAAAAAGGAATAAATGATAGCTTAATAAAAGATTATATTTTTTGGGAACAAAATCGTGGGTAGGTAGACCTATCTAATATTTGAATTTTAACCTAAAGCGGGTGGACTAAAAGTTCCTACCTTTTTTCGCATTTAATAAGGCATTTAAGAATAAGGTATAGACAGAAATTATTTCATGAAATAATCCTAGCTGAAGTTGACATTTTTAAATGTTAGCATTTAGGTATTATTATAATTTTCCTTAAAAAAAGCGGATTTGAAATTATTTGAATTAGTAGGGGTCACAGTTCGGGAATCGGCATACTGAATTTAAAATTAATTACTTTATATGTATTTTATAATTAAACCTTAGTCCAGTCAATGGGGAGTAAAATATAGGCCACCTGACAAAACTTTGTAAGGACTCCAAGTTTGAATAGAGTTTTGTAGAGGAGTTGATTTTGAGTATAATACTGATTGCTGGACTTTTGGTCTTGTGCAGCAGTTGCCATCTTAAATTTAAGATTTTTTATGTTTTTGCGTTTTTCTACGTTTTTGTTCGTTTTTATGAAAAAATAATTATATACTTTTACCTATTAGGTATTTTATTTATGATCTGTGATCTAGTGAAGCTTTATAATTATACAATAGCTACAAGTTGTTACACATTATTTGGAGAAGTACAAATGAAGTTAATAAAGTTACAAATTCGTAATTTTGCATATTTTCAAAATGGAGTTTAAGTTCTCTCTTCAATAGAATTGTGCTATACCTACTTATGTTTCTTAATTGTTGCGGTAATGAGATCCATTGGCGTGGGGAATGGACAAAAAACTAGAGTTCAGACGTCAATAAATGCCCAGATCTACCTGAATTTAAAAATTTTATTTCACTGTGGAGATCTCTGGGTTGCTGTGTTAAGAGTTAATCCGAAATCAAAACTTAAGACCGAAAGTTTAGCAGATTTTCAAATTGATCGAGTCTGAGGAGATGCTATAAAAAGCGGAAAGTTTTTCGCAAAAAATTTAATGATTTACCATGTCGAAGGCCTTCGAAAAGTAGCATAATCATTATCGATGGATTTTCTTATGTCCTCCGAAACGCCAATCAAAGCTGTGGTTCAGCTATTCTACTCATACGAAATCCGATTTGTTTTGATGTCAACATATTTTCGGGCTCAAGGAACGTATACTTGTTTGCTTTTGAATTTTTTCAAACACCTTAGATAGAAATCGCAATATTGATATTGGTCTAAGATCATCTCCTCTCGAAGTTTTCGGAACGTTTATTATCTAAGCTATTTTCCAAGGCAAGAGAAGTTTCAAAGACGACGCCGACGAATGCATTTCTTCCAATCCAACAGCGTTAGATTTAATTTTGCACTTTTTGTTGCAGTTTTTAGTAGGGTAAGGCGGGGCTAGTTGGACCATTTTTTGCTTGAAGTCTCATAAATATCAAAGTATTCATAGTACAACTAACCATAGAGCTGGCATTAAAAGATAGAATGGGATTCTGGCTTCTAAATGAAAAATTAAAACATTTGAAATATGTTACCGGAGAAGAATAATGCTGCCTTAAATGGATCAGGTCCAGGTGGTTCTATAAAGGACAACAAATCCAAAATTAACCGAAGAATTTTATTTAAAACAGTAAAAAAAAACTTTAAAAAAAATAACAAAAAATACTTTATTTAATAATGACATACAAAAAAATAAAAAGTACTTCATTTTAAATTAAGGTTTAAAAAAAAATAAAGAATCATAATCGTTGTTGCAATTAACACAAACAAAGAAGGGCCCACCTCCAGCTACTGAACATTTTGTATTAGCCCACTTTCTGCCACAGCTGCAACCACAACCATTCGCGTTCTACCAACTGCGGCTCTCTCTGTTACACGTTTGTACGAGCGCACTCTACGAGTTGCTAATAAAAACATAAATATAAAAAAATCCATTTAAATCAGACGGAGTGGTCCAAATAGCCACGCTCCTAGTTTGATTAACACATTTTATCATAAATACAATAGCACTAAAAACTATTCAATTGAACACACAAAATATAAAAATATAATATATTCACTGATGAAAAATTTTACCTCAATAGAAAATTCAGTTTTTTCACAGTAAAAATAAAACAAATGGTATAGAGCGTATTTTTTACTTTTGCCCTTGAAAAACACAAACTGTGCGTGGTTTAGCTTCTGAAGACACAATGCAACTAAAACCGGTATGGCACGTGCTGCTATGAGAGCATGCTGTGTTCGTGTATAATCTTGTTTGTATGGTGCTTTCGGTTTCTGAGAAATTCGTGTGGTCCAACTTGCCCCGCTATCCAACTAGCCCCGCCCTACCCTATCTACAAAATAGTATAAAAGATAAATTTATAGTATTAGTATCTTAGAATATATAAGGACCAAACGAATAAAAATTGATCACATTAATTTTCAAATTGCTCGACTTTTAGATTTTTGGAAAAAAAAAAATATGATGTAAACTGGGGATATTTTTGACATCACTGTCTCTTCCCATTTAGGCGGGAGGCGTAACTTTTTGAAAAACTGACTTAAAGTTCAAAAAAATTTTAATAAAAATCAACAAAACTTTACTCGACAATGTTCTATATATCTTTATTGAATAGTTAAAATGCATGTCTTTGATTTTATGTTTCATCAACTTAAAATACTTTAATGAAACATAAAATCACAAACATTCATTTTAACTATTAAATAAAGATATATAGAACATTATCGAATAAAGTCTTGTTGATTTTTAATTTTTTTTTTAAAGAAGTCAATTTTTCAGAAAATTACCCTTCCGCTCAAGCGGGGAGACATAGACCCTCCACTCATACGATTTTTTTTCTTGTGAGGTCAAGACAAGAAAAAACTTAACTTTATTGCATCCTTTGCAAATTCATCCTCAATAATTGCAAGCAAAAAGCAACACAGATAAATGCATTTCATACTTTTCTGTCCGTTGTAGTGAAGTTAACAAAAAATACATAATTTTTCTTGTTAAAAGATTATATTTAAAAAAGTTTTTAATATTTAAGACGGCGGAGTCTTGTCTTTTGGATTCAAAATAAATGAACACTCGATTTGAATATTTAATAATAAGGTATATCTTTAATTTTAACAACAGCGGAACACGTCTTTTTACTAGCGAGGTAGATGAATGACTGACTCTTCTTCTTCTTTCTTGTTATTCGATGAACACAGAGTGTCTCAGCGAATACATACATAATAAAATAAAGCAAAGATACTTATACATTTAAACAAATTATAACATGGGTACAAATATAATAAAGGGATACCTTTTAGTTTGTGTACAATCATTTGTTTTCGCTTACAAATACTTTTTATTCAAAAGTCTTAAAGTTAAAGAGGAAGTTGAAAATTAAGGCGATCAAGACAATTTTTTACTCGGTACCTTATAAGTTCTTAGATACCTACTATTACTGCAAATATAATTTGTATACCTACTATTTTGTAGATAATACAAATTGCTACAAGAAAATATTTAATAAATTTTTTATAAAAACGCACAAAAACAAAATCGCAAAAACAAGAAAAAAATGTATATTCAAGATGGCGGCTGCAAACTCAGCTTTATACTCAGAACTAACTGCCTTACAAAACTGCATTTAAACTTGGAGACCTTTCGAACTTTTGTCACATGACTCTCTATTGACTGTACTATACCTCGCTATACCTACTAATGCAGAAGAAACCATGTATGTTGGCTAAACCAATTTTTTTTTCAATTTTCAGGAATATATGGGAACACTTTTGTTATCAATTCTTTAGTAGGTATAAAAACAAAATTAGGCCTGCGAAAGTGTCGACCGTAATTTACTCATTGTTAATGTATACCTAACAGCGCTGTTGAAAACACCTCAGCCGAATCGTCATTTTTAAACCAACTTTTAAAAGTTGACCTTATTTCACTTTACGGATTAGGTATTTTACGACACCATGTTTTTTTAGAATATGAAAGAACATATTGCTGAATATATAGGAACCTAAATCCATACATATACCCATAAAAGAAAAACTTTAGAACTTATTCATTTTATTTTATTTTACCTTTCTCTCAATTCCAATAAATGTTTTCCAATTTTATTGTTAATCAAACATCTATTTTTGGTGAATATCCTTTTTTGCATAAGGTGTCCGGCCTGTTGTCCGTCCGTACTTCTGCCTACTATGAGCTTTTACAAACACTTTATTTTCTAAATGATTGCTTGCCTTTTTTACGTCCATTTAAACATAAGTTCATAATTTCATTCACATTCTCCCCCCACTACCGTATTATTTATATATGTGTATGTACTTAAACGACAGGATGTGTTTTCCGGAACTGTCGACATAAATTTCCTTCGCACACAGATATCAGTGTTTTCATGGTGCTTAGTCTTTGTTAGAAAGCACTCTCCTGTAGACCATGATGTTGTATAATATACGAGAGGATAACACATTTCTCAAAAAAAAAAAAAAACAACACAAAAACGGAAGCAGAACAAAACACTATTCGACATTTGTATTCGCAACATGAAATCGGTTATTTCACGCCGATTGATTCTGCAAAATGTATCTTCGTGGTTGTCGAAGGCAAACACTAGCCAACCAGGCGTAGCCAGGGAGATCCTGTATAAACAAACCCTAAAGCTGGATCCTTCTTTTTTTTTTGCCAGAGAGTGCTATACACAGCTTGGTCCTCTATAAAAAAAAAGAGGATATCGGCCTCATTTCTGTCAATTTAAATTTAGGGATATGAAAGAAAATTGTGAAGTTGTCCGTACTTACAATGGCCTTGGGTAAGCAAACATTGAGAAGAATTTCACCAAAAATTTTAGTTTTGAATTTTGATCTGTAAATTTTTTTTGTTTTTATTGTAAAAATATATAAGACAGATCAGGATCAATGATCAAGAAAAGCAATCACTAGAAATTTAATGAAATTTGGTATGCGAAGTATGCATTATAGCTTGGCTACTTAAAAGTTTTTTTTATAATGAAACAAATTTTTTCCTTCATGGTCAGTAGACACATTTCTAAAAATCAATTAGTGTTAAAGTTTAAATATTTATAAATTCTGTTGATTGTTGAAAATATGGTCAAAAAGGTTTGATGTAATCACTTATCACTTTAAGTTAATTGCCAATGCCTAAGGAATATCTTTTAGTATCGGACAGTTAAAGATTTACAATATGTAAAAGCTTTGTATTGATTAAGTCGTGCTCCTTTCCTTATTGATATCCAGTGTCAGTAAACGTTTTTCATTCACTTTTAATTTTTAGACATGGACATTAACCTAGTTTTATATGCAGGGTCGAAAGATCGAGTTTGATTTGAAATGAAATTCCAACCCAGGTATTTCAGCCAACTAGTTGAATGCTTGAGGAGTTGAGTTAAGTGCGAAAAAGTTGAAATGACAGAAGAATACCTGCGTTGCTTTGTAGACATTAAGACCAAAAGATTGAATTTTCGAGAAAAAAATATTTGTATTTCTTTAACAAGTTATGCGCATACTTTTCAACAACAAATATTCATTCGTTAATATGCAATTAATCACATGCAGAAATAATTGTGTATTCACCATTTCAACCCAGGTATTTTATTTAATTTTCGACTCAACACAACTGCTCGAGTGCGATCGAGTCGAATTCCATTTCGTTCCAACTCATCCCCGTTTACAAATGGTTGAACCTAAGTTCAAGCTCGCTTCAACCATGCATATAAACTAGGTAATTAACTCATAATTGTTCTTTGTGATGTTAATTTCTTATTCATAAAATGTCCTTATATTTTCTCCTGCATGTTTTCCCATAACCTTAAACTTTTCCAAATACTTCTTCTTTACTTCTTTTTTTTTCTCCTTTTCCGACGGTGCTATGATCTCGAATGGAATCACACCTTTCTCACTTCTCCATTTCACCTACTGATCTGCTTGTGGGGTTCGTCAGGTTGACCTCAGAAAATGTCGGCAAGCTTTCCGGTTATTGATTGTTGCGTTTCTAAATCCACTGAATATTGATGTTGCTACATTTGTTTTTTTGGATGGAGTTCTCAGCGTCTCTCCTAAGTACATGACACTCCCAGCTGAGTTTGTCGTGCTGAATTATATCAACTATTGTATTTTTGACGTGACGGCTTCTTCGGATCGTTTTAGTTCTGATTTAATCTAGCTTTGTCAATCCTGTGGCGTCATGCAAGGTATTTTCATCTCAATTGCCTTTAATTTTCTGTCATACTTCTTGTTGTGAACCGTATGTATGTGCAGATATTTCAATATTTCTTTTTTACTGATTCTATATAACCGATTTCCATAGCAAATATAGGTTTACCTGGAAATTTGGTTTGTCGGTGCGATAATATTGTCTCATGATATTAGAATCCATTAGACAGGGATAAAGTCACTATAGACAATAGACATAGATTGCTTAGATGATCAACAGATTTACTGCATTTCTTCGAAAAAGAAAAGTAGTTCAATTCGAACTTCCGACAAACTTTCGAAGGTACCCCGTCTTACTTTGTCACCCGGTTGCTTATTTTTATACAGCATTTGATAACCCTTCATCAATTCCAATGAGTTTAAATAGCTGTGATATTTCTGTAAGACACTTTTGCCTTTCTAATAACACAACTACAACCTGTTTGTATCGCTCAATTACATAATTTGATATTATAATTTTTCCCCAACAATTCTCCTGGCTAAATTCACCGCCCAAAACAAAAGCATCAGCTCAAAGGTGAAGGGTGAAAATTCATGCGATGAATGAGATGCCACACCAATGGATACTTACAATACGTAGGTAGATATGATATTTAAGGTTTTACATCCTTGCAAAAGGAGAAGGCGCACAGAAATCGATTTGACCAAGCTTGATGGGTATAATGGTTATAAAATGTTATAGCATCCAGGATCCCATCGGGATATATATGAAGGTGGCGGGCAATGACATTAAGCATTGTTACCCGGTTGCCGGTTGGTCCGTCTAATGTTGCATAGCAAATTTGGTTAGGTACACTTTTAAATTATAACATGTACAATGTTGTATACACCGCCGTAAAAATTTATGATCCGTTTAATAAGGTTTTCCCAACAAATTGACGCCATAAATTTTTTTAAGTACAACTTTTCTTTCGAATACAGTTCGCCACATTGCCTTGATTTCAAAGTAAATAGATTCTTGATTCAATGGACATCAACTAGCTATTATTATTATTATAGCCGACACCGACAACAAAGCAACACAACAGCATCAGAGTGTTAAAAAGGAACGTGATCTGGTTAAAATTTCCTTAAATATTTAAACAACAAAATTGTTTGGAATTCATTTTGTGCTAATTTTAGTTCTATTTACTGAAATATGCGGGGAATTTTCGTATTTAGGAATAAAATCCTAGAGAAAATTTAATGGCCGCAATTATAAAATATAAAGGACAAACCTATATATATATATATACAAGTATAACTATAAATGTGAACATTTCCGGTTGTGGCTTATGGAATGATTTAGTGAAAACATTAATTCTCTTTTGGATTTATATAAAACCATACACTAAAATAAACCATAATTGAGAAAATTAACAGACTATGCGAAAGGATTCAAATTATGTGGCTATAGAACTCGCACATATAAAAGGATGATAGTAGAGGATAGAGTTAGTTTAACACAATCCCTAATAAGCTTTAGGAAAACACTATGATTTGTTTAATGGCTTTACATTATGTTATGATAAAATATATTAATTGCAAAAAAATCCGTAATGTGGTAAGAGTGCTGAAAGGTAAATTATTGCTAAATATTCCATAACTATATGTATTATCAATCAAAAGCACAAGTGTTAAATGGTGCAAAGATTATTGAAACATAAAATTATATTTGCAATCCAAGTGATCTTTGCACTCTATGCTTTGAAGATGTGGTGCACCAATTAGCTTGCAAAATTAGTTTGAACAATAATTATATATGATTATACAAACTGGTAGACAATATTGTAGAAAGAATTTCATTTTAAAAGGAAGTAAAATCAGATTGCGAAATACATTAAATACAAACTATAAGTTTTATATTTATTAGGTAATATCATTTACTTCTCATGAATATTAGATACAAAGACAAATAAAAAAAATTAGCTATACATTATGGATAAAATCTTGTTCTACGTATCTGGTTCAACATTACATTTTGTAGTTACAACTATATGTATACCTACAGGCTAATACTTAATTCAGTGTGAAATAGGCGATTCCGCTGATGGAGACGATTTTCGACACCAATTTCAAAATCACATTAAAAAATTTGACTAAGGGAAAATCAGTTTTGGGGTGTGAAAATTAAAAATTCGCGCGAATTCCCATGTGAAGTTAGTTCCCGTGAAGTTAGTTCCCTGCACGGCTCACAATGACGTAAATTCACCATATTTTGTAGAGAGTAGATAGAGATGTTGCACCGGCAGTGATAATATGAGGTGCCTATTGATAGTGTTTCGTCGTCAAGTGATTAGCCAGCTCAGTAAAATTTTACATGTTAGTCCCAACAAAAATAAAAAATGTGTATAAATAAGTCAGCAATCAGAAGTGAACATAAAGTAGAAATGCATTGTAAAACTGTTGAAGTAAAGATGGCGCTGCAAGTGAGTTGGAGAAAAATATTTCCCTCTTTATACTTGGTCGCACTGCTATGGGCAGTGTTCGAAGATGAATTCAAGTACTTTGCAATGGTCTGTATTTAAAATAATTATTTTCATGCCTTATTTTTTCGAGTTCCGGAAGTGCAACTTTGGTGTCGTTTTTTAGACAAACAGTGAACATCTGAACATCTGAACATCTAGTGCTGCCGACCTAGTTTGACATTTTCTCTATCCAACAGCATGTGAACCCAGTAAATCGGTTAATCGATTGCTGAAATACAGACGGATTAAGATTGGTTCTTTAAAAGGTTTAACTTCCGGTGAAATTTGAGATTTAACTTTTCCGGTTCAGATTTCCGATAAATTAAATTTGTTTTGGTTCTTGTCTCTGATAAGCATACTTTTACCCACACCATTATAGTCTAATAGCTAGCGTCAAAAATTTTTACGTCATTTGATAACGAAAATAATTAGTCGTATTATCATCTCCCAGCACGTGTGATAAATAATCCGAAAGTCTGCCAAGCCTCCAGTGGGCGTGTTGCCACCACGCACCCTTAAAGGTGTTAAAAATTGTATGGGGCCCGTATGGAAAATTTTGTCGTTGCAAACTAATAAATGGGATCTTATAAAGCGACAAAATACACGCATATTTGACTATCGGGAGAAGGGGTCTATTTCCTACCGTTTAGCCAGTATGTGCAATTTTGTAAACATAAAACAAATTTTATTTTTTACAAAATTGCCCCTCCCTGCAGGAAGGGAAGGTAGTAAAATATTCTTGTAAATTGTTCCAATACAAGATCCCATTATTAGTTTGCAGCGAAAAAAATGTCCCCATACATTTTTTAACTTTAACAGTGCATGATGGCCACCACCGAAGGGTTGGCAGACTTCTCGATTACATATCACACTTGTTTGTACATGAAATTAGGGCTTATTAGGGCTTATTAAGCGCTTATTAGGGCGTTATCAAATGACGTAAGTATGTTTGTCGCTAGCTCTCCGCCTATTTGGAATGTACGTCATCATTTCCAAACCTAAAAATTATTCAAAAATGAACATAGCCGCTACGTAAACATTTCACGTCGAAACACGTCTAATATATAATTGTTTGTTTCTAAAATTTTCTAAAATGTTTTTAAAATGTTTTTGCCAAGGAGCTTTCAAGATAAATGTTTTAAAGTTTTCTTTCTTTTTAAAAAAGTAGATTTGTTGGCGCGTGATGTTTTAATGTTTTGGTTTTTTAGGTAAGTATGAAAAAAACAATTAAAATGCAGTTATACAATTGTTGGGTACTTTCTTTTAGGAACAATTACCTAGCTAAACTTTTCTAGAGTTTATAATGGAGTTCAGTTCGAGAATAAGTTGCCATTTGTAGTGAATAAAAATATCGCGTTATGGGTTATTGAGGAAATACTTTAAAAATATAAAGGAATGGTAAAGAGAAAATGCAAATTAATTGTATTTGCTATTTTTTTAATAAACACATACTTATTTTGTTGTTATAAAGAGCTTATAAACCTATGTTTGCATGCTTTTCTGTTTTAAAAGAAGTTTTAATAACATAGGGTAACTCTAATGATATTTTCGAGAGATTTTCTAAAATTTATTTTTATAAAGCATTATGCTCATTTATGACTTTTTATCTGAAGTGAAATCGAGTTAAACACGAAACATTATTATTTTATATCTCTCTCGCTTAGGGCTGCCAGCCAGATGAAATTTGTTGAATGTCGGGACACCAGGGCACAAAAATCGGGACAAATCGGGACAGCAAAATTATTAGATGTTAAAATAAAGTGCACGACTGGGTCGCACGAACTTTTAAGTGGTAGTTTTAAGTGGTAAGCAGTTTGAACATTTTTTACCTAAACCGTTTTCGAAATATCAAATTTACAATAAAAAAAAAAAAATTAAAACAAAACATTTTTGCAAAAGGATATGGTATTGAAATTTGAGGAAGTAATTTAGATTAAAAAAAAAATTGCTGTTAAAATCGATTAAAATATAATCAGACAAAACCCAACTCTAATTTTTTTGAAGGAAGTCGTTGGAGCCGTTCGAGAATATTAAGCTTCCTTACAACAGTTATACGGCAGGTACCATTAGTTTTTGAGCCAAATAAAAAAATGTCAATTTCTCCTCCAAGGAATGGTCTGCATAACACTACATACCAAGTTTGAATCAAATCGATTTAGCATTAAGGGTGTAGTTGCCTATACAAACAGACAGATAGACAGAATTCCCAGAACCGAAGAATGAAAACCACGCCCTAAACCTCTTGGAAGAAAAAATGCAATAATACCAGCATTCAATTTGCCAAAAAACATGGAGCAATCCAAAATCTAACGTTTTGTAAGGTCAACCGGACGAAATTTACAAAGTGTAGAGCGATTAAGTTTAAAAGCTATGGTATAATGGGAGAGATCTGTAGGTGATCTGTTGATGAATATACGAGATAGCATTTTAGGTTTAATAGCACTGATATTTAAACTAGCAACACCATTTCTTTTCAAAATTAATGCATGCATAAAAACAACTGCAATTCCCAGTGATTAATGCATGCAAAAGAAATCACTGTTACTCACGATTGACCCTATAGCATTGAAACCAGATTTGATAAAAATATTTTCCAAATATATGGAAAGTATCTAAGCATAGCATATGTTATTGCTCTTTTAATTTTTATTTCTAAAATTTCTAAAGAAATTTTAATGAACATAAGGAAAAGCCGAGACAAAATCGTTACATTTTTTGAATCAGGACAATATCGGAACAGGGTTGAAATATCATGATTGTCCCGCCAAAATTGGGACGTCTGGCAGCTCTACTCTCGCTCCTTCCTGATTATGTACTTCCGATTAACATAACTTATTTTTAGAAGTGGATTTTAATTTACCAACAACAAAGTTTGAAGGATAACTGCTTTTTCTTGGTTTTCACGCCAATCATCAGACTCCTTTATTAGTGTCTCATATTGGGAATCAAACGTGGCCTTCCCACTCATAACTTATTTTATTTATTATGAACTAACGGAAAATATATACCATGATAGTATGATGATATTATTTCATATTAAGAATTATAATCTTTAATACTTAAGATAAAAGAATCCTATTCAAAACTATTTTTTTAAGTATACAGTAATGTTGAAATAAAAAATCTATGCACATAATATTATGTTTTATTTTCAATTTTTATATGTTGGGTATGCCATATATATACCGATACCTACATATATATGTATGTATGTTCATACATATACTTCACTGGCTGTCTGTACAAAGCAACGGTACACGAGTATAGGTAAGGTATATCCCTTTTGATAATGCCCAAAGACAAAAGGAAACGTAATGTTGAATTGTCTTTGTTCATATAACAAACATATAGTAAAGATTTTATACTATTAATGCACCGCTAGCGCTGGATGAATGAATGTCAAGGATGTAAGTACTGGCTTTGTACGTGCAACAGAGATTTGGAGAGCACTCCTGTGAGATATGTTTTGTAATTCCCTTTTTTATTGAGATAAAGCACTTTTTATATTTTTTTTTTATCTGAGGTTGAATTTTATAAATGCGTGCTATAGTGAATGGCATTAAATATTTTTCAAGGAAATTCCATCAAGAACTGAAATTTATTTTTTCAACTTTTAGTTGTTGTTTAAAGATAAATGCGCTCAAAGTTAAAGGAATAAAATAAAGTACTGTGATAAAGGATGGATGTAGGTACCTACCGTTATAAGTAACATCTTTTTTATACAAAATAATCTTAGCACGCTTTCGAGAGCAGAATACTCACTTTAACTCTTAGATACAACTGGCAGAGAGGGAGCGAAGATTTAAGAATTGCTCAGTAGTTACTAGTGACCCTTAAGTATACAAATGAAATTCTGAACACATGTTTTGGGAACTAAAGAAGATTCTATTTATTATTTACTGCTATACTTTTACTATGAAGAGCACATTTTATTAAATGATACGAAAATAATATCATCAAAGTTTTTCATATTAATAATAGTCCAGTAAACATGTGTGTATGCGTAAAATCCGAAAAAAAAACGCGAAAATTTTGGATGTTTGTTCTGACTTTAACGATTATTACACAAAAGGACTAGTTAGTACATTTTTAGGAAGGTTATACTGATAGTCCGGTCAAATTAGACCAAAAAATAAGAGTAAAGTTACATAAATTCCCACCAAGCTGAAAATCGGTAAGATTGTTTGAAATATCATGAAAAACAAAATTTGAAAGTTCCCCATCTTTCCCCTGTAAGGAAAAAAACTTATTCAAGGTCAAAGGTAAAAAAAATTAGTTTTTCGAGATTTTCAGCAAAACGGTAAGTTTTATCAAAAAATATTACAAACAAAAATTGTAGATCATAAAATTATCTACAAAAAATTAATTAATACTTTTTTTTCTACGAGCCACCGTTTTTGAGATATAACGATTCAAAAAGTTGTAATCGTCATAATACATATGCACACGTTTCCTCTCCACTGTGAGGTAGTGTACTTAGCGCGTTTTTTTGTGTGGTTTCCCCAGTGGGCCTATTCCACGGGTCAGTTTTGATCCTGTTCAATTTGAAACTATTGAAAAATAATGGATATTAGCAGAGATTGAAAAGATAAAAGCAATTTAAGTTAAAAAAAAAGTAGTGAAATTTAATCGTCCGAGTCGTAACTTTCAAAATCGTCTTCTTGTTCTTCTTCTTGATCTTCTTGTTCGTCTTGTTCTTGTTCTTCTTGTTCTTGTTCTTCTCAATCTTCATCCTGAGTGCAAGTAAACTACGTTAATAATAGCTATGTATCGCATATGTTGCCTCGTTGGAATCAAACGGATCCTCTACTGTTGGTGATTCAATATTAGAGCACAACCGGCCTTGACAATGTGTACAAGCCGGAGAACAGAATAGTGCGACTTTTTTGCAACCACATCTAGCACTGCATCCCTCTTTGCAGTTGCAACAAATCGAGTTCAGCAGTTTTTCCGGCGCTGGTGGAAGTAAAGTGTGTAATGGTTCTAATAAATTGTTGACCAACTTGCAACCCCAGTCTGTAGGGTCTAGCTGATAACCAAGCCACACTTGAACTTGGTAATATACCCTAAAAAAATAAAACAATAATCTGACTTTTTGTTATAAAACTCAAAACAGCACGATATAGGCTAGGATAAACACGTGTTTTCACTACTAACTCGCGTTATTTTTCAATAGTTTCAAATTAAACAGGAACAAAACTGACATGTGGCATAGGCCTACTGGGGAAACCACAAAAAAAAAACGCGCTAAGTACACTACCTCATAGTTGGCGAGGAAACGTGTGCATATTATGACGATTACAACTTTTACAACTTTTTGAATCGTTATATCTCAAAAACGGTGGCTCGTAGAAAAAAAAAGTATTAATTAATTTTTTGTAGATAATTTTATGATCTACAATTTTTGTTTGAAATATTTTTATGATAAATCTTATCGTTTTGCTGAAAATCTCGAAAAACTAATTTTTTTTACCTTTGACCTTGAATAAGTTTTTTTCCTTACAGGGGAAAGATGGGGAACTTTCAAATTTTGTTTTTAATGATGTTTTAAACAATCTTACCGATTTTCAGCTTGGTGGGAATTTAGGTAACTTCGAATGTCTAAATTGACCGGACTATGACTACAATATGAGACTTATCGTTAATTTTTATGTGTTTCTATCGAAACTTGTTCACAATAAATTTAATTTTTGAACACTGATAGCGCTGGATGTAAGTGTGTCTATACTAGAAGAGCAATTCGCATATATAGCGAATAGAGATATCCCTTCGGAACGGAATATTCTCCGATTTCTTAAATACAAACAATTTTATGAAGTTTTCAAAAATGTCGCTATGAAACCACTTGATCATAGTGCCACCCTAAATGCTTTATTGTGCGTTCCATTAAAATTTGCGTTAGAAAATCATTTCCTGGAAAATCCTCCTACTCGTATAAAATCGGAGAATTTTCCGTTTCGAACGTATACTTCGATAGGGCAAGCTGAAAGCAAGTCCAGACCCAGTCGTCCATTTTTATTTGTTTTCACATGCAAGCTAACATGACCAGGGGGTCATTTCTCGATCTGTGAATATGTGAAATGATAAATTTAATCACACCTTAGCGTTGTTAAATTCGATTCCCGATTTGCAAAAAATGAAAAGAAACTTCAAAAACTTTTCATAATGATTAATATCTTATAACAGACAAATCGATCTGTGAAAAGCAGTTAATATCTTATAACAGACAAATCGATCTGTGAAAAGCAGTGAAAACGCCCTGACAGACCTTACACTGAGAGAAAAAAAGGCAAACTAAAATGTAATAGATCGTATTTGATTTTCCTTTTATAATGGAACCTTATACCATGTTCCCACCCACTTGATTTAGCTAAATCATGTAATTGATTATGTGATTAACCATACATTTTCAAGATTTACATTTACGTGATTTAGACTCGTTTTATTTTAAATTACTTATCTGTCATGGTAAATCTTTATAAAACAAACTCTAACATATCTGCCTTTTACTCAGCACTTTATTCAGCAACAACAAAACAAAAACAAAACTTTGAAGCTGTCAAAACAAATTAATTTTAATGTTTCCAAAAGGAAAAAAAAAATATTTTTCTCGGTGAGTTTTCTTGCGTTTTTATTAATTATTTATAATTAAAAGTTATATTAATTTCAACAGGAATGTCTAATAAGACAAAACAATTTTAAAAAACAACGATATGGAATGACCTTAACGAACTACATACATACATATTATTTAGTTTGCAAGATTGACATAGATGTCAAACTAAAACTCAAAATAGTTCGGTGGAAACGCCTTTCGTGATTTATAAATCATTTATCTAAATCAGGTCGGTGGGAACATGGTATTTTAGCTCATTATTCTTAACTACATATCATATAGGTATGCCTTTTTCTCAATTTTTTTTTTTTTTTTCAAACTTTGATTTTAAAACTTTCATATTCTAAGCTAATTTTTTTTTTAAGTGGTTTTCTCTGATTGAAGGTAGATTTTTCTCTGGGTGTATCATAACTTTTTAGTATCTAATACTCACATTGACAGCTCTTTACCATAATAAGTTCGAGAAACGCATTATCCGAGTTCATCAAGTGATAGGTAAAATGAAAAGTTTCTGTGAAAACGGAAATGATAAATTTTGTATCACTTCACAGTTTCACAGATCTGTGCCGAGATTCAGTTATTTCGGCGAGTGAGGCGAGATGACTCACCTCACTCACTTTCTCATCTCACTTCATTACCAAAAGCGATTCAGCTATTTTGGCGAAATGGGAAACTTCGAATATAGTTTCGAACATCAAATAAGAAATATCAAGAATATTCATAACCTCACTTTTTATATGACAAAATATTTGATTTAAAATTAGTTTCATTACTATGCATTATATACATATTAAATTACGGACATTTATATGTACTATTTAAAATTTAATAAATAAATAAAAATTTTAGAACAATTTTCTACCATTTTGCGGCACGGCATGTTTCCTTAAAGTATCAATAAAGAGAGTCAATTCTTGTTTTTTTTTTTGTATTTTCATTACTAATACATGAATAGCTATATGTGAAACTATTTGTTGAGAAATTTACACATCCTTATCTAAACTGATAAATTTACCTACATGTACACCAACTCACGGCCGAAATGTTAAGCGAGTAATCTGAATGACTTTTCAATGAAATGCGACTTATCGCACTGGAATTGACCCCCCCAGGACTTATGCGAATCAACCTTTATACCTAGTTGTTTATGTTTGCATATATACATAATATATGTTCAACCTATACATATAATTCAATGAAATTATCTTATCCCATAAAAAGGAACAATTCTAAATTAAAATTCAGATTATTTCATTCAGTCAAAACTTAAATAATAAATAGCTATCGATTAACTCACGCACGTCGCGCATGATCCTGCCAGGACTTAAATGTGTGGCATTTTCTATGTTAACCGAAAATTCCATTTAAACAGAATTCCTTAGGCTTTACACAAACAAACCAAACCTTTTTAATGAAAAAAGTAAAACAGACAAAAAAAAAAAAATCAGAAAAATTGAGAACATGTGCCAAGCAATTTCATGGAACATTTATCCTAGATTACCGCACATTCTCATTTCCATTGTCGTTAATGGATAATTAGCATAATATCGTCCCAAATGATTAATAGATGAATTTCTCGCATGAGAATAAAATGGAATTTTTTAATCATTGCCATAAAATTTGGGATTTTATTTAGGAAGTAGATGTATGTATGTATGTACAGGTATAGATATCCTCTTATGTGTTATTGATGATAAATGAATGTCAATGTTAAGATAAAAGTGAATTCTTATAAGAAAATAAATAATTGGGAAATATTTTCATTTGCTTTTATACAGAATTTTATAAACATTAGGTAGATAATATGTAGGTACCTAAAATACATCCACATTTTATGTTGGCTATAATAAAACGCTTTATTTATAGAATTGTCAAATAAATATAATTTTCTAGAGTTTGTGATGTAAAAATACATGCTGTGTAATATAGGTATATTTTTATATAGTGTATATTAGGTATTTCACATTTATCAAATTAATTTTTATTGTGCTTCATCAATTCCGTTTTTTCCGTATTTACTGTTCTGTAACATATTAAGGTGCGGTATGTGAAAGCTTCATCTAAGGCCGTGTGCCAATAGAGTTAAAATTTCATCCATTGGCTAAATTATGACACTATAGTGTGGAGAATATAAACTTCAAAAATTGAGCCTGGAATTGGCCGTTGTATAATTTGGTATGCTTATAAAGGAGTGAGAGATGTAGTCGGTGTAATATGTTTGAGTGTTGATTCTTGATTGTTTTCATTTGCATTTATTTTCGAATTTCGCGTCAATGCTCTTGTGAATTGCATTTTATTCAACTCTCATATTAAAGAACAATTCATAAAATTAACCGATAATTCTTTTTTTATATTCCTATTCGTTGTGAAACAATTTTGTGATTTTTATTTTGGAAGTTCAGAAGCCAAACCAGTGTTCCGTACCGCGTTAAAACTATATACCTATTATTTGGTTCTTAGTTTTTCTTTAACAAATTATAATTTATACAGTCAAACCCGCTTAAGCGAAATGACAAAGAAACGGATTCTAAGTTTCAGTTAAAATTTCACTTGAGCGAACCTTCGATAACTGAAACAAAAATTTCAGCTAAGCAAAGTAAACACTTAAAACACAAATTATTATTGAGTTGAGTTAAGTTGTAGTGAAGTACCTAATAGGAAAGGGACATTTTTCCATTCTTGTAGGGATATTTAAAAACAACATCTTTTAGAAAATCCTATTTAATCCAATTGGCACAATTGAATGCTAAAAATCTATTCACCTATTTACTCAACCATCAAAAATTAGCAATAGCATAAAATTTTTTAACACACAGATCCTAGATACTAGTTATCCTGAAAAGTGAAAACCACAGAATAGCTGTTTCTATATTCTTAAGCGACCCTTACACGGTCAATCAGTTGACATACATTTTGTTTTATTCATATCTTCGTCAATATACGAGACGGGCTGTTTTTAATTAGTGAAAAATTTTTGGTCTCTTTATCTGGCATTTGGGAATGTATCCAAAATGGACTTACATATACATTAATATGATCATGTCATCAGGCAAAATCAAAAGTAGTTTGATTTTCGTCAGTCAAATTTCAAAGAAAAGAATATATGTATATGACTAATACACATCTATATGATTGAATCAGTAATTTGATAGTGTAAGAGGTTCACTCAATTCGCTCTTAGAAAAATTATCGATTCTATACGGAAGGGTTTCTAACTGGACTTTATCTTTAGAAGCCTAGCTCAAGAACGAAAGAAGTTAATATCAAATAATGATCTCTTGCAACAAATATCAAAATATAAGCGTCCATTTGATACAAAACATCCAGTTATTAAAACAGATTTTGAACTTAAACTACCTTTTGCATTTAAAACCTTATCAAATGATTTTTCTGCGAAAAAAATTGTTGGAAGTGGGGACATGTTTTAAGAATTTTTATTTAGTCCAGTCAATAAAGGTTTTCAATTGAAAATAAATCCAACAGTTTTGAAACTTGGCACACTTTATCAGGGGTCGCTCTTAAGTGCCGAAAAGGTTATTTTATAAACATGTAGAAAATCAAACAATATAAATACCGTGCTTTTTGGGAAATTTAATAAGCTTTATTTTGATAAGAGATTTTGGTTTTGATACGACAAACTGTTTCTAAGATAAATGCGAAAAAATGTTACAGATACGAAAAAAATACACATGATCTTTTCTTTAGAAAATTGTTCAGCATTTTTTTTTATAGAAGATGATTTTTTGATTAAAGTAACAGTTTCCAAGATAGAGGCGAAAAACCAGTCAAATTCTTGTGGACTTTTTTTTTGGGTCATCTCCAGACACCAATTAAGTAACATTTTACAAAAAATTAAAACAAAACACTTGATGTTTCCAATTTTTTTTTTATTTTTTTAATTAAAATAAATAAAATAAATAAATTAAGCTGTCGCGTTTCATCCTATTAGGACATCTTCAGGGCACTAAGTTTAACATACTAATACAATTTAAAATAAAGTCGTCGTGGTGGATAGAGAAACAAATAAATAAATAAAATATACAACAATGTATGTACGATGAACACATAGTTAATATTACAAAAGGAAACATTAATTACACAGTAAGGGACTATTATTAGTTAAATAAATTTGACAATTTAATATATTTAATGTTTTATGTTTATTTACTTCAAATATTTCGTATTTATCTAAGATACGACCAGCAGGAAGACAGTGGAGGAGGGTGACGTCATCAAGAGAACATCCATGACCAGATGTTTTTTTTAATGTGCTGCGAGAGACCGGGAGTAGGATCTTGATTCTTTTTCCTATTTGGATCACCGATTCTTTTTCCTATTTGTCTCGAGGTCTTTCCTATGTAAACTCCATTATATTCCTTACATAAGACTTTGTAAACACCACTTTTTTTAAGAATGTCGACTTTTTGTTTGATTTTGTTGTTAGACAGAGCGTTTTTTAGCGTAAAGTTATTAAAGAATGCTATTCTAACATTAGCGGCTAGAAGTGGCATTCGTAACATATCCGAAACCTCTGGAATGTATGGAATTTTCCGCCATTGTTTTTCATCGTGTTTTGAATCCATATAGGAAAAATTAACTGGAGCGTTAAACGTCTTGACTTAGTCCGTAGGAGGCGGTGAACTAATTTAGCGTCATAACCATTCTTAATCGCAATGCCCTTTATTGTATTAAGTTCCTTTCGAAAATTTGGTTGGCTCAGTGGGAACTTAAGAAGACGGAACATCGAGTGATAGGCTGACATTTTTGTATTTAGTGGGTGTGCAGAAGAACTTGGAATGACATCATCTGTGGCAGAATCCTTTCTATAAATGTCAAACACCAGTTTCCTTGAGGATATAGACAGCGTCAAGTCCAAAAAGTTAATAGAATCAGGTCCATATTCCAAGGTAAACAACATGTTTGGCTCAAGTTTGTTTAAGATACTGTCAAGGAAAATCAAGAGACTTCGATGAGTTCCAGTCCAGATACAAAAAATATCGTCTACATATCTCTTCCAAAGAAAAATGTTTTTTAGCAATGGGCTATTTAAAGCACACAAGCGCTGTTCATTTTTGTAAAATGTTACCTACAATTAATTTCCACCAAGTGGCAAATCATCGCTCTATTGCAAATATTATAAAAACCAATTAAGTGTGCCAAATTTCAAAACTGTTGGATTTATTTCCATTTAAAGTCTTTTTTTTTTGCATTTATTGACTAGACTATTTGTTTGGAGTCGGTGAACGTGAAGTGTCTTGTTTAATAATAAGAATGTTTGGTTTTCGTATGTGATAAAAATAATATGTTATAATACAAAGATTTTAAATCATTAATTTATAGTACAATCGGATGCGGCTCACCCACTGTCGGAGAAGTCCCGCGTTAGGACACCATGCACTTTCGACATTTCTCCAAGTTTCTTACAAAACGTAAAAAAAAACAAACAAAAAATTTAAACTTCGTCAATTGTTGGAAAATAACTAAACGCCAAAAATACATTTAGAAATAATTGAAAACACAAAACGTAACAATATGAAGTTTTGGATACAATTTGCTATTTTCCAAACATTAAAAACTTTTTTTAAAAATTTGAATTAATAAACTTATGACATGTCATATGAAAAACATTTCTCGATCTTTTTTTCTTGACACTTTTAGTTTTACTAAAATCAAATCAAACTTTTTACCCAAATTTAAGTGTTCTGTCCCGCTAATATTATTAAATACACTTAACACATATTGGATTTGTTTGTTTTCAAAATAATAAAGGTGCTTTCAAAAGGTGTCTAAGATGTCCCTGATTTACCATATACCAATTGCAATTTCAAACCCTTTGTCTATGTTCTAACTAACAAAAAACTAATTATCCCTTATCACCTCCTGGCAGTTTTGTAACGCCTATGGCTAACACTTTGTCACCGTCACAAAGAGAAATTATCCTTATCCCGAATAACACTATACCGTGATGCCAACTCTAGGATAGTTGAAGGCGAACAACAGAAAACACAAACCTCCATCCTTTTATAATAGATATTTATCTCATACAAAAAAGTAAAAACGACTCTCACTGAAACTTTTCTCTCAAAAGTTAGATTAAATCACCAACGAGACAATATTCTATATTTTGTATAGGCCTACTATTTTCATGTCCTTTGGGACGAGGAGGTTGAAGTTAGGTATGATAAATTGGCAGAGTGCTTCAACATTCGTTATGAAGACATTTTGCAAATTACAAATTAGTAGTTTCCCCTATACAATCATGGAAAATTACTATACAAATAGCTACAACACATATTCGCACAATAATGTAAGCGACAACAGCGTACCTTAATAGTAATTATATTTGTCTTCTAAAGAGACCAAGTTAAGGACTAGCTTAGTTATCCGAATAAGACTTGTATGAAGTACATACGAACACTCCGGGATGCAAAATTTAAGTCACTTCTAATTTACATATAAATCTTTGTTTCATATTTTTTGTTGGCTCATTTTAACTTGCGAGTGAATTTATTGTAAGGAGCGGTTTATACGCGGTTTATACGGTTTATAATATTACCTAAGAAAACCACAAAAATATGGGTGCGGACATTTGCTGTCCTTGCATTCAAGCGATTGCTTCATCAGGAGATAGGTTTGCATACAAAAAATTCTACCAGCAACCATTGTCATATTACTTGCTGAAAAAGTTTTATGTTTTAATATCAATAGTCAGTCAGTTAATACGTCATCTTTTTATAGATTTCTCTTTATTGAATATTCTCTTAAAGTATTCGAGAGAAAAGTCGTTCGATTCTTGGTCTGTTTGTGTTGACAAAGCCAATGCTCCGGTCCGTAAGGTCCTTAAAGTCAGAGCTGAGAAAAACTGAAATCAAGGCTGATGAAGTAGAGAAATATTTTCCACCATTTGGTATATCTATACGTAATTGGAAACAGCAGACAATTTGATCATTTTTGAAAATACTTATACATACTTACAAAAAAACATATAAAAAGAATGTATTAGGTATAAGGATACCTATATATTTCTTTTGTATCAATACATTTTTGTAAATTTTGTAGTGTGTAGAAAATTTCCTCCTGAGTATAAAAAAATTCAGAACCTTATACGAAGGCCGTTATTTTGAAAAAAAAGTCTTAACCCCAGGGGTTTGTCACGAATGAAATAACCTGACCACTTATACTTGCAATCATTTGAAATCACGTTGAAATCAGGTGCAATCACTATTTCAAATGATGAAATAAAAAAATGTTGGTGATCGATTTCGAATGATTTCTTGCAATCATTAAAAATATTTGAAATCACTAAATTTTTTTGCAATCATGCAATCAAAAGTGCCATAATAAAATCACGAATTTAAATCATAATCACTTGAATTAATGTGTAATCATTTGAAATCAGTTAATTTATTTGAAATCAATGCAATCACAAATTTTTTAAATCAATGATAATACTGCTTGAAATCACCTGAAATCATATGAAGTCATTTAAAATATTGCAATCATTGAACCACTACACTGGCTAGTGACAAACCTCTCGTCTTAACCTAATTATCTCAAAAACTTTTCATCGTATTTCAGTCCAAAAAGATGAAAAAAAAGGTCCGGTCGGGAAATTCTGTCTGTCTGTCTGTCTGTCTGTTTATCAGTCTGTTTGTATATATAAAGCATCCACATCCTAAACGGCTGAACCGATTTGCTTTAAACTTGGTATGTAGTGTCTATAGAACATTACTTATAGGAGGAATTTATTTTTTTAGCTCAAAAAATAATGGTACTTGCTAACTTTAATTTTCTCGAAAAAGGCTCCAACAAATTTATTAAACAAAAAAATAGAGATGGTTTTTGTCTGATTGTCTATAGTTTAGTTTCAAGCCAAAATTTTTGGCCGGATCCGTTAATTTTGTCTTGAGCTATCTCGTGTACGGGCTAGTCGATTTTAACGCAATTCGCAATAGACCTTTTTTTTTGAGAAAGATCTATCTAGGTGATTCTATCAAGTTTTCATTCCAAAATTTTGCATAGTTTTAATTAATTTAATTTTTTGAAAATCGATACATATTTTTATTTTTCATACATCAAATGAACCTTAACTATTTATTACTTAAAATGAGAGCACTTCAAATTTGTAAAGAAAACTTATATATAAAAATTAGTAAATAAACATCGATTTATTTAAAAATTGTTTTAACGATTATTAATTTTTTTTTTAAATTTATATTTATGCAATCAAATTTTCTACATACTTTGATATTGGCTTCAATTCACAAAAATTCATATGATGTGATTTCTCACTTATATAAAAAAAATTATTTAATTATTTTTTTATAAAATGTTATTTTATTTTTGAAGCAACTTGCTAAAAGTTCGTTCAAGCCAGTCGTGAACTTTATTTTGTTTGTTTTGAAATTTTCTACAATATTGACCCTAACATTTTTTTTGTAGGTAATAAGTAGAACGAAAAATTTCCTCAACTCCGATTTTTATTTGCTTACTAGCTGCTACCCGGCGTGTTGCTGCAGCAGAAAAAATAAGGGAGGAAACACCGCTTTTAAAATAGTAAATCCTATTGGAACCAAATTTTGTCAAATGCTTTTTTGTACTAGAATAGCCTTAGTTAATCCTTAAAACATGAGCTATATACTAGTGAAATTACGTCATAATCGGTCCCGTATTACATAGAAATAAGAATTTTCGAAATAAAGCGACCCTAGCAACATCTAGGACCTAAGCCCTAGGGAATCATTTAACTCTCATAAATTTCTCCTTACAACGTTAGCTATCTGTCAGTCAATGTCCCATCAAAATCAGTCCAGCAGTTTTTGATCTGTTCATATAAATTAATTATAAAAAAACCACCCTAGCGCCATTTAGGGAGCAATTAAAAATGCTTAACTTATATGCGCTACAGCATTATGCTATCTGTCAGTGATAGCCAATTTGTACTTGGCTAATTTTTTGCAAAACTAGGTAAAGGCTTTCGAGATAATTGGGTTAAGTATTTTTTTAAAATGGCGGCCATAGTAAACTGTTCTGAATTTCGAGAAAAATGTAACTCATAAGATTATAAAGAATTGAGAAATTTCCTACATGATATCAATCTTATGACGCTGAGTGTATTTATGCCGTTAATATTCGAATTCTATGTAGACACTTATATAGTTAGTATGTATGTACCTTCCATCACTCTTACAAGCAACTATAAGTAAAGTGAATAAGGATAGCTAAGCTGATGATGATAGTTTTCCAAATTGGTAAATTGTAACGAAGAGATAGATTCACCAGAAATTCAATCTTTAACAGCAGCACTGATGATGAGGACGACAAACGCACGAAGGCGTTATTGCAAATAGCAGCCTTGTATAATGAAAGGAAATGATGAAGAGAAACCACAAGCCTAAACCCAGGGCAAACTTACATCAATTCACCTTTGTATTATAACGGAAGGAAGGCAAAGGTGAAGGTGATAACTGAGACATCATACACAAAATTTTGTGCATAAACACATGTGTTATACGCATTTATTAGCTTGTATTATCCTATCTGCAGATGATTTCCGGAAATTA
Organism: Baccha elongata; assembly: GCA_951217065.1. Lineage (NCBI taxonomy): Eukaryota > Metazoa > Arthropoda > Insecta > Diptera > Syrphidae > Baccha > Baccha elongata. The sequence continues at coordinate 36,743,170 of OX578273.1, forward strand.
GTTGTGTCTTCTGATTCGGAACAAATTTCAAGTCTTCAAGTTGAAGCTGAATGCTCTTCGAACTCTACACTTATACCGGGTGTTGCTGCCGGAAGCTGTTGATCTATATAAGTGTGTCATTTTGATGGTTTATTTTTGGTCACAAATAAGTCAGGCACATCTGGGTGTACGGGCTTACCCCAACATATAAAATCATATATTTACAATTTTGTGCAAAAGGGAGCCGAAGTGAGGAGACTAACTTAATCCTGACAATTAATTCTGTCAGCAAATTTTCCCTTAGAGGTATTTAATTCTGATTCAGATATTTACATATTTAACTATATCTTCATTCTAACATGAGTGTACATAATCTGAAAAAAAACACTTGCTTTATTGGTTTGGCTTTTAAATAACTAATGCGCTCAGGCTCAAGCAGAAGATAAGAGGGAATTTCACAGCACATGAGTGCTTGTGTTAATAACATAATATTTGTAAGATGCAAAGTCTTAAAGCAGCAATGAGCTTAAAGTACTTAAATTCTATGGTGATTTTGAGAAAATTTAATTTGCTTTTATATGAATCATAAAAAAATAATATTAAGTTTAATTTTTGTTTTTATAATTACATACTTTTAAAATAAGTACTTGACAGATAAATTGGATAAATCTATCTATCGTGCCTTAGATGCCAAAAATTGGAACAAAAATTAAGTTCTTAAATTTTTATAGTAGGTTCAGTTAGGTTAGATTAATGTGACTGCCAGGAAAACTTTTGACACACTTAGACCACCAGATAGGTCCGTTGTGATACCACGAAACGAGCAAGGAAGTACCTCTTTAATTAAACAATTTGAGGTTTGAAAGCAGTAAATAAACCGGGTATTAACTCTGGTTGATTTTACGTTTTGGTTACAAATTAGTTAAAAAGACGTCTTAAAGACGCTCTAGAGACGTTACCTCAAGGAGCTACATAGAGCTACATAACATTTACTGAACGTTAACATCGTAGCTGTAATGTTTCAGGCGTATATGAAATGTTTACTCACTGTACCCAAAATGTAAACGGTTTTGGGGAATGAAATGTCGTGTTGACAGTATATGAACAAATTCTATTTGATGTACCTGATTTGTACATTTACAGATGTGAACGTTCAAAAACTCTTCAAAACACATACTAGACAAACTAATTTTTAGTAACAAATCGTTTACAGATACTATTCCTGGACTAGGTATATAAACGTTTACAAATGTAAACGTTCAAAAACACTTCGAAATAAATAACATAAAAACTAACTTAGGTACAAAACGTCTATAGAAAAATATTAAACTGTATTGGTAAATACGTAATGCCATTTGAGATCATATTACTGTATGTATACAAACCAAAACTTAAACAATTTCCATCTTGTTCTTGACATTATTATTATAATATGGGAGGTTAAAAATAATCAATAATTATATTTTTTGTGCAAATAAAGGCAAAATATCGAACGCGAGAAATATTTTCTACCAGTTTTGTAAGACAGGTCGATAAAAATAAGGGGCCTGTAAAAATTTTCTTATTTTAGAAATGATTTCTAATAAAAATATTTGAGACAATTTTTTTTTCCCACAAAAACCATATTTTTCAATATTTTGTAAGATAAAATTCAAAGCCTTATTTCAATCAAAACCTAAACATGCTTTCAATGTTTTGGGTTTCCTTATTTGATAAAAAATGGAAACATTATAATGGCCGATCAATGCTATACGTGTTACATTATCTGTAAATGAAATGTTTTACAGTATGCTTACGTTTGAAGATGTGATGTGACTATTCACTGTAAACGTTTTGTAAGAGTAAAGTTTTGGTAATGGCTTTACAAAACTGCTACAAATGTAAACGTTTCGTGATATTGATTTTACATTAACGATATTTGATTTACAGTACGTTTATGTTTGAAGATGTACTGTGACTATTTACTGTAAACGTTTTGTAACAGTAAAGTTTTGATAATAGCTTTACAAAAGTGCTACAAATGTAAATGTTTTGTGATATTGGTTTTACATTTACGAAATTTGGTTTACAGTACGTTTACGTTTGAAGATGTGTTGTTTCAACAACATTTTGTGTGTTACAATTTGTTTACCAATCATCCAATAAGTTAATGTAAACATACAAAACATTTTTTCAGCAACTGTAAATGAATTGTAAACGACATACAATAAATTTGTAACTTAATAGGTACAAAATGCTACTTGACAATAACCGGAAATGGTAAGTTATTAAAGAACGTCAGTAAAAAATCGTTAAAAAAGCATTAATTAAAAACTGCTTTTTAGAGTTAGGGTATGGTTTTTAAGAAACCAGTATACGCAGCAAATAATGGTTTTTTTTAAACCTTATTTTGACGGCTTTTATACAGGGTGATTGGTATAAGGTGCACCAAAAAGCTTGAGCGTGTAGGTGGAGTTGAGACAAGAAAAAAATCGTATGGGGGGGGGTCTATTTCCCCCCGTTTAAGCTGGAGAGGGACAATTTTCTAAATACTTGACTTAAATCAGAAAAAAAATTATTAAAAACAACGGTGAATGATACAAAGCGTTGTTATATTTTTTTTTAAAGCCAGAAAACTACTCTTTTATTTAATTTTTAAATTAAGTTGTTTAAGTGAACAGTTTTAAAAAAATTTATTTTCAAACTCAAAATTTAAAAAAAAAAAATTTAAACTAATTTTTTTCAAAATTTTATGTAATTAACTATTATTTTTATTTTTTCCACATGGTTTTGAAATGTAATTCATTCAATTTCAAACTCAAACTTTCTTCGTGCTTTCGAAAGCGTGACGAAAAATGAAACACGAAAAATCGTAGCAAAAAAAACACCGTAAATGGCCATTTTTAACCAAACGTACCTGATAAACCATCAGTTTTGCAAATGTTAAGACTAACCTATCGGTTAGTGTTCAATTTTCCAAAGGACGCAATGAGATGAGTAAACCTACGGTTGCCTTCCAGAATATATAGGGCAAGTCTTATATTCGTGCAAAAAAAATGTTTGAAATAACAATAAAACATGATATTACGATAATGTTTTTGTGAATTCAATGTTTCAAAAACCTGTTGACGGATTTTTATGAAATTTAGGTTTAAGGTATAATAAATTAAGTTCAAAAAACTTATATACTCACTATTTTGAGAAAAATATTTTGAAAATTTATTTCAAAAACCGCTCCAACGATTATTTTCGTGTAAACTCATATTTAATAAAGAATTTTTCATGCATACTTTGATTTTGGTTTGAATCTTTGTAAGACATGGTTTTAGCACTTTTAATGAAATTTCATACGATTTTTTCGTATAATTCCGTTTGCACTTTAAACCCTAAGGTAACTTGCCCATACACTCAGAAACAAAAATTGTAATCACATGAATTGTATACTTTGGCCCAACAATATACGTCGGTTAAAATGAACCCAAGCATCTTAGTTCTCAACTTAAGAATGCAGCTATAGCGTGTCAGCGTAAGCCAGGTATTATTATTCTTGAATTGTTAAAAATTTCAACAACTTAAATTGTCATCTTAAGAACGAATTGTTCAAAAAGCTACAATTTTAAGAATGAAAATAATTTATTTCAAGAACGAGGTCTTGGTTTTTTGTTTTATTTGTATAAATATTTATTTGTTTTTTTAACTTTTTATTCTGTTTTGTAAAATTTTCTTTTTCTAATTATTTTCGCTGTAAATACAAATATTAGTGTAGCACAGTGGTTTCTCCCATAGGCCAAAAGTCAATATTTCAAGATTCATAAAACTTATTTTTTTTAATGCAATAATTATTTATGATAATAGGACATGAAAGTAGCAGTAAGGTTTCTTCTCTAAAATTAGTCTGTAACGTCACGAAGTTGAGTGTTTTTCACAGTTTTATAAGAAATGTTAATCTGAAAATACGATACAGCGGCTTAACCATTTTTGGTCAGTTGTTTAATGTTAATTTTGAAAAAAAGTTTATTCAAATAATAAAATAGTGTATAGCGATTGATTTTAAATAATTTTCTAAAAAAAATATGTATTTTTTTTATTTTGACCCTTATTAAAAATGGTGCGTAATTTGTGTTTTTTCACATTTTGTGTTTTTCTGAATAGCCGAAACATCAAATTTCCATTAAATCCCACGATAATTTATATACAATAAATTAGAGTTATTTTTCCTCTTTAGGAATATAAACGATTTTTTTTGCGCAAATTGCAAAATTTTGGACCAAAGTAAAACACTGTTTTCCACTTGTTTTTAGATCTAAGGAATATTATCAAGAGTATTGATATTTTTAATATTTGGAACACGGCGAAAAAAGGTCGCAGTATGTTCGGTGTTAAAGTAGGAAGACCCCTCTAAGTTCTTGACCTCGAGGACCCTGTTCTAAATTGGGGAGGTAGGAAAAACCCCAAAATTTTCAGCTTTTCGCTTATGTACCATATTCCATAACAAAGTTAAAGACGTTCATAAAATTTCCCAAAAATTTGTTGGTAAACCAGATCTGTAGGCCTTATATTGAAGGAGAGACAGCTGATTTATTTTTGAAAAAAATCTTAATAGCTTAGATATTGTGATGTATCAAAATATATTACTTCTTACCTCAGACCCTTTGCTTTCTAACGAAATAAATTTAAAAATCTACATTGTCTAAACATATTTTGAATTTACGTATTACTTACTTAATTACTTAAACTTAAAATTATTAAATAGTTAATTCAATAATATTTGAAAGAAATAATTTTGCAAGCTATTTGTTTTATTTTCTATCATATAAAATTTAATTTTTAGTTTTGATGGCCCTTCCCATACAAATGAAACCACTGTGTGTAGGTATCCGTGTATTTCCGTACCTATAATAGAATACCATCAACAACGAAATAATTGTCTGGCAAAAAATGTAAACTCAACCAAAATAAAAAAAAGTATACGTTTAAAACAAAACTGCAGTTCACTTAAATAAATAAAAATGTCACCATATAAATAGAAGATAAAAGCTATACTCATACTGAAAGCCAAACTTTACTTTAATCGCATTTATTCAACCAAAATTGCAAAAGTATATCCAGTAACTATAAAAGTAAACATAAGCATTTTGTTTCGTGTTCTTTTTTATATCTTGTTCATCTTAGTTAAATCCACACCTATAGTATACTCATACTTCTAGGTAGGTACGAGGTATGCTTAGTTTGAATAAGTATTCCAAGATCTTTCAAAACGGATAAAAGGTTTTCCTAACACTTCAGGCCCCCTAACAGAGGGATGATGATAAAGCCCTTTTTTGTTTGTTATCCTATTTCTCGGCTAACCACTTTCCTCTATTTTTTTTTTCTTCTTTTTTGTTTTCTCTGTACTCACATACGAAACACTTTTTTCGTGAATTTGGACACATGCACCCCAGCTAACACCATTCCACTTATATAGTACCCCCCAGTGTAGGAGCATCCCTTCCACACATAACACACACTCTGTCATGGCAAATTGTAAGGTTAACTGTTGTTGAAATCCAGAAGCAAAGGATATACGTATACCCCTACCAGGGTCTTGGGATACACAGGTCAAAAGTCGTAAAATTGCATAATTGTCTAAAAAAAAAGAAAAAAACTACCTCCGCAGCCTGCTATACACCTGGTTTTCTAGAAATTCGTTTTAAAACGGAACTCTAGGATTTCACAGTAGTTGCTCCTGGTTGATAGGAAGCTTTTTCTTCATATTTTTTTTCAACTATTTTTGTTTGTAGTTTTGGTGAATGCATTCTGTGGATAGCTGTTAAGTCAAGTCAAGGCAAGGTATTTGTTTGCAAAATGTTAGAAGGTATCCAGCAAAAGTAAATCTGATAGCCCGGGGGAAAATCACACTGTGTTGAAGTTAAGTGTATTGCAAAGTTGATGGTCAGAAAAAAAAACTTCTATTTATACCTTTGCTGAATGCAAATTTAATTGCAGATGAAGTGTGACATTTAGCAGATTAAAAGATGAAATTCACTGTTGATTTGTTTTCAAGGGTTTTAAGGATTTTGTGATATGTGCGGTTTTTTTTTTTTTTTTAATTTTCGAGAAGTTTTTCTATCAGCTGGACAAATTAATTTCGAATTCGTGGTTTACAAATTCTTTTAACATAAATGTTCCTCAAGCCAGTCCTAATTTGGACTGAAACCTTTTAGTTTTGAAAAAAAATTGGCATTTGTGGCCTTTACTCCATATAATGCGTTTCGACCAAGAAGATTTACCTATACATATACACGGTTGGTCTCTTCAGCAAGATTCGTATACAGTAAATCTACTATTTTGGACTTATATGATTTTTGTTGGTAGATGGAAATGACCTTATAAAAAACAGTGCAATTACTGCTGTGAATTGTTATACAAATCCTTATTTTTGAATTTTATTCATTAAAACTCCACAAAAAAAAAACAATTATTTTGTTTTTAATTAATTTTTTATTTAATTCCATCGCCAGGCCTCGGGCTAAATTTAATTTTTGGTGTCTTACCTTAATCAAGGTTCCCAAAACATTATAATTCACAGCAGTAATTGCATTGTGTTTTATAAGGTCATTTCCATTGACCAACAAAAATCATGCGTCCAAGAAAAGTAGATTTACTGTAGAGGGATGTTGCTGAAGTGGCCAACTGGTGTGAGTGCCACAAATCCTTATTTTTAAATTTTATTCATTAAAACTCCACAAAAAAAAACATTATTTTGTTTTTAATTATTTTTTCCTTTTAGCTTTGTACATAGACTTTTGTTTTGGTCTTTATGCTCTTGGTCACACTATTTCCCCAGATCTCTCGAGGTTTGATATCAAATCTTCCAAAATGATCGAAAGTTCTCATTTACTTCTTTATAACCTTTTCGATCTTTACACAGCTGCGTGTGTTTTTCAGCGTCATTCTGTAACTTTAAAGTTCATGCTGGTTTTAGCGACTTGGTCTCTTTTAGCCGCAATAGTTCAGACGATGGTATATACTGGTCTATGACGTCATTAATAGAAATATTACACTCCAAAAATATTTTCCTGATGAGTTAATACATGATCCTCATGAACTTCTTTGTAGACAAAATTCAGTTAAGAAGAATGCTATTGTCCAGTGCATTTTTATTCAATCCAATCCAATCCAGTCATTCGATTGGTAAAAAAAAATATCCTAAATAATTTTATAAAGATTCCATTTATAGAGTCCCACATTTGAACTAAATACAAACAAAATGAAAATCAAAAAACACAACTAAATAACAATAACCTTAATCCATTAAAAGCATTTTAAGTCTTAAAATATTTTTTAAACCAACACAACCAAAAGCATATGACATTTTTTTTTGTATTCCCCTTTAAAGACTAACAGAGCACAATAGTTTGAGATTTCATTTCTAATTCTAATACCATGAGAGTACAGAAAAAAAAGAGCACGTCAAAAAGGATTTAAGCCTTATCTCTACATTCGCAAAAACGCTAAGCATTTGCATGAGCATCGAACATGCATACGAAGTGGGCTAAAGCGCTTATGCACATATATGCTTCTGCAACCAGAAAAAAAATAAGTGCAAATAGCTTCTGGGCTGAAACTGAAGCTGAGGGTAAGATTTTTACACACCATCACCGACCACACCGACCAACATAATCATCTTTGAAAAAAAAAAAAAAAAAAAAAAAAAATAGGAATGGTAAAACAGGAAGTTAACACCCGTTATAGTGGATGAGTATAGCACATTCCCAAGCCATAGGTGTGGTGAGAAAAGAGCTCTTCATCGGCCATCATCTCTAAGGACGTGCTTGGAATTTTTTAATCTCTGTTCTACTGGTGGCTCCTTTAACAAAAACACTTTTAACGAATATTCACATGAAAGAATGAATGTGTGTAAAAAAAAAAATGTTGAAAATAAAGTGTCAGAACTTTGAAGTTAAAATATATCGTTTGAAAAAGGGTACCTATAGAAAAACAAAAATACCAAAATCGTAGCAAAAAGTTTCAGCCATCAAAAAAAAATGTATATTACAAAAAAAGTATGTACATAAACATATGTATGTATAAAGTATTAAAAAATATTGAAATAAAATGAAAAATGGCAACTTTGATTAAAGATCTTTTGCATGAGGGCAGGAGTGAAGAAGTTTGATCGAATCTATATATACACATGTAAATGAAAATGGAGTGTCTGTTTGTAATATCAAAATAGCAGTACTATTTTCACTGAGCTACAGCCTAAACGGTGTGACGGATTGTCTTCAAACTTCGTGTCTAGCACTTTTTTTATGAATCCCTAGAGGAGGAATTCGAATTTTTGTTTTAGCCCGGCTATGACGGGTACCACCCATATAACTATTTAAATGAAACTTAGTGAACGTTATATTTAATCTGTTGTTAAAATAACTGCATTTCAGGTTTTTGGCGAAAAATTCACATAACTGAGAATTGGTTTAAACCGTTTTTACAAATTTGGCCAGAAATAAATGACGGCATACCTGATTTTATTTAAATTTGGTATGGCACTTAAATTAGACAATTGACATAAGATGACATTATTTTACATAGTTAGCGCAAAATTACAGTCGTTTAACTTAAAACTAAAAGCAATTTAATGTGAAACTTGGTTAAAAATACGTTTTTTCGTATTATAAACGCCATAAGGTATACATTTTCTTAATGAAGTTATCTAACTTAAAAAACAGCATACCTTTGCATTATATTTTTAATGCAGCACACTAAAATCTCTGAGAGAATGTCAGCTCATTCTCTTGAAATCGCTTTTGTGGAATGTAACTACACACAAACAAACATTGCATAAATTCATCAACAACCCCTTTTAGTGGAATAAATAACTGGAAATGTTAAAAAAGTGTTTATTCTTGAGTAAAACTGAGAAAACTTGTCTAAAGTTGAAATAATGTTAATTGGTGTCACTATAATTTCGCGCCATTGAATTTTTCGTAATCCCATAGTTTGCTACAAGAGCAAGTTCGTGCGACCGATTCCTGCATTTTATTTTGTTTTGCAAAACTACCTTATAATATTTATAATCTGGAATGTTAACTTGACTAGTTATGAACTGGTAGAATGTTTATTTCTCTAATCAATTATCATTAATTTTAAAATATTGTTTTTTGAGTGCAATAATTGGAAAATGGGTTGATCCAGGATTTTTGTTATTTTGTTCTACGATTTTTATGAGATAAAATTTTAAAATTAAATTCAAGTCAAAATAAATTTAAAATATATAATAATTAATTTAAAAGTGAATTAAACATTGTGAGATAGTCAAACTGTACAAACATGTAAATTGGTTAACAAACTAAATCTTTAAAAAACAATTAATTATATCAAAGATAGAATTCAAAAATGTGTCCTTGTATAACTTATGTCGAACTATACACCTAAAATTTTTATTGTGTATCCCGGGATTGTATCGACCTCTATCAAATTCACAATGAAGCTTTTCAATTTATTGATTTAAATATGTAATTTTCCACTTAACGAATAAACGTACCTACCTAGATATAAAACCCCTTTAAGTTCAAAATTCTACTAACAAAAATATGAAAATCGCTATTAGAGTAAAAGATTACATAATTATATTTCGCACTTGAAAATATGTGATTTGTTTGAAACAACGATTTTTTTTCTTCCTTTAAATTTAAATTTTGTTTATAAAATATCATTACACTTACCACCATATTATTGATTGTGAATTTCAATTCAGCTCGTGGCCTCGATGGGGGAGTGCTGCAGTTTGCCCGTAAAACATCGCCCGGCTCATATCGATTGTGTTCGGTAAAGAGCATTGGGCGTTTCTCAGGATACTCTAGAAAACAAAATATTTAAAAATGTTTTTGAACGTTACAACTCAAAGAAACAAAAGATATAAATCTGAATTGCATAGACTAAGTATAAGTACACACACACACACACACATCAGTCTCACATACAAAATTGTACATAACATTATCAAACGGAATGTGGATCAATGTGTCGGAAACGTTTTGAAAGTAATTTTGCTAATGTATCTTGTGCATTGGAAAACTTTTTCGCACAGCATAGCATAATTTTGCATAAAGTTTTCTGATTACAATTTTTCATATCGATATTCGTCACAAGAACGATGAACGTAGAAACGAAAGAAAAATGGTTTAAATATAAAAAAAAAAACAATCTTTGGAAAACTTTTGAAATGTTAGTACTTTCACATGCAAGAGGAATAGATATCGTTAGATTCTTTGACTGTTTTTTTTTATTTAGTTGAATTTGATTATTTTGAGTGCATAAAGAGTTGGACAGAAAAAAAAAAGGATTTATGCATCGACATATTTACATTTTTAGCAAATAGTTGGAGTGCAAAAAGTTCTTTGGAATAAATAATTCACTAATTGAATATGAATTTACGTGAAAGGTTCTCATGATAAAATTGCAGTAGAATTTTTCTTTCTAATGCTAAAGGAAATGAAAATAAATATTTTCATGAGAATTTTTTTTATTTTTTAACAGACAACCATTATTTTGATACTTAATTTGAAAATATACTAAAAATATAGTTTTTCTCAAAAAACATTAAATTATATTTGTATACATTTTGGTTCCATGTTATACTTCGCACGTTACTGCCTGCAAATGCAAGATCAAGTCCGCCCTTCTCAGCTGCTGAACCATAATCAAAAATTGACTAAATTGAAGCGGATGAGAATGTCGCTTAAGGTGAAATACAAATATTTCTGTAGTGGACACAAAACACGCGAGTTACTTTAACGTAAACTATGCAGACGGCGCAGAGTTTCGTCTGGCATATGCTTTCATCCCCTCTCATCATAGGGAGCTTGTTCTGGGTGCTTGAAGCGTATACATTAAATTGAACCCAATTAAATTCCTGTCTTCTGTTCTGAAGCTACTTGGTGGTGTAATACATCATTATATGCAAATCCTTTCCAGAAATGTTGGATCTATTTTTTACATTTCTGCATCTCTCCTCTTATTTTTTCTGAGTATCAGGTCGTTTTTGTCAGTTTTTTTCTGTCGACGGATATAGGATATCATTCTCTTTACTGATAACTACATATTAACAAATAGTTTTTTGTAGTATTCCGAAGCAACTTATTCTTAACAATAACGTTTTTCCGCTGCGAATAGCCACTTTTAATTCCAAGTTTCAAGTACATTCTCATTAAAATATCGTTGTATGGAAAACGCAGCGTCTAAGTTGGTATATACATTCAGAATTCTGGCATTAATATGGAAGTAGTTCTTCTGTTACCCGGTGCGTTGCTGCAACAGAAGAAAATTGGGAAGGACACATCGTTTTTGAAAGATTTATTATAGTAATTATCATATTGGCTATTTAAGTCTTTCTAAAAATAGAATTTGGTTAAGATCCACTGTGTCGTTAACGAGAAATTCTAAATTAAGAAAAAAAAAAACGTTATGTGATGTATCTCAGGAATTATGGTTCAAATTTTCTGAAAGGTGTTTATACTCATGTCAAAATTTAGCAAAATCATTAGAGTCGTTTGCGAGAAAAACAAACTTATTCATAAACGTTATATGGCAGGTACCGTTAGTTTTAGGTCTATATGTAGAACTAAAATTCGATAAACCACCCTGATGACCACCAATAAAGACATACCAAGTTACCCATAATTTCTTCGACTTCGTTATCATCGAAATGTTATATTTGACTGTTATCTCAATTTTTTTTTTTGCATGAATTCATATCTTGCCTTAAAGTACTTACAATCGCCAGTAAAACAACCGTGTCACATGCCATACAGGACAAAAATCAAGCAGAAACATTCTTCGCAGAACACCTTTTGAATGTCTGGCATTAATATGCTATTCCCAGAAAGTGTAGCGGCAAATAACTTACAATTGACTTAGAAATTCCCTTCGTCAGGTTCAAAGAAAATAAAGCATGTGCCAACACAATTTATCACCAAAAAATTAAATCTAACAACTACTGCTCAGGTTTTAAAAGAAATGCCAAGAATAGCCTTAAAAAAACTACAATAATAGAGGAAGTGTACCAATTATGGAATTCGTTCCTAATATGGAATAGGATTTCACATTATTAACATAGTATTCCATATTGGGAAACAAGAAAATTCTCTAAACTATTTCGAAATAAAATTCACTGCACGACTGGGTCGCACGAACTTGCTCTTGTAGCAAACTATGAGACTAAACAAAAAATTAAATTTATTAAATTCTAAAGAAAGTTGGAAAAATATAAAAAAAAAATGGCCTTAACGTAACATGGCAGCTATCATTTAACGGCTCTTTTTCAAAAAACTGTAAATGTCATGTTGTGTTATATGTTAAGTTTAAAATCTGAGTCGAATTTTAAATGAATCGCCTGAACCGTTACCAAGTTATGGCCTAATTCGTAAAAACCGTTAACACCAAATTTCCGTTATGTGAATTTTTAGCCAAAAACCTGAAATGCAGTTATATTGAAACTACTGCAAATATAACGTACACCAAGTTTTATCAAAATCGTAAGAGCCATTTTTGAGAAAATTCGCAAAAACTAAAACCGTTATATGGCAGATACCCGTTATAGCCGGTCTAAAACAAAAATTCGTATTTTTATTCTAAGAAATCACCAAAAAGTTCTATATACGAAATTTGAACTAAATCGGTCAAGCCCTTTAGGCTGTAGGTCGGTGCACAGACAACCAAACATACGCACATCCGCAAAATCGCACATCCGCACAGACAGACCGACGGAAGGCATGATGAAACCTACTTTTTTTAGCTTCTCTATCATCTTAATGTCAGGTCAGATGAAATTCTCATTTTTTTTACGAAACCAATACTTGCCCTATTGAGCAAGTAAAAAATTAATAATACTCTAAGAGATGGTTTAATGATAGCTACCATACAACTTGATCTCGTGTTTAGTCCATTTTTTGATATTTTTTGTCTTTCTTCAGAACTTAATAAATTCAATTTTTTGCAGTGCAATAGTTTGCTACAAAACCAAGTTCGTTTGACCCAGTCGTGCATATTATTTATTTTGTAGTTTCGTAGGAGCATTTGATATTTTACGTCATCCACTTTCTAACATGTGTAAAGATTTTTATAAAGTTTCATTTAAATCAAAGACATAAAACATAAAAAAAATATGTCTTCCACTTTAACGCCTGACTTTTAGAATATCATCTTTGATTAATCCATGATTTCGAAGAATATTTTGAAACCTTGGAAAACTAATGATGTTTGTGGTAAAGGTAGGTACATGTCCCATTGGGATGCGTTTCAACGTACAGTCTTGACTACAAGTTCATAAAGCATTGGTAATTGATAAGAAAGATTGCTTTTAATAATGATATGAAAACAAATAAATTTAAAGAAATATTTTTTCCATAAGTGAAATTTTAAGAAAATTGCCCCTCCCACCTAAATAGGGGGAGATATGCACCTCCCTTTGACACATTCACCATTATGTATACAAAAAGTCAGCCTTTGTACCTGATGTTTTTTTTTCGAAATAAAATGCATGTTTAACCCCCCACTCCCACTTGTGTCTTCCACTCTGCCTTCTGACTGTCTGGATTTTGCTTTTCCAACTACAATCGAACCATTTCCCGAAAAAATTAACCTTGTACCTAGTGGGTCCGAAACCACTGCAACCAGCTCTCCGTCTATAAGAACAATGATAACATACAAAAGACAAATAAAAATGAAAATCTTGAGCATCAAATTGAATTTCGTCTTATGTTAGGATTTCCACACAAAATCCTGAGTGCTCTATATTACGGTCACTCTTTTAAATGTGTTCATTTTAAGTTTTTTTTTTTACATTTGGTTTTTTTAAAGAAGTGTACGATTTTTTTCTTTATTTTTGGTTTTGTTTTACAATTAGTCAATAGTATTTTCATCAATATCTAATTAAAAGACTAAATATAATTAAATTTTTTTAGTTTTAAAAATTAGTTTATATTTTGGTATTCCATAATTGGTACACTTCACTTCCTCCTATATGATAAATACATGCCTTCAACTCCGTTATGAAAAATTGAAGAAGCCATATTGTTATACCAAAGCAACCAATATTGCCTTATACCATAACCATATATGCTGCATATTTTATGAATCAATTATCTATACCTACAAACAAAATATCTGATTAAAAAACCATACATAAAATTACTTTCCTTGTTACTTAACCCATGAAACAAAAATGTTTCTGCAGCATTCTCAAAACATCAACCATTTAGAAAATAATCTACAAATCTGTTTAGTAAAAAATTAATTTCCCACAAAAGTGCCGGAAATATAAGTGATTCCTTGTAACATTCATTAAACAATAATTAATAATAAAACCGGACAAAATTTTTAAAAAGAAACATCTTCATTGATATTTTGTTGAGAGTCCTTCAGCAGCTACAATATAAACTTAAAAATTTATTTAAATAATTTTTACTGTAATCTTTTCAAAAGTCAAATACTTAAATAAGATACTTCCTGTTCCTGGATAAAACTTCAACATTTCATAGATTTAATTCCAACTTCCATCAAAGACTTTTTCCAAGAATAAACCTTTCAAAAGTATCTGAAAATCTTAATCCATGTCCCTCGATCAAGCTAAAAGTACAAACAAATTCCCGTTTCTGATTTACATTTAATTACTTTGAAAACGAAAAATATTTCCGGAAAAAGAAAAAAAAAAAAAATTAAGGAAACCTCACTCCCACCAAAACCAAAACCACTCATCGTCAATCATATTCTTGTCGGAAGAACAAAATCTCAAAACGAAATATCCCTCTTCCAGTCAAAATTCGCTTTCGATGTAATTAAGAGTAGTAAGTCTAAGTTCTCCGAAGTCAGGAGGATTGAGGATAAAAATAAAAGGTATATCCAACTTCTGGGAATTCGAAGAAAGGAATTTCTGCTCACCTTACCCCGAATACAATTGCCGTCCTCCTTCTAAAGATACAGCGTTTCGGAATTTACAAGGAAGAAAAAGTTTTGCCTTCTTGAGCCCCCGGGGGGAAACGGAAACAAAATGGAAATGAAGCTATTGAAAGACATTTGAAATTCACTTTTTATTGAGTTATAACAGGTGATTTTCTCTTCTTCAATTCGCCTCCTGACGCCGAATGGTGACACCACAATTTCACAATCCACCAAGGGCGAACAGCGATAGTCCTCCCTTGGCAAATAAATTAGTTTGATATTGTTGTTATAATTCGCTATTGCTATTGCCATATAGCTTGCTTCCTTTGTGGCGCTGTACTGTTTCAAGGATCCCTATAGACGTGGTCGAATTGCAAATGTGATTTCTTAGAACGCCCGATGCGGAGATGGATTTTCTTATTCCGGGGATATAAAGGACGTTATACGTTATTGAATTTCGCACTCAACTATTGCGGAATGTATTGTGTATTCTTTCCGGTAGAATGTTTGTTTTCGTAGCTTCTACAGCCTCGCCTTCTGTCAAACAAGTGGATGGAGAAAGTTGCGGAAGTGTATAGATGCTAGCTTTTTCTTTAGTTGGAAAAATGGATATAATTTCTATTATAAGAATTCAATAAGAGAACTTCGTGAAACTATGAACAGAATAAGTTCAACAGATGCTTAATTATTCATTTGAAAATGTTATGTTATGTTGTTTGTATAAAATTTGTATCTATCTTTGTCTATGTATATATAGTAAAATTACATCGATACAAATTTGAATTTTGAAAAACTATGGATAGAAATATGACGAATTCCAGTATTGGCTCTTAGAGAACGTAGGTTTTGAACGCGTTATGCGAAGTCATGGTTTAAGTCAACAACATTGTTTTGCCGACTATTGTAAGGCATCTTTTTTTCTACAAAATCTGTCGGAAAGTCACTTGAATGGCCCTGACGTTCGAAACAAAAGTGCATTCGACCACTTCAATAAAGAACTGATATACAAATACATATAGCAAATCACCGTGTAAAATTTTAATAGAACAAAAAACATATGCAAAGTTCACAGGAATATGCAATGTTTAACTTGACACGCACCCAAAAAAATAATTAGTATTATAATAACTAAAAACTATATACAACTAAAATAATCGAAGATTCTACAAAAATATTCGTTCGTTTGCTCCACGAATATTTTCGTACAATGTACGGATATACATTCGTAAATTGCACGAAATATAGTAACACAAATATGTTTGTATATTTTACAAAACTTTTGTATCCCCTAAACATAGGATTGCAAATCACAAATGTTTCGTACAATGTACAAATGTATTTGTTTATGTACAACTGCTTTTTCGTGCATTCTACAAATTGTTCGTAGATTGTACAAATGCATTCGTTAATATACAACTGATTTTTCGTGCATTCTACGAATTACAAGGATTGAAATTCAAAATTGTTTCGAACATCGTATACAATAATGTATTCGTTAATATACAACTATTTTATTTTTTTGGTTTTTGTAACTTTTTTTTGTTGAGAATCTAAGAAAAAGAAATAAAATTGAAATTCTTAGAAAAGATTAATTTTTAAAAATGTTTTTTTATAAATTGGTTTCAAAAAATAAATAGTTTCATGTTGTTTTTTATACTCTATAAATGTATATAACAGAATTTTATGTTTTTTCTCATATTTTAGATACTGCCGCTACTGATTCCTTTTCCTTCGCAACTAACATGTGTTTTTTTTCGAGGTATAGAACTTTAAGTTGGCATTTCTTTTCAAGACGGCGACCGATTTAACAGCTGTCAAGTGATGAATAGACTCACGCCTGAACAACGCTTGTGCAATTTTATTTCGAAAATATAATGGTTCTGTTCGGAATACGTATCGCGCTCGCTACATCCATTTTATCGTCGACAAAATCGTCTATCAGAGCAGTTAATTCGATTAACCATGGAACGTTTTCGCACCACGTTTAATCTAATTGATAACTCGCATCCGCCATCGAGCACAGGAATTGGATCTGTATCCATCCACTTTATGGAAGATTTTGCATAAGGATCTTAGTTTGCGTGCATACAAAATCTAACTCGTGCAAGAATTGAAGCCAAACGATCATCAAGCTAAGGCGTAGATTCAAGGCCTAAAGAGAGATGGCCGTTGTTCCCGATTTTTAAAATCGAGTTTTGTTTAGCGATGAAGCGCATTTCTGGTTGAATGGCTACGTCAACAAATAAAACTGCCGCATTTGGAGTGAAGCTAATCCGCAAGTGTATGTCGAAACACCGTTACATCCAGATCCAGAAAAACTGATTGTTTGGTTCGCTTTATGGGCTGGTGGAATCATTGGTCCGTACTTCTTCAAAAACGATGATAGCCACAACGTTACAGTCAATGGTGATCGGTATAGAGCCATGATTACTAACTTCTTCATTCCTGAATTGAACAATCATGATGTCCAGGAGCTGTGGTTCCCACAAGACGGCGCAACGTGTCACACAGCTCGTGCCACAATCGATTTATTGGAAGAAACGTTTAGTGACCGCCTAATTTCACGTTTTGGACCTGTCAGTTGGACTCTAAGATCTTGTGATTTAACACCGCTAGAATATTTTCTGTGGGGTTATGTAAAGTCATTGGTCTATGCGGATAAGCCACAAACACTTGACCATTTGTAAGACAACATTCGCCGTATTATTGCCGATATACGGACACAAATGTTGGAAAAAGTCATCGAAAATTGAACGCCCAGATTGGACTACATCAGAGCCAGCCGTGGCAGTCATATGCCAGAAATCATATTTAAAATGTATGCCACAAAATTATCTTTCGAATAAATAAAAAATCATGTCAATCGACAATTCCATCGTTGTTTTATTGCAATTTAAAGTTCTATACCTCTGAAAAAAACACCCTTTATAAAAACATGACTTTTATCGGGGTTGCTTTAACCCACCAGTTTTGGTGGGTTAACGACATAAGTTACGACAAAGTGCTTACGCTCTTTTTCATCTCAAATATCACTGCCCAGCTGATGTTTTACGTCAAAGTTACTTCGGACTTGTGGAATCTCATTTAAGCATATTGACGTACTAGATATGGACCACCAGTCGGTTGAAATTTTCATACAAACGGTCAAACAAAGTAGTTCCAGCTAAAAGCGGCCAAAATGCGCCATCATCTTTTAGTGTTAAATACGTGTACTAATTTCGCCTTTGAAATTTAAATAAAACAATGACATATTCATATGCAAGTAACTCAATGCCATGTAGAGTGGATTTTTTTTGTAAAATAAAACTAGTTTGATTACAATTTCCACCAAAATATATTAAAATTAAATAATTAATTAAAAAAAACAAAGCACTGATACGCAGATACCCTGCTAGTAGTTGATGGCGTCCCTAATTATGTTGGAACACGCGTGGAGTTGGCTACTGGCGGTCCATATCTAATACGTCAATGCATTTAAGATATAACATTTTGGCGTGGGTGATAAGGCACGGCAATTAAATAAGATTAATAGAAAATGATATAAAACAAACTAGAAATAACATCAAATTTCTATGATGATTATACCTACAAGATTCCTAAACGGCAAGTTTTCAATACAAAAAGAAGTCAACAAAATCAATACAACATTGCAAGGTACCTCCTGGAAATGAAGGATATGACGTTGTGTTGTGATCCCATCAGTGTTTACTGAGCTTCCTATACCTATCTACGGAGTTTAATAAAAATAAAATATCAGAAAAAAATAAAACAATTTTATTTAAATAGAGAAATTTAATTAATAGAATTAACTACATAAATATAGAATTTTTTTTTGTAATATAGAACTCAGAATTAAAATGTAAGCATCTTTGTACCTATATAGTCCTTAAGACTTTGCAAATAAAAATTTTAAATAATTGTAATTTTTTATGAAACAAATAAAACCAGAATCTGAATCTGAAAACCTATCTCAATGAAAACTGGATCGTTTACGAGAAAGTAAGATGAGTATTTCATAGCTTGATATTTCTAAAGCACTTGATACAATTAGCCATAATTAGGAATTAAGTTCGTTTATGGAAAATGCATGTAGTTCAATTTAACAAATGCAGTTCAATAGTTTCAAGTCTGAAATCTACGAAATAAATATGGACTTCATTTTGTCTTATTCTTTGCACATTTTCACAGATTGTAGTGAAATATTCCGCCTTAGAAAACGGTTACTTGGCTATGAAATTCTTACTCTGTTAAAACTTAAAACTATTTTCCATTTGATGATTAATAACTTCTGCTAGTGCTAGTATTTCATTGTATGATAAATCTTAAAAAAAAAAAGATACATTTCTTAAAGAAGCTAAAGTACCTATATACTTCTCTTAAAATAGTCCATTACCAGAAAATATCTAAACTTAAACTTAACGAGCTTAATTCATCGCTTGATGCTTGCTTCAAAAAAATTTCAGCACCATAATTTTTAAATCTTTGAAATCACTTTGAAAACAGCTGCCCCAATCGGTCAACCTTATTATATTATAAATTAATTCCATGAAACAACAAAATAAAAACAGATTTGCAGAAGAGAACAGCGCAGAAAAAAAAACGTTCGTTCTTATTTTTTTAAAAAGCTCAAAGTGATGTTAATGTTTCAATTACGGCTCTATTACGAATAAATTTAAATTAACCAATGCCCAACAACCCTGGAATGTGTTAGTCACCCTTATAAAAGTACTGAAAGTCCAATTTTCGTCTCCTCCCCCATGCAAGCTATTGTTTTCAATTTACACCCAAAAGTACCAAACAAACGACGACTATAAGAACCTTAAGCACGAAAAAAGGGCATACCTATATACCTACCCTTATTAAACATACAAACACTTGCCACCTCATTTCCATGCAAAACAAAAATCCTGCTTGTTTTTGATCTTTAGTGCTGGCGCTCGAGTATGGATCTGGGGTTCATCCCCTGAGCATTATGCTAATTCAATCTTATTTAAAAAAAAAAAGAAGAAGAAGAAAAACGAGCAAAAAAGTTAGTAGATGGATAAGGAAAACCGAGAAAGATTGTGTCAATAAATCTGACAAAAACAAATTTCCCTTGTTTACTTTTAGTATTTTTTTTTTTTACCAATTTTTCTTTTTTTTTTATAACTTGCCCCAAGTGTTTTCACCATTTTCTAGGGTTTCCTGTCGCACGCGTCCAACAGTTCATATAGAGAAGACTATATATAGCTAGTATGAAATTGAAAGAGTTCCTTTCTTTTCGATATGAAATACTTACGCTACATGAGTTGTGGGTGGGAGATCCCTATCCCTATCCCAAATATACTGGCTCTCTGATATAATATTACCCCTGCTGTTGCGTAATCCCTCAACTAATAAAAATATATCCAAAGAATCCTTATTTTTTCCCAACACTTTGTCGTTTGTATTTAGTTTATCTATTTCTTGGATTTTTATTACGTGCATAGCTTGTTTTTCTTATAGGGTGAATTGTGTTGAGTTAGTTTCTAACTAAAAGAAACTATTTATTTGGAAAACTGGACAGAAAACGTTCCTTACGAAACCCACCAACATTTTAATAAATAAATTATTTGAAAAAAAAAATAACAGCTTAATGACGAGAAGTCAAGTGAAATTTAACCAACCAACTTTTTTTGGTTGCAGTTGCTTATTCTACAATCTCTACATAAATGGGAGGATCTAAAATTCACCACTAAACCCAAACGGCTTTTTATTTACTTTAGGGCTTGTTTCACGATTCCTGAGTTTTGAATCAAGCTATTCAGAACTTTATTTGACATAAAACAACAAAAAATAAGTAGCAAACAATTATGAATTTATCTGATGAAGTATTTTACTTGAAACTCACTCTGAGAATGTGAAACAAGCCATAAATCAAATAATATTTTTGGAAGATTTCTTACTTCCTACAGCAAAAATTATTTAAAACTTAACAAAAACATTTTTGAAAAATAATTGTATGCCATATTATTTTAAATAGCTACTTCAATTTTAGTATTGAGTTTCGTTCAAATCGCTTAAGCCGTTATCGAGATAATCGAAATTTAAAAATACCGTTATATGGCAGGTACCGTTATTGAACTTACTGCATTTGTTGAATTGAACTACATGCATTTTCCATGAACGAACTTAATTCCATATTATGGCTAATTGTATCAAGTGCTTAGTTTTCAAATTTTTTTAGACCTTAGTAAAAGTGTATATTACGCATGTGAAATTTGTTTGAAATTGTTGGAGCCGTTTTCGAGCAAAATACAATTTTCGATAACGCGTTATATGGTAGGTACCGTTATTTTTAGACTTACAATAACCTAAAAAACAAAAATCTGAGCGTATTACCCTAAAAACCATACCTATATCAAATTTGGAGTAAGTCGGCCCACCCGTTTAGGCTGTAGGTGCCGAGACAGACCGACAGACCAACAGACCGACAGACAGACAAAATTGCCGGACCCAGTTTTTTCGTCTTCTCTATCATCATTTTTGATTGTTATCTCAAAACTTATTGTACCTTATAGTACCTTAGAGCAAGTAAAAAAGATTTATATGAAAGATATCTAATTCAATTAGGTACATGATGTTTTATCAAAATTGATAGTATGAAGGACGTCACCATTAGCAACAAATCACTCATGTAAAATTTTATCAAAATTGATCGTATTTTTTTCAAGAAAATAAGAATACTATCGTTTTTTGCAAAAAAAATAACTATTTCAAAAATTACTTATTTTTCAAAAAATGTTTTGCATTATTATTCAAGTTTAGAAGTAGTGTTAGATTATTAAATTTCGTCAAGATCGGTGCAGACGTTCAAAAGATATTCGGAGTAATAAAAAACGGTTATATGGTAGGTACCGTTAATAAGCTGATTCTGAAAAAAAAATTAGATGATGGACATCACCATTGGAATTATCGGTTACGCTTATATGGTATCGTTATTTTTATACCGAGGTCAAACATAAAGAAAAAACATCTAGAGATATTTCTCTAAAAATATAGTATGTACCATGTTTGAAGAAAATGGGCCCAACCGGTTGAGGCTGCAGGTGTAGACAGGCAGACAGAATTGTCGGACCTACTTTTTAGGCTTCTCTATCACAACATTTGGGTCAATTTTCTTCAAACTTGGCAAAAAGTATTCTTTGCGTATTCCCGGACCTACGAAACATTTCGTTTAATTTCGACTGTAGCTCATGCGAAGTATATAGTTATAGTTCTACCTTTACCTTTTAAAACAATGTTTACATATAAATCAACAACCATACACTAAGAGAAAAACAGCCGGCATTTAAGATTTAAACAGAGTGGGGTCGAAATTTTGCCGGGGTCAAAATTCTTTTGTCGAAATTTTGCTTTTAAGATTCAGCTTTTCAAAATTCAGCCTTTCAAAATTCTCCTTTTTAAAATTCTGCAAATAATAAAGAAAACAAAGGGTTTGAAAAATGTTAAAAAGCGCTCACATTTTCTAAACCTATATTCTTTCTTTCTTATTTGCAGAATTTTGATAAGCAGAGTTTTAAAAGGCAGAATTTTGAAAGGCAGAATTTTGAAAGCAGAATTTTGACAAAAAAATTTCGACCCCGGCAGGTCGAAATTCTTTTTACTATGAATGTAGCTTACTTTTTTTGTAACAAGAAATTTTGTTATAAAATACATAAATATTTGATTATATTTGATGATTAATGTGTTGTTTTGTAAATAAAAGAAATAAATAAAAAACAAAAAGCAGAGTCCCCATAATTTTGAAAAGCAAAATTTTTGAATGTCAACCAGAAAAAAAACAGAATTTTGAAACCAGAATTTCGACCCTCCTATTTAAACACCGCCGTATTAAAAATTAAAAGACATTATAACAAAACACTTTGAAATCAAAGAGCAAATTCTTTGATTAAAATACGGTAAACCTTTGCGGAATCAGATAAGTATATACGTAATTATATTGAATCGAAGTATACCTATACATATACTTACTTGATTTAAATACGAGCATTACCCCGCTGATGAAATGAAAGGTATAATAAAAACATTTCCTGTAGAGATTTTATTCGGTGCCATGACATTTGGCCAAACGCCATTTGGCCATAAATTTATAATTTACTTTCACAATGCGTCATATGGCCATATTTGTAAATTTAGCCATTTGTCGCTTTGCCAAAGTGTCATATGACCTTATTTTTTGGTGAATTTTTGCCAATTTCTTTAAGAGGGTCAAAAGGCAAACAGTTAAGGGTTATGAAGGGCATGCTGCACCTTCCAACCACACTGATGCTGGTCTAGGTGCACTGTAAGATTTGGTCTAGATGCAAGGCGCGAATTTTTAATTTTCACAAAAAAAATTTTTTCAACTACGCTTTTCGTTTCTTAACGTACCCAACCCTGCACCTAGAACCTTGCACCATAGAAAAATTCGTACGAATTTTTATTTTTCACACCAAATTGCTCCTCTGTTTGTCAAATTTTTGTTCACCTACGATTTTCATTTCTCGCCGTACCCCGTAAATTCTACATTTGAAAGTGACATTATGCCAAAATGGCCAAATGACACTTTCGTAAAGCGGCAAACGGCCATATGTACAAATATGGCCATATGATGCATTGTGATAGTGTCATATGGCCAAATTTGTAAATATGGCCATATGACGCTTGGCCAAATGTCATGGCACCATTTTATTCATAGTCGAAACGCATTTATTTTAATTGACTTAAAGTTACAAGTTTTATTCAAATACACATTACTTTTATTTTAAAAATATCGCGTTTGGACCCAAATCGTTGCAATTCCTTGTTTTAGGATGGTTTTTCTGCTCAGATTGTTTAATTTACCTCTTCTTCTCGAATCGAACAACAATTCTCTCAATATTCTTCG
This sequence comes from Baccha elongata, assembly GCA_951217065.1. NCBI lineage: Eukaryota > Metazoa > Arthropoda > Insecta > Diptera > Syrphidae > Baccha > Baccha elongata. The sequence goes on from OX578273.1 coordinate 36,766,937, forward strand.
CTTCTATGAGAATCTGCTTCTCATTAGGTTCTGTGGATTCATTATAAGAAAATATTGGGTTCAGATGTTATGATTGTTCCATTCTGATGTCAAGGCGTTGCGAGCGTATTTTCGTGAATTTACGTAAAAACTTCCTCAGATTTTCTTTATTTTAAATTCAAAAAAACATTCATTGACACTTTATTTGATAGAAGAAGCATCTTCACCTCAGCTGCCATCAATTTTTTTTCATATTTTTCGTACGCTTTTCAACATTTGTAAAATATACCGAAGCCTTGAACGAACAATTTCAGTGTAGTGGTTGATTTCGTTCAAACAGAATACTTCGATGAATGTGTTTGAACAACAACAACAACAACTTCGATATTGATCAACAATCCAAGGTATTTAAATTAAAGCTAGGCTTCCCTATAGTATCCCCTTACTTTTTTATACAAGCGGTTTATCTAATTTCCATTTCTGGCACTAAAAAGGATGTCTTTCCCAGGATTTTAAATTATTATTTTCAATATTATAGGGTATTGTATGTTTCAAGTTACAATTTTAGTTTTCGTTTATTCATATTTTGTTTTTTAAGTTTTTGGTATTAGGAGAAAAAAAATGTGAAATTGCTGATTCCATGGCAGTACAAAGGCTTATCCTGTGACATTAGAAGATTTTCTTCAATTGCAATATGAATGTTTATGTTTTCGACGTAAGCGTTATTTTCCCCAAAAGCAATTTTTGCAGTTATATATATATCTACACCTTTAAAAAATCAATGCCATACAAATTGTTGTATGGTTAAGCATGAGAAGCAATTTTTGTTCTTCTGGCATATGTATAGTAGCTCCCTTTCAACCCCAAACTAAAGGAAAAAAAAGGCTTCCTTAAAACACTTACACACAATCGAACCAAAGTTAAATAACGCATACATAAACCATATAGTATTATATTATAAGGTTAAGCCGTCAATATTCTGAAGAATAAACAAACAGAATTGCTTCCGGGGTATTGTAAGCAAAATCAATCTGTCTTTATTTTTTAATCTGTTTAGGGAATAAGAAAACCCAAAAGAATGTTGAAACTGGAATCAAATCACCCCATGTTTCACATATGGGTAGAAAGTTCAATTTAGAAAAATCAAGTAACTGAAGACGGGTGCATTTTTTGAATTATCTAATGGATTTCGTATTTTCAGAAAAGACCGATACCTAGCGACTAATAATACACATATATTGAAGAGGCGTGTATTTAAAATGCAGAAAAAAAAACATTTCAACTAGTTAAAATCACTTTATAAAATCACGAGAGGTGTGTCACTAGCCAATGTAGTGGTTCAATGATTGCAATATTTCAAATGACTTCATATGATTTCAGGTGATTTCAAGCAGTATTTAAATTGATTTAAAAAATTTGTGATTGCGTTTATTTCACATAAATTTACTGATTTCAAATGATTGCAAATTAATTCAAGTGATTTCATTGTGATTTCAATTCGTGATTTCATTATGGCACATGATTGCAAAAAACTTAAAGTGATTTCAAATATTTTTGATTGATGATTGCAAGAAATCATTTGAAATTGATAACCAAATTTTTTTTCTTTTTAATTTCATCACTTGAAATAGTAATTGCACCTGATTTCAACGTGATTTCAAATGATTGCAAGTATAAGTGGTCAGGTGATTTCATTCGTGATAAGCCCCTTGTTAAATCCTACATTCTATAAGAACAAGTAATTTTCTCACCACATACCTAATTTAAAATTATTTTCACAAAATAAATTTCTTAGTCGTCATTTCGTAAGCTTAACATCAGCAGAATCAGCCGCCCAAATTGTGTTTTTTAGTTAATCGATATCATCATATACCCGGGCTTAACTGATGACGATACAAGACGAGGTTATGTAACTATATGCATATATATTTTTACGTATTCTATACACATAAACCATAACATAATAATGTGACTTCATTTAATACTGCAGGCTAGGATATATCATTTTTGGTACCAGGAAGAAACCTGAGATTAAAATGGTCTTATATGCATACCTAAATCAGGTTACCATAAGGGTACACATAAAAAAAAAACTTAAAAATATTTCTAGATAGTATAAGATACTCGTAAAATGTCTTCTCCAATTTCCTGCATTCTGTGAAGTTGTTATTAAGGTTTTAAGAGGGCACAAGCTTTTAATTCTTCCACTTTAATTTATTTAACCCATGTTTAGAGTTTAATTTGCTGTGAACTTAAAGCACCTCAGGAACAGAGTGTTACCAGTGTTACCACCCAACTGGGTGTAAATGCGTTGCGTGGTTATATTAAAAATGTAGCACGAAGGAAATGTTAATTACAGAGGGACATTAAGAAGGCATTTCCTGATAGTTTAAGTGTAAGTAGACTGAAAGATAATAATTCCTTTTTTTTTATTAATTATTCGCAAAAGAGTTTCAATCTTATCTGGAGATTGACATAACAATCAAATTAACATAAAGATGACAGAGAAATCGAAAAATTAGTGTCTGTCGGTTAATGCAACGTTTGATAGTTTTATTTTTATTTTATTTTAATTTAAGTAAAATAAATGGACTTTTACAGATAACTAAACTATTTTTAAGAACGTGTTCACATCAAAAACTGTATAATGACTATTTTTCTTTGAATTCAGAATAAAGTGCTAGACAGAATCTCACGAACTTGCACTTGTTGCAAGTTATATTCGTGTTAAGACGTGGGAAACAAGCAGCGTTGCCGCTGGTCGTCTCGAAAGTGTAACAAGATTTTTAAAAAACCGTAACAAAAGCATCAAAATTGTAACAAAATCTAAAATAAAAATTTCATATGTAAAAGCGCGGGTTACCTGCTTTAAAACTTGAGGGAAGGTAATTTCGTCACCAAATTTTCTGGTCTACAAGTTCTAAAATGGAAATTATATATACATATACCTATATGTACCTTACTAGACGTATTCTTATACTTTGCATTTGCATTTTATGTCATATGAGTTTAGCATTTTTCTAACAAAACGAAGAAAAAACATTAGTTGGAAAAAGTGTAACAAAATAGGAAAAAAAGTAACTTAGTTACAAAAAAATAAAATAAAAGTTTTTTTCCACTTGTAACATTGTGGCAACCTTGAAAACAAGTTTCACCAGAATTTTTGAAACATTAATTAATTTTCTCTAGTTTTTTTTTTTCCAAAATATTCTTTAAAAAAATTGTTTTGTTCCCAATATTTATTAGAAAAAGCAAAAATAAAAGGACTACCTTAATTTCAAATTTTGTCAAAATCGGTAAGTAAGTTTTTTAGATAGTCGGTATAAAAACCGGTTATATAAGCTTTTTATTTTTCCGATAAAAAAACATTTTTTTTTTAAATTAATAATATTTGAAAAAAAAATACTTAGAAACTTACAGAAAATACTTTTTTTTTAAATTTTAGATTTCAGTAAACTTTTAGAATATTAATAATTTCATTAAAATCGGTACAACCGATTGAAAGATAATCAATATCAAAAAAGAACGAATCTAAGGCAGGTATACCATTTATATAAAAATTTTCTTATTTGGACAAAAAAATAAAATTGCCGTTGCAAAATCATATGCATATGTTATACAGGGTGGTTCACGTAAGGTGTGTACTGTGTATAGGTTGAGTCGAGAGAAATTCAAAATAAATAAATTAAATAAATAAAATATAAATAACATAAAAGTCCAGTCCTTTAAGTACTAATAACATGGTTTAAAGAATGTAGTTTTCGTTATTTAAATTTCTAAAAAAGTCGAGAGCTTTGTCACGAGCCAGTTTAGAGGTTCCATGATTGCAATATTGCAAATGATTTCAGATTATTTCACATGATTTCAAGTAGTTTTTCAATTGATTTAAATTTTGCGATTGCATAGAATTTCAAATAAATTTACTTTTTTCAAATGATTGCAAATTATTTCCAGTGACTTTGTAATATTGCAATCATTATAAAAATTAGCAATTTTTATGTAGGGTTTTAGCAATAATCATGGTATCATAATCAGCGTTTGTAATGTCAATTATGTCAACTCAAAGTAAAAGAAAAAATAACAAAAATACCATTATTTTGAATAAAAATAAAATGAAACAAAAATTTATTTATTTGTTTTTAATTTCATTGCCATTTTACCGAAACTGTCAAAACAAATAAATCTATTGAAGTCAATTAAGTGTGAAAGATGCGACTATACGATGTTATGGAACATAGCCACCTATATTATGACAGCGAATGTAATAGATTTAGTAAGAGAGCTAAGGTTAGTAAAAGACTTGTTCAACTTGGTTATTGGTAAGCAAACAAATTAACTCGTCTTTAAAATTTAAACCTCGTGTTAATATAAACTCGTGGTTAGCGATTCGTTATTGGTAAGGCCGTTATAAATCAATTTTGTTTTGCCCCTTCCCCTATTAACTACTACTGCTGGCTTACCAGCTGAATTGTTTATAGCAGCAGGAGATGTGTTGGTAGAGAACATGCAACAACTCATTTGTAAAATTTGGTCGGAAGAAAGTATATGCCTTGGCATGGTGTGCCCCATTGACAAAAAAAGAAGATGCTCTGACATACGCTAACTAAAGAGAAATTAGTCTTCTAAACGTCGCTTATAAAATCTAATCGGTTATATTGGTGTGATTGTTTAAAACCCTTCGTAAACAAACTGATTGGCCCCTCTATCATTGTGGATATAGGATAGGCAAGTCTACCGTCGATCAAATGTTCAAAATCCGACAGATTTCGGAAAAAAAAAACAGGAATCCAGATCGATATACACCACCTCTTTATCGATTTTAAAGTCGCGTATGATAGCGTGGATAGAGCTGAGCCATGACGTATCTCGGCATTCCCGCCAAATTTTTCGCCTGTGCAGGATGACGATGGAAAAATCTCGCTGCTATGTCAAAATCGGTAAGAACACCACCGAATCCTTTGATGTTGAGAAAGGTCTAAGGCAAGGCGACATACGCGTTATCATGCGTTGAATAGGTTATTTAACATCATTCTTGAGCAATAGAACGCAAAAGTCAACACCACTCTGGTAGAATTAATCAACAGCCCGTTTAACTATTCGCGTATGCAGATGACATAGATATAATCGTCGGAAATAAGCGAGATGTTATGGATGCATTTGCCAGTATTGAATCGGAGGCGGCAAAGATGGGATTAGTTGTTAATGAAGACAAAACGAAATATATGCTATCAATGAGAAAGGAATCTCAACATCGACTACTCGGGCAAAACATTACGATAGATAGATATAATTTTGAAGTAGTCAAAGACTTTGTCTACATGGGATCCAATATAAGGACGCAAAACGACATCAGTGCAGAGATCAAACGAAGATTTACTCTTGCCAATCGCTGTTTCTTCGGGCTGAGAAAGCATTTAAGTAGCAAGGAAACTCTCTCATAGAACTGAGGAGGAGATGTACAAGACCTTGATCATTCCAGTCCTGCTGTATGTGGCGAAAGCATGGGCTTTAAAAGACTCGGATAAGAAGTTGCTTGGGTGCTTTGAGAGAAAATTTCTTCGAGTGATTTTCGGTCCTGTGTTTATCGAAGCAGTATGGAGTAGAAGATTAAATGACGAGCTATACGGGCTATACAGCGATATTAACCTGATAAAGAAGCTGAAAATACACGTGGAGCGTATGGACACCAACGCACCAGCCCGACGAGTCTTCGAGTCCAATTCCGATGGTGTACGCATCATTGGAAGACCCCCCAATAGATGGCGCACACAAGTGGAAAACGACCTCAGCCAACTTGCGGTGCGAAATTGGAAGCTGCTAGCTAGGAACAAACCTGGCTGGAGAGACATGTTGGTTGAGGCCGAAGTTCATCCTTGATTGTAAGCTCGTAAGTAAGTAAGTAAGAACTACTATATATATTGTCATATTTAAACCAACAACTTTGGTCTGTAAATATAATTCATCTATTTTATTTTTAACACTATACTATACATAATTTAATACAATATATTGGTTTGAACACAAGTTTGTGATGGTGGGCCATTTGTACCACCCACCCACCCGATAATGGGTGTCAAGTTAACCATCCTTATATATTAAGGTTTTTTTTTATAAAAATAAATAATTAATACAACAATTTTCTAAGGGATAAATAACATTACCTATGTAAACGCAGCCAAAAACCCTTATATTATTTGTATCCTTCCTCATTTAAAAAAAAAAAAAACATCCATCTTAAAATATTAAGACAGTTGTGCATTATAGCTTCTAAACCTTTTTTTTATTCCATTATAATTGCTCTTTTTTCATGTCTCCAATGTTTGTGAGATATTCAAGTTTTCTAACATCCTTCGAGGTACCAACATACATATATATGAATATAGATTGTAGATATACATAATAACCTATATATTACACCAAGGCACATACAAAATTGCCCACGTTGTGTATGTCTTGTACCACTATCCTCAAGCTAGTAGGCGAACGTGCGTGAAGATGTGTGATGAAATACGGCTGTCAGGCATCAGATGTCACATATTGTAAGCCAAGGACGGAAACTGTGTGTTAAGCATTCAGAATGGCAATATAAGGCATGACATGCATTGCATACATAAATTATAAGTCAAAACGTTGATGTGCGATTTTATGAGCAATTTAACGCTTCTTATTGCATCAACTAGAACTATAAAGTTAGATTTTAGTAAAATGTAAGAGCAAGTTGAATAATAATCTATTAGTTTTGGATCGTAAAATGGTTTTGGTTTTTCAGTATTTCTTAGAATCTCACAACATTTTTTTTTCAACTGCTGCGAACACTTTCCTAGAATATTGTGACTGTGTGAATGATCCTTTACAGCGAGTCTTTCGGATGCAATGAACTAACAACGCACACAAAAAATTTTGTTGAAAGTGTAAGTCACAAGGCCTTGGTTCTTCGGAGCTGTCAATGATACTCAATTTACATTTTTATTTTTATTTTACGTCATCTCTATATATAAGAGATAACGATCATAGCAGGATAATATTATACGGTGGATCCACCGATATCCTACTACTATATAAAAGAGTAGTTTTGTAAGTTTATTTGTTATATTGTTACTGTGGTAAAACACATACAACAACAAACTATTCTTTTCTAAAATTTATTGTAAAAATTACTTTTAACTGTTTGTCAGGTTTTAGGATATTAAAAATAACAAAATACACTTTAAAACTGGGTTAATTTTTAAAAAAACTTTTTCCCGGCGAACAATTAAAGTAATTTTTCTTACCATTTCGACGTTTCACGTTTCCAATTTTTTCTAACAACTGTCATCAGTGAATAGGGAGTTTTACCATCTTGTCAAAGCTCACACTATGATGAAGACAGATTGAAATATGTATCGCGCTTTTTTCAAACTGTCAAACTCAAGATCTTGAAGAAAACAATTTGGAAATAATTTTTAAATGCGGTATTCTTTTTTGTGTGAAATTTGTGATTTCCGTGGCTTAAAAATTTATTTTAAAAATTTATTTTACCAACAATTTTCACAATTTTCGCCCACAAATCTTTAAAATTCCCGCTTTTGCTTTCAATCAATTTTTCAACAATGATAAAAAAAAAATCAGCTGTTCGTCATACTGCTGTTTTTGACAATTCTGTGAGAACGAGAAAGAGATATATCGTTGTTACCTAAAAAGCCCTATATTAAAGAGAGCTCACAAAATATTTCACGGCATTTCGCGCAACTGTCATACCTACCATTGTTAAACTTATTGAGGATTGGTAAAGTTGATATGCGCAGCGAGTAGTCAAAATTAGTAATACGTTATCGTTGGTCTTTAGTACAAACTTGACTACTACTGCGCTACACGTATATGATGAAGTGAAAAAGCACTATACTACGTAGTCACCATAAGTATCGAATTGAGGAGATGCGAAATTCGGTCATAAGTTCTTAATATTTTCTGTTTTTAAGCGATCATGTTGGATAAGTAGGTACAAACTTGACTACTGCTGCGCTACACGTATATGATCAAGTTGAAATGCGCAACAAGTAGTCAAAATAAGAACTAAGTTATCTTTGCTCTTTATTACAAACCTGATTACTGCAGCGCCAAAACATGAATTTGACGTTTGACGTAAAATGATTTGACAAATTACTTTTTACTGTCAGATACAACAGCGATGGCATTTGAATCCGTCACCCCTATAGTCAAAGCTATCAAATTATTGCATTCATTTTTTGCGCCAAACCTATACCAGATAATTTAAAATGCCTCCAAATTCGCCATAAAAACGTCAAATGCATCACTTTGACTTTTCACTTAAAAACAGCGATGACATTTGAATCTGTCACCTTTAAGGTGAAAGGTGTCAAGCTATTGAATTCATTTTTTATTTGACAAATAACTTTCACAAATGTCTATTTGAATCTGTCACCTTTAGACGATGTTCACATTGCACGTACTCATCCGACGTAAATTGACGTTTCTATATTTTATCCCATTCCCAATCAGTCAAAGTGAAGCATTTGACGTTTGTTGGCGAACTATTTGGAGGCATTGGGAATTGTCTGGTATAGGTTTGGCGCAAACAATGAATTCAATAATTTGCCAGCTTTGAATATAGGGGTGACAAATTCAAATGCCATCGCTGTTTTATCTGACAGTAAAAAGTAATTTGTCAAATCCAACGCGTCATCGTTTTACGTCAAACGTCAAGTTCATGTTTTGGCGCTGCAGTAATCAGGTTTGTACTAAAGAGCAAAGATTCCTTAGTTCTTATTTTGACTACCTACTTCTCCTCAATTACGATATTAATATCACCAGCAGAGGGCTTAATAATAATCTATACTGTATAGGGGACTCCTTTTCCGTTTTGAAAACGATGATGTACAGATGGCGTTGCTAATAGGTTAGAGAAAAATATGCATATCGTAGACAAGCACCAAAACAAATTGATTAAAATTAAATTTACCGTAAATCTTAACCAGAAAGGTTACATAAAAAAATTAAAAAAAAAATTAAAAAATCACCGGAAGTTAAACTATTTTATGGACCGAATTTAATCCGTCTGTATTTCAGCCATCAATGAACCGATTTACACGGTTCACATGCTGTTCGATAGAAGAAATGTCAAACAAGGTTGTCAGCACTATATTTCTGGACAGATGTCCACGGTTTGGCTAAAAAACGACACCAAAGTTGCACTTCCGGAACTCGAAAAAATTAGGTATAAAAATAATTTATTTTAAATTTTGATTTACTTGAATTCATATTCGAACCAATAGCAGTGCGACCAAGTATTAAGAGACTAATATTTTTCTCCAACTTACTTGCAGCGCCATCTACACTTCTATCTAAAACAAGGATTAGGAATATAGACATCGTTCTAGGCTGAGTGCACCGAGCGCCCGGGCAACGCCGGGTACTTTCTGCTAGTATATAATAAAGTAAAACGTCGTCCAAGGGCGTGTCCAGGCCGAAGAAACTTTGTTTAAAAAACGTTTCTGAAATTTTTCGGAAATGTTCCTCATACGTCAAAAAAAAAATTTCAAAAACATTTATGGCCAGTTTCTCCAAACACTTTAAAATATTTATTAGATTGTTAAATCTTAAAATGGCGATTTTATTACTACTTTAACTAAAATGCTTTGGTGTTGTGCATTTTGGTGCAACTGGACTGATGTGTAAAACCGGCAGCGAAAACAACTGAAGATATAAAAGCGTGTAGCTTATTAACGCTATCGATTGCATCAAAAGCCGACAATGAAGTGATGTAGCATGTAATTTTGCTGCCGAAAAGAATTTATTTTACTTGCTTGTTACTTTTTGAGATTTAAAACTTTGAGATTATTATTATTTTTGTCAACTTTTTTTGTATATTAAAACATAGAGAAACAAAAAATAATAAATAGAAACTAGAAGCTAAAAATATTGGATAAAGAAAAAGAAATTATGTTCATAAATATACAGTCCATTTATCTTCCAGCTGACTTTCGACATGATGGACATTAACAATAATGTTTCTTTTCGTGAGAACACTTGACAAAAGATTTTTGAAATGTTTCGTGCTATGTTTCCTATTTTGTCATCCACGTGCCAATTCAATATTTTGACAAAAATGATCATTTAACTTTATTTCCTATGTTATTTGCGATACATTGAAAGCAAAATGGTATTATTCGATGAAACATGAAAGTACCTATAAAGGATCAGCATCACTTCAGAACTCTAATGCGATGGGCTTGCCCGAACTCCATAAAGTAGGCGTGACACATATGTAAGTTATTGATTAAAATGTATTATTGATATCTTCATTTCAAGAATCTGTATTTCTTAAAATTTTGCATTTTTCAATTATTTATAAAATTTTGACGTTTTTGTCCCACTTATATCTTGTCAACTATTTCAATACCCTTTAATTTAATTTCACAAACATTACATTAGATGATTTTCCCATAAAAAAAAAAGAAATCCTTTCACAAGAGAAAAAAACAAATAAACTTTTAGATTTCCATCAGTCACACCTTTTGCTGCACTCGCTTAAATTCAAATCCAACATTATGTCAAAAAAAAAATAAGTACACTCTAGTACTCCTACTTACCAACTACTTGAAGCTTGGCAAACGCTGTTGCTGTTGAAAAAAGTGGTGCATCCGCTGTTACTTCACACGAAAAGTTGCCGGATAAACCGAAACCAACCTTTTTGATAACGACTTGACTGGCATTTGACATGGGAATCTGAAATAGAAAAACCAAACAAAATCAAAACTAACTCTCATGTTTGTGTAATCCTTTACTGCTCCCTATTATACCCCTGTGTCCCGATGGTCGTCCTTTGAGGTTTCAAAAGTTAAAAAAACAAAGAAAAAAACTTTATAAAAAAATATAAATTAATTTCAAAGTGTACCGTTGTGGCTGTGTAAATATTTCAAAAGTATATAGTTTAAGCAAAACAAAAAACATTCTGAAACACAAATATAAAGGAACGAAAAGGACACTGAGGTAATTCTTTTTTTTGTTCACTACTATGTTACTCACAATAACTGCAAGTCCGGGAAATGGAAAAACTTTACTGTTTGGAATTTCACCAGGTGTGTACCGGTAAAACTCTAATTGTCCACGGTAAAACTTTACCGAGTAGAGGGGGGCTCCGCTGAGGTCGTATAAACATCGTAATGTCGCATGTTGACCCTTTCGCACTGCAGGTGGTTCGACTATAAGGCTGACGTTTCGTAAGGCTCCGTCTATGAAATCTGAAACAAAATAAATGAAAACAGTGATTTTAGTTTTGTATTCAAATTAAATTCAAACAAAATTATTTTTCTGTTTTAAAAAGAATAGTTCGTTTGAAAGTAGTTGTGATGGAAGAAATTCAATTTATAATTGAGATACACAACGAAATAAAATATATCACTTGATTTCTTTTTGAATTTGTTTACATCTAAAGAATGTATTTAAAGTGTTATTTATTAAAGTTGTCAGTGGTAGTTTTAGCATAAACTTTCTTTGTTGGTAAATTGTTCGAAATTGCGATAAACTTGATGTATCAAAAGATTGTGGCCTATTACACCTTGCTACTTGAGGCTTGTATCTTTTCGAACGTGAGTGCGAAACGGAGTTCGTAATGGAAGTCTCTTTTAACTCACTAACTCACTTTATGTTCGAAAAGAAGAAAACCTCAAACATTGAATAGCCCGCATTATTATTGAAACGAAACTAAATTTATTGAATTGTCAAAATTATTTAATGAGATTCAGTTTTTTTTTATTTGAAGAGTTTTTACTTGCAATTAGGCAAGATCTATCTAAGTGCACTCTCTTCTGACGGTATATCCATCGGAATTTTACAATTTCAGTTAAGGAACTGAAGAAAAAGGGTATAAAAAGATGGGTCACTTGATTGAGGCCATTGCGAATAATTTATTACAAAAGTTTCGTTCGTGATTTTTTTTTAACAACCAGCTTCAAATATTTGAAAAAGAGTATGGGTAAAGTCACATATTTTTCATAATTTTGAAAACAAATGGGTTCTGGAATGATGTTGATGGCGGCAGGAAAAGTCGATATTGATGGTTTCAAGGTCTGGGACTTTAAGGCCGAAAAAGAGCAAGGAAACTTCATAGAATTAAATGAATTGTAATCAGTTGTCTTGTGGAGACCAAAAACTAATGAAAATAGCAAAAGGACGCACAGTTGAAGCCAGAACATTTAGAAAAAACGCTTTATTCGGCGTTTTATCTAAAAATTTTACTTTGTGAGCGCGCCTAAATTAAGATTAAGAAGTGGGGTAAAATGCAGCGTTTCAACAAAAGCCTAACACAAATCAACAAGAACATCCAGCATAAGAAAATAAAAAAAAAACCGGTTCTATGGCAAAAGTGCATAAAGAGCTTTTCTATATGAACTTTGCCACAGATCATATCGCTTGGATAACGAACGGAAATGTGTTGTCTTTTCGGATGAAAAAAGATTAATTTTGGCGAACCCGATGGTTATGACTTGTAATATCACGATTGAAACAAAGGAGTAAATATTATGTCAAGACATCACAGTCCTATATCAGCTTTTGTGGTGTGGGGAGCTATCACAGGCAGAATATAATTGGGTATTTTGACTATTAGAATGAACGGAAAGAGATACAAATTTGTATAGGAACGCGCATGTTTTCAAAGCTGAAACGTGTTTTTGGTACTATATCTACATTATATCGAACACGTTTAGGCCAGAATATTTCAAATATGTTATGAATCTGTTAGTCAGTTTGAAGATAAGGAGACCTTAATCAAAGCACTATTGTGACTCCTTCGAAGAGATTTTATTTAATTATTTAAACAAAACTTTATGATTCAGTTCCAACAAGTTTTGTTTAGCTGATTTCAAAAAATGTCCTACATATTCATACAAAATTGATAAAAACACAATAAATTAATCTCTAATAAATCCAAATATTACAAATGTCTTTTTCATTTTATTTTATTTTTTCTCTTTTTTAATTTTTTTTTTAAGTGGCCTCAATCAAGTGACCGGCAGTGTATTATATTTTGTCTTTTCTGTTTATTTCTTAAAAGTAATATTTTTTCCCCTTAAGTGGACACCTGTCTTAAGCGGAAAAATTTCTTGTCACCGTTGATGTAACAATCAAACATGAATGGTCCGGCAATTCCGACTTTCTGTCTACTGTCTGTATTTCTTAAAAGTTAGTTTCTTGAATTATTTAATTTTTCTCGAAAAAAATAAGATCAATTTCGATAAAATTTTATGTGAGTGATTTGCTGCCAACGGTGATGTCTCTGAGCTAAAATTTTTTTCCGTAAATGTTTATTAACGGTACCTGCCGTAGAACGGCCAATTAAGGTACCGATTATCATCTTAACGACTGCACCAATTTTGACGAAATTTTGTAAAAGTTCTGCTAATTAATAGTGGAATAAAAAAATTTAGAAAAAAATATAAAATTTTTATAAAATTTAATATTGTCGACCCAGTCGTGCCCCTATTTTTATATGTCACAACAGGCTGTAAAAGCAAGTTCGTGGGACCGAGGCATGAATTGTATTTATTTGGCTGAAGTTATCAATGGGGAATATAGCCTGGCTTCTAGCGAAACACAACTACGACAAAAGGTGGGTATTTATTTCCTGCCTTCTTGTTAAGCACATCAAGCAACTATAAAATAAGAAAGTACGATTTACACACTGGCTTCTTCCGAAGCACAACTTTTAGCAAAATGCATGCACGAACCCATTCTTACTCGAAATACCTAGAGCAATATTTATTTTCCTCTCTCGGAACTATTGAATTCTAAATTTTTCAACAATTCTGTGCTGAATCGTTGAATTCAAAATGAAAATGATTTAAACACAAAAAGTTTTGAAGTAATTTTGAATTCATTGATTTCAAATCACTGAACTCAAAATAAATGTGAATTCAACTGGTTGCAGTTTGCACCAAATGATTTAATTCTTTTAAAGCTTTGGAACAAAGCTATGGTCATGGTTAAAATGACACGCAAATGATTTTGGAATTGTGGACGTCGGAGTACAATTATTAATACTTGGTGATTTTATTCCTCTAAAATGGTGCTTTTATATATAGGTTCTTATATATAAGAAGTTACGTCTTTCGGTGGACATAGTTATCGGTGGTCAAGTTTTCAGAATATGATTCTTCTGGTTTTAACAATGGGTAGAACTTCCGGTGAAGAATAATTTGTATTCGAATCGGTTCACCAGTTGTGGTTCTAATTGAAGAAAGAAAAAATTGTTTCGTTCCGAAATTCCTATTTGAACCTGTTTGAACCTGGAAACGCGTCGCAAAAAATAACCAGCCATATTAGGGAATCCGACGAATGAGTTGCGGAGGGAGTCTTACTCACTTTCGGTAGATTTGCTATTAGCGAATCCGCAAGCCATACGCCGGAATAAATGTCGGTAACATTGTTGGTAAAATTGGTATTACTGAAAACGAAAGACATCCGCACTCCATACAAATGTTGGAAAAGCAAATCCGCAGTAAAATTGGTGTGGATGAAAGTGATTTCTATGAAAAAAAAATCAAGAAAAAGCAGATAGTTAACAAATCTGAATTTTTTGAAACAGAAATAAAAATTTTTGGATCGCCGAAACGCATAAAGTTTTTTTTTGCAGTATTTCTAGTAAATTATTGACAATGGCCGTTTTCGAAAAAGTCATTTGCGTTTTTTTAGGAAGTGCAATTTTGGTGTCGTTTTTTAACCAAACCGTGGACATCTTCCTAGGTATATAGTCCCTACGACCTAGTTTGACATTTCGTCTATCCAACAGCAAATAAACATTTAAAATCGGTTCAGTGATTGCTGAAACACAGACGGATTAAAATTGGTCGTTAAAATCAATAAAAATGGCTTATTTTGCGGTACAAAAATTATTTTAGTCAAAATAATTATTTTTTGACCTATTATTTAGAGTTCCGGAAGTACAACTTTGGTGTCGGTTTTTGGCCAAACCGTAGAAATCTATCCAGAAATATAGTCCCCATGACCAAGTTTGACATTTCCTCTATCCAACAGCATATTTACCTTGTAAATCGGTCCAGCGATTGCTGAAACACTGACGGATTAAGATTGGTCGTTAAAATCATTAAAAAAGGTTTAATTTGCGATATTAGATATTTTACGATACTAAAGTATCTAGATTGCTTTTCTTGTGTGCACTTAATCGCGCCCAATGTCAACTTTTGACATCCACGATAATGCAGTTTTAAAAATGGAAAAGTAGTTCGCGGATCGATAATGCAGCTCATTCATCGGATTCAATAATAGAATTTTATGCGAATGCGGATCCACTGCGGATCTATCCGACTCCTGGAGAGTGAAATTTTGCGGATTCAGTAATAGGCTTGAATAACAAAATTATGTTGTAAAATTTAAATAAAGTTTAAAAATTAATAAATAATTTATCTACAATTATAGTAGTATTTATAAATAATTCTATATTTTCTTTTCCAAGAATTCCTATTTGGTTAGTTCTGGTTCTGTAATAGTTATGTTACTTAAAGAATGTTATTTAGAGGTTGATTTTTCCTCCAAATAAAAATCTTGCTTTTATCCTAATTGGAGACCTAATTGATTGCCTATAAATATTCTTTACTTGGTTTGGGAATCAATAGCGTAACACTCCAAAACCGAAGAAGTAATTGTTTTATTTTCTTAATGGCAATCCTTGGTCTCCAGTTTGAGTAACCCTTTCCATACAAAAACCCTTTAAATTTCAGAAATTCTAAAATTTGTTCTTGAAGTATGAATAAATCCCTTTATAGACTAAAACCCCACCACTAATGCATATGCTTTCCCCACCTTTTAGACATGTTTCAACTTAATTTTCAGTGTTTTTTTTAATGCGACATTCAACTTTGCTGATATGAAACCAGGTCAGTTTAAGTGCATCGTACGTTAATAACACTAAGTTACTGACAAAGTATAGTTTGATTTTTATTTTCAAAGGTTTCATAATGCTATTACCTACCTACTTGTAAAAGCAATTTATAGTTCAAGTAATAGGTATTCATATAATAAGTTTCCAAGAGGGTGAACAATTCCGGAGTTACGATGAAAATGGCTTCTTGTTGCAAATTAGTGTAATGTAACCACCAAGTCAGCGATTAAGTTTTAACCGCATATAGAATTTCAATTTTTCATAATTTGAAATCTAACTCGACATTCCAAACATGAACTCGATTTGTTGGTTTACGTAATAATCTTATTCCTATATATGAAACTATAATAGATTTACTTATGCCCATAAATTCAAAAGAATTTAGCCTTATTTCGAATATAATTGATTTTAACTTTCATAGTAGAGAAAAATTCAAAAAACAAAATTAAGTACCTATACACTTTTTATTAATTAATTAAAAAATTAAATAATTCATTTGGTAAACGTTAGCTGTTTCATGGTGCCATGACCATGTGTGGGAGGTCCATGTTCAGTTCCTGGCCCAGAAAATTCAATAACGCGTTCACAGGTTGTTGGAATCTGATTCAGCGTTTCCTAAAATAGTCCAGTCATTTGGGGCCAAAAAAGGGATCAAGGTGGAAAGTTTTGGAGGAGTTTTAAATAAAAGGTATTTTTAGAGATTTTGGGGTGCACTTTCCGAATTTTCACTTTGTCACCTCGTATCTCCGCTGCTAGACAGTTCTGTTTCCGTTTGTGAGGTTTTATACCGATACTAAACTATCTCCGTTAAGTTAGCACTACCTACTACTTAAGAATGTCAAAAGTTTGACTTTTGGATTGATTAATAATCAATAATAATAAACTTGTCGCGCTAATTTGTTTGAAAATAAACCCGGGTAGTGCTTACTTGACACCGCTTCAATAAAATGATCAAATCAACAAACAACAAACCCATCACGCGAAATTTTTTTTAGTCGCATGAACTATTTGCGACAAAAAAGCGTTATTTCTTTTAATTTTCAATTGGATTTTATCTTTTTTCTGTGTTACTCGTATAAAGTTTACTTGAACGCTAAATTAGTATATCGAAATTATTTTAACTAAAATATTTTTGTTTAAAAAAAAAATATTGTGCCATTTTATTGGTTTCGTGTACAAAAAAAAATCGAGGTTTTAATTAAGCCTGACATTACGATACTAGAGAAGCCTTAAAAAGTAAGTTTTGTCATGTCGTCCATCGGTCTGTCTGTGCGGATGGGCGGATGTTCGGTTGCATATGTTCACCGAGCTACAGCCTAAATGGTTGGACAGATTTTCTTCAAACTTCGTGGGTAATAATTTTTTGTTATTCCCTCTAGAGGACAAATTCGATTTTTTTTTAGCCCGGCTATAACGGGTACCTCCCATAGAACGGTTTTAGTTTTGACTAATTTTTTTGGAAAACGGCTCTAACGATTTTTTTGAAAGTTAGTATACGTTATGTAGTAGTCTTAATATAACTGCATTTAAGGTTCTTGGTTAAAAATGCAGATAATGGAGATTCGGTGTTAACGGTTTTTACAATTTCGGCCATAACTTGATAACGTCCACACTGATTATATCTTAATTCGGTATAGAACTAAAATTAGCACAAAATGGCATTCAGAATTTTTTTGCCCAACAACCGTTTAATTCAGATTTGCAAAAGTTTAATTAATTTTTAGCTTAAGCTTGGCTTTTAACTCACAAGCTTTTTGGTGAATTATGAACTAAAAAAAATCTATTCATAAGCTATTAAAAAATATTCTTCATAAGCTAGTTGGTGAATTATGAATTGAAAAAAAAAAATAACTGGTGAATTGTGAAGTAAAAAAATGTATTTATAGGCTTGTGAAAATCCTGACACCAAAATCCCAAAATACAAGATCACCACATATACTAATAGAATAAATTTTGGATATTTTTGGTGACCTCTTCAATGTTGTACATATAATAAAATTTAAACACAAATTAAATTTTTTTTAATTCATAATTCACCAAATAGCTTATGAATTAAATTTTTTTCAACTCATAATTCACCAACTAGCTCATGAATTAAATTTTTTTCCATTCATAATCCACCAGCTAGCTTATGAAATATTTTTTTTCCAAATCCTAAGCCAGTAGTTAGCTTAAGGCTTAGTGTTTTTTTAATTCATAAACTCGCAACCCTATTTTAATGATATCTACCATACAACTTGATTTCGCGTTTAGGTCATTTTTTGATATATTTTGAAAGGCAAAATATATCAAAAAATGACCTTCAGAACTTAAAATGTTTGCAGCCCCGCAAAGTTTGCTACAAGAGCAAATTCGTGCAACCCGAGTCGTGCATTTTTTTAAGTTCCACGATAAATTTACGAACTATAATCTAATAGTTACACGTTTGTAATTTTAAAGTGGTAGTGCTAACTTTTGACAGACAGACTGATTTTTCAGTTTAGACTTACAATGATCGGCAAAAGTATTCGTAAATTCCTATTTTTCACGAGATTTTCTACTTTTTGAATGAAACAAAATATTTGTTGGTAAACTATTAGTTTACTTTTGTATTTTATTGTATATTATTTTTTCCTTAAATTTAAATAGTTACATTTTTCCCACAGTAAACAAGTTTTATAATTCCTACTTACATTAATTTATTCTTTTAAAGAAAAAAATGTTTTCTTTATTTCAAGACAATCATTTTCACAAACTGGTCTAAAACTCCAACTTCTCAATGTTCATACTGATACTGTCATAGAGTCATGGAGCGCAAATTACGCAGCCTAAATGCAGTATGTATAGTAGGTGACGTGAAATAGCGCCAAAAGAAATAACGCCAAATTGGTCTTATTGCGTTTTCAAAAACGAAATAAGACCAAATTTGGAGTTTGGCTTTATTTCAATTTAGAAATGGAAATAAAGCCAATTTGGCGGTATTTCGTTTCCAATGATCAAGAACAAGACATTTTAATTTATGGCGTATAAACAGCGAGGTTCGTATGGGTGGGCATGCTGCCCCCCGCGACCCCCCTGCATGGCCTACTATAGGATTTGGGGTGGGTGCTAGTTTGGGTGTATGCAGAGTTGTTTATTCAAAAACTTTTCATATACACAAACTCGCACCCACTGCGATTCTTATAGTAGCCCCAGGCAGGGAGGTTGCATTATTTCGTTTGGCGTTATTTCACGTCACCATCTATATATGAAAAATTTGGCTTTATTTCCATTTTGAAAACGAAATACCTCCAAATTTTGTATTTACACAAATTTGGCGTTTTTCCATTATTTATTTTTTGCATTATTTCGTTTTAGTAATCGAAATAAAGTCAAATTGGTATTATTTTCGAAATAAGACCAAATTTAAGATTTGGTGTTATTTCGTTTGGTATTATTTCACGTCACCTAAATAGTAAATAATAAAAAGCCCTTTAAATAATTACTATTATCAATATTAATAATAGTCATTAATTAACTATTAGAATGGTTATTGAAGAACCCAGTTTAAGAACATATTATTTGTTTGAAATTAATTCTGTCTTTATGACTGTTTTATATCTAGTAATTTAAGCAATTTCAATATTTTACATCAATCAATGTTAACAATAAAATTATTTTTTTTTATTCGTACTTACATAGTTATATGTATATCCAATTGAAATTTAAATTTACTTTAATCTTCAACTCATATATGTAAACTATGTTACAATGAAAAAGGATGAAGTGTGCAAATAAAAATCATCTCAATTTCACTTTGCATTCAATGCATATGAATTATACAGGATCTACGAAAACTATGAGCGCAATAAAATTCATTTTGAATGTTTAATTATTTATTTCTCAATAAGTGGATCATGTTTCACGTTGAAGTGAGCCGTCACTGATGCACAGAGCACATCCTTTTTAATCGGTGGTCAAATATTATTATTTTACTACATACAGTAGACACTATTTGCAACAAAAAAAAACAACTATGCTATTTTTTAAACTTTTGATTGCTTACGTTTAATGTATAAACTCATAAATTTCTAATTTCTAAATACCCGTTCTGTCGATATGTCCAGGAACGGTAGAAAACGCACAGTTCCTTAAGATCATTATAGTTTGGACCACATAGCTGGCATTGTTAAGTAAATATATTAATTTGACGGTAAAATTGTAATGGATCTCTTTCCAAAAACAAGTTCGAAAACAGCACCTCAATTTCGAAAACGGAATCATTTTTTTTTATGGGAAATATTTCAGAATATTTACGACAAATTAAATGTTTAGGTATGTATCAACTCTATTATAGTAATTGCAAATGACCCTAACAACCGCAAATAAACTGGAGAAGCGTTCCTAAACTTTCTCATCTTAGTTATTTTGTATAAGAGATTTAAGAAAATCTATAGCGCTATTTTAACGAAACTTTCTTGCATCACAAATTATTGCTTATTATATGAACTATATATGTACACATATAGAGACCAAAGTCCATCCATATCTATACATTGATGGTTAGGACAACTTCGTAAACAAACCATAAAGCCAACATTGACAATATATTAGAACTACATATTATATTACATCTTAAAATGACTGTCATATTTTTGTTCTGAATCAGTGAAAAGCTTACCACTGTGCTTACACCTTAAAGCATCCCATGTATAATGTTAAAATGTCCATATATTGAACGATTATCATAAACGTGTCACTGAAATAAAGTATACTATCTTTTCCATAAAAAAACAAAATAAAGTTCAGAATTATGTCGCATGAGGCCAACATGAAATAATATTTAAGTACATACATATATCATTATACATGCGAGTATTTTCTGAAATGACCATCTGTAATATATATATAATAAGTGCTATATCACTTGACTGAAAATTATATGTATTGCAGACACATCCTTATACAAAACAGTCCCATTCATTGCCACAATTACTTGTAAATATATCTGTGTCATAATCAATTTTTTTAAAATATTTATTGAAATTTATTTTAACATTATTTATTTCAATGAATACAATGGATATTTTTTAAATTTCAACACTTTTTAAATGTGTTTCGAAATTTGCACAAGAAAATAATTTTGATAACAAAAATCAGAGAAAAAGATATCCACTTTATTTTCAAATGTATAGTACGATGAACATTTTATATAATTATCATATCCTTAATATTATTGTGCCAATTAATTTATTTTAAACATCCATCAATTTAGTTCAAAAACTTAATAAAGTATATAATTATACTTCGCTTTTCTACAGTACAATTAGTTCACTATTAGTTCTATTACGTTTATGGCCAGTTTTTCAGTGGTCAGTTAAACAGTCAGTTAGTACTTATTATTCAGTTAGTGAAAAAAGTGGTTTTTCAACAGTCAGTTAGCTCGTATTCTTAGGAATAAATAGCTTAACTGTGGAATAAAGTTATTTGTTCGTTTCAGAGCCAGTTAAGAAGTTATTCCTAGGAATAAATTATTTGACTGTCAAAAAAGTACCGCAACAGCTTCAAATAACTGACACTTGTGGCGCTTTAAGTTTGGCCACTCCCATAGAATATCAAACATGGTTGTCATTGAATGATATGTTTTGATTTGGAATGGGAGTCAGGATTTGGAAAAGCATTGTAGAAGTGAGTGATGATTCATTATTTGTGTATTATAATTATAGTTTTGTTTTTAATTTCAGAATTTTATAGGGTTTATCCCACAGAAACAAAAGACAACAATTTAGATACATGACTGGAGTGGGTTGCACGAAATCACAGACAGTCTGTTATAGAAATTTTATCAATATATAATATATTATTTGTTTCGTCAACAAAATTTATAATGTTGTGGCCTTGTGGCAGCCTTAAGAGTTTTTTTTTTAAATAAATAAATAAGAACAAACTGAATGAAAAAATGGATATCCGGTTTGTTTCTGAAACTTGAAAGTAAACAAATAAATGTATGTCTATTTCCACTTCATCACATAGCCCTATAGACAGCTAAGAAATTTTCTCACTCTAAGACTATGAAGTTAGATGTAGTTTATTTTGTTATTCTGTGGAATAGATAACTGACTCTTTTTTATTGCTTGAAAAATCCACCAATGTTATCAGACTGTTAAAAAGTCAGATAATTTTATTCTTCTCATAGCTAACTGACTGTTTAGCTGCCGAATGAAAAATTGGCCCTTATTGTTATAAATAAACTATTATAGGTCGTGAGTATAATAAATCATAATGTAATGCATCTAGCTGAACTAAATTATCTATTTTCTATTAATTATAGTTAGTTCACTTTTAAAAATTGTATTTCATCAGATGCTTAGTACTTTCTCCCTCTATTTTAATTGAACTTAGTTAAATACCACACGGTCGTATATTTTGGATCGGTGTCCTGCTGAAATTGCCATCCAAGGGCCATTTTTTCCTCAGCAAATGGCAGCTTGACATTATTTAAAATATTCCGTATTTTGTCAAGATGTTTGATAATACAAAATTATAATATCAGAAAAAATATCCCTCCACCATATGTTTCCTCCTCGGTGTTTTATCGTTTGCTCTGCATAGTGAGGGTGGTTGGTGGTGCTTTTCATTTGTTATCCTGATATTACCCCCAGTATATGAGGAGAACAAATATGTTTTTGTTTTAACACTCCTCAGGATATTACGTCTTTTTTAGGTCCGTTTTAACTTGTATGGCTAATGGCAAATTCTTTTCAGAGCCTTATGTTGATAGGCCTTTTTCCTGAAGAATTAAAGTACTGATTCTTTGTGCGGAATGTGGGTGCACTGATTTCATTACCAATTCCTGCACCTATAATTCTCAAAGAACCAAAATTGTATGATTTCATAAAGAGTAGTAAGCGGGCGTTGAATGGTAGCATTGTGTCTTTTTCTGCCTTACTCTTTTTTCGCTCACTAAACTCAGCTTCAAAGCATTTGTTACGAAATGTTGGGAACTTCCTCAGGTCCCCGCTATATGTATTTGTAATATGTTTGACATTAATTTCTAAAGCGTGTAAATCTACATCTTTTCTTCTGGCGGATAGTGAACTTTTCACCCATATTATAAAAGTAATAAAAAAACAAAATGTGAACCACCGATATTGTGAATTTCTCCAAAATGTGAATCGCCAAAACTTTTCATTGACAAAATTTTTAAACTCTAAAATGTAAATTTCTTTTTTAGGTTCTTGTAAATACATACTTCTCTTTTTTTTCTTGATAGTTTTGCGTGCCATATAAGGTAAGGGACTGGCACTGGACTAACTGTCATTTGTCTAGACACATTTTGAACTTTTGAATGCAGCTACTAGCTGAGGTGAGGTATACTACGTTACTACGTAACTCTCAGCCTACTGCCAGTTGTGAAGGTTTATTTTATTTTGTTATGCCTTTATTATGATATTTTATTATGGAATTCGTAGTAATATTTTTCAATTTTAGTGAGTTGCGTCGCGCGCGGTCTAATTTTTTCTTTTTTTGTTCTGTTTAATTTTAATTTTGTCTGAATTGTTTGCGTTATTAGTACATGCAATGGATGTATTTATTTTATTTTATTTTTTTAACTTAATAAATTAATGTTGAAACATGTGCTTTAAATTTATTTATGTTGTTATAAATGGATACGAAAGTTGTTTTAAACCGTTAGTAAGAACTGAAAAAAATGTTCCAGTAATGTGAACACCTCTAAAACCGGAAAGCGCCTTGTTTTAATGAGTTCACATTATCGCGGGACTACTGTAAAATGATAAAAAACAACCCATCACCACAAAAATAATAACCTTTATAAAAGAATTTCAAAAGAAATTGCAATATTATTGGAACACACCTATTTTTACACATGTACATAACCAACTTATGAAACATACTCACTTTAGACTGGCTATTCGGACTAGCACTTACTCTATTTGTTGGCGAAAGCATCAAAACACTTACTTGGTAGGTGTGCCTTGCCTTTGAACGGGCCTAACCTCATATAGATCTAGTGTAAAGTTAATTGGTCGACTCTCAGTCCAAATGGAACCACCCAGCACACTGTGTGAGCTAAGTTCTTCCCTTGTGACTGCGGGCACAGACCAAAAACTGATCCCCTTAGCTTAACAGTCACTACCACTATATCACAAAAAATTAGGTCGAACGAGTTATGGTTACGGCGCTTTTCTGCGCTAATTGGGTTTCTTCGGAACAGTTGTTCTGCGAAACCGCCATCTTACCTAACTACCTACCTTAGTCGTATTGAATCAAAATTAAATTAATTTTGATTATCACGGCATTTCAAAAATGCAATAACATTGGTGTCATTGTCAAAAGGATAACCTGGATTTACTTTAAAAAAATGTTATGAGACAATACATGAAGGAAAATCCCGTTATTTAGCAACAAAACAACAGCATTCAGCTAAATTTCACTCACACTTTTGTTTGTGTACATAAATCTATCTTTAGTTTGGTTGCTCTTTTATAGTATTCATTATAATACTATTGAACTATTTAACTAATTGAACAGCAAGATGGAAAACTAGTTTGCACAGTTCAGTTCCAAGAGCCTGCCATTCAAACGTTTTTGAGAATTCCATTTTTCTCGTAAGAAATACGATCGATTTTTATAAAATATCGTAGAATGAGTTTAAATATTAACAGTACCTGGCCTAAGCCTTAAAGACAATCCAATTTTTCTCGTAAAATATACGATCGATTTTCGTAAAATTTAGTGTGACTGATTTTTTTCCAATAGGTAATGAAGTTTTTTGTTAAAAAATGTATTTCCAAAATCACTTTATTAACTGTGCTTGTCATATAAAAGCCACAAAAAATCCAATTTTTCTCGAAATAAATACGATCGATTTTGATAAGATTTTGTGTGACTGATTTTTGACCAGTAACGAAGTTTTTCGTTAGATTTTTTTTTCAGAATCACTTTATTAACGGTACCTGCCATATAAAATCTATAGAAAATATTGATAAGATTTTGTGTGACTGATTTTTGCTAATAAGGAAGTTTTTGGTTAGAATTTTTTTTTAATCACCTGATTAACGGTACCTGCCATAAAAACGCAATAGAAACTATTTTTACTGCCAACCATTTATTATAATAGTTTCTTGCTTAGTATCCTAAGCCAAAAAGTTAAGTATAATCTTACACAAGATCAAGATTGTGCCATTTACTTTAATTGCATTTATAATTCATTAAACCGTCAGAATTATGTTATTGCATTCATTTTGCAAAAATATCCTCGAAAATATCTGAACAAAGTCAATGAATCCAATAAAAGAGTTCTATTTATCAAAATTTTCAAAACAATTATACATATACAGCCTTATTTATAAACTTAAACGAATGCATAGCCCTTATTATGCCTCGGTAAGCAAAAACCTTATTCATAAAACTTTTGATCATCTAATAGAGAAATAATAAAATATTACGTGTTGTGGGAGTTGAGTAGTGCAAAAAATAGTGATGATTTGGTATCAAAATGTCACATTGAGGAATACAATAAATGTCAAAACAAAATCTTTATTTTTTAGTTTTTTTTTAACAATTCTTTTAATATAAATATGCAACAACATGCATGCAACTCAATCAAAAAAAAAAAACAAATTTTTCGCTTTGTCATGGATTCATCTACAGTTTCTGCCGAAATTGAACGAGCACCAATATTAATATCACACAAATCATATATTTTACGCTTTTTTGAAGATTATTAAATTATTTTTTTTTAATAAAATAATACTACTATAAAAAAAATGGTATCTAAATCATATAAAAAAAAATATGTGTTTTTTATTGATGTATAATTTACATGGAGGCAACTGTAAATGATGATAATTTTGCTGTTCTGGTATTTTTTGTTTGCAAGCGCATTGTAACTAAAATGGCCTGGGAACATTTTTATAAATAAGCATTTTTTCATCATTCTATGACGCATAGTATAGCTTATTCACTGTGTGAAACTAACTATTCACGGAATTCCATTAAAATAAGGCTAAAGCTGATATTCTTTAACAACTTTATAGATTTTTTACAGCGAAAAATACATGTCAGAAAATTAAGTTCAATTTTCATAATAATATTAATTTACTGTACTTTTGACTATTGCTTTTTGTTAAAAATTACATTTGGCAAGCCAATGGTAAATTTAAATACCTACATTATTTATTTCTAAAAAAAAAAAAACAAATTAATATTTTTATCAAAATTCTTCTTAATTTCAATATGTATACTTGGAAACAGTTATTTGAATTATCAGAAGATGTGAAATATTTTCTATAATCCATTAATAATTCAATCCTCTTTAAATTTTTACCTTGAATTATTGCTAATTAGTATTTCCAAAATAAAATCAATAATCCCTTATTTCCGAAAACAAATATTCCATGGAAGTATATAACATTACTTTTCTTTTATTTTATTTAAAATTTAAACTGCTTATAAAAGCTCATACAAATTTATTCAATTCAAATTGCAATTGTATTAGTAATAAAATAATGGATGAAGGATTTATTTAAAAATATATATTAATTTTTATTTATTATTCTTACTACTATGGTGCTACATTTATTATGCGATTTATGGTTGAGATTCACATTCAAATTATACACATAATATATATAGAGAAGAGACAGGCAATATAATCTATATGGCTCCCCATTTAATACATATTTAATCCATGTGACAATGACAGTCAGTGGCTCTTAGTTTTTTGCATGCAATATCTGAATAATTTATTACCTAGGGATTCAAAAGTCTAACTAGTTTCCATGGTCTATTAAATCTCTGAGGTATAATATTGGAATTTAATTTTTCATTGTTCCGCAGTGAAGATATAAAGCAAAGTTGGATTTTTTATTCTTCTGTTTGTATAATACCTGAAATATCTAAAACTTTTCACTGATTCACTAAAATAAAAAAGGAAATAGCGACATAGATTTTTAGAAAAAAAAAACTCAGTATCTCTCATTTATTAGATTATATTTTAACATGACTTTGAATAAAAGATTAAGTACCAAGACATAATGGAGTTTTCATTGACATATTAGATAGATAACTTATATACACTTTTTACAGTAGTATTTTAAATTCGCTTAGGGTTTGTACGTCGTTAGATAAGATAGCAATGAATAAGAAGGACTTTCAAAAATAACAAAGTACTTTGTTTGAAAAATGAATTTGTAACTGGACTTATGTATAACTTTTTATGAAGGTTTGATAAATAGTTTTTGATGACTTATGTTAATGGTTGGTTTTGATATTTGATATATTTTTGTTAAAAAAAGAATACTCCCACTAAAATTTAAGCTTGGATGTATACATATATGTTATCTACATTTACATCACCAGAGAAAAATTTCATACAACTTATCAGAAAGTATATCTAATAAAAAAGACTACAAATACAAGAGTTACATTAATAAATTTCACAATCAAACGCGTTCTTGTAGATAAGATTTAGATTAGATTTTATTTTGTTTTATCTACAAAATATTATTACAATTTGTTAAATACAATCAATATTGTATGACATTGCTGTCTGCCTTGTATAGGTATAGATGTAATAAAATATATTGTAGAAATAGCAATAAAACAAATATAGATGTATTCAAATCAAGTAATATGTATGTACTTACTTATTACAATATTGTTCATAAGAAAAAACTGGGTTGGTTATGTAATCTCGCAAATCAAAATCTCGCTTTCGAATTCTCGCATTACGAAATCTCACAATCTCATAAACCCGCTTTTCATAATCTAAAGCAATTACAAAATCCTCTTTCTTAAAATCTCGCAATTACAAAAACCCGCAAACTGAAATCTCGAAAACCAAAAGCTCACATTTAAAAAATTATTGTCAGTTTACGACATAAAAACAGTTAGATTGGAATGGGGGGCATGCTGCCCACCCAAAACCCCCTTTTTGGCCTCACTGTAGGATTAGGGGTGGGAGCAAGTTTGGTTGTATCCACTTTCTTTTGGGTCTAGTATTTATTTAGTGCGATTTTAGTTTGCGGGATTTCAAAAAACTAGATTTTGTGATTGCGAGTCTTAAAGAGCGGGATTTTAAACTTGCAAGATTTCGTTTTTCGATACCTTAAAAAAAGCGAGATTTCGTTATTCGAGATTTTAAATTGCCAGATATCGTAACGCTTCCGAAAATACTACACATGAAATTAATTGTAGTTGTAGTAAATTCATTTTTAGGTGCTGTGATTTGTAAAATCGTAAGTTTTAAAAATATGCCACTGGAACTACTATAGTTTTAGCTTACCACTATAAGTCACAAGTAATGAAAATGAAACCTATAACTACTGTTGTTAAATTTTGGAACGAGTCGAAATTCTGGCTTCAAAATTCTGCTTTTTTTTTTAAATTCTGCTTTACAAAATTCTGATTTTTTTTTCAGGGAGAGGGTCAAAGTTCTGGTTTTAAAATTCAGCTTTTTCAAAATTATGCTTTTTACATTCTGGGTAAAAAAATCTTCTTTCTATTCTTTAATCAATTCTTTTATTTACAAAACACCAAATTAATTATGGTCAACAAATAATGAAATAGTTACCTATGTATTTTATAACAACATTTTTAACTACAAAAAAAACAGTAAACTGTATTCCTACTAAACTCTTAAAGCCTTCGTATGCAGCGGAAGTGAAACGAAATTTTCCGTCGTCTCCTAAAACACAGACAAAATGTTAACAAAAGTGTACCGGACAAATTTTTGTGTAAAGTTTCACACTTTGTAAAAAAAATTATTCTTCAAAACACCAAACAAAAAAAAAAAATTAAAAAAAACGTGAATAAAATTGAAACGCCAAATTTCGCGAGCAATTTATATCCCCGGTCAATTAATTGTGTGCGAAAAGTGAGTGGAGACCATGTGAAGACTGGAATCGGTAATAAACCGTTTCACCATGGAGCTGCGTACCACAAAACGAAAAGAAGAACTACAAATTTCGTTTCTTTGTCATTTTTGTATGGGATTTTTCGTTTCACTTCGGCTGCATATACTAGGCTTAAGTAGGAGCACGCTCTGGTTGGAAAAGCGCGCACTTTTTAAAATTTTCCAAGCCCATTTTTTTTATTATTTGCATAATTTTGATGATCCATGTTTTGAAAAGCAGAATTTTGAAACGCGGAATTAAAAGCAGAATTCTAGAAGCAGAATTTCGACAAATCAATTTTTACATCTTCAAAATTTCGACCCCAACACGTTAAATTTACATACAACGTTGTATGATTTTTAAAAATTGTCAACAGAAGAGGAACTAGAATCTAACCCTGTGGAATACCAGCAGAATTTGAGAGAAATTCAGAAGTGATATTGTTTAAACTTAGAACAGCTTGTTCTTTTTTTAATTTAATTATTCTAGACAAGTGAATGAACAGAATTTTAAAAGAACAGAATATTGTTGAGAGTCCAAAGCTTGGGAAAAATGAAGTAAAAACAGCGTTGTTACAAGATTTTTGTTTAAAACCAAATTGAACTTCTGAGATTAAGTGATTAGTACATACAAAAGAGGGTTTGATGCTTCTGGACAAAAAAATTACAATATAAAAAGGTTGGTTTTCTTTTTGTTAATACGGAAATTACATAAGATGATTTGAATAGTTTAGGGTAGCAAAAACTGATCGAAATAGAATTGAAAATGTGAGTTATATCAGGCGATATCTGAACGGGACACACATTTCAACGAATTCAGAATGCTTAGTGTTAAGACTCCTGAATTTAATTGTTTTAAAAGATCTCAACATTTCAACTCTGAAATTATTACTCACGGTAAGATTTTAATTAAGGACTTCGCCTACATTTAGGTAGCATCAGCGTAATTAATACGTAGGTATATGTTTTTGTCATCTCCTCTTTTACACAAACTCCAGAGCCAACGCAAACGGTCTAAAAAGTTCTCGCGATCGGGCAAGTGCATTCAATTGAATTTAAATCCAAACAGTTATTCTCGGGTCTCACACTTGTATACGTTTTTTGATGCACGAAAAGTGGTTGATATGAGATTTAAAAACAAAATTAATGAAATGAAAATTTTTATTTTTAAAAAATGCATTCCAATGTCTTTGTATCTCACAATTTAGAAGCGTTATTAGCTAATTATGCTATTAGTATTTAGTAACTAATATACTACCTAAATAAAATGGACAGGAATACCAAATGTGCTCTTTATTTTGTTAAAAAAATTTACAGTTCTTAAAAAACTAAGGAGACTATTGCAAAACTCATAGTCATCTATCCCTCAAGTCGAAATTTCGTTCAAGTAAACGTCTCAAGAAACTTCTGGGAACTTGATGATTTCCTCTGTTGGTATTAATAAGCCAAAACTTATAATGCATTTACTCGACTTGAGTGATGACTAAAAATTCTGCTCTATACATTTTGAGATCGATTAGGTAGATATAAGAAAGACCGACAAAATTGTTGGTATGCTTTTTTACCCATTTGAATACATACGATAAGTTCGTTTAAGGTCGACTCATTCAGTTCCCAGTGGGATGCAATATTTAATACGAATATAGATAAAAGAATTGTAGGGATGAGATAAGGGATAAAGGATGTCATTGGTTTCTAAAGTTATCCTGTATGAACCAACGTGATCTTTGAATTAATTCAAAATTGATTTCTAGTGTTATTTTATTTTGATAACTTCTATATCTCTATACGTCTTGCCTAGACCTATTCTACATAAGTCACGACACTGTTGGATATTATTCTCGTTAGCATTTCCGTTTAGATTTCAAATCCGTCCGAATTGTAAACAATTAATTCCAAAGTCCATAAAAAGCTGGTGTAAAATTTTGTTAATAAATGTTGACCAACGAATCTCTTGTCACTTTAGGTTCTGAAAAATTTATTTCAACTCGCAATGTATATCGACATTATTATAATACCCTGCACTATACTGCTCCCATTATAATAACATGCACTATGCTGCTCCCAAGCCCGATTACATACTTCCGATTTGCGCATTTTTTTCACTTTTAACTTGTCACATCTGCATTGCATACTTTGATAAATATTCTACTCAACTATTGCTGATTCATCGGCGTCTCTTCTTGGCGAAGATATCCTTGTAAATTCCTTTGTATTTCCTTCTTTTGTATTTCCTCAAACAAAACAAAATTTAAATAAGAAATACAAATCAAATTTTGTATGCTTAAATAATAGGTAAAATTTTGCATTAAAAGTTTGAAATAAAATCGTTCATAATTCCTTCAAAAAAAAACACCTTCTTTCCAGAATTGCAAAAAAAAAAAATCAAATAATCAAAATGGCCTTATTGCCGCTCAGGTGGAAAACTACAATAACAAAAACCCCTCGAAACAAATTTCACTTCCATTCTTGATACTTTAAGTTCCATTTTGTGCGCCGCCCTATACACACTGAACTGAACACATTTGTTACAATAAACCCAAACGCAACACGAAACGAGAACAAGAGTCAAGTCACATCGAACGCGCCGCATAAAATGGCGAACATAAATCCATTAACTATGTGAAACCCGTTCAAGTTAAAGTTAAAAAGTTTTTCATAAATCCTCAGCAGAAAGTGTTATCGCTTGGTGGTAAATGACAAATGACTTCTCAAACGTGCTACACTCTTTCAGTCCCGTCTCCCATTCCGTATTCTAGGACCTGATTCCCTGATGGCAACCTAGATTTGCTCCCACCGTCCAATGTTTCCATGATATCCCACCTACCTCCCCCCCTCCCCCCAAGTAAACCGCCATAAACTCACTTCAGTTTATGTGCACCAGGATCAAAAATTACATTATCCCCTTTTTTTGCTGCCTGCCTTTGCTTTATATTGGATTTTCAGCAAAATTGTGTTCGGGGCTTTGCGAAAAAATAAAAAATAAAATAAAAAAAAGAGGGCGGAAAACCATTATCCGATCGATTACTAGCTTGTACCGAAACATATATACATACACTTATGTACGTATGTAGTTGGAAAACTGATAAATGACGAAGAAACACTAACATATAATGATTACGAAGGAAATCTGACTGCAGGAAATTGTTTCATCTGAGTAACGATACGATTTCGGAGCTAGACTTTATAGTTTTCTAAGATAGATATATGGATTTATACATATACAACTGCAATAAAGGCTGTACTCAGAACAGTAAACCTCTTTGGTGTCGCCAAAATGGTTTTTACTTTATACACTGACAGTTCAGGCAGATAAGATTTAGTTTTTGGTAACCAAGTGGGATTTAGAGTCTTTTTGATAACCGCATAGCTATTCACATACAAACAAAATAAAGTTTGTGATAAAAATTTGTCAGTGACGGTATTAAGGTTTTAATATATTGAAACAACATAAAAATAATCATATAAGTTTTGTATTTTTTGTTGTGAAATCGTCAAATCGACCAAAACCAAATATTCCAAAAACAGAAAAATCTCACTTCACTCAAAATGTTGGGGGCGATCTGTCATTCGGATATGCGAAAAGTCGCACAACAACAAAACAATTAAAACTGAAAAATGAAGAATCGCCCAAAAATAATCTTGGGCGCATTCTTCATATTTTACTATTTGGGTCATTTTTTATAATGACAGATCGCCCAAGAGAAAAATCACTCAAAATGTTTTAGCCAAAAATATGTATGTAAATGAAGAATAAAGGAGAGTGTTCAATTGTTCATTTGAGAGCGACCAACGACCAACAATGTGCATATGTGCATATGTGCGTAAGTGCGTATGTGCGTATTTGCGTATAGCGTATGTGCGGTTGTCTGTTCCCCGAGCTAAAGCCTAAACGGTTTGACGGATTTTCTTCAAACTTCGTATCTAGTAATTTTTGGTGATTCCCTATAGGAATTCGAATTTTCGTTTTATCCCGGCTATAACGGGTACCTCCAATATAACCATTTTAGTTTTTACAAATTTTCTCGCAAACATTTCTAACGATTTCGACAAAACTTTGTGTATGTGATATTTTCAGTAGTTCTAATATAACTGCATTTCAGGTTTTTGACTAAAAATGCACATATCAGAGATTTGGTGTTAACGGTTTTTAACAAATTTGGCCATAAACAGCTTACTCGATTTCGTTTAAATTTGATATGGTATATAATCTTAACATTCAACTTAAGATGGCATTTAAAGTTTTTGTCTAAGGAGCCATTTAATGATAACTACTGTACAACTTCACCTCACATTTAGGCCACTTTTCACATAATTCAGCAAATTAAATTTTTACAATCCAATAGTTTGCTACAAGAGCAAGTTCGTGCGAACCAGTCGTGCATTTTATTTATTTCATGCGAACGATCACCGTCTGACCACCAACCACATATCAATGCAAACAACAACAAAAAAGAGGTTATGTTTGACGGCAGTGGCGCGCGAACAATTCATTCGTTGTGATTTGGATGGTATTTTTTTATCAAAATTTACTTATTTAAGGAATGAAAGTGTATATTTTAAATAACTTAATAAATATTAAAATTCCTTCATTTTCAATTGATATTGTTTTTGTCAAGAAATTAATTGTTTAAGACGGCGGAGTCTTATATTTTGAATTCAAAATAAATGAACACTCGATTTGAATATTTAATAATTAGGTATATCTTTATTTATAACAACAGCGGAACACGTCTTTATACTAGCGTGTTAGATGAATGACTGACTCTTCTTTCGTGTGTTACTATACATTTAAACAAATTATAACATGGCCGGCAGTGTGGCCAATTTAGCATTTTTCCTGCTAAATTTAGCAGGAAAATTTTATTTTTAGCAGGTTTTTTTACCAAATCATGCTAGAATTTTTTTTTAGCATGATTCTATATTTTAGTTTGAAAATTTAGCAGGATTTCAGTTTAGCCAAAGTATAGAATTACATAAGGTTAGTCAAATCAAAACAAACGTAAGTGTAAACAAAGCCCAATACGATTTTCAGGAAAAATTGCAAGTCTTAAGATCAAAACATTCAATAACATTAGAAGATGAAAATAAATATAGAAAAAACTGTCAAAATTTCATTTTAAGGCTAATTAAAGAGCTTCAAGCAAGGACACCAGAAAATTTGAATATTTTGAAACAAATCAACTTTTTTTCGGTAAGCAAATGTTTGAGAATTCACAAACAATCGTTCACAGATTTTTTCAAAACTCGAAAAATCAATTCGGAACTAGCAAGTAAAATAGAAACGCAGTGGAATAATTTACACTTGAATGTTTGCGAAAATGTAGATAGTACTGTTGAGTTTTGGTGTGAGGTGAATAGATTCACAGATGCTTCCAATGAAAATCCATACCTAGAGCTATCAAATTTCGCTATATCTTATTTGGTTCTGCCGATATCATATATTCTGCCCTTCACGAAGCCCAGTGGAAGATCTACTGATTCCGCCTGAGAGACGAGAAGGGCTGATCCTTGCCTATAGCAAGATCATCTGCTCGCTCGTTGCCTTGGATGTCGCTATGGCCTGGGACCCATACGAGAGAAATTTTTATACTATCACTGAAACCTGAGAGCTCTGCTCTGCATTGATGAACTATCTTTGAAGACACCAGGCAGCTGTTAATTGCTTTAATTGCAGCTTGGCTATCTATACAAATGGCTACATTGTGAATATTATGGTTAGATATTGTTTTTTGTTTGAGTATCCTACAGGCTTCCATAATAGCAAGCACTTCAGCTTGAAATATGCTGGCAGCGTCGGGCAGACGGAACGATTGACTAATTTTAAGTTTGTCGGAATAAACACCCGCCCCAACTCCATCAACCATCTTTGAGCCGTCAGTGAAAATTGTGGTGTCATATTCATTTGTCACCGTATCGTTTTTCCATTCGTCTCTGGTAGAAAAAAGCACATTGAAGCTTTTATCAAAGTCAAGACAAGGGTATTGGTAGTCAATATGGACTGAGCGAAGATATCTATATTGGCAACAGTTTTAAAATTTGTCCATGACCATAGGATCTTTTTGCCCAACAGCTTGCTTCTTTAAGCCTGGTTGCACTGCAGGATACCATGTATTTGATGTGAAGGTCTAGAGGCAAAAGATTAAGAATAACGCTTAAGGCATCGGTTGGGCAAGATCTAATTGCACCTGTGGAACCTATGCTGGCTGTTCTTTGAATCTTTTTCAGTTTGTCTGTATTATATTTTTTGCTTAGTGCTGGCCACCATACAATCGATCCGTATGTTAGAATTGGACGAACAATAGCTGTGTAAGTCCATAATATCATTTTAGGCTTCAAACCCCATTTTTTCCCGAAAGTTTTGCTACATGCATAGAAGGCTATACTTGCTTTCTTCACACGTTCTTCGATATTGATTTTCCAGCTAAGCTTAGGGTCCAGAATAACTCCTAGGTATTTAGCTTTTGTTGATAGAAAAAGAGTGTGACCGTTCAACTTGGGTAGGGTGAAGGGGGGAATTTTAGTCCTAGTGGTGAAGAGCATCAATTCGGTTTTATTTGGATTGACACCTAGTTCACAGCTAGTAGCCCAGATGTCAACTCTTTTCAAGGCAGTTTCCATGATATCACTTATCGTCAGTAAGTTTATTTTGATATATAATTAAAGTGCACGACTGGGTCGCACGAAATTACTCTTGTGGAAAGTTACCAAAAAATGAAATTAAATTTAATTCAAGTGACACCTTGATTTATTATTAAATATAAAATTCAAAAAAATTATTGTAGGTATAATTGTGCTGATGGTCAAAATTTTGTGAATTGAAT
This sequence comes from Baccha elongata, assembly GCA_951217065.1. Lineage (NCBI taxonomy): Eukaryota > Metazoa > Arthropoda > Insecta > Diptera > Syrphidae > Baccha > Baccha elongata. The sequence goes on from OX578273.1 coordinate 36,802,515, forward strand.
TTTTTTTTATTAAATTATTATAAGGTGTGATTTTGAGTCAAACCGGTTCATAAATAAGATCTTTCGAAAAAGCGACCCCAGCAGAAAATCTATTAGGTAATTGAAATACCCTTATTTACTCCTCACAAATTCAGCTTTCTTTGAATGAGAGTCCTTTCAAAATCGGTTCAGCAATTTCCGATTGGTTTATAAAAAAAGACATTTAAAAAAACGACCCAAACGCTATCTATAGGATGTAATTATAATAGCCTTACAACATCAGCTATCTACCAGTGAAACCCCGTTGTAACCGGTTCAGCCATTTCCCCAGGATCCATAAATAAGAAGCTAATCAGCGCCATCGATCTGTCAATGAACGTCCCTTGAAAATCCGTCCAACAGTTTTGATCGGTTCTCATACACGAATATTTGAAAAAAAAAACGACCCTAGCTCAACCTATTACAGGGAGTAATTTAAATAATCAAATTTACGCGCTAAAATGAAGATGATCCAAAGATAACAGAAGTAAAAAACCTTGATCGAATTAGAATTAAGAAGATCCGAGGAAGTCTTCACGTCAAAAACACCATGGCGAGCAAATTACAGCAACTATAGGTTGGAACTGGTTGTTAAAGCTTAAAACTTGTATGGCCATTTCATGCATTTTTTTACATTGTTATAATAATAATAATTTAACTATACAAACACAGTGTGATTCCACTTTTTCCAATAGGTAGTGTATACGTATCTCCTAAGTTTGTTTACCTAATTCCTGCAAATTTCACTACGTTAAGTCTTTTTTAGTCAAAGTTTAACCCGTGATCTTTGGTTTGTTTAACCTGAAAGTTCAGAAGTTTTATAAACTGAGTTCCAGAACAAAATATGGACACAGCTACAAATGTACCAATTGGCAAAAATCAAATGTAAGAAAAAGGTATTGGTTGGAACCATAGTTAAAGAATAATTAGAATCATGAACTTTTTTTTGTTTGTAAAGAAAATTCGATCCACCCTCTTTAAGCTTTTATAAACAACTTTTAAAAAAAATATGTATACAGTTTATTTTTTTTTTCTAAAGAAATTTTAAAGACATGAGTTAACTTCAATTAAATTCAAACGTTTTGAATTCTTCTAAAAAACATGAAATCAAACTTCCATTTTTAAGAATACTGTTATCTGGAATTTTACTCCAATTACCATTAAAAATATTCTTTAGAAATATTTTCCTCAAGATTTTCTACATACACAGGCGTACAAAGGATATCATCTTCATTTTCTGATGCATTCATGATATTTTCTTGGATATCTTTTTTTTTTAAATAAGAATTTATTTTTCCAAGAAAATAAAAGGCACTTCTTGCAATTACATACATATTATTTTTCATGTGACCTATCCTCACAAAGCCATAACACACAACATGTTCGCCTTTTATAGGATGCACCATGTCCCTTGATTGAGGACATTTCTATTGTGTTTACGCATGCATGCTCGAAATGCAAACAAGCAATCTGTGTAATTTACTAAAATGTTTTTCAAAGGAAAGAGGTTGGTTTGTGTTGGCTTGATGGTTCTGAGGTATAAAGGACTATAAGGACATACCCGAATCCTCGGTTTGAATTTATGTATATGTTTACAATAACACTCGTAAGGAGAAAATCTCTGTCGTTCCTATATATTGTATATGGATAGTGCTGATGCTATTTATTCCCTAACGATTACACCTGCATTTTTTTCTTTATGAAGGCACTATACCTACGAACTGGTAAAATGGAACATGTTTCATGCATTTAGCATCTAAAATACTACTTCTATACCATGGAAGCAAAGTGATATTGTGTGCACATATCAACCTTAATAGCGATGCATAAATTCCTTAATTTATTTTCACATTGGTAGCATACATTTTTTGATTCAAGGATATTTTTTTAAAAATGCAAAAAAAAAAACATTTTAAAACACACACGTTCGGATAGCGATAGACCAATAAATTTCATTTAAGGTTGCATTAAAGATTTTTTCTATTTTTATTTTCTCTCGTGCAACATATAGGGAGAGCGATGGATTTTTGCGGAACGAAAACAAATTAATCTTCGTCCAACTGGTAATGGCTTAGATATTCAAAACAAGTCGGTATACAATACAGCCAGGTAAATAAGGTGACTGCAGAGAGTCACAGTTGGTAAAAGAAAATATTATTTAAGAGTCATTAAACGTGTGTGCTATAAATTGAATTATATACATAAAATGAATTGCTTACCATTCCAGGAAAAATAATATCCCAGGTATACATACCTACATATTTTATATACGCAAGTATAAAAGCACACAAATAATAAAAAAAAAATGTCACAGTCTTAACTTCAATGGTAACTCATAAATTATATGACAGAAGTGAAAAACGAGGCTCATTTGATATAAAGAGCATTACCAGTTCGTTGAAAGGAATAATTCCTCAAAAGCTCCTTTAACATTTGAAAAGAATTTTTATCAAGAATTAGATACAGTCAAACTTTCTCATAACGAAAATTCTCAGAAACAAAATATTGGTTCGTTGTTCTAAAGAAGATCATAACATAAATTCTGTAATTATTTCAAGAATTAAAATGACGAAACATTTAGTCAGAAGCACAAAATCATTATCTACTTAGTTACAGAACAGAATAAATAAAAGCCACGACTGGCTTTCACAAACCTGCTGTTGTGCCAACAAAGTACTTAGACCTAAGCTAAGAGCTTAACAGAAAAAGGAACAACGGGGTCACGCGAACTTTTCTTGTAATGTTGTTTATAGCCTTTCAATGTTTGCAATTAGTCCAGTCAATGAAAAGCTTAAAGGGGGGAGAAGAGTACGTTAGCAGGGACCTAATCCATTCCTTCGGAATATTGTTCAGGCTGCCTAAGTAGTCAACATATACGAAAAATCCTGACGTCTAAGAGGTGAGCCGGAGGAAGGGGAGGGGTATTAAGTTGGCGCAGGGCCAGAAGTCCACGGGCCAAAAGTCCATAATGGACTTCTGACCCACTAGGGTGGGTCAGAAGTCCACAAATACATTATGGACTTATGACTCACCCAGGTGGGTCTAAAGTACACAAGAAATTCCTGTGAACTTTTGGCCCATCGATTATGGACTTTTGACCCACTGACTTTTGCCGAAGTCAAAGAAATTTTTTTGAAGGAAAATGTTCGTCACCGTTATGGAATGTCTCGTTACAATTGTAATAACACATTTTACAAAGGCACGGTTCTGGAAACAGACTTTTGCTACTCCATTTTCATCGCAACGAAAATGTGTGAGGAAATTCAACTCTTGTCTGAATCTGAGAGGAACTATTTTATTGATGGCACCTTCAGCGTTCTTCCATCAGGCGAATGGAAGCAATTAGTGATTATTTGTGTAGCACATTCAGAGCACGTAAGTACCTGCTTAGTATTTGTTATTTAGAATAACTTTTCCAAATTGCAATTAGGTATTTTGAATTTGATTTTTTAATTTTGATTTTATAGTAATCAATTAATATAATCAATTAAAAAATCGCGCGATTTTTTAATTGATTATATTAATTGATTACTACTCTAATCAATTAAAAATCAAATTCAAAATACCTCATTGCAATTTGGAAAAGTAATTCTAAACAACAAATACTAAGCAGGTACTTACGTGCTCTGAATGTGCTACACAAATAATCACTAATTGCTTCCATTCGCCTGATGGAAGAACGCTGAAGGTGCCATATAATTTATGTTAATTAATTTTGTTATTTTCTTTAAAAATAAATAGGTATCTATGATTTCATAATTGCTTTAGTTTAATTGTGGACTTGTGACCCACTTCTCCTTAAAAGTTATGAACTTGTGGCCCACTTTCTTGTGAACTTCTGACCCACCTGGGTGAGTCATAAGTCCATAATGTATTTGTGGACTTCTGACCCACCCTAGTGGGTCATAAGTCCATTATGGACTTTTGGCCCGTGGACTTCTGGCCCTGCGCCTATTAAGTTCCCCTTTTTGAGGTTTACGCTTATATTACGGAAATGACCCGTTGATGGAAAATTTTTCTGAGACTAGATTGAAGTAATTTTTTCAAATTCTTTTAATTAGTTTAAAATGCAATACATAATGAAAAAAAAAAGAATAAATAATTTCGAAAATTAATTTATAGGTAACCGTAACAGACCAGAGTTTTCCCAGAAAATCGTGGTATGCCAGTAATTTTAAAATATTACAATATATTTTACATTTTTTTTAACAAAAATCGTACGTCTAGTTAAAAAAAAAAACGTTTTTTTTCCAAACAACTTTTAAAATATATTTAATGAAAAAATTTTAGCAGATCTAGCCAATTTCAGCAAATTGAATTTTCATGCGAAAACTGAATTTCAAACAAATTCGTCGAATAGATATTAAAATAATAAATTTAAAAAAATTGTATAATTCGAGGTATAATTAATGTAATTTCGTTTTTATAAAAATTTATGAAACAAATAATAAATCAATTATCTTTCGGCCATCTTGCCCTTTATTGAAATAAAAATTAGTTAAGATCCTGTGACTCCTTAACGAGAAAGTCTAAATTAAAAAAAAAAAAAAAAAAAACTTTTAAAACGTACCTTTTGCATTCTTTTAGGAATAACGGAATCTCAAATGCATTTTATGCCATTCTATAGATAGCTAACAAATTGAAAGGATATCGGCCCCACGTTAAGGCTGCAGATGCTAATGAACAGACTGACAGATTGACACGGACAGAATTTCCATGCCTATACACTTTTTTCGGCCTCTTTTATCGTAATGTCATATTTGCTAGTTATCGCAATTATATTTTGCGGGAATATCTAACTTGCCTTACAGTATACCAATATTTTAATTTATTTTATACTAATATAAGTATAAGTAAGTAGTTGATCGCAAATTACGGTAACAATATTTAGACCAGTTTGACAAAATTTGGTTTCCATAATGCAATAGAATACCCATCCAATTCAATGATTGGATATGGTTCGTTAGTCTTTCAGGACTCAGGAGTATCCAATAAAAATGGCGGGATGGTAGGGGTTTTGTATTAGCAGTTTTTTGAAATAACTTTTAACTTATAAGTTTATCGGACGAAAAAAAATATTAAAAGCTTTTCGATGGAAAATATGACTTACTTTTTTCATGTCAAGATTAATAAACAACCTATATGTATATAGCCCAGGAATATTAGGAAAAAATACGAAATAATTCCGACAAAGCTGGATTTTTCTGTAGACCTTTGTTTTGATACCTTAGAAAATTCTAAAAAGTACAAATTTATTGGCGCGGAGTTAAAAAGCGGTCGAAAATTAATTTTTTGCTTTTATATCGGACACTATCAGTTTTTTACAAAAAAGTGTTACGTTAAAAATTGTAGCTCATATCATTTTCTACAAGAAAGGTCTTAACATTTTTCACCGTACCGATTTCTCGAAATCGGTTGATGGTGATGATAAATGTCAAAATCTTTTTATTAGAAAATTATACAAGCTGCAATAACACTTTTTTGCAAAACAATAATAGTTTGCGAGATAATATAGCAACAAATTAAATTTCTACCCCTTCCCCCCTCAAAAAAATTTTAGCTCCGTGTCAAATCATGGGTAATTTTTAGAATTTGCTTAAGACATCAAAACAAAGGTTTCCAGCAAAACACAGCTTTGTCGGAATTATTTCGAAGTAAAACTTTAATTTTACTGAGCTAATTAATAACCCAAAACAGGTTTTCAATAATTATAGTAAAAAACTTTCATATATGTATGTAGTTAATGCTACTCTAAAATTATTGTTATGCTTTTATTTACTACCGGCGAAAAATTAGCATTATATGCGTGAGTGATTGGTGGTATGGTATTGCCAATAGTTTGAAGTTGAATATCTTTTCAGGCAATCGATTTGGAACTTTTGTGTATAGGTATAGTATCCTAAAAAAAAAATGCTCTATTATATTATTAACTTTTTTTTGCTGACCGGCTAATACTAATATTAACTAAAACTTTTAAAAAAGTGGCGAAAATGTAATTTATTTTTTAGCAACAATTAGTTCGTACAAATGTTTGCAAATAATGATAACAATAATTGCACTGCAGGCAATGTAATTTTTTTTTAAAGCACAACTCCTTAGCTAATATTAAAAAATTGAATCTTTACAACTGCGTTGCTACACTGCGTTACCTTTTCATACACTTTGTGTTATCTTTTATAAACTCTCTTTCATTTAGAGACATCACTAAGAAAACATCGATGCAAATGTATAGATAGAAAATATTTTATACAGTCTAAATAATTAGGTACCATTCCGTATTACCAATAATTAAATTATGAGAAAACTTTTGTTTTAATTTTAAATCTTTTTTTTAATAATCTTTGCTTTATTGAGGAATTGAAGAGTATTTTGGTGTTTGGTCGATATGTACCTATATGAAATATATTATCCCCAAATATGAAGCAAACTCGACACTTTAATTTAAGCAATATGCATGATTTATATAATTCGATTCAATTCGCTGAATTCAAGAAAATTATTTGCATTCAAACATCAAAATACAGAATTTGAGAGTACATACTTATACAATACATTAATACATTTAAAAATTTATAATTAAGTGAATTCGTGCGAATTAAAAATATAAACATCAAAATTACTATAGATATCTACCTATGGACCCTACGCACTAGCTCCCAAATGAATTTACTCCCACACACAAGGCAATATGAACTAACTCCCACCAAATTTTAAAATGAGTTTAACGTTAATATATTTATGATTTTAAAGTTACTACACAGTACAATGGGGTTTAAATAAGGTATTTGTAAACGAAAATTAGATAACAATCAAACAAGACAGTCTTTTGATAAAAAACCCCTATTTGCTTTTTTAATCATGAGTTAGCTAACACAGAGATTTATAGCATATCCGGTTAATAACTTTTCTTATTAATAAACAAATAATAATTTGTCGTTCCGTTCCCCTTTTTTATTTTTATTTTCACTCACTTTATTTATCAAATCGTAATAAAATTATGAGAAAAGAGAGCGTATTGTAAGAATTTGTTCTAAAGAGAGAACATTTACAGAAATTCGTGTTATAAAGTTATATTTTCCTTATCCTGCTGTATTCGGTGAGTTAAATTTATTTTATTTTTATTTTTACGAGTTATTTGGTGTGTTAGCGATAACTCATTGTTATATATTGCTTTTTGGTGTTTATTAATAGGGGGGTAAGACTATACAGGTTGATTGGTTTAAGGTGCACCAAAACGCTTGAGCGTGTAGGTGGGGTTAAGACAAGAAAAAAATCGTATGGGAGGGGGGGTCTATTTCCCCCCGGGGAAATTTTTTTTTTAAATTTTAATCTAATTTTTTTCAAAATTTTATGTAATTAACTACTATTTTTATTTTCTAAATTCAATGCTCTTATTAATTTTTAGTCAAAAACAGAAAACCGTATGCCAAAATGTATCTTAGTTTTTGAGAAATTAAGAAAATACTAAAAGCACTTTTTCAAAAAAAAGGTGAAATCTGCTTAATCTGGTTAAAAACAATTAACTGGAAAATTAAAAAAATTAAAAGAAATTAATATTAATTTAAAATAAAAAAAGAAGTTAAATATATCTCCCCCTAAAAAAATTAGACAAAATAATATTCTTATAAATTTCTTGCATAATCAGATAAAAAAATTAATGCAAAATTTAAAATATAATAAATAATTTAATATAAAAATTAATTTATAACAAATTTATTATATATATATGTATATATATGTATATGTACATATATATCGAACAAATATGAAAATTTGATCTTTAAATCCGTCACATTGGTTCCTTTTTATAGGCCATTAAAAACTGAGGTATATGTAGATAGATATCTATTTTCCAATTGTTCATAGAAGTATCAGGATATCCAGCAAGAGCAAGTTCATATTACCGCTGTCCGGACCTTTATTTAATACTAAAAAATATTTTTGTTTTTTCAGAACAATTTAAAAAACGTTTCGGTGATGATTAAGTTTTTTTCATTAAAAAAAATACACCTCATTCAAAACATCACCTCTTGAATAATATTCGGAAATTTATTTTAATAAGTTCATTGTGAAAAAATAAATATCACTTCCATTAAATTCAGTAATAATGAAATTTCAACGAACGTGGTGTAGGTACTCCTATAGCCAAAAATAAAAAAATAAAAATATAAAAATACATTTTAGCCTTAAAAAGGCATTACGCTTTACAAACACCATCTGTAAATGTATGAGATCTCATAAAAATAAACCCCAGTGAAAATTGTCTATACATTCTACCTTCCACCGATGAATTTAATAAGGATATTTTTTAAAGGTGGAGAGTGTAATAAATTCCGCCTGTTCTTGAAACACCCATGGGGCGAATATAAATACATATACAAATACATATATATTTTGACCCACGTTACTGAACTGTTAACGAAAAAAAAACCTCTCTGCAAGCAAATAATGTAAGGACGAGACAGGTGATGCCCAGATATTATCTCTCCGAAGGACTCCATCCGTTAAGAAAGCAAGCAAAACAAAGTAAAAAAAAAAAGAAAAACATATTGAAAGGACTTACACTGCCATCCTCCAAGGATCTTTCTATATTGTTGTTTGTTGAGTTTCAAGTGCATCCCATTTTCTTCCTCACATAATTGAATGAACGCGGAAAATCAGGTGCGAATCTGGAATGATTAATTCGCGCGCACTGAAGAAAATGAGTATTTCCGCAATCAGGATACCTTCCTACTTTTTTTTTATATTGTACTTATTTATTTTATATGTAATATTGTAAAGGACGACCATCGTTTGGAGCGGCAAAATTACCCAAAAGGTATTTTGGAATCAACTACACAGCAAGGGAGCACATTTAAAACCTTTGTGCGGATCCTGAATGGATGGTAATATATCACCAGGAAAGAGAGTGAGAGAAAGTGAAGTGTGTGCTTTGTAGGTTGGATACCAAATTACTTCATTCACTGGTGTTGGAAATTAATTTTCAAAAATTAACCTAAATGAGGGCAAGACATAAACCATTAATTTGAACAATTCTCGCAAATTAACGGTGTAGTAGGTGTGACTTTCTTTTTTTTTTTTTTTTTGTTGATTCATAGAAATTTATTTTGTTTAAATTTAGGTTTAAAAAAAAATGACAATAAAGCAAATAAAAAAAAAAACTGCGTTGTTGCTAGAAAAGCACTAGGTATCTACAAAGGATGATAAAAATGTAATTGCCTTTAAAAGCTTTTGTATACCACTTTCCTATTATTAAACTGGGTTCAATCCCAAAGTTTTAATAGCTCTGGGATAATTTGTTTTTAAAGAAACAAAAGGGACTTAAACGATAATTTCGGTGGATTAAATTCTTGAAATTTCATCAATAAGTAATGTCTTGGAAGGTGAACCAAGTTTAAGCGTTATAAGGAAACCATTTGGTTAATGGAATAGCAATGCAATCAATATTTTTGAGTATTAATATTTTTGTATTCAAAATCACTTGCAAACATTTTAATCCATTAAAATTACACAAAGGAAAGGCCAAATTACGAAATAATTGCGACAAAGCTGGATTTTGATATGGAACATTTTTACAAAGTCTGATTTTTGACAACACTACACTTTTACACTAGTACTTGGCGCTTTTTTTTTATTCTTTTGTGGTTTTCCCACTCACCCTACTTTTACTCTACAAAAAATAAACGGCACGACTGGGTCGAACAAACTTGCTCTTTTGGCAAGTAACTTTCGTGTTGACGACTAGAAAATTCATTTGACCAGTATTTTTTATATAAAAAAAAGATTTTGAGTATTTTATTTTTGAAATATTTTATTTAAGAAAAAAAATCTTTTGCAAACTTTTTCAATTTTTTTTTTTTGCGGTTTTATTCAAGCTTAGCAGTAGTTTTAGAATATTATATTTGGTCAAAATCGGTGCAGCCGTTCAAAAGATAGTCGAAGTAATAAAACGGTTCTATGGAAGGTTAATAACCAGCTGGTTCTAAAAAAAATTCAGATAAAGGACATCAAATCACTCGTATAAAATTTTATCGAAATTGATTATATTTTTTTCGAGAAAAATGGAATTATCGGTTTTGCTTATATGGTAGGTAGGTACCGTTATTTTTATACCTATAGGTCAAAAATAAAAAAAAAAACCAGAGATATTTCTCTAAAAATAGTTTGTACCTAGTTTGAAGAAAATCGGCCCAACCGTTAAAGACATGACAGTACTGTCGGACCAACTTTTTTCGTCTTCCTTCTCATCGTAATGTCATGTTTTAAAACTTTTTTTACGAATGCTTAACCTGCGTTATAGTACATAAATCGCGAGTGAAAAATTAAATGCTCTACTTTGTCGCAAGTGCTTGCTCATGTTGCAAACTACAGGACTACAAAAACTTGTATTCAAGAAATTATCGTGTTTTACTTTTTGTGTTGTTTTGCGGTTTTCGATACGATGATGGAGGTTGTCATAATATTAGGTAGTGCTTTTCCATTTTAAAATAACTAATGATCGAAAATTTAAATATTCACTCTTATTGTGAAGTTCGTCCGAATGACATTCCATCCACAAATAAATTTTCACTTTCCGCCTGTTGTGGATTTCAAATGGAAAAATTCCATCTATTGCGTCAATTTTTTCCGTGCGAAATGCCAACTTCATTTCAGTCAAAATGTTCACTTATATTTTGGTGGCGATCGAGTGAAAAAAAATTGAAATTTATGTTAGTTTTTGTTCAATAAAACTTAAAAAATACACCTGATTTGAAGAATTCTATTGATTTTGTAAACTTTGATCAAAAAAGTTGATTTTTTTCTTTGATCTTCAAAAAATGAAGCTGTTTTCTTCTAATATTCCATTGTTATGTAAATACAATTGTTTCATAGAAGTTATTTAAATTATAATTTATAATTCAATTTTCATAAATTGCACTACAACAAAAGGTTGTTGTTGTAGCCGTAGGTTGTTTTTAACAAAAATCTGTGTTAGGTGTGTTCAACAATTTTTTCAAGTAACTTGTTGAACTTGGAGAATTGGAAAACATTCTCTCAGGGAATGTATGCAGATGTACCAAAACATTTCAATAAAAGAGCTATTTAATTATAGTAGGAAGATGATGTCGAGGGGTTTGTCTCTATAGTCAGTTTAGTGGTTCAATGATTGCAATATTTCAAATAACTTCATATGATTTCAGGTGATTTCAAGCAGTATTTTAATTGATTTAAGAATTTTATGATTGCATTGATTTCAAATAAATTAACTGATTTCAAATGATTGCAAATTAATTCCAGCGATTTCATTGTGATTTCAATTCGTGATTTCATTATATCATTTTTGATTGCATGATATTGCAGAAAAACTTAAAGTGATTTCAAATATTTTTGTTAATGGCAAGAAATCATTTGAAATCGATAATCAAAATTTTTCTTTTTAATTTCATCACTTGAAATAGTGATTGCACCTGATTTCAACGTGATTTCAAATGATTGCAAGTATAAGTGGTTAGGTGATTTCATTCGTGACAAAGATCAAGATTTTTTTTTTAAATGAAATACAATAATATTACACTTTCTTCCAGAGTAAATTGAAGGTTCTTTAAGACGTGCATAAACACACCTCGTTTATTCGAAATGAAAATTGGTTCAGTCGTTCCCAATAGCTTTTAAAATTCTGTGGGAACAATTTTTTGCCAGGCCAAATGTTTTCCTGGATCTTCACAATAAGGTTGATATTGATAATCGAGGGTGAAAAATAAAAACTTGTTTATCAAATGAACAAAATTGTCAATATGACAATCGTTTATATGTATGCAGTTGATATATCTCGACTTTATCTTGCATCCTTATAAAATTATTACATCTACTTGAATGTTTAATTGTTTTTGTCACAAGTAGAAGTTTCAGTGGCGGTTGACCGTCGATGTGGAAATCCTTTTCGTTTTGGAGCAATCATATAAGTTGTCAAAAATAAACAGATAAATCCGTAACTGCAGATTAAACACACTTATTTTTTTTTTCAATATCAATCATGTTGTTAAACTCATTGCCATTCTCATAAAGGATTGTCAATAAAAAAAAAAACATTGAACAAAACAAATGGAAAACGAGTAACGTGAGTTTCTCTTTTTATTGTTTTCAATATAAAAGGAATGTTGGTAAACTTTTATTGTGAAATTACAAACAACATTTTTGAACGTATATATCGTAGATTTTATCATATTTTTTTATATGCTGTTATTAATATTGATTTATTATTAAATTTTTGTTCTATGAGAGCTAAAATATTTTAATCTTATACACGAATACCTATATTTTTGAATGTTTTTACTATGTTAGTTATTTCTGGTTTTTATCAATTTACAAAAATTTCCAATTAATTTGTTATTCCATATTGTTACATTGTGTTTAACTATTAAAATGCCAATGCATCAATGAAATTTGATTCAAAGTGATATTAAAATAAAAGACCTTTTTATATGAAAAAGGTCTTTTATTTTAATATCACGATTTTAACAATTACTACCTATAATTGTTATATTATGGCAAAAGTAATAAAATATATATTTGAGTTAAAACCTTTTTCTGAAATTTTTTTAGGAGTTATTAATATTTTTGTATAGTGGAAGTTACTAAACTGTTTGGTCAAATCGTCATAAAGCTTTTACTGTTGAAAATATCATCAAGAGCAATGTGTTCAAACAATTATTGTATTTTATTAATTTTTAAGTCATGAAAGTTACATAAGTCGATGAAAACAAATCGAAGGTATTTTAGTCCAATCAAATATACAAATAAATATATATACACATTCGAATCAGAATTGGCTGCTGGACGTGTGTACAATGTACAAAATATCGCACTGAAAAAAAAATGGTACATAATATCAATGTTTGCCCTACATTGAGTTGTTTTACATTGGGACATTGTAAAAAACATTGCGGCAATGTACCATACATTGGAGTAATGTACCAAAATTATTCGGTTTCAATGTACAGTACATTTTTTCAATGTAATGGGGTACATTGAGCAATTCCTATACTAAAATTTGAAGAAATCGACGCAATTGGAATTTCAATGTACTTTTTCGTTAGTTGATGTACGATATACATAACGATTTCAAAAGATCGTACATTGACTCAATGTACTTACATTAAAATCAATGTAATAAGTACATTGTCAAAAGAAATTTTTTTAACACTGTCTCAATGTAGAGACACATTGCGATAATGTACAATGTACATTGTGCCAATGTATTTAGTATATTGGACCAATGTATTAAGTACATTGCGCCAATGTACAATTTATTAAAGTCAAAATTTGAACTTTCGCAAATTGAACTTGGAAATTTACACATTGACTCAATGTATCTACATTAAAATCAATGTAATAAGTACATTGTTCAAAAGAACTTTTTTTAACACTGTCTCCAATATACTAAATACATTGTACAAAGTGCCAATGTATTTAGTATATTGGATCAATGTACAAAGTACATTGGATAAATGTAAAAAGTACATTGGATCAATGTACCAAGTACATTGGATAAATGTACCTACTACACTGGTTCAATGTACCTAGTGCATTGGCTTAATGTATAGTACATAATTAAAACTTATTTTACTTTTATTTTTTTTTGTGTTTTATGAACGAAATACATTGGATCAATCAACTTTGTACATTGGCTCAATGTCGTACCTTAGTTAGGCTGATATGGAACTTATTCTATATAAGTTCAATATAGGCATTAATGGGACAGTTTACTTAGAGGAAAAAGTAATTAAATCAATATGACCGATTTGTTAAAAAACATTCCATCATTTCACGGATTGATGATGATGATTTTCAATGAAAGCTATAACTGACCACTGAGTTTTAATGTTGCGAAATCGTAAATATATATGTATACACGAATTTTTGTGTGATTTTGCTACATTTCTACTGTCCATTTGCAATGAAACACCTTAACCTTTAATTTGACATTGAATATAATACTTAAATTCTAGTGTAGACATGGCTTTACATTTGCATATAGTTTTTTTTTAGAATTAAACGGGTTTTACCGCCAAAAATGATGCACAGTACATTCGACCAATGTACGAATACATTGTCTATAGCAAAAGTACATTCAGCCAATGTATAGTACATTGCCTGCATTGTGGGTTTTTTAATGCTACGATTACACTGAGCCTGAAATTATATCATTTGGAAGTAAGAAGAAAATATATTTGCACTTAATTTTTCTTATTATGTTTTTTTGTTTGATGTTGAAATTTTTTCAATATTAGGTTAACGATCAGAAAAATTCTTCAGAATAAGCTGAAACATCATGAAATTGAATACTTTTTCCAGATAATGGTTTATAGCAAACAAAAAAAATATCTCAGTTGGCGAGCTCAGCGAATTTTTCGTTTACAAAAGTAAAAATTAGAACTTAAATCATAGGAACGATTTGATTATTACGTACCTTTTATTTTCAGTGCGACGCACGTATATGTATGTGTAAGGAAGTTATGGATTCTTGATAATAGATAATAATTAAACATGACGTAACGATTATAGCGAGTTCTAAAAAAACGGGTCTGGAAATTTAGTCTGTGTGTCTGTCTGCTATACCAAGTTAATAATTCTGTCAGTCTGTTGTTCTGCAAGTGATATTGGAAATTTGCTAGTTCTCAGTTGGAAGAGTGAGAGTGAAAAGTGTTTACAAGCAAGATGTTGCTGCTGCTAGCAGGGTTTTAACTCCCAAAATGGAAACCCACATAAATTGATTTTTCTCCTTCGATGTCCATTTTTTGACATGTTGACTTTTGAACAGCTAACTGTTTTGGAATTCAGCAAGCTTATCTCCGACTTTGATCAAGAAGTGTGTCCACTTGTGAATGATTCAAAAATTCAGAATGTCGGTCGAGAAAGTAAAAATTTAACTATCCAGCGAGGTAGGTACTCTCGGGAATGTGTCCCCTTTCCACTCCACTTGCGAATTTGCCCACCACTATTCGCAGTGCTCCAACTCTCAAATGGACAAATCCAACCATATAACAAGTAAACCAAAATCACTGGGTCTTTAAATTAAATTAACAGCATTAATTCAATATAAACTAAATTTAAATATTTATAAGTGCACCCGTGTCAATGACACTCTTTACAAACAATTCTGAATCAGTGCCCATAATTATTCTGAAATTAAGGTTCAATTTATAAAACACACAACAAACAGAGCATAAAAAAAAAGAGATATATAAGTACAAGAGTGTCGGTGTATCATAAAATAATAATTTGTAGCATACTAAAATAATTTTTATATATGTAAATATTTATCGCACAGCTGTAACTTTATACACGAAGTTGGGTTTGAGTAAAACGAAAATAAATACACCAAACAACAACCCTAATGTTAAATCGTTGAATATATATACATAATGTATATGTAAAAAAACTCAGCGAGACGACTTTTCCTGAATATCATTCAGAAAATATAAATTTGCATAATTGGCTATTCAGTTCTGCAAAAATGTTCACACCCCCTTGGTACACACAGTTTTGCATGTTTTTTTTTTTATTATTTTACTCCTCTCCTCTTTCCTTGAAAAACAAAGGTTCGAAATGGAAAAATCTTAAAAAAAAAATAATTTAATTTAAGGGCATCGCAGAATCAGCATAAAACAAGAAAGAGTTCATCAGTGCGATAACACACCAGCAATTACACTTTTCCATGCCACGAGGTATATGGCAAGTAATACTTATTACAAACCTACATTATACATCAAGAACCAGAGTAAAAAAACTAGACCATACATCCCTTCAAACTTCCACTGGGACAGCGAACCATCGGGTCAACTTTCCTTTAACCAGCAAAAAGGAACAACTGCGTTACAAAGAATCTTGTTGCTAAAGGGCGTACTATTTGTATTAAATTCAGTACTATTGGCTTTTCCGAGTACTCTTCACAATTTCCAGTATTATTTTACTTTTTTTCAACTTAATTTCAACCAATAGTTGCTCTAGATCTAGGGTCTAGAAACTCTAGATAGTTCGACTATGGTTGGTAATCCACAACAACAGTAGACTTGTGCAACTTAAGTTTCGAAACCGTTGTCAGATGGACGCAAATTCATTTTGGTACATATTTTCATCTTTAAAGTTTGGGTGGTAAGCCTGCAGCGAAATTTTTTGCTTGACATGTTAAAAGTATTTAAGTATTTACAACCACAGATTCAGTCGCACAAATTGGCGATTTTTAAGTCGCATGTGCACACGTTCTCATTTAAAATCGTGTGTTCCATTTTGTTGCGACTGTATTAATTAATAGTGAGATTGCAATCGCAAGTGCGCACTTGGAATGATTTATAAGAAGTTTCTTTCGAACGCAAAATTTGCCGCTAAACCTGGGCAAGATTGCTCCTAGTGAGATAACAATCAAACATAACATTACGATGATAGCGAAGTCGAAGAAAGTGGGTCTGGAAATTCTATCTGTGTGCCTGTCTGTCAGTCTGTCTGTCAGTCTGTCTGTCAGTCTGTCATTCGCACCTGCAGCTTAAACACGGTTGGGCCGATATCCTTCAAACTTGATGTGTAGGCTTTTTATGGTGACCGTCAGGGGGGTTTTTCGAATTTTTTTTTCTATGCCTTAAACGGTACCTGCCATATAACAGTAATAAAAAAACTTGTTTTTCTCAAAAACTCTAACGGTTTTAATAAAATTTGTCATGAGTGTTACGGCATGTGAAAGGCCTTTTAGACGATTGAAACCGTTATTCTTCAAAAACAGTTTTAACGGTACCTGTCATATAACAGTTTTTTTAATTTTTACTTTCTCGTTAACGACTCAACGGATCTTAACCAAATTTTATTTTTAGAAAGGCTTAGATAGCTGAATGATAATGGCGTACTTATTTTTTTTTATAGCAAATTTAACAATTTTGACAATTTTTTTTGAAAATTTAATAAAAACCAATTGATGAATTTTTTTTTATTTAATTTTCGAATATAGAATTTATTAACTTTTAAAATTGACACACTCAAAATTTTTCATAAAAATATTTTTAAAAAGTTATTTAAAAAAAATTGATTTTTTCAAAAAGTGGTCGTTCGATTTTCGTAAAAAAAACTCTAAAATATATTCTGTTATTTAATAATTACTGGCATACCATTATTTTCTGTTAAACTCTGGTTTGTTATAAGCTATTTTTAAAAATATTTTTTTTATTATTCGTTTTTAATTTATTAAAAGAATTTAAAAAATTATTTTATATGCAAAAATTGAAAGAGTACAACATGCAAGAGAAGAACGCGAGACCCATTTATGCCTTTTTACTGTTAAGTTCTAGCTTAACTGCCACAAGAGCAAGTTTGTGCGACCCACTTGTGCCTTTTATTTTACTTGCGATTATTTATAGGTACTATAAGGCAAGTTCTGCATTCGTAAAAAAAAAGTTTTGAGATAAACAATCAAGCATGACATAACAATGATAGAGAACACGAAAAAAACTGGTCCGACAATTCTGTCTGTCTGTCTGTCTGTCCTTCAGTCAGTTTGGATGTATTGACCCTACATCTTAAACGGTTGGGCCGATTTGCTTCAATTTGGTACTCTGTATTTTTAAAGTACGGTACCTGCCATATAAGCGTAACAGATAACAGACAATTTTGCTCGAAAAAACGATCGATTTTTACAAAATTTCGTATGACTGATTGCCAACGGTGATGTTCTTCGTAAGATTTTTCTTTTTCAATATCTCCTATTAACGGTGCCATATAAATTCTATAGGAAATCCGATTTTTCTCGAAAAAAATACGATCGATTTTTATAAAATTTTGGGTGACTGAATTGTTACCAATGAAGAAGTTTTTCGTAAGAATTCTTTTTTTCAAAATCACCTTATTAACGGTACCTGCCATACAAACGCTAAAGAAACTATTTTTAATTGCTATTATTTTTTACTATTTCTGGTTTAGAATCCTTATCCAAAGGTTAGTAATTTGACACAAGATATAGTGTGTCCGACCGTGTCGTGCCTTTAATTGATGACATATTTTCCCGCTACGCCGCCGCATAGTCTACTAGGTTGAGCCATAAGTATAATCGTGCAGGTTGTGTATTTCCGACTTCAAAAAAATTTTGTCGTTGAAGTCGCCAAAAAAAACCTTCACGTCGCCGTACTTCAGGATGTTGTGTTTCCATATCAAAGCTAACTGGATGTTAGCCCTAACTCTTGGGTGATTTCACATGCCACCGTTGTTTCCGTCTATAGAGAATTCTTTAGATGTTGTCTCAAGCCTTTGTGGTAAAATCTAACGGTTTTATGAAATTTAATATTATAAACGTTCTTCTGAGCTTGATTAAAACCTACTGCACGAACAATTTTGAGAAAAATACTATAAAAAGTATCTGAAACTAAGTCCAAGTGTTAGGGACTGTGGTAGCAATTCGTGCGACCCAGTTGTGCCCTTTAATATTTTCAGCTATAGCTAGTTCTAAACAAAATTCCATTGCCATCCCTGGTTTCAATTATTGCAAGTAGCCACTGCTATTATCGTACACCACCGCCAAATGATTGTGGAATACGCACACACAAGTTCGGTCGGTCGATGTCGGTTTGGTATGGTATGGTAAGAACTACAAAGGACTTCAACAACTAGATTTGCATTCAATGTTCTCGAGGAATTCTGCCATAGGGAAAGGGCAGGGGCGAATCTCGAAGGCCAAGTGGTTATATGAGGTGATGGGCAATCAGGGTTACGTTTGGAATTATTTTTATTCTTTCTTACTTCTTTCTGTTCCATTTATGTTTTATTTTCGTTATCGCTACTTAGCTCATGGTCGGGGGGCCACAGCCCACAAGTAGGCTTGCAGAATGCTAAAGGTTTCAATTGTTCTCATAGAGTAAGTGAGGTAGGTACAACAACCACAATTTGTTCCTAATTGTGTTGTTATGTATAACCTGCAGCGATAAAATTGTGGGGTAGACATTGTATTGCTTAATGTCCTCTACCTGCGTCGGGGTTCAACCCTTACCCAACATAACTGTGAAATGTAGTTTTGTTTTCTTCTTATTTTACTTGTAAAGCATGTGTAATATAGAGAGCAGTGAAAGTGGTTTTTATGTGGGCCATTTCTGAGTTCCTGTATTTTGAAATGTGTGTCAATTACAAGCTCTCTGAAATTCTTTTTTGTTCATTTTTCTTTTTATAGCTTAGTCTAAGATTAAAACTTATGTTAAGCATATTTTATACTTTAAGGTTAAAAAAGAAATGTTTCTGAAAGCAAACTTCATATATGATACGGTTAAGTAAGGTTTATTGAGCGATTGTAAAAGGTATGTACATACAATGTAAATCCTGCAAAGAACTGTTGAAATAAGACTTTGCAGAGTTATGCACGATATTTAACATAAGGAAAAACGGATTAAAATTTCAGTGGTAAGATTACGCTTTTTACTTTTAATACAAAACTTAAGTGAATTTTAAACTTAGTGATAATCTGTCTTCATCATCATCATTGGATATAATCACAAGGTTGTTTTAAAAATAACTTAAATTCTTGAATACCAAAAACGAACCCTGATAAAAAGGGCACGACTGGGTCGCAAAAAATTGCTCTTGTGGCAAGTTCATTTAAAAAAATCTGTATTTTATATTTTGAAATATTTCTTTTTTTTTCAAAAAATAGAAATGATATAAAATTTAAGCAGTAAAAAAACATTTAGGTATATGAAAAGCATAATTTTCGGCAATACTTTTTATTTTTTTTATTGCGAATTATCGGTTTTTCAAAAAAAAAAAAACTTTTTCAAAAATTACATTTTTCAACAAAAAAATTGTGCAGTAGGTACATATTTTTAATTTTTAACAGTTGTTTTAAAATATTAGATTTCTTCAAAATCGGTGAAGCCGTTCAAAAGTTAGTGGGAGTAAAAAAACGGTTCTATAGCAGGTACCGTTAATAAGCTGATTTAAACAAAAGTTTTCAGATGAAGGCCATCACCATTGGCAAATAACCAAATCAGTCATATTAAATTTTATGTTTTTTTCCGAAAAAATTAGAATTTCCAATTCTTTTAGATATCTTATAGTTTCTTATATTATTCCCTGTGAGTGAACAATATTAAACTTGGCTAAGATATGAGTAAAATAAAGAATTCACGAGTCGAGATGTCAGGGATAAAATTAAAGCAATTTACTTTTGAACACAAGCTTGAGTCATCAAAGGAGGTTAAGGATTGTCTTCAAAAGAATTGTTGCTCTGGCAACCATTTTCCGGCTTAAAAATGTTATGGCAGTCAGGTTTGTAAAAGAATGCAATCTTTAATGATTTCAATAAAAATATTGCATTCATCCATCTCACTTTGAGACTTCAACTTTGAAATATGCAATCAGCATTCAACTAAAACCAAAATGATTGCATAATCATTTTTTTCCCCATTCATTTTGCAGCAATGAATTGAATTGAATCATTTAAGACTTAATGCATTCCGGGAATTCCTTTGCAGTCCTGCATTCCTTTGCATTCATTGCATTCTTTTGCAATCTTTGAAATCTTTTAAGTAACATAAGCTTGGAATGCAGAGGAGTGCTGGACTTCAAAGGAATGCTTGGAATGCAAAAGGAATGCAAGGACTGCAAAAGGAATGCCCGGAATGCATGCAATCTCAAATGACTGCATTCAATTGATTGCTGCAAAATTAATGGGGGAACAAAATTATTGCAATCATTTTGATATTAAATGAATGGTGATTATGAATTTTTAAGTTGAAGTCTCAAATTAAATCAATGAATGCAATACTTAAATTGAATTCAATGAATCATTTTTAAAGATTGCATTCCAAAAGATTGCAATCTTTTACAAGCCTGATGGCAGTTATACATTAATATTTTAAACGCTTCAAATTACACACTTTAGTGAAAAAATGTTCTTGCTAAAGTAACTTCTGCACTTAAGAGGGCTGTATCTCTGATTTCCGGCTTTTTCCGGTAGCAACAACAGTCAACAACAACATTAGACCACTTGACGATCACAGAAATAATAATCAATAAAAAATAATTCAATCAAATTTAACGCTCAGCATGTATGCAACTACTGACGCTATTAGTACTGTTGTTCTCGAATCTAGTTCTGGCATTACTAATATAGACAACTACCATCCACCTCTGGATATATTTTTTGACCTGAGCAGCCATCTTCTTGATAATTGTTATCGACAAGACTGTTCATATGTGTTTGATTTTCGTAAGACAAATTTTCAGTTGCTTTCTGTTGTTATAAGTAGATCTAATATTGAAAATATATTAGATTCTACAAATATTGACGATGCAGTAACTGGGTTTTATAATATACTCAGTAGCTGTATAAATAATTCTGTACCTACGAAAAGATCTAAAAATAATAATTTTTGTCATCCTTGGTATACACAAGAGCTTAAATCTCTTCGAAACAAGAGAATTAAAGTATGGAAAGTTTACATAAAAACCCTTTCTCCAACAATCTTTGAACAGTATATAACCCTTTTTGAAGAATTTAAAAATCTTTCAAAAGCTTTATACTCCAACTTTGTTAACGAAATGGGAATCTCTTTAAAACAGGACCCTAAAAGCTTTTGGCATTTTGTTAACTCGAAGAAAAATTCGGATGGCTTCCCAGCAAGTTTTATATATGAAAACTCTTCGGTACATAATCCCAGTGATATTTGCAATGCGTTTGCAAATAATTTTTGAAACTCCTTTGTTGACACTCATGTAAATGTTGATAAAGATTTTTTTAAAGACGTGAACACCTACCCGCAAGTAAGTTTTAACACTATTCCTGTGGAACAAGATAGGGTCTTACACTTTTTGTCATTATTGAATGACGATTGCTCCTATGGCCCCGAAGGTATACCCCCCATTATTCTGAAAAAGTGAAAAAGTGTAGTCGTGTATTAGTGCAGCCCTTGCAATTATTATTTAAGCTTTCGTTAAAGTCTGGGAAATTTCCATCATCATTCTGGAAGAAATCATTTCTCACTCCTGTTTTTAAAAAAGGCGACAAATTTGACATCAAGAACTATAGACCTATTTCTAAATTGTCCTGTATCCCTAAGCTTTTTGAACATGGTTGTATGTGAAAGTCTTTTATTCTTTGGTAAGAACATTATATGTAAACAGCAACACGGTTTCGTGCAGAAACGTTCTACTGTTACAAACCTTCTTACATTTTTACATAATTGTTCAAATGCAGTAGAAAGTGGTTCTGAAGTTGATTGTATATACACAGATTTTTCTAAAGCATTTGACCAACTCAGCCATAATATTATTGTTTTTAAACTGCAATCATACGGTTTCCCTACTCTTTTTATATCTTGGATCAAATCCTACCTAGAAAATAGAACTTACCAGGTTAAATTTAGAAATTCCCTTTCTTATACTTTCGTTGCCCATTCAGGAGTACCCCAGGGAAGCCATTTGGGTCCATTCTTATTTATTCTTGCTATAAATGACGTTTCTTCTTTTATACGCTTTAGTGAGATTCTCATATTTGCAGATGATATGAAAATTTATAAATCAATCAAATCTCCCAATGATCATACTCTTTTGCAGGCTGATCTTGATAGTTTCAGTATTTGGTGTAATAAAAATGGGTTAACTCTTAATCCTATAAAATGCCAAACTATTACTTTCTCAAAGAAAAAAGTTCCAAGTGACTTTGAATATTGTATAACACAAAATAAAATTAATCGTGTTTTTAGTTTTAAGGACTTAGGAGTTAATTTTAGTGCTAATCTGGAATTTTCTGAACATGTTAACTTTATTGTAAAGAAGGCGAACTCTATGCTTGGATTCATAAAAAGGTGGGCAAAGGAATTTAACGATCCATACGTTACCCTCTCTTTGTATAACTGTTATGTTATGCCGCATCTTGAGTATGCCTCACAAGTATGGGGACCCCTTTCTATGAAATCCATAAGAAACGTATTGAATCAGTCCAGCATAATTTTATTCGCTTTGCTCTTAAAGGCCTTCCATGGGCTGATCCATATAACCTGCCACCATACGAGCATCGGATAAGGCTTTTGCAGATGCAATCTTTATATCAACGTAGAGTAAACAATGACTTAATTTTTCTATATCAACTTATCTCTGGACAAATTGATTCGTCGGACCTATTAGCCTTTATTGGTTTTAACTACCGCGGACGGTCGTACCATCTTCGAAGTTCTGAGCTTTTTAATATTGAACATCACAGAACCAATTATGGCATGCATGAGCCTCTCACGCGGATGAGTAAGTTATATAACTTGAACAATGGTGTGTTGGATTTTAATTTAAATAAAAGTAATTTAAAAACTATTTTCAGAACCAGTGCTCCACGAACCTAAATGTTTCTGTGTCATTTTGTTTTAATTTTGACTGTATATGTTTTCATGTTTTTATGTGCATGTGTTTTTGTTTTTGTTGCATTGTGCTTACTAACAACTAACACCTGCACTAAGTGATGAGCCAGTGGGACACATTATATGTGTTGGCAAATCTTCTTTCATCTGCTGATGCTTGCTTTAAGCTCCATTTGAATAAGATCTGATAGTGTAAAAAAAAAAAAAAAAAAAAAAAACTACAAACTACAAACCTATATTTTGAGATTTGGTATATGTCCGGTTCCCGGCAAGTTATCCTGTATACCTTCCCAATTATACTCATAGTAAACAAACACCTCGGTTAAATTATTTCCTGTTCTTTAAAATGTAGTTGAAAAAAAAATCTATAAAACTAAATGATCCAAATGCAAAATCCAAGTGATTCAGCAAAAAACCCAAAAAAAGGAATGGACAGCTGTTTATTCCATGATTGTGCTTTAATTCGGAACGAACAAGTTTTATTTTTTATCACCCTCAATTTGTCCTAGTGAGATTGTTCATTCGGCCTCGCCGCTCGCCAGTTGGATAAAGTGCCAAGCCGACAATTTATTTTAATTTATGCAAGATGCGCACAAAACTGAAATGATTTATTTAACCAGTTTCATCTCCCTCTCATTCAAGGACGAAAATGTTCCAGCATACAATTTGGCTTAAAGGGAAATTTAAAAAAAGGCTTTTTATTTGTGTACCTTGTTTTCTCTTTTCAAATGCTTCGCAGGACTGATAATAGAATATTGCATCAATTGGAAAACTACTTTTGTTAAAATTATTATGGTGGATAAAAAAGTTTTCCCTTTCAAAATATAAAAACCAAGACAAAAAGGCTGTAAGTTTTCAGAACACAATGCAACATGGCCGGTGTATTATTTTCTATTTTGATCAAACTTTGCCCTTGAGTTCTCGTTCTTATACAACTTGAAGTAAGTGGTGTTTCTTGACAACAATAACAACAACAAAAAAAAATATTAAAATTGATTTGAACAAATTGAAAAGTTTCCTGTGCGGTTGCCGATAACATTTTTTTTTATTCTTGTATTTTGTGTATTGGGAGTTTCAATTGAAACTTTTTCGAATACCTTTACATTCGTTATCGTTTTCTTGGTCTCTTGGGAATTTGGATGAGACTGAGACTGTTATTTAGTTATTGGTCCGGCACAGGCGGTAAGTTAAGAACATCTATGTAGGTAACGAATTCAACCGTTATATTCGCCATATTATGGCGAAGTAATGTTCTTTTTTTTTCGACAGCAAAAATGAAATTCGAAAACTTTTAGCAGGAGTTTTTGAATTATTGGTGAATGTTAATTGCTATTTTTGTTTTGACATTTTTTCTTTTGTATACGTTATAATATTTATTAGTATTACCTACATATACGTAATTGGAATTTGTTTTTATTCTTCTTATTGAAAAAGACATAGGTATTTTCTGACATCAAAGCTTTCACAAACTCCAATTATGGACATCCAAATGGAATCTAATGTAGCATTGCCACATTGGATCCTTTCCTTTCGGTCTTTTTTCAAAATCAAATTTGTATGTTGAACCATCAATTACGAAAAGATAATGAACAACAGAACTAATTTTGTCCTATATCTACAATAGGCAGAATATAAAACAAAAACGTAACATACCTACCTTAAAAAAAAAAACAGGCATCTGTAAATGGAATGGACTGCGCTTAAAACTCTGTATTGAACCCTAAAAGTCATAAGCTACTAAAAAGCATGAGCTACTGTCTAAAGGGCCAACCATAATAGTCGTAAGCAAACGAAAGCTAATGTCATAATTCTACGTCAAGTTTACTTAAGTGCCGCCATTACCTTCAGTCGACCATAATGGTCGAACGCACACGCAAACCATTTTCACATGTATTTGGCTGGCTGTCAGATTTACGTGCTGTCTGGAGCGCACTTTACATATGGAGGCAAAAGTGAACGAAAACTTGCCGAAACTGAGCAATACGACATTATGTGCGCATGATACAAATTCCTTGTTCTCGCTAATTTTGTACGGCACCGTACGTACTAATTCTTCTATTATGGTTCTGCCTTAAATCGCATCTGTAAATGAACGAATACACACAGCCATATGGCTTTGGCTATAATGGACATAAATGCGCATTTCGTTCAGTTTCGTTAAACATGAGGTCCGCATGAGCTGTGGCCACTTGAGAATTCGAAAAAAATGTGTAATGGCATTTTACCAATAAAAGACTACGAATTTGCATTAAATAAATCAATAAATTTAAAGATAAATTTTGCATTTTAAACACAATTAAAAGAAACTAAAAACAAGTGATTTTCACATGTTTATTATGTGCATTTATCATGTTTGTATATAAACTTGACGAAACTGTCCGTTTAATTTTGACAGTAGGTCATGCTAGCTCATGCGCATTATAGTTCTACCTTGGTAAAACTTAAGGGCCAACCATAATAGTCGTAAGCAAACGAAAGCTAATGTCATAGTTCTACGTCAAGTTTCCTTAAGTGCCGCCATTACCTTCAGTCGACCATAATGGTCGAACGCACACGGAAGCCAATTTCACATGTATTTGGCTGGCTGTCAGATTTACGTACGTAAACTGCGCTCTGGATCGCTCTTTACGTACGGAGGCAAAAGTGAACGAAAACTTGCCGAAACTGAGCAGTCCAACATTATGTGCGCACTATACGATTTGCTTGTTCTCGCTGATTTCGTACGGCGCCGTACGTGCCATTTCGTCTATTATGGTTCTGCCTTTAATGCGCATGACCTACTGTTAAAATTAAACGAACTACTACTATAATGAAAACCAATTTTGAATATCTGTCAAAATAATTGGTTTTCAGTTTCTTTTATTTGTATTGAAAATGCATAATTTATTGATTTATTGATAAATTGGATAATTTAATGCAAATTCGTACCCTTTAATTTATTGATGATATAGAAAGCTCCATTTTATTATAACTTGTCACCAATAAATGGTTAAGCCTTAAAAATTCTGTCAAAATAATTATGGCACAACAAAACGAGGTTTCTTATTTTTACTGACTTACTATCCAATGATTATAAAATAACTGCAATAAAATATTCATAAATATTTACTAAGGCCGTAATTCTATTTTCTGTTTTACTCGAAAGGGTTTTGTTTTTAAAACATAAAGATATTCGTATTTGGTAAAATAATTATGCCGACCACTGTTACTTATCTCAAGAGTATTGACAATTCTCTACGATGAGGCAGAGTGAATAATCATATACTTGCTGCAATCAATGCATAGGTATATAGTGCAATCAACGAACACTTCTAATTTTAAGTTTTCCTGAACCCAGAACCATACTTGCATCTGGCTCGAACACCTCTTTCCCGTGTCCGTCTTTTTTTTTTGTTATATAAGACAAAACCGTAAAAGGTAAATTATTTAGGTAACTGATGTGCCGGGGAGTCCCATCCCAACAAATTTTTAAATTGGAGATCAGTTTGTAGACGAATGTCTTTCGATAAATATAAATTCGTTGCAACCATGTGTTAGCAGAGATGAATAATGGCAAACCTTAATTTTGGGAATTAATAATTTAGTTATCAGTAACTAAAAATTCTGTTGATTGATTTAAGCAATAATTTCAAAAATCCATTTAAAATGTAATCTTGATGTTAAAGAATGTAAGGTAACCAAAAAGTATGCACTTACAAGCTTGATTTTGATTTTCGATTAAGATTTAAAGATAAACATTATCATAATTCTAATGATAAAAGTCCACACATTTTATTTTTATTTAAAAATTAATATTTTTTTTTAATTTTGTATTAACAGTTTCACTATAAAAGGACGCTAGATAATGGCATGACACGTGACAAAGAGGCCAGTGTTATAGCTATCATTTAAACATATTATTAAAAATTGACTTTTTTAATTTTAAGACAAATTATCAAACAACATTGGTGTTAATTGGTATTTAAATGAAGCTAATGAATTATAGAAATTTTCTATTCAAAATTAAAATAATATATCGCAATTTGAGGTAAATTCATGAAATATTAGTTAGTTATTTCAATGATCATTGAAATCGATTTTTCTCATTGAAATCATAAAAGTGATGGTATTAAACCCAAATTGTGTTTTTTTTAATAAAAAAATCTATAATTCACTAACGTCATTTTAATATCAATAATCACCAACATTGTTGAATAATTTTAATGATATAGCTATAACTTGCTATACTAAGACAAGATAATTGAAGGAAAACTCCAGTTTTTGGAACAAAACAAGTTGAAAATAGTTTAAAAAATTTCTAAAAAAATCTTTGAAAAAAAAATGTATAGATACATATATGCCTTTGCTTTTCATTTCACCCACAAATTGATGTGAACAGGGCAAACTTGACAAACCATTTATTCTTTGGTGTATCCTATCCTAGCTACCATTACTGTGAGTGAATAATAATTTAGTTAACCAACATGCAACCTTACCACAATTTTAGTTGGGCTTAAACTAATCAACCTGAAAGCGTTTCCAATTTCATTTGTAAATACCTTCGTTTCGTGTTCATGTACTGAAAACTTGTTACAGAAAAAAAAAATAATAATTTTCATAAATATCATTCTTCAAAAATTACATTAATAAAAAAAAAAGAACAAACACTTCGCACACCTTTTCGTAATGTTTATGCTTCTAATAAAATATGAAAATGTGTAAATGCTTCACTCTTTACGACCAAGGTGTCATCATAAGGCAAAGGCATATACAACAAACTTCACGACACTGATGTGGTATATATTGTCCTTTATCAGTTCTCATGTTTATATCATTTTGATGGCGGAAGCAGTAGGCTGACAAGGATGTCCTTTTCAAAGCAAATTAACAAAACTCACTACGCTTCATTAAAATAAAGTCCAACAGAGAAAATGTCGCGTGATGTAATAAAATGATGAATGCCCATCATGGGGTGTTTCCCCTAAGGAGTGGTTAAAACAAATATAACGTCCTTGTTTTCCTGGGTCGTGACAAATATTCATTAAAAGAGCGTGAGCTTAAATTTATTAAAAATTAACCTGTTTTTTTTTTGGTTTGTTTGCACACAATGCATCTAGTATAATTAAACAATTAATTAAATTACCAGGCTTAAGTGTGATAACTCATTTATTTTAAAATGTTAATTTTTATAATGTTCATTTGTTGAAGCAATAATTAAAATTAAAAGCTCATTGTATGGAAAAATGTTAATAAAATAAAGAACATAAACGTTTATAAGGATCGTTTCGGAATTTTGACAAAAATTGGTGCTCATTTTTATTTTTGATTGCATAACTTTAATACTATTGCAACTGATTTTTGGCGTCCACGAGTTTTTATGTTGAAAGAGTTTCTTGAGAAGCTAAGCTAGATAGGTGTTTACGTCTGGATTCATCTGCCGGCACATATTTCTGGAGTTATATACAGTTATGGGAAAAAGTATCTACAACTCAAAAAAAAAAAACATATTGAAAGAAGAGCAGAAAATTCCTTATCTTTTAAAGTAGGTAACTAGATAAATTTATTAATTTAAAATGGTTTTCGTAGAAATAGAAATTAATAATCTCGGTAATAAAAATTACTTAGTTTAGACGCTGGTATTTATTTTATTTAATAATTTAGCAACCTTTTATTTCAATAACTCCGGGAAGAAATAAAACATGTATGTATATCGTTTAATGGTACGACACAGACTGCTTTATTCTTTTCGTCTTTTCTTATACGCTAAGGGAAAATTATTTACAATTGGGAATTTGGTTAAGAGAAATATTCACAAGTATTTACAATATGTTAGTGTTGCCATAAGGCTTAAATTACTGCATTAGCTCGCTCGCTAATTCGATATTTTTTTTAATTTTTTTTAATGATTTAATTTAATTTAATTTAATTATTTAAGGATATGTTTTACGTTCGTTCATCTTTTGTATGTTCTTTGGAAAGTGGAAAATGTAAGTGGTAATGGTGTCGGATTCTCAGGCCAAAGATTCTGGGTTCAAATCTTGTCTTTTGCATAAAATAAAACGAATCGATTTATTCATAGGCATAGCTTGCGAGGGTTTAACAAGTCTTCCAAGAGGGTATCAACAGTGTTGATAAAGTGCATCTCATCATAAAGGCCCTTACCAATAACAAATCGCTAACCACGCGTTTAGATAAACACGCTGTTTAAATTTTAAAGCCCAGTTAATATGTTTGCTTACCAATAACCAAGTTGAACACGTCTTTTACTAAACACCGCTCTATTACTAAATCTATTAAATTCGGTGTCGAAATAGGTGGCTACGTTCTCATAATTTCGTATAGTCACCTCTTTCACACCTAAAGACTTTATAGGAGCCTTCAATTATATTTGCTTGTTTTGACAGATTCGTAAAACGGGCCATGACATCAAACACAAATAAATAAATTTTACAAAATTATATTATGATTTTTTACCTATTGTTTAATTTAAGGTACTTATTTTTATTGCCCAAAAAAATAAAAACAATTTTTCTCTCTTTTGCTTTGAGTTGTCACAATTGACATTACAAACGCGGGGATAGATACTCTTAACCGTGAAGTTAAACATGAGTTTCTCAACTATAAAATTTAAGGCGACGATAGCGTTAAGCTGACTATTTTATTTGTTATTGGTATGCGTATTTATTTACAGTTAACTTAAATATTTTAGTCCCGTCTAAATTTGATTAATGGTAAGGCCCAAAATCTTTCGAATTCGCAAAAATAAAATTCCCGAAATTACAAAAAAAATCTTCTTTCTATCTATTTCATTGTATAATTTTCGTATCTTTTTGGTTCAGTGTATAGTTCAACATAATTCAAATGTTTAAAGTAATTAAAAAAAAACATCTGAAGCATTATTTGTTCATGAGTGATGTATGTAGGTACACCACATTTATCATACGCAACAATTGTTCAAGTAAAAACTAATTTGTTCGCTGCATGTTTTCCACTCATATCATATAGGAACGTAATTAAAAATATGCACATACCACAAAAGTGAAGGACCCTTGTGGGCATTTTGCCTACATAATGCTCATCATACAAACCTTTCAATAAAATACCAAAAAGAGTCTAATTACTGCAGAGGCCGACTTTATGTATAGAATTGTAGTTATACTAAACAAATTCACAGAATTTATTACTTTCGAAAACGAACTGATTTTGCAGATATGTATAGATAGATAAATACAAATTAATATGTTCATTGTGCAATCTACATAGAGGTTTAAAATACCTTTGAAAATATTTCATTTCATGTATAGTATGGGTTTTGTACAGCCATTGATGAAAACATCGTATATTACATATTAAAAATTATCCCAGCAGGAATTCTGTTTATTGGAATTGCCTGCTGCACATTTTGGTCTTCTCTAAATTTGATATCTGGATGGGCAAATATTCGTTTTGAATAACAATTTCGACCTTTGCAGTCGTCGTTTGTTTTATGTTTGAAAGTGTATTAAATGGAAATTTATATTTGGTGTTTTTGAAAATTTGTTCTGTGATAACATAATTTTGTTAGCTTGGCATTTCCTGCAAATGAAAATATAATTTTTAGCAATGAAATACAAGCGGATCAAAATTACTTTAATACTATTCGATTAGTTCTAGCATTTTCAAAGAGCTTTTATTTTCGTTGCGATTATTCATGGAACTAGATTAACGAGATAATTTTATTGGAATCTAATGCATTTTGGATTGTATTTACGATGTGTAGGATTCATTGAATTGTGGGTTCCTATTCAACAAAATATCTCTACAAATTAAAGATTTTGTAGTGTATAAGTATAATACTTACCGACGATTCAGTTATAACAAGTTGAGTAATATCAATGAGTATTGAAATAAGTATATATATGTTAATGCTCTATGGGTGATTTTGTGTCATAAAAGAGCACCAACATACACATAACTTACGATTTCATCGCCAAGTAACCACTTTAGGGCGGAGAACTGTTTCTTCATTTAAAAGAGAAAATTTACAGAGCGAAACGTATTCTGCTAATCTTATTTTGTGAACAAAAAAAATTCAGTGAACAATTGTCGGTAGGAAGAATTTTGTATTTTAAGTGGATTTGTATATTTCGTGTTGACGACTGGGAAATTCATTTGAAAAGTTTTTTTTATGAAAAAAAAGTATTTCAGTATTTTATATTTTGAAACATAATTTTTTTTAAATCTTTTGGAAACAAATGAAACAAATGTATGGAATCCAGAAAGATTCACATCACCGCCGGCAAAAATTTTATTACAAGAAATTTTATCAAAATTGATGCTATCGGTTTTTGATAAAAAAAAAACTTTTTCAGAAATTACTTAATTTTCAATTTTTTTTTTTTCAATATTATAAAGATTTATCAGTATTCTTAGAATATTAAATTTAGTTAAGATCGGTGCACGGTTCTACGGCCGGTAAGTACCTATACCGTTAGTAAGCTGATTCTGAAAAAAAATTCCAATGAAAGATAACGAATCATTCGTGTTAAATTTTATCGAAATCGATCGGATTTTTTTTTCGGGAAATTAGAGTTATTGGCAAAAAAACTTTTTCAAAAATTTGTTTTTTCAGCATTTTTTTTCAGTATTATTTAGTTATTATTTATTATTTATCGGTGCAGCCGTTCAAAAGATATTGGGAGTAATAAATGAATTGCGCGACTGGGTCGGACAAACTTGCTCTTGTGGCAGATTACAAACCTTTGGCTAGGGATACTAAACAAGAAACTATAATAAATAATCGCAAGTAAAAATAGAATATCTATATATGGCAGGTACCGTTAAGGTAATTTTGAAAATAAATTTCTAACGAAAAACTTTATTATTGGGAAAAAATAAGTCACACAAAATTTTATCAAAATCGATCTTATTTTTTACGTAAAAAATGGAATTGTCTAAAACGCTTGTATGGCAGGTACCGTTAAAAAGCTAGATCTAAACAAAATTTAACGAGAACCATCACCTTTGGCAAAAAAATCTGTCATACGAAATTTTATCCAAATCGAACGTATATTTTTCGAGAAAAATTGAATTATCTGTTACACTTATATGGCAGGCACCGTTTTTTTTCAGACCTAGGATAAAAATCATAAATACGACTGGGTATAAAATACAGAGTACTTACCAAGTTAAAAGAAAATCGGCCCAAACGTTTAGGCTAGGTGTTGATACAGCATCGTAATGTCATGTTTGATTGTTATCTCAAAACTTTTTTTTTACGAATCCACAACTTGCCTTATAGTTCCTAGGTATCTATCTATAATCGCAAGTAAAATCAGTTCTATAGGTAACGTTAATAAGCTGATAAACTAATAAACAAAATCTGATGAAGGACATCAAATTTTGGCAACAAATCACTCATATATAATTTTATCGAAATCGATCGTATTTTTTTTCGAGAAAAATGGAATTATCGGTACCGATATTTTTATACCTTGGTCAAAAATAAAAATAACTTACGGGTAACTTTCTTGAAAAATAGTTTGTACGGTTCCAAGTTTGAAGAAAAAAAGAAGTTTGAGTTGTGAGTTCTGTTGTGCGGCAGCTTCAAATTCGGACTCATCAGTACTGTTTTAGATCCAAAATCGCGTTTTTTAAATCATTGGTCATCATTTTATAAGAGAAGAAAATCACCATAAATTATTATTAATGCGTTTGTTTTCTCTTCCAAAAATTAATTTTCTATCACACTTCGTTTTGCTTATTTATGAAAATACTGCTAATGCGATGTTAGTTCGGCAGTCAATCAGATTATGAACAAAATGGAAAAAACTCGAATTTGGTAGTAACAACGAATTTGGTAATAACACGATTTGCAACTTTTGTCCCAAAATTTGAAAATGCATTTGAAATCAACGACTTGCAAATGGCTTCATTGTAAATGAGTTTGCAAATCATTTGCAGTGTGTTAATAAGGTTTACAGTACATTTGCATAAATGCATGTTTTTAATCATTTGCACATTTGCAAGAATGTTGTTAATCTTCTATTGATTCGTTTTGTCACACTTCATCAGTGAAATAAGAAGTTGTTAAATAATAAAATAAAAAATTATTGTTTTTATATTGTACTATTCGTACTAGAAAAATGTTAAACAATAAAAAATGAGCTGCAACTGCTATTCTGGGCCTGCCTCTAAATAAGATGGGAAATGAAGAAGAAAATAAAAACGAAGGAGAAACCAGTGCAGTTCACCGCCCACGGTGTTTGTGCGCGAAAGATTGGTTGATGCTTCACAAAACAGAAATTTTTTGTGCAAAATTATTGTTGGAACTATACGTGCAAATGAACCAACTCAGTTCGAACATTTACTGGATTTGATCTAGTAATTCAAAAATCAACTGCCAAGATAAAATACATCGATTATATCTCATGCAATCCATCAAAATGAGATAACAATATATTTTTAACTCATACTTTGTGGTATACAGGGTGAGTCATGAGCAATACGACAAAATGCTAGGGCGTGTAGGTTGCGTTGAGACAAGAAAAAAATCGTATGGGAGGGGGGGGTCTATTCCCCTCCGTTTAGCCAAGAGGGGCAATTTTCGAAAAAACTGACTTAAAATGGAAAAACGGCTTCATTCACAATGCTGTGCGATACGTTTTTGAAAAGCCAATAACTTTTTCTTTCATTCTGTGTTTAAATAAATCTATTCTAAGAAATAGTTTTTGAAATATTAATTTTCAAAGTCAAAATTTTGAAAAAAAAAATTGAAAAAAGAATTTCAAATTCATTTTTTTCAAAATTTTACGTAATTAAGTGCTAATTTTAATTTCAAAATTCAAATTCTGAACAAACAAACAATCACTTTTATTAAAAAAATATAAAATTACATTTATTTAGGGAAATCTTTGATAACAACACTTAAAAAAATAGATACAAAAGTTATTGCAAATGACCGCATTTGCAATGTTACGATTTCGTGCGCTTGCAAATGGCTGGGACAGTTGCGAATGCTTGCAAATGCTTACAAATTGTCATAAATTATTTACATGAGTGTTCACACGATTTGCACAAAAGTTGCAAATGGCATTTGCAATCAGGGTATTGCGAATGCTTGCACGCTTTCCCAAAGGGGTGTTCACACGATTTGCAAGCAAGCGTTGCAAATGATACGTAAAAATGAAGTCACGTGTACAATTATTTGCAACTTTTGCAAATCGTCTGAACATAGCATAACAGTACTCGTACGATTCCGATGTTTACACACTGGCTCCACTGTGCATGAACGCTGCTCTAATTTTGAACACGCCATGAGAACAATCAATGGAGTTTGAAAAATCCATGCCCAATCAGGCGACATGTCGTAGAAATCCATTTTTTCGACAAGACATGAGCGCTGTTGAAAATTTGGACATGAATTTTTACGTTTCGTATATTTTTTGATATAAGAAACGGGGGAAAGGGACGCATGTTTTTTTTACTCGTTGTTGAAGAATGAAATGAAACGACAAGACATAATTTGCCCACAGACGGAATGAGAATTGGATAGTGGATTAGATTGCTGTTGAATTGTTGGGCATCGGCATGGCCAGTGGAGCCAGTGTGTTATAGTTTGAAGCCGGCCCACGATCCACGACAGTACTCGCCCCACACCCCTTTCGCCGACGATTCTGCGGTGTGACTCCGGACTCAAATGTCTTAACAGGCTCTATTGATATTATGACCTTGATAGACTGATTCAATTAACAGGTCATAAATTAGAATCGATTCAGGTTTAAATTCTTCCATGAACACATGTAGGTATGTGACTATGTGAGATGTATTTATAAGTTCTATAGGTAATCCAAAAATGGAACCGAAAATTTACTTAGAAAGCGACAAGGCATACCAAGTCCATGTATTCCGGCAAAGGAAACATTTCACGCTTCAAAAAAAAATCCACGACCAAAAGGAGCTGACAAACAAAACTCCCGCACGGTTTAAGATATGCTTCGTCTAACGATATAGAGGCGTATATAGGTAAAACAAGTTACACCAACTTTTGGTTGAGTGAAGTTGTTTTTTTTTTTAGCCTGCCTTCCCTAAAATAACCGCGCAATATTTTATTTACATTTATTTATATTATTATTTATGTAAAAAGTAATCCCACACCATATCAGGTGCCAAAAAACCAATTATATATAAATTATGTAAATAGATACAAATTTATTTTTCCAAATTCCAATTTTGGTTTATGGTTAAGAATAAAGCAATTTATACGCATGATTGATGAGTGACAATGTTCAATTCAAATCTATCTGCATAAATCTTTCCTATGGCTAAATATATACGATTTGAGTGATAAACGCGTCTTGTGATGAGTATTTCCGGTTACAATGTTTCCATCAGTTATATTTATATAGTCGCTCTAAATCAAAGCAAAGTTGTTTTCACACCCAGATTATGTATGTGACATAGCTTTGAGAGCTCTCGGGGTCTCCGACAAAATGTAGGCGTCATGCAATTTCCTTCCATTTACCAAATTGATCAATAAAAATGCAAAATCAATTACTTTTTTTTGCAAAACACCCTTGCATAACCATTTTCATTCGTAAACGTATTCGTCTTCTTCTTCTTTTGCAATTTACCAACCCTCCACACTGGCCTCTTCTTCCTGTCTAGAATTCACCTATTTCCTAGTTACAGAATAATAAATGACGATACTCCATTAGAATCGAATACACCCATTACAATTTGTTTTCGAAGAAATCCTAAAGCTTATTCTTATAAGACTCTCAGGGTGGTTTTTGCCGGTATAAGACATGAGTTTGAGTATACA
This sequence comes from Baccha elongata, assembly GCA_951217065.1. Lineage (NCBI taxonomy): Eukaryota > Metazoa > Arthropoda > Insecta > Diptera > Syrphidae > Baccha > Baccha elongata. The sequence goes on from OX578273.1 coordinate 36,838,668, forward strand.
TATATACGGTTCCGTGATAATGACGACAACACGAACCGAAGCTAAATATAAATCAGAAAGCTGGAGTCAAGGCGCCGCAAATGTAGGGTTGGTTGTTGTACCATTTTCACATAAAAGGATTCTCAATGCAATAAGCCACATTGTGTTCCACGCCATGGCAGCCCCAATCATGAAAACTGTATAATGCCCTTCCTATGTTGTCGCATTCTCCACCACCGCTGGGGGTGGGGGGGGGGTGTGTGTGTTCAATAATAAAGTGGAAAAGTTACCCGCGCCTGATGATGTCGTGGTTAACGGTGGTCAGGTGTAAATTGAAAGGTGCGGTCCATTGTCTGGGTTTTAAATCATCATGGCATACGCGCTATTACCGTTCGGAACGGAAGTATTATTGCAAATTATGGGTCGATGTGTTGAAGTCTAACAAACTTTATTCGATTCTATTTTTGGGTGTGTTTTGTGGAAAGATTGATTCCGGTCTTAGTTACTTTTGCCGGTATTCGATGGATTCAATTTCATTATCTATTATTATACTGAAGATTATACTGCTGATGCACAACAGATCGAAAAAAAAGCTCATATACAAAGTTAATTAATTAAAAGGTAAGTTGAGGCTAGTCCGGCAGAGACAGACAGATTCTTATAATACCGCCTTACTGTGTTAACTAATATACATAGGTATATACCAACATCATGAATAAGCCTTTTGCTCGTATATTATATTGAATCTGACTCAGGATACGTGCGGTTTAACTAATTAAGATTTTGCATGCCAGTTGCATTATAATCATTTTTGAAATGACTCAGAAGTGGAGTGTGGACATCGGCCCGGAATCTTTACTTAGTTGATTTTGTTTTTTTAAGAAAGATTAATTGCGCTCGTATGAGAGGGGATTTTTTCGTTTTAATTATCCATCGAATGGATAAGTTACATATATATAAATTATGAGAGGAGAACAAAAAATTAATTGAATTTTTCCAAGAATATTTTCGAATGCCACACGCTATGTTCTCTTTGAGGTGTTTTCGTCGAGACCGGCGCGCGTGGTATGGTATGATCATAAACATTCAAAACAATAACGTTTTAACAACGAAAATGAATATTAATGTTGGCAATTTATTAATGTGATGAATAGGTACGAAGAATAGCTTATAGTGATGATAAGTACCTACACAGATCAATGTTAAATATTCATGAGCTTCAACAGCTGGTAATTTGCGTCGTTTGATCTTTCAATATTTCTTTAATCTCTACAAAAAAAAAAAAAAAAAAAAAAACAATTTAAAAAAATTAGAAAAAAACTATCGCGCACTTTACTGCTTCAACGTTAGAATCTGCTTATCGCCCCCAGTATAGGTATAGGTATACCGTATACCTTACTACTTAGATTGTTCCATGTATGAGAAGTATCCTTTTCTTTTTTGTTCCAGGAAATTTGAAGCTTGTACTTTATATAGTGTGTTTTTGTTTGTTTGTACCTAACAAGAGAGGTGTAGGTTCGACCGCTTGGAGATCTTCGCCCTTCATAAGGACATCCAACCGTAGCGTTTACAGTTGCCAAGACGTATTGCTACTATAAGTTATCACTTGCAGAACTATATACGATACGACATGTTCGAAGTTCCAGTTTTCGTTGGGAACCTTTAGGTTGTCAATAAGCACATATTGGTATAGGTGTAAAAGTATAACGAAAAAATTACTACCCGATTGTATACGTTACTTTTAGTATGAATACTCGTTACAAAAGTCTCGTTACTATAGTTACTTTAATTGAAATCGGTACTTTTGTTGAAAAGTAAACCTTTTTAAGATGCTTGAAGCTTAAAGTGAAACGTGTGATGTTGTTAATTCATTTTTATTAACTTTTTAAAGACATTCACCAGCAATTTAAAATGTTTTTTTTTTAAATATATATTTTATATATTTAGGTCTCAAATGTCACGATAGAGTTAAAATTACTTTTCTTATATATTTTGTATGCCTATAGGCTGAGTTTTTTGTATGCGTTAGGCTGAGTTTTTTTTCCTTTTACCAGAATGTTACCAGAATCAAGATAAAAAAAAAATTATCAGAAAAAATTTACCAGAATAATGGTCCTATTAATCGTGGCTTTTTTATATTTATTTTCTACCAGAATTTCCTGAGTTTTTTTTTCATGGTACCTGTTACCAGAATCCAGATAAAAAAATTTACCAGGAAAACTGATAACATTTACCAGAAGAGTGGTACTATTTATCAAGATTTTTACTCGTGCATTTCTACCAGAATTTCCTGATAGTATTTTTTCCTGGTACCGGTTACCAGAATCCAGATAAAAAAAATTTTTATCAGGAAAACTGATAACATTTATCAGGAAAAGGGTATTATTTTTAATGATTTTTTTTCATGATAGTATTTATCAGACTACCAGGAAACTGATAGACATTTTTTAATTTTTTTTTCTGGTACCGGTTACCAGAATCCAGATAAACTTTTTTAATCAGGAAAAACTGATAACATTTACCAGAAAAAGGGTACTTTTCCTGGTCAGGAAAACTGATAAAATATTTGTGTTCCTGGTTCTGGTAGCGGGTACCAGGATTCAGATAAAGTGTCTTCTACCATGCCGGCTACCAGGATTCTGATAAAGTGTCTTCTACCATGGAAAACGATAACATGAATCTGGAAAACGATAGTATTTACTAGTTTTTCTCCAGGTATATTTAATCAGTTTACCAGTACCAGGAAATTATTTTGAGTGTACCTACTGTCTGGAATGGGTCTCAAATAATTTAAATATTTGCCTCTTTATCGCTCCGTTATGAAAACAGTACAAAAATAACGTAAGTAGTGTAATACACATACCAAGTAACGAAAACTGAAAAGTTAGTTAACATGAAGAACATACCAAAACCAACAATTTACAGTAGGTCCGAAAACAAACCAAAATTTCGTATCACGCTATTTCACTTTTGCTGTAACACTAGATACTTCGCATTCTTTACAATCACGGATGCACTAAGTGTACATAACAAAAGAAACCAGAAAAATTAGTTCAAGCAACAATTGCATTTGGTATCTTTTGACTTTACTTTGAAAGTAACGAAATCGTGAAAGTTACGACATTTATTCGAGAGTAATATTTCGTTTATCGGTACATATTGGAAGACCCGTTACTAAGTAACGAATACATATAGTTTGTTACAGCTCCACATATTGGTTGACCCATTTAAGGGTCCTGCAAAGGAGTGCTTTCCTCTCACTTAAAACTAAAATTATGTAGTTAAATCTCGGAAGAGGCGAGATTTAATGATGACAACCCTGGCTTAGGTACAGTAAATTGATAATAACGAGCTTCGGATCTGAACAAAAAGTCATAGACCGTGTAGTAGGCTGCGCAGCCGACCATTAAAGATGCCCTGGATTCAACATTATACCGCCATCCAGATGGTAGAAAACCATTGTCATATAATAACCTACTCGCGATTTAAACAAAAGCAACAGTGATGTGCTATATTTCGAAAAAGCGAGACTGCAAAAGTACAAAACAATCTACTATATTTAATTCTACAAGCAGAAGTGAAGAGAAAAACACTGGGGTTCTAAGGAAAAAAAAGAAAGATCACCAGAAATGAAGTCCATAGATTTTACACTAAGGTCACATGACAATTGATAACATATCAAGCTATTAAAGGTCGAGCTTATGTATGTATGTAAGGTCGTGCTAAAAGCATCGTCGTTTTTGATGAAATGGAAAAACCATCTGGCATACTTTCTACAAATAACAAACCAAATTGAAACCTCGTGACCAAATTATTTTGTAATGCATATTTCGAACTTTGAATGTTAATTAATAAGGCATCAGCATATATTTTAAAAGTCGATACAATCAAAATTCAAGCAGGAGCAGCTTGTGGTAAAACAAAGCACGTATAGAAACTCTACAATTCAGATAAATCCTCATCCAAATGTGATCCTAATCACATCAGTTTCTTTTGGTTAATAAATGAAATTAAGTCAGTAACAATGACCTTCCTCCATCAGGAACCAAATAATTATTGCATATAGCTTTTGGTAAGGTTCATTGAACATAGGTGCAGAGACGTGCAAATTGTCAAGATCGGAAGAAGAAGTGTTTATTCGCTTTAAAAATTATTCGATTGATCTTCATATGAATAATATGTGACGTAAAATCTTCAACGATTTATCGGTTGTACGGTGACATCAATCTAGCTTCCATGTAAAACGAAGGGACAAAAATTATTCAGCCCGTTCGATTTTTGAGGCACCCTATAATGAGTGTTCGTCCGAAAGAAAGGAAAGAAATCTGTACCAATTGTGATCTAAACAAACTTAGTACGACAAAACTAAAGGCGACTAGCCCAAAAAACGACTGGCACTGGACCACCCAAGAATGCAGTAAGGCACTTTTTCGAAGCTTATATAGGTGTTTATTTAAATATTATTTACAATACTGTCGCGAACTCTGAAGTTTTGTTCGTAACCCACAAGAAGTTAGCGTTGGAAGTTTTTAATAAACGATAAATGATCAACGAATCATTTAAACATTTCTCTGAACGACATTTTAGGTAATATATACCTATCGCATCGCAGACCAACAGTATATACTAATGTATACTATACTCTACACTCTGATGTATGCTCTCTTATAGTGTTTTGTGTTTGCCTTACTTATTTCTTGCTTTATTCTGTTAACAACCTAGACTATACTGGTTTTTAATTTCTATTAACTGTTTTGGGTTAATATAACTCAACCACTATTCCTTATCCGAATGACTGTCTATGTCTTTTTACAGTATCTCTTCCTCACCACATACTTACCACAACAAATTTAATCTGCGACCTCTAACAAAACCAATCGCTGTTAAACAACCACATAAACAATGAATAAAGCTTATATTTATTTTCATTTGGTCAATCACTTAACACCCTCACCACAAATTATTAATAACGCCTTCAAACATTATTTAATGATAAACCAACAATCATTAGTGTGCACATCAATTATTCACGCATCTATCTATTCCATCTTTAGTGAGATGTAGAAAAAAAAAACAAATTTATATGTATAGTAACCAAAGTCAAACATCTAACAACTTCTCATGTTATTAATAGAAACATATGCGCCCCTTCGCACTGATTCCCATAACTCTCAATTACTTGACATGTCAAATATTGTATCTAAAGATTTTTTTATAAGTCTATTTTTACACAACATATTATCTGTGTATATGAATTTTAAAATATTTTCCTATGAGTTGTCAAATAAATTTAAATTTTCAACGCCGTACAATAAATAATACGAGATACGTGAAACAATTTTTCTCACACCCGAATTCCTCCCCTCCTTCATATATGTATATAATACCTAATGGGATATCAAGTATTTTTTTCTAAGACATCTAGATGTCAAGACATATTTTTAATACAAAAAAAATAAAATATGAAAGAAAAAATATATAAATGTAATTTATGAACGTCTTACACATTATTAGATTAGCCTTATAGGAAAATAACATCTAACAATTAATAATTGGTTTCTAATTTATAATTTAGTGCAGACATTTAGTGAATTTTTCAAGGTAAGTTTTAAAATTAAAATCTACTGAGAAAATTTTTAAAGTCAACTGAATTTATTGAGAATAAACAATTTCCCCAAAACGTTTTAATGAAAATTTTATCAAAATCGTTAAAGTGGTTTTGTAGAACAACAAGTCGAATTTCTGAAAGCATTGTAACAAGTATCTTATGATGAGCAATCACTGACTAAGGGCCAGTTTTTCAATAATCAGTTAAACAGTATAGTTATGTACGTTTCAAGCAATAAATAAAAAGAGCACAGAATATCATAATTAACTACATCCAACTACACATTGTTAAAGTGAGAAGGTTCCTTAGTAGTCAAAAATAAATATTTCAGAAACTCATGGCCAATTAAAAATAAAAACTATTTTCCTATGAACGATTGATGAAATATTTTTTTAAAATGTTTCTCTGTTTCCCATTTTCAATCTTTTAAGTTGTGTGTGTGTCCAGACCAAAGTAACATTTTAATATTATTTCAAAACCATTTTTATTTAATAAGAAAACATTTAATTTAATATAAAAGGTTTTGTGGCCTTTACTCCAAAGCATTGCGTTTCGCCCTAGTTTGATGGTGGGCTCATCAGCTAGATGACATCAAACCCAATCTAGTACGCAATAATTGTCGATGATTACCGACTGCTTTATAAAATTTACAGAGAAAACTCCCTGTGAATTATATTATTCTAAAGAACTTTGATTAAAGTTAGACATTAGGAATTATGTTGTTATGCTCGTTACCAAGCGAAGTTATAAGAATGAACAAATAAAAACAATAAAAAGACTAAAAATAGTCGAATTAAAATTTATTTAGTGGAGTATTTATGAATGAAATTCAATTTTAAAGGTTTTGTGGCCTTTACTCCAACTAGGGCGAAACGCAATGCTTGGAGTAAAGGCCACAAAACCTTTAAAATTGAATTTCATTCATAAATACTCCACTAAATAAATTTTAATTCGTCTTTTTATTGTTTTTATTTGTTCATTCTTACATAATATATAAAGTTATTATGAAATCAATTTAAACAAGGTTTTTTTAACTGGTTTTTTGATCAAAAAAAAATTATAGTAAATATCATCATGGTTTGCAACATTTGCAACAAAAAACAAATAATTTTTTTTTTTCAACAATTTGCAATGCAGTTAAAATTTTGTTTAAATATTTAAATGTTTTGAATTTTTTATAAGTACTTCCAATAAAAAACATAGTAAAAATAAAAGGAATAAAAAAAACTAAAAAAACTAAGATTAATGCTTCTTAAATTGCTTCGTTACAATAAAAATAAATGTTTTTCTTAGAAAAAGGTGGTTTTGGTTTTTTTTTTAATTTCTTGAGAACGACATAAAATTTTTGCATCCGGTTTTATTATTTAGACTTAAAATTAATAACAGCATTGAATTTTGAAATTAAAATTAGCACTTAATTACATAAAATTTTGAAAAAATGAATTTGAAATTTTTTTTTGAATTTTTTTTTTTCAAAATTTTGACTTTGAAAATTAATATTTCAAAAACTATTTCTTAGAATAGATTTATTTAAACACAGAATGAAAGAAAAAGTTATTGGCTTTTCAAAAACGTACCGCACAGCATTGTGAATGAAGCCGTTGATTTTAAATAATTTTTTTCCCATTTTAAGTCAGTTTTTTCGAAAATTGCCCCTCCCGGCTAAACGGAGGGGAATAGACCTCCCCCTTCCATACGATTTTTTTTCTTGTCTCAACGCAACCTACACGCCCTAGCATTTTGTCGCATTGCTCATGACTTACCCTGTACCTATATGTATTTCCAGAACTTATAGAAATATTTTGTTGAAGAATCAGATTTTTAAAATTGAAACTATTTTTAAGCTTAAACTAGTTATTAAATAAAAATTCCTTTATTATTATATTATTTACAACGGTTTCCTAGTAACATATGAAGTTTTAATTGTGATCAAATCGGGTGTAATTGTTTAAACTACTATTTTTAATAATTTTTAATATTGATTTTTTTGTTTGTTTTTAGTTTTTTGCGAATTCATCCACCTAAACGTCCGTTGATACGTATCAAACTATACTTTTTGAATTAAAAATTAAATTACAATTACTAGTTTAATTAAGATTTTTATTGAGCATTAATTTATTTAAAAAAAATATATGAATAAATAATGTTTTTTTGTTTTGTTCCGATCTACCACTGAAATTCAGATGGTGCTACAACTTTTACTTTTTAATATTGTTTCTTTTTTTAATGGGGATGTAGGTTTCGTTCTTGAAAGTAAATGTAGAAAAAGTCGTCTGTTTTTCAATAATTATTTGAAAATTAATGAAAGCATTAAATAAAGCTCATTTTTTTTTAAGTGATGCCAAAGTAAAAATTACTGCCCCGTGCAGTAATTTTTGGATTTGGGTTGATATGAAAAAAAGTAGTGTCAGTATATATTTTTAATTCCTAATTCAGAAAGACGTTCAGGTGGATGAAACCGAAAAAAAAACGAAAAACAAACAAAAAATAAAAAATTAAATTATTAAAATTCGTATTGTTTGCAATTTTTGGTTTTAAAAATGTTATTTTTCGACTAAATTTGTCAAATGGTTCTGGGAATACATGTAAGTTTTTATTGAATTTCAACTGCAATGCAAATTGTGGAAAAAATATATTTAATTTTAAGAACAATTTAAAAAGTGACATAACATAACTATTTATATTTATCAAGCCACAATTTGGTTGTGTTGCAATTTTTTTGCAAGATGGCGTACTTTATTTTTTTTATTGAAACAATCTATTTTCTTACAAAAAATAACATTTGAAAAAAAAAAATATTTATAATATGTAAATTATTTTTTAAAACGGTAGACTTGTTTTCCCTATTTTTACTATCTAAAAGAACATTTTTCAAAGTGGTTTCAATTTGTATGTAAATAATTTGTGATAGATTATACCCTTTTTTAGTACTTAGGTGACTGGACTATATGTGGAATATACAGGATGAACATTTTAAAAATAAATATTCAGGGTTAGTATAAAAATTATCTCTACTTAAAATATAATTTCCTTGCGATTGTTTTTTAATTTTTCACGATAAACTGATAAATAAAAACGACGCTTAAACCTTTGTTAGTCTATCTTATATACTACACCCAAGGTGCCATGATATTTGGCCAAGCGTCATATTTACAAATTTGGCCATATAACACTATCACAATGCGTCATACGGCCATATATTAGTACATATGGCCATTAGCCGCTTTACGAAAGTGTCATTTGGCCATTTTGGCATAATGTCACTTTGAATTGCAGTTTATAAAACAGCGCTCATTTAAAAGATGGTTAATATCTTAATCTTCCAGGGGAAAGTGGTGGCGGATGTAGTTTTAGTAACGGTAAGAAACGAAAAGCGTATAGCTGAAAAAAAAATTTTGATGAATAGAAAAATAATTTGGGATGTGAAAATTTTAAATTCGATCGCATTTACGGAGTACTTGCGACCCAACGCACCCCAGTCAAACACTCATCCACTAGGCCAATGTTATGTATACAGAACGAAGATCGAATTTTAACCAGTTGATACCATGTAGGTACCTACTTTGTACTACAGGAACATACATGTAGCTATACAGTTCGATTTGAAATTCAGCATACGCAGTTTTTTTTAATTTATAATTATTATATTACTTGCCTGTTGGTAAAATATAACAATAATAATTTCGTATTGCAATAGCTTACTTAAGGGAACTATAGTTTTCTTTAGTTTGTTGTTTACTACTAAGAGAAGAGATGCTTTGTTTATGTGAACAATAGCTGTTATCAAGAAACAAATCAATGTGGGCAACCAACGTGTATCTATGTACTTTTATGCGAGCAATAGCTATCGCAAGGAAATTTTGTGCAAAACAAAGTGTTGTGTTATTGTGTATCTTTTAATATTAAAATTTAGTAAATGGTGAAAACTAAACGTGTCTGTACACATGACATTTTGGCGAAACCTAAAACCAATATAAAAAAAACTACTACCTGGCGCGGGGAATATAACAACGACTGCATATAGCCGCATTAAATGTTTAGCAACCTTAAAGAAGTCTTTTGATAACTCTATACAAGTCATATGGGTTATCGTACATTTATATATAATAAATTTGACGAATCAATATTATCTTAAAATAAAACGTTTTAAAAATTATTATTGTATATAATTAATAGTTACATTTTATAAAATAATGATGGACTTGAATGAAAAAAATTCTAAATCACACGTTTTTAATTTGGAAGAAAATATTTTGACTGTTCGAATTGCTTCGGTTAAAAAGCCTTTTTATTGATTTCGAGTATAAAGCTTTATACAAGCCTTTACATTTAGATTTTGTCTGACTAACTTTGACAAACCTTACAGCGACCTTATGAAAAGCGATTGTATTGTCCCTCCGTATGGCTTGCGAATATTTTCTGCCAAATGCTTTAAGGAAGCTATTATTTAAAAAATTAAATAAAAAACAGTTAACATCTTTAAATAAGCCTTATGATAACACTAAAGAAATAATAGCTTACTAATTTTTTGAAATTGGACCTTACACAAGTAAAATTGTTAGTTGGGATATGGCCATATTTACAAATTTGGCCATATGACATAATTATAATGCGTCATATGGCCATATTAGTACATATGGCCATTTGCCGCTTTACGAAAGTGTCATTTGGCCATTTTGGCATAATGTCACTTTCAAATGCAGTTTATAAAATAGCGCTTATCCAAAAGATGGTTAATATCTTAATCTTCCAGGGGAAAGTGTTGGCGGATGTAGTTCTGGTAACGGTAAGAAACGAAAAGCGTAACTGAAAAAAAAAATTGATGAATAGAAAATTAATTTGGGGTGTGAAAATTTTAAATTCGATAGCTTACGGGGTACGGTGAGAAATGAAAAGAGTAGGTGAACACAAATTTGACGAATTTTTAATTGATCCTCCATTCGTCAAAATTTTTTTCAGCTACGCTCTTCATTTCTTATCTACACAGCCTTGCACCTAGACCAAATCTTACATTGAGCCCCGGCATCAATGCGTTTGCAGGGGGGCAGCATGCCCTTTATAACCCTTCACTGTTTGCCTTTTGAACCTCTTAAAGAGTATGGCTAAAAGTCACAAAAAAATAAGGTCATATGACACTTTGGCAAAGCGACAAATGGCCAAATTTACAAATATGGCCATGTGACTCATTGTGAAAGTGTCAAATGGCCAAATTTGTAAATATGGCCATATGACGCTTGGCCAAATTTCATAGAACCTATATCCAAGGAAGATTCTGCAAAGAAAATAACAGGATTTGAACATAGTTCATAGTTATTTGGGTGTAATTATTTATGTAACAAAGGAAAGTCTAAACATCAGTTTTAGCTATAAGTAGAGTGTATAATGTTTTTATAATGTTTTTTCTTATCACTTCTTTCCACATAATTTTATAAATTATGTTGGAAGAAGTGATAAGAATTAAAAAAAAAAAACGAACAGTATATATCTTAATGCATATCGACTAAAGAATAGATATTATCTTTTTCTAATTCTTTTTTTCAGCAGTCTCGCTGTTCACAGTATTTTAGGTACTTGTAAAAATAAAAAGTCCAAAGCGACCTTTACACGGTCAGTCATTTGACATCAGTCTGTAATAAAGTGTTTGTAAAAATAAGTTTGTATGCGTCCATTTCTTTGACGAAAAATCAAAACCCTTTTGATTTTGCCTGATGACTGATTATAGATGATAGATAACTGATGTCCTCTGACTGACCGTGTAAGGGTCGCACAACGACTCCTACTTATATTCACCACCATTCGCCAGTTTCGACAAAAGAATTTTATATATTTTTGTTTTACTACTATACTATTTTCATTTATTTTATTAACTAAGAAATATATAAAAGAAATAAGTTGTTGTAATAAAATCTAGCAGATAAAATCAAAAAAATTGAAACAACTCTTTGTAAAGAATTCTCTGAAGTGTAATGAATTTAAGTGTATTTTATTTGTAAGCGTACCCTATCAGTTAATCTCTACATATATCTACATGTTACTTATTTAAGTGTTGAACAGTCCTTTTATCCTTGAGCAAAACTGTGTAAGTATGTGACGTTTCGGGTTTGCCTCAAATATTCTAGACATAGAAAATGTCTTTCACTTGGAAACACTTTATGTACACCACTCCCAAAGTGCACGATTATTTTCGCAGGACAATAAATTCTCATTCTATAAAAATGTATGTGTCCCTTAGGGCTTTGGGACAATTATAGTGCGTGTGGTTAAGTTTCTATTTTATTTTATTTAGTTTGACTATATCTATTAATATTGTCTCATGAAAGTCTTATCTTTAGTAACCACTTGGCCACTTGGGTGATGCACAGGGATAATATACACGGTGCAATTTATGTCTACAAATAATTCGTGCAGGGCGCTGTGCGTTTCATCAATTAGCGTCGACCGCAGGAAATTTGAGCAGCACTCGAGCCCGTATACCTTGAAATCATCAATTTACTTTGAAGGAGCATAATCTAATAACACATTTTTATAAAAAAAAGTATCTAATATCGTTCGTAGATACTGTATGTCTATAATTATCACGTACACTCTCTAGTTATTAAAAATACAAGCCTATACAACGACAAACGATAACTTTCAAAAGGAAAGTTTCCCATAGAACATCACCCACCGTCCCAAAATCATTGTCGTCGTTGTCTACGCGTGGCGCATTTGGTTTGGGTTATTGTTTTTCTGAAAGTATCTTATGGGACTAATTGCCTTCTTCACTCTTTGAGGTTTCATTAAAATCAATTAATTCAGGAGGTATCATATTTCATCACTATACAAAACTGATGAGAACAATATGGTGAATATTTTAAAGGGGAAAATAAAATCCCACGTTTCGACTTTTCTAATGAAATAATATCTAAGGGTTGGTTTGCTAACATGGGTTTTTTTTTAAACACGATTTCAGTAAAGATAAATTTTGTATTAAACCTTTTTATTATTTTTTTTATTCCAAATTCAAATCTCGTAAAATTTATTATAGGTATTATTTATTATTATTAATTATTTATTTAAATTAATGTTGACATGTCCAATATTTGTACCAATACATATTATGTTTGTTTGCTATCATATATTATTATGAGAATGTCGGGGCTTTAAATTTATTAAGCCGTATTTTATGAAATTGTTTGTTTATATTTAGTCCAGTCACCTTAGATTTCAACCTATTAAAAATTAATTACAAGTTGAAACAAATTTTTTTTCCTTGTTTTTGTAAAAATAGGGGAAAAAATCTACAAAAAAAAAATACGAAAAATTATTAAAATTTTAATTTTTTGCCTTTTTTTGTTTTTTTTTGCGGTACCATCTATACCTAAACTGCGAAAAATTCAATGGCTCAAAATTCGATATTACTTCAAACTAAAAGCAATTTAATGTGAAAATTGGTTAAAAATACGTTTTTCCGTATTATAAACGGCATAAAGCATACATTTTCTTAATGAAGTTATCTAACTTTAAAAATAGCAAACAATCGCATCATATTTTTAATGCAACACATTAAAATCTCTGAGAGAATGACAGCTCACTCTCTTGAAATCGTTGAGAGCAGGTAAGCTGTTATTAATATATGGCCAAATTTGTAAAAACCGTTAATACAAATTCATCATTGTGTGAATTTTAAGCCAAAAACATAAAATTCTTTTATTTTAACAGCACTCCAAATATAACGTTCACAAAGTTTTATCAAAATCGTTAGAGCCGTTTTCGAGAAAATTAGGAAAAACTAAAAAAACATAAAATGTACCCGTTATAGCCGGGATAAAACACAAATTCGAATTCATCCTGTATGGAATCACCAAAAAGTGCTATAGACACGATGTTTGAAGAAAATCTGCCAAATCGTTTAGGCTGTAGCTCGGTGAACAGACAACCGCACATATACGCACATACGCATATACGCACATACACACATAAGCACATAAGCACATCCTCACAGATAGACCGACGGACGGCATGACGAATCCTATACTTTCTTAGGCTTCTCTATCATCGTAATGCCAGGTTTAATTAGAACCTCGATTTTTTTTTCACACGAAACCAATACTAGCCCTGTTGAGCAAGTAAAAATAGTCGTCGTACAAAAAAAAAATTGTCTTAATATTTTTTGTTGGAAAGAAGGATGGAAAGGGAATTAATTATAGATAACGAATACGGTATTATTTTCTTCAAAAGTTATCCCCGGGACTGACTGTAACAGTTTTTTTCTATTTTAAATAACAAGTGTTTTTTTCGGTTATTGGTTAATAATTGTTTGTTAATACTTAAGGCTTAGGCATTGAATCTTCCTTCTGGTAAATAAATAACAGTTAAATTTACTTTAATTGAAAACAATAATAAGATCTCTAGCTTGCTTAGTTTGGAAGCAAAGAACGATAGAAAATGCACTTGAGGAGTGTCCTATTTAAGTGGCGAGGAGTGTATCTGTCACGTCGACACGACAAACATATTTTTGAACTGAACTTGTACGAGAACTAGTTCAAATCTATACACAAGCCCTAGTAGAAAAAATTGCGATTGATGTATAAAACGTAAATGAAATGGATGAGGACACTCTTTATTTTTGGACTGGTTTAAATAAAATGCAATTTAGTGGTACTTTAGAACAAACCCTATGTGTAATTTCGATTAATAGATTTGTTTTCATAAAAAAAGCACTCTGTTATTTATAAGAAAAAAAATTACATAGCCAGTCCCGGGGTAAACTTTTTAAGAAAATAATACCATATTCCTTATCTACAATTATTATTGTTATTGTATGAATAACATGTCTTGTTTTAATCGACGCCGGTTTTTTACCCATAATTTTTTGGGCATTCTCCTTTAGTTTCCTTAACAAAAAGTGTAGTTTTTACATTTCTATTTATTGTGAAACAAATTTTTTTTTTTTAAGTTCAGCTGCCAAACCAGTGAAACGCGTTAAAAATTCCCATAATTTTAATTATTTTACTGAGTAGTTTTATTTTATTTCTTTAACAACACACAATTTAGAATAGCCACAATTATGAAATTGCAAATCATTAATAAATTTGTTTTCCAAATTTTAAATTTGCGTTTTTATTTTTTTAGAGAATTTTATAGTAGGTACATCAAATAAAGAGAATTTAATGACAAAAAAAAATTTCCACACCACACCCCCACCGCCCCATTTGCTACCAGAAAAAACTGCAAAAAATCGGCTTATTCAACCTATAACTTCTTTCTGGTACATTTTATCGAAAAAATAAAGCTAATTACGAAACGCAAAACATATAAAGCCACTTAATTAGCAAATTTTATTATGTTCCCGAAATAAAAAGTTGAATAGGATAGTTAAATTGAATTCTCCAAAAAATTGATAATAAAAACTTTCTCACTAAACGATAAATTATTGCTCTTTAAAAGTCAAAGAAACTCAATATTTTGAAAATACCAATTTTTGGGTTCTTTTGGAGGAATCATCAATCATACAAATAAACTTTCTATATCACACTTGTTGGAAATTTTGTTTTCTACTAGTTTCGTTATTAGTTTTTTTTTCTACAAAATGTACAAGAAAGAAATTATAGTCGAAATAAGCAAAAAAGTGACGATTTTTTGCAGTTTTTTCCTAACAGCAAACGGGCGGAGAGGTTGTGGTTGTAGAAATTATATTTTTACATCAGCCAAAAGTAATTATAGTTTTTTCCTTACCAAAATGTAATTTATAATAGCTAAAACATAAAATATTGAGCACTGCGGAACTTTTGATTTTCGAAATTACAACTTTACATTTATCCAACTTGGTTTTGTACGGAAATCTTAGATAGTTTCACCAACAAAGAATTATGTAAATAGTATTATAAAATTGAACGTTTTTTTACAAATACAAATTAAAACACCGAACATTTTAGTCGAAGACTTATATTTATAAATCAACCTTAAAACAGTTTGGTATATTTGCACGTATTCAAGCAAAAAGAAAGGAAATTCTTGTAGGGAAATTTAAAAAAATTATATTAGGGTTAAAAATCCCATTTAATCCAGTTCGCACATCAAAAAGCTAAACATTTATTCACCTCAACTTAAACGTCAAAAATTAGCCAGATGATAAAATTTTAACGCTCTGTTCGCACACGGCCTAAAAATCTGATTTTTCTATATAATTTTTCTATGAATTTTTTTCAGAATTTTAACTGCACTGCAAATAGCCGAAAAAAGTATTTAATTTTTTAATAATTTAATTAAGAGGTAACCATGAAAAAATCAAAAATCAAAAAAAGCCTAAAAATCTGAAATTTTTCAAGAAAAGTTTGGGATTTTTTCATAGGAAAAAAAACAGAAATATTTCCGGCAAGAAGTAATTTCCGGATGCCGATTGATTTCACTTTTCGCGAGATATATTATAAACCATCGAATGCTCAAGGCTAAAGCAATATAAGTCTCATATGAAGTAGTTTTTTGTTGTTCAAACTTTCTTAAGCTCATATAGCTTCCAGCAAAGAAAAATAAGAGACAGAATATGTAAGTGCAATCAGTCGATATAGTTAGAGGGAGAAGAAGACTCGCCATAATTATAGAAACAGATTGAACTCTTTTGTATGCTGCTGACGATTTTAATGCGTGATAGTAAGAAACTATTGTGCAGTTGCAGTCATTTGCAAACTTTAAGCAGAAGCAGAAGTTTTATGCATATGTCACGTTAGAATGGGGAAAAGTCAACTATACCTATACTCCGACAGAACGTGGCCATTGATATGTGATCATTTTATTTTTCGATCTTTTTGACGAATAATATCAGCGTTGATGTATTTTACTTATAAATATATGATAAAATGCCTGAAAAGATAAATGGAATAAAAAGACTAAAATTGCCACATTATTTATTTTTTACTAATCGCTCTTTATTTACCTATATTCTGAGAACAAAAAAAATCTTCAAATATTAACAATTTCACTGTCCAGTAAATATTGCATCGATTTTCTCAACTTGTAGGTATCTTTTTAAACAAATTTTTTCGATTCAATTTTATTGTGAAATAATGACATCGAAATGCGATGCAGAAAAATGACTTTAAACAAATTAAATTTTTAACACAACATTAGTGACTAAACACACAAAATAATTTTAATCGCTAATATATCTACTGCTATCTCTTTCTGTAGAATGTAGGTATTAGTATTTAAATCTTTTCCATAACAACTAAAATAAACTGCGGAAAATAATTTTCTATTTCAGAATAAGCACCTTCTAATCTTAATTTATTTAATTTTATAATATTACGCTACATAAATATCAAATAAATATTAAACACACACCTGTCTGCAGTTCCTTAAACAAAATGTACAAAAAATAATCTATTGGTGAAAATTTTCTCAACCATAAAATTCATGTTAATTTTCAAAATTAAACGAAACCAAACGTAGGAGAAGACAAAAAAAAAAATACATATTAAGGTACCTCCTCCATATAACACATATTTTCCAAATTAACAACAACTTATCTAAACAGCAATAAAGTTTTTTTTTTTGCAATGTTTCATGTTATAACAAGTATGAAGGTACTCAAGCTCCATGATATCTTACCGTCGCGTCGCACAGACACTAAAAAGGAAATCATCGCACAAAAAAGTTACCAAGAGTATTCATTACATTAACAAGAAAAAAAACGAAAGCAAACACGTCGTCCTTGCTCCTCACACCATCCACCGAGTAATAATACCTACCTTCGCTTTAAGTTAAAGACAAAAAAAAAATATTTTGTATTATATTCAACACATACTCATCGTGATCACAAATGCAAAAGTTTGCCGTGCTCCTCGAGAATCATTTTGGTCGCAGTACTTCCGAAAACTCACTGCTCGACACCTCCCGCGTCGCCACAACTTCTTCTCAAACGATTTTAGGTCCCACGTCCCATCATGAACACCCAAACCAAGTAGGTATAAGGACAAGTGTATTTATGCCAGTATAAGTAAAGTACCCATTTCAGATTCCTCTTAAAAAACATAAACACAAAAATAAAGAGAGATACTACATCTACCATACCACTATAGGACTAACCAGACAGTGGAAGGACATAAATATAAAAATAACAATTTGGCTTTCATGGATTCGTTCTTTTTTTTTCTTCATTCTGGTATATCCTTTTTTTTTGTTTGTCTTATAGAAAAAGCTACAAAAAGTAAATCCACACTAGATAAGGACCTAATCAAAATATACGCTTTTCATAGAGTCTACATAAGCGATCTAATATACAAAGAGAGTTCATAAACAAAAAGACCGAATTGAGGACGAAATTGAATTCTCAAAGGCGAGCCCATCCCAAGGAACACTTAAAGATACAATTCATATAAACGAACATTAACAGGATACATGAGATGTATGTGTGGTGAATATGTAGGAAGCGCTACTTTATCGCAGGTAATGGATGTTTACACATCTAAAAAAAAAAAATAAAAGAAAGTAAAAGCGTTAGAGCTCCTTTCCTTGCACTTGCTGTTATACTTGCTCTCCAGGACCACAGTTAATTTAAAAAGAAATCCTATTCAAATTGATGTCAGCCAGCGCTACACTCATGTAAATTATGTATTTATGGAAAAGCAATTCACACATGGGCATGGCCGATGTATATTTACTGAAGGCGCACTGAGACGAGCAAATGAATTTTTAAAGCCTCGTCGACATGCACCCTTTTACCCGACAAACGGGTGGAGCAGGAGTAATAATTTGAATACCCTGTGTCGTCACTCGTCGTTGTCGTCAGTAAGTATTGAGATTGCGATGAATTGAAGCTGAAGGCATACTAACAAGACATCTTTGTGATAACAGAAAGAAAGGAGAGGAGAAAGAAAGGGAAAGAGAGTTAAATGAACCCATGGGCTATTGACTTGTTGCTATAGAGAATGAGCTTAAACGGATCTTGTACATATTGATGGGAACTCCCAGGAGCTCGAAGCTATTTCATAGTATAAATAATATACAGTTTGGGGCCTATAAGGAAGTTAAGATGGAAGAAACTTACATTCAATAACTTTTTGAATACAATTAGTGTAACTTTGTATTGAGGACACACAAAAGAGGACATAGAAGAAAAGTTTGTACATATCCACCTACCCACCCTTAACTTTTTATAAAATGTACAAACTTACTTTAAAATGTTTTATTTATTTTTTTGTTTATTTTTATTTAAGTTTTTTCCTATATATGGAAACTTTGGGATTTATGGGTAAAAGTTGATAATATTTTTCTCTTGCTTTTCACACACATCAATATTGGTACAAATTCTAAATTCTGATGTAGATATACAAAAAAAAGTGTTCCTACTTTTTAGTATAAAAAAAGAAACTGAAAGTAAATTACAGAACTGGGGCGAAAGCAGTTGGTCTTAAATTGTTTAAACCTTAGAATTTTAGCCGACGAAACGGTGCAAAAATGTTAGGTATTTTTTATAGATTTTGAGGTGTTCTTTCCGATTTTTCGAAGAAATTAAAACTATAACAACAACTATTGCTAGCTGTTAATTTTATTTAGTGTTTAGTAGAATATAATTGGAGGAAAGCCAAAATATAAGCTAAATGTGGTTTTAACTCCGATGCGTTTCGTCCATGTGTGAACGGTAAAGATGCTCATACTGCCCTTAGACGCATTAATTATTTATTCGATGTAAGACCTTTTTTAATTATTTTAACGACTAATCTTAATCCGTCAGTGTTTCAGTAATCACTGGACCGAATTACAAGGTAAATATGTTCTTGGATAGAGGAAATGTCAAATTTGGTCATGGGGACTATATTTCTGGACAAATTTCCACGGTTTGGCCAAAAAACGAAAGTTGTACTTTCGGAACTCGAAATAATAGGACAAAAAATAATTATTTTTAGTAAAATAATTTTTTTACCGCAAAATGAGCCTATTTTACCAATATTAATTCGTCTGTGTTTCAGCAATCACTGGAACAATTTTCAAGGTTATTTTGCTTTTGGATTGAGGAAATGTCAAATTAGGTCGAGGGGACTATATTTCTGGACAGATGTCCACGGTTTGGCTAAAAAACGACACCAAAGTTGCACTTCCTAAAAAAAACGATGTTTTCGTAAACGGCCATTAATTATTAGACATACTGTAAACAAAATTTATGTGTTTCAGCGATCCAAAAATTTTTATTTCTCTTTTAAAAAATTCAGATTTGTTAACTATCTGCTTTTCTTAATTTTTTTTGCATAAAAATTTCTTTCATCCGCACCAATTTTACTGAGGATTTGCTTTCCCAACATTTGTGTGGAGCGCGGATGTTGTGCGGATGCCTTTCGTTTTCAGTAATACCAATTTTACGAACAACGTTGCCGACATTTATTCCCGCGTAAAAATATGCGAATTATATATTTAAGGAAAACTTTGGTCAAAGTCGAACCTTTATATTAAAATACCCGTGGCCTCACTGAGGAGTCCATCGAAAACGTGCTTTTCTTTTATTATTGTGGTTGTTTTACCAATCTTATAAAAAAAATTAAATTGTTTGTTTCTAAAAACGTATTTTACCTCAATTTGAGTTAAGTTATATTTTTAACGCATTTTAAATAACATTAACTAGAAAAAAAGTGCATCCGTTGGGTCTGAAAAAAGTGGGTCTGGAAGTTCTGTCTGTCTGTCGCCCCAACGATTTTCTTCGAAAAAAATTGAAATAGTTTTTGTCTGATTGTCGTTTGATGAATTTCAAAAAAGAAAATATGCCACGCTTTTTAAGGGTACCTCCCATAAAACCGTTATTTTTCTCTTGAGCTATCTCATGAACGGCTTACTCGATTTTAGCTTAAAAAATATTTTCAGAAAGGTCTAAATGATTTTATCAAATTTTAGTACTAAAACTTTGCGAAAAGTGTTCAGTTTTTATTTTAATTAATTTTTGAATATACTTTTTTATAAATTCAATATTTGGAAAACGGCTAGACCAAAAATTATATTTTTTTTACAGTAAATGTAAAATATTTAGCACTTTAAATTGTCATACTTTAAATTTGCAAAAAATTAAATTTATAAGAATTATTAAGTACACATCGATTTATTTAAAAACCGCTCTTACGATTTTGGAATTATCTTTTTGGTTAGTTTATATTAAACACATATATATTTCTACATATTAAAAAAAAAAATATCAATGAAATTTAATTTAAATTCCGTGGTAACTTGCTTCAAGAAAAAGTTTGTGCGACCCAGTCGTGCACCACAAAAGCAAGTTCGTTCGACCCAGTCGTGCATTTAATTTCATCTTTGTTTTCTTTACTATTTTACAATAAACACAAAATATGGCTGAAATATATTTTGTATAGGATAGGTAGGTATCTGATATGAAAACAGATGAATTTAAGTATAGTCGAAGATACCAAAGCCAAAGGACTTAATTCTTGACAATACTTCAATTTGAAAACAGAACAAAATAAAAAAGGATGTATTTCAAAACTATTAAAAACAAATTTATAAACTCACCACAATACGAAACCAGCAGCAGAAGTAATCCAAATGTTGATATCCTCGACCAGCACGACATTTTTGAATCACATGAATTTTTCATTTTATTTCACAAAAAAAAAAAAAAAAACACAACATACAAAAAACTTCAAATTAACACTCCTGTTTGCCACTGTTATTTTTACGAGCGTTTTTTTTTATTTCCGTTTATATCTGGGTATGTATTTTTCATATTATTTATTTAAATCACACAAAATGACAAACAGAACCTCTTATGTAGATAATTTCATTCGTTGCTCTTTTCAATTTATAATTAGATAAATTCTGCACTCAAAAACTCCAACACGCGTACATAGGTACGTTTCTAATTAAAAACTTTTCGACATTTTCAAACACTGCGTTGATTATATAAAATATTTAATTAAATAATTTATGTTGCTGCATATACTATGAAACAATGTCCTTCATAGATAAGAATTTGTATCTTAAATGAAAAACAAGATACACAAATATAACAACCACACACGTTTTTTGAACAACCATCAAATAACTATAAAAAAATCTATAACACGACACGACAGAAAGGTATAGCAATTCAAAAAACGAACAAATTATAATCGCGTTCTGAGATGTCAAAAACTTGAATCATTTTTTATCATCAACTTCATCAGCTGCAGTTATCTTATAGATGCCTTGGACTTGAGCTTGAATTGGGAGTTCTCATATGTTACACATTAATTAGTTTGACTTTCATGCGCAATTAATTTATCCGTGCATTCGAATTAAGGATGTCAATATATCAAAAATTAAAATTAAAAAAAAAAAACAAATAAAGATACAAATGCGACCGTTCGTTAGTTCAAACCGACAGATAGAGACACTGCCACCGCGCGTAACGTATTTATTTGGCACTTTTCTTGAATAATATCTTCAATAGAAAGCGATATTCACAGCCAAAGAAGACAACATCGTCGTCGTCCCCATCAGTTGGGGAGCAAAAAAGATACAAAATGTATCTATTGGGATGGCAGCGAACGATGGATTGAAATTACTCTTCTTTTTTTTTATCCCGGAAAAATGTTCAACAATTTGTCTTGTTTTCTTCTTCTTTTTTCTGAACAAACGTATTCTGTTCGAGGGCTTGTAACACTACTCGAGACTTGTATTCCCGAAATGCTCTGCCGAGATTGCTAGAAGAAGAATGGTCCGTTGGTTGGGCCCTCATCTAACAACGACGGACGGTGAGGAATAGCATAACAGCAAAGAGCACCCTAATCAAAATCGCGTATCAGTTTGTTTTCCCGTTCCTTGTTTGTTTTCCCAAATCAGAAAAGTGTTTCGCGTTGGGGTGGAAATATCAGAAATGATTTTGGAAGAGGACGTCTTTGTATTAAAAAATATACGCGGCGAAGAATACGAGCGCCACGAACAATTTAGCGATTCCGACAACGACGACGGCAATGATGATGTTGTTGAGAATGAAACCGAAACTAGTATGCCAGTTGGTTGAAAGACAACGTCCACCACCACCGCGTATAGTAGGTATGTTGCCAACTGCAGGCGCACACTCCGCTTTCTGAGAGGGTTGGTCGAGGCCGCCTGCCTCTTCTTCTGTATCCTCCAAAGAGCTGCTGCTGCCCCCTTAAATTTTTATTAGATACTTCTTCCTGTTTTTTTTTTTCTGGGATGTTTATTATTTTGAATAAATGACAAACGGTCGACGAGCAAGCAATCAACCCGATGATGATGATGATGATGGGGCTCAGCTGAGAGGAGCTCGCAAGTCAGTATCTCTGTATCTTTTTTGAAAACACAATGATAATAAACATTTGCAGATGAGATGTATCTTGTATCTATGATGGCATCTTCGAACAATTCAGCTCTGCGGAAGCTGTTGATCGATTTGTATGTTATTTTTATTAATTTTTTTTGAAATCTTACTTTCACTGAAACCGTTCGGCTGCGATTTTTTTTTTTCTTTTTCGCGTTTATATTATTACTACTTGGGCCGCATGTGTTAAAGGGCCTATTTATAAGCTTTTTTGATTGGCACGTAAACGGGCAATTTTGAAGAGTGTTGTCTTTCGAAAGAGATATGAATCTTCTGAGATCTCTGTATCTTATAGTTTGTTTAGATAGACGATGACGTGACGTTGGAGGGATATTTAACAAAGAGTTCCAGGGGATGTGATATTTCTGCAGTATGGCTGATTCTCTTCAACTATTTCACGACATCACACATTATTATTATAACATTTATGGTTCCGTGTCAAAAGTTGTCCCTCTGCCGACGGCTCTGGCAAGTTGTCTACTCGAACCAAACTCGTGCGGATGTTGTTTTTGACTTTCAATCTAAAAACCAGAGCGGGGGTGGAGATTGTGTTATTTTTAATGTCACCACGTTGAGTGATATAAAAGATTTGATCTTTTTTTTTTTTTTTTGTCTGCCTTGGGGATTTTTTTCTGTTTGATGTTTTGCTCTTGTATATCCTTTAGTTACTTTAGGTATCTTTACTGCATGCGTTGTATACCTTACTTTAACAGTTTCGTATACTTTTTCCTATGTGCAGTTTTATTGCCCCCGTGTATATAGTTTAATAGTAGATGAGAGGGGTTGTGTTGAATGTGGACATTGATGTGTTTTTAGTTGACTTTTATAGATGTGTTTATGACCTGCAATGATAGAAAATTAGTTGATTAGTAAAAGTCGAAGAAAGATTTGTGTTAAAAATGTTATTTTGAATAAAAACTTCAAATGTTTGAAATGTGATTATGCTGGGTTAGTTGTAGATATACATATTTTGTTTATGTGACGTTAAATATTGTTACGCGCAGAAAAAGATGTTTTTTTTTTTAATTGAGAGACATAAACGGCTACGTATAAAAATATGTTTAGTTGTACTTATAGAGGGTTGTGATGAGCTTTTTACTTATAGGCTGCACTCAGAGAAAAATGAAGTGTAAACTTTTAAAAGGCTCATGTCAATTATAACTGGTGTTTTTTTTCGAGGTATAGAGCTTTAAGTTGGCATTACTTTTCAAGACGGCGACCGATTTAACAGTTGTCAAGTGATTTATTCTCAGTTTGGTTTGGCAATTCATCATGAATAGACTCACGCCTGAACAACGCTTGCAAATTGTGTAGTTTTATTTCGAAAATAATGGTTCTGTGCGGAATAGGTACGTATCGCGCTCTACGTCCATTACCGATGTTTAGCGATGAAGCGCACTTCTGGTTGAATGGCTACGTCAACCAACAAAACTGCCGCATTTGGAGTGAAGCTAATCCTCAAGTGAAACACCGTTACATCCAGAAAAACTGACTGTTTGGTGCGCTTTATGGGCTTGTGGAATCATCGGTCCGTACTTCTTCAAAAACGATGATGGCCACAACGTTACAGTCAATGGTGATCGGTATAGAGCCATGATTACTAACTTTTTCATTCCTGAATTGAACAATCATGATATCCAAGACCTGTGGTTCCAACAAGACGGCGTAACATGGCGCACAGCTCGTGCCATAATCGATTTATTGAAAGACACGTTTGGTGACCGCCTAATTTCCCGTTTTGGACCTGTGAATTGGCCTCCAAGATCTTGTGATTTAACACCGCTAGACTATTTTCTGTGGGGTTATGTTAACTCATTGGTCTATGTAAATAAGCCACAAACGCTTGACCATTTGGAGGACAATTTACAAGGTAGTTAAATACAAATGTACAAAAAACGATATACATATCTTTAGCTTTAGATAACTTTAGCTTTAAATATAAATCTTATTTGGTTTTATGCATATACACTTAGATATTATACACGTTCTATATCACTACCATTGCATCAGAAATCCTGCGAGACAGCAGGCATCACTGTAGAAATCCTGAGAAAACGGGCTTCACAAATCCCGAGACAGCAGGTTTAAATGGAGAAATCCTGAGACAACAGGCTTCACTTTAGAAATCCTGAGAAAACAGGCTTCTTCTTAGAACTTCTAAGACACCCGTATTCACTATAAATATCCTGAGAAAAGAGGCTTTACTGGAGAAATCTTAAAACAGCAGGCTTCACTCGTGAAAAAGTTCCTTTTTCACATACTTAAGTTTCAATTTTTACATAAACAGTTTTTCAAAAAAATTCAAGAAATGAGTAAATACTCATCTGAAATTCACGAATCGAAACTCGGTTTAATTTCTAACATTTGGATCAGAGATTTGTCAAAAAATTAGTTGAATAATTCTTATAATAAATTAATATTAATATACTTGCATAGTTACATCCTAAAAAGTCGTCAAATTTACTAGACAAAATATCAAGTATACAATCAAATATATGTATAAGCTCATTACTTTTTGTTCATATCACGTTTCTTTAAAATCATACTGTTTCTTGTCGAATCCCTTCCGAACAATATTTAACAATATGATGAACCTATAGCTATAAAATTTTGTAAAAGCAGGCCAGATTACAGTACACACCTTGAATTGTGTTTGTCTTTATATTCACTAATGCACAGGAATCATAACTTAAACTAGGAGTGGTATACTGTTTGAAAAACTAAATATTTTCATAAAAGAACGAAATTATTTTGAAATGTATCTTCTTTTTCTATTAAAAAATATGAAAAACGAGTTTACGTTATCTGCCAATCAAAATTCTCACTATAGGTATACAAAGGGTGCGCTCAAAGGTGGATTAGGGAATTTACGGCCCGAGGGCCGTTTAAGTCTAATTTTAAAATGTATCCATTTAATATTTTTTTTTAGACCAAAAATCTTTTTTGAAATCCTTAAAGCTAGAAAGCAGTTATGGTTTCGAAAGTTCCTGAAAAACATTCCAAATTATAGAGTTTTCCAAAAATTGCTGTTAGTTTTTTTTAATGTACAAGCTCTTAGATTAATATAATATAACACAAAATCTGTCAAACGCGTGCTGGCGTCGTACCAATTTACTATTTACTATAATAATTTCGGCTGTATTTTGCTTATAACTTTGATATTTTTTAGGTGCATTGTGCAGCATACCTTATTAACAACCTCCTTTGTTTTTACTTATGCTCACTTATACGTTATATCACCACGGCCGGCGCTGTGCACTAAATGAGAATAACAGCCCTTACCCTTCTTAGAGCTAGACAGTGCGGACACTAACAGCCCGAAAATACAATTCAGGCTATTTATGGTATTGGTATGGTATTGGTATTGCATTTCACATACAGTCTATTTTGCTCTGGATAATTCCCGAAACCTACGACTAAGACAAACTGCTGCTGGAACAAAAAGAAAAAAATTAATTGAATACACAATGGGCCATCTTCATAGTTGTTTTTAAACTACAGTTATGCTTAGCCTTGGTTTAACTCGAGTTTTTCACAAAAACAACTTGGACAGTGTCTATGAATATGCCCCAATTTATTTCCTTTATTCGCCACAATAATTCGATGTTTTTTTACTTTAGATACTAACACTACAGAAAAACGAAGCGAAAAAATCTTGGAAAATCATGGAAACAGAAAACAAAACCATACCAAGTCATGACATTCAAAAATATTACTTTTTCAATTTTATTTTTTTTCCCTGATAACAATGTAAACCGTCCCATAGGTTTTCTATATCACAAGTCCGCCACTGGAGGCATTCCCTTATCTAAATGTAATCAAACAATGAAAGTGACACTGACACAAGACTGCACCGCACCTGTTTCAAGCATTTTGGTCTTATATTGAATTTAACTATCTGCATAATGGAGCATACCTAACCTATAACACTAAAGAGTACATTTTGAATTTGAAAAGGTTGCTGGCCGCACAGAAAAAAAAAAGTTTGTTGTACTGGTAAGGTGTATAGTGTCAGTTTCGAGGAAAAGAGCAAAAAAAAAGCATCTCACTTTTAAAGGAGTTCCTTTTTGCAGTCATATAACAATAGAATTCGTTGCCTTAAAGAACAATAGAAAAAAAAACATCTTTTCAAAGGCATTGTGGGTGAAGCATAAGGAAAAACAAACAACACAATGCAAAGTTTATATAGAAAAGGTGTGAAACCAGAATTTTCGTGTGAATTTAAGGGAACAAAGTTTGAAGGATTATTTTTTTTTACGAATTGAAGATTGAAGTTTTTTTTATTTTAGTTAAAAAAAGTACATTTAAGCAGTTCCACATATAGTTTCCAAATTTTGGAACTATGTATTATATATCTAATTTTAATGAATGTATTTTAAAATTATTTGAAATTATTGTCGATATCTCGAACTTGTTCTAAAAAAATATATATATATAGTGGCACTGACACCTCCGAAGAACCACGGTCTAGTGACTTACAACTTCTTTTGTGTGCGTTGTTAGTTTTACAGGATTAAACTTGTTCTGTTCATTTTGTTATACATTGATAATTGAGAATTTTATTCATTAACTCGCTAATCGAAACATAGCTATTCTGGGCTGGGCAGGATGCCCATTTTAATCCCTCTTTACCATTTTAATATAAGTTTTCTTTCAATAAAATAACAGAAAGTGTACCACCCATTTTTTTTACTTCGACCAAATATAAAATTGCACTGAAGGAAAACTATGAATGAATGAATGGACTCGAAAACTTCTATAAAATTCGAATTTTTATATTTTTCGATTGACAACAATTTGGTAAAAAAAATTACGGGTGACATTTCAAAATGAATATTCTATAAACATCAAAATAATGTTTTTCTACTAAGATATAAAGCCGCAAACTTCCAAATTTTACAAAAGCAAAAGTATAACTACGATTTAAATAGATTAAAAACTTCTGTTCGAAATGGTTACAAAATATTTCATCCTTTGACGATGTTTACATTGGACGTACTCATCCGACGCATTTTGACGTACAGCCAGTCCGCCGTGTTCAGACACAAAGTAGTGTGAACACAATGGATGCACGAAATCACACGAAACAAAAAAACAAAAAATGTGAAATTGGCCTAGATGTTTACAATATTCTTTATAGGCTCATGCTTAATTGCAATTTCCAAAAAGTGACCAAATTTTGCGAAAACTTTCAAGATGTTGGTGCAAAAAGCGAAAAAATAACAATTGTCAGAATAGCGAATGTCAAAATGCATGCATGAGAATTTTAAAAAAATCTAAAAATCTGGACGCAAAACCCCGTCTCTTTCTTACAACGAAGTGGGAAGGAGACAAAACATACATCAAAATGCGTCGGGTGGGTACGTCCAATGTGAACATCGTCTTTATCTGTAAGCTCACGAAGTATCAAATTTCACAGAAGGATTAAATTCAACACATCACCAATATACCTATTAAAATAAATAAACTCTGAGAACGCAGTAGTTTTTTCTTGTTTTGGGATAAATGGGATATCAGCATTTATATTAGCTAAAATTACTGCGACAGTATACCTATTCTGTTTTTACAGTTTGTAATAAATTACATTTCTTTTGGACATGAACATTAAATTTTCATTTTTCCTCAAAATTATAATGTAAAGCCAGCTACTTCGTAGCGTAAGCATTTTAATATGGTACACAATCTCAAGAGTCAATACACTTGCTTAAAATGTCTAACTAATTTTCTTCCTCAAATTTATACCTAATAGTGAACATCTATTGGTTGGCAGCCCTTATTAATTTCTTATCAAATCGACGAAATAGTTTAAGGAATAGTTTGTGGATAGTCTCTTAAAGCGCGTAGAAATCTGCTAAATTTTATTGGAATAGCATACCGAGTTGTTGTGTTTACAGATGTTTGGTTCAAAAGTGAAAATTTAATCGTAACATTTCTTTATATTTTAATGAATTATTCTTGGTATTTACTTTGAAAGAAATAAAGTCCATCACCTCATACACACATACAAAAGAAAAATGTCAAGTATACGCAACAGGTGTCAGTTTCTCTTTCTATTAAATTATTCAAAACCTTGAAAGTATTTTATTATCTATGACGTATTTACTGAATGCAATGTGATAAAGTAAAATTTTCATTTTAACAATTAAGGTTCTACGTCGTCTCCATGAATTGATCTTGAAATAATCAGAAACCTCGGCAACTACAAGAAAATAAACTTCAAGGATTGCTTTTTTTAAAAATTCTTTAGACACCTCTGTTACTTGTCGGAAAAAAAAATTTAGCTGTTGGATTTTTAGATGAGGCAAAAAGGAAGATGGTTTACTCACTACCCTAAAAACTTAAGAAACTAGAAAACCTTTGAAGCGAATAACTGTAGACGTGGCTTGCATTTAGGTAAAAGGATTGGATTTTAAATACACCCGTGTCGGTTCTTTAATGTTGCAGGGGAGTTGTTACTTCTTAGTTGTATATGAATAGATAGATAGTCTGAAGAATAAGATAAACAATGAAGTTAAAAATTATATATGCAACATGATATGGTGAACATTGGAAAACGAGATCGCTGAGTGAAGAGTGATGCTTAGATGAGTTCAAAAAGTTACATATCAACAACAAAGAACCGAAGCATTTTAACTTCCGATTAGTCGTACTATAAGTCAAAAGTTATGCATCCGTATAGCAAAAAGATTTGAGATAACAAATCGAATCAAACATGACATTACATTGATAGAGAAGACGAGGAAAAACAGATCCGGAAATTCTTTCTGTTTGTCTGTCTGTACCACACATAGGTACAGCTTAACGGTTGGGCCAATTTTCTTGAAACTTTTGGTACAGTATCCGTGAACGTTTTTTTTTTATTTTTGACCGCGTATACTAAAATAACAGTACCTACCATAATAAGTATTATCAAGTTTTCCATTTTATGAAAAAAAAAGTTCAATATCGATAAAGTTTTATATGGTTGTGCATGGCACCTACACCTATTTCCGAACATCTGCAGTTCTCGAACTCTTTCAGAAAAATCATTTATTCAAAGTGCAGAATAAATTACCCAATAGGTAATGATAAATAATTTTGCCTCGGAAATTTTTCTCACTTAAATGTAGTTTAAAATATTTAAAATAATAATGTATAACTGCCATATCATTATCATGCCAGAAAAGAGTTGCCAGAGCAACTCAAAAAAATCAATAAATTTCTTTTTTTAAGTGCTTTTGGAGTTGCTCTGGCAACACTTTTCCGGCATGATAATGTTATGGCAAATATACATATTATTTTAAATGCTTCAAACTACATTTTAGTGAACCAAAATTTCGTCGCAAAATTATTTACCATATTATTGGGTCATTTTTTCTGCACTTTGGAGGGCTGTATCTTTGGTGTCCAGCCATTTCCGGAAGCTGTATTTATCATTTATTGACGAGCAATAACTGGACAAAAATTCAGGCGTGCGAAAATATTACCCAAAATCGGTTGCTAGCTTTCGAACTATATGTCGGAATAGTTTTTAAGCGCAAAACCCAAGAAACAAGTGAAATAGGTGCCACTACCGTATATTTGGATTAAATGATTAACAAAGACCGATTGTCATAGAACCCAATATCTTTTGAATGCTTGCACCGATTTTGACAAAATATAATATTCTGAAAACACTGCTAATCTTGATTGATACCGTAATCAACATTTTGAAGAAAGTAGTTTTTGATGAAAAAAAAAATGGGAATCCATAAATCCTTTTTGCCATAATATCAAATTTGTGAGACACCGTCGTATTTTTATCATTGTTACTAGATGACTGAGGTATATGTGTTACAATACAATTTTACTCAGTTCTGTTTTTATTTCAGTAAATTTCCAACAAGTGCAAGTTCTATGAGACCAATTCGTATAAGATGTTGTTTTTTCAACATCATCTAACACGAATACGTATATTCTCAATTTAAATACAAAAAAAAATGTTTTCTCATTATAATGTTAAAACAACTGGAACTAACACACCAACATACATATTTAAACGTTCATAGAGTAATTGCATAAATTATGATTTTAAATTTTATCATGTTTCGCCAATCATATATTAAGTAACACAGTGGTTCAAAGGTGGGCAAATATACAAATATGGGTTATGAAAATAAAATCATGAATTGCTATCCTTTAAAAATAAAAACAAACTTCAAGAGCGAAATTCAGAAATAAACGCAATAACCATTTCTTTCTTTGTAACTCATGGAAAAATTCTACTGGTATTCTAATGTTTCTCTTTTTTGAGCGGTAGGAGAACAGCATATGTTCCACTCATCTTTAAAAGCCGAGTCTTCTGCCTTTCCTTTTCAATAATATTAATTTAAAAAAATCTTAAGAACAGGAGCTTCTTCTATGGCTTTTGCAGCAAAAGTGGTTGGTGAAGGGGGAACTAATCTTTTCATCGATATGAAGGAAGAAGGTAAGGTAATTGCTATAAGCATTGCAAATGCATTTGATAGAGTTTGGTATCAAACTCTTTTATAGAAAATAGATCGATTCGGTATTTTAATTCCGATCTTGACAAAATTGTCAAGAATTATTATCAACTGCGTTGATTTTAAATCGCTAGAACTCCGTCTTAATTTTTTGTGTTTTTCTTTTATATCTTCATGAAGATTGTTCTGAAGAACTGTAGCAAGTTGATTTCCTTCTCTAAAGCGACTCGATCGTAATACTTGCAATGCTTTCATTTTACCAGGTGTGATGATAACTTCGAACATAAAGTCAAGCACCGATATTATTTTTTTAAAATACCTACCCATACCTGAAATTTTGTAGATACATATTAAGTTTTCCTAATATTAGACTCAATTTTTTCAAACGTAAGCATGCAATGCCTTTTACTATCCTTTCAGGTCTTAAGATATCATCAAATTCGATAAGGTGGTTCAGATCTTAAAGATTTATGAACGCATTTCTATATACACCTTGAACCACTGTGTGTCATAAATATATAATTTTTACCTGCTCAAAAATAATATATAACATCATACATATATAAAAACTTATGTAGATACATACATATACGAATTTACATATATTACAATGAATCCTAATTTTCGTCTAACATCCTGAACCCACATGGTGATATAAAATTGGAAACTCCCTCCTATATTCCTTTATACGGTCCACACGAGACGATGGACAAGTTTATCTCAAATTCAGAAGTGTAATGTTTTTGACGTGGATAATGTGTAACCGCAACCACCGACGCATCATTCCGCCAGCAATCTTCGCCTATCTATTATTATACCAATGTTAAATATTTTTGTTAAAATTGCTCCTGACACGCGAGGGAACATCTTCTGTCCGCCGACAGACATATGGATGCAGGCAGGGAACAAACACATCATAATTGTGTATATTTTTGGATGCTGTGTAGTGACATAG
This sequence comes from Baccha elongata, assembly GCA_951217065.1. Lineage (NCBI taxonomy): Eukaryota > Metazoa > Arthropoda > Insecta > Diptera > Syrphidae > Baccha > Baccha elongata. The sequence goes on from OX578273.1 coordinate 36,870,974, forward strand.
GCATCCAACATCGTCATCGTCATCGTCATCGTCATCGCCATCGTCGAACACAAATGATACTACAGATGCAAAGAGCTGCTCTTTTATAGATTAAATTTTCCATCGCACACGTCGGTCGGTCGGTCGAGAAGTACGTTTGTATAGTGCGTATACTTTGCTTGCTCGACTAAAATATTGTTGGCACTTTAGATCGCGGCAGGCAGAATGTCACCAGCGAATTTGCATTCGTCAAAGTCAGCTGAAATTCCAGACAGCTCTCCAGTTGGGAGCAGTCCATTACATAAGCTCGTGCCTATCATAAATTTAACATTCAGAGACGATGAGTGATTGCATCCGTCAGGCAATTTAGGTGATTGTTAATTAATTAGTCTTATAGCGAAGCAATACGCACATGGGAGATGGGAGGCTTATTAGATTCGCTGATTAGGTCTTTTGTGCACTCTGGTGCAACAATTAACGATGTGTGTCGATATGCACACGCAATTTGATACCATTTGATAAACTTAACTCTTTAGTAAGTGCATACGGTAAGGATTTTGACATAATTTGGGAAATTGGGATTTGGAGACAGTATGAGGAAAGTGTTTCGGTAGTTGTAATTTGTATATGTAACTATTATAGGGAATCGTCTTGATGCATACATGGGTGCCCGCTTACAATAGTTCTTAAATGAAAACTGAAACTAAAATATGTACCATGATAACCGAAGTTAAAAAATCAATTTAGAGTTTTTCATCAGAATCTTTGAAGATTAACAAACTTATTTTATGAGACGTGATTAGCAAACAACAAGAACTGATTTGAAGAGAAAAAAAATCCGCTTTTTGGCCACCATTAAGGTAGGAACAAAACAGAGCGCATTTTAAAATTTTCCAAATCTTTTTTTTCTTTATTATTTGCAGGATTTTGAAAGAAAAATTTTAAAAGCTGAATTTTTACAAAAGAATTTTGACCAAGGGAGTTTTCGATCCCGCAACCCTTTATTAATAGGTTGGAGTTGAAATCTTGAAATTCTGCTGGGTTCAAAATTATTTTGTAAAACTCTGCTTTCCGATATTCTACTTTTAATATTTTGCTTGCTTGTCATAATAAAATCGCGTTTTTTTCCCGTTCATATATTTATATGGTCGCAAAAAAGCAGATTTTTTTTCTAATAAACAGACAGAATTTTTAAGTGCAGAATTTCAAAAATCAAAATTTTAATAACCAGAATGACGAAAAAGCAGAATTTTGGAAAACAGGTTTTTAAAAGAATTTCGAAACTAAGGCACAGATTGTATTCTAGAAAGTACTCACAAGTTATTAGTTACGTAAGAAAATAATTTGTGGGAAATGTCATCGATTACATCATATATAAATCACAGGGTATCGATATATGATATCAGCTCATGATACTTCAAAATTCAAAGCACCAGTACACTAGAATACATTTTCTGGGACTGTACGTATTGTAAACCGAACGCTGGGCGAGAAGTAAGTGTTGTCTTCATTCGCAAAGCTGGTATAGCCACCCACGATGGAGTGCCATAACCTCCACGGATTTAACCGCCGCGGGGGTTAATTCCTTTTTTAAATGGCATTAATCCCAGCGGGGGTTAATTCCCTTTTACTGTGGGGGTTAATGCCCAATTGTAACTGGAAATAAGACAAACGTAAAAAAAAACAACATTTATAAAAAAGAATAGATACTTTATTTTTGTTTAAGTTAAAGGTTTAAGTACATTTAAAAACGCTGTACTTGCACGCACATAAACTCGCACCCACCCCAAATCCTATAATGGGCCAAGCAGGGGGGTTGCAGGGGTGTAACATGCCCCCCCTTACCTACCTCACTGTTTACACTCCATAAACTTTATATGTATACGTATGTGATTCGGTCATAAGGTCCATGGACCTTTGAATATTTTGTCGATGGACCTTATGTCTATTTCCTAATGGTCATAATGTCCATTGACATAGTGTCCATTTGAATCAGCCGTAATGTCCATGGACATTATGTCATCCCGCCGCATTTTATACCTATATAATTATTTATTTTTCTTTTATTTGTTCACTATTGTAAAGCAAAGCTAAAACAAAAGAAAAAATGGTGGTTAAAGCCATTTCTGAATGGGAATTAATACCCGTGAGAGTTATTTCCTTTTTCTTGTGGGAATTAATGCCATTTGAAAAAGGAATTAACAACCGTGGGGGTTAGTTCCGCGAGGGTTATGATGGCACTCCACCACCGCCCACAATACTCCATACGATTTTAAACCAATAAGCTTAACATCGTTCATGGTTAAGAACTTCGAAGAACTCCTTAGATGTATTTATACGCATAGCTATTATATAGGTTTAATATATAGGATTGCTATTCCCTCAGAACCAACATTCCTACTTTTTTTTTTTTATGTTTGCTCAACTAAAGCGTGGTTTTCCAAGACCTTGCTTTATATGAACCCCCCCCCCCGCATGCTGTCCATTTTTTCATACTCCAAGTGATCGGAGATCTCTCTTTACCTGGTCGCTCAAGGTGAAGCTTGAAGATGAGGTCTTCCTTGACTTCTTGACTTCCTCTAGTTTGGGGTTGAAGACTTTACGAGCTGGGGCGTTGATTATCATTCGCTCTTAATGGCCAACCATCTTAGTCGTTTAATATTTCTAGCTATAGACTTATGTTGCTGCACTTTTTCGCCAAATGTTGTTTTCTCTGTTGACGCAGACAGTACCTACTATAAATCGAACGCAGAACTTTTCTCTTGAAAAATAAAAGTGACTTTTCATTCGATTGGAAGAGGGTAATGCACCATATAGCAGGACCGGGATGATGAATGTTCTATACGCAGTATCTACTTGGTTCTTCTCTATAGGGCTTTATTTCTCGCTTGCTTATTCAGCTCAAAGTAGCAAGAGTTAGTCTACGTTTGATTTGAAAGCTGATGTTGTTGCCTGGTATTTACAGCACTGCGCCCAGTAGGTAGGCAAATTCACTGACTACCTTGAAGTAGTACCTATCAATAATCACGTTCTGACCAAGTCGGTTTTGGGATTGGACTTTCGTTGATATGAAAGCATATACTCCGTCTTGTCCTCGTTTATTTTTAGTCCCATTCTGGTAGCTGCTGAACACATATAGTATAGTGAAAGCACCGATTACTTCTCACTTAGTTCTTCCTATCACGTCAATGTCGTCCGCAAATTCAAGTATTTGTGCCGATTTATTATAGATCAAAGATGTATTGACATGGGTTTTCCGTATTACATTTTCAAGCTCAATGTTAAATCAGCGTTGAACTATTGAAAGTGCGTTAAACAATTTAGAGCAAAGTTTTATTGAAAGAAACCTAGTAAGAATGAACATTGAGTCTCACACAAAACTGATTTAGTAGATAAGCTGTATCTCTCTCTACTATTGTGGATATAAGTTGTGAACGAGATGTTGAATATTGCTTATTAATGTTGACATTGATTGCTTGAACATGGAGTAATGCCCTTTTGTCTTCTTAATAAACCGATCGTCAGCAGTATTGGGCCAGTTCGCAAGGTTTTTCTCTGGAGTTTAGTTGAAGATAAGCCAAAGAAGCTTAGGCTTAGTGTATAGTCACTTTGAGACTTACTACTTCTTAACTAACACTTCCAGCTTAATGATTGCAATCATAATCTTGTTGGATATAGTTCACTTTAGCTTTTTGTCAAAAAAGTTATGTAAGTTGAACTGAAATAAGCGGAAATTTGCGTATTGACAAGGTGCTCACTCGTCGTCAACTGATGAGTGCAAAGTGAGCATCCGCACGAAACGCCATTTTTTCATGGACTAAAGGCAATAAAAAGCTAATTTGAATCTTCTTAACTAAAGCCTAATTATACAAACCACGAGAAACTACCGAATACATATACTTGGAAGGCATGAACATAAAACCTTAGGGTAGCAAAAAAAAACACTGCATATACATACCTATGGTCATGAAAAACGGTTTACGGAACTGACATCATTTACGGTACATGACATCATGTGTACTTACCCCCCCTCCCCACTTTTTTCTTACCAAGCCATTTTCGATTCCAAAACCAAACCAAAAGAAAATAACTAATAATTATTAAAATGCACAAATACAAGCTCTAAGATTTTAGGAACAGTTATTCCTTTAACCTTTAGCGTTCAGATGTCCCTAATGTGTAAGAACAAACCGAACAAAATATAGCTAATCATCATCCTAGGTATAACATTCTTCGAAGTTCTAAATATCGCTCTACCTCATGAGGAAAGTGGAAAAGCTCACGGAGATTACCTTACTATATATCTACCTATTTATGTTAGTGACACTCGAAACTCTTTCCAAAATAAAAGTATGTATTTGTCGAAGCAATAAATTTGGACGTCATCAAACTCATTTACTAATCCCACTCGCATATTTTTTCAAACTTTCAAGAAAACCATTTTCAATTAAACATTAAACCTACTTATATATCAATTACGAAAAGCATTCCCATGATGTTATTTAAAAATTACATATATACATGGATATAAGATAATTGAAATCACTTCAACGACTATAAAATCTCTTTAAGCAACCATTTACCAAATGACACCCCTATTACTGTTTTCAAAAGGATATCCGGAAAAACGGTTACAGTAGTTGGGAATCTACCTACAAGCAATGGAAGCAACTCAGATAACAATAATAACAATGAATGTCCTCATTAACAGCTAACCATAGAATTGTTGGCACATATAAGTACAATCCTACTATATAAAAACACAACAAGGCGGAACAAATTCATTGCCACCTTTAGTGTGACACTGCGTACTTACCTTACGCTATACCATCCTCGTCGTCATTGCTAAGAGTAGGTACTCCAACAAGGCAACAACAGATTCTGCCATACCTAATTTCCGACCTCACCAACATCCAGAATTCAGGATTCCTCTAGTCCCAGAATTTACACAATGTCGATGGCATGGCGTCGCCATTGATGACGACAACGTCGACGGCAGTGGCAGAAGTGCCAAAAGAAACAAAAAAAAAATAAAAAAAAATTAGAGAGTCCCAGTACCTATTCCGAAATAAAAGAATTTGCATCAGGAGACAATATCTATTCCCCGAACACGAGATAAGGCTGCCAAATCCGCAGCAGCTCCATTATACAAGAACGACCAGCAATACTCACCCCCAACACCACTAAAGTCTATATAGGTAGTAGTAGAGTAGGTAACGTTCAACGGTACTTCATTTATAGCTTCCCGACTGCTATATAGCAATTATAGCATAGTCGTTGAATGTAGTTGTTGTACACGTCCTTCTACTCGGTTGAAGCAAACACAAAAGAAAGCGAATAAGCAATTAAGTCCTTTAACCAGCAAAACAACAGCATGGCGGCTCGCTGTTTGGAATGCCATTGCTGATGCTTTTGTTATCCTCTCTCGCGAGCCTCCCAAGCCTCGTAATGGCAATAAAGCCTGTGCCTGGCATCAACATATACTATATATATAAGCAAAATACAAAATGCTACTCATTTCTTGAGCTCGTTTTTTAAGGCAGCAAAGTCATCGTCCTTTTGTTCACAACGCAGCAGCGCGTCCCTCGTTCAGATTAAAGCTCCGATATACAGGGTGTTTGCAGGTCATATTTTAAACCCTGGGTCATTTGAAGCATAATAAAGGCAATATTGATTTTTTTTTTTGTTTTAGTTAAGCCTTTGTTGTTGCGGATGACAACGGATCTGACTTTTATCATTTGAATATTTTTCCATTCTATCGCAATTTTGGAAAGTTGTTTATATGATGACCATAAAAATGTTTCAATCTTCAATGTTGCGAAAGTTTTGACTTTAACTCGTTCCAAAAATTTAGCAGCGAATATGCATAAAATTCTTTGTTGAAGTCACTTTTTACATTGGATCTTATATTCATGGTCTTAATAATTAATATTGTAAAGCAGTTTTCATATACATCGTTTAAAAAAATCCTCTAAACATAAGATGGTTTCATAGAAAAGCTTTTTAAAATTCTAGTGGATTTTTAAATAAAACCACTCAAAATTAAACAAATTGTAAATGGTGAAACGGTAGTATCAAGTCTCAAATTGTACTATGCACAAGTCAAATTAAATTTAAAAATTGTTTTTGAAGCATCAATATTAAAAAAATTGAAATATTTGTATACAAATACGTGTACAGTTATTAAGATAATGACTAATAACCATTTTAATTCGCAATGTATTTTCTGATAGATTGGACCGCTGGCTATTTTACTTTTGATTATCTAAAATATATAAAAAGAAATACGAACAAATTGGGACACCGGCACGCGTCGATTCTGTCTATCTGTCTATTAGTTGTTTATCCATAACAAGAAGAATATAAGAATTCCAAATCTAAAAGTAACTGCTGTTTTTTATAGCACAATTTTCTTTAAAATTTATAGCGTGTTCCACAGTAAGAAGACTGATAGTGGATGTATAAATGTGCAGTGAACTTCTGACATTGAAAATGAATTTTGAAAGTAAAGAAGTACATTATAAAACTACATAGGTTTCGTCACCATTTAAATCAAACGCGTAAAATAAAGTATAGCTTTTACTTTTATCTTGGGAAATTTAATATTGGGAAATTTTTAATTCATTTTAGAGCTGGAGTCTAACGGAGTGTGCCAAACAAACGTTTAAACTGAAAAGACTTACTTAATTGTTAAAACTAAAAACTCTAGAGAATTTTGTAATTTTTTTTTTTTTTCTAATGTCAAACAGATATTTCTTTCTTTAATTTTTCGCTGTCGCTGCTAGTTAAAAATATCTGTTTGACATCAGAAAAAGTGAACCATAAAATCAAATTATTTGGATTTACGTCCTATTATAGACTAGTAGTCGGTTGGAACTTTTTTCTTGCAACATAATACCCATCTAATTTTATGATTGGATGGGTATGGTTTGATAGACTTTGAGAAGTTTTTAGCAAAAATGGTGGGCTTGCGTTATCTCAAATAAATAAGGAATGGCTTATCGGAATAAATAAGTAAAGTATTTCGAAAGATCTTCTCTATTCATATTTTATATGTAAGTACATATTTATTAATTTCAAATTGTAATAAATAAATATTTGAATTGATGTGACCGGGCCATTAATTTGAGCGCCATCTATTGGCCCAAATGTACACCCAAGAAAGGAAGTAGAAAGAGAAAGAAAAGAAAAATAGAGGAGATGATATGTGTTCCGATTATCGAGGGGACGTACAATATAGAGAGCAGACAAATCAGAAATGATTGTAATTATTGAATAAATAAAAATTAAATTGCTTAGAACTTTATACTAATAAATCAAAAAAATTTATTAAACGAATATAACTTTAAAAATTAAATTATAAAAAAAATCGGAGTTCACAAGAAAATCGTGGCATGCCATTAACATCTTTTAAAGACATCTTTTAAGTTGTTGTTGTTGTTGTTCAAACACATTCATCTTTTAAAAGTTTTTAAAAATATTATTAAAAAAAATTGAGTGGGTACATACGGTAAATATGTCAACTTAATAATTTTCACATAAAAAACATTTTTTTTTAAATACATACAACGGGTTTTAAAATATTGAAATCACAAAAAGAATTTTTTTTGTACAAACAAGTTAGGAAACAAACAAAAATATCATTTTCATTTGGCTATAAATTCTTTTTTAGAAATAAAATTTAGTTAAGATCCGTTTAGTCGCTTACGAAAGTCAAAATTTAAGTACCAAAATATGGGAGGTACCGTTAAAACTATTTCCAAGCATCACACAAAATTCAATTTATCCATCTGATGAACACGGTACCTGTTTTCTCGTGCACACCCTATATTAACCAAATTGTATTTCTTATAATGCCTATAATAGGCGTGTTTTATTGGTAAGTGTTTAGTCACTTTAGCAAAATTTTGTATGTGATACGAAAAGTGGCGATAAATTGGTCAGTAATTAAAGTGAACATAAAAGTGAAGATACAATCTTGGAATGCCTGGAAATTTTTGGCGCGAAATATAATTTTGCTTAAAGGTTGGTGGCACCTATGACAGCATAAGCCATGGACTCCATATACAATGAGTATTAATGGATGTGTTTATTGTGTTTTCCTTTAGGGCCGCGTTTTGCGGAAGAAGTAAGAAGCTTTCAACCTACGAAAGTTGCAAAAAAGTTGTGATGATTTTGAACTTTCCGCTTAAAAACAAATAAAAATTAGTCAAAGCGGATCTTTAAATAAAATTATATAATTTGGAATTTAATTTGGTAATATTCAAGCTAAATAATGATTATTTATCCGGTTTTTATTTGTTTGTAGTGGAAGGTGGGGTACAAGTTGACCAACTCGGCATATACAAATAGCCATACTTTGCAAACACATCCATAAAATTATTTGAATCTTCGGCTTGGCATAAAGTCAAGAATACCAACTTTGAAATAAAATAAAAAAGTGGATACAAAAGTGAATATAGCGTTTCATTGGTTCTTTCCAGTGCTGACTAACTAAAAATTACCAACAAAACACGACTAATAGATTCCGAATGATAATAGTGTATATGCGTCTAAGAAAATTAGGTACATGGCATCTTATTGATAAGCCCAGCGTATATATATCTACTCGGGCGAAACGCATTCCATGATGTAAAGGCCACTAAGCTTTGTTTTTCTGAAAATCTTTCACTATTATTTTCTTTTATTTTGCGTATCATTGGTAAAAAAATCAAATCTAGACTACTACGTCTGGATCAAAATCTCAAAATCTCGATTTGAAGTAAGATTTTTTCATCTACTTTCACATACACAACAATGTTTTAGACTGCCAACTTGTCACTTGACTTTAGTGCGAACTCCTTTTGTCTCCCTCTCGCTAATTTAAAAATGAATAAACATAAAATGATACACAAAACAAAAAGAAAATCTTTTTGCGTTTCATTCGGCGGCAAAAATCTTAAATCTCAAAGCAATGTCTGAAGTTTCCAATAAAAAACCACATTAATTTTATTTTCAGATGAAAATTATTAATTTTCTAAAATGGTATGCTTAAAAATGTTCTTAAAAAATATTTTAAAAAAGTTGTTTAAAAATCAAAAGTAAAGCGTGTAGGTTGGGTTAAGATGAGAAAAAATCGAAAAGGACGGGGCTTTAATTCCCCTCCTTAGACGGGAGGGGCAATAAAAAAAAAAAACTTTAGTGCTCACGTGACTGAACTTTTATGTAATTTATTGAATATTAACTGCCTTATTAATAAAAAAATAAACTGTAAGTTTGTATTACGAATGTTTTGGAACCATACTGAAACAATAAATAGTTGCCTTTAAGTTGAGTCATTGTATATAAATTTCTATAGTACAACCATGGAGCAGTCTAAAGAAAATTGTGAACTGCACATTTGGAGGTTCTTACATTTACTAAGTGTCTATTCTGTTACCTTAACAATAGTCGTCTACGAAACAAATTAATAATATATAATGTATTTTATTGGCTCTAAAATCCATATTCCCTTGCCAAGAGTCGTTAACAAAACAAAAATCATATATGTTTACGACTGTTGTCAGGGTTACAGAATAGACAACTAGTAAATGCACGAACCTAAAAATGTGTTTTTCACAAGTTTCTTAAGATGGCCAGGCGGTGATTATTCAGCATGAAAATACTATAGAAATGTATATACAATGTTTGAGTGTTAAAAATTCTTAGTTCATGGATTAGTATAGAAAGTAGTTAGGAAATAAGTTTATTTTTTATTAATAGAGCAGTAAAAGATTAACCTTTTTTTTAATTTTTTTTTTTTCAAAATGTTGAGTTTTTTTTTAGTATACCCCCGAAAAATCTGTGTAAGTTCAATTAAGTTCCGAATTTCTCCAGGTAGCCCCATTTTTTCCGACACATCAACTGGACTATAAGCTTTAGGCGCCTATTATGATTAGCGAATCGAACGTTCAAATTAAAGCACATTATCGTATAGGCTTTCGTTGAATTTTAATAATTTTGTTTGCATTTTAAGCCAATTTTCAGAAAATTGCCCCTTCCGCATATAATGGGGAAGAAAAACCCCCTACTATGTATGTTATTCAAAGCATCATACTATATTCCGTCCGTGACGTAGTGAAATTAATTTAGCAAGTAATTCGAAAATTATGATGAAGAAGTCTATTTTTTGCTTTTTTTTTATTCCTAAGAACTTCTTAGACACTACCACTCCAAATAAAGATTTGAAGATAATAAAAATTGCAAAAAAAACATAAAATAATTTTTTCATAAAAACGCATACAAGCGTAGAAAAGCTCAGTTTTGTAAAACAAATCCTAAATTCAAAAAAGCAGCAGCTATACAGAATACCGAAATTTCTGCAAACTCAGTTTTATAAACAGAATCAAAACCCCTACAAAACTGAGTTCAAATTTGGAACCCTTCAAAACTTTTGGTCAGATGGCTTATATCTTACCTACTCCCCATAAATACTATAAAAGGAAAAATTCCGGCTTCTGTTGAAAAAAATGTTGCAAAAGAAAGATTTGCTTCAAATTCACCGGCACAAGCCGTATATAACGACCGAAGCCTTGACAATGACTGTGAGTTATGACTTCGATGCAGACAGACTAGAATTTTAGAATTCGCTAAAATTGTGAAGAAAAAACATTGCTATGTTTGTGCTGCGGTCCCAATAGCTAAAGTACAATTTCAGCATTCTGAATTTCTTAACAAAGTAAGAAATATTTAAATTTATTCTTTCAAGAACTTTTCTTTTATTTTTATTGAGGATGTCGTTTATATGAACTGCACTATGCTTTTATTTGAAGTACCTTATTTTAAAATCCGTACCAAATGCACGCATACAGCTCTGACTTTAGAAACTATATTATGACTGATGTCAAATGATTGACCTTGATGTAAGGATATTCTGTAACACCCTGTTAACCTATCTTATATCTTTGTCTCGAATAAAATCACCACCACTTGTAGCCATATGGCAGAGCCAGCTATTCCTTGTGCTTGTTTACATCGCACCAAATGCCATCCGTGCGTCGTCGTCGTCGTCGCCTAAATGAAACACTCCAACTGGAGTGTAAACAAATGATTTTAAAAATTGATTGTACGCAAGGGAGTCCGTTTCGTGTGTGCCGCTTCACCACTATAAAACTGCCTTACTCTCCGTCATCACACATACGCTTCGCTAATGGTCGCAATCTTGTGCTTTTCGTTCCCGTGCCATAATGATGATTGTTATTGTTTGCTTGATAGATATACAGTTGCAAGTACAACGCAAACCATGTTGCACACCCGCTGTTATATCCGGTTGTTTCCTGCACTTGGGCTTTGGGTTTTGGATTTGCTATAGACCTACCTCGTCAAACGTTTAAAATTTTAATGATTTACCAAAAGGGAAGAGTTTTCAAACCGCGATTTGAATGAAGCCATCTGCTAAATGCGCGCCATCGGAACAATGACCATCATCATCGACAGACGACAGCTTCCATCAACATGAAGATCTGAGTTTTACGGGTGACTTCACTATGATAATCATTGTTTTCGCGAAAATAATAAAGTGTTGTCATTCCCGGGACGACGACGACGTCCTTTTTTGTGTTGTTCAATCGATAGAAGATGAATTAATTAAATTACAGTCTCCCTAGGAAGTTACCCGGAAGCATTGATAAGAGATTTAAATCGGTCAATCCACCAAGAGAAAATGTACAACAGTAGGTACCTCCGCGCCCCATTTGCATTGAGTTGATATTTAATTGAATTGGGACTTTCCGAAGGAAATAGCGTGTTTATGGCATCGGTCCCTAGGGAAAGATTGAAAATGATTCGGTTAGGGGATTAGGTTTCGAGTTGATACGATCTATCAAGACCCATTTGATTTAAGTGTTCCAAGTGATTTGATATTAGATCTTGTTGTAAGGGAATATAAATATGTTTAATGTTTATGTATCTGAATTAAGTTAACATTTTATCTTCATTTTATTAAGCTGATTTTTGGATTTTTCGAACTAATTACTAGATGAAGGAGCATTAGGGGAATATTGTGAACATTGTATTTAAAGTCTTTCTACCTGAATACCTAGTAGGTAGGTATATTAACTTATTTCATTGAATCGCGTGGAAGAGGAAAACGTGCGTTACAAAAGTAATAAAATCCATTTCCATCCTGTAGAAAAGTTTAATTATGCTGTACAAAATTAATAATTTCATTTTTCAGAGAAAACATTTTATCTTCCACAGTTTTCGAGTAAAATACATATACCTACATTTTGTATGTTTTTTTTTTAATTAATACAGTTTTTTAAGTGCATTGTTTCATATGTTCGACAGTTACATCAACAGTTACTTTCGTTTGTCTTCTGTTGAAAAAAATAACCATATAAAAACTATACATATATATGATGAAACTTCATGCGAATGTACGATCTTCATGCGAATGTACGGTGTACATTACACCGACTTATAAGCTAAAGTTCAGTCAAAAAGATTTCAGCTAATTGAAAAATATAAGAGTAGTTATCTTCAAGTTTTTGTTCTTGTTTTTTAAGCAATGTATAATTTTAACAGTGTCTATGAATATGCAAAAAAAAAAACCACCGGTAGCCGCATCTGCAGCAGGATTTTTGTATTTGAAATATGGTACTACTGAACTGTCAGAGAGAATGAAATAAAAAATAAACAATTCTTAAAAGAAGTTTTCAAAGGCAAAAACACATATTAAACTAAAACGGAAAATGTAGAAGAAAATGCTGTTATAACAAATCGAATTAGTTGAACTTTATAACATAACTAGCGGACCCGGCGAACTTCGTACCACCGGACAGTCAACGAATGTCGTGTAATCTTTAAGTTACCTTTAATTAAGTTCTTTATTAGGGTAATAAAATTAATAAAAACAATTTGATAACTTTAAAATAGTTAATTAGAATAAGTGAACATAAATATTAAAGAAAATTAAAAACAAATTAAGGATTTCAATTAAATTGCGTGTCAGCAATAGTTAGAATCGGTTATAACGAAATATCGGTTATTGCGAACTAATTTTGAATTACCGACAAAGGTTCATACAAGTTCTACAAATCGGTTATAAGATTAAGATTAACATTTAGATTAGGATTAAGATTAAGTTTATGAATGTATAGCTATGGCATTGCCGTCAGCTCGGTTAGCAAATTATGTACATTGTATGTTCGGTAATAGTGAAAATTTAACTTGAAATATTAAATCAAATTCTGTTATAAATAATATCATATATTTACAAATGACTCTTAAGAAGTTATATAAGATTTTCCAATCAGAATCGTTAAGCACTGAAATTGTTTCCTTCATCGTCATAGTTTTCTTTCCGAAGAATATTTTTCTATGGTCAGCAAAGATGGGACATATACTCATGAAGTGGAAACAGTCCTCTTTTGCCTTCAAATCACATAACGTACAAAATTGGTTAAAACTGCCATTGTATCCGTTAAGTCCAAGGACTTCGTATCTTGTTTTAAAGATCAAAAATGTTTCTCTGCTATATCATTGAAGTAGCTTGACTCCATAAGGTTAAATTCAAGTTGCGAATATAGAAGTCTACTTTCGGATTTTCGAGCCTCTTGTATTAATTTATCACGTTCTGAATTTTCATGCGTTTGTATTACTTTATAGAGGTGATCTTTTACTTGATTTAGATTATGTTGGTTTAACGTTACCACTTCACCACAAGCGTTTCCCAAATCTTTCCATTTCGACACCCACCAGTCCTCATTTCTTAGCTCGTAAAGTGCCATTTGTTTTGTCAGTCGGTCATCATGATGTAACAACACCTTAACAATTAAGTCTGCATGCGACTTCAGAGTGCTATAGTAAAAATTTTTGGGAGACCCGTTTCCAGATATAATGAATAATTCGGGGTATTCAAAGAAAGATTAAAAAGTTTCTTTAAAAAGCATCTATGAAATGTTTCTATCGCTTCGTATTCGTCAATTCCCCATACCTGTGCAGCGTAGCAAAATGAACTCATGATAACAGCATCAAATATCTTGTATTTCGCAGATAAAAATATGCGTTGGTTTGAGAAGATGTTTTTCCAAGATATATTTAAAGGACTTTGTGAAGTTTTAGCTTTAAAGGTTATGTGATTTTCAAAATTTAAAGTTTTGTTAAAATTGACTCCAAGATATCTATGTATACTCATTAACTAATTTTAGACGAGTTCCATTGAAGTGCCAATTATACGCAGTTTGGTTCCTCGCTGATCTTGAGAACACCATAATTTTTGATTTATCAGCATTGATAACAAGTCCCCGTTTCGTGCAATAATCTGCTAGGCGATTAATCATCAGTTGGAGATTATCTGCAGATTCGGAAAGTATCACTAGGTCATCAGCATATAAAAGTACATTTACGGTTAAATCAGCAATTCGGACCCCTCCTGGAAGGTAGGCTTCTACATAATTAATAAATCGGTTATAACAAAACACCGGATATAACGAACGAATTCTCCAGTCCCATCGAGTTCGTTATAAGCGATTTTGAATGTATTTGCTTTATTTTTATGTTATGAATTTTGCTTCACGTTTTGCGCTCGGGTTGAATCTATTCATACGACTTTGTTTGTTCTGTTATCAGTGCTAATCTTCATGGCAAATGCAAGACGAATCGGAAATTGAATTCGTTTATCTAAAGTCATATCTAGATCATTGGAATCCTCGGTATCAAAACTTCCTCCCGTTTGAATTTTCGTTTGATTATTATATCATGATCATTGATCATGTTTGATTGATATCTCAAAACTTTTTTTTACGAATGCATAACTTACCTTATAGTACCTTTTATTGCAAGTAAAAAGCAAACATATCTATTTGTATTGATTTGCATATAGTAATTAGCATAAAGCAGTAAAAAAAAAAAGTCAAAAGTAGTCAATTGACTTAAATTTAAATCCTTTTTTTGCAACTCTGAGCAAAACTGAGCAAAAACTTAAAAAAAAACTCACATATCTGGTTCCGACAAGAATACTGTTTACTAATTTTTTTTTTACTCGAGGAAATATCAAAAATGCAACAAGAGCTCATTTTTTTATGGGAATGCCAGATGAAATATATCCTCCTACATATCTATAAATTTTCCAAAAATATTTGATTTTCCTTAAAAAAATTTGATAATTTGTTATTTGGGTATGTTTGTGTGCAATCGAACATAAAACAAGGTCACACTTTAAAAACCACTACAACTTTACAAACATATGTAGGTATGTATCATGAATGAAAGAATACAAGATTACGACACTTTGGCATTTTCACTTTGTTGTTGTTTCACTTTGTGACGTAATTTTCACTTGTGACGTAAGCACTTTACACTCTTTTTCCCTTTGGTTGGGGTAAATTCATAACAAGATTCCACCATTTAATTGTTTTTCTGTTTGTGCTTACGTCACAAGTGAAAAAAACACAACAACAAAAAGCTGAAAAAAAAACAAGTGCCGTAATCTTGTATTCATTCATTCATGGGTATGTATATCCCTATCGAGATACGTAAATTTATCATTCGTACCAACAATAAAAAAAAAATTTATCGATACTCGAATGCAAGTTGAAAATTTATCGGCAGTGGGATTTGACATCTCCTTTCATAGGGAATTTTACTATATTGTCAAAAAATAAATGACAGCTCACACTACGCGGATGACAGAATGATACTATATATAACGCTTTTTTCAAACTGTCAAAATCAAAATCTTGTAAAAGAATTTTGTAAATAATCTCTTTTTTCTAGTGAAATTTAAGATTTACGTGACTAAAAGGTTTAATAATACACTATTCACAATTTTCGCGCACAACATTAATATTTCCGCTCTTGTTTTCAATCAATTTTTCAAAAATGATAAAAAAATGTTCAGCTGTCATCCGCGTACTCCTGATTTTGACACAACCCTGCGAACGAGAAAGAGATATATCGTTGTTACCTAAAAAGCCCTATCGATAGTGATCCACAAAATCCACACTTGTGTTATTTTAGACTCATTTTGAATCTACTAATTGTATTGGATGAAAACAAAGCAACTTTCCCAATAATTTTTTTTATTGTATGTGCATTATAATATATGTATCTAATCCCTTTTTGATTCAGTGTGTAGGTAGTACATCGCAGCTCATATAAGTCATACATCACCAATGCATACAGTCCCGATTGAAACTATAAATCGAATTGAATCATAAATTTATGTGAATAAATTCCAAGCATATTCGGTTTTACTTGCGACACTCTTCAACATGAGTCCATCTCACATATCGATTCATAGATATGTCATTTGTCCACGGAACTTCATACTCAAGTGAATGATGTCATTGGTTTAAATATATATTCTCTCAAAATCCAATTTCATCCTTTTGAATAACACTCATCCCGGAACGGATGATTGTACAAAATAGTGGTCGGCATCTCCAGCAAACTTCTCTGTAGAAGTAGACACATAGCCAAATGTATGAAATATACTCTCAAGTGCATTTCGGTTTGAAAGTGGATATCATTCATTTCATTTCAAATCTACAGATTTTATTGTCCATCCACTTCAGCTTCACACAAGATATGCGCATAACTCCAGCAACAACAAAAAGGATAGAATAAAGAAACGATTCTCCGAAGTGATACTGAGAAATGTTTTATAAAATGCATTCACTTTCCAGAAAAGTCCCCAATAAAACAGAAAATCAAGACTCATCGCATGGTTCAAGAAAACCATGAAGGCCACTTGTGTGTTGTGTGCTTCGGTTTCGCACAATCATATTTATATATTGTGCAACTGCAACAGTGTCAAGCGCCCCCAATCGACTAACAAGGGTTTCATTCATTACCAACATAAAAGCAAATTAATAAACCGAACGAAGAAGGGGAGAAGCTATACCGCAACCATCGCCAATTGCATTCAATATGAGAATCCTAAGAACACTTTGAATTCATCTTTAAGTGCGACCATGTGAATTGGATTTACCATCCCCATCACCCTTGATTCCAGAAACCGACACTCTGATGACGAATTCTCAAGTGGTTCGAGAAGCCTAAAGAGCTTTTCGTTTTGATAAAACTAGACCACCATCAAGTATTTTTATAAATAATGTGACACCTCGAACACATAACACACAAAGGCTTAAGCGCTTAAGCCTCCACGGGAAGGTAATTAAATTGCATTATTCCTGTGATATATGGTGTCTTAACTAATTACTGCATGGCGGATAATTTAGTGAAGACATTGCCACTAATATTCCTTCTGATTGGGGTAAAGGAAAGTGTTATTGTTGTCGCTGCACTACATCAGGAGAAGACAGAAGGCCTCCGAGCAAGCTAAGCCTCTTTAAAAATAGAAAAATAAATGTCAAGCGATAGGGTTATGGCTTGGTACTCCCGTAAATGTGTCTGTCTAAAAATACAATCAGTCAGAACTTAGAAAATGTATGACATGTTTTCTAGACTAAGTGAAGAAATCCAATTACTCGTGCACTGTGAGAAAGCATTTCAGACTTATTTACTGATTGAAGGGTTTTTATTTCTTGTAATTCATGATTTTTTTTTACAGTTCCTTTCAACAGAATAGGGAAATTTTATTTTTATTATTTTTATAATTTGATACCCTGTTTTAAAAAGACTTTGATTTTTTCTTGATCTTGATAAAAATCTAAAGACAACGGCCTTTTTTCAGACATCTGATTTTGAAGGTTTTGAAAGGTGAGAGTTATACCGAAACTCTCTAAATAACTAGAATGTTTTTGTTGAATTCTACACGTCAATGCTTCTGCTTCATTGAGCTTCGTCAGTGTTTTAAAAAACAGGTAGCCAATGAGTGGCATCAACAAGATGATGTAACTTAAATAAATATAATACAAGTCAATTGTGCTTATTTTACCTCCAAGTGGTTAACCCGGATATCTATGCTGGTCACGTCCATCTGGACTTGACGTTCTAGATACGAGTGTTGCGTAAATTAAAAAAATAGCAACACTTTAATAATGCTATATATTTGATAGTACTGGGGTCCAACTATGTAATTCTATAAGAACGCTTTAATAAACGAAAGTCGAATGGAAAAAATTTCCTTTCGCAAATTTGGCACTACCTAACTCGAAAGTAGATGTCAAAACCATTCGAATTCGCACAATATTGTTCGCATGCGAGCAACTCTTTCTTCTAAATTAAAAAAAAAAAAAAACATACAAAATGCACGAAAACATATTTTTCTGTAATTGTTAAAATTTATATAACTGTTTTTAACTAATGAATAATTTATTTTTTGCGTGAGGAATCACTTAAAAGTTTCACAAAAGCTTCTCAATTCATTGTTTTTGGCCAACACAATAACGAAGCACACCATTTGTAAAATGATTTAAAAAGATCAACACATAAATTCATCTTCTAAAAGCGCTATTTTTATTGAAAAACTGAAAAGAAAAAAATTTCTTTATTATCGCTTTATTATATTTACATTTTTAATCATTCTTTTTGCGATAAGCACCATTATACGTACCTTTATATTATGTACAATGTATTGCATTTAGAGCGTATTTTTCTCGTTCCAATATGTTTCTCATTGGAAAAAAAATCTGATAAAACTCAACAACAACAATATTCACGATAATTAATTAATATTTTTATCACAAATTTTCTTTAATTTATAATGTTTCACAAAAAAAATGTAATTGTTTGCATTTTCAATTCATTTGTGAAATAAAATGCGAGACTCGTTCGAAAATCGGAAATATTGTGGGATATTTTTGGGAATTATTTTGTTCGATTCTCATTTCATACATAGTGCCAGTTGAAAGTAGAATCGGAAATGATTTACCTACCAATGAGTTTATGTTAAAGTCCTGTTAAAAATGACACCTAAATTTTTTGTGGCATTGACATATTCTAAGATAGTCCCGTTAAGCATAATACATGGGAAATTGGATACATCTAGTATTTTTTTTTGGAAATAACTAGGCATTTGCATTTACATGCATTAAGGGCTAATTCGTTATAAGAAGTCCAGTTTAATATCCGTTCAAGTTCTTGATTTAACATGAAGATACAATTTTCTATAGGGAATTTTACCATCTTGTCAAAAAAAAAAAAAACAGCTCACACTATACAGATGACAGATTGAAATATGTATCGTAATCAATTTGTCAACAATGATAAAAAAAATTCATACTGTATACTGCTGTTTTTGACAATTCTGTGAGAACGAGAAAGAGATATATCGTTGTTACCTAAAAAGTCCTATTACACCTAAAGGGCAACTTCTATAAATTTGGATGTCATCTGCATAAAAGTGCTTAGATGATTCAGTTATAATTGTCGCAATCTCGTTTATGTATAACGAAAACAGAAGTAGATATAAAATCGAGCCTTGGGGAACTCCTTGGAGTATAGGCAGCAATTTTGAAATGTTATTATTATTAACATGAAAAATGTTCTGTGCCAAACTCTCAACAGATATGAGAATGAAAAGAGTGTGATGTACAAAACCGGTGGTATTTTCTGCACCGAACTTCCCTTTAGAAATCGAAATATCTACTAGGAATTGAAAAAGGACCCTACCTAAAACGGGATAAGGAAAAAATAGTGCTGACAATACCAAAGCAGTGTTACCAAAAAAAAACGTCTTTCAAAACTTGGTCAATTTGATCCTTGTTACGATGCGTTTAAAATTACCATTAAAAGATAAAATCAAAGGGAAGTAATGGCCCCCTTTAAAATAAAAAATGATGGAGCACCTGCTATTTCACCGCCGTCATTGTGTTGTTTTGTTGTGAACATAAATAACACATTAGACATGACCATTTAAGGGTATGCCATTCCAGATGACATTTTTTATACATTTATTCAGCACGTTTTATACTTCACAGTGACTTACTTCGAAAATGGTTATTAGTAGGTATAGGAGTACCAAAGTATCTATTTTCGACGGAATTTACTGGTGAGAATAGTACTTAGTACTTCTTTCTAGTACTTTTACAAAAATTCATGAATTATTGAAGTAAATATACTGAGTTGCGACAATATAAGAACCTCCACAATGAATACCCAATTTTTCAGGGCAAAAACACTCCATTCTAAGTTGGAGAATTTATTTCCTACAAATATAGTGAAGCCTGTTGTCTCTCAGGATTTCTAAACAATGAAGCCTGCTGTTTCACAAGATTTTTACAGTCAAACCTTATGTTCAGGACTCCTAAAGTGAATCCTGCTGTCACAGGATTTCTAAATTGAAGTTGAAGCCGGCTTTCTCAGGATTTTTACAGTGAAGCCTGCTTTCTTAGGATTCACACAGTGAAGCATGCTGTCTCAGGATTTCTACAGTGAAGCCTGCTGTAGTGCTGTCTCGGGATTTCTACACTGAAGCCTGCTGTAGTGCTGTCTCGGAATTTCTACACTGAAGCCTGCTGTAGTGCTGTCTCGATTTCTACCGTGAATTCTGCTGTCTCAGGATTTCTACACTGAAGCCTGTTTTCTTAAGATTCACATAGTGAAGCCTGCTGTCTCAGGATTACTACAGTGAAGCCTGCTGTAGTGCTGTCTCGGAATTTCTACTCTGAAGCCTGCTGTAGTGCTGTCTCGGAATTTCTACACTGAAGCCTGCTGTAGTGCTGTCTCGGGATTTCTACGTGAATCCTGCTGTCTCAGAATTTCTGCACTGAAGTCTGCTGTCTCAGGATTTCTTAAGTGAACCCTGCTTTCTCAGGATTCCTACAGTAAATCTTGCTGTCTCAGGATTTCTTCAGTGAATCCAGATGTCTCAGTATTCTTACAGTTAAGCCTGCTGTCTCAAGATTTCTAAAGTGGAGCTTGCTGTCTCAGGATTTTTACAGTGAAGCCTACTGTTTCAGGATTTCTGGTAAGGTAATGATAGTACTTATAATATTTAAGTATGAATAAAACCGAATGAAATGTATGACGCTATAATGTAATTATTAAACCTGTATCATATTAAATATTGTGAAGAAAAATAACATGAATCAGTGAATAAATAAGGAATACAATAAATAAGGAATAAGTTAGAGCTACTTCTAAAATTCCACAACCTTCATAACAGAAACATCCATTTCTTAAAAAGCAATTTATGTGCACTCATTCATAAGTCATGCCTCATGCCATTTCAAAAGCAACAACTTGACAATCTATAGTTCCTGTACTTATCATGTTAATTTCAAGTTTCATACCACCACAAGTAGGAGTACCAATAGGTATAAGTATATAGGTACTTATTTCAACACACCAATCCTATTGTTAAAGTTTTTCTTTTCAAAGTTAAAATTTCCACTTAAAAAGTTTATTTGCAACTTTTTTGTTTTGCTTTTGTTCTTTCCGTGTAGAAAGGAGTATACGAATTTTCACTCATGTTTATTACTTCGCACCATTCTGTAATGACAAGAGGAAACGTTATGCGCTTTTCGCTTGTAAATTATAAAATAAAAATGCATTCACACAACATACCTATACATATATGTATGTACCTACACTTACTTATAAATGCTTACAACAGGAAACAGAAAATAAATAGCAAGTGCCTTTACTTGCAGCTATTTCTTTAACAACACAACAAAAATCCATACAAATATGGAATGTGATTCAGATTGCTATTTTTGAAAGATATCAATTTTTTTCCTTCCTCTGGCACTGGCTGCTCCCTCCCTGTGAGAAATGCAATAATGACATATTGACATATCACTGTGATATATCTGTTTGGATTTGTTTCTTTATATATTTAGACAGGCAGCAAGTAGCGCAACACGCGATGCGTTGGTGGCAGCATAATGGTGCTGGATGATGAGGATGCGACATTTTCCAGATGTCTTCGAATTCAGCCGTCCTTGGATGTCTTTATTTTCACGGTTCCATATCCATTGGTATATCCAACATCGTGCTCGTTTTCAGTCTGCCACTGCCAAAGTGAACAACAAATCGCTCCCGGGAAGCTAAATTAACTCGAACTCGAAGTGATTTGTGAGGCGTTAAATCTGAATGTGTGATACTATTCCACTTTAATTTGGAAGTGAAACTGTGCTAATCCACTGGGGTAGGTTTGGAATAGGAATGTCATGAGATACCTACATAATATATCTATGCAATGGAATTTCAAAAGGAATCTTTGAAATTGTCACCTTAACACAGAAAAATAACTAACGAACGAGTATAACATGGAATTCGAATGAATGTCGTTGAGTTGATGTTTATGATGAGGGAATACAAATTATTTAAGAAGAGGAAGCATTGTGCTGCTGAAACGACGATCTAATTAATTTTTAATTAAAGACGACGCGCGACTGAATTAATAAAAAGGAATTCTTTTGAGGATTGATACATTAAAAATGAACTTGTTATGTTGAAGTATAGTATTAATAAAAGATTCCGGTAAACCAGAGTTGTAATGATTTGAAATAATTTATTGAGGAAATAAGTTAGATAGCTACTTTTAAAAAGTTGGGAAAAGCGAATTGATTGGTCGGTGATATTAAAGTCTTAATATGGTTTCAAAAATGAGGCTTGAAAACAATGTCGCGGTACCGCTTTTGGACACTAAGGCCTTACGGTACGCCATAGTCGCGCCTTCAAAATTATTCAGAAAATAATTATGTAAACAAAATAAAGGGCATGACTAGGTACGTCGTACAAACTTACTCCTGTGGCAAGTTACTTTCGTTTAGATGACTGGAAAATTCAATTGTTCAGGTTTTTTTTAACTGATTTTCTGTATTTCATATACATATTTTTAAATAATAGAAATGAAAAAAAAATTAGAAAGACATCATCGTTGGCAACAAATTACTCATATAAAATTTTATTGAAATTAGTAGTGTTTTTTCAAGAACAATAGAACAATGTCGGTTTTTCAAAAAAATAAAACTTTTAAAAAAATTGTTTTTTCAAATTTTTTTTTGCCATAGTATTATTTAAATTTAGCAGTTGTCACGTCGTTACCAAGATATGGCGTTCCAAAAAAGGGGTAATTCATAAAATTTTGCAAAAAAAATTAAGAGAAATATAATTTTTCACTTATTTTCCTCTCTTATACCCTTTCTATCTTTCGTTCTACGGCAAAAGCGTTCAGTGTTTTAAAGAACGTTAATTTTTACAATATTGATTATCCAATCATGTTTCTATGTAATTTTTTACCGAGATATGGGGCTCAAAAGAAAGGGTAATTTTACAAATTTTGCTATGAAAAAAAATTGCTTACAAAATTTGAAAAATTACTCTTTTTTTGGAGCGCCATATCTCGGTAATGACGTGACATACAAACATGTTTTTATAATCAAAATTGTGGAAAATTTAACGTTCTACAAAATACACCTGAACAGTTTTACCGTAGAACGTTAGATACAAAGGGTATAAGACTTAAAAAGGGTATAAGAGTTGCATTTTTCTTAATTTTTATAAGCAAATTTAAAAAATATCCCTTTTTTGGAACGCCATATCTTGGTTACGATGTGACATACATTGTATATAAATTTCTATAGTACAATCATGGAGCAACGCCATCTAAAGAAAGTTGTGAACCGCACATTTTGAGGTTCTTACATTTACTAAGTGTCTATTCTGTTACCATAACAATAGTCGTCAACAAAACAAATTAACAATATTTAATGTAGGTATTTTATTGGCTTTAAAATCCTAATTTCTTTCACAAGAGTCGTAAACAAAACAAAAATCATGTATGTTTACGACTGTTGTTAGGGTAACAGCTAGTAAATGCACGAACCTAAAAATGCGTTATTCACAAGTTTCTTAAGATGGCCAGGCGGTGATTATTCAGCATGAAAATACTATATAAATGTATATACAATGGTGACATATAAACATGTTTGTATAGACAATACTTAAGCAAACTTATCGTTAAACAAAACGTACCTAAACGCTTTGCCTAAGAAAAAAAGTTATATAGGAAATACCGGAAAAATCCCGAACATTTTGCAGTCCACCCCCCCCCCCCACTTTCCATTCTTTTAGCACAGGGTCTTCAAGGTCCAAAACTTAATAAACCATCCCAAAACAACATCTGAAAGTTTCTTTGACCTCCGACCTTTTTCCACCGAAAACTACCTGCCGACTGGACTACTAACTCGAAACATAAATGCAAAATTCCTGCCGTTGTCGCTAAGTCGTACTTCTTTAATGGTTTTTATTTACTTATTTTGGATTGAAACTTCTTGATGCCCGATTTATAAGGATTTATATATGAAAACACAATAAGAGCGGTAAATAAGCTTCAGCAAGGAGAGTCCCAAAGGACTGTTGCAAGTCATATCGGTATGTCGAGAATATTAGAATACTTAAAAATTTGTCGCGATATTTTTTTTTAAATAACCTCTGGTAATGCTAACTTGACAATCAAATTAGCATCACCAGGGTTTATTTTCAAAAAAAAAAATAGCGCGTCAATTTGTTTAGTTGCATGACGTATTTACCGCAAAATAGCTACAATTATTCTTTTTTTAATCATTTTTATTTTTCGATAACATTCAATCCTTTTTCTGAAGTAGTAGTACTAACTTGACCATGAAGCTATCATTACCAAGAGTTTATTTTCAAAAATGATTTTGCAACATTTTTTTTAGTTCTACGACATATTCATGACAGTTATGGCCAAACACTTTTAAATATTTATTGGGTTGTTGTATCTTAAAATGAGATTTTTCAATTTCACCAACCATTTTCATTTTTAAAAGGGCCAATAAACTAAAGTCAGACAGAGAGAACGTGGAAGACAGAGAGAACGTTGAAATTTTTCGATTGATATGCTCTCCTCTCGCTTGCTCTAATGAAAGAGAGCCATGAGTGGTGAATAAAAATACGGGGTTGGCATCAAGTTTCCTCATTTTTAAAAATTCACCTCCCTATGTTGGTGCAAACCATTTTAAGCTAAAATGCCAATAAATTTTATTGCTCCGTTAACTAAAATGCTTTTAGCTGTATTTTGGTGAAACTGGGCATTAATCCAATAGTTAATCTTTTGAAATTTCAAAATGGTGATGCTAACTTGACGGACATTTCTTCTTTATCTTTATAAAAAATCTCCTTTCTGAAATTTCTTATCCAATACATTCTTTTACAGAAGTCAGGTCAGTTAATTTGTTTCATATTCATTTCTAGATTTACATCACTCACAAAATTTTTGATGTTAATAGTATTTTGTTCGTTTGCAGTATAAGGTAATTTTACGTCAGAGAAATCTGAACCGTATAAGCTAAAACATATCTATGTTTTTTTATTACTATTGAATTGAAAAGGAAAATTGCACATATTCAAGTCGAAATATATTTGCTGTTAGTGAAACAAAATATTATTTTTCTAATTGCTTTTTCATTGTGGCTGAATTGATTTTATATTTGAACTTCACCAGGATCACTTTTACTGCCCGTGGCGTAGTGATTAGTGGGTCGGACTATCACGTGAGAGGTCTGGGTTCGAAACCTGAGTACACCTTATATTTTTTCATGCGCACTTTATCTTATAAGGAAAAAACAAATCCTCCAAGAGTATCATTGTCATGAAAAGTGAATCTCATCTAAGTCGCTAGGATTCGACGAGAAATTGTAGGTCCCCTCCAATCCTGTAGAACTAACAACGCATATAAAAGGATTGGTTTAGAGTGAAAGTCACTAGGTAGAGATTCTTCGGAGTTATTGTTGCCACTAAATTTATTTATTTTTCTATAGCCATCACTTGGTTTTCCACTAGTCAGTGGTCATAAGCGGTGGAATGTGTAGTGCATACGACTTCGAAGACTGAGTAAATCTGAAGGCGTGGGTTCGAATCTCACGGTGTGCATGTGAAAAAGTTTTTCATAATAAAATTGGATTAAAGCTCAATACCACTAGAAAAGGAGACTGATGAAAGGAATTAGCAATCCTTGAAATAGCTATATCTCCAGCCAAAGATAGAAAGAAACGAATAATAATATTCGTAAACGAGTAAATAAAATTCGTTTAAAAATTGGTGGTAGCGCCTTTAAGTTGTTGTTGTTGTTCGAAACAAAATATTATTTTTCTAATTGCTTTTTCATTGTGGCTGAATTGATTTTATATTTGAACTTCACCAGGATCACTTTTACTGCCCGTGGCGTAGTGATTAGTGGGTCGGACTATCACGTGAGAGGTCTGGGTTAGAAACCTGAGTACACCTTATATTTTTTCATGGGCACTTTATCTTATAAGGAAAAAACAAATCCTCCAAGAGTATCATTGTCATGAAAAGTGAATCTCATCTAAGTCGCTAGGATTCGACGAGAAATTGTAGGTCCCCTCCAATCCTGTAGAACTAACAACGCATATAAAAGGATTGGTTTAGAGTGAAAGTCACTAGGTAGAGATTCTTCGGAGTTGTTGTTGCCACTAAATTTATTTATTTTTCTATAGCCATCACTTGGTTTTCCACTAGTTGATTAATCCTTTGCAAAAAATTTCAAGAATCTAATAGCAATGTCAATTTGATCTTCAATGTCCTGAAGTACTTAAGCATTTCTATAGCAAGAGAGATAAGTAAGAGAAAAATGTATTCTAGTTATTTTTTTCCTCCTTCAGTACAAGTTTATGAAGAAATATAAAATTAATTCATATAAAATCAATTTCAGATTCTACAAACTTTGGTAAATGACAAACATAACTAAAACTTTTAAATTGTATGCTGTTAAATGAAATAATCATTAATTGAATTTAATTGAATAAATGGAATAACGTCGTTCAAATTAACTGTATAACCATAAAAACCAAAAAATCATTATATTAATTAAGCAATAAAAACAAAAATTTCTTCACCATTCAAAATGATGTCCATCATCACTCCTCTCAAAAAACAATTCTCTCCAGACAAACCATTGTATATACATTTCTATAGTATTTTCATGCTGAATAATCACCGCCTGGCCATCTTGAGAAACGTGTTATAAACACATTTTTAGGTTCGTGCATTTAATAGTTGTCTATTCTGTAACCCTGACAACAGTCGTAAACATATATTATTTTTGTTTTGTTTACGACTCTTGTCAAGGAAATATGGATTTTAGAGCCAATAAAATACATTATATATTATTAATTTGTTTCGTAGACGACTATTGTTAGGGTAACAGAATAGACACTTAGTAAATGTAAGAACCTCCAAATGTGAAGTTAACAACTTTGTTTAGATGGCGCTGCTCCATGGTTGTACTATAGAAATTTATATACAATGAGACAAACAATCACCATCACCACCCATTGAATTAATGTGGACTGTTATTCTTAAAAACAAAACCGAACATCTGGTGTGCTTGTGTTGTGCTGTGCGCGTAGGTACTGTCATCGATGCGATTTTCAAATCAAAAGACAAACAAAAGCAATACAATACCTATTATCGACAATATTTACAGAAAACCAAATTATCCTTACTGCAAATAATTACAATATACATTTTAGAACAACTACCCCTCCCCATTATGTTAGCGCTGGCTGCTCATTGTTGTGTTGGGCTTTCTTATTAAAATCCATTTTACCCCACTAGAGGGCGACTACACTGCCATTGCGAAAGCATTAAAGTTCCATAAATTAAGCGTAACGCAAAAAGAAGAACACACAAAAAACAACATATTTTGCAAAGCACAAAGTACAAATAATTGAATGAGCCGTGCCCGGGCGCCACCGCAATTTGTCCCCCGTGTCCATCGAGTGGCACGGCCCCAGAGTGCCCCCCGAATGATGAAGTATGGTAGTGGTGGTCGTGGTGGGCAAGCATCAGCACAGCCTTGTCTTGTGTATACAAGGCAAACAAATGCACAATTAAAATTAACGCTAATAAAAGCACTTCTTAAAAAACCCATAAAACTTGATGATCCTGAAATTTGGCGAAAGCAATGAGAGGAAAAGTCCTTCACGCAAACTAAAGCGAAAGTAATCACCCATCCAACAAAAGCGAGGGGGTTTCTCTTGTACTGATTGTGTGTGTATATATATATACTGAACGGTAATTGTAACATAACTGGTGCGTTCGTTCGAACCTCGCCTCGACTTCTTGGAATAAACTTTATTCAATACGTGTTGTCATTCGCAGCAATACCATCAGAGGGGTTGTTTGAGGGTGGTAAAAACGTGGGCTGAAATTTGAACTAATTTAGTTAAAAGCTTATAAATACCACCCTCCGACTCTTAATCTATTCGAGACGTTCTTAATGTGTATCTTTAAAGAGAAAATCATGACACTGTTACCGTTCGAAACTAAAGCAAGCAACACAAGGTTCTACACTTTTACAATTCTATACAGTTGGGGTCAAGGGTTTCGAACGCTTTTATTTGAATATTGGTAGAAATATGCATAGTAGATACGTCTGCTGTTTTGTGCTGATTTATAATCCGTAACTAATTTGAAAAAAAAAAATTAGAGCTTAATTTATGATTGCGACACTCAGCGTGTTTTTCGCGCACTTTGGGTGTGTTGAGGTTGGGTTCTTCTATACCACCTTCCGCCGTCGCCGTCATCCCCTAGATCTTCACATGGAAAATGGAA
Organism: Baccha elongata; assembly: GCA_951217065.1. Taxonomy (NCBI): domain Eukaryota; kingdom Metazoa; phylum Arthropoda; class Insecta; order Diptera; family Syrphidae; genus Baccha; species Baccha elongata. The sequence goes on from OX578273.1 coordinate 36,899,426, forward strand.
AAACCATTCACCCAATTTGTAGATTTGTGTGTACAAAGGTCTGTGGCTCTTTATAGGAATGATAATTTATTATTACGGTAGAAGTGGGAAAAATGCTTTTTGCTTTAGCACTATAATACCAAACTGTTGGTGAGGTTGTGTTTTGTGGAAATTTTAATTAGTACGACCTTTAGTCGTCTACACAGAGGGGCACTTTGCTAAATTTGTTTTTGGCATCGATTTGATAAATTGTGTGCTAAGAGATTTTAGCTTTTTGGCAGGACAACGTGGAGTGCTATTATATAATAGTAGATTTAAAGATAAGAGATGGGAATATCTTTTACAAAAAGATCTTGCAACATATTTTTGTCTTAATGGGAAATTAAGTGATGTGTAACTTAATTGAAGAAGGTTTTCTTGCAGTATTTTTGGTTGGTGATTGTGTAAGAAATTATACTATAAGTATGTGTGAATAGAAAAATGTTGATACATAAAATTAACTTTCTTCCACAAATAATTTTAAATTTTATTGTAAAACGGACCTTAAGTCTTACAAACAAATAAAAAAGTCATAATGCGGTGTTTTGACTTGCCATTTTGTAACTGCCAAAAGAAAAATAAAGGGCAGGGACTGATAAAATAAATAGCTCAACTTTGCCCCCACGTTACCTGCTATTGCGTGATTTTACATTAGCGTAATGTACAAACATATATACAATGTAACGGTTACCAAATGTATTTAAATTTAACGAGGCAAGCTTATTGGAACTTCGTTCAAAATACATATGCTTAAGATAGCCAATTAATTGATGGACTTTTGCTAATCGCTCTTTCTTTTGGAGAGGAAAACCAAAGAAATGGTTTGCAAAACATTCATTCGATTCGATCCTACTGTATGGGGCAGAAGCATGAACCTACAAAGCTCTCTTGAGTTGCAAAAAATCCTTTGAACGAATTATGTTCCCGCTTGTGACAAGAAAGCAATCTGCCGAAGAAAGCAAGCCAATAAAAACCTTTCGAACTGTATAGGAACCCTCATCTAGTCGAGATGTTCCGTGTTCAAAATGTAAGATGGTTAGGATACGCGGTGTGCAGAGAATAATCATCGACGGTCGAATATAGTATTTTATGCCAAGCCTGAGGGCACAAGAAATAGTGGCAGACTACACCACCTCCACAGATCCTGTTGAAGTAGCGATCTCCGCCAACTTAAGGTACGAAATTTTAGACAAGACAGAGAGCTGGGATCAAGCAGGATGTGGAATTATATTATGTAAGACCCCGGAGCACCTCGTTCTCCGATTGGCACAAATGGACCAATTCATTTTGGTCTTGGTATCTGTTGTCGGTAAGGTAACCTTTAGAGGGGATTGGAAATCTAAGATTTTATTTATTAGAGTTAAAAAATATTATATAATTATAATTTTTACAAAATTAATTTTCAAATAATTTTTTTTTTTAATTTAGAAATTGCTGTATTTTACCAGAAGTTAGAAGTTGCTTGATGCGTTAGACAATGGTGCCAAAAAAATTTTTTTGAAAAAAAATTGTTGTATTTTTTGTTGTACAAATTTAAAGGTGTTGGGCGATATTGCCATAACCATGTTAAATCCATGTTAAGAGTTGTATGTCACTAGGCAGTGGTTTTTCGGAGCTGTCATTGCCGTTAAATTTGTATTTTTTTTTTAAATCGCAAAAAACTAGGTAAATCACCCAAAACATAAGAATTTGATTCGCCGAAAAATCTTAAAATGTCATATAATACTCAAATTAAATGGGTATCTTGTCAGAATTGACAAATGGGCCGAAATACTTTTTAGTGACTTAAAACTGGTCCCTTCAGATGAATTTCACTTTTAATTCTGTAAAAACCTATGCTGTGGTCGAGATCCAAGACCAAATCCACCGCGGAACCCAAATTATCCAGCCTCAGCTTCGACATCTTATCCTTCTTATCAGCACCGCCCGGGGCATATCTGTATGCTGACCGATCTTCTTCAATTTATTTGTGTAATCACCATACGAGGACCAGAAACACAGTTTTGTACCTAGATGAGCGTATCACAGTTGCTGATGGAACAAGTGCAAGTAAGGGGTATTCAATATTTCAATACCTTCGTTGTTCAAATGCCAGTAGTAATGTCTCCATGCAAACAATTCCTTAGCCAAAAGCCGCACGAATGTATAGTGCTTGCATAGTTTTGATGACATGCAAGTTGGGAATTGCATCCAACTCGGGGTGTTTTGGGAGGTGAAAATCTTTTTTTTGGCCACAATGACTCAAATTAAATGGGTATGACACCTTCTTTGAAAAGGTATTCGTCACGATGAGCCTTTGGCGTAAGAAGACCAACTACTTATAGCTAATATAGCAAATTACGGTAATAATAATGTTGTCATTTTACACAACGGAGTTGTATTTCATGAGGACATATCAAACACGACATGATAATATAATCGTTACAAAAAAAACGGCTGCAACGATTTTTTTTGAAATAATTCGAGCTGGTTTTTATCTAATTGTCTTTTTAATTTATTCAGTAAACATCGGTTTATTCAAAAAACCATTTCTGCATACTTGAATTTTGGATTTCCAAAAAGAAAACGTTTTGGAACAGCATTTTTGATATGAACTGAAAGCACTTATTATAATAAAACTAAATTTGATCGGTTATATCAATTATCTCACTTGTTGGAAAAAGTGATTTCTTAAGCTACTATATAACTCACAAAACCCGCGATTATGAACTGAAACACTTCCGTTTATTTAATGAGCTTCAACCCTGCTGTCGACTCATCTACTTTTTTTTCGGTTACCTTTCCGACCCACAAATTTGCTGTGCGGGCTCTTAGACTATAACCGTGTGACAACATAGCTGTAAATTTAATAGAATACCAGCCTTAAAAAAACACGATGTAAATAAAAACGAGATTTTGTTTATGCACAAAACATAAAGTGGCAACGCTAACAACGGATTTTATTGGAATAAGGACACTTAGGATTTTGGAACAGAACTTTTTATTTGTTGGCAAATAAAGGGAATATTATAAATTATTATACAACGAAGTCCCCAGTAAACTAAGAAAAGAAGTGTGGAAAAAAAATAAGTTAGAAAGCATATTGATCTTGATGCATGCATACCTTATTTTTGCTCGTGTTCATCCTCGTGTTCATTCTCATGTTCATCCACATAATTAAAACTAAAACAAAAAAAGAAAAACCTAAAACTTTTAATGAATTTGCAAAAAATCTAAAACACTCAAAATCCTTTTGCTAAATTGATTCTCCTTTAATGGCTATTTAATAAAAACTGCAGCAAACATGCATAGCAACCATGAAAGTCTACATAATATCTAGCACCAAGCGCGTCGACAGCCCTCCTTCCCGTACAAAACTTTTTTAATTATAATTCTCTGCTTTACACTCGATTAAAATTCGAACTTTAGATTATTGTAGACTCATAGAGCACCCAGGACTATCAGTCGGTGTTGATTTCAACGAGATTTTATATGATAATCTCGATAGAACTTCTACATTGCTTGCTTGGAGCTAATCCCTTTTTGCAGCAGAATTAACTAAAGTTCGGTTTGTCTTTAGCTTAAGTTGGTATCTGTAACTTTGCGTCACCATTTTTAACTTTTATATGAACAGAAGCACGTTACCGTAATTCACCTTATCAACGTGTTTTAATGAAAAGCAAATATTTTGATTTATCTAGATACATACGCAACATATAGAAGGAATAAACTTTATGTCTTCTTTTCTAAAGTACATATTTATAGGAACGCATGATTATAGAATCCGATGCCAAGTCACACGAATTTGCATTAATTAGAGTTTCCGACTCGCGATGCATATCTAAGCATAAGGAGAATATCATATGATTTAGCTGTGTTTGTTTCCATAAGGAAACTAATTTCCTTGTACGACTTTTATGCAGAAATTCAAACGATAAACTCAAACGAAAGTATATACGGAGTTTGGAAGCTATTCGTTTGCCAAAGAAGTACAAGGAAGCACTATCCAGGACACACACTTTTAACATGCCTAAGTTGAAAAACTACAAATCGTGCTGAGCCAAGACAAGCTAGGGCAATACAAAAGCAGGAGTTTTGGGGCTGAATTTGCAAAACCATCTGCCAAAATTGGCAACAATTTTGAAACTGCAAAACTTCGATGTAACGGTGGTTTTAGGATCATAGGTACGAATGGCAATGGCAAACTCCATGATGAAACGAATTATATGGAAAAAGATGAGATTGAATATAATTATAGAATAAAGTGTTATAGGAAGCGTTAATAATTTTTGGCTGATACCAGCGAGGATTCTCACAGTGATGAGTGATGTTGTTATTTTTCCCTTTGAATATTAAATATAGCGTTCGAGGTTCTAGAGAGAAATATGTATGTGATGGTAGCACAATTCCAAGAAGGCATTTACACACAGATCTATAGGTACAGAATGGAATACCTCTTGCTATGGATGTTTAAGTTAACAAAAATATTATAATGAGGCATTTTGATGTTTATTTTTATATAAGGCTGTGCGTTATTATTAGTTAAGAGGTTGTAGGCAAAACAATAACATGTATTTTTAAAATATCAATAATTGCATAATATCGCTAAAGGATAGAAATAACATATATTTCTACATTATATGTATAATAATGATATCGTCATTAATGTTATAATTGTGACTTAATTATATAGTGGTAGAGCAACGAACACCATATATAAATGTTGAATGGTTATTGGTGTCTTAAAAAATAATTCCTGCATAAAAAGAAAATCTGAAAAAAAATCGGACTTGAGTATCAGTATATGACATTACAAATACGATGATAGAGAAATAAAGGGCACGACTGGACACAAACTTGTTCTTGTTGCAAGTTAGCGTCTTCCATAAAATGCGCAAAAGGTTCACACAAAATTGCTTTTGTAGCAAACTAATGGACTTCAAAAAAAAATTTATATACAGGGTGAGTCATGAGCAATGCGACAAAATGCTAGAGCGTGTAGGATGCGTTGAGACAAGAAAAAAATCGTATGGGAGGGGGGGTCTATTCCCCTCCGTTTAGCCGGGAGGGGCAATTTTCGAAAAAACTGACTTAAAATGGGAAAAAAATTATTTAAAATCAACGGCTTCATTCACAATGCTGTGCGATACGTTTTTGAAAAGCCAATAACTTTTTCTTTCATTCTGTGTTTAAATAAATCTATTCTAAGAAATAGTTTTTGAAATATTAATTTTCAAAGTCAAAATTTTGAAAAAAAAAATTGAAAAAAAAATTTCAAATTCATTTTTTTCAAAATTTTACGTAATTAAATGCTAATTTTAGTTTCAAAATTCAATGCTGTTATTAATTTTAAGTCTAAATAAGAAACCCGGATGCAAAAATTTTATGTCGTTCTCAAGAAATTAAAAAAAAAACAAAACCACCTTTTTCTAAGAAAAACATTTATTTTTATTGTAACGAAGCAATTTAAGAAGCATTAATTTTAGTTTTTTTAGTTTTTTTTATTCCTTTTATTTTTACTATGTTTTTTATTGAAAGTACTTATAAAAAATTCTCGATATGATCTCCATTGTTTAGAAGGCATAGATTATATCTCCTTGTAATGGCTTCACATAAGTTTATGCTTGACAAATTTTCCTGCAATTTGACTCCAGCGACTTCAATTCGTTCCTTCAGTTGTTCAAATGATACTATTTCCACTTCGTAAACATAATTCTTCATAAATCCCCATGCATAGAAATCTAGGGGAGTTAAATCTGGTGACCTAGGCGGCCATTCCGTGGGGCCCCTTCTTCCGATCCGTTAATTCTTCTCGGGTGTATGAGCTTGACATCGTTACGTGTTAATGAGTTAATATTCAAATTTGAAATAATTACTAAGCAAAACTGCAATGCCTTTTATTTATCTTGCGTTGCAATTTTCTTTTTTTTTTTCATTAAAAAAAATGCGGTTTTATTGTCCCTATTGTCCCCATAACAGGTAGAACCCATGGGCTGCGGGCAGGCCAAGGCAAAAATATTGACAGGTCAGTTTTCAGAAGTTATCAATGAAAATAATATTAATCCAGGGTTATTCCAATACTATTTAATTTTATTACGTTCTCATAAAACTCCAATTAAAAAAAAAAGTAAAAAAAACTAAGATTAATGCTAAATAAATAAATAAATTGCTTCGTTACAATAAAAATAAATGTTTTTCTTAGAAAAAGGTGGTTTTGGTTTTTTTTTAATTTCTTGAGAACGACATAAAATTTTTGCATCCGGGTTTCTTATTTAGACTTAAAATTAATAACAGCATTGAATTTTGAAATTAAAATTAGCACTTAATTACGTAAAATTTTGAAAAAAATGAATTTGAAATTTTTTTTTCAAAATGTTGACTTTGAAAATTAATATTTCAAAAACTATTTCTTAGAATAGATTTATTTAAACACAGAATGAAAGAAAAAGTTATTGGCTTTTCAAAAACGTATCGCACAGCATTGTGAATGAAGCCGTTGATTTTAAATATTTTTTTTTCCCATTTTAAGTCAGTTTTTTCGAAAATTGCCCCTCCCGGCTAAACGGAGGGGAATAGACCACCCCCCCCTCCCATACGATTTTTTTCTTGTCTCAACGCAACCTACACGCTCTAGCATTTTGTCGCATTGCTCATGACTCACCCTGTATATAGTTATTAAATTCTGAAGATTGGCGAAAAACTATAACAAAATGGCATAAAAGTGGATTCAAGTTGTATATGGTAGCTATTATTAAAAGGTTATTTAGAGAAAAACAATGAATTCCATCTTTTGTTAAATGTCTACCTTAAATTTGATACCGAATTTAAATAGAATCGGTTCAGCCGTTATTAAATTTGTCAAATTTGTAAAAACCGTTAACACCAAATCTCCGATATGTTTATTTTTATCAAAAACCCTGAAATGCAGTTATACTAATAGCTTTTTATTTCTAAGGTTTAAAAAAGTTTAATCAAAATCGTTAAGCACCGTTTCGAGAAAATTTGGATAAACAAAGCATTATATGGGAGGTACCCATTATAGCAGGGCTAAAACATAAATTCATATTCTTTCTTCAGAGAATCATAAAAAGTACTATACACGATGTATGAATAAAATCCGTCGAAACGTTTGAGCTGTATAGTTCGATGAACAGACAACCGCACATCTGCACAGACAAACCGATGGACGCCATGACGAAACCTACTTTTCAGGGTTCTCTATCATCGTAACGTAAGGTTTGGACAAAACTTTGATTCTTTTTTACACGAATCCAATACTTGTCCTATTGAGCAATTAAAAAATTACGCATGAAAGACATCACCGTCGGGAAAAAATAACTTAACAAGAAATGTTATCAAAATGTTTCGTATTTTTTCAAGAAAAAAACTTTTTCAAAAATCGCTTTTTCAATTTATTTCGAAAAAAAAACTTTTTACAGAAATAACTATTTTGTTTAATTAGCAGTGCTTTTAAAATATTTCGTTAAAATCAGTGCAGTTTTTCAAAAGTTAGCAGGTTTAAAAAACAGCGTTTCTAAGGTATAGGTACCGCCAATAGATACCTAAGCATTTTCTGAAAAAAATAATTCAATAAAAGACACCACCATTGTCAACGAATCATTCATATAAAATTTTATAGAAATTGACGGTATTTTTTTTTTTCGAGAAAAATAAAATTATTGCACAGCTACTTTCTATTTATTTCTTCCAACTCTTGTCTAAAAAAAAACCAACAGTTTTTTAATTTTGATCCAAAATCTTACCAATTTTGCTGGTATTACAAAAAATTTGTATGCTGAACATTTCAGAATTATATTTATAAAAGTTGTTTAGTTTAATTAAATGAACCGTTTTTTACATTAAATTATTGTTGGCAATCCTGATAACAGGGTTACTAACAATAGTTTTAGGTACAAACAAAACGGTTCATTATTGAAACCAACTAAGTGTTTTATACGACGACGCAGAATAAAACTCTGCGTCTTGGCGCAGTGGTTAGTGTCTCGGACTATCATGCCGAAGGTCTGAGTTCGAGCCCTGAGTACACCTAAAGTTTTTTCAGGGACACTGCCTATTGCGAGGAAGTGACAAATCCTCCAAGAGTATCATAAATTCTCCGATCCTGTAGAACTAACAAAGCACACAAAATGATTGGTTGAGAGTGTAAGTCACTGTTCCATGGTTCTTCGAAGCTGTCGGTGCCACTGAATATATTCTTATAGTTTTGTTCACCATGATTGCAGGGATTGCTCAAGACTTAGGGCCGGCAACTTTTTCTTACTTAGGTACCTACCAGATCTTATGATTTTCCGTCTTTTAAAAATCCACACAATTTTCAAATTTATTGAGCATTCCCGATATTTTTCTACATTCTTCAAAAATTGACGTATTTCTTAAACTTCTCGAAATAACCTGGAAGAAAGATGATAAACCTTGGACTCAATTGTGCATCTTATTTTAAGAAAAGGTCAGCACTTTACAACAAAGAAAAGGTCAGAGTTAATTTCTTTTACTTGAAAATAATTTCTCTCTCTGCTTCCAAGACGAAATTTCAATCGTTTCGAAAAGAAAAGTTTGTTTTCTATGGTTAAGGGGCAACTTACCAGAAAATAAAAATCAACTCAACTTACTGAAATGTTTTACTGAACTTAAATAACAATTTTCCCACACGCGAACAAAAGCATTTCGTACCTACAAAGTACATGCGTAAAAAAAAGTACCTATACCAAATTAAAAAAAATAAAAGGAACAAAAAAATCCATTATGCTCACTTAAGATTTTTATATATAAGCAAGAGCCCTCCAGTCAACTGAATAAGTTCTCAATCTTCTCCAAGCCTCATGTTGTAGTAACAAATCTCCTCATTTATTATCAGATTTAGAAGAAAACTTTTTTTCCGCCCTTCTCTTCTTGTTGTCCCGTTTGAGTTAGAAATATAAAGTGAAAAAATGAAGAGGAAGAACTTTGCCCTATATAATTCCCATATACCCACATTCTCACACATAAATACCTAAGAGTAAATTTAATTAAGCATATAATGCGTATAATAAGGAACGCAGACCAAAAAATCGAAAAACTTACGAATTTTCCCAGCAATTTCTTTTCCGCCCAGCATACACTTTCGGCAAATTCTAAAGGACGAGGACGAGGGTTAAACTCATGCGAAAGTTGCCACAAAGTTGTTAGAATTTTATGAGAAATTTTACTATATAGTCCATGGAAACGGATTGAAAGGAGATGATGCTGTTCTTTTATTTTTTTTCCTTTCTATTTCTGCCTCTCTTTACCTCATCAGCTTAACATTTAAATATGCATACTATAGATACATTATTTTATGTGTAGTATCTAGATAATTTGCTTTGCGAACTTTTGTCATTAAAGTCACATCGTGGTAATTGATAGAAATTCTACCAAAAAAAAAAACACATCACACATGTTAAAAAACAACAACAACAACAACTCCAAAACAAACATATACGAGATACAAGGAGGAATCCATGCGAGTGTTAAGATTTTATTACTTAAATTCGAGAATTTTGTGTTATCTTTTTGGCCTGAAGTTGAAAGCATTCTATACGAAAGTATTTAAGTTGTTTTCAGAAAGGGTTTTTCAACAGTTGTAATGGGATTATGTTTTTAAGTTTACTCAATTATTTTTGGAAAAAATGTTAATCAAATTCTTGGAGTACTTTATTGAATTAAGAACATAGATGAAGTTAAGTTTGAAAAAAGAAATTACTGCATTTTCAATATACATATGTAGATAAACCTAGTCAATTTTATGTTCAATGTTTTGTCTGAAAGTACAAAATTAAAATTTGTCATTTCGATTGGAATTTCCAAACCAATTCACTATAGTTCGACTAGGAGAGTGGCCAGAAATAATATCAAACCAGAAGCCTACAGAGATAGAACCTACCTGAACGGTTCAATATCTATGAATCTAGACAAGACACAATTTTCTCACTGTGCCAGATAATATAGAGAAGATCCAAGATCACTATAAGATAATCATAGATAGATAGAGAAGAACTATTCCCATGTCTAATTTGCCGTTCTCTGCCAAACTGATAAGACTTTTACCATGATCAAGAGAACACATTCGAGAATGCTCGCTGTTTCAAAACTGGGAAATATTAGACTGATAATACGGAAATCCTCAACACCACCATCAGATAATAAAGAAGAGCAGTAGTTTCAGTCACCTTAGTACTAAAAAAGGGTCAAACCTGTCGTGCGAATCATAACCGATAAAAGGAGAAGTCAAATCTCACTGTAGATAGATTTTCGACATTCTTTCGAGTGTGTATAAAAATATTTTTTATTCATAAAGAACCTTTTTAGAAAAAAAAATCCTTTTAAAATCAGCCCTAGACTAGTATAGGGTAGAGGGTGTGCATATGGCATTTTTAAAAAAAGAGAACATTTTACTACAAAAGCTTTAAAAAAGAGAACTTCAGAAAACTTAATTATTTTAAAGAAAATAGTTTTTAATTGAACCTTTAGTTCATACTTTTCATCAATCAATGCGTCCAGACGCAAAATTTTTGCTCTTTGTGATTTTCTTTTATATACTATAATAGAGAAAAAATATTTCAGAAAACCTATGCGAGATATTATATACATGTATGTCAAAACACATACGAAAAATAAAGGCATTTTATAAATATATAAAAAATATAATAACAAATAAATATATTTTGTATAAACCCTACTTTACTGGGAAATAACTTCACATGAGATTAGTCGGAAATATCCACTTTGAATGGGAAATAACTTAACTATTTTGTGGCAAATTATTTCACACTTTTCATATCTTTTCATACTTTTCAATCAAAATGCACACAATATTGCATACCCAAACCTGCACCCACCCCAAAGCCTATAGTGGGCCAGGCAGGGGGGGAGCATCATGTCCCCCTTACAAATCTCAACTGTTGGGGACACAAGTGGGCCCCCATCAGGAATTGTGAATCAAGTAAAATGTAATACAAAACAAAGAGTTAGTTTAAAACAGAAAAAGAAAATATTTTTAGTCGGTTTTAGCAATGTTTCCCCACTTTTATATTTTAATCTATCCGGATTTTCTACTAACTTGTATATATACATATTATACTTAAGGTAAGTTAATATTGTATAAAAACTCCCTTTCAAAAAATTGATTTCTGAACGCTCGTTCAAGGATTTTTTTTAAATGTTTGCTTCTTTCAACATGTTACGTTATTTCGCATGTTTTCGTTTTCTTTCAAAATTAAAATTATCACGAAAAATTTTATAAAATAAGAAATTTGTGCAATTCGGTCTTTTGGGTTTTCGGTCTTTTGGATTTCGGAATTTCTCTTTTAAAAAAGATCGGGATGAAAAAAGAGAACATGTTCTCTTTAAAAGAGTTGCTCTGGAAACCCTACCCTATAGACGAATATCACATTCGACGCTAGAGATGAGAGGGACGGAAATTTATTTTCAACTTCACATCATTTTTAATTAACATCCCACTCCCATTGTTCTTCCTGTGTTAAGTTTCACCGCACATCGCATAGGTAATAAAAAGAAGTATTCCCCTTTCGTGAATTAATCAGGCATGCAACATATCCCTTTATAAGGAATACATTTTCCCAACATAAAGCTGTAACTGGGTGGGAATATAGGAAGTCCCAAGTGCCTATTTCACTCCAACACAAAGCGGAAACAAGCTCAAACAATTTCATAATAAAGAAATCAGTGTTGAACGTTGAGTGGTGAGGTGGCGAGGTGGCCCTTGAATAATAATGTTGATGGCAAAAGGCAACACCGCACCGCGCCATACGTGTAACGCAAACAAACACGCCTATTTCAGTTGTGTCGTGTAAGCCCGTCATTGCGGGATCTGTCAAATATTATCCTTTTTGTAATCAATTGAACTGAATGTACTGTAACAGCAATAAAAAAAAAAAAACAGTTTATTGTTCGGTGCCGTGTATTATTATTATCGTTATTTTTGTTATAGTGTTGATTGTTTTGTGTTGGCTATTGTTTTCGGGAGAATAACTGTTATTACAATATTGCAGGCGCAGGATGCTGAACAATGCAACGTAATGGTTGTCGGTTGTTTGACATTAACGCATCTTTTTAGCTTTTGTATTTAAATTCAGAGCTTGCAGGAAGTGGCAAATACATATTGTTATAGGGTAGCTGTTGGTATAATCATGATAAAATATTTTATAAAATTGTTAGTATTATATTTTGTCTATTCAAATTTAAAATAAGAATCAAATTATATCTATGGAAAAGTTATAAACACATAACATAATTTTGCATTTGGTATAAAGGTTGAAAGAACAAAATAATTAGATACCTAGGTATTATGAGTTTTAAGAACTTAAAAAGGCAATGTTTCATTTTTGTTATATAATTCTGGTTAAATTTCTGAATGTGCTAAATTTAAATTTCCAAGTATAAACAAGCTTTTAAATTAAGGGACGTGTGGATCGTTAATGCTTCAAATTCACAATAAATTTATTAATATACAAATGGAAGTATCAGAAAATAAAAATTCGTTTGTAAAAAATTTTGTAGAAAAAGGTCAAACAAATTATAGGAAAGTCAAAAAACGTATATTAATAATAAACATTTCTATGAAAATGTCTAATAGAAAACTAGAGGAAACCTTTCACAATAATTGTCAAGAAGAAACATCTATAAAATAAAGAGCACGACTGGGTCGTACAAACTTGATGTTCTGGCAAAAAAAAATCTGTATTTTATATAGGACCTATTGAAATATTTTTTATTTTTTTCGTTTCAAAATTTTTTTATAAAAAATATGCATGCAATAAAAAAGCTTTGTATAAAGGACATCAGCGTCGGCAAATATTAAATTACCTACATGAATTTTTATTTAAATTGATCTTTTTTTCGCTTTTTGAGACGTAATAATAAATTTTTATAAAAAATTAATTATTTTTCTTGGTTTGTAAACAACCATGGGTTTAATTTTTCATCAAGGTTCAACTTTGACCAAAGTTTTCCTTTAATATATGTATAAATATTATTCGCAGAGCTTTTTTGCTATCCGTTTTGTATGGCCAGTTCCCTCGACCAAAATAAAATATGTGTCTTAGGAGAGTGTGGATGTACCTACTAACTGACAATGCCCATCCGGTTTTAGGTTTTAGTAGCCTATACTCCGATGTGTTTCGCCCGAGTGAAACACATCGGAGGCTACTAAAACCTTTATAGTTTGAATTTTCTTCATTCAATTGCTCTATATACATAAAATAAAATAAAAATTGTTAGCCGGACATAATTCCGAGATCCAAAGTCGCGAAAACCTAAAATCCCGAAAACCCTAATGCCCGAAAACCCAAAATCTTGAAAGGCGAATTCTCAGAATTATTTTTTTTTTTAATAAATTTATTATAGCCCAGGAAAACTAGACACAAAAAATGCAAAATTACGAAATAATTCGGACAAAGCTGGATTTCGCTTTGTTTTTATGTCTATGTCCATAAAAAAAATTTTTTTTGGGGGGGGGAAGGGGTCGAATTTCAGTTTTTTTAAATTTCTCGGAAAATATGAACTTTTTGCAAAAAGTAGCTTATATGATTTTCTACAAAAAATGCCTTCACACTTTTCATCGTACCATCAACCAATTTCGATAAAAAGTAACAAAGTTTAAAATGTAACAAAGTTTTTTTTAAGACAGCATTGCACTTGTATACAGTAATATTTTATATAATTTTTCGGGATTTCGGGAAAACTTTTTCGGGCTTTTGGGTTATCGGGATTTTGGGTTTTCGGAATTTTGAGGTTTCGAAGTTTTGGTTGATTGGTATTTTGACCCCTACCCATAAAAATTAACAAAAGTTGTTGTTACTATTTTAATTTCAAGTTTAGCTTTTAGAATATTAAATTTCGCTTAAATCAGTGAAGCCGTTCAAAAGATAGTCGGTATACTAAAAACGCTCCTGTATATCAGGTACCGTTACTAACCTGATTCTGCAAAAAAAATCGATAAAAATATCAATAATGATATTGTTGGAGCATTAATTAACGTTTATTTTATTTAAATGCGATAATCATTCTTATAACATAAATTTTAATTTATATTGCATACTTTTTGGATTATAAGTAACAAAGAAATAATAAATCTGGAATTTTAAATTTCCCGCCTTTTGCGGCCATATTTTTTCTCTATGTATAATGTAAATTATTTGATTTGTATTTTTGAACTATGTACGTAAAGCTCAAGCTATAAAAACCCTAAACGAAATTGAATAAATACAGTCTTTTTATAATAATCAAAGAAGAGGTTTCGAGTGCGTTCTTATTTAATATCGAAGGAAAATTCTCCTTACAGACAAATACTTTAAATTTTGGTCGAAAATTGATATCCGATATCTGAAATCTGAAATCTTAAAAAACACAGATACAATTCCATGTAAAAGAAGCTAAGCCTCTAAAGCTTAGCTTAGAGCTAGTAAAGGTTTAATTCTTCAAAAAGACATCAACAACTTCGTTTTCATTTTGATATTAAAACAGGCAAATGAAAATGTTTAACATTCTCATTTTGTTCATTTTTATGAATCGGAATGAACAAAAAATTTTGTCTTTCAATAATTCCGCTCAAAGGCTTAGAGTGTTTTTTCTCCTTTGGTAGAAACTGAGTAGTACATCCAGTAGGAATAGGTAGCTTAAAATAAATAGTTAAAGCAGGTATCAGATACATTTAAAAAATAACTCCTTGAACCTTAAAGCAGGCCATAACAAAGCGCTAACGAAGACAATTACACAAAAAATTAAATGTTTACCACACATGGTTCATTTATTTTGATAAAATATTTATGAGTGCTTCACAGACAACCATAACAGTGATAGATTTTATTGAAAGGTTCTTTTCGAAAAGCATATGAACCGTGGTAGGTATCTTTCTCAAAACCTTTTTCACCAATACCAATTTCGTATAAGCAGCTGGCATTGATTTTCTTCTTTGAACATTGTATTTGGAAAAATTAACAAAACTGAATATAATATTAAAGGTTTTGTGGCCTTTACTCCAAAAGCATTGCGTTTCGCCCTAGTTTGATGGTGGGCTCATCAGCTAGATGACATCAAACCCAATCTAGTACGCAATAATTGTCGATGATTACCGACTGCTTTATAAAATTTACAGAGAAAACTCCCTGTGAATTATATTATTCTAAAGAACTTTGATTAAAGTTAGACATTAGAAATTGTGATGTTATGCTCGTGGCCAAGCGAAGTTATAAGAATAAAATAAAAACAATAAAAAGACTAAAAATAGTCGAATTAAAATTTATTTAGTGGAGTATTTATGAATGAAATTCAATATTAAAGGTTTTGTGGCCTTTACTCCAAAAGCATTGCGTTTCGCCCTAGTTTGATGGTGGGCTCATCAGCTAGATGACATCAAACCCAATCTAGTACGCAATAATTGTCGATGATTACCGACTGCTTCATCGACAATTATTGCGTACTAGATTGGGTTTGATGTCATCTAGCTGATGAGCCCACCATCAAACTAGGGCGAAACGCAATGCTTTTGGAGTAAAGGCCACAAAACCTTTAATATTGAATTTCATTCATAAATACTCCACTAAATAAATTTTAATTCGACTATTTTTAGTCTTTTTATTGTTTTTATTTTATTCTTATAACTTCGCTTGGCCACGAGCATAACATCACAATTTCTAATGTCTAACTTTAATCAAAGTTCTTTAGAATAATATAATTCACAGGGAGTTTTCTCTGTAAATTTTATAAAGCAGTCGGTAATCATCGACAATTATTGCGTACTAGATTGGGTTTGATGTCATCTAGCTGATGAGCCCACCATCAAACTAGGGCGAAACGCAATGCTTTT
Source organism: Baccha elongata (assembly GCA_951217065.1). Classification (NCBI taxonomy): domain Eukaryota; kingdom Metazoa; phylum Arthropoda; class Insecta; order Diptera; family Syrphidae; genus Baccha; species Baccha elongata. Next base: position 36,915,285 of record OX578273.1, read on the forward strand.
GGAGTAAAGGTCACAAAACCTTTAATATTGAATTTCATTCATAAATACTCCACTAAATAAATTTTAATTCGACTATTTTTAGTCTTTTTATTGTTTTTATTTTATTCTTATAACTTCGCTTGGCCACGAGCATAACATCACAATTTCTAATGTCTAACTTTAATCAAAGTTCTTTAGAATAATATAATTCACAGGGAGTTTTCTCTGTAAATTTTATAAAGCAGTCGGTAATCATCGACAATTATTGCGTACTAGATTGGGTTTGATGTCATCTAGCTGATGAGCCCACCATCAAACTAGGGCGAAACGCAATGCTTTTGGAGTAAAGGCCACAAAACCTTTAATATTGAATTTCATTCATAAATACTCCACTAAATAAATTTTAATTCGACTATTTTTAGTCTTTTTATTGTTTTTATTTTATTCTTATAACTTCGCTTGGCCACGAGCATAACATCACAATTTCTAATGTCTAACTTTAATCAAAGTTCTTTAGAATAATATAATTCACAGGGAGTTTTCTCTGTAAATTTTATAAAGCAGTCGGTAATCATCGACAATTATTGCGTACTAGATTGGGTTTGATGTCATCTAGCTGATGAGCCCACCATCAAACTAGGGCGAAACGCAATGCTTTTGGAGTAAAGGCCACAAAACCTTTAATATTGAATTTCATTCATAAATACTCCACTAAATAAATTTTAATTCGACTATTTTTAGTCTTTTTATTGTTTTTATTTTATTCTTATAACTTCGCTTGGCCACGAGCATAACATCACAATTTCTAATGTCTAACTTTAATCAAAGTTCTTTAGAATAATATAATTCACAGGGAGTTTTCTCTGTAAATTTTATAAAGCAGTCGGTAATCATCGACAATTATTGCGTACTAGATTGGGTTTGATGTCATCTAGCTGATGAGCCCACCATCAAACTAGGGCGAAACGCAATGCTTTTGGAGTAAAGGTCACAAAACCTTTAATATTGAATTTCATTCATAAATACTCCACTAAATAAATTTTAATTCGACTATTTTTAGTCTTTTTATTGTTTTTATTTTATTCTTATAACTTCGCTTGGCCACGAGCATAACATCACAATTTCTAATGTCTAACTTTAATCAAAGTTCTTTAGAATAATATAATTCACAGGGAGTTTTCTCTGTAAATTTTATAAAGCAGTCGGTAATCATCGACAATTATTGCGTACTAGATTGGGTTTGATGTCATCTAGCTGATGAGCCCACCATCAAACTAGGGCGAAACGCAATGCTTTTGGAGTAAAGGCCACAAAACCTTTAATATTGAATTTCATTCATAAATACTCCACTAAATAAATTTTAATTCGACTATTTTTAGTCTTTTTATTGTTTTTATTTTATTCTTATAACTTCGCTTGGCCACGAGCATAACATCACAATTTCTAATGTCTAACTTTAATCAAAGTTCTTTAGAATAATATAATTCACAGGGAGTTTTCTCTGTAAATTTTATAAAGCAGTCGGTAATCATCGACAATTATTGCGTACTAGATTGGGTTTGATGTCATCTAGCTGATGAGCCCACCATCAAACTAGGGCGAAACGCAATGCTTTTGGAGTAAAGGCCACAAAACCTTTAATATTGAATTTCATTCATAAATACTCCACTAAATAAATTTTAATTCGACTATTTTTAGTCTTTTTATTGTTTTTATTTTATTCTTATAACTTCGCTTGGCCACGAGCATAACATCACAATTTCTAATGTCTAACTTTAATCAAAGTTCTTTAGAATAATATAATTCACAGGGAGTTTTCTCTGTAAATTTTATAAAGCAGTCGGTAATCATCGACAATTATTGCGTACTAGATTGGGTTTGATGTCATCTAGCTGATGAGCCCACCATCAAAGGGCGAAACGCAATGCTTTTGGAGTAAAGGTCACAAAACCTTTAATATTGAATTTCATTCATAAATACTCCACTAAATAAATTTTAATTCGACTATTTTTAGTCTTTTTATTGTTTTTATTTTATTCTTATAACTTCGCTTGGCCACGAGCATAACATCACAATTTCTAATGTCTAACTTTAATCAAAGTTCTTTAGAATAATATAATTCACAGGGAGTTTTCTCTGTAAATTTTATAAAGCAGTCGGTAATCATCGACAATTATTGCGTACTAGATTGGGTTTGATGTCATCTAGCTGATGAGCCCACCATCAAACTAGGGCGAAACGCAATGCTTTTGGAGTAAAGGCCACAAAACCTTTAATATTGAATTTCATTCATAAATACTCCACTAAATAAATTTTAATTCGACTATTTTTAGTCTTTTTATTGTTTTTATTTTATTCTTATAACTTCGCTTGGCCACGAGCATAACATCACAATTTCTAATGTCTAACTTTAATCAAAGTTCTTTAGAATAATATAATTCACAGGGAGTTTTCTCTGTAAATTTTATAAAGCAGTCGGTAATCATCGACAATTATTGCGTACTAGATTGGGTTTGATGTCATCTAGCTGATGAGCCCACCATCAAACTAGGGCGAAACGCAATGCTTTTGGAGTAAAGGCCACAAAACCTTTAATATTGAATTTCATTCATAAATACTCCACTAAATAAATTTTAATTCGACTATTTTTAGTCTTTTTATTGTTTTTATTTTATTCTTATAACTTCGCTTGGCCACGAGCATAACATCACAATTTCTAATGTCTAACTTTAATCAAAGTTCTTTAGAATAATATAATTCACAGGGAGTTTTCTCTGTAAATTTTATAAAGCAGTCGGTAATCATCGACAATTATTGCGTACTAGATTGGGTTTGATGTCATCTAGCTGATGAGCCCACCATCAAACTAGGGCGAAACGCAATGCTTTTGGAATAAAGGCCACAAAACCTTTAATATTGAATTTCATTCATAAATACTCCACTAAATAAATTTTAATTCGACTATTTTTAGTCTTTTTATTGTTTTTATTTTATTCTTATAACTTCGCTTGGCCACGAGCATAACATCACAATTTCTAATGTCTAACTTTAATCAAAGTTCTTTAGAATAATATAATTCACAGGGAGTTTTCTCTGTAAATTTTATAAAGCAGTCGGTAATCATCGACAATTATTGCGTACTAGATTGGGTTTGATGTCATCTAGCTGATGAGCCCACCATCAAACTAGGGCGAAACGCAATGCTTTTGGAGTAAAGGCCACAAAACCTTTAATATTGAATTTCATTCATAAATACTCCACTAAATAAATTTTAATTCGACTATTTTTAGTCTTTTTATTGTTTTTATTTTATTCTTATAACTTCGCTTGGCCACGAGCATAACATCACAATTTCTAATGTCTAACTTTAATCAAAGTTCTTTAGAATAATATAATTCACAGGGAGTTTTCTCTGTAAATTTTATAAAGCAGTCGGTAATCATCGACAATTATTGCGTACTAGATTGGGTTTGATGTCATCTAGCTGATGAGCCCACCATCAAACTAGGGCGAAACGCAATGCTTTTGGAGTAAAGGCCACAAAACCTTTAATATTGAATTTCATTCATAAATACTCCACTAAATAAATTTTAATTCGACTATTTTTAGTCTTTTTATTGTTTTTATTTTATTCTTAAAACTGAATATATTCAATTTTCATTTTCTTTAGGAAAAAAAAAAAAAAAAAAGTTTTAACGAGCAAAAAAAAAATCTTTTACAGAAATCCAATTTCACAAACAGGAAAATTATTTTCCACAATGAATGCAATTAAAAGGCCACAAAATAACTGCATATTAGCCACCTCCATTTTCAATCATGACACATTGCATGACATTGCATAACTTTCAAAATTAAAACACCATTTATTCCTTATCCCATTCTTAGGTATACAAAAAAAAAGTTTTTCAAAAATGTAAATGCGCCAAAACCGCTTTTAATTGATAGAAGAAAAAATAAAAGAATTCAACTTATAGAAGAAAATTTGCAAACTAATGTTTGTAGCAAAAAAGGTTTTTCCTTGTAACAACGAAGTGGACTTTAATTTGTTTTTAAGTTTTCAAAATTTCAAAGACTTTTGGAAAAGTTAATTTTTTTTCAGAGAAAAACACAAAAAAAATACAAAGTTGGTGGAAAGAATACAACATATGTTTCAATGTATAATAGATGAGTTGGCTTTGTTTGTCGTTACCGCATTCCATATTCCCTTAACATCAAACACTCCCGTGGGAAAAGCTGACTTCGTTATACTAGAGATAGCTACGAAGAACTACAGAATTCACAAGAAATTTTGTTTAAAATTGAAAGTATCTCTGTAGATGACAAAAAACCTTCTGACATTGAAATTTGAATGTTTTCAGTGGAAGCTAAATATTAAATGTTGGGTTTTTGGTACTTTGTATGTGGTTTGGGTATGTGTACCTTAATTTGGCATCATAGTACATGAAATGGCAAGGAAGATACACGTGTTGATTGAGAGAAACGTAGGTACGTGACATTGAGTAAGATGCTAATAATGTTGTGTGTGTGTGGCAGGAATTAAGGATAACTTTTTAATTTACCAAAAATAGCACTGTATAGATGGATACTGTATAGATACATGACTTAGAGACCTACATTATGTATATGAGACCTACATTATGTATATAAGAGAGACATTCGAAATCGATAAAATAGGATTCCCCCGAACTCACAAAGAAGGGATAGGCATTCGACCCTATTGAGTTGGAAAAATTTAATTTTTTGAACTATGTTGGAAAAGTGAAAAGTGGCCCAAATGTGGGGTTAAGTTGTATGGTAGCTATCATTAAATGGCTGCTTAACCAAAAACTTTAAATGTTATATGTTAAGATTATATACAATATCAAATTGAAATGAAATCGGGTAAGCCGTTATCAATTTATGGCCAAATTTGTTAAAAACTGTTACACCAAATCTCCGTTATGTGAATTTTTAGCGAAAAACCTGAAATGCAGTTATATTAGAACTATTGAAAATATCACTTATACAAAGTTTAAACATTTGTAAAAACTAAAATCGTTATAGCCGGGCTAAAACAAAAATTCCAATTCCTCCTCTTGGGAATCACCAAAAAGTGCTAGACACGAAATTTGAAGAAAATCCGCCAAACTATTTAGGCTGTAGCTCTGTGAACAGACAACCGCACATACGCACACCCGCCCAGACGCACATACGCACTGTAAACATTTCGTAAGAGTAAAATTTTGATAATTTCTTTACAAAACTGCTACAAATGTAACCATTTCGTGAAATTGATTTTACATTAACGATATTTGATTTACAGTATGTTTTCGTTTGAAGATGTACTGTGACAGTTAAGTTTTGATAATAGCTTTACAAAAGTGCTACAAATGTAAATGTTTTGTGATATTGGTTTTACATTCACGATATTTGATTTACAGTACTTTTACGTTTGAGGATGTGTTGTTTTAACTACATTCTGTGTGTTACTATTTGTTTACCAATCATCCAATTAGTTAATGTAAACATACAAAACATTTATTCAGCAACTGTATATGAATTGTAAACTACAATTTGTAACATAATAGGTACAAAATGCTACTTGTCTGATAGTGGTGAAGAGGGTATACTTAATTAGTATAATTTTTGTATAAGTCAAGGTTTATTTGTAAGTATTTACTAGGGCACTAGGCTAAGTAAAATCATAATATATTTTCTGTTATTTTATTCTTTCAAATTAAACGTTCAAATGTTATTTTGGTTAAAAATGTAAAAAAAACTCTGCCCCCTGGCAATTTTATGAAAATTTTTTAGAAGATTATGCAATTGAATGGGTTTTCCTATGCAACCTTAAATTGCCGTTAAACTTTTTAACGGCGATATTGAAGATTTCAAAATATATTTTAGAAGCACTTTCGGAGTCAGTTAGGTACAAGATAATGCTGATAATTCATGCATAAATATATAGATCAGTTGTTTCTGCCATTTAAATAAAAAATCATATTTTGATTTTAATAAGTGATAATTTATAAGATGTAATTGTTTTTTATCGGTCCCCTGGGTCCTGGTAACAAAATCTTAGACCCCTGACCACCTTTTTTTTAAAAGCTTTCAATAGTGTTAGAGAACATTCTAACATAGAACTAAAATTAATTTGTATGACTTAAAGCTTCCAAGAAAATTTTGCCGAAACACCGGGGAAAATTCAATTGCTTGAAATTTTATCGAAATTAATTGTGATTTTTCCGACACAAATATAATTTTCGGTTACACCAATATTATGGTATCTACGCTTATATGGTAGGTACTTTTTTTGTTTACTCCGTAATCGTTATGTCATGTTTGATTGTTTTCTCGAAACCAAAGTACCTACCTATAATCGCAAGTAAATAACGGGATTCGACAAAATCCTGAAATCTGAAATCCCAAAAATTACGAAAGTCCCTGTATATAGGTATCTGTAGATCTGTATATCCACTTATTTATATACCAAGATAGTACTAAATCGTTGATGATGTTTTTCCACTTGATCACGTAATGGAATATAAGAACTGCCTTTCGTGTTTCTTCTGGTCTAGCGTCAAAAAGTTTACGGGCCCACATCCTTTCACTTTAAATGACTTTACAAATACGTTTTTTTTACTTGACTGCTACGTCACTTTTGAGAATGTATAAATTATGTAATCGCTTGTTAGAAATTTGAAAAAAATAATTTTTTTTATTAATTTGGGTGTGAACAGCTTTATTGTCAAAATCGAACTCAAACTTAAAACTAATTTACACTCTATTAAACACTAGATAACTAACATGAATTGCGTCGATGCTGTCTGCCACTTCGATAAATTCCAGGAATTCGATGCAGTCGCCGCTGGTGTAGTTGTTCTTAGAATTCAACCTGTGGGCAATTGCAGGCGTAAAAGCTTATTTACTGCACTGACTGGTGAAGCAATAAATGCTGCCTGTGGGAAATGTGTGTCGCGCGTGTTGTTGAGGTCGTCAACATATTTTGTTATAACTTATAATTTATGTATATATTTCCCATGACAATAAACCATACAGCTACCCTAGTTTCAGATGGTGGGTTACATAACAACTATAAGCCAAACGCAACAACAAGCACACCAACTTAATGTAGTTAAATTCAATAACTTCTGCCATGATTACTACAGATACGAAATAATTGGTTGTGTTATTAAGAAAAGCCTCAATCAAAAGAATTCTAAAGCTAGGGTTCTAAACAAATGAATCCCGAAAAAGAGTTCCAGGTGTTGGTGAAGGTTTTGTTCTATGTGCAGACTCATGGCCATGGCCTTCTTTCTCAGTTTGTGTCAACTGACCAGAATAATAACGTTTGACATTATTTCTCCAGTCAAAGAAGCAAGAAACACCAGGCAAACACAACTAACTTTTTCGATCACTTCATATATAGAGTGTTTTTTTTAGAGGTATAGAACTTTAAATTGCAATAAAACAACAATGGAATATTCGATTGACATGATTTGTTATTTATTCGAAAGATAATTTTGTGGCATTACGTTTTAAATATGATTTCTGGCATATGACATATGACTGCCCCACGGCTGACTCGGATGAAGACCAATCTGGACGTCTAATTTTCGATGACTTTTCCCAACATTTGTGGCCGTATATCGGCAATAACCCGGCGAATTTTGTCTTCCAAATGGTCAAGCTTTTGTGGCTTATCCGCATAGACCAATGATTTTACATAACCCCACAGAAAATAGTCTAGCGGTGTTAAATCACAAGATCTTGGAGGCCAATTCACAGGTCCAAAAGGTGAAATTAGACGGTCACCAAACGTGTCTTTCAATAAATCGATTGTAGCACGAGCTGTGTGACATGTTGCGCCGTCTTGTTGGAACCACAGCTCCTGAAACATCATGATTGTTCAATTCAGGAATGAAAAAGTTAGTAATCATGGCTCTATACCGATCACCATTGACTGTAACGTTGTGGCCATTATCGTTTTTGAAGAAGTACGGACCAATGATTCCACCAGCCCATAAAGCGCACCAAACAGTCAGTTTTTCTGGATGTAACGGTGTTTCGACATACACTTGAGGATTAGCTTCACTCCAAATGCGGCAGTTTTGTTTGTTGACGTAGCCATTCAACCAAAAGTGCGCTTCATCGCTAAACGAAATTCGCTTATGAAAATCAGGAACAAAGGCCATCTCGTTTTGGGCCCACTCGACACAATTTGCAAGCGTTGTTCAGGCGTGAGTCCATTCATGATGAACTGCCAAACCAAACTGAGAATAAATCACTTGACGGCCGTTAAATCGGTCGCCGTCTTGAAAAGTAATGCCAACTTAAAGTTCTATACCTCGAAAAAAAACACCCTTTATAAACTCTTTCCCTATACATCTGCCATTCGACAACCTAGCTATATTTGTCGCAGATTGAATTCTTCAGCATCAATAATTATTGACTTAAAATGCCTATGCCATTAATGATTGAACACTCAATAAACATTAATTTAATTATTCCAATCAATTATAGCAATTAAATGTCATTTTTTTGTTCAATAAAATTAATATCTGCAAAATTGAAAATGAGACATAAAAATTAATTTCACCCCACTTAAATAAAGGACATTCAAATTGTAATTGATATTCTTACCCACTTTTATAATAATATAAAGAACTGCTTTGTAGAACTGCTTTGCATATCAATAGCTTTTTCTGAAACTCTATCAAAGAAAGAAAATAACCTCCCTCTATAATGGTCATTGCCAATTTGTATATATGTATACTAGAACTTCTACAGTATCCATGTACATATAGATATTGTATTTTAAGGTTTAAAATTCATAAAATTCACTTTTAATTTGTAAAAATCCCGCTTAAGAGTTCGCCAAAGCAGAAAAATGTATCTTTTTAACCTTTATTTTTTTGCTATCTAAATTTACAAAAAAAAAAAAAAAACGTCGTTCTATTGAATTGCGACGAATATCGTGTAGATACGATGAACAATCTTTTTTGAGTATATGATTTGCATTTGAAATTGTTGAAACCCGCTTATTTGGTATTCGTCCCATGGTCATCAGACATCCAAACAAAATCAAGTCAACCCTTGTCAACTTGAGCTTTGTTCAATCCTTTCTCTTTTAAAGGAATATTAAAATGGAAAAGCAGAAAAGTGGGTAGGTACTGGTAGTTTTTCTCTAAATTCACTCCACTTGATTTTCGGAATGAGGACACGATATTAACTCTGCCCCAGGATCGGTATATTTTGGTCATTAATTTTCTCCGTGCAACCATACATAAAATATCCTTTTCATCAAAAGGTCTGTTTTCATAGCCATATTCTCCTTCTTCATCCTTCGCCCCCACATGTACTAAACAAAGTCAAGGGTCGATAGTTAAAGTTTTGCAACAAATAATATAATTTGGGATTTTGGTTCTGAATCGAGTTATTGCCTTCCCACATCGTCATCTCGGATGTTCATCATCGCAACGAGGGAATTTATAGAGATCCACCTTATGAACAATACACCCTCCTTGTTTTAATAAACACTAACACACACCAACGAACGCTTCCAAAACTCTCAATGAAATTTGAGAAACTTTGACCATTCGAAGTTATTTTATTTTTTTTTTTTTTGTTTTTGTTCAGTTCGGTTCTTCTTTTTTGACATTTTGTTAAGAGGCGAAAACTTTTTCAAATGTTATGGCATTAGTTTCCTTTTTTGGGTAGAGAATCCTACAAGAACTTTATTTGAGTTCACATCTGAAAGATCTCTTTGAGTCACAGTCCTCATCAATAAAGATTGAAGGAGAGTCTTGTTCAGAAGACACACTGTCTGCACCCCCGCTTGCTGATTTGTTCAGTTTATTAAAATGGCAACATTTTTTTTATGAAGTTAACATGAGTTCGGACTTGGGAAAAAGTTAATAGATACGATTATTCGATCCTGTCCCGTCATGGGTTAGTTATTCTGTGAAACAATTTCGTCAATTATTTCAATTTTTATTACTTTTCTTTAATAATCGGCAAATATTTCACAAAAGTATCGAGGGAGACATTTTAATTTATTGTCATTTTCGGTCATGGTCAATGAGTAAAAGTCACAAGCACAGAAATCTTTTGGACGCAATAAGTTGTAATGTAATAAGGATTATTTGATAATTCCCCCCGCAATGCTAAGGAATATTCATTTCCGAATTACAATGATTCAGTAGATTATGAGAAATGTCAATTTTTATTTTTAAGAGAAAACTTTTATTGCTCGCAATAAGCCTACAGTTTCCGGAACGTCCCGTATATTAATTTCGATATAAGGATTTGTGCGTATAAAACTATATACAAACACATATATAAAAACACGCACTACCTCTGCCAAAGGACACTTTCGCATATATTTGCAGATTTATTTCTATAAAAAACTTTTTCCATAAAAATGTAAATTATATATTTTTTTTTTAGGAGTTTGTATATTTTGTTTACTTATATCTTTTGGCAGTTTTGATGCGTATCCATTGGAAAACGAATGCTTTTTGTAACTTGGTCATTATTCAGAAGTGATAAAAAGAATCATAATTCTCTCTGGACAAAAAAAAATAATAGAACAAGAAAAAATATTTTTTTTTTTTTTGTTGAACAGAATTTCTAACGAATGGCATTCGAAATGAATAGGGATGTTTGTGTTATGTGATAGGGGCGCGAGAATGTGAGTTTTAGATACTTTTTACGAATATTTGTCCATTTTTACTTGTTATTTATGACAAAGTTCTTTTTTTATGAAGCTGATTTGGATCGTTGGTGTTTTATTTTGTTTTTTTTTGTCATGAGAAACTATATTGACAGAATAATTGGAAATATGCGGACTTGGTGGTGATGTGTAGATTTGGCATTTAAAATAAAATAAAATTGATGCGATGTTCTTGGTTATTTATAAAAGATTTTATATAACTCATCTGGTATTTACTTGATCCTACTTGTGAAATGAGATAATACATTTTTGTTGTTTAGACACTTCATAATAATTGAACTTATAAAAACGCGAGAATGAAGTATCTACCTACCTACATAAATATAGAATTTCTTATTATCGACTCTTTTGAAGTTTATTATATCCATTTCTGTCCTTCGAAATAATATTTTTATTTTGTTAAGTTTCATTTATAAAATTTAATTTTTATAGTTAAAACGGGAAAGATATTTTTTCAGGATGATTGGTTTAAGGTATATACCTAAACTGAAATTGAAGTTTGCGATTTTTGAGCTTTATCTGAATATTTATATAAAATATTATAATAATTCCATGTGAATATTCAAAAATGCAAAACTTATGTGGAATTTGCATAACTTTAAGCTGTGCTCATTTTACCTCCTGCTTATTTAGTACCATAGCAGTAAAAATGATTACTAGCAGTCCAAATTAGAAAATGGAAAGCTAAGTGGTGGATGATAATATTAAACCCGTCGCTTGTGTGTTTTTAGAAAATAGCCTAGGAAAATTACACAAATTAAAGACATACCTAACCTTCCCATAACATTTTTGGTGAAATACAGGAAAAAATTCGAAAATTTGCATTTTATCAAGGTTTTTCAATCAAAATGCAGAATTTTCGCATATTAATATTTCCGTGATTAATTTATATTAATTTTCAATGTTTTATGCGGTTTTATGAATAGTTTTTTTTTTTTTCAAAAAGCTTTTATTGTTTCTGCTTACCACTACGGTTGGTTGTATCTTACTTACTTGATTACTTACTTACTTAAGATGGCGCTTACAGTCCAGGATGAAGTACGGCCTCAACCAACATGTCTCTCCAGCCAGCTCCGTTCCTAGCTAGCCGCTTCCAATTTTTCACCGCAAGTTGGCTGAGGTCGTTTTCCACTTGTGTGCGCCATCTGTTATGGGGTCTTCCAATGATGCGTACACCATCCGGATTGGACTCGAAGACTCGTCGGGCTGGTGCGTTGGTGTCCATACGCTCAACGTGATCTCAGCCGCTGTATTTTCAGTTTCTTTATCAGGTTAATATCGCTTCTTATCCGAGTCTTTTAAAGCCCATGCTTCCGCCCCATACAGCAGGACTGCGATGATCAAGGTCTTGTACAGCTTCTATGAGAGAGGGCCTTACTTCTTAAATGCTTTCTCAGTCCGAAGAAACAGCGATTGGTAATTCTTCGTTTGATCTCTGCACTGATGTCGTTTTGCGTTGTTATAGTGGATCCCAGGTAGAAAAAGTCCTTGACTACTTCAAAATTATATCTATTAATCGTAATGTTTTGCCCGAGTCGACGATGCTGAGATTCCTTTCTCGTTGACAGCATATATTTCGTTTTGTCTTCATTAACAGCTAATCCCATCTTTGCCGCCTCCGATTCAATACTGGCAAATGCAACAGTCGCAGCTCGCTTATTTCGGCCGATTATTTCTATGTCATCTGCAAACGCGAATAGATGAACGGACTTTTGATAAATTGTACCAGTGGTGTTTGGAGTTTGGCAGGGATGCCAAGCGGACGAGCTTGGCAGGGATGCCAAGATACGACATGGCTCTGTACAGTTCGTCTCTATCCACGCTATCATACGCGACTTTGAAATCGATAAAGAGGTGGTGTGTATCGATCTGGAATTCCTGGTTTTTTTTTTTCCAAAATCTGTCGAAGTGTGAACATTTGGCCTAAAACCACACTGATAGGGGCCAATCAGTTGGTTGTATCTTTGTTATACATTTCTGCCCGCAACTTATAATAAGGCCGTTTTCGAAAACGTCAAATCAAAGTCATTTTGATCGGCAAATGGTCCTCATTTTATGACACAGTAGTTGCAATCATCAGAATAATGCGTTCGTCCCACTTACTTCTTGATCAACGTTAGATAATTTTACTGCGAACACATTTGACTTTTTCGTACAAGACTATAAACAAAATGGATCTGGTTAACAATTCTTCGAGAAAAATGTGGTTAAAATAATTTCTGTGATGTCTTACAACAAATATACAAGAAACTAAAAATGTATTTTGTTTAAATTGAGATATACAAGAAGAAACATTATTAAAAAGGACGAAACTGCATACAAAAATAAGAAGCTCTCAATAGAGTCATGTCACGGAATATGAAACAATAAATAACGATTTTAGGGGCAAGGGGGACCACCGACTTCTTCCTCCTGTTTTGAGTCTTTGTTGTCAACTCAAATTTTTTACTGCACAGCTGCACCACAGATTATGTTTACGAACATGTGAATTGAGCAAACTGCATTATCAAACATAATGCTAATGAAGTAAAATTCGTATTTAAAAATGCAGTCTGTACGCAGTTGAGATTTTTGAAAATGGCCTGAGTAAAATTAGTTTTCGGCAGATTATGGAAAACAGTGAAATAATTTCTGACCTTGTTCAACCTGGATTCTGCGTTTAACAGTATTTTCGCATGATAATACAGGATTTATTTTTTTCTCAGGATTTTGAATGAAAAAACAGGATAATCCTGCGGATAACATCAGGATAGATGGGAACGTTACAAAATAATTTCGAAAAAGCTGGATTTTGCAGGAGATTTTGTCTTGAGCAAATCCTAAAAAGTATAACCATAATTTGGCTAATTTTTTTGAATTGGGAAAGGGGTAGAAATTTATTTTTTTTGCTATTTTCTCGGAAACTATAATCATTTTGCCAAAGTTAAGGTTAGATAGGTAAATTTCAGTTTTGCACGTGTTAAGGTAAAAATTGTAGATTATAACATTTATTACAAAAAAGATCTCAACACTTTTCATCGTACCATCAACCGATTTGGAAAAAAAAGTGTAAAATATTTATAAAGTCTGTTTTTTGACAACACTGCTTTTTTCAATAGTATTTGGCGCTTTTTGTTTTATTTTTTTGTGGTTTTTCTATGAGACATAATCTACAGAAAAAAAAAATAAAATGCATGACTGACTGGGTCGCACCAACTATGCTCTTGTTGCAATGCAAACTATGGGACTACAAACATTTTGATTCATGAAATTATGTACCATCGTATTTTACTTCTTGTGTTGTTTAACCATTTTGTGTTGAATGTTTAACTCAAATTCCGTACCAGTATACACATATATAAAAGAAATCGGTCTAGCCGTTAGTTAATTTCCGGCGAAATTTGTAAAAAACCGTTAACACCAAATCTCCGATGCAAATCTGAAATGCAGTTGTATTTAAAACCTTGTAAGTACAATGTTTAAAAAGTTTTATCAAATTCGTTGGAAAATTCCGTACCAGTATACACATATATAAAAGAAATCGGTCTAGCCGTTAGTTAATTTCCGGCGAAATTTGTAAAAAACCGTTAACACCAAATCTCCGATGCAAATCTGAAATGCAGTTGTATTTAAAACCTTGTAAGTACAATGTTTAAAAAGTTTTATCAAATTCGTTGGAGCCATTTTCGAGAAAAAATGCAAAACTATTACTATAACTAAGAGATACCTCTCATATGATGGTTTTAGTTTTTCCGAATTTTCTAGAATTCGATATATCTTTACTAACGTTATATTTGCAGCAGGCCCATGCGCATGGGGGGTGGTTCTAACCCTCTCCATGGGATAATAAGGATACTGAAGTATGTACCTTTCCTCAACTGAATGAAAATTTTCAATGAAAAGTGAACTATTTGCACCATGTTCTTCAATTATGCATGATGATTCTCGTGACTTCTGGATAAACGAATATCAACTTAAGCGTCGACGCCTAAAAATGCACTCTGAGCACTAGACATTTGCAACGAAGATGGGTTTCCATTTTTTACAAATTTCAATCAAATACTTAACGTTCTGTCAATTTTGCCTGTGAAAAACAGAAAAAAAACGAACGGTCTTTTTAATACATGTTCGTATAGAAACCAGGCGGTTTTTCAATAAATGTGTCCAAAATGGACAGAGAAGGTTTTTAAATTGAAATTTATTCATTCCTAAACAACTTTTACAAAAGCAGACAAAGTTCGACCATGAGAGCACCTCAAAAAATCCAATTAAAAATTGCGGTTTGAAGGTTTTAAGCGTGTTATAAAAGGCTGTAATTTTTACTTACTCTTTGGTGTTTTGTGTTAAAGTCAGAATGTAGGCCTATTGAATTAAAACCCCCCTCCCATGAGTAGTTCCTGCGCACGCGCCCAATTTGCAGTGCATTTGAATATAACAACTGTATTTTAGAATTATAGCTTAAATTGCACATAAGAGAAAGTTGGTGTTAACGGATTTTTATAAATTTAGTCAGAACTTTTGGTAAAGTCTTAACGGATTTCATTTAAATTTGCTACGGCATTAAGGTTAAACATTTAACACAAAGTAAAATACGATGATGCCTATATAATTTCATGAATAAAAATGTTTGTATATTCCAATAGTTTGCATTGTAACAAGAGCGTAGTTCGTGCGACCCAGTCGTGCATTTTATTTTATTCTATTTTTTTCTGATGGATAATGCCTAATGAGAAAACCACAAAAAATAAAACAAAGATCTCCAGATACTATAGTAAAAAATAAACAGTGTTGTCAAAAGACTTTGTCCCGCTAAAAAAAAAAAATATCTCCGGCCCAAATATTCTGAGCTACAAACTATTTGTTTCCATTTAAATATCCCACTGCAGCATAAAACTCGTTTTTTGTTATTTCTTTGAAACCTTATCCGTAGTGAAAAGTACGACACAGATTTAATTCAAAATTAAATCTCGAATAAGTATTTCACGTAGGTAACTCTCAACCCCAGCTAGACTCTTGACGTTGTTACTACCCGTGTTTGCCAACAACTTCATTTTTATAAAACAACACCACCAAAATGCTTATTGACATCGACTTTTGACATCCGAAATCAATACAATTATTTTAAATCAATCAGCATTTCACATTTTATTCAATTTACATAGGGTTCATTAATTTGACTCGTTTACAACCCAATAAAGCTTAAATCTTTTGTTTGAACCACTCTCGTTTATAGCGAATTGATGGTTGACATATTATTAGCATTAACCATCAGGTATAATCATTACAAAGGGTAATTGCACACGTAAAAAACAAGAATGATTGTGTTAATTAACACATTATTATTCATTAAGTTTGAATTAATTTATTGTTTACCTTTGGCAAACCAACAAATTAATTCAATAAATATCCGTATCTATGGTTAACATGAAATACACTAAAATTAATTGCAGATGTTTCGTGGTTTTATAATTAATTAAATTATTTCTGATTGTTGCAAATAAAAAATTATTTTATTAATTAAGAAAAGTTTTTGAAAACTGTGTTAATAATTATACATATTATTCTCAAGTTTCTTTAATGGGAAAACATTTAAACCCATAAAATCGATTTTTTAACATATTTATATATATTTAAATAAAATGCAAAAGGTACCTTTTATGTAATATATTGAAAATATACATATGACGAAAAATCGTAATAATGCATCTACCTGTTTGAATATGTAATGAAAGTAGTTTTAATGAAAGAACATATTAAATATTCCTTAAACTTTGCAACAATACGTTTGTTATGTACATCTCATAAAATTGAAACAATTTTCTGGATTTTACTCAGAAAAATTATTCAAAAAAAAATTTCAAACAAATAATTTAATTCGCTACTTACAATAATGACTATAAGACAGGCATGGAAAATGAACCTTACGAAGTGTATCGAAAGTTAAAAGAAAAGTGTATCGAATAGTACTTCTTCATTCTCCAAAAACCTTTTTTTTTCGTTCTTTATTTTCGATTATTTATTTTTTTTTTTTTTTTTATTTTGAAACAAATTTATAATTTGTAGAACTATTGAACTAAAGGGTGTTTTTTTTTTTTTTTTGAGGTATAGAACTTTAAGTTGGCATTACTTTTCAAGACAGCGACCGATTTAACAGCTGTCAAGTGATTTATTCTCAGTTTGGTTTGGCAATTCATCATGAATAGACTCACGCCTGAACAACGCTTGCAAATTGTGCAATTTAAATTGTGCAACTAAAATAATGGTTCTGTGCGGAATACGTATCGTGCTCTACGTCTTTTATCCATGATTAGCGATGAAGCGCACTTCTGGTTGAATGGCTACGTCAACAAACAAAACTGCCGCATTTGAAGTGAAGCTAATCTTCAAGTGTATGTCGAAACAAAGTTACATCCAGAAAAACTGACTGTTTGGTGCGCTTTATGGGCTGGTGGAATCATTGGTCCGTACTTCTTCAAAAACGATGATGGCCACAACGTTACAGTCAATGGTGATCGGTATAGAGCCATGATTACTAATTTTTTCATTCCTGAATTGAACAATCATGATGTCCAGGAGCTGTGGTTCCAACAAGACGGCGCAACATGTCACACAGCTCGTGCCACAATCGATTTATTGAAAGACTCGTTTGGTGACCGCCTAATTTCACGTTTTGGACCTTTGCCTCCAAGATCTTGTGATTTAACACCGATAGACTATTTTCTGTGGGGTTATGTAACGCTTGACCATTTGGAAGACAACATTCGCCGATATGTTATTGCCGATATACGGCCACAAATGTTGTTTGTTTTGCCACATAGTTGTTTTATTGTTTTGCCACATAGTTGTTTTATTGCAATTTAAAGTTTTATACCTTTAAAAAAAACACCCTTTTTCATACTCATTTTGATTTTCAAATTTTTATTTTTGTTTTATTTTGAAACAAATTTATAATTTGTAGAACTATTGAACTAATAATGCACACAAAAGTATTTGCTGAGAGTTGTAAGTTACTAGGCCGTGGTTCTTCGAAGCTGTCAGTGCCCCTAAATTTACTTATTTTTTATTTATAATTGTTTATAATAGTTTGGACCTTAAAAATGCTCTAACGCGAAATTTGAAAAATGTACTAATATAATAATTTTGTCAGCTTCAATTTGTTACTTAATATATTTTTGTAGGATCAAGGGTTTGTGAGTTATAAGCGAAAAACTGAAAAAAAAGGAAATTTAAAAGCTCCCCGCACCCCGTTGCGAAATCGCTTGTCCAAACAAAGCTGCATACTTAGTTTTTCTACCCTCGATTTTTCCATCTAGCCCCCATTTGAGCCAATAGTGTCGTCAGCACAAGTTGCTTGGCTATTGACTCTAGATCCAATATATTCAAATTATTCTCACTTTGAAAGCGCTTTTTATTTTAAATATCTATCTCTGGAAAAACGATTAGGCTTAGATAGAGGAAAACATGAACGGTACCGGTAGGTAATGCATGATGTGGGACCTTCATAAATGATAGCTTCTAAACACAGAATAACTAATGAAAAACATATTTGATTTCTGTTAATATTTGTCCAGAAAATATTCAAAACATCATTTCATTTTAACTTAAAAAGTATCTATAATAAACACAAAACAATAAGTATATTACCGCTTCAAACTACGACCAAATTTCCATCCAAAGTATTTTAATTTTATCAAAAATCATTTCATTTAACAACCTTACTTCACCTAAATTATTTATCTTTTCTATTCGAAGCATTTACACTGTGGTGTTCTTATTTTATCCAAACTAAATGTAATATCCATGTAAAAAGATTTGTTTAGTCCCTTTGTAGATTGTTACATTAAGGTTTTATAAGCTCGGAACTTATTTACCCTAAAGCACATTAAATCACAACAATCTCTTATCTAGTTTTCACTTAAAATGGAAAAACCCACATTGACCCGAGATTCATTTTCAAAGTTATACTGACCACAGAGGGAGCTGCCCCGCAACTAATTGAAAATATTTTCGGTCCCATCTAATCTCCTTATCTATTGCCCCTCTGCCCCCTGGAAAAAAAAACTAAGATCAATGAAATAATAATACAAGGTTCCCTTATTTTGTTATCCAAAAAACATCAACATCATGCATATACTGTGTGGATGAACTGGAGGGAGGGAGGGGGGAAGGAAAAAAGCAAATCTCGAGATAAAAAATCAAAATCGGAAGACCATATACGCAACATTTTATGAGTTTCCTTAACTCCTTCGATTCGCATCCTTTAACATTACATGGTCCCAGCATAATGCCACATATATAAACATTTTTCTATCCGGTTCTTGTATCTATGCCCTGGCTAACCAGCACAACCGACCTTTTTTTTATATTCTTCTTCGAAGGGATGCTTTAACCCTTAAAAATTTTACGAAGTTCCTAATACACCAGCCAGTACACACACAGACTCAATGGTTGTCCTTCCTTTTCCTTTCATTTTTTTTTGAAAATCTGGAATTTTTATTAGCCAACGAAAACAGCATTTATGAGAAAATTATTCAGTTGGGGAACCCTGCCCAGACTCCTGCGATGGAACGGATATATATGAGGAAATTGAAAGGAACGAGGATGGAACGTCTGGAGACTGTTGATCTCACACATTGAGGACATTAGAAGGATTCATAAAGTGAAAGAGAAATTCGGATGAATCCCTCGAACATGGAATTGTCTTTCTTTAACTTCCCTTTACTATTGTCTTCCTGCCATTAAACTTCAAAACCGATTCGTCCTTTTTTATTGCCGATTATCGGTTCCTAAGCATATTATATGCATTCCAACAATAAACGGGTGATTATTGTTGGATTATTGTTAAATTTCATATATTGAAACAACGACGGATACATTTTGTGAGGCAAGGCTGAAAATGTGGCCATTTGTATGGGTAGTAACGTTTGTAATATTGTTAGCACCTGCTGATATTAGAAGCCATTTTTTATCATAATGCGGATGTTGTTAGATTATTTTGGATTTAATGAAAGCGTAAAGCCGGTATTGGTTTTTTTTGAGGAAATCAGTGTTAAAGGTTAACCTAAAAATTAAATTATTATTTTGAGTTAACCACGGTGATAGTGTTATAGAAAGCACGTATACATTCGGCAATTTTATTTAAGCGTTAATGTAACCTACGAAATAGTTTTTCTGGACAAATTTACAAATTGAGAATTAGTAATTTCAATATAATACATTTAAAACACACTCTAAAGAGGTTTTTGTTCTCTGCAAGTGGGAGCTAAGTTTCTTAGTGAACTTAGGGTCATTTGCTGAAATTTTACTTATGATTCAACATAAACGAGTATCGTTTCAGCAAAAGGCTAATAGTGTGGACTTAGTAAACTGTTTAAATAAAACATGCGGATGCGGGAGGTATTAACGAAGTTTTTTTTTTGAAGGAAATCAATTTTTAAAGTCGAATGACACTAGTTTGGCGTTTGACGATAGAACCAAGTCTTTCACTTTGTCGATAAACTCGATCGAATTCTTCAAAGCATACTCGGGTTTGAAATTGGAAATATTAGGTAAAATACGAGCTATCATATTACAGAGCTTTTAAGACGGGGCATTAAACTAGGAAGACATGAACGCCTTCCATATATTAGGTAACACGGCCAGGATCGTTGCAATCGTGACTGGCCATTGGCCAATAGGCTAACATGCAGCTAAACTGCGCATACCTTTCAACAGCTACTGCCGTAGTTGTAGAAATCCGCTAGAGAAGGAAACTATTGAGCATTTCCCCTGCTACTGTCCGGCCCTGGCTAGGTCTCGCCTCCAGGCATTCGGTAGCCTGTTTCTCGACAACCTAAACGTGCTGTCGAACAAAAGGATAAACGATTTTACCGCTTTTCTCAACAGCACCAGTTGGCTTTAACAAACCAAGCAATATCTCTATTTCAACTTGTCTCCTTTGAAGTTTTTTTTTTTGAAACTTCCCTTTAGGACTGGCTATTCGGACTAGCACTTACTCTATTTTTTGGCGAAAGCATCAAAACACGGATTTATACCTGTTAGGTGTGCCTTGCCTTTGAACGGGCCTAGCCTCATATATGTAGATCTAGTGTAAAGTTAATTGGTCGGCTCTCAGTCCAAATGGAACCACCCAGCACACAGTGTGAACTAAGTTCTTCCCTTGGGACTGCGGGCACAGACCAAAAACTGATCCCTTAGCTTAACAGTCACTATATCACAAAAAACTAGGTCAAACGAGTTATGGTATAAAAAAGGCGCTTTTTGGGGCTAATTGGGTTTCTTCGGAACAGTTGTTCTGCGAAACCGCCATTTTACGTACCTTACCTACCTAGGGTTTCGAACTAGAAACTTTTTTTTGTTGATCAATTGGAAGAATTGGTTACTTCATATACAATTCTGTTATATTTAGGACTAAACACAAAATATTAAAAATAAAAATGGCGCAATTAAAACAATTTTGTTTCAACTTTGAATTACGGTTGCTTAAATGAAAACTCCACTTTATTTCAAGTAGCCAATCCCAACGTAAATTTAAACACGAGCGCAATAAAATATTTTTCTCTCAGTGTATAAAACAGCTTACTTAATTTTTCACTAATGCCCTTATTACGAGTAGTAGGTGTTTACTCAACCAATAAAATAGTTTTCTAGTTGTTAAATGTCACATAAAAGTTTCTCATACATACTTATGCGGTCACTCCTGCATTTATGAACTTCGATGTGACTAAACACAACTTTATAACTATCTCAACCACAACCCGTTCCTCTATCTAGTTTCTTCCTATCGGTATTAACAATAATTTTAAAGTTATCTGTGTTAACAACAGCATTTTGAAATCAACTTTATAGAGCAACGATGTCTTAGTTCACCTTTAACCACAAGTTTATATCAATATAATTATTATATATACGTATAGACGTACCTACATAAAGGTACAGACATCGAGTAATGACGCTTCTGTTGAAGACTGTCAAGGTGTCTGTTAAGCAATTCAACAAATTTCAGTAACTAACATAATGAAACACCTTGAGCTATCGAAGCGAGGTGTGTGTGGCTCATTGCAAATTACAAGTATCCATCTATTCTATATTCTACCTAATCAGCATCAGATATACAATCGACCTTTCATTTTCTGCTTAGCAGCACACGGACTCAGTTCAATAAATGATGATGCAGAAACAGATCTGGAAATTTAATTATGTGACCTGACCACATATATACTAAATGACTAAACTTAAATTTTGTTTGCATACATTTCACGTATAGCAATCGATGACACCAGAGTCACACTTGTTATGCCGGAAAAGGCTCCTAAGTACACGATCATACATCAGCATTGAGGTCACAGCTTGATATTTTTTTTTTTAAGGAAAACCAGGGTACTCACTTTTACTTTTTTTTAATTTAATTTCTAATGATCAACCTAGTCGTCTATCTGCGTCATTGTGAGTGCAGAGTCAAAAGCTTTCGCCTTTTTTTTCAGTTATTTTTTTTTTAAACTTTCTGACACTTAGGCCATTAATTTACATATTTTTACATATTTTTACCAGAATCAGAATGTTCTTAAGACACAGAAAAGAATGTATTAGGAAACGTTTACAGGTATTGCCCACATTAGACAAGAGTGCTCAAAATAATATTTTGAACTTTTAATAGTAATTACTCGTAAACTAACAACCCAAGGTAGGTAAGTGGGAGAATTACTATTTTGACGATTAGAGGATGTGACATTATAAACTTAAAAAAAATGCAATCTCCATTAGATGGAAAATGTATAGTCTCCATTAAGTTTTTTATTTTTTATTGATATTTCGTATCAATTTTTACTTTCGATTATAGGTACTATATCTTCTGAACGGCTAAGCCGATTTTAACGAAATTAAATATTCGAAAACAACTTCTAAACTGAAATAAAATTGCAAAAAAAAAAATTTGAAAAAAAGTAATTTTTGAAAATTTTTTTTTTTATTTTGCAAATACCGATAGTTCCAATTTTCTCGAAAAAGATGCGATCAATTTCGATAAAATTTTACTTGAGTCATTTGTTACCATTGGTGATTTCTTTCGTTTGAATTTTTTTTTTCATAATTAGTTTATTAACGGTAGCTGCCATAGACCCGTTTTTTATTACTCCGACTATCTTTTGAACGGCTACACCGATTTTAACGAAATTTAATATTCGAAAACAACTGCTTAGCTGAAATAAAATTGCAAAAAAGTTTTTGAAAAAAAGTAATTTTTCAAAAAGTTTTTTTTTTGTAAAAACCGATAATTCCAATTTTCTGGAGAAAATACGATAAATTTCGATAAAAATTTTATGTGAGTGATTTGTTACCAATGGTGATGTCTTTCGTCTGAATTTTTTTTCGGAATCAGCTTATTAACGGTAGCTGCCATAGAACCGTTTTTTTATTAATCCGACTACTTTTTGAATGGCTACACCGATTTTTAAAGAAATTTGATATTATCAAACAATTGCTAAGCCAAAATAACACTGCAAAAAAAATCGGAACAAAAATAATTTTTGAAAATAATTTTTTTGTAAAACCAATAATTCATATTTTTAGAAAAATTATTATATTTATTTTTATTAAGGTCGTAACTTGCTTCAAGAAAAAGTTCATGCTACCCAGTCGTGCACCACAAGAGCAAGTTCGTGCGACCCAGTCGCACTTTATTTTATATTCCAAGGCCACTTATCGCAAAAATCCTGCACTGAATATCTCACTCTCTTTTCAAGAAGACTATACCAACTTGTACCTAATAAAGTGGACATTAAGCTGAACATCTTCTCTCAGCTATGTAAGCTTAAAGGTATTAACATGAAATAGAATTTATTTCGGGGTGGGCATAGTTATAGATTGGGTGCTAAGAAGCCATAGATTTTATATTGTTATAAACGATCCCAAACAAAGGAGTTATGAGGTGATGTTGAAGCACTCTGTATTTACATTTGATTTGCAAATACTAATTTAGATTTTGATTCAAGTTTTGGACAAATTGGCCATTAACGTTATCATTTAAATTTGAATGTCTGGTTATTTACGCTGGCATGGCGATGAGAAACTGAATTTTCAGAATTTTGATATCAATAATTAAAGCACTTAATAATTAGAATTTCTATTTATCCAAAGGATATCTGCCAATGTGGGCCAACCACATATTATCCAAAATTAAAGCGTTAAGAGGCCTTCAGACCAAGAAAAATTGCGTTTCGCCGGTTGCTAAATTGTGGGCTCGTCAGATGACGTCCAGCAAAAAGCACCTTATGTCATTACGCAATTCAAAGATTTTCCTCGCTCAGCTTACATAACTTTTTTGACAAAAAATTAATATTTTTCAATGAATTAATACATATATAGAATTTGTATCATTGTTAATTTTATTTCTTTGTTATAATCCTGCCTGGTAGCCGATTTCAAAAAGCGCGGCGTAATTCCCGAAGTTTCCAAAATAATGACAGTATAGTTGATCTTCCCGATAAATGTGTTTTTTTTTTTAATTTTGTGAAAATTGTTTACAAGTGTAGGTATATTTCGTGCGAGTTTGTGTTTGCTTAATTAAATTGTTAAATTAAGTTTGTGTAATAATGAACTATTGAGCAGGCCCCAAACTAATCATTCATGCTCTCGTAAAAATTCAACAAGTGTTGAAAACTGTTGTTCTGTAATATGTTTTAGCTCCTAAATAAAAATGATAAAATTTAATGAAGGGTTTATTTTAATACTGCTCCACCAATGTATTTAATTGTTATCAGTTTTGAATTTGAATCTCCCAGAATTTCAACTCAAACCAATAGACAGAAATAAAATAACAAATAACAAGACATTTGAACATCCGGTTTTCTGTATCTGACTTAAAATTAATAAGAGCATTCAATTTTGGAAACGAAAATAATATTTAATTGCGTATAAATGTTTGAAGTTTTTATAATTTTTTTTTTTTTTTCAAAATTTTTATTAAAAAATTTTTTTTCAAAAACAAAAACAAAAATAACCGAAGAGACTTCTGGCTATTAAACAAATAAAGAGCACAACTGGGTCGCACGAACTTGCTCTTGTGGCAAATTACCTTCTTGTTAACGACTTGAAAATTAATTTTACCCGTTTAAAAAAATTTTTTACGAAATATTTTTATGCCATATTTATCAGGCACTGAAGGACTACCTGAATATCAAATTTCATCAAAATCGGTCAATAAATTAAAGAGATATTACTTTAAAAAAATGCACCTTGCTGAAAAATGGGGGTTAGTAGCTACCTCCTAATAATACTATTTTTTTTTTCGCCTTGACTCAATTTGCTTATTATAGACCAAACTGGCCAATCAGATATTGTTAGACTCATTAAAACCTTTGCGCCAGTGGTGAGCGCAGAGGAGGCTTTAAGCCCGAGTCGAGAGTTGGGCTCTATACTCAGGACTCTTCAGAATTCGGAAGAGTATTCTGCCAGAATACTCTTTTTTAGGAACGTTTCTTCTGTTCCTTCTGAAGGTTTTCTCAAGTATCATAAAATCTGTTGATTTTTCTCTAAAATGTTTACAGAGTTTTATTTTTATTATTGTTTCGTTCTTAAGAAAAAAAAATATCTTATTACATATTACGCATTTTCTGGAGAAAATCCCAAATAATCAACTGAATATTACATAGCGACCCATTACATAGTACCCTTGGTGCGAGCCTATAACAATAGTGCACCTATGCTCTATATAGAATATATAAACTTGGGCTTCCAGGTTTCGGCATCAACCACAATGCCGATTGACGTCACGACAATTCCATAAAATGTGCTAATTAATTTTCTCCAAGAAAACTTCTTCCTTTGCTCTGGATAAATTCCAAAGCAATGTCAAGCATTTATAATGAACATTTGCAACTCAATACCATGTTACAACTAATTGGAAAGTATTTTGAAATTTTTCAAAGGACGTGAATAAATATTTGAAAATTTTAATTCGATGATTTGAATATGAGTTTGAATTTATTAAAGCATTTCAAGAACCCTACTATCCCATACTTAGCAACAATTGATTCAAATTATACAACTAAATTGTTTGTATAGAACTGTAATTTCAAATCCAAACAATTTAAATCTCAAAATCCATATGACTCTTAAAAACTTTATTGAGGATTAAACATTTTAAATTCCTCTAGTCTCACAAGACATTGTTCTTAATTAAAATTCGATTTTCAATCCATAAACGATTCAAAGTGTAGTCACAAAATGAATTCCTTAAAATAGCAATTTCCAATCTTCTGTATCAATATCCGAAAACACATAGAACGATGTCTTATCATTTGCATTTACATCAAAGAACACGAACATATTCTCTTTCTTGATGGGCCAATGGCCAACCCTTTTTTAAGTTGATATAAAATGGAAGTGGTATGAATGAAACTAAAGATTGCAAAAAGGACACCTAATCGGAAAAGACAATATTCAAGTTGTATGGATATTCGGTATCGGTATCGGTATGTATAAGGCTATCAATCTTATGCACGTTCTATTCACTGTTCATCGTCCTTGTCAACGTCTCATTGTCTCATCGTTTTTTTTTGGGGGGGGGGGGGCATACAACTTGAAATTAAATCAGATGGCATGGCACACGTGCTTTCGACACTCTTGTTCTTGTGTCTCCCCAAGTGGGGACATAAGAAGTCCTTGTGGAAATATATTCCACTTCGATCTTCCAAAAACAAATAAACCCGGTACGGGTTTTGTACCTCAAGAAGAACACATTTCTCTTGATGTGAGACATCGTGCGCTGACACTCCCAGAGATCTAGCTCCTGTGTTGCGTGTCGGCAACAAGCGTTGGCAACACTTGAATTTATTCGATACTATCTCTTAAAGGAATGGAGGAAGATGAGCTTCATTTCATGGAACCAGACCAGTACTTATTCCCACATGACAGCCTTTTGTCCATTAAATGCGATACAATCGGCTCGGTAGACGCCTGCTGACACATGGAAGATAAGCTCAGATGAGACTTGTGCAGGACTTTTATAGACAATCTTTTTTTTTTACTTGTTTCATTTGGGTACATATTGTGACAAAAACACTTAGAAGTGTGTGTATGTTATAAAATAATAATTATTGTTGGCATCTTGAAGGAGTAGGTACCTTCTAGATGTTTACAACATTGCACAATGCACAAGTGCAAGGACATGCATACTACAACCTAGACGTATGTATCTTAAGTTCATTAAAGGGACAGCTTGCTGGTATAGATAATAATGAATAGAATACTAAGTTTGTTAAGCTGTTGTTAAATTTTAAATTAAATTTTATAGTTTAATCCCATAGACTTAAGGATGTTTCAAAAAATGTATAAGAATGTGTGAGGAAGCTACATATAAATACATTAAACTTAATTTTATACAGAAACTTTTCAATTGAATTTGGAGATTTATCGTGAATTCAAAAGATGGTAGGTAAGGTACCTGCCTAAATTTTAATTGAACATAAAAATAAGATTTTTTTTTAAATACAATAGGTATACATATTATAATTTTTGTGTTCTTGTGTGTTCTTTAATACTCAATTAGATTTATTTAACAATTTTCTTGTCAAAATTTGGAAATGAAAATTATTTATGGATATGCTACAAGAAATAAAGCCGCATTTGATTTGGTGAACCGAAATGCTTTGTTATAACTATAAGCTTTCACAACTTTGGGTCTCAAAAAATTTCCTCCAGATAATCAAAAATATGTACACAGATACAGTGGCATCAGTTTGGGATGGAGCTAATTTTTCTGAACCTTTTGAAACAGATAATGGAGTTAAGCAAGGATGTCTTCTCAGCGCTCTTCTATATTCGCTTTTCATCAATGATATTGTAACTCATCTTCCGGGTGGAGTTCGAATGGCATGTATCCTCATTAATGTGCTACTATACGCCGATGACATGGTTATACTATCTGAATCGTCAGAAACCCTGCAACTTATGGTAAATCGTTTGTCTGAATACTGTGATAAATGGGAACTTGTTATTAACACAGAAAAATCTAAAGTTATGGATTTCTCGCGATCCGGCCGAGATAATGTGAGGAATAGTTGGTTTTACAATGGAGTCCTTTTGGAAGTAACGAAGGAGTATAAATACCTGAAGTTAAGCTTAATTCAAAGCTGGATTTTAGTAAGCATTTATTTGTAAGAAACCAATGTGTGAAGAAAGGTTTTTTCCAACCAACACATCAATGTCTCAACAAAATACAACATATTCAATTCTGTCGTGAAGTCTACGCTTTGCTATGCTGCTCAAGTCTGGGGTACGGAAGAGTACGAGGAAATTGAAAAACTTTAAAGAAACTTCATCAAACAGGAAATAGGTTTACCAAAACTATTCACTGAAACCCTTAAATTACAAGCCGATTACATCATTAAGGTTCTTGAATTTCCTGACGATCGTTTGAGTAAAATAATGCTTCTCTATGAAACAAGAAACAAAGACTGATGGTTGGAGAATTGGCAACATATTGTCACTTCTTGTGGTGAAGAGTTACAGATGGACCTTAGTAACATTAGATTTTTAAAGGAGCATTTTTTCAAAATCATACAAAAGATGCTGTTCGAAATCAGTTTGTTGAAAAAGCCTGTGAATCAGAGAGCAGAATATTATACAGCCAGTTAAACTTTAACTTGTGTGATAAAAATTATTTTCAAGATACCATAAAAGCCAAAGATATTTCTTTAATATTTAAATCAAGATGTGAGCTTCTAAGTCTAAATTAATGTCCATATAAAGGAAGTTTTGATCAGTTCTACAATCTATGCAACTTCAAAGCCAAAGAAGACATTTTCCATTTTATTAGTATTTTCCCAATCTTCAAACGGATAAGAAGCACATACTTCGGAAAACAGTCACTCTCAATGCAGGAAACGTTACAAATACTGAATGAATCAAACTGGATGAAACTTATTGATTTTCTGAAGGATAGTTACAAATTTAGGATGCTCCTTATTTCAGAATATGCATAAGAACAATTATATGAAACAAAGTCATTTTTTCTTATCTTTTAAACATAATTATTTAGTTTAATTTCTTTATTCTTCTTGAAAAAGTTACCAGTCGATCTGACGGCAAAGCCAAAGCTTGAATGTTCATACAAATTATTGAAAATGTAACGAATAATAATTGTTAATAAATGAATTACATTACTTACTTACTTAAAGGGCACTGTTGACGCATCCCCAATCAATAAATACTCGCTGTAAGGAAGAAATAAACCACTAGTTTATTAGTTAACATTACTTTTGCCGCATAAATATTAGTCCAGGCGCGCACCGGCCCACTAGGCGGCCAGGTCGCAAGTGGTGAAACTCTACATAAAAATTTATCCGCTGCCGTTTCGTTGGTATTCTTGAAAAATTAAAATACACACAAGATACCTATGCAAGAAAAATAGTATAAGTTTATGAAATTTTATTAAAGTCAAATTAAAACGATATCTTACAACAATTCAATCTAAAATTTGTATAAGAATGCAAAAAATATTCTTTGTTAAGTATGAGTAAAAAAAAAATTCAAATTTGAGCTGTTTTCTTAAAACTTAAGCTTTTCGAATTTTTTTTTTTTGAAAATAAGTTCCTAAAAAAAAGTACGCATGCGAGTTTTTATAACTTAGTTTATTATACCTTTAAATTAAATTTCATAAAAATCGCTGTTTTTTTTTTAATTATTTAGAACTTAACAAAAACATTTTTTTTGACAAAAGCTTTTATGCCATATTATTGGAAATTCCAGTATTGAATTTCGTTCAAATCGCTGCAGCCGTTATCGAGATAGTTGAAATTTAAAAATACCGTTCTATATGGCAGTTATCATTAAACTTTGGACAATTCATTGGGCATGTGGAATTTTATTGAAATCGGTAATAATTACCGAGAATAACTGTTATATGACAGGTACAGTTATTTTTAGAACTAAAGTGACTTACCAAAAATGCTCCATGCGTTTTAGCCTGGAAATAATCTTACCTACCAAATTCGAAGTAAATCGGCCTACCACTTTTTTTTTCTATTATTGCAATTTGGTGTTTGATATTTATCTCAAAACATTTTTTTTCACGAATCCAAGACTTGCCTTACCTATACAGTTGTCCCTCGATAGTGATGACGACCAGGAGAAAAAGCCAAACCATCTACTAGGTATAAATATGACGCAATAATGCACAAACGACTAACTGCCTGAACACAATAATGGCGACGGTGTTGAAATTGGAAGTGAAGCTGCAACTGAAATAGCTATAGCTGTCAAAATATTGAATACACACAAATCGAATATTAAAAATAAATTCGAAAACGTGCTAAAAATGCTGAAAATCGGGATTTTTTATTCGTACCATTCGGATTTTGTCAGTCGGGATTTCGGCAGTCGGGATTTTGGCAGTCGGGATTTTGGGAAGTCGGGATTTTGGTAGTCGGGATTTTGTCCCTATCCCATTCTTTTGTTTTGCATTCTTTGAATTCTTTTGGATTCTTTGAGTTCTTTTGCATTTGCATTCTTTGTAATCATTTCAGAAATATTGCAAAATATTCAAAATAATGCTAAGAACGAAAAAAAGAATGCAAAGAATGCAAAAGAATGCTAAGAATGCAAAACATTGTGAAATATTTAAAAGAATGCAAAAAATTCAATAGATGAAGAATGCAATAAAAAATCCAAATGAATGCACAAAATACAATTAAATGAAGATGAATTTTTAATGAAGTCATTAATTATTACATTTAGAAAAGATTGCATTCTTTTACAACACTGTCTGAAAATACTCCAAATATAATCATTAAGTTAAAAAAGAGCTGTAGAATGAGTCACTCATCCATCACAAGACAAGATAGTTTATTTATATGTGAAATATTTTTGATGAAAAGTATATAAATTATGTATTCAGTTTTAAAATTACCACTATTAGTTCAGACAAATTAAGAAAAAAATACATAAAACATGGGTAAAATTGATACAGAAGCTTTTTTAATTGATTTTGAACCAGAATCCGTTTCTGAACAAAATATCCAGGCACGAGTACGATAACTTTGGCGCCAAGAATTGATAACTGTTTTTTGTAGAACAGATCAAAACAAGCATTTTTTACTATGGGTGGGGGGGTCTATCTCCCTCCGTTTGGGCGGGAGGGGCAATTTTATAAAAACAGTGCTAAACATTTAAAACAAATATTAAAAAATAACCTTAATACTTACAACTAAGTTTTATATCTTTTTTTAAAGCCAATCCTTTTTTCTTTTAGATGTTTTTCAAATCAAGTGAAACCTATGCACAGTCTTTGAAAAAAACGGACTTTAAACTAAAAAATTGCGAAAAAAAAGGTAAAAAAAAACTTTGAAGTGTGATTTCTCAAAACTGTAAAACAAAATACTACTTTTTTTATAAAATTCGTTGCTCATATTAATTTTAAATCATAAACTGAAAACAAAATGATTTTATGTTTTCTGATTTTTGAGAAAATGGAAAATTACTAAAACTACTTTCTTATAACAGTTTTCTTTTTTTTTTTGGTATACGGCGAATGTTGTACGTAGGTTCGTTTTTGTAATGATGCTTGGGCATCTTTAAATGCAACAGAAACTTTGCATACACCCAACCTCGCACCCACCGCAAATCCTATAGTGTGTCCAAGCAGGGGGGTTGCATACCTCACTGTTTATAAAACAAGTATCCAATAAAAAAGTTGTTTTAGTAATTTTCCATTTTCTCAAAAACCAGAAAACATAAAATCATTTTGTTTGCAGGTTATGATTTAAAATTAATATGAGCAACGAATTTTATAAAAAAAAGTAGTATTTTATTTTACAGTTCTGAAAAATCACACTTCAAAGTTTTTTTTTGCCTTTTTTTCGCAATTTTTGAATTTAAAGTCCGTTTTTTCAAAGACTATGCATAGGTTTCACTTAATTTAAAAAACATCTAATAGAAAAAAGTATTGGCTTTAAAAAAAGATATAAAACTTAGTTATAAGTATTACCGTTATTTTTTAATAGTTGTTTTAAATTTTTAGCACTGTTTTTATAAAATTGCCCCTCCCGCCCAAACGGAGGTAGATAGACCCCCACCCATAGTAAAAAATGCTTGTATTGAACTGTACTACAAAAAACCGTTATCAATTCTTGGCGCCAAAGTTATCGTACTCTCCCAATATCCAAAATCGAACAAAATCCGACCATGGGAACATCTTAAAAAATGCATTTAAAAATTGTGGATTATTTCATATGGTATGCCTTTGATAAAATGTTTTAATTTTTATAGCGCTGTGGTTTATGTGTTTTTTTAGTGTTTCTTTTATCATAATTTCTTACTGACAGAACACCAAGTTCAGGAATTCGTTCAAAATTAGAAAAATTGATGTACTACGATTAACACCCTTTAAATTTGTTTCTAGTCAACAAAAGAAAAAACCGAGGCTATGTTGTTCAGAAACGAATTCGAATATGTTGTTCAGAATCGAATTCTGATTAAAAATCAATTAAAAAAAGTTCTGTGCCAATTTTTCCCATGTTCAACCACAGATTGCCTGAACTATATTGTTTTAGTTGATAACGAAACGTTCTTCAATCAACCAACAGCGATTTACTTTTTCTCGTTTTTTTTCAAAAGCTAGTATACCTTAGGAATTATGAACATTTGGTTATTTCAGCTGAACCATGGATAACCATACATATTCTATGGTTAACAACTGAAATTACAAATGGTTATACACTTATCCTGGCCTTAGTAGGATAAATTAAACCATAATTTGCTGCCAAGTTTTCTATATTGTCAAAGTAAAAAAAGGAAAACTTATACTAATTTAAGCAAAATTTAAAGATGTAGCATTTCAAAGGGATTCTGATATGATTATCGAAACACCATGAAACCATCCACCCTTCAACTCATACATGACGAGCAAGTCCATTTATTCACATTAAACAAGTTTAACCGAGATAATCCCATCATCCTGTGTATTTTCTGTTTTAACCCACTTTCCGCAATGACATCCAAATACGATACCATCCTGAAAATCGCAGCTGTTATATTCAACAGAGCAAACAAAGATGAAGTTCTTGCAAAAAAAATAAAAAAAAAAACTCATCCTTTGCATAGATCTCCGAAATCGATTGAAACGATAAGTGTCGATACTTTGCAGATGAAGATAAAAATCATTCGTTTGCTTAGAAAATGCATTGAATGCGAATACAAATGCAAAATTCACTCCGCAGATGGACGGATAGAAGTCTGTGTCTATATCCTATTTGTAGAATTCTGCGGCTGATCCTTCAAATACTATAAATGTATATATGTATGCAAAAACTAGAATATATATGTATGCTAGGAAAAAAGGATAAAAATTGTTGTAAATATTATGACGACTACGACTATTCTGTAATGAACGCAAACGGGCGACTGTTTAATATTTACGATTCTCCAATGTCTCCATCAATCAGCACGGAATAAAGTGGAATCCCACTTCTCCCATCAGGACCCAGGCTGTGAACCCTGAACAAGGATATGCACAAAACATCATTCAAACTGCTGATGCCGCTGATGCTGGGGCTGTTGGGCTCAGTTATTGCTGCCTCTGATGTTGGAACAAATATATGCATGGAGGCATATCCTGTATGTCCCTTTCTATATAAGTAATCGCTTCTCATAGTGGGTTTGAATTATATTACGATTGTGTGCATAGTACTTTGGCGTGTTTATACTCGAACTAACAATGTTGTGGCTCTCCAACATTCATACATGTGTGCTTCACTCGACCTTAATTCCGGTGCATCATCATCGTGATACAAAACAAACAGAAATGCAACAACAACAACAACGAAAAACAGAAAAATATAAAATTATATTAAATGCAGAGCTTCGGGATTTAGAATCACTATAACGTCAAACATGGAATTCTGTAGAGTTTTCTGAAAACAAAAAAATGAACAACCATATTATACAGAGAGAGTTGTTATGATTTAATTAAATCCATATTATATTTATGTAATATTTGATTTTTTATGTGGAATTTATTATTTTCTAATGCAATGTTTTTATTTTAATACAAATAGATACAACAGGTAATTGAAAAGCGTCGAAGTATAATATAAATATTTGTTGATCCTGAACAAAAATCATAAGCCCAGGTATGAAATTTAAATTGAAATAAAAAGATTTTATTAAAATTCTATTTAAATAAAATTTTAACAAAAACTTGAATCCATTTGCATTTCAAAGTGTGCTGTGTTAGTCGCAGATTATTATTTTTAAAAATGTGGTATAGCTATAAGGTTTCTAAAACTTAATTATATACCATGTGCTTTTAGAATTTAGATTTTATTTTATTCTATGAAAAAAAAACATGATAGATAAAAATTGATTCACTAAAAAATAAGTTTTTTTTTAATTAAACGATATTTTAATGAATTTTTTTACGTAGATTCGTTTGGGCAATAAATTGGACAAGAAAATCTTCCTGCATATAAATGGTGATTCAATAAATTATTTACATTTTACACACTCACAAAATGCTACATAATCTCGCAATTTTTTTTTCCTATTTACCAATTTTTATATTGATAATAGTTTGAGGCGTATGGGTACTTCTGACCATTTTGCCAGTCTTCCGTTGCCGTCGAGGTCATTTTTAATGCTTTTTATAAGTTTCCGCGTTTTCCCGGACTTTATAACTTGACGAATGTTAAAATTCTTAACTGCGTCAAATTTTAAGAAAACCCCAAAAAAATAAGTCAAACGGCGTCATTATATCTCAATATCTTGAGAGGTAGAATTTTTTTGCATTCCCATTACAACGGAATGCAAAAAAATTCGATCTTTGAAAATTTCCTCCAAAACATCTATTGTTGTACGTGGACGTGGTAGTTGGCAACTTACAGTGGGACAGCCCCGTACATGGTGAAAATAAAAAGGTCACGTTGCAAATTAAAGGAAAAGGATAATAAAGTATTCTTAAAGAGAGTAATTTTGTTTGCTAATATCTTTAAATAAAGTTTAGACCAGACGATCAAAGTTGACTTTAAAGGTGCGCGAATCGCGTTTTAAAAAGTGTTTAGAAAAGGTGTAGATATGTATGTATTCTTTATCCATAAAATCGAAACTAAGATCGAGAAAAAAAAGTTATAAATAAAGGAGACGACTGGGTCGCACAAACTTGCTCTTGTGACCAGCCTTTTTTTCTGGAAAAAAAAATTCTTTTTATTTTTCCAAATATTTTTTTTTTCTGGAAAAAAGTATGAAATAAAAAAAAATATTCAAAAGACACAAAAGACACCGTCAGCAACAAAAATCAAAATTGAGAAAAAATAAAATTATGTATAACTATGGTTTCTCAAAAAAAACCTTTCAAAAATTACTTTTCCAATTTTTTTCGAAGTATTAATCAGATTGTTTAAAGAATATTAAATTTCGACAAAATCGGTGCTACTGTTCAAAAGATAGTGGGAGTAAGAAACAACGGTTTATGGCAGGTAGGTAGAGGTATCTACTGTTAATAAGCTTTTTCTGGAAAAAAAAATAAAAAAAAAAAGAATTTACGGTTTTTCAAAAAAAAAAAAAACTTTTAAAAAAATACTTTCTTACATTTTTGTTTACTTTATTAATCAAATTTATTAGTAGTTTTATAACATATAAATTTGGTCAAAATCGGTGCACTCGTTCAAAAAAAAAAACGGTTCTATTCAAATACCGTTAAAAAGCTGATTCGGAAAAAAAATTGAAACAATCTTTGGAAACAATTCACTCACATAAAATTTTATAGAAACTGATCGTAATTTTTTCGAGAAAAATTGTATTATCGGTAATGCTTATTTGATAGCAGCCCCCGATTAGGGAATACGAAGCGAGTCGTTTTTGGAGGCGACAATGAAGTTTTGTATGACAAACTATTTTTGATTTTATGGGTGTTTTCATAAACGTCAGACTAACTAAGATCTGCAATAACAAAAATGAATAAAAACACACTTCTTAAACAAAAATAAAGGGGTTTGTTTTATTATTTGTAAGTATTTTTGACATAGCTATAAAATAATGACATAGATATAAAATAATAAGAAACAAAATGTTAAACTTCTGAAAATAAGTGTTTTTTATCAATTTTTTGATTGCATATCTTAGTAAGTCTGATGTTTATAAACACACCCTATCTCTTTCGTTTTGTATTTTTGTGGAAATCAGCTACCAATTGGAAGGAGTGAAAATAGTCGCTTTGAATTAAATAGTTAAACAACTCTAGGTAAGTAAAAAAGCAGATAACGAATGGAAAACGGATCGCTTCGTATTCCCTAATTGGGGCCCAGGTACCATTTAAAAATAAAAAAAACGTTCTTTATAGAAATAATTTTTGCCAAGTTTGAAAAAAATTGATCCAGCCGTGAAGGCTGTAGATGTCATCGTAAGATAATTTTTGATTGTTAAATATTTCAAAACTTTTTTTTTTGTACGTATGCTTAACTTGTCTTACATCTAGTACCACTATAATCGCAAGTTAAAAATATTACACTAAAATAAAGGTATTGTATAGATTATGTTTAAAGTATAAAAACTAGAAGAAAAAATGTTTTTGTATGGAAATATGAAAAGTCATGGAAAAGAAAACATTTTTCAAGTCTTTTTATTTTACTTTTTGTTCTTCTGTGAAAGAAAAATTTAAGCATGTCTGAAAGTAGGAGAAGAAATATCATGTCATTTAAGTCACAGAAATAAGTGCTTGACTTTTGTTCGAAATTCGATATGATTTGATTCTTTTGATTACTTTAAATATTGTTAAAATATTTAAAAAGTTAATAAAAAATCGATGAATTCTATTCTATCGAAATTTTAATTATTTTATCGAAATGTTAACAGATTAACTTTTTTAGGTTTGTTTTCTGTTGCTTTCTTATGTTTTCTGTTACTTTTCGTTAATGCTTCGTTGTGCAGTTAGATCCCTCTGGAAATTTTGTTGAGTTTTTTCACGAAATAGGAAATGTGTGCATTTTTTAAAGTGTGTTGAACGAGAAGGTATATACAGCTACTACCTATTTATTTATATATATAATATATACATAACATAGCATTTCACCAACTCAAAGGCTTTATTAATTTCTGCATGCAATTTTCAATGTGCAATTGGTGATCTGATACGCATATGGAAAATATCTACTTCATATCATGTGGCCAGAGTAGGATTAGGACATACAAAAGAATATTTGATCCATAAGAATAACCATGCGTACGTGCATATTGGCTGTGATGTATCTATTTTTTCACTGAAATATACATATATCATCAGAGAGTTAGTCCTAGATAGATAGAACCATTTCAAACGGCATAGGTACACCACACAGCGTTTTGTCCCTAACCGGAGTTGTCAACACACAAAAAGGATTTAAGGGAAATACAATAAAAACAAAGAACTGATGGGATTTCCCCGTCAATGGTTCTATGGGCATACAGAGGAACACTAGTCACCTTCCAGCTAAGTGCTAGATATATTGAAGCATTCCACATACACTCTTTCAGGAAACATGAAACTATGAAACAACAACCAAAACAATATAGTCATGCCATGCCTCATGCCAACCTGTGACACTGTCAGAGTCATTTTCAGGCCGATTTGCTTCACAATAATAATAGTGCGGCGAGTTGTGTCGGATCGTATACAGACTTTTCACAAATAAAGTGCATGTTAAAAATTTAAAAGCTGCAGAGAAATAGTATATCCTTGATGTAATTCAATTTTTATATATTTTCACAAAATTCGAATGGTCAGCATTCGCAGTTGTATACAATTGTCAGACAGATATACGGTTGGTTTGAGATAATTTTACGGTTGGATTAATTTTGATTTTGGTGGTATTTAATATTGAATACAAACTAGATTCAACCGGTCAAGTTAAATATGCATAAGCAAATTTAAAGTCAACTACTTTCGTTAATAGTCGGTAAAGCAAAACGGTGTCCCACACTACATGGAAAAAGTGTTTTTGTGGGCCAACTTTTTGTTTCGCATTTATTTAGGGTTAAATGTTATATAGAAGTCTTATGGCCAGTTTCTCCAAACACTTTTAAATATTTATTGGGTTGTTAAATCTTAAAATGGCATTTTTCGATTTCCCCAACCATTTTCATTTTTAAAAGGGCCAATAAACTAAAGTCCCATTTTGTTCCAAATAAATTTTAAAGGCGTCTTAAAAATGCAAGACAAAGAGAACGTTGAAATTTTTCGATTGATATGCTCTCCTCTCGCTTGCTCTAATGAAAGAGAGCCATGAGTGGTGAATAAAAATCCGGGGTTGGCATCAAGTTTCCTCATTTTTAAAAATTCACCTCCTTATATTGGTGCAAACCATTTTAAGCTAAAATGCCAATAAATTTTATTACTCCGTTAACTAAAATGGTTTTAGGGCTTTATTAATAGAATAAATTGAATTGATTCATATGCTTTGTTTTTAACTTGCGAACAAAACACTGAAAATCTTGATTATGGGTTGCATAAGCTTGCTTTAGTGCCAAACTTGTAGTTAAATTATTGTTTAGTATAAAGGTATGTATCTTCATGGAAACGGGGCTCTGATCCTGATGGTATAGTATATAGAGCTCGAGAGAAAGTACTATAGCGCTATAAGGCAAACTTTTTGTTAAATCCTAAGACATTTGACATTGATATTATTGAACCTTAAAAAATATGGGAAGCATGTTTTAAGTACTGAATATATCTATCTGGATGAATTCTTTAAGATAGTGCGGTTACTGTTTCGAATTCTCAAAGAAACACATTGTTCAACCGAATTGAAGTCGAAATGAATTGTAAGCCAAAAACAAAACAAAATCACTGAATCACAGAAAATACGAATGTCGATAATAAAGCACTTACAAATTTTAAGGATCCGCCTAGAAAAAAATAAAAAAAAAAATTTACTGTTTGCAATGGCGGATTAGGATATTTAAATTAACTTCTTTTGTGTAAATTCTGTAATTTACATGGAATCTTTCTTCAAACTCAAAAGTCGGCACACCTGAGCCGAATGCCTCTTTAGACTCTATAAAGATCATCAAAATCAGGATTTTAACACATCTAGATCAAAAATGAATAGATTTGTTTCACCAATGAAAAACCCTATAATTTGCATTAAACGCACTCATTGAATTGATAAAATAGCTGAATTGAAAAGTAGCCAGATTATACGAAAATTTAAACTTGCTAGACCTAGAATCCGAACAATGCGTGTAGGAGTAATCTAATGTATAGGTACACAAACACAATGTTGTACTCGAATGTTGTATAATTGGTTTCAGTTTCGGTATTCGGTCCTTCGTCTCGGTCAAAAATCATCTCCAAATTTAATTGGCACAAAGTGTCAACAAAATTTTTTTGCATGCATTTCAATGCAATCTAATATCCAATCCCTATGACCGTGTTTA
Organism: Baccha elongata; assembly: GCA_951217065.1. Classification (NCBI taxonomy): domain Eukaryota; kingdom Metazoa; phylum Arthropoda; class Insecta; order Diptera; family Syrphidae; genus Baccha; species Baccha elongata. The sequence continues at coordinate 36,954,358 of OX578273.1, forward strand.
GACTGGGAAATTTGAGCCTGGCGTGGTGAGTACTCTCGTGATAACACAGGTCGGGTGGAATTTTTGTGAAGTGAGACAGTTGTACGACGCGAGACCATGAGTCCGGTCTCAAATTTCCTTGTCTAAACACGGTCTATATAGGTGATTCTACAAACGATAGAATTTTCGATGGCTCCTACAATATTTGAAAACCAGTGCATGCATTCAATCAGATTTTTCTTATAAATATAAATCTGATCAAAATATATATGTCGATACAAAATTGTAATTTTATTTCTTGCAGTTTTTTTTTTCTTGCTCAAAAAATTCTTCACTGTCTTATTTTCAGTCCCCTGGCGTGTCACCTTCCCGTACTAACACCAAAAGATAATTGCCGTTCTTCTATTTCAGTTTCCACACTAAAAGAAAACACCTAGCAGTAACCTTAAATAACACAAAATTGTTATGAAATAGATAAATATTATTTAGCAATTGCGAAAAAAAATTCACTAAACTAAAAAGAAGACATTTGTGTGGGAGGTCGTTGATTGTTCGTTTCGTTTATTAGTCTTCTGGTGAGTGTTTACATAAACAAAATTGAAAATAAGAAGTGTAAGCGAAAAAAAATGATTGTACACAAACTAACAGGGGCTGCCAGGTATAGGTATCCCTTTATTATATTTGTACCCATGTTATAAATTGTTTAAATGTATAAGTATCTTTGCTTTATTTAATTATGTATGTATTCGCTGAGACACTCGTGTTCAACGAATAACACGAAAGAAGAGTCAGTCATTCATCTACCTCGCTAGTATAAAGATGTGTTCCGTTGTTGTTATAAATAAAGACATACCTAATTATTAAATATTCAAATCCAGTGTTCATTTATTTTGAATCCAAAATACATATAAGACTCCGCCGTCTTAAAGAAGGTATATTTTTTATCATTATAGTATAAACGATAATTTAATTAATTTCTTTTGCTTTTTAAAATGATAGGCAATTATATATTTTGGCTTGAAGAGTATGAAAATACTCAGTCCCTTGTCAATTTTATGAAAAAAGGGACTGAAATTCTATCCAGAGAGTAGAGGTCTGAGAAATTTTCAGAAGAAGCTGCATTTGAACGGTTTTGGTTGAGGGTTTTGCTATGTAATCTTAAATAGATGATCCAACATAACTGTTTAACGTCGATATTAAAGATATAAAAACTTATTACAGAGGCACTTTTAGAGTCAATTAGGTACAATATAATGCTATCTTATCACAAAAATTCATGCTGATATCGATTAGTTGTTTCTAAATAAAAAATCATATTTTGCATTGCATAAGTGATAATTTATAAAATATAATTGTTTTGTATTAGTCCCCTGACCGCTTTTTTTTTAATTGACATAATTTTTTTATTTTTTTTTTACTGGCGGCTTTCAATAATGTTAAAGGACATTTCTAACATACATATAACTAGAGCTAATTTTCAAAAAAAAATTGCCGAATTTGCATTGTATTCCATCACTCATATATCGGACAGCTTTCAGAAAATTTCTTACAAGCTCGCAAAATAGATATAAAAAATGTTCTAAGCGGATTTTAAAGAAAGATGATATTGTGCTTCATAGCACGTTGATAAGCGAATTGCGACGTCTTTCAACCCCACAAACAAGATACCACCCCCGAAGCCCTGAAGTTATGGAAGTGATTTTAATTTTTTTTTTATATTCTTTATATTTTTATGTTATATTTAGGCTTATGAAAAAAATGATTTCAGCAACATGGCGATGTCTTCAGGTCTCTTAAGTTTTCCAATTGTTCGTTCCCCTATTTCTTATAATACCTATAGATACATATATGTTAGGTTAAACTCCTCTTAAAAAGATTTAAATAAATAGGTATGTAAAATCAAATACTTTGTCATCGAGCTACCAGTGCTTATAAATTTAATTAGTGCTCTTATAGTTTTCATAAGGAATGGCCTTTAAGAAAAATATCATGCAATAGTTGAATGATTTTGCTGCAAAATCCCTTCATCCAAATAAAGCTAAAGTTCTTGCACAATCAATTTTAAGTACCTATACCTATACCTACTATTTACTAAGTTCATTCTTTATAGTCTCAACGTTAGCGATGCAATATTCAAGGCAATTTTATTTAAAGATTTAAAACAAAATGCATTCTTCAAAAAAATTTTATTTTTTTTTTATTTCCCTTTATCCGACTAAAAATATCACAAGAATTTTAAGAATTTAAGAAAAAAATTGACAAGTATGAGAGATTACAACGTATGTGTATATGTGTATAGAGAGTTACATAATCGTTACATACACAGAACAGAGTACAGTAACACACTCGTCTCAATTCAAAACACACAGCATCCTTGCATTTAAAAAAAAATAACACGAAATGGGGGAAGAGGTGAAAAATAAGTCAAGAGATACATGTTCGGTCAGAAGTCAAAAGGCTTTTACTCCAACCATAACATCAAGCACCAGTGAATAGCTATAAGGAGCATCCTCTCCGTTCAACGCTCTTATATACACAAACAAATGTATATCTACCTTCGCTTCATATATCCTGGCTGAAGGTATATCCTTACATGTGGAAAACTTCGTTTCATTCTTAAATTACTCACGCGTAATAATTTCAAATTTAAAAAAAAAAATGTAAGAAAAAAAAATATGAAACTTGGATGATGAAATGCGAAATGATGATGATGGTTGTCCATTAAGTCGCCCCCACAATGCTATGTGAATCTGAAATGGGACATTGATGTGAAAAAATGTAAGAAAATACGTTCATTCACTGAAAGATATTTGTTTCTTTTTATTTTTTTTTTCCTTTCTTGTGATCACTATGTTGTTTTGTTTTCTTTTGTATTATTGTTTTGCTGCATGCAAAGAATAATGGGCACTTTTTGGAGTGGAATCATTTTAGCGGTATTAGATGAAATTTTAGAAAAAAGAAATAGAATTTATTAATAATGTTATGAAGTAGAAGAAAATCAATATTAAGAAAATATGAATTCAGCTATTACAATTATTAAAATAAATATTTGTATCTACGACTGGATTGTAAAGATTGTGAGTTAAGATCAACAAATGTTCGAAATTTAAGTGCAATTAAAGTGTATGCACTTTATTTAATTTTTAAAATTTCTATACAGAATGGTAAATAAATGCGAAAAAATAACCAATAAGTAAACATCAATTTGAGGTATAAAAATAAAAAATTCACTCAATTTAATTGTTAAGTTTAATTAATATATAAATAAATTATTTTAAAACCACTTTAAATAAAATTCTAAGTTTTGTCTAAATTTTGTTTCCATCAAAATTGTCTGCATATACCTATTTTGAATTTGGTTTGATTTTTTATAAAATGCACTTTTAAAAAAGTTAAATTCGTTTTTTTCTTTAAACTCGCATATGAATGTTGCTCCAAGAGCTTGTGCGAGTCGTTGTTTTATTTTTCTAAAACGACTAGCTGGACTGATATTTGTGGTAGAAAATATGAGTAGCTAGTCGTTTTAGAAAAATAAAACAACGACTTGCACAAGCTCTTGGAAATGTGAAAACTTAAGTTTTATTTTCATATTCTGGAATAACAAAGATATCATTTTGAAAAGAATCTTTGTGGGATTGTACCTATACCTATTGGTTTCACAAATTCACAACATTTAAAATACTCCTTAAGTCTAGACCAATGACAATCAGTTTTCTCTTAAATTGCTAGAAATGATTCACAACAACAAAATGTTTATTATAAAACATAGAGTGCCAAAAGGCTTTTAGCAAAAAAAAAAACTTATGTTAAATGTAAATAAAATAGAAAACATATCAAAACAGAAAACAATATGTAATGGAATGGTTATGCAGCTTTAATGGTTGTGCCAAAAGGATGTGAGTACCGTTTGTATCCTTTGATAGCTGCTTCAATTTTTTTTTTCATTTCAGGACTTCATGGCTCAGTGTGTTCTTTGGAGAGAATTCGCTCCCTTATATTGCATTCTACATTGTCTAAGGGACACAGAAGCAGAAGATATAATTGCAAAGAGTTATTTCATGATATGATATTCAGTTCGAGTATAAAGCAAAATAACAATATCAAAACTTCTTCCTCCAATACTTATATTTTCTCTTCAGAAAATTCATTTTCAAAATCAAATATAAACATATATTCATGTTCTTACATCTATAATACACAATATTCGTTTTAATTTCAATATCTGATTTCATTCTAATTGGTAGGTATAAAACTTATTTTAGATGGTTGAAACAATATGCATACATTTTTAAGCTTATATTCCAAAAAGATTTATAATTACGTTTATTACTTGTGCTGTCTATTATAGAAATAGAATAAATATATCTATGAATCTAACTTGAGTGATGAGCAAAAATCTAAATTATGGTTGGTTGGATATATATATTGAATAGTTGAATTATATTCAATTAAAAGAAATATCGTGTGATTCAAAATGCTGAGACGTATTTGGTATTTAAAATAAATTGAATAAATTTTCCAAATTATACATACCGCTCCCGATAAATTTTTGCTGAATGGATTATTTTTTTAGCAAAATTATTATTTTTCATATTTTCCTTATAGGTACCTAAATAATAAAAGTAATCTTCTTGAAGTTAGCTTTCTAATAGTGTTAGCTATAAACGTAACAAACCATATCAATACCTTACCTCTTCTATGGGTAGATAAGATGGATCAAGAGAACTACATGATTTTTGCAGGAACCTTTTCTCTAGCCGTTTAGGCGGGCTAAGCCTACTGCGGGCATCATGTTTTTCCCTAAATCGAACTGATCTCAACGGAAATTCGGTCTTACCCTAAGCCATCCAGCACCCTGCCTGTTTAGGTTTTTAGCGAAGACAGACATATCGGAGCTAACAGCCTGGCATAAAGCCTGGTGGGGGGTATGGGCCACTTCCCTTGAGTGAGGTATCCGAGGATCTCCTTGCCTTCCTATATGGAAGTTGGTAACTAAGGGATTTACTCCCAACCAAAACAATTTTCATCATGTCATGTCTTTCCCTAAACCGAATCCATCTCACGAGGAAACTGGTTCTACCCTAAGCCACCCAGCACTCTGCCTGTTTAGGTTTTTGGCGAAAACAGACATATCGGAGTTAACAGCCTGACATAAAGCCTGGTGGGGGGTATGGGCCAGTTCCCTTGGCTAAAGGTACCCGAGGATCTCTTTTTTCCCTATGGTAAATGGTAATAAAGGGATCACCTCCCAACACAATTCCAAACCTCAATACACCATAACCACCAAAATGATATCCCAACCTCCACATAATGATAGGTCTCATGAGTTTATGGTATCAAAACGGCGCACCAAGCTCTAATTGGGTTTTATTCTAGTTGAATAGCCGCCATTCCTACCCACCTAAATACCTAGCTTTTTAATAAAACACATGTAATATTCCCACATGACTTTTAATGGCTTTTATCCTTATATGACCAAATTTCTTGATGTCTGGTAGACAAACACCTGTACACAATACCTCTCTTTAAAGTTATTGTAGATGAAGAAGATTCGATAAAATCAAAAGAACAAAAATCTGTACGATGTTTTTTAACAAAAGTTCTATAAAATTCAGCATTATTGCATTTCAAATACCGATTTCAAGAATAAGAGAACAATTCCATGGGAAAAAATCCTCATAACCTTAATTATCTTAGATTAAGATTAGCTTCTCAGTTTGAAAGATATGTAGGACGTATAGGGTCATAAAGTATTTTCTCATATATGAAACATTTTAAGATAAAAAAGTATTAAAAAAATACGTTTTTGGTTAATTCTTTTTATATTAATGAAATAAAAGGGTAAGAAAACCAACCCAACCGAGTTTTTACTGAGTTTTTTGGTCAAAAGTCCATAAATGTATTTAGGAGTTTTATAAGCTGCGATCCATCTGGTGGTGGGTCGAATTTCCTTTATGGACTTTTGGCCTGTGGGCCATGCGCTCAACCTAAACTGCAAGGCCGATTTTCTTCAAACTTGGTACAAAGTATTTTTAGTAGAATATGCCCGGCCTTACGTTATTTTTTTTTTCTTTATCCTAGCCTAGGTCTTTAAATAACGGTACCTAATACCATATGTACGTTACCGTTAACTCGATTTTTTTGAAAAAAAAAAATCAGGTTACGAAAATATGCATTTGTTTGCCTTAATTTAAGAAAAAAATTCGCCCCTTTTGAAATCAGTATCTTCCTGTTGACGAATTTGTCTGATTTTTGTTATGTTATTCATCTACGATTACTTGATTAAAAATAAATTCGAAGAGCTTACATTTTTGTCAAAGGTAATTCATTCATTGCCTAGACGGTTTGGGTCGAAAAAGATAAAAAATTGCAAAAAATATTAAACAAACGGTTCAAATAAATAGTTTTTTTTCAAATAATTTATTTGTTTGGAGTTTCGTTACATGTATTTTTAATTTTAAGAGTACCTAGTTCCTATTACCATGTGTATTATTGAGTGTCCTTTAAGAATTTCTTTTTCAAAGATTTACTTGGGTTAGAAAAAACAATATCTGCGTTAATTAATTTTTTTGAAAATTGGTAATATTCTTATGCATGTGGGAAAACGAACAAATTTTAAGGTAAATATAAAGGACTGCCAGTACCCGGTTGTATATCGACTGATTTCGATTGTATCAAGAGACATGCTATGCACCGTTATTTTTTATTTTGAAATGTATGGATACTTCTTAATTTATTTAAAAATAATGTAATACATAAATGTTGTTTTAATAACTTTTCATATTCAGGGTGCTTATATAAAATGAAGTGAGCACATATGTATAATTTGCCTTCATAAAGTAAATCTCATTTATCAAAAGATTCACAGATGAATTCACAAGACCTTGGTTCCCATCATCAGTTTTGTTTCAAAAAATATTTTCATCAGCTTAAAACTTATATTTTAAATTTCCTTCAATTGCTTCATTAAACACTAAATAAGAATATTAACTAGCAATAGTTGTTGTTATATATAGTTTATACATTTCTTTTTTTAACAAATTTTCCTTTAAGCAAACTCATACAATATTCTGAGAAAATAATACATTCATGCATATTGAATTTGCATTTAGAAAAATATCGTTTGATAGGACTTGAATGAATTTTAGTTTGTTAAGGTAATTTGAATTCCATCATTCCAATTCCTTTCTTGAGAACAATGTATAAATATGCATGTCTAACGTTTCAAATGAACAAGATATTATATTTGTGATTCAATTTAAAAAACTTTATGCACATGTCAATGGAATTTTTTCCATCATTATTCCATTTTTTGTTTTTTTGTAATTTGAACAAAAAGAAAATGAATAACTTTCATTTATAATGATTTCGATTCTGAGAAAATTTCCATTTTGTATTCAGAAAGTCCTTTGCTATATATTCTCAGCTACATCATCTTGCCATGTGTTTTTGATTAACCCCCACACACATTCACTTATAGTTAAGCAGTACACAGAGAAGCCACCATCTACATGATGGTGAGTGTGCAGGACTTCATAAAATTGTATCCAGTTGGCAATTGCAACTTTATATATTACAATTCTGGTTTCTGGATCTCTAGTTCAGGATCAATGCTGGCTGGCTGTTGCATTTCCATCTCTTTGGTCATACTCTTGATTCGAATTCTTTTTGTTATAACTTTTTTATGAGGTTTGTGCTTACTGCTGTTTCTCATGCAATAGTTGTTGCAATAGCACTTGCAGCAATCATGGTTTGATGGAACTTGGTATAAATTTTAAATAAAAGAAGAAGCAGAAGATTGTAGAAGATTTAACCAAAAGCAAAGTTCCTTTCTTTGAATTCATTCCCACTTCTTCCCTTCGTGTGCATGCATAGTGTAAACTGAGTATAAGAGTCTCTGTGCATTAAATATTGCACATTGTATATGAGTTGTACCGAGAAGTATTCAGGACTGTAGCTTGGAGGAATGAAACAAAGAGAAAATGACTTTTTTTCTTTTTTTTTTTGTAAAAAATTGAAAACTTCGCTGTATCTGGATGTAGAAAGTTCCAAGTGCATATTCTATATGGGTAGTGTAGGTATTACTCCATAAAGACATCAGCTAAAACTGAAACAAGATTATTTTGTGGTAAACCGCTGCTGATATAAAACAGTTTCAGAGTTCGGCCGGATGCTTTTGAATTCACAAACGAAAATTATTTTAAATGCTATTTCGGATTATAACTTGAAAGTGCATATACATATATGGAAGAAGATGGGAAACATTCTGTATCTTTGTTTGGTGGAAAATTTCAAATGAAAGTCAGAATTTGTGTGTCAAGTCTTAAAAATGGATTGCATGAGTAACTTTGAAGCTTAATTTTTCCTTTGAATTCTTTGAAAAAATGCTTTAGTTTATGTTACGAAGATTATCATATATGTATAAAGAAGTAATTTAAAAAAAATCCTAAGAATTTTATGATTCCCTATATTATGAATGTGAATGGAAATAAAGACATGGATTTATGTCATATTAGTTAGCAAACCAATTCCTTATAAAATGCAGTATCTAATCCGTGGAGTATGAGTCGTTACCGAGAAAGTATTAATGAACAAAAAAAAAAACCTTTTATAAGATTTTCCTCGAAATTTGGTTTAATTATCTGTTAGAACTTTGATTGGGTGTGACTCATATGAACTTTCATATGAATATAATGCCTTTAATGAAGGAACAAATATATGACTACGATAGATGGAGATATCATTTGATGAAGGAAGTCGGGACATTTATTACAGCGGAAATTTGTTACGGGAACAGATGCTCTAAAAAGACTGCCTAAACTTTTGCTGACCATCACCAACATCTACATCTACGTGCCAGCACGCTATACTAATGTATTGTGCTGGCTGGCGTATGCAGGTAAGAATGAGGCATATGCCAGGCAAATGTTGCAGACTGGAACCATATCTGCTGAGAAAGCATACTGGGAGCTAAGGAAGAACAAGAGATAGCACATCAAGAAGCGAGAGGTAGATTCAATTGAATGTATTAGTTTTATTAAAAACTAACTTCACATGGGAACTAATTTCAGTTTTTTTGGTGAAGTAAATTAAATTACCACTAAGGGTAAGAACTAATTTCATATGAAGATTGTGTGAAAATAATTCACATAGTTGAGATTGAAACCCTCCTGCCTGACCCATTATATATAATTTGTAGTGGGTTCAAGTTTGGGTATGCATAATATGTGCATTTTGTATGAAAAGTGTAACGTCACCCAAAGGAGTGAAATAATTTCCTACCAAAAGTTAAGTTATGTCCCGAAAATAAAGTGAAATTTGTTCCCACTAGTAGTGAAGTTAATTCCCATGTAAAGTTAGTTCCCGTGGAGTTAGGTTCCTAGATCGTTGCGTTAGCGTTGGTAAGGCCCTGGTTCATAATGGAGTATAACCTTAATTAAATATTAATTTTACATTTACACTTTTTTCATTATTGAAGTTATAGTTAGGCTCTTCGTTCACTTGAGCAACGCAACGAAACTCACAAGCAAATCCAGTACAAAAATTATAAAAAAAGATTTTGTACGACAGTTTTTTTTTTTTTTTTTATTGATTCTTTTTTGTGATAAAAAGCCTGTTGATGAAACCAAACAAAATCTAATGTTTTTTTATTTTAAATTCAACTTCAAGTTTCAACCAGAATATCGAATTTTATAGCAAAATAACATTCTGTTACCGAATACACAAGAGTGCACTGACAATCGTTGTAATCCTTTACCATGACAATCTTATAAGCCAGTTTAATCCTCCAAAAGTCAGGAAGGATATTTTTCCTCATTCAAGATTAGTTCCATTATTTTAGCATCGAATGCTTGTTGAAGGGTTGTTCTGATGCCCGCAAAAAACCATGGAAACAGGTGGGATTCGATAAAAATGTGGAATTGTGTGAAACTTGCTTGTATGCAAAAACTTGTATAAGATTTTTGTTGAATATTTGTTGTGTCATGTGCTGTGCAGTTGTGCAGGACACATGAGAACATGCATGATTTTATATTTATATAAATGTAGGTAATGAGAAGAAAAACTGTAGCTACAATAACATATACAAACAAAAAGATAATTCAACGATGCTTATGCGAATGTGTTACGTTGCGGTCGTATAGAATAGAGAGCATAAGAAATGTCAAATGTGAACATGCATTCCGTGACAAAAACGTATTCAGTATGTCATTTATAATTAAAATTAATTTTTCTAAAAAGTATTTTATTCAAATTTTAGTCAAGCAAGATGTATTCCTTCCAAACGATGTGCGTTGGAAACGGAATATTAGACTTATTACATTATAAATGAAATTTAAGATAAAAATCAGGTTTTGTGAAAATATATCCATTGATTTTATCATTATAGTTCGTTTCTAAAGCTTAAGTTTTTTTGCTCAAATTTTGATTATTAATGCGGCTTTTTAATGTGTGCTATTTGTGTGTCCACAAAAATCAAGTCAATCACAACTGTATAGCAAGTTGGCACAAAAATAAAATAAAATTTAATAAAAATGAATTTAATAATTTTTTTTCTAGTAGGTATACATAGGTATAGGGGAGAGTACGATAACTTTGACGCCAAGAATTGGTAACTGTTTTTTGTAGAACAGTTCAATACAAGCATTTTTTACTTTGGGTGGGGGGTCTATCTCCCTCCGTTTGGGCGGGAGGGGCAATTTTATAAAAACAGTGCTAAAAATTTAAAACAAATATTAAAAAATAACTGTAATACTTACAACTAAGTTTTATATCTTTTTTTAAAGCCAATACTTTTTTCTATTAGATGTTTCTTAAATCAAGTGAAACCTATGCATAGTCTTTGAAAAAACGGACTTTAAACTCAAAAATTGCAAAAAAAAAAAGGTAAAAAAAACTTTGAAGTGTGATTTTTCAAAACTGTAAAATAAAATACTACTTTTTTTTTATAAAATTCGTTGCTCATATAAATTTTAAATCATAAACTGAAAACAAAATGATTTTATATTTTCTGGTTTTTGAGAAAATGGAAAATTACTAAAACTATTTTCTTATAAGAGTTTTCTTTTTTTTTTTGGTATGCGGTGAATGTTGTACGTATAGGTTCGTTTTTGTAATGATGCTTGGGCATCTTTAAATGCAACAGAAACTTTGCATACACCCAACCTCGCACCCACCCCACTTCGCACCCAACCCAAATCCTATAGTGTGTCCAAGCAGGGGGGTTACAGGGGGGCAGCATGCCCCCCTTACATACCTCACTGTTTATACGACTTAATACGTAAGCAAGCAAAAACAAGTATCCAATAAAAAAGTTGTTTTAGTAATTTTCCATTTTCTCAAAAACCAGAAAACATAAAATCATTTTGTTTTCAGTTTATGATTTAAAATTAATATGAGCAACGAATTTTATAAAAAAAGTACTATTTTATTTTACAGTTTTGAAAAATCACACTTCAAAGTTTTTTTTTAACTTTTTTTTTTGCAATATTTGAGTTTAAAGTCCGATTTTTCAAAGACTATGCATAGGTTTCACTTTATTTAAAAAACATCTAATAGAAAAAAGTATTGGCTTTAAAAAAAGATATAAAACTTAGTTGTTATCTTTTAATATTTGTTTTAAATTTTTAGCACTGTTTTTATAAAATTGCCCCTCCCGCCCAAACTGAGGGAGATAGACCCCCCCACCCATAGTAAAAAATGCTTGTATTGATCTGTTCTACAAAAAACAGTTATCAATTCTTGGCGCCAAAAGGTATTACTCGTGCCTAGGTATACATGAGAAATACGAACAAAATTGTATGATTTTTTATTAAAAGTGTTTAAATTGATTTTTACAATGATTCAAGCTAAAATTAAAGAAGGTTGCAGAAAAATCAAAATTTTAGCCAATGCGTTAACCAAATATTGAATTTTCAAAAAATAATTTAAATTGAAATTAAGCGCTTTTTCTAAATGTTTAAGTTTTATCATCTCATCTAGATCTTTCTAAAAAACTTTTTTTGTCGAAATCGATTTACCCGTTCACGAGATAGCTCAAGATACAAATAACGAATCTATGGGAGGTACCGTTAAAAGGCTTGCTAGTTTTGTTTTTTATTTTTGCTTCTCAACAAATGATACAAAAATAAGCTTCTTAAAAACCGTTATATATGGCACTATGGCAAATATTGTTATTTTTTGAGCTAAAAAATCAATTTCTCCTCTAAAGAATGACATACACATACAGACAGACAAACAAACATCCCTCGATAATGTGAATTACCGATAACGTGAATTTTTCTAAAATGTGAACTGCCAAAACTTTACATTGTCATCCCTAGATAATATAATATGATCTTGAAATATTTTTACAGTTTTAGAGAAAAAAACTTTCATTCAATTTAAAATTTTAATTTAAGATCTTTCAACATTTAATTTCTTTAAAAAATACTAAACACAGAAATTTACTTCCAAAAATTAAAGAATAAATTCTTGCTAAGAAAAAAGTTACAAAAGTGTCCATAAGTAATGATTTTTAATATTTTTGGAATCGCATTTTTTATTTTCGCACAATATTTTGAGTTATTTTTAAGCAGATAAGCAGATAACCACTTTAAAAATTTCTGGTAAAAATTCAAAACTTTAATCCTTAAAAATAGAATCTTTTTGAATATAAAATGTGTCTCGGTGGGTGACGTGACATGATGTGTATGTAAATATTTCAAAAAAAAGATTTTCCGCACCACACACAAAACACAAAAGCAACTCAACCATCATTCATATTTTTTGAATGTGTCATTTATCAAGAATGAAAATGTTCCCATATGTGATATAATGTTAGCATATTGAAACGTGAGAAAAAAGAATATTAACAAAACATACCTTCATATTTCGTTCGATGCCCTTAATGCTTCAGTAAACACACACTGTAGGTTTTTGCTTATACTAACAATGGAGAATTAAGATAACATACATATATCTAAAGCTATATGTTATGTATCTAACAGTATAATGGAATCAATATTATATCCTTTCTAAGACGAACAAAAATAAGAAGAACCTGCAACCTGTTTGCCTTGTCAGCTTTATATTGTTCAAATATATACACATACTCGTACATTCTTACAATATCGCAATTGTATCCCCGCATTCGCGGAGCCTTATCAACAGCATCTTGGCCTTAAAGTAAACTCGCATCCATCAAAAATGAGCTTATACTTAAGGCCCTTTTTACATATACATATTTATATGTATATAATGTGTATACAATAGAATTGGATACACTGCGGGTGGAAAGAGATAAATCAAAATGAGGATTTCACTTGTTTTCCTATTTTGGTATTATTATTTTTTTTTTCTTGATCATCTTCCTCAACAATTCCAATTTCTTTAATTTTTTTTTTCTTCCTTTAGGTCAAAACATCAGTCATCAGTACGTAAAACCACACAAAACGAAGCCAAACTAAGCTCAATCTATATTTATTCCTAGAAATCTGTTGTGCACAACAGTTACCAAACCAACCTTTGCCTAACTCAACCACCCACACTAACGAACGACCTTTTGGCAAAACTCCTGATAGAGACCATAGATATCCCCGGATAGAAAGAAGCTCTCGGAGTAACCGTCCCCTTTTGATGGGAAAAGGGGGAAATTTTTAAGAAAAATATTTTCTCATCAATATCCGTTGTGAATTCCCTCCATCCCAGAAATAAAAAGAACAACACGCTTATTCATTCGCCTTTCATCTTACCTCGGTTTGTTGTGGTTGGTATTTTCAATGTTTGTGATGATGCCTACTCGTCCTGCAATGCCTTTAAAACTCCTGAATAAATGTTGAGTGTTTGGGTAACCAAAACCATATACAAAAAGTTGGTCCTTGAAAAAGAAGTGACGAAGAAGTCCCGCAGATTGATGCTGGGGCAGCTTCGTATAGCTACTCAATCATCCCTCGAAGATTGACAATTTTTTGTTGTTGTTTGTTCTTGTTCTTTCTCCTTTTAAATTTTATTATTGTTTCGATTTGTTTTTGTATGTTTTTTTTTTATTACAAATGATTTTCGTCCTTGAGGCAATTTGCTTCCGTCAATTGCAGCTCAACGATACGGAAAGATAAACCTGTGATTTTCAAAAGTATGCGGAAGAAGTTTGGATCTCTTTTGTGTTTTTTTTTTCAGGATATGTCCTTCAGTCAATCACAAGGATTTTTTTTTATATTACAAGCCAATTAGATAAAGTTATCAAATTTTGCAACAAAAGACTGACACTTTTAAGGAAAAATCTACCTATATGAACTACGCCTATTACACTTTTTTTATTTTTAGGACCACAAAGATGTACTTATATATTTTCACCGTTATGTAAAATGGAAAAAGTGGTTACACTTTGAGAGACTTCAAAACACCACTTTGTAGGTACAGTATTTTTTTTTTTTCGAGGACTAAATGTGAATAGATAGACTTTCAAGGCATCAAAACTTCTGGCAACGCGAATAACGAAAGCAGTGCCGCATCAGCACATAAGCGCTGAAGTACATTCAACAAATCCGCAATCGTTTTACATCAAAGATGTAGGTGAAGGAAGCATGAACAAATCTACAGGAACCAACATAAAAAACGAACACGACGTACACATAAAAAGTACATAAACTGTAAACACACTGCTCTCGTCCTTCTAACCACGCGACGCGGCAACGTTTGAAGGAAATCCCTTATCTAGCACTTTGCCACTTGAGCGTTACACGCTGCTGTTACACCATTGAAAGCTATTTAAAATAATTCGCCTTCGCACAGCAAGCTTAATAGACACAGTGCGAGAAAGGAACCGGAAAGAGGGGGGGGAGGGGATTTAAACCAAAAGGCACGCAATTAAACCGAGTTGAAGGTTGGTTTCTTTTTTTTCGGTTAGATATAGAGAAGATGTTGATGATGAATTTAAGGACGTTTAACGCACAAACGAACCAACAACAACGAAATCAAATAAATCCGTTTAACTAATTTTGCACTATGTTACTTCTATTTTATTATCATTCACTATATCAACCCGGTCGTTTCTGTTAAAATTGTAAATCCTCAAGGATTTTGCATAAATTTTTAGTTAAAATTTCACTTTATCGCGCAATCCTTGAAGCCAACGGTATAATGGTATATGAACGAAAAAAAGACTCATAGATAAGAGAGCTCTTTTTTTTATTGCGTTACGTTGTTTTGGTTTTGCTATTTTTTTTTTTGTTTCTGGTAAAATCCCACATGAAAAAAAAACACACACGACCGTTATTGTGACCGTTTAATCCGGCGTTCGAGGCGCATCTAATGATAACGTTCTGGGTTTCTACTCATGAAGGATACTTATCCGTTTGTTTAGATTTTTTTATATTCATCTCATCTGTTTGTGTGTTATTTTTGTTTTTTGTTACAGAAAAAACTACAACAACACAAGAAGTAGAGTACCTAGACCTACCTATATTGAGCAAGATAAAGGATGCGTGGGAAAATTCTCACGGTACATTTTTTATCTCGCTCTTTTGCCTATAGAAGAGCTTTTGGGGGAGCGTTTTAATAATTTGCTGAGTCAGTGTATCTCTTTAAAGTTGCTTGAATTCAAAGTTTATAAAAAAAGAGACTGTAGCTGTAACTGTAACTGCTTCTCTCTCAGTTCTCTACTCTCGTACATTTTCTACTCTCGAGTTTGGTATGAGTGATTTTATGATTTTAAATTTTAACGGACACTTATTTTTCTAAACATTTTTGAAATTGAGGCATTATTCGAATCTCTGTGAAGAGTAATAATTATTTTCCTAATATCGATTTAAAATTTGTATTTGAAAGTTTATTGGGTTTGAACAGAATGTGGTTTTTTTTTATTGATATGTAGTACATTTTCTTGGTGTCTTATATGAATCTGGACTTCATAATCTACGTTTTAAAGTACTTTTCATTTTGGTACCCTAATAATTCCTATTTTGTATGATGTAATAAAAAATAAAAAAATTATTGTGGCAAAACCTCACTGGTTTGAAAGATTTGTCATTGGGGTGGGGTAGGAATCACCAGGTACCTAAACATCAAATTTTACACAATTAAAACACTGGGTACCTATGCTTTTTGAAGGTACATCTAAAAAACGCACCCCTGAGGTGGCTTTCCCATTAGTAAATGTAACCCATTGGTTGAATTAACCATCGGTAAGTCTTTTTTCACACTTAGGCTTGTTTCACACTAATGGGGTTTCATTAGGTTAGGTCGCTATTGGGTCGCTATTGGACTTTTGCAATTTCGTTCACACACATGGGGTTTTTATTATAGGTCTGTATTCGGCGAACCACTTTTAACTAGGGAAAGAAAAACAACAAACTTAATTAAACATGAAAAAAACTTAAACGAACAAAATAAGAACTTCGCAACTGTGAACGCTCTCATTACTTTGTGTGACCTAGAGTCCAATAGAGACCCAATAGATACCCAATGAAACTTCATGGTGTCGCGGGAGCATTATGTGCTATGGGGTTTCTATTAGGTCGCTATTGGTTTCGCATTGGGTCGTTTTCATCGGTTCACACTTATGAGGCAGAGGCGAATAGAAACCCGCAATAGCTACCTAGTCTAATGAAACCCCATAAGTGTGAAACAAGCCTTTTTACTTGCGATTGTAGGTTCTATAAGGCAAGTTATGCATTCGTGCAAAAAAATTGAGATAACAATCAAACATGACATTACAATGATAGCGAAGACTAAAAAAGAGGGTCTGGAAATTCTGTCTGTCTGTCTGTCTGCCTGTCTGTATGTCAGTCTGTATGTATCAGCACCTACAGAGAAATTGAATTTTTTTTAGCTCAAAAAATAACGGTACTTGCCATATAACGGTTTTGGAAAAGCTTAATTTTCTCGTAAACGGCTATAAAGATTTTCTTGAAAAAAATACTGAAGGTTTTTGTCTAATTTTCTTTTGTTACATTGCAAAAAAAAACTTTTGGCAAGCCTATTAACGGTACCTCCCATAGAACCATTATTTTTTTCTGGAACTATCTCATGAACGGGTTAATCGGTTTTAAACCAAACATTTTTTTTAGAAAGGTATAGATGACTTAAACAAATTTCAATACCATCATTTTGCAAAAAAGCTTAATTTAAGTTTTAATTCATTTTTTTTTAAATTGAATATTAGGAAAACGCCTTGTCAGTTTTTTTTTATTTTTTATGCATAAAATGCAAACAATTAAGCACTTAAAAATGGCGTTCTTCAAGTTTGTAAAAATACCTTTTTTATAAAAAATATTAAGTAAACATTGATTAATTTAAAAACCGCTCTAACGATTTTGGAATAATTTTTTTGGTAAACAACAAAATTTTCTCCATACCTTGATTTCGGCTTGAATCTTTCTAAAAAGAAGTTTAAGCACTTTTGTAGAAAATTTATATGATTTTTTTTCCTTTAAATTAAAAAAAAAAAAAAATGCACAACTGGGTCGCACGGACTTGTCTTGTAGCAAACCACGCAATTAAAAAGAAATGAATTTAATACATTACAATCAAAAAGGAGAAACTTATCGGAAAATGGCCTTAAACTGAGACCAAGTTGTATGGTAGCTATTATAACACGTTTGTTTAGCCAAAAACTTTAAATGTCATTTTGTGTTAAATAATCAAATTAACTTCCATACCAAATTTAAATGAAATCGGTTAGGCCGTTATCAATTAATGGACAAATTTGTAAAAACCGTTAACACCAAATCTCCGTTATATGTCTTTTTAGCCAAAAACCTGAAATGCAGTTTTATCCAAATCGTTTGAGCCGTTTTTGAGAAAATTTTAAAAAACTAAAACCGTTATATGGGAGGTACCCGTTATAGCCAGGGCCCCAGGCTTCAAAAAAAATTCGAATTTCTCCTCTAGGGAATGACTAAAAAGAGCTATATACTAAGTTTAAAGAAAATCCGTCAAACCATTTAGGCTGTAGGTCGGTGCACAGACAACCGCACATACCCACATAATTATGTTAAAAAGCAAAATATATCGAAAAATGGACTAAACGAGAGATCAAATTGTATGGTAGCTATCATAAAAACCTTGTTTAGCCAAAAACTTTAAATGCCATCTTATTTTAATTGTCTAATTTAAGTGCCATACCAAATTTAAAAGAAATCGTGTAAGCCTTTATTAAATTATTGCCAAAGTTGTGAAAACCGTTAACACCAATTCTCAGTTATATTAACAGTAGTCTAAACACTTACAAAGTTTCATCAAAATCGTTAGAGCCGTTTTCGAGAATATTTGGAAAATCTAAAACCGTTATATGGGCGGTACCCGTTATAGCCGGGCTAAAACAAAAATTCGAATTCTTCCTCCAGGGAATCAACAAAAAGTGCTAGACACGAAGTTTGAAAAAAATCCGTCAAATCGTTTAGGCTGTAGCTCGGTGAAACAGACAACCGCACATACGCACAGACAGACCGACGGACGGCATGACGAAACCTACTTTTTTAGGCTTCTCTATCATCGTAATGTCAGGTTTGATTAAAACCTCAATTTTTTTTACACGAAACCAATACTTGCCCTATTGAGCAAGTAAAAAATGGAAAAAGGAAAATACTTACGAAGAATCTTTTTTCAAAAAAATACTAGTCAAACAAATTTCGCATAGTCGTTAACACAAAATGGCATATTCGTGGGACCCATATGTCATACTCATGTCCTTTGTTTATAGAAGGTATTGAAATAGATAGCTATATGTATATTTAATATTTGTACTTACAGTATATGTTTCGTATTTAAAAAATTCTAGGTTTTATTCAAACAACACATTTAATTTTTCAAGCTTTGTGTGTCCTTTTTGTGATTCTCTGTTTAGAGGAAAAATTAGAATTTTTGTTTTAGCCTGTCTCTAATTAAATTATCTACCATGATAATAGTTTTAGTTTTTCAAAATTTTATCGAAAATGGCTTTAACGATTTTGATCAAACCTTTTCTTTAAGTATAGTGTTTTGCAATGCATTAATGTAACTGCATTTTAGGTTGTTTTTTTTTTTTAAGAAATGCATTTATAGTTTTTGTAAGCTTTAAGTGGCCTTAACTTCGATGCGTTTGGCCACGGGTATTTTTATGTTAAGGTTCGGCAACAAATTGCCTTTGAAATTATATGGAGAAAACTTACTTAGCCCCTGAATCGGAATTCATATAGTTCTGGTGTTACTTCTGTTTCAGGAGTTCATCTTAACATTTTGAAAATTATAATTTTATATTTATATCAAATTTCTTGCAGTATATTTACAGCACTAATATTAAAATTACAATATCACGAAACTATTCAATCGTTAAAGTACCTACCTTTCCAATTTGTGAATATACCCTATCGATATAATGCATTAAAATGGTTTAAAATTGATTTTATGTGGAATTCATATTTTTCCTACTAAATTTATGTTTGTATACAAATTATATGTATCTATATACAATCTACATACCTTTCCATTTGCAATACTAACTCAATGAATTGTTGAATGTCGTAGGTCATCATTTTATGCTGAGATTTATGGCGGCAGCTTTTTGTTTTGAAATAAAGAGCAACAGGAAAAAGGATACGCTCTAAGCTTCTTTAACTGTGTTTTTATATTAAAGAGACAAAAACTCAAATAAATATGCTTTAAAGTTTGTTTTCTCTTGCTTTCTCGAAAACAACATCTGGAGGAAATGTCGCTAAGTGCAAACAAAAACAATCTTACTTTACCCATGTCGGGTTTCTTTTCCGATTTTTTTAAGAGGAATCCATTATAAAGAACTATTTAAATTGGGCGTTGTAATTGAATTACTGCGTTATTCAAAAGAATACATACTGGATTATTATTTATGGAAAATTAAAGGAAATATCTTTCGGTTTCCTTTATTGTTTAAGGATTATTATGTACGTTGGATATTGGAACCTAAGGTGCCGGTTAGCGATTAAGAAAACGAAACGGGAAAAACTTTTTAAATTGATAATTAAATATGTTCTGATATTATTTGAAACACAAGTGCTATATTTATCGATGACAAATGACTCACAGAATTATTTGTAACTATACACTGTAATAGAGGAATCAAGGTGGTTTCAAACTCACCGAAGTAGATGTCGCTAAATGAGTATATCGAGTAATTATTATTGCTGAACACGAGACGAATAAAATTCTTTTGCATAAATTTGTTTTTGTTTTTCTTTATTTCTCTTGCCTTTTAACTCATGAATAATTGCTACAAGAGTAAAAAACAAAAAAAGTCGATAGTAATGACATCCTACCAGGAAAGTTTGAAACTTACTTTTCAAAAAGATGATTTCTCTATGTATAAACTCAATGGTTGTACCGGTTGTACCTGAATAATAAGTAAATAAGATGAGTGCCAAACTTAAGAAAAGAGTACCACGCTATCCAGGAACGTTGGTTCTCTGAAATCTCGCCATATTAAGGCAGTCCCAAACAAACGCGACACCGACATGGGAAATTTTGTGGGATCAAATTTTAATTACACAGCGGCATATGAGAGTGCCCACACCAACGCGACAGCAGCGTTTTCTAAAAACGCGGTCAACAGCGTTTTGTCGCTGTCGCGTTGGTGTGTCCTCTGTCGCGGTGTCGCGTTGGTTTGGGGCATCCTTTAAAATTTTCCAAAAATATTTGGAGTAATAATTTTGGCAAATTAACCAAAATTCATGGAAATAACGCCAAATTTTTGAAAAAAGAGCCCATAGAAAAAAATGGAAATCACGTTCAAAACAGATTTTTTTGGCCTAATTTCCAATATAGTTTGGTAATTAGACCAGAAAAACAACCATTTTTATGTATTTATTTCTCTTTGATTTGGAAATAATAATAAGGCTCAAAATTCGCTGTTTTAAAGTGGTGATATAAAATTTGCCATTTAAGCTAAATGAGTCATAATCATTTTGTACCAAAGGAATTTTCAAAGATAAGGTCGCGCCTAATTCTATATTTATCTTGAAAATCGTTAGTCTGATAAAAATTTAGTCAAGGACAAATTTGTAGAAAATTAAATTGCTTATTTTGTACATAATTTTTTTTAATGTATCTTTGGTAAAATTTAGAATATATAAACAAATTATAATATGATTGTTGTACAGGTATTCGTAAGAAAAAACCTCGACAGCAAATACAATTTTGACTTTTATTTGTTAACTTTTGAAGTATTAAAGATACAGTGAGAAAATTTGTACATAAAAACTATAGACAATTCCCCAAACAAAATTGTACATAACTAAATTTTTGTCATATCTACTAAGGGTTTTCATTATAATAACCGACAAAAAGTGAAAAACAAATATACCATTAAATTTTGTCCATGGTAACAATTTTTAAAATTTTGAACAAGCTGTTTTTTGGTGTCATTTGGAAATTAAATTTGGAAACTAGAAATGGATCATTTTTTTGGTGTACCTACCTTATTTTCATTATTACTTTTTGACTCATTTTCCAAAATGATTACTCCAAAAATTTGTTGGACTTTATTTCGAAACCACTTTTTGGTGAAAATTTCCTGTGGGGTAATTCCATGGGTCTTTTTTATAATGCTTCTTGACTTATTTTATTCCATTTCGTGGTGTGGTTAATTGTTACACTTTAGAGGGACTAATTCGATGTCAAAACTGACTCCGATACTTATTACTGATTGTGTTTTCTTTTTGCTTTGCTTTTTTGAAGTTAAAAAGGAAAAAAATATATAAAAATGTACATAATGGTTGAGACGACAAATATGATTTGGACATCTCACTCTATACACTCTCTTTGTCAGACTACATTGGTCAAGTCAAGCAAGATGATGAGCTCATCACCACGAGCAATTCACCCCCTGGTGAATTACATGCACTAATAACTTCATGTCATACATATACACATACCTTCTCAGGATCTAAGCAGCCACCGCGCCACCAGAAGTTAATATAAATTATAAGATTGAAAATTTTAACTATCCCATTTAAGAAAAAAATGCTTCTGCAATCATCCACAACCATAACTATCAAAATTTCAAATTCAAGGAGTGTTTCTCTTTTATAGCCTCTGTCGAGCTGTGTACACAATTTATGTTTTCTTCATAACTTGTCTCTGTCTAGCCCTCGTTCCTGCGACCACCCTCAAAAAACAAAACATAACATATTTCTAAAAAATATAAAATATATAAAAACAGCACACGCAGCAACATGCTGACTTAACTGGCTTAACTGACACTCACGTCGGTGATATAATTCCTGCGATATGGAACATGCCCGGCAGGCAGGTAGGCAATAATAACTAAAGCCTATGCTACCGGAAACATCCATATCCTCTTATACGAGTAACTACTGGCTAATTTATCCGCATCATAATTACTGAAATGAAATATTAAGTAAACGATGTCCACGTGACATCCGGCCAAAGTCTTCGTGAGAGACTTCCATTTTTTTTTTTTTTTATTTGACGACCATGTATCTTTTGCCCCGTTTACCTTCGACTCCTACTATAGTTGGAATTACCCAACAAGCAAAGTTTTTCTATTTTCCCTTACTAGAGCCCCAGCTCAGAAAAAGTTTTGCCATCGGCATCGGCACTTCGCCATCATCATCATCATCCGAGAAACAGTCCCTCTGTGGATGTTTTCCGCCAGCTCTTTTCAGTGCAATGTTTGAAAAGTGAGCCACTGCTACCACCACACTATCACCGGAATGGGTCGTCGACATAGTTGGGCGGATTTGGAGAAAGAAGACACGGGTTGAATTATTGCAACATGAGAAAATTTTTAATCAACGCTACGTGATGTCACGCTATCTTCACAGGCTCACAGGATTTCCACACCTTTTCTATGCAGACATCGTACTCCTTGTTCGTCCGAGCACGGGGTCATATTTCTGCAGGTTCAGCTTCATCATCATCACAGTAGTTGACCTATTAAATATACTTTAACAGAACAGGATGTCTGCTCAGCTATTTTCCCATGATTCTATGTGCGAACTGTAAATTAAGAGTGCGAACCAATGATGAATTCTGACAGTGGAGTGTGGACGGAAGACAATTTTTTTTCCTCAAAAGCCATACTTAGCTTCTAACGACCATAGGATAATTTGATTCACAATCATTTCTTCTTTTCGCACTCACACCCAACTTCAAGTCAGTTAGCAAATATGCGGTGATTGTGTGGTAGGTGCTGGTGGAAAGAACCACCCTTACTGCATATACCCACCGGAGTGGTACTAATTAACCAAGCTGTTTATTTTCCTTCGGGGTGTTGAAAACTTCAACAAAAAAAAAAAGGAGGTAACTTGATTGAGGAGTGGCAGCAGCAGAAGAAGAACTAAAAAACTCGCGAAACTGAACGTGTTTCCCCTAAGGGTAGGTGTTTCTATGAACCGTGGTGTTACTGTTTTTGTTTTTGCATAGCAATTTTTTTTTTTGTATTATGACCTGAATGAATAATTCTTTGAAGCTACTGGAATTAGTTGAAGGAGATAGATTAAAGTCACTAAGCCTTACTTCAATTTATAAGGCAACTCTTCGAGGGTGTTACGAATAAATTATATGATGTCCGACGAACTTTAATTTATGCTTTGTTTTATGTAGAAAGGGTTTCTATTTTATTTTTGTGGTTAATGTCATGGGGATGAATGACCTACTTGTGATTTTTCTAATAAATGAGAATCCTTTTTTATGGAAGATCATAACTCAAAACATTACATTTACCATTGAAAAAAATAGGAAGTCGGAAGTAAAAGTGTTTCTTTGAATTAACTTTGTTATGATCGTATATAATTTTGCTGAAACTTTAAATCTAATTAACTATCGAGATTTTGGAATATTAATCTTTGAGTAAGTCTCTAATTTTAAAGACTTGCAATTTATTTCAAAATGGTCAAAATGATTTTTAAACAAATAGATTTTTATTTACCAACGCGTTCGTGGAAAAAATATTAATTTTGATATATTGCAATATACTATTTTTTACCAATATCGTACACCCAGTTTAAAAAATGTTATTTACAAAAAAATGAGTAGGCATGCCAGCTTTAGGAGCCTTTTTTTAAATTATAAATAACTATAAAACTAAAAAAAAAAAATATAAACTCTCCTCAAAAGGTATTTCAGAAACTTTTTAGAAAAAAAGCAAAGAATTTCAGAAACATTTATTAAATAAAAAAAGATTTTTGATATGTTTCTAAAATGGTTTAAGATAATGATAGTATTATAGCATTTGTAACCAGTTATCACTCCCGTTTAGGCGGGAAAGTCAAAATTTTAAAGGCAACGGCATTTCTGAAAGAAATGTAATTTGAATCAAACTGCCCTATATACACAATGGGTTCATTGGCATATGGGTTAGGGCACTTTGATTTATATATCCCATTAATCACCATTTATTAAAAAACCTCATTTCTTTGAAATATGAATAGAAATCTATATTAATTTTAATTAATTTTATTTTCTTCTTAATAAGTTCTAATAAGTTTTTAATACACTGAACCAAAAATTGTACATAAAATTTATGAACGGCGATCATTAACTTGAAATTAATGTACGGTTCACGGAATTAATGCACCATACCCTAATTCAATGAATTATTCATTAAAAATAAAATTATGAACCTATGAACGTTCATTAATCTCGTTCATTAAAATCTGTTTTTGTCCAAATTTTTTTTTATGAACGGCTATTCATTGAATTAATGAACCTGTACATTAAGACAATGAATACCATTAAAAATATTCCCAAAATAGTCCCAAAATTTTCTAAGTTCCAAGAAAAATATTTTTCATTGAAAAATTTGAAAAAGTCCCAAAAAAAATTAACTTTTTTTTGGCATCGAAGATTTTCTAAGTCCCAAAAATAATTTTTTTCATTGAAAAATATTCTAAGTCCCGAAAAAGAAATTAACTTTTTTTTTTGGGATCAAAAAATTTCTAAGTCCCAAAAAAAATTTTTCAATGAAAAAAATTTTTTTTGGGACTCAGAAAATTTTCTAAGTCCCAAGAAAAATATTTTTCTATGGGGAAAACATTTTCATCTTTGAAAAAAATTTTCTAAGTTTTTATTGGCATCCAAAATATACACATAATTTATGTTCGAACAATATTAACTTGATATTTCTAAACTTTTGCAGGAATATTATCGAACAAGTAAAAGGGGTAAAATTTACGCTAAGTTTTGTAACATTAAATCCACTTCAAGAACAAAAGTAAATAATTCATCCTCTTCGCCGAAAGTTGACCAAAATGAAAAGGAAACTCTTGAAATAAGTATGTTATTATTCATATGTTATTACTATATTCCAAAAATTATCTAGATTGTAAGAACTTTACTTAAATTGTAATTAGTCGCAATACGTTTTCTTCGTATTGCATAATTACTTTACTCTAAAATGAAGTCTAATGTGTCCAAAACTGACTGAAAAAATGTATGTTTTGCTTGATGAGATCTCATAACTTCACTGAATTTCACTTCTTATGGATTGTTTCACTTAATTTATTTAAAAAAAAAATTAAATCCTTATAATTTAATTTAACCCTTATAATTTAATATCTTAAATTTTATCAATTTTATCAATTTTATGATTTATCAATCAAATAAAAAAATTTATGTTTTGCTTGATGAGATCATGAGATCATAAAATTTCAATTCTTATATGTAAATTCAAATAAAAAATAAAAGAGTATCAAATAAAGATAAAAGAGTTAATGTAAATGTAAATATTTCTTTAATTTAACCTTGAACATTTCAGAAAGGAGAAGGTTAGAGATGAAAAATGAATGAAGATGAATATACTGTTAACAGGTTTGTAAAAATTGAAAACGGCGATTCACATCAATTTTTCTTTCTTTTTCACAGATCTCGACCTAATAAATTTAGAAAGCTAAACTTCCATGACTTCTTTGTTTGTCAGTTGATTTTTTTAATTTCTTGACAGGAGATTAAAAATTCTTTGACAAGGAATAAGACTATAAGAAATTTTACTTTCTAAATTTATTGAAAACAGTGCCTTCGTTTTATAACGCTTGCATCGAAATAAGTTGTCGAAGAACAATTTGAATCAAAATGAAATTTGTACAAAAAAATTGATTTCATTCGAATTCACAATGTTTTTCGAGCACTTATGATGGTGCAAGAGTTACGGAACATAGGCCTGTGTTCATAAAATTAATGAACGCGTTCGTAAACGCGTTCATTAATTTTATGAACGGGTTTCTTATTTTTATTAACGCCGTTCATAGAATTAATGAACGCCGTTCATAGAATTAATGAATGCCGTTCATAGAATTAATGAACGCCGTTCATAGAATTAATGAACGCCGTTCATAGAATCATTAAATCTATGAACGGCGTTCATTAATTCTATGAACTGCGTTCATTAATTCTATGAACGGCATTCATTAATTCTATGAACGGCGTTCTTAATTCTATGAACGGCATTCATTAATTCTATGAACGGCGTTCATTAATTCTATGAACGGCGTTCATTAATTCTATGAACGGCATTCATTAAATCTATGAACGGCGTTCATTAATTCTATGAACGGCGTTCATTAATTCTATGAACGGCGTTCATTAATTCTATGAACGGCGTTCATTAATTCTATGAACGGCGTTCATTAATTCTATGAACGGCATTCATTAATTCTATGAACGGCGTTCATTAATTCTATGAACGGCGTTCATTAATTCTATGAACGGCGTTCATTAATTCTATGAACGGCGTTCATTAATTCTATGAACGGCGTTCATTGATTCTATGAACGGCGTTCATTAATTCTATGAACGGCGTTCATTAATTCTACGAACGGCGTTCATTAATTCTATTAACGGCGTTCATTTATTTTATGAACGGCGTTCATTAATTCTATGAACGGCGTTCATTAATTCTATGAACGGCGTTCATTGATTCTATGAACGGCGTTCATTAATTCTATGAACGGCATTCAATAATTCTATGAACGGCGTTCATTAATTCTATGAACGGCGTTCATTAATTCTATGAACGGATATTTTTATTTTTAAGAACGGTTCATTAATTCAATGAATCCGTTCATTAATTTAATGAAAGAATTTATTTTTTTTTATGAACGTATTCATTAAATCAGTGAACACTGTTCATAGTTTCTATGAACGCGTTCATTGTTTTAATGAAAGATTCATTAAAATATCTTCGAAATTTCAAGTTCGAAATTTTATGAATGAAATTATGTATGGTTCATCGAATTAATGAACGTTCATTGATTTTAATGAACGGCCGTTCATTATCTATATGAACAGGATCATTGGACAAATAATAATGAACGATACATTAATAGAATGATTATATTCATTAATTCCATGTACCTTTTTGGTTCAGTGTAAGAGAACGGAAACTAACAAAGTGCAATTTTTAAAAAAATATAACAACAAACAATGCGCTTTAAAACTAACTTACTTAAACTTATGCTGGCTCAACTAGAGTGATGTCTTCCTAGGCCTCTTTTAATATGCCCCTCCAGCCGGCTCGATCCCTTGCCAGCCATCTCCAATTTTGCACTCCAAGTAGTTGGAAATCTCCCTCTACCTGGTCGCTTCATCGAAGATGAGGTCTACCTTGGCTTCTGACTCCCTCGCTGGTTTGGCGTTGAAGACTTTTCGTGCTGGAGCGTTGATGTCCATTCGCTCTACATGGCCAAGCCATCTTAGACGAATATTTCTGGCTAGGCTTATGTCGCTGTACAGCCCGTATAGTTCGTCGTTGTATCTTCTTCGCCAAACGTTGCTTTATCTGTTTACGCAGACAGGACCATAAATCGTACGCAGAATTTTTCTCTCGAAAACTCCAAGTAACTTTTCATCCGATTGGGAGAGGGTCCATGCTTCTGCACCATACAACAGGACTTTATAAAATAAAATGAAAAAAAAAATAACAACATAAAATACCTAATTGAATTCAAGAGATTTTAACTCAATTTTCAGTCCCGCTCACTCAACTTCGTTGCTCCGCTTAGGGTATGTCTGGCGGGCGCCTCAGTCCAAAATTTCCAAATTAAACAGTACCTGGGTGGCCTGTTTTTCTTCTTATTTTCTTCCTTTTCAATTCCTATTTCAAAGAATTAGTGTAAAAAAAAGTTACGAAAACGTGCTTAAAGTGCTGAAAATCGTAATTTTTTGTTCGTACCATTCGGAATTTTGTCAGTCGGGATTTTTCAATCTGGCCAGTCGGGATTTTGGCAGTCGGAATTTTGTCCCTATACCGATAATTTTGCCTGTGTTTATGTACCTCATGTATCAATGTCCCCCTTCTTTCACTACGTGGATGAGTATTCAACTTCCTCTACATAGACAGTCCCGCTGGCTCAAACACAACTTCGTTAACAAACACAACATAAAAAATTTCAAGGGAAAAGCTCGGTGGACAGATAGACATCACTTTATCCGATTAAAGAAACCAACAGACAACATATTAAACGTTGAATTTGAGCTAATTCATTCACAGTTTTATTGAAGTTGGGTTTTTGTTTACGTGAAACCAATATATGTATTTTAAAAGAAAAAAAAAAGAATTAAGCTATGCCGATAAGACTTTATGACAAATTCAAACTTTTTTTAAAAAGTTCATATGTATTAGTTTTAAGTTATCAAACTTTTCGAATTATTATTCACCCGATAGTTTACGGTATCTAAAAACACTACTTCAACTATTCAACACAATGTAGGACAGTTTATGACCAGCAGTTGATTTTGCGGCAGAAAGTCTATTCGAATGAATTACAAAGGTTAGACAAGAGTGTAGTTGTCTTCATACTATTGAAGCAATTAAAATACTTCGGCGGTAACGTACGCGCTCAGAAACCCTAGGACCCTCAATTGGCGTCCGACATCTACAGCCAGTATTAATCCTCCTAGCAGTATTCTTCCAGTTTGTTGTGAGATTCAGTGTGAGCATATCTGTGGTTGCGATGACAAATCCTTGTTCCTCTAATCCAAATTTTGATGTAAGACGTTATAATTCTAATAATCTCAAAACTACTTTGGCATTCTTAAAATTTACAGGAATACAATTGGAGTAATATAGCAGTCAGTTTTATATTGGGCGGCTTCTTTTGGGGTTTCACAATAACCCAATTTCCTGGAAGCTATCTGTTACCTAGTTTATATGCATGGTTGAAGCAAGCTTGAACTTAGGTTAACCAATTTGTAAACGGGGATGAGTTGGAACGAAATGGAATTCGACTCGATCGTACTCGAGCAGTTGTGTTGAGTCGAAAATTAAATGAAATACCTGGGTTGAAATGGTGAATACACAATTATTTCTGCATGTGATTAATTGCATATTAAGGAATGAATATTTGTTGTTGAAAAGTATGCGCATAACTTGTAAAAGAAATACAAATATTTTTTTCTCGAAAATTCAATCTTCTGGTCTTAATGTCTACAAAGCAACGCAGGTATTCTTCTGTCATTTCAACTTTTTCGCACTTAACTCAACTCCTCAAGCATTCAACTAGTTGGCTGAAATACCTGGGTTGGAATTTCGTTTCAAATCAAACTCGATCTTTCGACCCTGCATATAAACTAGGTATGTGTCGTCGATTCGGTGTTAAATGATTTTGTTTATTTCAGTCTTTGGATCTTCAGCATTGGCTATGGATACAACTTATTGCATACCTTTAGGAGGATGGAAAATATTCTGTGCAATTCGAATTATACAAGGCCTCTTCCAGGGTCTTTTATACCCTTGTATTCACAATCATTTAGCCAACTAGACTCCAGTTGGAGAAATAAATCTTTTAGGTGGAATAGCTTTGTCCGGCCAAGAGTGTGGATAACTAGCGGCCATGCTTGGTGGTGGGCTTATAGCCTCATCAAATTTGGGATGTCCAGGAATATTTTATACATCCGGAAAAATTGGAATGGTTTGGTGTTTGCATTGGCTACTTTTTGCTTCCAACACCCCACTAGCGTCAAAATGGACTTCCAGTGAAGAAAAAAGTTACATTGTGGCTTCTTTAGATGCTACAGAAGTTCACAAAAATAATTTGAAAATTCCATGGAATGCTATTTGGACATCATTGCCATTTTGGGCTTTGCTATGGTAACGGTGTGTGCTGAATCGTATGGCTTTACCACCTTGGAAGGTATTGTATACGAGAGGAGTTCTAGACTTGGATATTCATAGCAATGGTCTCTACTCATCTCTTCCCTATTTATACATGTGGATGATAGGGTTTGTTTACTTGTTCATTGCAATATTCCTGCTGAAGAAGAATATTCTCTTATTGAAGATACTGCGAAAAACATTCAACTCTATTGCACTTTGGATACCTGCTGCAGGTTTTGTAGGAATTGGGTTTCTCAGCAAACAACACGAAATCTATGTTATAGTTATTTTGACTATCATGATGGGACCTGATTCTGGGACAACCATTGGAAGCTCGTTAAACACTCTAGATCTTTCACCAAATCACGCTGAGACGCTTGTTAGAACTATTTATGCGATAGCAAGCGCAATTTCAATTATATCACCTCTGATGGTAGGGTTGATAGTTGTTGATCAAGTTATTATTTTACAGATCATTTTTAAGGACAATGTATCCTTTTTTGTCTTATTTTTATATCATAGCACGATCGTAGACAATGGCAGGTTGTATTCATTATCTCCGCAATTGTGTTTTTCACTGGTAATTTATTTTACATAACATGTGGTTTGACTGAGGTTCAGTCATGGAATGATCAAAACTCAGAAGGGAAAAAAAAATTAGAAAAAAATACAAATCAATAGGAAAAGTGTGTTTGGATGTAGCTAAATTTTAGGTGGTCAAAATATTTATATATACATGTCAATAAAACAAAAAATAACACTGAAAACCTGATTTGAAGTTGGACTCAGCTGTTATACGGCATCAAATCTTATATATGTAATACGCGATAACTGTCGAATATTACCAACTGCGCCCATTCACCATCAAACCAAGGCGAAGAGCATTTTTTTTTTTAAATAAAAATAAAAACTTAAAAAATATACACCAAGTTACTAACAAATATCACCAATTCAGTTATCGAAAATACAATTTGCTATTCTGATCGATCGATGAGTCTATAATAAACGTAAAAGTAATAAAAATTATAAATTTTATTGATTTGAAATACTTTAATTACTCTTGCCCCTTCACCAACAACTTTTCCGATGACCCAGCGGTGTTATAATAAACACTCGACTCATGGCAGTATTAATGATTCCATTAAGAACAGCTGCGTGATTTGGTGATAAGTCGATAGTGTTAAGTGCAGCAATGGTTGTATCTCCTCCTAATAAGCAAAGTTTTTTCAATCTCGCCCAGGAAGCCCATTGCAATAAAAAGTGCCGCTGGAATCCACACTGAGATTGAGTTAATGGTTCTTCAAAGTGATCTAAGACTAATGCCAAATTTTTTTGTCAGGACGTCCGCACACAATCAGGTAAACATATGTCATGAGAAAGATTACAAGATATGGAAGTGACGAGAAAAGAGAGTTACTTGTAAGATCCATGTGCAGAATGCCATGCAAGTAAAATGGTATCTCATACTCTGAATGGTCTTGAAGCCTCAGGCTTGAGCACATTGTCCAACTAGGAGCGCACGAAATTGAACCGAAGTAAGAAGTGCCTTCCAGGGAACTGAAAACTTTTTTGTTCTTGATCGATATTTTTTAGTGACGATAAGATGAATATTTTCTCTTCGGGACTGATAAACCTATAGAATTACTGGGCTCATTGTCTGCAAAAGTGATCCACATTATGCACCGTACAACGCTCAATCCTCTATATTCTTTGATTTGAAGGAACACCCACAAGACATGAAGGTATTGCAGTCGCCAAATCTGTCATTGCCACTACAGCTGCAGAAGTGTTGTGTCGGTCAATGAAGTTAACTACGAAACAAAGTAAAAGCATGCCATTCTGAACATGTCTAACTCCAATAGCTGAACCAGAAAAGATAAACAAAATTATGGATGGGTATTGAGATATTCAATATAGAATGTTGATTTGGAAGAGTGGTCAAATTTACTAGATCAATCATTTTCTTTTAATGATGTGCCTTATTGATGGTCTCAAAAATCGTGTTTGGATTGGACTTCTATAAAAATATCGTATTTGTATATGCACAGAATTCTTAACGCTTTGAAATCCAAAAATTATGTAGCTTAATTTATTCAACATTACTTCCGGTTTTCATTTCATCTAAAGGAATGGTCATATATGTACCTCTTTTAAAGTGAACACTCATTTCAATTTTCTTTGTATAAATTTTCTATCAGCTATAACATTTGAATAAATTGTTACTTCTTGTTATCAAAAAACTGATCACAATTATTTTATCAAAGTCCCTAACCTGCTTAGACCTTGAACGATAATAGGTTTAAAAGTGGCCGTTTGTTCAGGAACACTTTTTTGATAAATTGATAACTACGGATCTCTAATTAAACTATAGATTGCAATAACTATGATTAAAGTAAGTGCATCATCCCTCGAGTTTTTTTTTTTTTTTTTTTTTTGATAATAAAATATTTAATAATAGAGATTAGTGCAGTAATTACATGTTCCATAGTTTGCAACAAGGACAAGTTCGTGCGAACCAGTCGTCCATTATTTTTCTGTTGTTTAAGGTGTTATGACAAAATACAAACATAAAAAACAAAAAATTTCAAATACTAGTGAAAAAGTGTACTGTTTAGTTAAAAACAGATTTTTTTAACAATTAATAACACGTTTTTCTCGAAATTGATACAACGTAACATTTTATCCCAAAAGTTCATAGTTTCCAAGAAAAGACCAAAATATTTTATATCAACAATTCATTCACGAAATTTTAAATGAAAAATGAGTTGTTCCCACCCAGTTTTCATTCTACCTCTAAAACAAGTTACAATTTTAACAACTTTAATTTACAACGCATTTCAGTTTATTGGCCGAAAATGCACGTAACGGAGATTTGGTATTAACGGTTTTTTACAAATTTGGCTACAAATTGATAACTAAACTAAACCGATTGATTGAAATTTGGTACGGTATTTAATATAAGTATTCAACATAAAATGGCATTTAAAGTTTTTGCCTTAACTGCCATTTTATGTTAGCTACCATACAACTTCATCTCATATTTAGGCCACTTTTCTACCTTTCAACATAACTCCGTAAATTAAATTTTCTCAATACCATAGTTTTTTACAAAAGAGCAAGTTCGTGCGACCCAGCGACAATTATTGTTATATTAATACAAATTTATATTGGCAATCTGTTTCTTATTCGAAGCTGTGAGAGCAAAAATGTCGTAACCCACATTTTTTTCAATTTTGAGTATTTCACATCATAAAAACGAAAAGTTAACGGTTAATCGATAAAAAATAAGTGCAACTCATTTTAGCTAATAAATAAATTAGAAAATGATAACATTTTGCTTCCGCCCTGGAACATTTCTATGGAAGAGCATTTTTTAAACACGATTGCCTCCGTTGTTGCATTTTGGGGTTACACCACTTTTGTGCTCACAGCCTCATTTATTCAAAAAATAATAGTTTAATAGTCAGTTGCTTTCTTATAAGATCCAACTCCATTTGTTTTATTCGACTGAAACTCTACATGGTCCCAGGGTTGGGTGTCGGTTGTTCCGAAGAAAATGTACACCAAGTTACCAAAAAATAACACCAAAGCCGTTATCAAAAATACAATTTGCCATTCTGATCGATCAGTCTGTAAATAATAAATAGAAAAATAAAAATTGTAAATTTTGTTGATTTAAAAAATTTAAATTACTCTTACCCCATCGCCTACAATTAATCCAACAACCAGTGGTGTTACCATATACACTCCACTCAAGGCAGTATTTATGATTCCAATCAGAATAGCTGCATAATTTGGTGATAGGTCGATGGCGTTAAGTGCAGCCCCAATGGTATCACCTCCATTGATGCCAACTGTCATTGTAATCAGCGCAATAGCCAAAGTTTTTTCACTCTCGCCCAGTAAGCCAATTCCAACAAGTAAAGCCGCTGGAATCCACATTGAGATTGAGTTAATGGTCCTTCGAAGTGATGTTAGACTCATGCCAAATTTTTTCATCAGAACATCCGCCACAATCAAATAAACATAAGTCATGACAAACATAACCAGATATGGAAGTGACGAGAACAGTGAGTTACTTGTAAGATCCATGCGCAGAACCCCGTTCAAATAGAATGGTATCTCACCCTGGATGGTCTTGAAGCCCCAGGCTTGTGCACTTTGGGCAATTATCAGTGCGAAAAAAGGAACTGACGTTAGTAATGCCTTCCAGGGAACTCGAATCTTTTTCAGTTCCTGATTGATCTTTTGTTGTGAAGCTAAGATAAAATTCTTCTCTTCGGAACTTATAAATCTAGAAATTCTTGGTTCAGTATCTGCAAAAACAGCCCAAATTATGCACCATGCAACGCTCAGTCCTCCAGAAACGTACGATATGCCTGGCCAACCCCAGGCTGATTGTGCAATGAAACCTGGCATGCCCATTGCAATAATTGTTCCCATTTCAATGCCTGTATGAGCAAAAGCTCCCAAGCGATTTCGTTCCTCAATCGGTGACCATTTGGCTATATGCTCATGAATGCATGGTGTAAAAAATCCTTGAAACATGCCTTGAACCATTGTAATGGCAGCGTAAATCTGCCAGCCACCGAGAGGTATGCAAACTGGTGTTATCAAACTAAAGACAGCTGATCCAAAAGTGGATATAAACATTGTAAGCTTAGCTCCATACCTATGGCATAGGAAGCTGCCTGGAACTTGTGTTAGAATCAATCCCCAATAGAAGCTACTTTGGATATAGGACTTTTGCCTCTTATTCCAATCGTATTCCTGTGAAAGAAAGGCTTAATATTTTTGTGTGATATTCTTTGATTTGACCAACAAACCATCTAGTTAAGGGAAACTCACAGGATATGAAGGGTTTGCAGTAGCAGAATCTGTCATTGCGACAACTGCTATAGAAGTTTTAAGTCGGTCAATGAAGTTAACTACGAAGCAGAGAAAAAGCATCAGAGCCTGTACATGGCGAACACCAATATCAGAAGCTTAAATATATAAATGAAATTATATTAAAATTTAAAAGCTTTTCCGAATATTGTGATATTTGTTATGAATGTTAGTTGGAACATTTAAGGATTGGTTTATAGTATAATAATAGAGTCGGTTTGTTGTTCCCTTTGGCAAGAGATTATCCAGAAAAAGAAGAACAACTTAGCATAACTGGAAGGCAGTGGTGCCGTTTGTTCGATTCTCGGAATTATAAGTTCAAGCGATTTGAAGTCATTTTAAAAAGTATACTTGAATTTGAATACCTGTCATATATGTAATTTTTTCCTCAAAACAAATCAACAGATATTATTTAAAGATTTTTCGTTTCAATTTGTAAATTTGATTTCAATTTTTTTTAAATACACAGATAAAGAAAATACAAAAGCATAGTGAAAGAAAACTTAAATATCTTTAAAAAAAAAAAGCTATATATAATACATGATTGCAATATAAACATCCTTGATATGTTTTTAAAAAAATAAACAATAAAAAGACTAAAAATAGCCAAATTAAATATTATTAAGTGGAGTGTATATGAATGAAATTCAATTTTAAAGGTTTTGTGGCCTCAACTTCTTGATATGTACATATTTTTTCAATAAAAAGTTGTTATTCACTCTACGAAGACGCAATAAAATAATAAGAGGTTAGGTAATAGGTTAGGTAAACATGGGATTGTAAATGGACGAGCAACACTAATAAATATAAAGGAGTCTGATGATTGGCGTTGGCGGCCATGAAATAGCTATATAACTCCTGCCAAAAACTTTTAACGTTCTTTTGTTTTGAAAATTTGAAAATTTGTTACAAACGAATTGTTATAAACTATTTTCTAATTTAGAAAATAATTTTAAAGCCTATATCTCAGACAAAATGGAACTTGCGTTTACTGATATTTTAAAAATGAAAATGATTTGTCCAATAAAAACTGCAATTTTAAGATTTAACAACCCATGGTTTATAAATTGAACTATGGGCATTAGAACGATATATAAGTATCAAAATAGTCATATATGTAGATTGTATTTAGAAAAAAGCAAATTTGTTTTCAATAAAACTTTGTTTAATTTTTCCAATTTTATGGCAAACACTTTTTAATTGTGATCTTTTCAATAAAGTAATATACATTTTATTAAAATAATATAACACTTCAGTTTCAGTTAATTGCCTTTCATATTAAGTTCCTTAGGTAATTATATCGAACTGTCAAATAGCATTTCATTTTTACTATTCAATTTTATTGATTGAAGTGAAAGTATTTTAGCAATAACCAATATTGCGTCCTTTTCTAAAACCTCGGATAACTTAAAAAAAATTAGTAAATAATTTAAAGCTTATATGTCACCACAAATACAATTACTCACATCATCAGAAAGTAGTTTATCATAAATCACACAATGGGGCATATTCATAGTTGTTTTCAAACTACAGTTTTGCTTAGACTGGGTTTAAACATAATGTAATTTAAATAGAAAAAAACTCGAGTTTTTCCTAAAAACAACTTAAATAGTATCTATTTAATTTTTTCAAACTAACTTTCAAAACGTCATTTTTTTTTTAATCAAATATGAGTGCCTATAGAATTTCGTAAGAAAATATTTCACCAACCCTTATTTCAATTTGAAAGTTAAATATTGAAGAGAAAACTGCAAAAAAAAATCCGCATTTGTTACCTTTTTGTAGTTGAGCACTCATATTTTAGATTTTTCTGTGTAGAATCTTTATTTGGTCACCTAAAAATTTAATTTTCAATATATTATCACGTTTTTTTATCGAACCTTCACTTCTTATTGTCTTTAAACCTCTTTTTAAACTAATCATACTTTTTTATCAAAGTCGCTAAGCTGCTCTTGACTGGTAATAAATCTTAAAGTTGCCGGTTCGTTCAGCAACACTAGTAGCTTATATTTTTTTTTTATAATTTTAAGATGAATTGATAAATACGGTTCACTAATTAAACTATACGTTGTAATAACTATGATCAAAAGGTGTTTAAAATTCTTTAGACTTAATGATACTCAATGATAATTTGATTAAATAATAGGTAAATGATTAAGGTTACTGCAGTCATTATTTCAAAAACGAAACTTAAAACTTTAAATTATTTTTTATAAAACTTAATTAGGAAAAATATGTAAATTTAGTCTGAAGTTGACTAAATAAATTAAAGGGAGTGCAAACATTTGAAAAATGCAAATATTATGTAACAATTTTTTTTTAATCAAATGTATTTTCTTGTTGTTTTATGTCAAATAAGTTCTTGTTCTAAATCATAACTTTTGAAGACTACTGGTTTAAGATTTATACATTGCTTTATTTGACTAATGTTAACTTGTCTCATTTATGTTTTAATGCATTTTCACCGAATTTTTTTTTTATCAACTGCTCTCAATTAGTTCTTTTTATTAAATAAAATTTTGCTTATAACAATAAATCTTTTGTCATGTTTTTATCTCCAATCCAAATAGTTGTAAACATCTTAATTTAGACTTCCTCGGGCATTGTAAAACAAGCACAGACGAGATTAGAAAATAATAACAAAAATTTATAGAACCTTAACTTAGGAGACTAACATATATAACTTAGGCACGTTTGCAAAAGAAAAAGTTCTTTTTAAGTATTTATGTAGAACATAAATACTTAATCATTGACTTACCAGAATATGTAAATAAGTCACGACAAATAAAATTCTATGAAGTTATTAAACATCAAAAACGTAAATGGGACCTACACATTTGTTAACTTTGGGTATCTTGATATAACACTTACGGCCGTATTATTCACTCGTTAAATCCAGATTTAAAATTAAATCCAAGTTTAATATTGTTCGCTTGCAGGAAATAATAAGGATTATTATAAGAAACTAAGATATATCTAAAAAAAGCAGCAATTAGAAAAGATTGATTTTATATGGAAATAAACGCAAACAAAGATTTTATGCTAAAAAAAAACACTTTGTACCTACCAATACGAAGGAAAATAAAAAAAAAATAAAATCCCCCTTTTCGATAAAAAAAAAAAAAGAATCTTGCCAAGTTGTGCTAGGACTCTTTTTCATTGTTCCAAGCTTTCAATTCATAAAAATTATTTTTACTATGTTAAATTTCAAAAAATATCCCCCATAGCCCCCCTTTCCCCAAATCGAAAATTTAAAAGTTGTGCCAAGTGCGTAATCACGCGAATTCATTTCTTCCAAAGTTTCATTCAAGTATATTAATTATTGAAGATTTTATGCTAAAAAAACACTTTGTACCTACGAAGTAGGTAGTTTCATTCAAGCATAATAATTATTAAAGATTTTAAGCAAACGAAAAATGCTCTGTCTTTCTTACAATCCATTGGTATGTAAGTACTTTTACTATTGGAAATAATAGTTTATTGAATAAAAGTTTGCTTTTAATCTTAAGCCAGCTGAAAAATCTTAAAAAGGAGAAAAAGTCTTCCTTCATTTCCCGAATGGGGATTTTTCATTTTTATTTTCAGATCGTCAGGGAAACCTTTATTAATATAGGTATAAAACTCAAAATCTTTTCATAAACAACAATAGAATTTGAACAGTAAAGTAAATAAACAAAAAATTAGTCCGGTCAATTTAGACATTCGAAGTTACCTAAATTCCCACCAAGCTGAAAATCGGTAAGATTGTTTAAAATATCATTAAAAACAAAATTTGAAAGTTTCCCATCTTTCCCCTGTAAGGAACAAATTTTATTCAAGGTCAAAGGTAAAAAAAATGAGTTTTTTGCGATTTTCAGCAAAACGGTAAGTTTTATCATAAAAATATTTCAAACAAAAATTGTAGATCATAAAATTATCTACAAAAAATTAATTAATACTTTTTTTTCTATGAGCCACCGTTTTTGAGATATAACGATTCAAAAAGTTGTAATAGTCATAATATGCACACGTTTCCTCGCTATCTATGAGGTAGTGTACTTAGCGCTTTTTTTTTTGTGGTTTCCCCGGTAGGCCTATTCCACGGGTCAGTTTCGATCCTGTTTAATTTGAAACTATTGAAAAATAATGGATATTAGCAGAGATTGAAAAGATAAAAGCAATTTAAGTCAAAACTTTCAAAATCTTCTTCTTGTTCTTCTTCTTGATCTACTTCTACAGAACAGGCCGACTTTTTTGCAACCACATTTAGCACTGCATCCCTTTTTGCAGTTGCAAACAATCGAGTTCAGCAGTTTTTCCGGTCCAGGTGGAAGTAAAGTGTGCACTGGTTCTAATAAATTGTTGACCAACTTCCAACCCCAGTCTTTAGGGTCTAGCTGATAACCAAGCCACACTTGAACTTGGTAATATACAGGGTGAGTCATGAGCAATGCGACAAAATGCTAGGGCGTGTAGGTTGCGTTGAGACAAGAAAAAAATCGTATGGGAGGGAGGAGTCTATTCCCCTCCGTTTAGCCGGAAGGGGCAATTTTCGAAAAAACTGACTTAAAATGGGAAAAAAATTATTTAAAATCAACGGCTTCATTCACAATGCTGTGCGATATGTTTTTGAAAAGCCAATAACTTTTTCTTTCATTCTGGGTTTAAATAAATCTATTCTAAGAAACAGTTTTTGAAATATTAATTTTCAAAGTCAAAATTTTGAAAAAAAAAATTGAAAAAAAAATTTCAAATTCATTTTTTTCAAAATTTTACGTAATTAAGTGCTAATTTTACTTTCAAAATTCAATGCTGTTATTAATTTTAAATCTAAATAAGAAAACCGGATGCAAAAATTTTATGTCGTTCTCAAAAAATTAAAAAAAAACCAAAACCACCTTTTTCTAAGAAAAACATTTATTTTTATTGTAACGAAGCAATTTATTTATTTATTTAGCATTAATTTTTATTTTTTTTACTTTTTTTTTTAATTGGAGTTTTATGAGAACGTAATAAAATTAAAAAGTATTGGAATAACCCTGGATTAATATTATTTTCATTGATAACTTCTGAAAACTGACCTGTCAATATTTTTGCCTTGGCCTGCCCGCAGCCCATGGGTTCTACCTGTTATGGGGACAATAGGGACAATAAAACCGCATTTTTTTTAATGAAAAAAAAAGAAAATTGCAACGCAAGATAAATAAAAGGCATTGCAGTTTTGCTTAGTAATTATTTCCAATTTGAATATTAACTCATTAACACGTAACGATGTCAAGCTCATACACCCGAGAAGAATTAACGGACATGCATTTCTGCTACGGTTTAGCTAATGGTCGAAGTCGTGAAGCCGAAAGACTGTACGCTGAAAGATATCCCGATAGGAGGTGTCCCCATCATAGCACGTTTCCAAGAATCCACCGACGTCTAAGAGATCATGGAGTGCTGGAGCATCGAAGAAGCGAAAGGCCAGTTTCTGATGAGTCAAGAATCTTAGATGAAAGAATTCTGGATTTAGTCCGAAATAATCCCTCCGTCAGTACAAGAAGGATATCCACTAGGCTTGGAGTGTCCCAATCTAGAGCATGTCGAGTACTTCGGGCGGAAAATTTACACCCGTACCACTCACCTCAAACGACAAGTTATTGAGAACCGAATTTTGTAGAACATTACTACTTAGAAATGAAACCGAACAAAACTATTTTAGAAGAATATTCTGGACGGATGAAGCACAGTTTACTAGGGATGGGGTTACTAACTTCCACAATTTACATTATTGGAGTAGCGCCAATCCACACAAAAAAAAAAAAAAAAACAAAACAAATCACAACACCGCTTTAGTTGTAATGTTTGGCTTGGTATTGTTGGACACACTGTGATCGGGCCCCGGTTTTTGAATTCCATTATTAATGGAGAATCATACCTGCAATTCCTACGAGACCTTTTACCCGATTTATTAGACAGCGTTCCATTGGTTATAGCAGATACTTTAATCTACCAACAAGATGGTGCTCCAGCACACTACAGCTTACAGGTGAGAAACTGGCTGGATGATCATTTTAGTGACCGTTGGATCGGAAGAAGGGGCCCCACGGAATGGCCGCTTAGGTCACCAGATTTAACTCCCCTAGATTTCTATGCATGGGGATTTATGATGAATTATGTTTACGAAGTGGAAATAGTATCATTGGAACAACTGAAGGAACGAATTGAAGTCGCTGGAGTCAAATTGCAGGAAAACTTGTCAAGCATAAACTTATGTGAAGCCATTACAAGGAGATATAATCTATGCCTTCTAAACAATGGAGATCATATCGAGAATTTTTTATAAGTACTTCCAATAAAAAACATAGTAAAAATAAAAGGAATAAAAAAAACTAAAAAAAACTAAGATTAATGCTTCTTAAATTGCTTCATTACAATAAAAATAAATGTTTTTCTTAGAAAAAGGTGGTTTTGGTTTTTTTTTTAATTTCTTGAGAACGACATAAAATTTTTGCATCCGGTTTTCTTATTTAGACTTAAAATTAATAACAGCATTGAATTTTGAAATTAAAATTAGCACTTAATTACGTAAAATTTTGAAAAAAATGAATTTGAAATTTTTTTTCCAATTTTTTTTTTCAAAATTTTGACTTTGAAAATTAATATTTTAAAAACTGTTTCTTAGAATAGATTTATTTAAACACAGAATGAAAGAAATAGTTATTGGCTTTTCAAAAACATATCGCACAGCATTGTGAATGAAGCCGTTGATTTTAAATAATTTTTTTCCCATTTTAAGTCAGTTTTTTCAAAAATTGCCCCTCCTGGCTAAACGGAGGGGAATAGACTCCTCCCTCCCATACGATTTTTTTCTTGTCTCAACGCAATCTACACGCCCTAGCATTTTGTCGCATTGCTCATGACTCACCCTGTATATTGCACATTTTTTTAACATAAAAGACGGCAAACCATCAGGACCCGGACATAAACAATCATCTACATTTTCAATGTACTTAAGTATACTAGCCTCTGAAATTGTAAAAACTATCGAATTTAGATGCGAAAACCCATTTACGTTAAAATTATTGCTAGAATTATTGCTATTATTAATATCGTGCGTGGAAACATTACCAAATGCACCTTGGAAAAATTCGGCAAACATGCATGCTATTTCTCCAGGCAAATGGCTGACCGAATTCTTAAAAGTCAAGTTAGTTGGGTACCCATCTGATTTCCTCTTACAATTAACATACTTCCAAAATTCACGGGGATTAGACTTGAGATTATGTTCTATTTGAGATATGTAATCTGAGTAAAGAAGATTCGTGTAGTTAATAAATTCGTCTCTATGAGTAATATATTCAATTTGAGCTTCGTTGTTCCAAGATCTATTCAATTTGATCCATGACTTGTTCCTTCTATTTTTTAGTGTTTTACCATGAGAATCAAACCACGGTGGAATAGAATTTAAGTCCCTTTTTCTTCTTAAAGGAATAGTTTGTAAAAAACAATCAAAAAGTATTTTATAGAAACTAAATACAATTTCATCTTGATTTGCATTATTAAATAAAATATCCCAGTCAATATCACGAAGCAACCGAAAGAGATCGGCAAAATTACATTTCCTAAAATTGAATTCATGCATATTCTTACAATCAATAGTAGAGCTTATAATACTTATACTTAAAGAGATGGATAGCGCAGGATGGAGACGATCTTCATCAACAAGTACAGTATCTGATGAAAGTACTAAGCAATCAGAATAATTGTCATCCGAAAAGTAGACGAGGTCAAGAATTTTGTCAAGTTGATTTCTAATGCCTAATTAATTTGACTGAGTCGCATAGAAGCCATTCCATCAACCAAGAGAGATTCATTGGTAGAAGATATATTGCACGCAGAAAATACATTACTATCCGGAAGTAATGTAATACACAATGTGTACGTATATAAGAAAGTTTTTTAAATCACTACTTGGATTTCTTATTGGGTACTATTTTAGCTATTGTATGTCGTCAGTCGTCACAATGTTGACACTTTTAATTTTCAATTTCCTCTTGATTGGAGACTCTTGAGTGCAGACAAAAGTGACAGCATTCGTGCCATGATTTCTTAGCAGGGCTGCCATAAATCATGATTTAGCATGATTTTCATGCATTTTGTACTCATAATATTATGCTAATGTTTTTGAGTCCAAAATCATGTTTTTTTTTTAAATACCTTCCTACTGATTTCCAATCAAAATTTAAAAAAAAAACAAAATCGGACACCACCGTCCAATGATGGACTAGTTAAAACTTCTTGAAATAAACCAATAAACTTAGTTGTTATTTAAGAAAAAAAGTATATTTTATTAAACAAAAAATAAAGGCAATGGACTTTGGTGCTGTTTCCTCTCTGCTTGGGAGTTCATTAATACTTCTCGGTTTTCTGTAGAAGAAAAATAAAATAATAAGCCCTTCAAAAGTGTACTAAGAGAAATCTCCACATCTTAAAAACACATTTTGTGCTGCCTTTTATTGTAGGTACAGTTTGTTTTTTTTTTTTTGGTATTGACTTTTCGAGTCCTTTATTAGCTGCAAAAACACCTTCAACATTGTTCCAAAACTTCTTCCCCTTCTGCCGTTTTAAATTTCTTTTCTATTGTTTTTTTTTTTTTAATCTCAAGAAATTCCTCTCATGTGCATTCTTAAAATCCAAAGTGGGATTTATTTTTGGTACCTACTGTAAAAATATCATTTGCTTTAAATGACCTCTTTTCGGTAAGTTTTCAAAAATATTTGCCTCTTAGTCAACTGAAAGCCAAAGTTACTTTGAATATACCTAGATTGGCTGCGTTCTTGCAGATTCGTCTTCGTTTAAATATTTTTCAAATACCACACAGCTTGGATATTAAGTCTGATTTATGTGAAAGTTGATAATAATAATAATAATAATAATAATAATAATAATATTTTAACTAAGTGTCTGTAAGGCACATTGCCTTTTGAATGCAACAGGTGTTGCACGACACTAGTTAGAAGGAGTGGAAAGATAGGAAGGAATTGTTTTGGTACAATGGATAGAGAGCTAGTTGGTTTTTATTTTTCATTGCATATCTCATGGGCGACGTCTAGCATAAGCTGGGAGGTACGCTGAAAAAAAACAATACTTACCCGAACCCGAGTGAGTATTGAACTGGCAACCTCTGGGTTAACAAGCAAGCACAAGCACTCTTTTGTTTTTTTTTTTTTTTTTGTAAATTCAATTTTTATTTTTAATTTAACTCATAACTACTTAAATGCTAGAAAAAAACCTTAAAAACTAGCTTACAAAATAACCAGTAGTTAGCCCCATACGTGC
Source organism: Baccha elongata (assembly GCA_951217065.1). Lineage (NCBI taxonomy): Eukaryota > Metazoa > Arthropoda > Insecta > Diptera > Syrphidae > Baccha > Baccha elongata. The sequence continues at coordinate 36,998,570 of OX578273.1, forward strand.
GCTCTAAATTATACTGTAACTATCTATGAAAAATGCCTTTCGGCGTACAAACTGACTTAAATTAAAATTCAATATTACTTAAACTAATCTAGAAAATTCTTTAAAAAAAACTCGTTTTTCTATAACTTTTTATTTTATATAAACCACCAGAATTGTTTTACTTGCTTAACCAAGTCCTTTCTGTCCCGAAGGGGCACAGCTCTACTAAACCGCAGACGCTCTGCTTCGTTCCCAGAGCCGATGTCTCGATTATACAGGAGTCGCCGATCCACAGTTCTACGGCAGACGTGGTAGATTAACGGAACCGCCTATCTATCCTGAATAAGCCCCCGACTGTCTAAATAGAGGAATGCCCCGGGAGGGATGAAACCGTTTAGACGAACGCTCTCACTATATTCATCATTGGGGTATTAAGCCCTCAAAAAAAAGTCCATTGGCTGAGGTCATCGCTCTTGCAATGTGACCCCGAATCAGCTTAATTAAAAAGTTATCTATCCTGTTTATATTGGCCCGGTTGTATAAGACCTCGTGGTGTTCTGTGAAATCCAAGACAGGTCCTAAGACACTGCAGCACAAGCACTCTATCAATTGCACCATTGCCGCCCACATCCATATTATTTTTTTGTTTAGTTTGATTCCTCTATTTAAAAACTTGAAGTTTAAAAAAAACAGGAAAAAAAAAGAGAAGAAAAGGCAAAAAATATACAAAAAGGTAAAGAAAAGAAAGATAATACAAAAAAAAAAGCTAAAATAGGCAAATAAGGTAAAAAAAAAGGTAAAAAAAAAAGGCAAAAAAAAAAGGTTCAGAAAGACGTGAAACATATTTATTGAAAGCGTAGAGTTGTATACGACTGCACAAAAAAAAGGCAAAAGTGAATACATCATTGTAACTATAAATCCATCCCGTGTGTCTTCCGCAAACATTTTTCTAATTTCTAAATCGTTTAAAAATTTGCGCCGATATTGTTAAAAGTGATTAACGTTGTATAAAGAGAGTAAAAAGTAATTAAAAGTGTTTGACTTTATAATTGAAATAAATTGATTAAATTGTGAAAAGACATAAAGTGAGTTTAAAGGGAATAAATTTTATTACAATGAACCCTGAGTAAAATCTAACAATAATATAATCTACAAAAAAACAAATTGCAAAAAAAAAGTACTTGCTTGATTTTATCTTATAAAATCGCACACAATTATAAAAAAAGCGTATCAGTTTACAGCGTATTAACTGTAGCCACTATAAGATATAAAGTGGAAGCAAAAAGCACACAAGTTTTGGTTATGTCCAAAGTTTCTATACCACGGTCCGCGGAGAAAAATCGGCCAAAATATATACATACATATATGTATAAACATTATGTATATATTATATACATTATGAACTTACCACAAAAGGATTTCAAATCGAAAGAAAAAAATTCCTTTTGAACTTTTTATACTCCATACAGTTCATAACTATTATTTTAAAGGCATTTATTGAAATAAATAAATAAATATTTTTCTACAGAGCTGGCATATCCAACCAATGTGCGATATCAATTTCTCGGAAGCCTAACTTTTCAAACATATTTCGCGAAGCAATATTTTCTTCAACAACTGCTGCTGTGGCATCCAAACCCTTTTCAGCTAGCTTCTTTGATAAAACTCGAACCATTAAACTACCAAGACCTTTTCGTTTGTGACTCTCTTTTACATGTAAATGGCCTAGTGCTCCGATTGGTAATATCAAGCACCAAGATATTAAATTTCCTTCTATATCGTAGCCACCAATATTTTCATTATATGCAATAATTTGACTCATGAGTGACTCGGATCCCTCATGACGATGAGGCCATATACTGTTGATCATAGAGACATCTTCCTGGCGTAGTTTAGATAGTGTAATTCCCTCCGGTGGTCTAAAGTTAAAGTTAATGTTTAATTAGTTCTCCTTTTTTATAATTAATATAATATTTAACTAAAACATACTCTGTGTCAAACTCTAATGCCTTTTCCATTTTTATATGTTGCCAAATCGTTGTCTGAAACTGGGTCAAATCCTTCGATAGCTTTAACTCCAGTGCAAAACGCTGAACTAAGGGTTTCAAACGATCCGGGAATCCAGAGAAGAGATACGATTGCTTTTTACTCAGGCAGTGTAGAGCTTTGAGGAGTCGGTCTTGCGAATCGTTACAAGTATTAATCATAATGTAAAAATTACGATACTGAAATAATAAACAATTAAATAATGAAAATGCATGCATAAAGTTGCGTAATCCTCTTGATCGATGTCATCTTCAAAACTATACAGGCCCGTCCCCAGGGGAAGTTTTGGGGGTTCTAATCCTCTCCATGGGAATAATAAGCATATTGAAGTATATTTGCACCATGCTCTTCAATTATGCATGATGATTCTAGTAACTTCTGGATGAACGAAGTTCAACTTAAGCGTCGACGCCTAAAGGCAGAACCATAATAAAAGAATTAGTACGTACGGTGCCGTACGAAATTAGCGAGAACAAGGAATTTGTATAGTGCGCACATAATGTCGGATTGCTCAGTTTCGGCAAGTTTTCGTTCACTTTTGCCTCCGTACGTAAAGAGCGCTCCAGAGCGCAGTTTACGTACGTAAATCTGACAGCCAGCCAAATACATGTGAAATTGGCTTGCGTGTGTGTTCGATCATTATGGTCGACTGAAGGTAATGGCGGCACTTAAGGAAACTTGACGTAGAACTATGACATTAGCTTTCGTTTGCTTACGACTATTATGGTTGGCCCTTAAAGGTAGAACTATAATGCGCATGAGCTAGCATGACCTACTTTCAAAACTAAACGAACTGCTTCGTCATGTTTATACAAACATGATGAATGCACATAATGAACATGTGAAACATTTGAAAATAAATAGTTTTTAGTTTCTTATAGTTGTGTTAAAAATGCACAGTTTATTGTTAAATTTATTGATTTATTTATAATAATTCAATGCAAATTCGTAGTAATATTTTGGTAAAATGCAATTAAATTTTGTTTTGGATTGTCAAATGCCCATCACAGCTATCAAATTTACATATGTAAGAGCGGTTCAGATCGCAGAGCTCATGCGGAGCTCATGTTTAACGAAACTCAACGAAATGCGCCTATGGCCATTATAGCCAACGCCATATGACTGTGTGTATTCGCTCATTTACACATTCGATTTTGACAGTAGCTCATGCTCATTATAGTTGGGCCTTAAAAATGCACTCCGAGCACTCAACATTTGCAACGAAGGTGGGTTTCCATTTTTCAAATTTCAATCAAATATTTAACGTTCTGTCAATTTTGCCTGTGAAAACAGAAATAAAACGAACTGTCTTTTTCAATAGAAACCCAGGCGATGTTTCAATGAATGTGGGCAAAATGGACAGAGAAGGTTTTTAAATTGAAATTTATCCATTCCTAAACAACTTTTACAAAAGCAGACAAAGTTCAACCATGGGAACACCTCAAAAAATCCAATTAAAAATGGCGGATTGAAGGTTCTAAGCGTGTTATAATAGGCTGTAATTATTACTTACTCTTTGTTGTTTTGTGTTAAAGTCAGAATGTAGGCCTATTGAAGACCTAATCGCTGAAACTTATTTCAGCCAAATCGCCGGACATCATCCGATTTTAGAGAACCATGCTAACGATTATAGCGACAGTCCTACAGGCTGATACTAAACTCGATTTTTGTCCTTGACTTTGAAAACAGTAACAGGGTGTATTTACATTACTTTGTTTGACATCTACTCTAATCGTTAAAATGGCTTTCTAAAATGGATGACGTCCAATACCGCTAATAGGTTAGGTATTGAATAGGCCTACACGCTGACACTAATTTCTATTTCTTTTGTTGAAACCTACGTCGACTTTTTGTTTGACTGGGGAAATAGTTATAGGGTGTAAATCGGTGTTAATCGTGATGTTAATATCGGTCAAAGTAAAGATTTTTCTTATTTTTTCAAATGGCCATTATCCATATTTTTTGGGATACTGTACGCCTACCTATGCGCTTTTCAAATATATATGGCACAGAACGGGATTTAATTTATTGGTCCTTTTAAATTGGTCCTTTTAAAAATTAAAAGTGGTTGGTACAATTAAAAAATTCAATTAAGATTTAACAACCGAATAAATATAAATGATTAGAAAATTTCCGACCGTGAATCTTTGTGCGTTAAAATCTTTACAAAGCAGTGTTTTCCTTCCGAACCAACGCAGATGATATTGTCATACTGTAAGAGTCTGTAACCTCACTGCATCTGATGATAAACAGGCTAGTAGAATACTGTTTCAAGATTGCCTCGTCTTGATTACATAAATGTAAAATTAAACTTTTATTTATGAAAAATTAAACATTTCTTGTCGTGTTTAATGAACTTTATAACCATGAAAAAAATGCAAACCCCCGCCCACATGAGCAATTCCTGCGCACGGGCCTGAAATTATAGGTAGGCTATAATGAATAACTTAAAGGTACCAATAAACATTAAACAAAAATTGTGATATAATAATGAAACAAGTCTTTTTGTTAGAAAAAAGTGACTTAGAATTTAAAAATTGTTATGGGAAAGAAGAATGGAAGAAATGATATTCCTAGTTTCTATCTTATACATTTATAGCTATTTGTTTTAACATCAGTCGCGCATGGTTAACGAATGGTAGCCCTTTTCTTAAATCCTCGGTAGAACATGTCCATAATTCCTAAATCAATCCCCGAAGTATTGTTAATTAATTAGCAAACACTTTTAAATTATGTGAATACCAAAACGTGTGGATTTTGAAGATAAATTTAAAACAAATTTATATAGATATGAAGGGAATTACCTGAAGCACGAATGTTCCATCACTCCAATCGCCATTCAGTGAAAAAAAATTGGCAGATACTAATGGATCTTTTATAACTAAATTGATATAATGTTGAATTAAAATAAAAGCACTTGGTTCAGATTTTTTATTCACGTAAAGATCACGAAGTTTTGGCCAATCTTGAACTTGAATTAATTGAAGGCGATTTTCAGACATAATATTTATTTATTTTTATATGTTAGAGCGAAGTTGTGTTGACATGTACAGCAATATCAGAATACTGGCGATCGATATTGATTCATTAAGAAATAAACAAAAACCTTCCTTTTATCACCATAACATCAATCTCGATTTCGGCAATAACACTACACTACACTTAAGATTATTATTATTACCTACAAATTTGAGATTATCTTTAGATATAAAAATAATCAGAGAAAATAGTTTCCATGCAACCAAGTAAACAACAGTACATATCAATTCAAGTTTAAAAACGTGAACATCTTAAAGATGGTTACATTTTTCTTCAGTAATATCATGATAACCATATACCTATTAATAACTTCATCGCTTTATTTGTATAATCAGTCATTTTTATTTAAGACAATTTTGAATTTAAACGATTTCAAGGATTCAGAGAGCTATTTCTGCAGTCCGATAAAGAGGGGGTGTCACCGGAGTCTCATGACCATTGGCTCAATGCCTAACTAGTAAATGCAAATCATTTTTTTGCAAAAAAAACTAAATGTGTTCAAATGTGTGTTTCCTTGTAAAAAAAACTAAATGTGTTCAAACCGTTAAGATCAATGATCAAACGAGTTATTTTTGAATGCAAGTTGAAAACAAAGATCTTTTTCATGCCCTACCTATCGTTTTTTTTATCAATTGTTAACGACAGGCTGAAAAAGAACAAAAATCAGAACAACTTTACCATTGCAAAGAAGCTTTTGCCACACAATTCTGGCACCACATATGAAGAGCAATGCAAAATTGCATAAGAAGAAGAACGCTGCCATAAGACCATTTGCCATCGTCTCAGTAAAGGTGGTTAATTTGTAAGTGCCTTACCCCTTACCCAATTTCAAGTTTACATAACAGTTTTAAAAATAAGTATAATTGTATATGAAACAAAACGTCTCTTTTTACTATTTTTAACTTTGAATAAGAGAATTATCATAAAACAAGAGAAAACAAATCATTCAAAGATCATGTTATTAAAAAAAAATAATAACAAGGAGAACAGTCATATCGCGCGGATAAAAAAATAGGACCAAGTGAATTTATTTATTTTTTATTTCTAGGATTCTTATTTCAAACGAAACTTTTGGCAGAATTTAATTGGTGCGATCGAATAACATTGGTGGCACAAAAAAATAATGGATGGCTTCCAATTGGGTGTAGGCCATTGTTCCTCAACCATGTAAGAATTGGTGAATACATTGACACGGGAATGAAATTTTTGATTGGCAGATCAAAAGCGTTCGTATTTGATGCATTACATCAGCCCCTAAAAATACGTGCTAAAATAGGCAGACCGCGAAAAACCTCACACAGAAACGAGTTTAAAATCAAACAGAATTCATTCAAACAAAATTGATCATCCGTTTATTTCAAAATGATCTTCCGTTTATTTTAGGGCTGTTGTCGCAGGTAACGACTAGACCCATTGAAGCAGCTTGTGCTTCGTTTCGAGATGAGAAATAAAAAAAAACTGTTTCGTGGTTAACCAAGCTGATTACAAAAATAATAAATGTCAAGACACTTTAAGCTCTCACTTTGCAAGGCTGGAAACCACATGTAAGGTTTTATTTAATAGTTACCGTTTGTTTTGCAAATCAAACAAATTTCTTAATTTATTTTAAATGTTTGGCGTTTCTAGTTTAAAATCTTGAAGTTATAAATTAAAGGAACACTTAATTGAAAAACATTATTTTTTGTTCCTACTTTGTTTTGTTTTTATTATGTTTTTTTTTATTTTGTTTTTCGTTTTGATTTTACATAATAATAATAAATTGTTTTTCAAATATATTTTTGTTCTTTTCATTTCTTTAAATAGCAAATACAAAATTATAATAAAATACAAAATAATTCCAGTAACGTATTGAAAAAAGAATCGAGATTTTTTTTAACATGGTCTACTAAAGCGCTTCATGTCCCTTAAATTTTTTTATTGGAATATAATGTGCACTATAAATATGTCTCTATTGCACCACGAAAAATAAGCAATTTAAAAAATATTATCATTTATATAAATATATATGCAAAACAGAGACAAAAATATGGTGCTTATTGAGATAATAATTATCGAATTAAAGGAACAGCAGTTGCACACGTATTAGTTTTAAATAGACTTAATAAAATGAGAGAGACACATAAATTGGAGAAATAAAATAAAACAAAAATATAATGTGAACGAAAAATAATTGATTTTGATAGTTAATAGTGACGGAAAAATTTGTCATATAATATATTTTATTTTATACATATAATCATATAATTAATAAATAAATGTGTGCCTTTAACGACTTTGGCTCTTGGAGTGAGCGATTAGCCATTGAAGTGTGATGTCAATGTTATCTTTTTCCTTACACGAAATACTGTAGCAGCATATCTCTCTGTCTTGTATGCTGGAAAGATTCCTGAAATATACAAAATATTAGGATAATTACAATGTCCAATAAGATTATTAACATATTTCGCCTTGATAACTTAAATTTATTCAACAATAAATTAATTTCCAGTTCTAAAAAACACATTTATGATCTTTTAATTTATTGAAAGTTTTTTAACTTAGTATGGTGCTAAATATGTTTTAGTATGATGCTTAATCGTTTAAAAATTTGCGCCATTGTTATTATATCATCATAAACATTAAAACAAGTGAAAAAAAACTTACATTCGTTCTATAAGACCAGTCTCGTCTAAAGCACCAGGAAGATCTCGTTTATTTCCCAAAACAAGAACTGGAATACCTGCTAATTGTGGTTTATCCAACAATGAGTGCAGTTCATTCCTAGATGCTTCCATTTTATCGAGATCAGCAGCATCTACCATATATCTAAAATTTTAAATTAACGACATTATCATGCTTCTTGTCAATATAATTTTTGTTTAAGTAAAACTTACACAATTGCATTAACACCTCGGCAATATCTTTCCCACATAGATCTAAATCTCGGCTGTCCACCAATGTCCCAAACTTTTATGGTAACATTGCCTTTGGTAATTTTGCGCATGTTGAAACCTACTGTTGGAATCATGTCTTCGGCAAATTGACCAGACTGGAAATAATAAAAAAAAAATAACAATAAATAATAAGTTATTTGTTGTCACGGAATACTAGAATCCTGCAAAACCTAACATCGAAGGCATTGTCGGGGATTTTGCTAAGCTTGGTTTTGATATAGCTTGCGATAATCAACGCAGTTAATAAGTTCCAAAATATGAACCGAAAGTTTTTGATTTGAGAGCCAACTCACTTTTTACTTTGGGCATCTATAGATTTATCAACTGAAGACAAAATAGTTTGTGTACAACTTTGAACAAAACACTAAACATAATTATTACAGAATTCTTTTCCAAATCGGTGGATACATTTCAAAGATTCGTATTATACTTTTTTGAAAACATTTTCAATTCGTTTTTTTTATTTTGTTGTATCTGTTTTGTTAAAACAGAAATTTAATTTAAAAAAAATTCGACATAGCTGGATTTAGGAGGGGACTTTGTAGCGATTTATTGACCATATCCTTCGAAGTATCTGAAATTGTACGGTGAAGGGGGCGGTAAAGGGGTCAAAGAGGTAGATGGTACTATCAAAGGTATTAAGACCTCTGTTGTACAAGTATTATATGTATAAGCTACAATTTTTAAATTAACATTTTTTTCAAAAAGTTCATAGTTTCAAAGAAGTTAGCAAAAAAAACTTTATTATGATAATTTTTCCTTAACAAATTTAACCCCGGTACAAATTTAAAAACATAAGGTTATCCACCAAAATCCAGTTTTATGTATTTCACTAGGAACATACGTCACAGACAAATAAAGGACAGACTGAGAACAACGAGAAACAGCAGGTAAGACGTTGTCATCAGCCTTAAAGTAACACCGTACTACGCGACAGTTTACTTCAGCGACACTACGCGGCATAGTTGATCACATTACCAACTTTGTCGCGAAGTGTCGCTAAATCGCAGTTCCACTGCTGCTTAGTATGGGTTACGTAATACAATCTCATACAAAGAATAAGGTGAAGCGCAGTGTAGCTGAAGTAAACTTTTGCGTAGTGCGGTCTTACTTTTACAGTCACGTAGTCACCGTGTCTCGATATCGAAAAAGCATCCGACAGTGTGTTTATAGAAAGATTAATACATAAACTTTTCCCACTTTGATTTCTCAGAAATATGTGATGAAATAAACTCGCATTCAAGTATTGTATCGAAACAATTCTTTATTATTTTTCTTTTTCTATCTAACTCTCCGTGCAACACCTATCTCATTTAAAAAGGTAAAGTATCTACAAAGACACACAGTTACATATATTATTATTATTAGTAAAAAAAAGTAAAATAATTAAAAGTCTTTTCAATTTACTTCCAAATCACTCTTCTTTAAAGTGTTTATTTAATAAATTAATTTATATATTTCAAATTTCTGACAAAAAAATGTAAAACAAAAATAGTAAGTAAAAAAATGTTATTTAAAAAAAAAAAGTGTCTCAAAAAGATCTTATCATTTTATTACAAATTACAAAAGATACAAAAAATCGTTGCCGGAGAAGAAGTTGACAAATATCAACGAAACCTAGGGAGAAATTATGGAATTGTTTTGATTCTCATAAAAAAAAATTATTAAAAAAAAAACAATTTTAACAAAATATAATTTTTTTTTTAAATCAGTCTTTAACTGCAGAAGCATCACAGTCAGCTTACCCGATGGAACACAACTTTCAGCTAAAAAACATGTTAAATACCTCCGATGCAACCCTCATTTAGCGGGTGTATTAAAAAAGGTTTTTTTTTTTCTTTGCCTTTTACCGCATCCATCTATTTATGAATTGATGCTTTAGAAGCAGTTTCTTAATCTTAAAAACATTATGAGAAAGTCGTTAACAAAGCAAAAGTTGTTGAAAAAACAAAATCCATAAATTATACGAAAGCGATCGGTTTTAGGAAAATATTGTCTAACATTTTTAAATTGCACATTCATACTTCTGGCAATCTTCGAGAGACAGATTTTACAAATCTGCACGGGCATTCACTACGAGAGTATTCAAAGAAAACGATTCAGCAAAAGACTCAGAAGAAACCAATATCATCTAACTTGACATATTCCTTTTCCTATCTGGAAAAAGGTTTCTTATAAATGTCATCCAAATTCACAGATAAAAAGAAGAATTGTCATAACATCCTCATCTACGTATTATTACGACATAAATATACATTTAGCTAAGGCACTGCTTCACAACAACGAGAACACTCCTTGTTCCACTTTTTGACACTGGATCAAGCCACTACTAAAACCCACTTCTTCCTTTTTCAATTATACAACACGATAAAGACAATCGGATCTGAACAACCCGAGAATACCCTCAGCAATAAACAAAAATGATTGTAAACGTAGTAACGTAGGTATTTCAATGAAATGTTATATTAACATAACCTAAATATATAGTATATACATTCTTGTGTGTCAACATAACATTACAAAGTTCATAGGATAACATATCTAGTGTTAAAAACTTTGGGTCCTAGAGGAAAAACGCTCAATTTTTTTCAAAATCAAACTAACTATGACATTTTGTAGCTTTTGATAAAGTTCTTATGATGAATGTATTTACTTACCATTTATAAAAAATATGTGATTCTAGCAAACAAAGAACGGACTAACAAAACGGCACAGGGACATAACTCCTCGCTACATAAGTCGAATAAAAATTCGATTTTGGACTTATGTCTCACCAAAGTGGGACAAAACATAACCCCAAAATATTTTTCTTTTAAGTGGGACATAATTTCCATATTTGCATAGAACCATTGAGTTTATACACACAGAGAAATCAAGATGGTTTCAAAATTACCGAAGTAGATGTCACTAAATGAGCATATCGAGTAATTATTATTCCCTAGTTCTCTGTAACAAAAAATATTTGAACCGAACCGAACCGAACAATATTCTTTTGCAAACGTTTGTATTTGTTTTTCTTCATTTCTCTTTCCTTTTATATAAAGAATAATTGCTACAAGAGTAAAAAAAAAAGTACAAAGTTTGAAACTTACACATGATTTCTCTGTGTATAAACTCAATGATAGAACTTTAATTTTTTTCAATACCAAACTTGCACCCATGCTCAAATCCTATAGTGAGCCGGGCAGGGGAGTTGCAGGGGGCAGCATGCCGTACCAATCTCAACTGTTGGGGACACAAGTGGGCCACCCTAGGTGCTGTGACTCTTCGGGACTTTGGTGAGACATAAGCCCAAAAACGAATTTTGGAATTATGTCCCACCAAAGTTGGAACAATTTACCAAAAGTCCGTTCAACTGATCGCTTATGCATATGACATTGACATAATCGGCCGAAACAACCGAGATGTGGCTGGTGCATTTGCCAGTATTAGTTGGGAGGCGGCAAAAATGCTATTGGCTGTTAACGAAGACAAAACGAAATATATGCTATCAACGAAAAAGGAAACTCAAAACCGTCGACTCGGCCAAAACGTTACGATGGATAGATAAAACTTCGAAGTACTCAAGGACTTTGTTTACCTTGGATCCACTATGACAACGCAAATCGACACCCACGCAGAGATCAACCGAAGAATTACTCTTGCAGATCGCTGTTTCTTCGGGCTGAGAAAGCAGCATTTAAGTAGTAAGAACCCACTGATGGAACCAAAGAGACGTTGTATAAGACCTTGATTATCCCAGTCCTGCTGTATGGGGCGGAAGTATGGGTGTATGGAGAAGTATGGGGAAGAAGGTTCAATCACGAGCTATACGTGGTCAAGAAGCTGAAAATCCAACGGCTAAGATGGCTGGGTCACGTGGAGCGTTTGGAAACCAACGCACCAGCCCGACGAGTCTTCGAGTCCAATTCGGATGGTGTACGCATCATTGGAAGACCCCCCAATAGATTGCGCACACAAGTGGAAAACGACCTCAGCCAACTTACGGTCCAAAATTGGAAGCGGCTAGCTAGGAACAAAGCTGGCTGGAGAGACATGTTGGTTGATGTCGAATTCCACCCTGGACTGTGTGCGCCATCTTAAGTAAGTAAGTTAGTAAAGTAAAGTGGGACATAAGTTAAAAAAAAAAGAAAGAATTTTGGAATTCTTACACGTGCACCAATAAAAAAGGAAGAAAGAACGTTGCATTTCCATTGATAAACGCTTGATTATAATAGAAAAATGTCACGAGTCACATACTGCATTCAATAAAACGGAAGCATCCAGAAGACTATTGAAACCGTTCGCTGGGCACTCAGAATGACAGTTCTTCCCATTAAAAGGGCAACAAAAAAAAAGCACTCACTCATTTACTTTTTTTAACTTTGAAGCTTATATTAACTGCAATTTTCAATTCATTTTTATAGCAATGTTTACAAATATGGAAAAAGTGGAATAAAATTTGAGTTGATTGACAACTGCAGTGAAATATATTCAGAATTCAGAATCAAATTAGCCGTAATTGCTTGTTCGCTTGGAATCCTGGGGTGGAATCGCGTAAGATGATAGTTGATTTTTTATACTCATATGGTAAAAGAAATATAGTTTTTGATGATTTGGTGACTAAAATTGAAAAAAAGTTAAGAATGTGCCAATGTGTGGTAACACATTGCCACAAAAATAAAAATGAAACGTTAATTTTATGAGAAGATGAATATCACAATATTTTTGTGATTGGTTTTTAGCTATCACTGTGATGATCACCTTACGCAGACAGAAAGTGTAGATTTTGACTGTCACTTATCACAAATCAACTTAGCCGATTCCACCCCTGGATCAGACAGTTCTTCAGGATTACCAACAGAAAACGACATAAATATACATTTGTTCATGAAATAAACATTGAAGTATGTTTGAAGAATATGTTTCAATTTTCTCGAAATCATATTGAGTGGACTTGTGCCGTTTTTTTCTTGACCCTTCACATAATAGGTATATTTCAGTACATTATAAATCGTCAAAATTGTTTGATCCGCTACTACTCTAGTCTTTATGACTACAATCAAGTAAAAATTCGTTAAATGCCTCAGGAGTCTTGTTTGGATCAGTAATAATGTTTTAAAGTCAAAAGGTTATCAGATTAATCAAACAATTCAAAGCCAAAATTGAGTTAATTAGCGAAAAAAAAAATTGTCATTTAATAAATTGAAAGAAAAATTAACTAAAATAAAGCATGTGATATATTCATTTAAACTTCTGAGTACCAACTTTTATAAAAAAACTGCGATAAGAGTTTGCCATGCCTTCAAAATGTTTCTATAGCAAATGCGGTTTCGTTCCTTTTCTTGTTTTTTTTTTTTTTTTTTGTTAAGTTTATGATAACGTGCAAGTATAAATAAAATAACTACAACTACCTATAATATTCGCATATTTTAAGAATTCAATCAATCATTAACATTGTTAGCAAAATTAATTAAAATGGTTGTCCTTGAAAACTTAAATTAAAAACGATGAACTAATCTTGATGTGTCCTGTAACCTGTTATAACACATTTTTATATCGATTGGCAACAAAAATATAAGGGATTGGTAAGGAACAATATAAAATTTGCCTACATCAGACTGTGTATAACGTATACCTTCCCTTACATACATAGGTACTAGTGATTCACCGTATTTGAATATGTCTTGATATTAAAACTTAATGAATTATCATCAGGACAAACAATCGCAGTTTTTGAGCATGAATGACCTATAGCAATAAACTTGATAACGTTGAAAAATGATTCTTGTACCCATAACCCCTTGTAACAATAGACAATGTATATATCTCACTTCAAGAGACTTTAATTAGTCATAAAGTATTCAGAATAAAACTAGAGCTTGTGATTTTAATGGCGATTGCTTGTATTATGTAAAAAATGCTGTTTTAAGCTTATGTTGCGACGAGACATTGTAAACAATCAAGCTCGTCACAAAAGTTGCTTATCTCATCAAATGTTAATTTGTTGGTTGCAGAATTTGAAATTTTATTGATTTTGCCGAGAGGCTACCTACTCTGTCTCTATTGCCAATTGGTTGGTACACTTCTTTTTAACACTTCGTCAGAGCGATTATCTCTATATACTCGGTTTTTTTTTCTTAAAAATGGTCAAAATCTGTAGACTTAAATAAATTAATCAATATAAATGATAAATAATGGGATACTCACTGCAATAACATTAACAAAAGTCGTCTTTCCCGAAAATTGTAGTCCGACGAGTGTGAGTTCCATTTCCTCTTTCCAAAAAATACTTTTGAACCAATCCAATATTCTATTGATTAGAGCCAGCATTTTGAATAATCTTATTTATTATATACTATCGTAGAATAAATTGAGTTATTGTTTTGCTAAATTTATTTTAAAAAAAAATATCTTTCTACGCCCAATTTTTTCTTTTTCCAAACTCTTCTAATGGGCGATATTTTAATTTTCTACTTTGCTTTGTTTGACACCCAGTTCTGCTGCGGATGACAGATCCAGAGTTTCCAGTGCATAATTTTTTGACATTTGATATTAAAAATTGATTTTTCGATACTCGAAAGGAAACAAAAGTTCAAAAAGCATTTAGCTTTCATGAGCCATCTGTTGGAGAGAATACGAGAAAATTAGGGCTTTTTGTAGAATCGTGGTTCAAGTTTTTAACCCACCGATTGTACAACTGGTCCTAAAATGCGGTTTGGTTAGACGACGCATTCTTACAATTTTGCATTTAGGGCCAGTCTTTACAGCTCTGGTTAAGTTTAATCATTAGAGAACGTTGAAATTTTTGGATTGATATGCTCTCCTCTTGCTTGCACTAATAAAAGAGACAAATTTGTGGTGAATAAAAATCCGGGGTAGCTTGACCTCATTTTTAAAAATTCACCTTCTAATGTTGGTTTAAACCATTTTAAGTTAAAATGCCAATAGATTTGATTACTTTACATGCTTATAGGTGTATTTGGGCATGAGTGTAGTTAAACAAATTAAGTAATAATAGGTATAAAAAATTTCTCTGTTTAGGATCTGGCGAATTAACTACAGAAAGCTAAAGCACCAAACAGCAAATAAGTGCGACAGAGTTAAGTGGACTTTGCTAAAACATGAGTTTGTTTTGAATTCATTTCATTTGAAAAATAATAAAACTATTCGATATTTACCAAAAAGTCATTAAGTGGAACAAATTTAATTTTATGCAAATAATGATTTTAACAAAACATATTATTTTCTACTTTTAAATAAATTCTTAATTTATTGCAACTATTTAATCTTTTCCAACATATTTGTCCATAAGTTCCTGCTTTCGCTTACGTAACAGGGCAGATTCGATATCTTTTTGAGTCGGAACTGGAACGTGAGCTGTAAAACGTGGTGCCAGCATTTCCATCGGGTCGTTTACTACCTTAGATTGGTCTTTAGTTTTCTCCGGTGTCGTTGGTTCTGAAACAGGATAAATATCTTCCTCTTCTTCGTCATCGAATTTATCATTATTGGCCATTTTTTCCTTCCATTCTAGATGGGCTTTTTGTATGGCCAACTTTTCAGCTTTTTCTTCAAGAGGTATAAGAATCCCGTCGTCATCATCTCTATATCCATAATACTCTGCGTCAATGTCTTTCATTAACTCCGCTCTTGTTTTTCTCTGTGGAGCAGGTGGTTCTTGCTCGAAAAGTTCTCTTACGCCAGGCAAGTCTTTGGCAGCACCGAAATATTTGTATCCTCTGTTACCGGGCACTTCTCGTCCTTCAGCATCAAACATTTTTGGACCATAACGCCGGTAATGTGGTCCACCCAGTGCAGATATTTGATTCTCCCAATGGCGCTTTTCTCTTAAAAGCTTGTTTATCTCATCATTAAGATCTCTAATCCGGAATTCTCCTAAGCCAGCTATTTAAAAATAAAAACAAAATATTATCGATGGCTACTTTCTTTCTGTTTTCAAAAATTACCATTCTGTATTTGTGTAACTTTTTTGGATATTTCTCTAATAATTTCTAGGCGATATTTTTCACATTTTGGTAGTTCAGAACATTCGGAAGCTAAGTAAGGCCTTCTATCTTTTGCACCAGTTTCGGCTTCTTTAGCTGCTCTCCAACGAGCTAGTGTGGTCCTGCAAACAAAATATTTGGTCTTACAAAAATTGGGCTTAGTATTAATATATGCACTTACATCGCCTTTTCTGCGTTTCTTGCCTAAAATACACATCAGAAAATAATGATTAATTCAAAGATTTTTTTACTAGAATGAAGGTAACTTACCATTATTCTTGAATTTTATTATTTTTATATAAATTTATTAACTTAAATAAACGTTTTGATTTTTGTAGATTTCATTCTTACTTGGCGGGGAATGTCATTTTTGACAGCAACATTTAATGCGATACTCGAAAAAAAGGAAAGAGTTTCAGAACAGGGTTGTTATAGGGTATTGGAAGTTAAAGGCCGCCCTGATTGGAGTTGCTATAAGTACAGTGCTGGCTCTGAGTTGCTCCGACTCACCATCTGAGTCGAGCTAAATTCATGTAGATGGATTTCTGGAAAATTGAAAATCCATCGTGATGGATAGTGACAATTCAAAAGGAGTAAAATTTTGATGTTTTGACAACTAATGTGCAATTTTAATGTTGAAAAATAAGTCAAACTGGGCTGGCTACTCGATTATTATTAACCACTTATATAAACCGAATCTTTTTTAAACAATGATGTGTTCTATCATTGAGTTTATAAACATAGAGGATTCAAGATGGTTGCAAACTCACCAAAGTATTTGTCGCTAAATGAGCATATCGAGTAATTATTATTTCCCTAGTTCTCTGTAACGAAAAATACTTGAACCGAACCGAACAAAATTCTTCTACATTTTTATTTGTTTTTCTTTACTTCTCTTGTCTTTTAAGTCAAGAATAATTGCTACAAGAGTAAATAAAAAAGTCGATAGTAACGACATCCTACGAGCAAAGTTTGAAACTTGCACATGTGCATTGTGCAAAATAAAGTGTTGTGTTATTATGTTATTGTGTATCTTTTAATATTAAAATTTAGTAAATCGTGAAAACTAAACGTGTAATATAAAAAAAACTACTACCTGGCGCGGGGAATGTGACAACGACTGCATATAGCCGCATTAAATGTTTAGCAACCTTAAAGAAGTCTTGTGATAACTCTATAGAAGTTATATGGGTTATCGTAAATTTATATATAATAAATTCGACGTATCAACATTATCTTACAATAAAACGTTTTAAAATTTATTATTGTATATAACTAATAGTTACATTTTATAAAACAATGATGGACTTGAATAAATAAAATTCTAAAACACACGTTTTTAATTTGGAAGAAATTATTTTGACTGTTCGAATTGCTTCGATTAACAAGCCTTTTCATTGATTTCGAGTATAAAGCTTTATACAAGCCCTTACATTTAGATTTTGTCTGACTAACTTTGACAAACCTTACAGCGACCTTATGAAAAGCGATTGTATCGTCCCTCCGTATGGCTTACGAGTATTTTCTGCCAAATGCTTTAAGAAAGCTATTATTTAAAAATTTAAATGAAAAACAGTTAACATCTTTAAATAAGCCTTATGACAACACTAAAGAAATAATAGCTTACTAATTTTTTGAAATTGTACCTTACACAAGTAAAATTGTTAGTTGGGCATGATTTCTCTAGTATAAACTCAAATGACATTTTTAATAAAACGTCCTTGTATAACATCAGCTATGAGCTATAACCAACTTGATATATAAAAAAGAAATGAAAACACACTGCTCGTTTTATTTTATATAGCTTTGACCATATGATCGATGTTAACAATATATATGTGGTAGTAAATTGTGACAGCACTCCCAACACTCCCAATTCCCAAGGCAAATTAGCACTCCCAAACATCACTCCGAACAGCCAATCGACCAATTTAGGAAGGTTTTTTTTTCACGCGGAGGGCCCTCCGAACGTCCACTCGAATATGACATAAAAAGTTAAAATAGGTGTACTTCAAATTCGTAAGAAAAAATTATTAACTAAAAATTGATTTACCTATTCGATAACGGCTCTAACGATTTTAAAATTATTTTTTAGTAAACTTTATATCTAGTTAACTCCCAGCTAAAATAGCTATTTCTTTTATATTTGTATATGAATAAAATAATAAACCTAATCGCAACACCGAAAATAAAGTTTTAAAAATCAGAGGGCTACATGAATGTTATTCCATATCGTGTACTAGGAAATCACATTTAAATGTCAAATAAATCACTGTGCACATATGGCATGACTGCATTTGACTGCATGCCGTATATTTGCCATACTTAAGCAAGCAAATATGTATAATCTTGACGTGACGTCAGAGACACATTCGCATGTGGCTTTTTACATTCCGTGTAGGTACTTCAGGACGACAGCCTTTAGGCAAAAAAATTGTCTGCAATACCTTCTTTGATTTTGGCTTGAATCTTGGTGAAAAGTATTTTTAACTCCTTTAAAAAAATCGTATTTCCTTCTCATATTAATACCTACTTTAAAAAAAAATATTAAGTTTAATTTTACATTCGTTATAAATTGCATTAAGATCAAGTTCGTGCGACCCAGTCAAGCACTTTATTTTAACGCTTACCTATCAATTTATAGCCGAGATAAATTAATATTGTAGAGAAAAATTGATCAATTTTTGTTTAAATTTTTTTTAAAAGAATTAGGTAGGTAGCTATAGACATTATTTCTTGGTGTCACTTTTTTTTGTAAAATTCATTCGACATATATAGGTATATATATATACCTATAAGTATACATTGTATTATTTAGCGACAAGTTTCGTTAACATCTGGGGTGAAATCACGTAAGATGACAGTTGATTGTCACATTTTTGATCATCACTTGTGATCAAATTGATTTTTCCTTCTGCGTAAGGTGATCACATCCACCAATTCAACTCGATTCAACTTTGTTCAATTTGTCAGTGACATTTGTTAAAAACATTGTTGCCGTAGTCATATTTTTAAGTAAATTCTTTGAAATTGTTAATTTTTTAGTGAATAAATGCAATAATTCTAAATTTAACCATTTATTTTCGATTGTTGTATACTCATATGGTAAAAGAAATATTGTTTTTGATGATTTGGTGACTAAAATTGAAAAAAAGTTGAAAACTTTATAATGTTTTGTATGCGTGTGGTAACTCTAGTCACATTGCCACATAATAGAAAATGAAACGTCAATTTCATGAGAAGATGACTATAGGGCTTTTTAGGTAACAACGATATATCTCTTTCTCGTTCTCACAGAATTGTCAAAAACAGCAGTATGGTGAACAGCTGATTTTTTTTTATCATTGTTGAAAAATTGATTGAAAACAAAAGCGGGAATTTTAAAGATTTGTGCGCGAAAATTGTGAAAATTGTTGGTTTTGCTAATTAAAATAAATTTTTAAGCCACGGAAATCACAAATTTCACACAAAAAAGAATACCGCATTTAAAAATTATTTCCAAATTGTTTTCTCCAAGATCTTGAGTTTGACAGTTTGAAAAAAGCGCGATACATATTTCAATCTGTCTTCTCCATAGTGTGAGCTTTGACAAGATGGTAAAACTCCCTATCACAAATTCACAATATTTTGGTGATTGGTTTCTAGCTATCACTGTGATGATCACCTTACGCAGACAGAAAGTGAAGATTTTGACAATCACTTATCACAAATCACCTTAGCCGATTCCACCCCTGTTTTTTTTCTGGCTTATAGGTGGTTACCTATTTCCCAGCTTTTCATGATGTTAAGCTATTTCTTATCCTTGGAGTTGGAGTCAACATTTTTGAGCACCTTACTTACATTTTGCGAAATTCAAATCTGAATATGTTAAACCTAGATAATAATAATTAATTAACCACGATAACTCTTCATTTTTTTATTTCAAATTCTGAACTTGCCTTAGTAGTACCTATACCTACCTAACTTACAGTCTCGCCTACAGTTCGCAACGAAACCATCATTTAATACAATTTACTTACTGAAGAATTTATGAAATGTTTAAATAATAAATAGTAGGTACCTATATGTAGTTATAATTCTAAATGAACACATTATTTTGGCAATGGTCATGATTGAATTATATAGTTATACAATACACACATATCTATACCACAAAAGTATTAACGAATTGCCTAACACATGACATATAGAAGTTTGAGAGTAAAGAAAAACGTTAATATTATTTTTCTATACCTACATATGTACATAGGTACATAATACTTCTGTTCAAAATTTTATTTTTTATTTACATAGGTAGGTACCCGACTAACGTTGTAACGTTAAGCATCACTTAATAAATATTAAAAACATTAATGTCAACGTAATACGTCCATAATAATTAATCTAGAATAAGGATATAGCATATAGGGCATATAGGTATCTAAAAAGGAAAGGCATCAGTGACAAGAAATGCATTTTCAAGGTGAATGACTGACGAGCATGCTATGCACAGTACCTATATTATAAACACAGTAGGATCAATAAAATCGATATACGAACTTCACCCCCTTAAAACAGGTGTAGAAGTAGAATGTTTGTTTTCATATTTCCTGACAACAAAATAAACCAAAAACCACCCAAACTTTGCTGTAAGAGCTTAGTCATTGGTCATGTGTGAAAATATATGCATAAAAAGAAATAAAGGACAAGAAGTTCATTTTAGTATAGGAAAAAGAAAAAGATAATAAAGTATTCAGTTCATATTATTTAGCTGGTATTTTCATTTTGTTTACTTGTTTTTTATTATATTGAAAACAATAATCCAGTAAGTATACTTCAAGTTCAATAAATATAATAAATAAATTATGTATTTAAATTAAATAATTTACATACATACATACATATATTTTTATATAGATTTCAAGGATTAAAGAAACCATTTTTGTCATAATGAATAAGGAAGAACAAAATAATTCAGATACCAACTGTGAATACGATGAAGAATCCTTTGATAATGAAAGTTCTGAAGAAGAAATTTCAAGTGATGAAGATGGAGAGTCAATTTCGGAAGAATCCAGCACTGGTCAATCCATGGATGAGTTATTACCAGATGATTCCTCTATAAAGGTTTGTATACTTAATCAGAATACCTACCTCGCGTTTTACCAAAGTAAAAGCGCCTTTTTTCGGTGCTGAATTGTGTAGTTTTTATGTTATCGCTACCAAGTGCTATTGTCGAAAACAAAAAAAAAAGAAATTAAAAATTAAAAATAGTGGTAAATATGATTTACCAAGTTTAAATGAAATCGGTTAAGGCTTTATCAATTCATGGCCAAATTTGTAAAAAAAAACCGTTAATATCAATTTTCCGTTATGTTAGTTTTTACTCCAAAACCTTAGAAGCCGTTGTATTAAGAGCACTGCAAATATGCATAACGCGTTACAAAGTTAAATCAAAATCGTTATAGAACAGGTATTTTAAGATCTATAATATTTGGAATACATTTTTTTCACAGAGTTTACCAGATTCCGTGGATAACAATCAAACTTTTGAAGAAAACTACAACGATGCCGCTAGTGTAAGCTCGGAAGAATCCCAAAAATCTGACGATAAGGTTTCCTACAGCAAAATTGATGAAAATAATGAAGAAGGTGAAATAAAAATATCAATTAATTCACATGAGATCGAGGAAAGTGATTCGGAAGATTTAGCTGAAGAAAGCTTACCTGAAAGTATAAAATCACTTACTTTAAAAGGGGACGAAAATCCTGCTGAGACTGATATAGTTCCTAATGAAGAAAATGTAAAGTTATTCGAAAAGGAAGACGAAGAGCCAATTTCATCGTGTAATCAATCCGAAATAGAATTTGTTGTTACAAGCCAAACTCCAACCAGTTTTGATTCAGAATACTATGCCTTTCACATGACAATAACACCAAAGCCAACACGTTCTAATACAAGCATTCAACCACAAAGGTTTAACATAGTTTGAATACTTTAGACTTTAGAGATATTTATGTCACTTCTGTTCCTAGTTTTCGTAGTTTCGAATCAGTAGGAACAACTTGATATGAAGTGACATGAATATCTATATTATTGTTACTTGCCTTTAAGTAGATATCAGTTATTTAAGAATGTCAAATTTTAGGTCAAGAAATGCTCACAGAAAAAGTCTTAGTTTTTCCAATGAAAGAATGAGAGAAATCGAAAGGCACAATCAAATCTTGTTACGTAAAATCTTAACTCAAAAACCGCGTAAGGAAATTGTTAACCAAAATGTAAAATTTATTCGGTTTCTTTTATTTTGATGGCACTAATTTAGTTTTAAATATTTCAGAATCAATGTACAAACTTGAGATTAACTACTTCCGCTGTAAATAGAAAGAAACAACAGCGTCAAATTGATTTAGACAATCAAGTTTTAAAGAGAAAAATTGAAGCTATTGCTCTGCGTCGTCCTCAACCACAAATACTTTGATAAATACTGCTATTCGAAAATTTATACATGCGGTTGTCTTATTATAACATCTACTATTTACTTATAAAACAAAATATTTTTATATTACTTCTTGAACAATTAACAATTTAGTTTAAATAATATTTCCTGACGATGATTTTTATATTTATTTTACTAATAATGAAACCAGACAGGGGAATTAAAACGACTTCACTTTAGTTTTTTTTTTTCAGCAAATCCAAAGTTGAGCCTTCCATCGAAGTTACCTTAATTCCCACCAAGCTGAAAATTGGTAAGATTGTTTAAAATATCATTAAAAACAAAATTTGAAAGTTCCCCATCTTTCCTCTGTAAGGAAAAATTTTTATTCAAGGTCAAAGGTAAAAAAAATGAGTTTTTCGCGATTTTCAGCAAAACGGTAAGTTTTATCATAAAAATATTTCAAACAAAAATTGTAGATCATAAAATTATCTACAAAAAATTAATTAATACTTTTTTTTTCTACGAGCCACCGTTTTTGAGATATAAAGATTCAAAAAGTTGTAAAAGTTGTAATCGTCATAATATGCACACGTTTCCTCGCCACCTATGAGGTAGTGTACTTAGCGCGTTTTTTTTGTGGTTTCCCCAGTAGGCCTATTCCACGGGTCAGTTTTGATCCTGTTTAATTTAAAACTATTGAAAAATAATGGATATTAGCAGAGATTGAAAAGATAAAAGCAATTTAAGTTAAAAAAAAGTAGTGAAATTTAATCGTCCGAGTCGTAACTTTCAAAATCTTCTTCTTGTTCTTCTTCTTGATCTTCTTGTTCTTGTTCGTCTTGTTCTTGTTCTTCTTTATCTTCATCCTGAGTGCATGTAAACTGCGTTAATAGCGATTTATCGCATGTTGCCTCGTTGGAATCAAACGGATCCTCTACTGTTGGTGATTCAATATTAGAGCACAACCGGCCTTGACAATGTGTACATGCCGGAGAACAGAACAGTCCGACTTTTTTGCAACCACATTTAGCACTGCATCCCTTTTTGCGGTTGCAAAAAATCGAGTTCAGCAGTTTTTCCGGCGCAGGTGGAAGTAAAGTGTGCACTGGTTTTAATAAATTGTTGACCAACTTCCAACCCCAGTCTGTAGGGTGTAGCTGATAACCAAGCCACACTTGAACTTGGTAATATATCCTAAAAAGATGTTGAGGTTGGAGGAAGACAAGCTAATTGTACTTGTTTTTAACGAAACATGCATATCTATATACTTATCTATGCAGGTAGTTTTTTTAGGCGTATAAATTAAGGGACTTCATTTTACCTGAATTAAGGGGCTTCATTTTACCTGATATTCTTATAGTTATAACTTATATATATTTTATATTAGTAGTGTAAGTTACAATAACCGATAGAAAAATAATTTAACATATATTACAACTATAGAGATGTATATATGCGTGGCGTACTCATGCATATTATGACGATTACAACTTTTACAACTTTTTGAATCGTTATATCTCAAAAACGGTGGCTCGTAGAAAAAAAAGTATTAATGAATTGTTTGAATAATTTTTATGATAAAACTTACCGTGTTGCTGAAAATCGCGAAAAACTCATTTTTTTCCCTTTGACCTTGAATAAATTTTTTTCCTTACAGGGGAAAGATGGGGAACTTTAAAATTTTGTTTTTAATGATATTTCAAACAATCTTATCGATTTTCAGCTTGGTGGGAATTTAGGTAACTTTACTCTTATTTTTTGGTCTAATTTGACCGGACTATCCAGTGAGTTTAATAAGTGAAATAAACACAGAACTAGACTGTCATCAACTGAAATAGCTACAGTTGGAGCGGAGGTGGGCTGAGGTAGGTGTCAAGTATGAGTCACACCTACACCTTCTGTCTTTGACGTCTAACTCTCTTATTCCGGTTATCAATTGATAGTTGATAGTTGATAAATATAAAAAATTTGGTACTTTACAATATAATATTATATGAGTGATTTGTTGCCAATGGTGATGTCCGTCATCTGCAAATTTTTTTCAGAATCAGCTAATTAACGGTACCTTAACCGTTTTTAGAATGAATGTACCGATTTTGACGAATTTTAATATTCTTAAATTACTGCCCATTAGGTTTAATATGCAAGGCAAGTTGCCATAAATTCTCGACGCCAAGTCGACAAGCTGGGATCTCTGTATCGTAAAAATGTCCCCTCCGAACCTTAACTGCAAAATCAGCTAAAAGATGTTATAATACCCTCATATGGTGGCAATTGCATTCGCAAAGCCATCAGTTTAGACAAACGATAAGGAATCGGCTACATCACTGAACCAAAAAGGTACACCATAGTAATGAAAAAGGTCATCTATTTGATGTAGAATTATCAATTTTAGTCCAGTTCATTGTAAAATTATGTATTTTAATTGTAATAAAATACAGTGTTTAAAGATAATATGGCTTTATTTAATCAAAAAGGGTTTCGCTTATAACCATGCTTGGCGGTTGACCATTTTGTGTGTATCTATATATTATATTTTAAAACAGACAAACATCTGTCGATCAGTTTGTTTTATCGGTTGATTAAGGCCTCGTTTACACTTGGACATCACATTCATCAATATTATGAAAAATTACACATGTATATGATGAAATAGTTCATCATATTGATGATCGCATTTATGAATATGACTAAAATTTAGAGATATTTATCGTCATTTGAGCATATATAATCATCAATGTGATGAATGTATTCATCATACATTTATTATATTGATGATCATGTACATGAATAGGATGAATATTTTTCATCTATTCATTGAATATATTCATCAATATTATTCGGATTTTCATCTTTTGATGATAGTATACATAAATGTGATGAATACATTTCATCAATTCCGTTTTGTATCTATTCGGGGAATATTTTCATCGATATGATTATTTTGGAATCTTCTCCAAACTCATTCCTTTCAAAAATGGTTCTCAATAGCGAAGTAACACTCAAGTTTGTTTGCTTAAGCGAAAAGTACCTTCTTAGACTTTAAAGGGGCATTCGACAATATCGACTGGAAATTTAACAGCTTCAGCCCTATTCTGATAAACGGGGAATCGAACGTTCGATTCAACTCTTCGATTCACGTTCACACTCGTCGTCTATATTCTGTTAAACGCCGGGGAACTACTTTATCAATTTTAATGTTGAATCTTTCGAATATCAATTTTTAATGAAATGTCACATTAATAAATAAAAAAAAAATTGAAAAATGAAAAATTTAAACAATTAAATAGTGCCGCGATTTTTTTCGAGGTTTCCAATAAATTTTGGGAACAATTGATGTGAGAAACGCAAATAACATAAGAATTTTTTTATTTAAGTGTGTAGTTTTTTGAAAAGTATGTGTACATATGAATTTTGAACTGAGTTGCCGACGGGGAATGTTTCCCTTCGAACGTTTATTTTTAACGAAACGTTCCCCCTGCCGTTTAACAGAATAGGACTGATTATAATTTATAGTATGCTGGTGCTGTGAAGAAAGAGATGTGTTGAAGACTCGACCAACCAACGCCATTGATCATTTTGAAGAACAAAAAATTGTAATTAAACTAATTAAGTAAATTAAATCCTTATCCGAAGATGTGATAGTCTCAGATCTAAATATGCAGGGTGGTAAACTGGTAATCCAATAAACCATTACAAAATCATTATTTATATATAGTATTTTAACTAATAAAACTGAATACTTTAAATAAACTTACTTCAAAAAGGAAGATATATAATAACCATATATAAAACTGAACTTTATAAGCTTCTATACTCAATCCCATAATCTGGCCTTAATAAAATATTAAACACCTGCAATATTTATTTCAAAAAGTCACTCCTTATCGAACTCCCTCTATTTTCGATCGAAAAAACTGAATTCGTTCCCACACATAGTAACTGAAGGTTATTGTTTAAAGTGCAAAACTGTTTAAAATGGTCTAATCAAATCACTGTTCCATATCAAAAGATTTGATAGAAATCAAAAATAACCAAAGAAAGTAAATATTGTATATAAATAATAAACTCTGCACTATCCTCAATTGGCATGGAAAAAAGATTTGATAAGGTGATAGAACTCTCGAGGAGAGATGAATAACGACGATATCGATAAGACCCCATCTAATCAGTTTCAATATAATGAAGGCATATAAAATATTAGCTACCGCACCAATGCATATAGTGGTGTGGTGTGCCGGTAAAAAAGTATATCATATTCACCTTACAATTGTGTTTAATTAAGCTATTAGGTACTTCCAGTTCAATTCGTTTAATTGCCTTCAATTTGTCATCAGCCATCACGTCTATGCACTGTCCGCAACCAATAAAGTTGTCACTAATCTCATCCAACCGTAATTTCTACGCATAATCTTTTAAGATAGAAATTTCAAGCTTTCAGTTCAGTATTCGGTGATCGTTCGCGGTAAGAACAACTCAAAGGAAAACAAAATAGAAAAATCCTTTAGATTTTCAAAATGAAGAGTCAACCAATTATCGACAAAATCGTTGAAAAACTACAAACAATTGATGCATCTAAAAGAACAACTTTCCTGATTTTCCAATTTAATTTAAATAACGCCGATGGAAGTCTTTTAAAAAGTTTGGGTGAGATTTAATTCAACATATTTTACACATAAGTACAATAAATAAACTTGAGCTCTCTGGAATTTTAGTTCTTGACTTGAAAGATCTTAAGATGTACGAAGGAACTGTTGCCAATCCTGATAGTGAAATAACCATTGGAGATGAAGAGTTTCTTATGTGGGCCACTAAACAAATTACTTATGATGAATTGCAAGCTAACGTAAGTACAAAAATGTTAAATATTGACTATTTGGTAATTATGTTTGTATATATTTTAGAATAAAGTTCAGATTAGTGGAAACTTAGAAGCTGTGATGAAGTTGATAGAGAAATTCCATAAGTAAATTTTTCTTTAAAAAATCTTGTTTTTTTTTTCTATTTTTGTAATTAATTTTTCAGCAAAAATCAATAAAATGCGTGTATTTATTTGTGTTTAGTTTTAATTCATTAGACGGGAACAAATATCCTCATCTAATTGTTTAATTTTATACATAAATTTTCAACGTGCATATGTGATTTTATTTTTTCTCTTCTCAAATGCCTTCACCGATTATGATGAAATTTTGTTAAGGATCACTTAGTGGTTAGACAAAGTGGTGGTGTTGAGTGGTGCTGCTGACCGCCTTTCGAACAACGAAAGGCGGTCAACTTATCTATACGTGAATTTGCTATCGTTTTGAAAGCGTATAACTCGGCTGTATATCATCCGATTTGCATGGTATTTTTTTTTTGTTGAATTTTTATATTGAAATAAGTAAACACACAGCTAAAAATTAAAAAAATTGAAAATTTGTGATATCATAAAAATCTAACATTGCATGCGGAACGAAGTTTGCCGGGTCGGACAGTTGATTATAATAATGAATCCAAAAAAAACACGAGATTTGGTTGAAGGACAACATATTTTTTCTACATTTCTTTAGATATCTAATCAACAAGTTTGAAATTTCGAAAAATATCTGTATAATTTTCAGAATTACTCGTGTAATTGACCGGAAGTCAGTCCTATCAGACAGAATAAAATGCTATCAAACAGAAATAACTGAAAACATCTTGCACCACAATTTAAATGTCCTGAAACTCATACAATTACAACGGCTCGGCAGGTGAAGGTGTAAAGTTAGTAATGCAAAATTAATTCTGAAATATCCATGACGAGTTGCGCATCTAAAGAAAGTCTCATAGTCTGACACACTGTAAGTAAATACAAAGATCGTTAACGCATCTTTTGAAGAAAAGAAAAACAACTGACAAATTAATATAAGTTTTTGGTATTAATTGAAAATATATAGGGTGCAAGTCTTATTGGAGGCTATCAATTTCCATAACATAAGCCAAGTCCCAATTTGAAGATTTATGGAAATGTGATACACTTAATCATACCCAATTATAACTACCTACTTAAATATTCAACTCAATATTCTATCATTTTTTTAAACCAGAGTCTACAATTCTAAATTCAATTATAATAAAAGTAGTTTTAGGAATAAGTTCATTTGATTACGACGACGCACACGACGCGATGTAGACGTTCGCATTTGAATAGAAATTTGGCTTATTTTAAATTAACATTAGGTAACTGTCTCTTTTATATGGCATTTATTTATTGTTTACTTTTAGGTAGGTACAATAAGAAAAGTTATGGATTTGAATAGCAAATTCAAGATAACATGGCATACGATGCGATGAAATAGAGAAGTCGACAAAATTGAATCAGACACTTTTGTACGTGTGTCTGTCTGACATTTCCTCTTCATTGATTTGATTGAAATAATGATATATTGATATTGATATAAATTTTTTTTTTCTAAATTTTAAGTTTGAAAATTAATTTTTGAAAAACCAATTACTGAAAGAACTGTATTTAAAAATAAAATAAAGGGTGAGATTTCTGGCTTTTCAAAAAGATGTAGCAAGACTATGTATATGTATAACCGTTATATTTTAATAATTTTTTTTCTGTTTTAAGTCAATTTTTAGAAAATTTAGTATGATGTTGTTATATGAAGTGTTTAAAATTTGTGCGTTGTCAACGTTTAGTTGGTGGTTTAAACAAATTTCGTTTTGGATGTGAATCGAAAAATTCTCCACCAATATCTTACGTTCTTATTTCTGTTTTGTGTTAGGAACGCTATTACGGACATAAATAATTCTGTAACAAATTAAAAAAGAAAAAAAGAATAATGGTTAAAATCTCCAACACATAATGAATAAATTACAAAATGAATATGTTTCCCACACCTGTCACAATTCCTGCTTATGTAATTATATCTGTATTAGTGCAAATTTGCATTTTATTACATTTAAGCTAGTGGTAAGAATCGTGCATATTATTTTATTTTATCTAAAAACAGCTTATATAAGATCCAGTATAATTGTTTGATTTATACCATTTGCTACATTAATTTTATGTTCATAAATTATAATTTTTTTTTTTTTTTGTTAAAAACTTTTTTTGTTACCTACCCAAAGTTTGATAACGCGCTCCAATTAAAAACAAAACATATTTTTTTAACTTTCTTACAAAACTTTATGATTTATAATTTTTTAAATGCAACAATCAATAAAATAAACAGCTTCACTGTCGCTACCACAAACAATTTTTGTTCCATAAGAATCAAAAGTGTTTATTGGTTTTCGAAGATCTGTAATAAGTGATGTAACATTAATACGGTTCTTGGCCCGTTCTCCATTCAACCATGGATTGATATTATCAGAATCTGATTGTCGAATCATTTGTGGTTCCATGTCGTTGGGAATCATCATAGTATTCTGGGTCCACTGCCACATTTCTCCATTTTCGGAAGCAGTAAAAAGTTTCGATGGCTCAGATTTATGAAAACCAATTTCGGTGATGGCACTGTTGTGTGCACTTAAGTACGAAGCAGGAAAACCAGGTTGCCGCAGATCCCAAACTGTAATGGAACCTTCTTCACTTCCAGCTAGGACCTAAGGAAAAATTATAAAAAAAACAATTTATGGTTTGTTTGAAGATTGAATGTTAACTATGATACTCATTGTTTCAAGTATAAAGGTAATTTTTTAAGCATATTATTATGTTCTACTTACAATGTGTTTTTGGGTAGGATGGTAAGCCATGCAGGAAACATAGTTAGACTTCCGATCATCCTCACAAGAAACCATAAATGAAATTGTTGGTTCTTCATTTTCTGATCTAATGTCAAACATTTTGATAACTCCCATTCGATTAGCTGTAAGGATCTGCGAAAAGAGATAATCAAAAGTTGGTCGATTCATTAAATAAATAAGATGATGTTATTACCTCTTTTGGGCTTATGTATGACACAGCATTTAGGGCGCAGCTATCTGCATCAATTGTCTTTATGATACTCAAGTTGTAAGCTGATATAATGTTTAATCTGCAAGTATATGATTTTACTATAGTATTCTTATTTACAACTAACGTAAAATTCTACCTCCCATCTTCACCGACGGTAGCTATATCTTTGCTGAACACCGACAAACCTGTACACGGAGATGGTTTTCCAGAATTTTTTTTGTGTAGAAGAGCTGATGTGCCATTGATTCGTAAGCGATCTTCTTCAACTGCTCTGTCTATGGTAACAATTGTTACGATACCTGAAATAATATCAAGCTGGCTACAATTGTTCAATTAGATTGTTTGAATCCTTACCTGCGGACGAAGATGCAACAGCATTTTCTAAGCCTAAAACTTCCACACCACTTACATCTCCCGCCATATCAATTTTATCATTACATTTAGGAATATATTCATCGTAATCATCAGAATATTGATTCTTTTCTAGTTTCCAAAGTTTTATGGAATTTTTGTTGCAATCCCAGCTGCCGGTAAGAAATCGTTCACAATCTTTAAACTGTTCCGGTACCCAGCGGATTTTAGATATTTTTTCTGATACGAAAAATGTGTTTACTTTAGTTTCTGTATCCATTTTAAATTCAAATATTTGAGAAATTTTAGTATTTAAAAACAAACTAAAGAACAACAGAAATAAAAACAGAAGTTGCCCCAAATAAAATTTAGGGTTATGTTTAAGTTTTGACATCTCTCAAACGTACATCAGATATTAAAGTGCTGCCAAAATCACTTGTACATTACGACTGGTGGTCAGATTTATCAACACATAGCTGCAATAAATCACGTTTTCAACACGAAATTTTTGAGATAATTATTGTCCAAAGACCGTTTTTAGACTGGGAAATTTGAGTCTGGCGTGGTGATTACTTTCGTGATTACACAGATCCTCAAATGAGGACACCTCACTTCAAACGGGTGGAATTTTTGTGAAGTGAGACAGTTGTACGACGCGAATTTATAATAGAAAATAACACTCATAAATAATTATTAATGCTTTTGTTTGTTTCCTTTTTCAAGAATTCATATTCTATCACTCTGTATATTAAGCTTAATAATGAAAAAATGGGAAAAAACTTAAATTTGGAATTGGAACAGTTCTTACGCTTCCGATGTTTATAATTTGAAGCTGCCTCACCCCTCATCTCTCTCGCCTATGAATTCTCGTCAGTCCGGTCTCAAATTTTCCAGTCTAAACACTGTTAAACGATGATCTTTGACGACGTCACACAGATCTATTTTTGACAGCTCAGTGCTCTGCTCAGAGCTGAAAAAGAAAAACGCCTACTGAATAGTTTTACTAAACATTTCTTACTCTATTTAGGTTTCCTTAGTAGGATTCTCAATAAATCACAACTAATATATGAGACGCCAGCATAGAATAATAAATAAATAGACCATCAACTCAGGAGACTCCACCCACTTTCGCCTACAAACTTTCAAAACTGCAGAGATTTAACTCTGTATGCGTGCCCGTGCATTTCAAATGGGACTGTCAAATTTGGCTAGACCATACATTCTTACAATTTTGCATTTTGCAAAATTTTGTAAAAAAAATTTTTCTACGCGAGGTAACGAAGGATTACAAGTATATGGCCTGTGGACGCCAGTAAAGTAATTAAAATGGACTTTATATTTATTTATTGAAATAGTTTGGCAGCACCTTTAATGTGAATACGCCTTTATATATAGATATGTGTATGAAGCGGGATTTTGTGCTTTGTTTACCAAAAATTAAAAACAAAATCAAATTTTAGCATGCCACCCATCCTTATTTAATAAAATAAAAAAAAAATTAAATATTATTACTTGAACTCTATAAATAAATTATTAAAACTGTTTTATTTGATTTACACACGCTGGTTCGTTATATTAAAATTTAAAAAAGGATTCCTATGGCTGAGAAACGCTCAACTCCAGACCTGTCGGTAAGTTTTTTTTGTAGATAATGGTTAGGTATCCCCGTGCAGGAACTAATTGTTTTTTTAAAGTTTGATAACATTAAGGTCAAACACGTAGTTAAAAATAAAAACAAAGCAACTCCCATCAATGAAAATGTTGAAAATCCACCAAAAAGACGTAGCACTCGAGTAACACGGAGTCAACGCTCACTTGCAGATGGAACTCCGTCGCCGGAGAAGCCACAAAAGAAACTTTCGTTCATAAATTACAAAGGAGCCATAAAATACTATACCGATAAAATAGACATAGCAGCAACGGCAGATGAAATCATGTGAGATATAAATATAAAATTTTGCGTAAATGTACATAATTACTTAAGTTTAAAAAAAAAAAAATTCACCAGGCAATGGGTTAATAAACAAGAAACTGAAATAGTTCCTATAGCTTTTGACTTAGAGTGGCCATTTTCCTTTCAAACAGGACCCGGAAAACTGGCGTTGATGCAACTTTGTTTAGACGAAAAAGAGTGTTATCTGTTTCACTTGGTTGTATTGGCTAAAATTCCAGCTTCTTTGATGGCTTTACTTTCACATCCAAAAGTTCGCTTGCATGGTGTAAATATAAAAAAGTAAACAACATACATTTGTTAAGATCTGAAATAATTTTAAAAATTTAACAACTTCACAGTGACATAAGAAAACTAAAAAGAGATTTTCCGGAAGTAACCGTTGATACTCTTATCGAAAACTGCATTGATCTAGGTCCATGGTGCAATGAAGTGTGCAATACTGGAGGACGTTGGAGTCTTGACCGTTTGTCTGCCTTCATTGTGAGCCAATAAAATGTTTGAAAAAGTTGAGTATTGTATAAAGTTGCTTTTATTTCAGTGCGAAAAAGCTGTTGATAAAAACAAGAAGGTGCGCATGAGCAAATGGCATGTTGTTCCTTTGGATGATAATCAAAAAATGTATGCAGCAATTGATGTTTATGTAAGTTTTTGTTTGTTTTAATAATACATACATATTTGCTTGAATGTACATTTTCTCTAAACAAATATGTATTAATTTTTATTTTTAGATTGGTCAACTAATTTATAGAGAAATTGAAAGACGAGAAATTCTCAAAAAGAAAAATACCGAAGAATTCTTAAATAAAAATGGAGAAAAAGCATTGAAAGCAGTCAAAGCTCTTGGAGAAAATTTTATATGACATAAAAGTAATAATTTACAATTTCATATCAAATGTTAATTTATACTTCTAGAATTTATAAGAACAACTTGATTAATTACATAAATATATTTTTTTTATTCTAAAACTAAAGTTTATAATTTAAAAACTTTTGACACAATAGCCTTGACATTGGTTAACGTCGAAATAAGAAGCTTGTGCCCTAAACATCATCAATTTTATATGTATTATTGTCGGTTTTTTTTGCTAATTACCATATAACAAATTAGATTAGGTTACAGAAATGCATCATTTGCTGCATTAGGGTTCGTGATGCAAAAGGTTGCTTTTATTTAGGACTGTGGGCCGATTAGGCCCTCGAGTCGTTTTTGGTGGCGAAAATGTAGTTTGGCATTCATCTCTTCATCTCTTTCGTTTTATATTTTCGATAGCTTTTTTTTGGCGGATTGGTGTACTGACGGCGAATGTTTTTTGGTTAATGTTTTGTTGCATTAAAATAAATAAAAATGTGAGTTTGATTAGTTGAATATATTTTGTTTGTATCTAAAACTAAAGAGATAAACAATAAGTTATTTCATAAACAATGTGCAGGTAACAAAAACAGCAACACACGACAGCATCAACAATGAGAACATGAAAGAGCCAATAAAACTAATACTGAAGTTTCTTT